>BKCH01000009.1:925000-3325000 GCA_008635985.1 Ficus erecta
GAATATAAGCAAAAAAATTTCTAGTAGTACAGTTTAATTTTGTATCTTCTCTTATTAAAAAAAAAAAAAAATGGACCCCAAGTTTTTCTTCAGGCGTGCATAGATTTGTTGAGGTATTTTATATGTAGATATATACATATATACACACATATGTGTGAAAACGATATATGAAATGTTTTTTCATTAGATCTTGAAAATCAATCAGAGAGGTTAGAGAAAATTGATTGCTGACGTTTCTGTCGCTATAAAATTCAAGCTTTAGATAATATAACTTGGTGTCGTTTTCAAACCTTTGTCATAACGCTAGCGGACACTTGGTCCGAGCAGCTACTTGGAAGTTGCTTGTGGTCCTTATTTATATGTGTTCAACCTTACAAGCAAGAGACATATAAAGTATTTCACCCAAAAAAATAAACAAAGGAAAAAAAGAAAAAAAAATAGAGAGAAAGACATATAAGTAAAATTTATATATTAGATGTCAAATTCAGCATCTGTTCTTAACCCCACCTTGGTTTTTAAAAAGACTATTATACTTTTCAAGTTTTAAAAGGTCTCATTTCGAATATACCTTTGGTAGCTTTCTCACAATTTTCTCTCCCTCTTAAAATAAGATCACAAAAATCATAAGTGGGGTAATTTTGTAACTTCACCAACTATGCCTTGCTTTCTCTTTCTTAGCTCACCCCCATGCAAGAGTCTTGTTACATTATAAATACAGATATATTGATATAAAAAAATCTCATAGATCTCAACTTTTTGATATAGCAATTGACGTGACTTTGAGTGTCAATTGGTATTAAAAAATTAGATTCTTTTTTAGTGGGTGATGAATAGTATTATTCATAAAAAATCCTATACCGTTACAGGTGGCTTCCTTGACGGAGAAACTTCATGCAAAAGAGGAAGGCGGCGGAGTGCTGCCTCCGGTACAGAAGACCGAATCTCTTCCCGGAGACATGACTGACATTATGGGACTCCAGCTCGGCGTGAAGGCTGAGGACAGGCTGAGCACCGGTAGTGGTACTGGAAGCGCGGTGGTGGACGAGGAAGGTCCGCAGCTTGTGGACAGTGGTGACTCCTACTTTCAGAGTGTTCAGTACCCTGGCTGCATGGCCCTGGTGGATGGCGTGCATTCGGAAGAAGACGACGGCAGCGACGACGGTCGGAGCTACTTCCCGGATGTGTTCGCAGCCGCCGAGCACCAGCAGCTGGAGGGGGAGACTTTGGAGTGTTGGTGGGTTTGGTCTTAAGATGTGTCATTTGGGATTATAATCACTATATTATGTAGTCTATCTACTTAAATAAGATGGTTGGGTGTGTTAAATTTTTATTTTATCTCATTGTAATATGTGACAGTCAATGCTGTAGTTGCTTCAGGAACAAGTTTATTTTGCAATAACATAATATGGACAGAAATTAAGATGTAATTCAGTCCCCCTCGGTAATGGTTGAGATCTTCAAAGATGGATCTAATGGCTACTGAATAAATTATTTGGTCAACGGTTTTTTTCCCCTACTATGCATGACTCCCACTAAAAAAGACAAAATAATATATATATATATAGGGACTCCTATACATCACTTCTCTAATAAACCACTTAAACGTAATTTGTTAAGTAATTTGTGTTGTGTTATACCAATCAAATGATTCAAATATATTATTTTTAATGATATATGTCTTTTACATCAAAGATAAATAGTACCATATGACAATATTTTAAATAAAAAATTACTTGTAAATCAACTGATTATTACAAACTTTTAAATAGAAAACTACCAATAACATATAATATATGATACTACATACAAGACATTTACGTGTATATATATATATATGGATGGTCTTACATTTGGCAAGGGCAAAATACCGGATGTGTCCGGCATGTGAACCAAGACCGTTTTATTAAAAATGAACCGTTGGATTAGCAGGGTACGAAAATAGTTTAAAATTCAAATATTTTGGAGACTGAAAATTGAAATGAAGATAAATAAAAAATAAAACAATGGAAGATTGACAAATCTGTCATTTGACTAAGTCTAAGGGAAAAAAAGTCTCCAGAACCTCACATGAAGCTAACTACATACCCAATAAACAGACATGCCCTTTCACTAAGTCTAAGGGAAAGGAAGTCCCGGGTACCTCACATGAAGCTAACAACATACCCAACTTGTCTCATCCCACACTTGCAGATTTTGTGCCTTTTGATGATTGCTACCGCTTGGATTACACATAGACTGACCATGCAGTGTACACTATTGTCCATACAAGTTTACAACACATTTGTTCTTACTTATACATTCGTTTTTTTCTTTTCTTTTTAATTAACTACCACTTACACATACATTCAGTAGGACTTTATTTTACCAATTACTAACTATTGACTTACCATTTATTTTTTCATCAAATTAACTAATTTCTACCCTTCAGCTGATTGTCTGGTCCTAAATTAGTCATCCAGTTAAACTATTGTTCATTATTGAGCTGTTGTTTTCTTCACTTAACCCATTAATTATTTATATTTATACAAGTTAATTAATTCACTTTTTGATTTTTTGTAGGTTTGATCTCCATCTCCGGTTGAAAATGGTTATGCGGCTAGCTCCGATATGCAATTGTTTATTTCTTAAGTATTACTTTCTTGATTGTTGTATGACTCATAACTGGTTTTTTTTTTTTTTTGTTTTTTCTCAAACTATCTTCGTGCGACTATTAAATACTTTCTATCTTAATCATTCTGTCATATAGGTGTTACATCATATTAAGCCAACTTCGCTTTACTCTTACCATGTCTTAACTATCCAACTTCATCGTGTACGAAACATAGAACTCTGCTTTTTTCTTATGCACTTTCATCATTAAGTTTATGTTTCCATACTTTTATTCATTTCTTATGCTTTGGAATCTCTGTTTCATTTGATTAGCCGATTTATTACATTTTTCTCATACATTATACCATGTTTCGCTTTGCGCTCCCTGCACATGTAGAATCGAATTCACTCAGATCACCTCAATTTTTTTGACCTAATTTTGGTCCTTCATCTATACATGTGCTATTGCCGATTATAAATTAATTGTATAATTAGACAATTTACATGAACCTGTAACTTGGCTAATTTTGGTCCTTTATTCAAATTAGTTTTGAAACGATATTAATATTCCCTTACTTTCCATTTTTTTTTACTAAATTTATTTTTTCTAACAATTTGTGGGACAAACGAACTAAGCTCTATATTGTGATAGAGCTTTTTCCAATCATATTTCACGTTTTTTCACTTTTAAACTCAATCAAATCAAGCAGTTCAACCTTCAATAATATCAATTCAAACCCAATTTCTACCTTCCAAACCCATGCGCCAAACGCAAACAAAATTTATCTCTTAACTACTATGCCCATTTTCTATTCGCTTTAGTGTTTTTTCTCCATTATTGCTTAAACAACACTTTTATACAAGTCCCTAATTTCATACTCCCTTAAAAAAAATTTACAATACTTGCAATACCCTGTCACATCCACATGCTTGCTGCTTTTTCATCTTTTCTCTTAATCTCCCAACTTTTTTTTTCCCTTTTATCCTATCTATTCAAATCTATCATCGGCACCACAAGTTACAACTTCCGTTCCCAAATGTTCTTCCCCAACTTGCCACTATCCCCATGCCAACTACAAGCGTGCTTCATATCGCATTGTGTTGACAATATTGTTACATTTCTGGTTACCCTACTATACAAACAACCTCCAAAAAATTTTCCCCTTGCCTACAACATACACTTTTGCAGCTCACATTGCTTATACCATAGTTTTACATTTTCTTTCTCCCAAATATACTTTATTTCATTCGTGCTTCCACATTTCGTCTATTTTTTTTAATTTACTTATTTTCCATTCATTTACCATTCCACCCTCATTCAATTAATTTATATTATACATATTTGACTTCCAAGCAGCCTTTTACAGTGCCAACTTCGCTCCTCCCAACACGTGTTCACTGCCTAATAGAAAAAAGAGACCAAGTCGGTACCGTTTCTCCTCCGGTGATGGATTTGAGACTTTTGCTATATATATATATATATATATATAATATTGATATATGAATCCCACAACTCTCTCTGATTTGGAGTTATTTATTTTTCCTATTAATATACTCTTAAATTAGCAGGCTGTTAGTTAAGAAGGAAATTATAAAAATTTTAAAAAAAAATTTTAAAAATAAGCCTAGCTAATAATGCAAGTGCACCTACATGGAAGTCACTATATTCCCTTAGATTAAAATAATATAGGAAATGAGGGCAAATTTTGAATAGTTCTCGCAAATGGGTGTTTGTATATGGTTTTTTTTTTTTTTTTTTTTTTTTTAAGCTTGTGAAAATGAGTGGGAACTAAAATATGGACGGCTAAAAATGGGTGTAAGATATATATATATATATAGAAGAAAACACGAACAATGTGTGAGGAAGTTGACCGGTGAAGACCAAATTGGATTGATAGAGGAATGGCTTATCTGATACACATATATATCAAGTTGTAGAATCGAGCAACTGTCTGAAAAAAGCTTTTGAAAAATTGATGGATCAAAATAGAAGCTTAAGAAGACTTTTATCCAAGAACAAAGACAGAAGACTAGTTATATTCCTCTCTTTGTTTTGTGTGTTACTGAGCGGTGGATATGGATAACACCACCAATAAGAGTTTCACAACATGGGGATGAGAATATCATTTTCCAATATTCTCCCACAATCAATGTGACTTCACCCCCAAATTCCCATTCGCAATTGTATGTAGTTGAAAGACGTAAGAATTTCCTCTAGGAAAAATATCCCTTTTTTTTTTTCCCCTCTTAACTCGAATTAGTAAACAAACTTATAGCATTTCCTTAAAAGGGGCAAAAGAACTCAATTCATGATATATATACAATATCCATTTTGAGCAAAATACACTCATCTGACATGTTAAGACACTGAACCTCAAACTACCTAACAATCCATTTACGAGTAGATCTAAAGAGTGGGCACTAGATAAGGCAGATTAGCCTTGGCCATACCAATATGATTCTTTTTGCCTAAAGTTTTTTTTGTTTTTGTTTTTGTTTTTTTTTTTTTTTTGGTGCTGTTAGCTAAACTTCCAATGTGATTCTTAGCTATACTCAATGGGCACCTTATAAAAGTAATAAAGCACAAAACCGGAGTTGCAAGCGTAATAATTTGCTTGATTAAGTGAACGTAGCCAAGAGAGAAAACAAAAGGGTGGGTCCCACCAGCTTTGGAAGCCAAAATGGAAGAAATAAGATAGAGGGGCTTTGGTGGGGGCCACAACGCCACTCATTGAGAAAAACACTTCCATGTGCTTTTGGTTGCGACCCCACGTCACGAACCCACTTCCAACCTGTTTCTTCAAAATAACTTCCCCCCTTAAGAATTTGTTCTTTCCTTCCTTTCTCTCCCTCCACTCCTGTTCTTTTTATTGCTTCTTTGTCCTGTTCTGTGTTCCAGTGCCACACCACGTCTTTTTGTAAAACGTATTTCCCTGTGCTTTACACAACTATTTTGTCCAATCAAAAGTGCTTAGAGGACCCCCCACAATTGGAAATTTGGCACTCTAAACCCTTCGTCACCATCTCTAAAAGCATTTTATGAGAAGCTAGTGTTGGGATGTTTGAGATTATGAGAGGGACAATTCAGAGTCTGAATTTTGAAATTTTTTGAAAGGCGCGATTCGATGCAATTCGTTATAACAACATCCATCTTTTGAGAATAAAACTAGCACATTATGTTTCCATAGGTTCATGATCCGAGACTCGAGCTACTTTGCGAACATAATTCCTCGGTTGACCAGTGTTACTAGAACGATGATCTACGTCGATATTTTTGAACAGTGCCAATGACAACGAAAACCAATTTTAGAACCCAAGAATGGATGAGAAATTCAGAGGGGCATGAAATCATTCTAAATCCTATCGCATGCCTGTTCATGTCATTTCATAAAGGTCGATGTGGCACAGCATGACCCCTCTACTTTACCTTCAATCAGGCACTAGAGAAACAACCAAGGACCTAGAGGGAGAGATATAGAAACGATGTGTAAAGAATGAAATATTGCCTAAACCCAATCAGCGTCGATACTTTCCTTTTCTCTTTTTTTTTTTTTTCCCTTAAAAAAAAAATTTACATTACTCCGTATATGTATATGGATCTCGCTTATATCATTTCGACATTTCCATTGCATCGCTTTCGAAGCAAACAATTATGAAAGGCAGAAATCAGTCCAAAATTGGATGCATCTGCATACGTAATACAGCAAATCCGTCCTGGCGCTCCAACCCTTCAAGCAGATAAACAAAATATAATCTCTGCTTCCAAATCCAGCCTCCAAGTTAGATGTCAGCTTTACCTCTATGTACACGTACATGATTCAGCCTTGGCAGCAACAGCCGCGGTGACCCCTTGACAGTCCAACTTGCCCCAGTCGTCCATAACCAACCAATAGTTCGAAAATGGGGGATCAACAATTACCCTCTGTATCTGTAGCAACACACCAACAGCTGCATTGTTGCCGCTCAGATCAAAACTCGTTGGCTTTGAATTCAAGAATCACCCCTCTGGTTCCTTCCTCTTCTTGTTGGATCTCCTGGTTATCTTGGTTTTCTCCGTCAGATCAATAATGGGTGGCGGCTTTGGTTCAGATACGCTACTGGGCTCCAAACTCTCAGTTGGATCTGACTCGGACAAGATCTTCTCATAGACTATAGCAGCATCAAGGGAGTATATTCGCAGAGCAAGGGAAGACACAGTTGAAGTTCGTGCAGCAGCAGAAAACGACGACCAATACCACCATTCATTCTTTAGGTACTCTGTCTTAATCATGTCTTCAAATGCGATTGTCGCTTGAACCATCTGAGAACAATGAGGTAAAAGTTGCAATCTTATCAGATCCACAAGTGAAGGGAAAAAACAATGGAGCGCTAGAAAAAAACGGGAAATTATCAAATTACAGTTTTCCTATAATCTTAAAAACTGAATACTTTGTTCTTGTCAACAAAATATAAAGCTGAATATTTTTAGCATATCTCCACAAAGATATTGGAAGCATGCAAGAAAATAAATACGTGCCAATATCAAAATCCTAAAATCAAAAGAATTTCATGATCATAGAAACAAAGCCCACTTAACACTTTCACAGAAGAACATAAGAAGACCACAAAGAATTGAGAAACACACCAAAAGGAAAGAAACGAACCTCATAAATTGTTGTCGCAGATTTAACAAATGCACGCCACGCCCATCTCCTTCCCAAATGCGACTTTGATGGTTTTAAAGCTTCTTCAGGTAGCACAGCATCCATATCAAGTAGATTGATCTTGAGTCGCCTAGAAATCTGAGAAACTTTACCCACCAATGGCCTCAAAGAAGACCGGGGAACCACACAGCAGCGAGCAATCCCCATTACCGAGGAACGACTACCCGAAGAACGTATCCCCTCTCTTTGTTCTAGATATCCCAATGCCAGTCTTTGGAATTTTACCACGTCATTAATTTCTTTTGTAGCAGATCTCTTTGGTGATCTATCAGATAAAGTGTCACGACCAGCAACAGTAATAGAAGCATTTCCAAGCGAAACATGCCTTTCAGCGGCCTCAGAACCATCACCTCGTACACCCACATCATTCTGAGAAGAAATTAAGGCTAGTGTGGAATCACCGAGACAAGGAGACACTGAGGAGATAAAGGACGGAACCCCCTTTGAACCAATAAGACCTATTTCCTGTATCAGATCCTTGCACAAATCTTGTGTCGCAAACTTGGAACAGACATCCTCAAAGTCGTATGGGCATGCCAACCCGTCATCCTGGAACTTAATCAACTTAGCACTAAGCTCGGAAAAACCAGTTTTTGGAATTTCAACCCCGCTCAATTCTCCTGTGGAGTCTTCACGATTACTATCAGATTTCAGACTGTCCTTAACTTTTGAAGAATCACTTATTTCTTTGCGCTTCTCGTGGGACAGTGGAACTGAATTGCACTTACCGTCATTATGCCCTTCAAGTTCAATATCATTTGAAAAGGTTCTGTGGCAAGAGAGGCAGTGGTGTCTACAAGGCCAAATGAGTTCTAAGCATTCACAACGGTACATCTTGTCGCCATTAGGTAATCTAGCCTTTTTCCCCCGCTTTTTTTGGATGTCAGTGATTTCCAACTGAGCACATGGCCCAAATCTCTTCTCCAGCAAATTGCCAGCCCTTGTCACAAGACCATCAGAAAATGCGACTTTTTCACCACTTGTGGGCACCGAGAAAGCAGCAAACTCATCCGTACCTCTGCTTCGATTTTTCTGAAACTCTTGGAACCTCAGCTTCTGCCAGTGCAAAATAGATTCTTTCAGCTCTCTTTCCTTTGCATCGTTGTTCTTTAAACAACTAACAAGTTGATTGATTTCTCCATCAGCTTGATAAGAAACCCAAGGTGAATAAGAAGAAACAACATTGTTTTGTTCACGTAGAAATGGAACAGGTTGAATAGAACTTCGCAAGGCCGAACTCTTCCCAACTAGTCCTCGGAAATTGTTCATCTTTCTCCCACTCTGCAATGCTGCACTTCGATCAACAATAATCCAAGAATGTCCAGTTGGCGTGCCAGAAGCCCAGTACAAGCAACCCACGGAATCACTACCCAAAAACTCCCTCCGCACGGAGACCTTCAAGAGCTCTGATTCTACACTGGCAATTGACTCCTGCAGAAGTGTAATGTCATTCTTAACAGAGTTCAACTCAACATGGTGGCCTTGTAACTCATTTACAGCAACAGGAGGAACAAATTGAGCTACAGAATGTCCATGCTGTTCTAGAGGTTGAAGGCTAGAAGCATCAACTTCATTTACCGACGAGTTTGATGCTGGAAACTCGCTTGACTTTAACAATTTATCCCCGGTTGTATTGCTCTCCCCAACAGAAGCATGGGAATCTTTTAACTGATCTTCAGTATCTAAAGGATTTTGGCAATTAGACTGTGAATCAGTGGCAGATGAGTTTCTATCAAGACCACTAGGCTCAACTGCTTCTCGACCACCCCCTAGTGTTGATAGATCATCCGTCGATATGCCACAGCAGTTAGACCTATCACTCAAAGCTGGTGTTTGACCTTTGCTATGGTGTGAAAGCGATGATTCCTTTATACCAACTGCTCCAAGTGAACTGACTATATTAGGGTCAAGCTTTGCAGCTCTAGCAACCAAGATTTCTTCTTTGGACTTGAGATTTTTCCATTCAGCAAAAAGAGAACGCAATTTTTGCTGCAACTCTGTCGAAGTCTCAGCACACTGCTCAAGATGTTGACGAACGATGGCTGAGTTGAGCAACTCATCACATAAAAATTTTACAATGAAGGTCCTCTGCAACAAGTAAAAAAGAACCAATAAATAAACTTTGTTAACATAATAAAACATCGAGATAGATGAAAGTGATACAATAAATGCATGAACGAAAAAAAAATGGCGGACTTATTCCGTCATGCAATCATAAGTGACCAACACATATAAGTTTGATCAAGTCAGTATATATGTGTTTGATCAAAGTCAGTACAAAAGTTTTTTTTCCCCCTAAAGCACAAAAAAAAAATTATAAACAATACACATTGAGAATGTATCTCAATGTAAATGTCAAATGTTTCAGGTACCAAAGTGCCAAAGGAGGATGTTACGTAAACCAGAGTACAGTAACAGTTCTTGTGAAAGGTTAATTCTCAAGGCATAAAGCCTCAAGGCCTGCGCCTTACATGACCAAGGCAGAAGCCTCAAATCATTAGGCATACGTGGTATGCCTCTTCCGTTTTTTAGACAATGACAAGAACAGGCCCAACAACTGCTTAAGAGCACACTCTTACACTGGGGATAATCTTTAAACAGTAAAAATCATTCCACAAAGACATCTTCTCTCGCACTGTCAACTGCTAAGAGTTCACTTAGATGAGTATTGTCTGAATCAAAATTCTCAGTATCATAGTATTCTATGCATGTGGATTCTGCAAAAGTATCTAATCTCTTTCCAACCAATAAGTACTATGTTATCGGCTTAATATTGAGAGAGTCTAATCTATTTTACAACTAATGAATACTGTTTCAATGAATACCAGCTCAATACCAAAACAACAAACTATTACCAAGAAAAGAAGAAGTATAATACAGGTCGATGGACAAACCTCATCCACAGAGAATTCCCAATACTCTTTTTCTTCCATTTTCTCTGCTAAATGCGCAAGTGCTTCCAAGTAAACACGAGTAACTTCCCCCTGATACTTTTTACCTGATCGTTGCCTAATCACCTGAACATTATTAGACACATCTTGACCCATGCGTTTGCCAACAACACAGGAAGGACAATACCAATTTCCTTCTGGAATCCTTGCAAGAGGAGGATTCAAACAATAAGTATGATACTCAGCATCACACGTATCACACAACAGAACGCTGTCATCATCTCTATCTATGCCACAAACTTTACAGACTCCCTCATCCCAAGGGGCCTTGGGAATCACATTTGTGGAAGAAAGTAAATCATCTATTTCCTTCTTTCTTTCTGCATTCAAGCATTCCAACGTCGCAAACTCTGCAAATTTATTGACAAGAGAAACAACCTGCATAGGATCCCCCAAAAAAAAATCAACTTAACCAGGATAGCATGTGATAATAAATAATGGTAAAAATAATAAAAGACAAGCTCATATATGGAATGCGTAATAAACAGCTCAATATACAAACTTGATGCATTGTACTCAATTTACAATGTACAATGCAGAAAAACACAAGAAACAACTTGGCGATTATTTATGCACCACCCTCCGTCTCACTATGGATGTGTCAAGAATACATGCACACATAACTGAAAAATAAAATTTGTCAGGTCAACGGGGAAATGTCAGGTCAGAGGAGAAATGAGAAAATCCTGAGTCCCATAACATATATTCGTTTCCTAGTAATGCAAATCACGCATGTAACAGGATTCAGTGAGGACGGTATACTGAACAAGTTTCTAGTTCTATTAGTTTGTTAGTCACCCCCAATCCACCAAACCCTACTCTATGCCAATGCAAAAATAAACTTGACTTCTTTTTCCATTGCATTTCAAATTAGCCCCAATTACACATTTCACATCTCAATTCACAACAACAAATTTAAAATCTGAACTGCAACAACCAAATTGACACTCCAATGATAATTAATAGCACAACAGCAAAGATGTGAAGAGAAACAAAGATAAAAGGGGCCAGGAAAGTCCGAACCTCATTCTCATAAAGGGACTCAAAATTTTGAGATAAAGTGTCAGCCAACTCGACCAAATCAGGCTGATCTCCGAAAGCACTGCGTACAATACTCCATAACTGCAAGATCAAAGCAACATGAAGTACAGGATAACAACACCATATGTACTTAAAAGCTTTACTGGAAAACTGAATATCACAATGGGCTGGGGAAAAAACAAGCAGAGCATGAAAACTTTTTCCAATGAAACCACTTTGTAAAATAAACAGACCTCCCTAACATCTTCGAGAAAAGCCTCATGTGAACCGCCATAGGCTCCAGCGGCCAATCTCAGATCAATAGTCCTGAAGTCCAAAGGCCTGGATACCATTGCTGGGGAACCCAAAAGTCCCTCATCATCGTTATCACTTGAATTTATCAGCTTTCTTCCCAGCAAATTGCAGAAAACTTTTGAATCATCTGCAGTAGCGGCACGGCGTAAAACAATGCGACATTGCTTCATAATAACATCAGATGTAGAGATGACAGTCTTCCTCTTCTTCCGTTTATCAGGTTTTGGCGGCAATGGTTCACCACACACATTTGCTAGCACTGAAAGAACAGCTTTCTGTGTTCAATCAGCAAGAAAGAACATTTAATTCAGAATCATACACACTTCTTAACATTTAAACAAGAACGGAGCAAAGTTTAACAAAAGATCTAGATAGTTGCCACGGTTAAAAAGATCGAAACACAAGTTCAATTGCAAAACCACAAACTTGATGCTAAAGAAGCAAGGGTACCTTACAACTTCGATCAATATTAACCATCTAAAGTTTTGTGTTATGTGAATCTAAACAGAATATACTGAATGGTTCCAGGGGGAAGGAGGAAATAAATAATGAAAATGACCCTAGCAAGACAGCTTAGTTTTCTTATTAAATCAGTATTGTGATGCTAAAGCACTTTTCTGAAAGCAACTCACACAAGTATTAAAAAATATTGATTTTTTTTTTTAAATAATAATTATGACCATGCTTCATATGAACAATTGAGCTAACTAACCCAACCTCAGACGACTAATAAGAACATGCACACTTCCAATCAACTCAATAATTACTAGGGCATGTTTGGGGCGCTATCTCCAGATGGCAAAATACCATTTGAATTTCAAAATACCAACTTTACATCAAACTCTCTCTTCCGTTTTCAAAAAACTCAAACTTTAAAAGTCCATAATTTTCTCATTTCAAATCAAAATGAGATGATTTTTATGTCAAAATGCTCATAACGATGAGACGAACAAAATAAGATCCATTTTGCATATTTTTTTCTGAGCACATATCAAATATTAGCATTATTTTCTATATCACAGAACTTTGCCAAAAGTTTTACCTCCAAACACACATTATCAACCCCACCTCCAAAATACCATCTCCAAATGTCCCCCCAAACGGGCCCTAAAAGTACGAAAAAGAAAAATACATACATCGTGTACCAAAATAAAAGAGTAATGAGAGTAACACCTTTGTTGGTCCTGATGCATTGCCTTTATATACTTCCTTACTGATTGAGTGCTCCAATACTTTCCTTGCCCATTCCGGCGGATCCTTCTCCAAAGCCTCATAAACGCACTTTCTGATTCTAGTTCCCACGTTGGTGGGAAGCTTTCTAACAGGTTCTAGCACCTTTGCCCACTCTGGGACGTTACCATCATTCACCAAGTTCTTCTCAGAAGTATTAGTTGCATCAGATCCTTCGTCCTCCAAAGTAAGAACATTTTCTCTGTCAACTGAACCAAAAATTTGTTTTCTAGCCTCCGCAAGCAACTGCACCAAAAAAAAGGGGGGCATTAATACACAATTCATTACCTTTTTCAGTTACCATTGCAATTAAGAACCGAGGGAGAAAATTGAAACAACAGAGAGAAAAATAAAATCGATTATACATTCTGTTTCATCATCTCAAAAACCAGAGAAAAACAGGGAAGAATCACAACCAAGAAAATCTCAGTGCTACAGAGCTGTATGTCTTGAAAAATGCAACCTTGATTAAGGAATTAGGCTGGCGTAATATAGTACCAAGGCGATGATAAAGGATCCTATGCAGCAGAACAACAATTTGTAAACATTATAGTTTTGGAAAGAAGGGCATGATTTACCTATAGCAACGTTAAAAATTACTTTTATTTTGAATCCAACGACACCTAAATCAAAATATGAAAACAGATAATGAGATAAAAAGCTGCAGCACAGCAGGAAATAGAGCTCAAAAGACATTTAATTAAACCCCTTTCCAGGGACAAATGATGAACTGAGTTATTCATAGACCATAGCACGCCCAAACTAATTTCCATTACAGATGCAAAAGACTACACAAAGCACACCCAAACAAAAAGTTATACTGGCCACAGAGAGAGGACAAAGAAAATTCTTTTTAGTTTTAATTTATTAATCATTTCTATGATTCAACTCATGACTTGTGGTTGTACCACGAAACAGTGTGCTGCACTACTACCCACTTTGCAAGATCATAATATACTTCTTTCTTCCTCTACCAGTTCACACGCTTACTTGAAATAGTATTAATGATTACTTTTACACTACATTTTTCAGGCAAGTGCCAAGTGATGCAGAATGGTCAGGCCTGTGGTCATTGAATTTCCTAGCTACCGTTTTTCTACCATGTTTTAAACGCTTGTACAGCTGTGTTAAATAAGTCGGTAAATGATAAAAATATAATAATAATAAATGAAAGCACCATAAACGAAGAAGAGCGAATCTTACAAGTGCATCAGCTTCCATCCCAGCCACTCCAGTAAGTGAGCCACAAAGCACCCCACCATCACCTTGCAAACAACGAAACACCTTACCACTTTCACGAGCAGTGATCTCGGCAGAGTCAAGGTTACCATCCATGGATAACACAGCCAAGATATATCTCCGCGCTAGTTCTGGCCATGTCAGTTCATTGACGGGGAGTATATTAAGCTTGGTTCTTTTCACAGAAACAGAGCTATCAACATCTTTCTTCCTTCCCCTTTTGGATTTAGACTCCCCAGAGTCAAAATTCGGATCTACAAGTGCAGCAACTTTGGACTGCAGCTCGCCTATTAGCACTCTTAGCAGTGAGTTGTGTGCCTTTGTCAAAGCCACACCAGAACATCTGCTGTACGTAATAGATGCAAGTTTAGTTTGAGCTGCTTCCTTCGTTGCTCCTGTTGTCATCTGAATAAAAGCATGGGGACTGTCTTGAGAAACCGCCAGACCAGGCTCGCAGCTAGACGATAACGTTTTACCACCTGCATAATCAGTTTTGCTGGAAGCTTGACTGCCGCGAATCTCCTTCTCAAACTTCTCTAGAAGTTCTGAGTTATCCAACCAAGGGTTAATAAGTTCCTCTTCAAGTTCTTCCAAGGACAAAGGCTCTTTCAAACCCAAAATCTCCCTAAAACGCCATAACGATTCCCAAACCTGATCACATATAAGAGAACCAGTAAGATGTCAAATTTTAATATGGAATGTGAAAGCATTTCTATAAAGTTAAAACTATTTGCAAGCTGCAGGAGCATACCTGATAAACATCACCAACTAGTTCAGAAGGAACCCTCAAGCACAACTGCTTCCCAAGAGGACGACAATTATCATCCATGAATTGACCTTCGACCAACTTGGCTTTCTTCGATCTCCTAAATAAACCATTCATATCTTTTTCTTTGCATTCTGACCCACCTCTCATCTTCAGCACTAGAAGCCCATTCCCAACAGTTAATGATGAAGAATCAGAACTTCTCTCAGTCCGCATTTGATACTTTGAACAGGATTGGATCCCTGGAAGCTGTTCTAAAATCTCTTGGACAAAATCCACATCCAATCCAAATCTATCCTGATCTAGCCATTTTGCAAGTACATCATTAAAAGTCTCAGGCTGTTTATCAGCCTTAATTGTTGATGGCATGCCAAAAGAATCTGGTGAACTAGAAAATTTGTCTAATGAAGTATAACTCCCCTTGCTATATTCATTATCTACTTCACCGGTGGGGAAGCCGCCACCATTTCCCAGATGCTTGCAGAAAAATTTAAATTTGCCTTTCCGTTGGACTTCAGAACAAGCATTAATAATTTTTTGGGAGACCATTTTCCAGGCCAACGATGAAGAA
Organism: Ficus erecta; assembly: GCA_008635985.1. Taxonomy (NCBI): domain Eukaryota; kingdom Viridiplantae; phylum Streptophyta; class Magnoliopsida; order Rosales; family Moraceae; genus Ficus; species Ficus erecta. Next base: position 940,385 of record BKCH01000009.1, read on the forward strand.
CTCTCTTCTGCCGAAAACTCACCAATTTCATCTAACCAACTCATTTCACAAGATAAAACATTTTCAGTTTTATTCTGCAATTTATTCGACATCGGAACATCCCTACCACCACTTGAACAACTTCTAAGACAAGACAAAACATCATTTTCCATAGGCGGACAAGGATCTGAAAGCATCATCTCAATAGTGTCTTCGTTATCACAATTCATCTCGTCACTTTCTTCATCCACTGGACTCGAGAACTGCCCAATACATTGTCTAACGAGGACAGTTGAACCATTTGGTAGTGGCAAGGAAGAGCAAGAAATCCTTTTGACCTTAAAAACAGGTCCAGCATCGCCACCATCCAATACTTCACATACAAAAAGAGAGCCAGTAATCCTATCATGCCAACAGGATTTAAAACCTATGGGCCAGATAAAGTTCGCATCATGATAAGTAGGCCTTGTGTCGACTTTACCCAAAGAAAGAAGGAAGAAGTCTTCAAACTGCAAAGGGAGTCCCTCCTGATGAAAAGCACGTACAGAATCAGGCACAGCAGAAATAGCAGGAAAAAGATGACACCACTATATGATCCTTACGATCACATTGTTTAGCTATCATGAATATGAGAGGAAAAAAAAACATCATATTTTCAAAAAAATGATAACAGAAATAACATATAACTTACATTATTTTTCTCCGACTCCAAGCGACCACTGTCACATGCTGTAGCCTCTGTAAGTTGTGCATTATTGTCAAAAGTATTGGCGCAGAACTGAAAGCTTAGACCATTGGATGGAAGCTCCATATAGTTTCCACCAAATGAAGTTTCCTTGTTTTCAGAATATCCGTTGGTGATTCCTGATCTTCTTGCCTTTCTTTTTCTCGGCAAATGAGTCCTTTCCAATGTAGAAAAACACCCTTCACTCTTTATTTCAGGTTCCTTAGAATTGTACTTGGAAATCAAGCCTAGGTGGCGTGCAACTTCATAAACCGAGTCGAATGTCTTCCCATCTGGAGCACAATAAACTGCATACAATTCACAACTGCCCACAGATTGTTTAAACTCTACACGCCAACCTTCTTCCAGCTCACCATGCCTTTCGGAAACAAAATCTCTAAGAGCCTGCAAAAATATCTCACCGGGATTCCGCGATTGTAATCTAATAGCTGTATTATTACTGCTTCTACATCTTCCCAGAGGGAAACTCAAATCTACTTCCTCAAAGCCTCTACCCGTAGAATGTGCCCGATGCAATATATCTTCGAAACCCCTGTGTGTTAGAACTCCAGACCCGTTTTGAAAGCCAAATCCGTTTGCCGCGCACAAAAGGTTTGAATATGTCACTGGGGCACCAAATGGATTGCCACCAAAAGAATTACCACCCGAAGAGTGCTTTCTAAAACCAAAAATAAATATAAAGAGTAACTACTAATGATTAAAAAGCATTTCAAGAAATGTGTCTGAGATTGAGTCACTAACCAACTAATGTTGGACAGAAAACGCAAGAATGACAAATTGCAGCGGTTAAAATAAATAAATATTATATATATATATATATATATCAAATCATAATGAAAAATTTGCATGTATATGTAGTAAGACATATTGCACGCTATCCCTATTTTTAATTTATCAGATCGTATCTAAGGGTGGAGAAGAAGACTAAATTGAAGATTTCTGAAATAGACCCACATTGGAGAAGAGCGATATATGTAACAAAAAAGCTATGGAACCCAAAATATTGGTGCAAACAAAGGAGAAAGAAACAGGATTCTAGTTCAAAAGAATCGCATTTTGAGCCTAGGAAATAGAGGGAGTCCTCCACTTTTAAAATCAAATGCTAACTTAAAATTCGGAATCATATCTCTAATAATTCAAATTAATGAAATTCAAATTTAAATAACTAGAAATAAAACTAAATAAATATTCACCTATTCAAAAAAAAAAAAGGAATAATAATCTGTCCTTCTAGTCGGACATCAAAAAGACAGAGAACTACAAATCCTTTCTTTTATTAAAAAAAAAACACAAAAAAAAATCGTCAATAAGAAGAAAAAAGCATCATTTTCTACAAACCATAGAATAAGGACCAAACAATAACACAACATGCAAAATGCAATGGCAAAGCAACTGTTTTACTTTCAAGAGCTCAATAAACAGACAAGTAATTGGCATCACTTGGTTGTTAATCCTATTTAAGTTTGTCCGAATTAAAGTATTAAACTTTAAGCTACTAAAAGTTAAGTCACTTGAATCTAACACTACTCTACGGCTTCAAATCAAAATTAAACAACAAATTGTTACTAATTTTGTTTCCTGAGGCAAAATCAAGCAGTAATGTAATCGTATTTTACCTAGTTTCGATTAAAGTACTGAACTTTGAGCTACTAAGAAGCTAGGTTAACCTCAATCTAACAACTGCTTGAAAATGCAAACCGTGAAGGAGCGTGCGTACCTCAAATCGGGCGTCTTGTCGGCTCCGTCGCAGTCGGCGTCGGCGTCGGGGTCGCTAGGCGGCGAGGCGTTCATATCGAGAAGGCGCTTCTTGGCGCCTAGAGGCCAGCGTTTGCTCTTGACGCCGCTGCAGACGCACTCGCCGCAAAGCCACTCCTCGTGAATCGAGACGGGAGAGCCCCACATTCGCGCGCAGGCGAGATGGAAGCCGCGCTCGCAGGCGTCGCAGACGACGACGTAGCCGCGGTCCTCGGGCTTGCCGCAGGCGGCGCAGGGAGAGGCACCGGCGGTGGAGGGGAGGCCGGCGGGGCCTCCGGGAGGCGGCGAGGGGTTGTCGTGGTAGGAGCGGACGACGTCGAAGGAATCGGGGAGGGTTTCGGCAGGGGAGGGGATCTCATTGAGATCGATGCCGAGGACGGAGCGACCGGACTCGGCGGCGGCGGAGGTGGAGGTGGACGGCCTAGGGTCTCTGAGTTCGTCGCTGCTTGAATCGGTGAGTTCCATCATCCGAGTCGGCGGGGTCTGGAGTTCGAGGTCGGCGAGTTCTCCCGGAGCGGAACTCTTACCATTGTTGAAGTGGGGTTTTCCAGAGATTTGAGAAATGCGTGGATCGGACGGCTGAGATTTGACGTATAAGAAGAAAAACAGCAGAGAACGAGGTATTTTTTATGTTTTTTCCGAGTTTGCGTGTGTTGGGTTTGGCCGTTTGGGTTTGGGTTTGGGTTCTAGAGAGAGAAAGACAGAGAGAGAGAGAGAGAGAGGTAAAGCGAAAAAGAAGACAGGAATGGGACCGAAAGAGGACCGTATCGAAAGGCCTGACTGACAGTTTCTTATTTTCTTTTTCTTTTTTTCCTTTTTTTTTCTTTTTTCTTTAATTGAATTAATTAAGTAATTAATTACTCTTTTCTTTTAGGAATTTTAATTAATTGCTTTTGAACAGTGGGAATCGTATGTAAAATCGGGGTTAAGGGGAGTTGAATTAGGAGAACACGTGGCGGGATTTGGAGGAGTCGTGAGTGGGGGGGGAATGGAGTGGAGTTTGGGGCGTTCGCAAAGGGCAAACCCGAACAACCCAAAAAAGTACAGTCTTCTTCTGTTGAAAAGCCAAACAACTACACGTGTATCAAGAGTTTTCCCTTAAAAAAAAATGAGAATTGAAATTAATTTTGTTTAAAAAGGTGGATTAGCAGTTTTTTTTTTTTTTTCCTGCAAGTGAAATACTAGTAGATACATTATCCTTACGTTTAGTTCATCAATTAGAAATATAATTTTTAAGTTGAAATTGACTGATTTTTTAAAAATTAATTATAATTTTTATTAATTTTTTAAAAAAGATAAAAATTGATATGAAAAGTACAATTTAGTTAAAGTTAAGTTTGGAACCAAACAAACATATATTAGATAAGACCAAAACAAAACAAAAAAAAAAACTAATTATTAGATGTCGTTATAATTAGTATTAGGGTCCGTTTGGTTCTCATATCCGGACCTAAGTTTTTCATTTCAGTTTGTTTTTTTTCTTAAAAGTCAACAAAAATTATAACTAATTGTTGAACAGTTAACAAAGTTCAACCTAAAAATTACATTCCAAATCGGTATTCCCTGTGAGATTGTGTGAATCATGTGACATAAACTTTTTTTTTTTTTTAACGATAATGTGGCATAAACTAATTATGTCTTCAGGCTGTAGCATAATATGTGATCTGTTCGGAAAATAATACAACACAAAATCTTGCACTAGACTTCATGTTATTATTACGGTTCCTAAAAGGAATATGTTTTCTGATGGTTTTTTATTTTTTTATTTTTCTATGATAAGCACCCATCTCTTATAATTAATCTAACCAACAATTTTTTTTTCACTTGTCAATAATTAAATCTTGAACTTACCAAATCTAAATCCCAAACCTCATCTTCTCTTACCAATTGAGCTAACCTCGATGGCTTATTATGGTTTCTGATCTGATAAAAGAGTTTTCCCTTACACTGTTCTTTTATTTAATTCTCAACTATGAGAGAGAGAGAGAGACTGAACATGAGCTTTCTATCACTAGTATAATTGCTTGTTTATTCAATTATATATCTTTGTTTCAAATTTCAAAATCGGTTGGATTAGTCAGATTCTTATCCTGAATATTTATTGATTGATAGAAAAAAAATTGAAAATTGTTAAAAATGATTAATGAATAACTTTTTAGTATATTTTAGAATGTTTAATCTAAAAAATCATATGTTTTAATTGTAATTAAAAGGGTTCTCTCTCTCCCTTTTTTCTCTCAAAATTCTCATAAACTAGGGTTTTCCTTTGTGTGAAATTTGCACCGCCGCCTCCGCCGTGCTTGGCGAAGGTGATCGGCGGTTCTGTGATCTCGATGGGGATGGAGTCAAAGTATCCTAATTGGGAGTTTCTCGACTAAATCTAACCCGGCAAGCTTCCAATAGTTTGGGATCTGCCAATGCCTTGATGATCCGATGGTTGGTGCGGCAATCTCTTACCTCCAATAAAGCATGTGACAGAGTGGTTGTTCCACTTTATGTGAGAATTTAGCGAGCGATGGTATTTTATATTCATGCTTTGTTTTTGTATTTTAGTTTTAATTTTGTAATAAATGAGGTAGTTCCCCCACCTCTGATTTGCTTTTATGTGTGGGTTCCACTAGAGTCATTTTCTAGCGCTATATGTCTATGGATTCTATTAGTATTAGGGCTATGCGGAGTTTTGTTGTAGTCTATGTGCTGTGAGTGACTGTCTCTCGATCGATTTGAATATTTCATTGATTGTATATGTTTTTTTTAAAAAAGCTTTGTACATGCTCGATTATAAGTTTGTCGAGGAATTCGAATGATTTTCTTGTCACTGGGTCTGGACTTATGTCCTCCTCACTAAGTTTCATCAGATTTTACTGATGAAATCGGTCTTAGTTGAGAGTTATGTCTCTTGTATCATATGGTTATTTCATCTCTAGTATTAGTGTTTGTATCCAAATTTAATTTGAATGATAATTTTCCTTTAAAAAAAAAAGAATGTTTAATCTAACATTAGATCAAATCAAAATCACTTTAACATGAAAATTACACAAAATCTTATTCATACGAGACCAATCAAATTATTAGTCTAGTGTTCTACTAATAACCGAAGACACTGAATGTTTATTTGTACTTTTCTTATAGCATATTTTCAAGGTGAATTTTTTCAACGTATTATGTTAATCGGAAAAAAAAAATCCTAATTTTAGCTAAATTTTTTCTAGTATATAATTCTCAAGTTCTTCTTTTGTTATGTGATCTTAGAGTTCTTTTCATGTCACACACACACATATATATATACACATACTCTTTCAGAGGGGGAAAAAAAAGAATTAATCATTTTTATAGTTCGTTTACCCTTATTTTTGTAACGTTATATATTTTGATTTTTTTTATCCGTTCTCCCATACTTATTTTATTCTTCTGTTTATTTTTAAAGGGTGCCCTGTAAGGCTGCAATTTTCTTGTATCTAAATATTTACAACGATGAAAAAATTAAAATAAGATCCGTATTATTATTTCTTTTTTATAAACACATTTAAGATTATTACAATATATCACAATTTCTTTTTAATTTATCTATCAACTAAATACACATTTACAAATATTAACTCATTTAAAAATAAAAATAAAAAAACCCTTCAAAACTTCAACTGCAAATTGATATTATAAAAACAGTATTATCACATTCCAAAATAAAAGTTTTTATTTTTATTTTTGGTCGGAAAGGACAAAGAAAAAAATTTGTGAAGACAAATAATTTTTTATTAGTTTGTGTGTACGCATCTCATGTGTACCCCTTTATATGATTAATCTGTTATTAATATTTTTTATAGATAAAAAATTGTTGAACCTAAAAATTATGACTCGTAAATCTCAAATCCCTTGTTCCCTCATCAACTAGGCTAGTCCCAGTCTCATCTAACAGTTTTATTTCCGTACATGTTTAAAAACTAATCATCTAAATCAGTACTAATAGATTCTTATTTATAATTCTTAATTATAATTATAAAACGATGACAAATTATGTCACATTAACTTGTATAAATTTTTTGGTGAATTATCAACTGGTATAAAATTGTAGTCATATGAGTAATGCTGTAGTGTTGGCTCGCTACAAATTTCGATGCCTAGTAGTGCTATCTTGTGAATGTGATGCCATTAATGGTGAAAAATTCAAATGAAAATGTAACTTGCATTTGGTTCGTCGATTGGAGATGAAATTTTTAAGTTAAAACTAATTGATTTTTTAAAAATTAATTACACATTTTATTGATTAAAAAAAGACAAAAATAAAAATAAAAAGATACAGTTTAGTTAAAGTTGAACTTAAATACCAAACAAAATCATTGTTTTTGTTCTTTTAAACCACCGAATCGATATTTGACACAATACAAACTTTGATGGCAATTATGCCCCTTTATAATAATCATCATCATAAGTGTCAAATTTTTTTTTTTTTATTTCTTCTGAAAACAACATCATCATTGTCATTGCTAGTTATCAATGGTAATCGAGCATGCTAATCCGACACCCGTGGTAGCATGTTGAGTTACCAACAATAATCTACCGCGCTACTTTGCGACCAACGCCGTCGGTAGTCTCTCGTGTTACCAATAGTAGTTTACCGGGTTACATTCAATATTATGTTGTGTTATTACACAGTGTTAGCGTTTTGTTACTATTGTACTGGCCACTATTGTACTGGCCACTATGATGTCAGTGATAATCTACTGAGATAGTTTAATTAAATACAAAAAACATACCTTTATTGTGTTATCAATTAGTGGACAATGGTTTCATAAAATAGACAATGGTAAGGAAACTATACTTTTAATAAGGGGTGTAATTATTGGTCGGATCAAACAGGTTGACCTGTTACATGTCATTTTTTATACTGAGCATGCATTTGGTGTTAAAGTTTAGATTGTAAATTTTAGGTTTGAATTGATTGTGCGTTTATCGAGGCGTTTGAATTACTGTAGTTAAAAAGTGTAAAAACTTGAAACATGTTTGGGAAAAAAAATTTAATATGGAGCTTATTTTATTCGTTTCGAAATTCTATGTAATTTTTAAAAAATCATCTCATTTGGACTTGTCTATGCAAAGTTATGAACTTTTAAAATTTGAGTTACAAAACTGTGTGAATAGTAAAGCCGAGAGAAAATGATAAAAATTAAATTATAATTTTAAGATTTGAATTGTATGTCTAAACATCTCCTAAGTTCATACCGCTTGATCACACATAAGAATATGATCTAGCTTAAACATCCAAGTCATGATGGGTTAGGCGTAGGTTTCTTATCCACAAATTTATGCATATAGCCTTTTATTTAATTTTAAAGTCCCATATATGTTCATACAAGGATCGTCCCAATTCGTGTTTCTCCCACAAGGGTTTAGGCATAGATTGGACCTCAAATTTTCCATTCACGACTCAATAATCAATAAAACTGGGACATGCTATTTTAGATCTATCTATAAAAGTAAAACAAAGATTTTAAGAGAAAGATTATCATGTTAATAAAATAAGTAATTTTCCATTTAATGCTATTTTAACATTATAAGTAGATATGAAATAGTGATTATACAACAATTCATTACATTTATTTTTTCTTCTATTTTACCAAATATTACTATTCATCCATTTATAACTCACATTTGTGTCTCAACTTCAAAGGATATTCAAAGTAGTAAAGACCCTCCACTTGGAGGTACGAGCCAATATCCATGGTGTAAAAGTTAAAGACTTACCCTGATTTGTGTAAAGAAACTTCTAAGTGTATTATATACAAATTTTATGAGATTAATCAAGATACGTGAAAACTAACCGAACCTCGTTGATTGAAAACCAAAAAAATAAAAAAAAATAAAAAAAACTCATTTATATCTTTTGTATCTCATGTCCCCGTTCTCTTTTCTCTTATTTCTTCCATTGATTTGATCAAGTAATTAAACAATTTTATGTGATATCCTTGGTTAGAATTTCAAGCATACAAAGAGATGGTTCAATCTATCTACCAAAATAAGGATTGGGGGAAGTTCAAAAAGAAAAGGTTGGGGAGGAACCCAAAAAAAAAAAAACTATCTTCTATTCATGGCAGAGAAAGGTAGGTGAGATGACTTAAATGACATAGTTGCCCTTCCTGTGAAGTTGAATAATGATTTATTTATTCATTTATTTTTATTTATTTTTCGTTTCCTTTTCTGGCATCGACAGCTAAATACGGGATGGCATGACGAATAAAAATAAAGTGAAAAGAGATATGCGATGATTCTCGGACTCTGGAACAGCAAGCAGCTTAATGGCGGGTAGCTAAATGAGGAAAAAGTAATAAAAAGAGCCCAGTTGCACCTGGAAAAGCGAGAGACAACTACTTTTGTGAATTATATCCTTTTTGTTTTATGAAAATCTTTTTTTTTTTTAGGGGGGTATGCGGTAGAGCCCCTTTGAGGGGCACTACCGTAGAGTCTCGTAGAGTCCAATTTTAGGACCATTGCGATCAAAGTGTACGGGCATGATTGTGGAGGTGCACAAAAGGTCAAATGCACATGGCCGTAGAGGAGCACTCCCCAGAAGCCCCATTCCACCCAAAATCTTCTCCGTCGCCGGCCACACACCCCAACGCCGGCGACTCACCCCCAACTCCGGCGACCCACCCCCGGCCTCCCACCACCGGCTGCCGGCCGTCCGGCGACTCTTCCCCTTTCTCTCTCTTCTCCTCTCACCTGCGGCCGCCTACCCCCGGCCCCCCACCGCCGGCCCCAGCCCCGGCCGCCGGCGACCCCAACCCTCTCTCTTTCTCTCTCTTCTCTTCTCTCTCTCTCTTCCCCTTTCTCTCTCTTCTCCCGCGACCCCCCAGCCCCGGCCCCCCACCCAGCCCAGGCCAACCCCCACCCAGCCCGGCCAACCCCCACCCAGCCCCGGCCCCCCCAACCACCGACCCTAGCCCCGACCGCCCCCCACCCCCTCTCTCTTCCCCTTTCTCTCTCTTCTTTTCTCTCTCTCTCTTCTCTTCTCTCTCTCTTCCCCTCTCTCTCTTCCCCTTTTGCCGGGGTGGCTGGGGAGGGCTGGGGGGGTTGCCGGGGGCCGGGGCTGGGTGGGGGGCCGGGGTTGGGGGGTCGCGTGAGAAGAGAGAGAAAGGGGCAGAGAAAGAGGGAGCCGGGGGGTCGTCGGGGGGGGGGGGGTGCCGGGGGGGAGGGGGCGCACCGGGCTGGGGGCCAGCGGGGGAGGGCCCGCAGGAGAGAGGGGAAGAGAACGAAAGGGGAAGAGAGAGAAAGGGGAAGATAAGAGAGAGAAAGGTCATCGGCGGCCGGCCGACCGGGGCTGGGACCGGTGGTGGGGGGCCGGAGGTGAGTCGCCGGCGTTCATTACCGGCGGCGAAACGAACGCCGGCGACGGAGAAGACTTTGGGTGGGAGGGATTGTGTGAGGTAAGGTGTATGATAAGCATAATAAATCAACAACATTTTAACCGTCCGATTTAATCTGGACGGTCCAAAGAAAATGGATGTATGATAGAGACCCTCAAAGGATTCTATGTCACTCCCTTTTTTTAATTATTTTTAAGATTTCTATAACAAAGGATTCTATGTCATCTGTTTTGAACATTAAATTTGTTGAGATTTGAGATTGTCAAATATTTATTAAAATTATTCTTCATGGTTCTTTTTAGTTTTCAAATTGATTGATTGTAATATATGGGATTTAAATTTATTTGCATTAATTTCAAATTAGGAAATAAGAATTTTTTAAATTATAGAAGATTTGATATTTTTGAGTAACTTACTCATTTTTATACTTGTAAATGTATATTTATATGGGAGTCAAAAAAAATATTTTTTTTTTGACCCCGGACTCAATTCGCAGCGAGGCAGCGGCCAAGTGAAACGCTGACGGTGAACAACAGTTGTGTTTCTGCCATGTTGGTTCTGTATTTTGGGCATGATTTTGGAGTTAATAATATCGAATGGAAGTGCAAGTTCTGATCTTTGTCTGGTTTTCTTAGAGTTTTTACAGCAATAATAATTCAAAATCAAAATCAATTTCTGACCTGAAAAAAATCGTGTTAGAAATCTCAGTAGTTAAAATCATATTAAAATAAAATATTTACAATATTAACATGATAATCTAACAATTCAAAACAACCTTATTCTACAAGAAGGGGCGTTTGATTCTGATATTTTGGAACAACTGCATGCATGACCCTGTCACTGGATGTAAGGAGACATTACTTATTGTATTTGGAACATCAACTGTATTTTTCTCTGAATAAATATTATTAAATTTATTTGTTACTTATTTAAATTCCATTTATTTGTTTGAAGTTGTGTCTTGTCGATGAAACACAAAAAAATTTGTTAATCTTCCTGGCTATTTCAAGAGATAGCATTTAAGGATGGCATGAGGTGTTAGAGGGCCCGACTTTTACTTTTGTTTTATTAACTACAAACGTAAAAACTATAGTAATGTTTTAATATATATATATATATATATATATATAAATATTTAATACCACATTTTAAAATAGTTAATTGGGTCAAAATTTTTAAAAATTTGCTGTGCCGTATAAGAAGAAGAAAGAAAGTAAGAAAGAGAATAATCAAACAAATGGTACTCTAGCATTTGTCAACAACGAAAATGTTAAATAAGTTTATAATGTTTTACAAAAATCTTAAAATATGATCCGTTCTTTAACGTTGTTCCAACTATTGAATTAATTTTTCAATGATTTGATCTATCATATTTGATTGGGAGCAATTTTGTGTGATTATTAATTTTTAACCTAAATACTCACATATCAGATTATTGAAAAGTTAATCCAATAAATAATCATAACAATATCTATTGATAAGACAAAAGTATAATTTTGACTGGAAGTTTCTTCAATATTTTACATGTTTAGCATCATGGTTTATTCATAACAGTTTTTTTTTCTCCCTCTAGAAAATCACATTTTGTAACTTTGACTATAAGCTCATGCTCATCCAAACATTTAAAAAAATAATTTTTTTGGAGCCAATAAACTAAACACAGCTCTCGATATGCCCTTTGAAACGTGCCCATAATTTTGTGTTACAATAAAACATGATAATGAAGTTTCACCCAAAATTCCAAATCAAAGATTTTCGTTTTTAAAAAAAACGACGACATTCTGTTCTATACCAAAAATATCATTATGGTCGTACGAAGGGTGAAGTCAACACTTGTCGCTAATACATAAATAATTTAATTATGCCAATTGAGGCACCAACCATAAAATAATTGTGCATAAAAAAGTTTAGCCTTTGTTTCTAATTTTGGCCCCAAAACATAAATGTTCTAATTTGGACTATGGTTTTGATAGATACTGCGATTTTTGTTTGTTTGGTTGTTTGTTTTTTTTTTAATTTTGTTATTTTTAATTATTATTGCGCCATTAACTTTGCTTGGACTACTTCTTCATTCTGTAAAATACACTATCAACTTGATTAACGCGAAAGCTTAAAGCTAAAGTGCAAACTTGAATTTATCAGAAAGAAAAAGCAAAACAAAAATTTACTTCTTCCAACTTTCTTTAGGCTTACGCCCATTTTACCTTGATATATGTGTTATTATTCGGTCAAGCTCGAACTTTAGTTTTACCGTTAAGACAAAAGCTACAAAGTAGTAGTATTATCTATACTCTTTATCACTATTTATTGGTTTGGTATTTTAACTTCAAACCATATGAAATGTATCGAACTATATGACTGTTGGATAAAAGACTTCATCTATTTATATGTTATTACGCAACAAGTCACTAAACAAGACAACTTTGTGTTAATTCGTCACATTAAGAATAATGTGAGGCATTTAGCAATACAAATAATACATTTGCATTAAACAAATTTGAAATTGAGAAAGGAAGAAGGGGTTGGGGCCACCGACAATAATTGGATTGTTGGTGGTAGCGGTAAAAGCCTAAGACTTTATTTGATATTTTAGTTTAACTTCAATTAAACTATATTTTTTTTACTGGATTTTTATCTTTTTCTAAAAAATAAATAAAAATTATAATTATTTTTTAAAAGTTAACAAACTTTAACTTAAAATTTTTAATTTCAACTATTGATCCAAATGGACACTAAGAGCAAAGCTCCTAAAACTTTTATGGATATGATGCCAATGGACATTGTCCGATGTCACCAATCATCAAACTTGCCAATTTGCCCCTCTCCTCTTTGGACCAAAAGAATAGAAAAATTAAATCAGAACTATAGGATATATACATTTAAAAAAAAACTGCTGTATTACTATTATGTTTTAAAACTGTTTGAAGTGATTTTTTGGTTAGATATAACTACATATCATAAAAGTAATTACAACTATAATTTAACAATAATTTTATATTTAACTCCATCATATAATCTCTATATCATAAAAATACCTAAGAAATAGAATTAAAGCTCATAAAGATAAGATATTCTTCAATAAGTCATGTAAAATTACTATATCAATTTTGAAACGTCAAATTTATACATAAAAATATTTATTTGTTCCTAAAACGAGAATATTTTTTTTCCTTTTTTGTTGAGATTTCTATAGCAAGACATGAAATACGGATTAATACTAGATTTTGTTTTCAACTATTGATATATATATATAATGTTAATCATTGTATATAAAATTTATTTTAATATGATTTTGATTCGTTTTTAAACATCATTATTAGACTAGTACTAGAGATATCAATTATAATCCTAACTTTTTGAGTACTAACTCATATATCATATTTTCATTAACATATAAATCAATTGATATTATAATGCTTTAAATACTTATTAATAAAAAATGATAATTTATATATTATATATATTGACACTTAAAAATTAAGGTCTTATTTGACAAAAAGTTTAGTTTAAACTAAACTATATTTTTTTTAATCATGTTTTTTTGTCTTTTTCTCCAAAAAGTTGTTTGTCTTTTCTGAAAATTCAAAAAAATTCAAAAAAATTTACTATTTAAACTTACAAATCTTAACTTAAACTTACACACCAAACATTCCCTAATATTAAAATTGATGTTCTTAATATTTTTATTATTATTATGATATGAGCTTCAAGTAGAAAGAGACATTAAAAATTGATAGAAATTTTTTTAAAAATGCCAATCAATTTAAATCAGACAGCTGTGTTTGATATCACCCTCCACTTCTTATTCTTTGACCGCAACTAAAAACCATCCCCTAATCAAACCCATTCCAATTTTAATCAAAATTGACAGGCCATCATTTCGTTTCCATAAATACGTTATCATTTTACTTGGAGAGAGAAAGAGAAAGAGAGAGAGAAAGAGAGAGAGAGAGAGAGTTTCATTTTCTAGTGTTGGAGCGTCAGAGGAGCCTTCGAAATCCGAGACTGTTTCCCCTTTTTTATTTTTTATTTTTTCTCCTTCCGTTTTAAAATTTTCGATAATTTCCAAACAAGGAAATCAAAATTAATATAAAAAAATAAAAAAAAAGGAGAGAGAATTGACGAGTCAAAGTCAGTGGCGTTTGGAGGTAATAAAGGAGAAATCCAGGGGTATTTAGAAAGAGAAATTCTATGACAAAATTAAATGCCCATTTGCAAAAGGTGAGGGCGATCACATGCAATTATCCGGTACCTGCCGACTCAGGGCATTCTTTTTACCCATACAAGATATAATTATTTAATTAATTTAAAAATTATTATTTTTTTCATATCTAACAATAGAAAAAAAAAAAAAAAAAAAAAAGAAAGAAAGAAAGAAAGAAACAATAAAACGACGCCGTATATGTGGAGCAAAACCAAGTCTCGCCGGTTACGGAAATCTTCTCCTCTTTCTTTCTTCTCGTATATATAGCGGGAGTCCGGTCGTTTCCACAGACAGTGGACTATTGTACACACACACACACACACACATTTATCTATATATATCACATTTGTGTGTATATATATCAGTTGGAATCAGAGCAAGGCTTTGCTGCTGATCGTGATTTTTCCTCGCTCTTTTTGCCGACACCACTTCGCTTCTCTCTGGTACTCTTTCTCTCTCCTCTCTCTATATTTTATATATTTTATATAATATAATAGTACGATTTCGTTATTACTGTTTTGAAGTTCAAATCTGTTCTTCAAATTGTCGAACTGGATTCGAAGGTGTGAATTTTTTTGGGAAAATTATTACGATCCGTCCACAGGGTAGGGCAAGATCCTGCTATTTGCCTCATTTTCATGTTTTTCTTTGAAATTCTCTCTCTCTCTCTCTCTCTCTCTCGCTATGCCTCGCCTCGTTTCTTCTTGTGTCTTTAATTTGTTTTTTTTTTTTTGGCGGAATTTTGATTTCTTGAACCGCTAGATCTTTCTTGGTTTCTGTTTTGCTGATTTGCTTGCTCCATTTTAGCTAAGGTAGGTAGAAATGTTTTTCTTTTTTTCTATTTCTGAATTCTTGTTTTCCTTCCGAATTTAGGGTTTTTCGTATTGGGTTTTTCAAGAAAGAGGGAAAAGATCAAGCATATTGTGTTACTGTATTAGTTTGTGGCTCTGTGTTGTTGTTTTGGTGATTTAGAGATCGACATGGTTGTTGATGTTCGCCACTAGATTCTGGTGCTTCATGTCGTATCTACAAGTTCTTTGTGTGCAATATGTCAATTGCAGGCCCACATTGTCACTATTTTGAATTCCCGATTTGTACTTTGCGAAGTTCAGCGGATAATAGGTTTTGGGGTGTTCTGATTCTCCATAGAATTTTTAATTGGAATTCGTAAGTTGAAGTAGGAATGTGTGCTAAATGTCGGTGTTGAGACGGGCCAGGAAGTCACAAGGGCAGCTAGAGTTAGGCATAGAGGTGACTGAAACTGGAAGATGGAGATTTTGATCACGGATTTATCAATTCGAGAGGGTGTTCTGACTTCTGAGGGAACTAGTAGTTTAGTGAAAAGGGAGATATGTTCAAACTTTTCCGTCTCCCGCACATGGACTTTGTTGTCAAGAATAAAGACAGATGATGCTCGGGTTAAAATAGTGTTTATATCCAGTTGCAAAGTGGGTGGAAAACTTGCTAATTAGATGTCAAATAAGTTGTTGCCTGTGCTTTGGGAAAACGTCTAGGATTCAATATGACTTATCCATTGGACATGCACATTTTATTTAATAGCAATGTTTGATCTATAGTTGGACAGAATTGGTTACATAAAATTGGTGCACTTTAGTTGGTGTAATTCGAGCTTGAAATTTATTATTCTTTTTGGTAATGTAAAGCTTTTTCTGGATTTATATTTTGTGATTTGTTTTTTGTTTCAGACTTTGAGGTTATCAGTGATGTCAGAGAAAGCTCTTAAAGATCTCAATAACATACCTGGGTCCGAGAGGAGGAATGAAAACTCTAGTAAAGGAAATATTGCTAAGCATGTAGTTAGCAATACCAATGGAAATATGGAAGAAGGGCAGAAGAAAAACACTGTCAATGGCTGTGAAACTGTGAACACTGGAGCAGAGATTGCAAATTCAGAAGTAGAGTACATCGAGTCCGAGAACTTGAGTGATGTAGAAGATGTTGATACAAGTCTTAAGGTATTAGTTTTAGGAACTAGGGCAAGGTTTTTTCTATTTTCTGATGGTGCATTCTATCTCTCATATGATTAAACCTAACAAGTCTGAGTTACAGATACTGATATGACATATTCATTTCTTATTTGATCTATCAGACACTCTTAGCTGGACTAGACTCGAAAGATTGGGTCTTAGTGTGTGAAGCACTTAACAATGTACGTCGATTGTCACTGTTTCACAAGGAAGCAATGCTTGATCTGCTGTAAGTCAAATTCTTTTAGGATATATTGGTTAAAGACGAATAACCTATTACTAAATTGCATGGTTTTCTATTACTATATTTTTAATTTTTTTTTTCACTTTTATCATTGTCCCTAATTTTGATAAACAGGGGAGATGTAATCTCACTAGTGGTGAAGTCCCTGAAGAATCCAAGAAGTGCAGTTTGCAAAACTGCAATCATGACATCTGCGGACATTTTCAATGCTTATAATGATCTAATAATTGAATCATTGGACCCTCTGGTAACTCTAATTCTGTAAATTTTAGCCACATTGTGTTATCTTGTCCTCAGTTAAAGATTCTTGTCCCTATATATGCAATTTATTTCCTTTCTTTAATTCCCCCTCATTATGCTTAACTGTGATGGATGCAGCTAGTTCAACTACTTCTTAAGTCTTCACAAGACAAGCGATTTGTATGTGAGGCGGCTGAGAAGGCTTTGCTCTCAATGACCACTTGGGTTTCCCCCCTATTGTTGTTACCAAAGTTGCAGCCCTATCTTAAGAACAGGAATCCTAGAATACGGGCAAAGGCATCGATCTGCTACTGTCGAAGTGTTCCACGACTGGTAAGGAAACACTAACATACATTCATTTGCTAATTATTCTTTTTGCTGGGTAGGTTCTTTATACAGTTGTAAGTTCACTTTTCGTAGGGCTATATATGCTATAGATTTGGCTCTCTCTCCACAGACGCCTTGTCATAGATGTACTAATGTGACTCTTATTTTTTGATTCCATTGATGAACATTTTTGTAATCTGTTGCCGATGGAGCTCCATAACATTCTGCAGCCGGAGACAATGGGAGAGAATAGTCTAGACCTTATTTAGATACTGACCAGTTTAATGGTTTTTCGGAATTTCCTTTAAGCTTTAGCATCTATTGACATAAATGTACAATTTACTTCGACTATTTGTTGCCAAGGTATTTACAGTTGTCCTTTGGCACCAACTCTTATGTTTTGCTGGACATGAAGTCTGTTTTTGCACTTGGTTTAAGATGATAGCAATGCATTATTTTTCCACAGAAAGAACAGGATAGTGTTTTCATTAGAGTTTATGAGACTTGTTGTTACTTGATGCCAATTATCGGTTTGCTGCTGTTTTTATACGTGTCCTTGCTTGGTAATAGGGTGTTGAAGGAATTAAATCGTATGGAATTGACAAATTAATTCAGACAGCTGCATCCCAGCTCAGTGACCAGCTTCCGGAATCCAGGGAGGCTGCTCGAAGCCTCATTCTTGAGCTGCAAACTGTTTATCAGAAATTTTATGATCTTTCGTCAGTGGCGGTGTCTGAGAATCCAGAGATGAGTTCTTGGGAGAACTTTTGTCAGTCAAAACTCTCTCCTCTCAGCGCACAAGCTGTCTTACGTGTGACCAATATCTCTCGGGAGGGCCTCTTGATTGGTTCTTGACACGGGCTTAATTCAACACGGACAACAAGCCCTATAGTATGATTCCCTCCCAATTTACGACATATATGAGCTTTTAGCGAGCATAGTCTGTACCTGCTTTGGCGTTGGTTTGTTTCATCATTTTCTCTTTTCTTCTTCTTCTTTTGTACATACCGCGGAGCATTGAGATGTTTGGAACTTTGCAACTGCAATTGAAGCACGTAGTTGAGCCAGAAATTTATGACATTGTTCGTCTATATTCTTTTACTCAGCTTCTTCTCCAAATTATGGATGTACACTGTACTTAATGAGCATTATAGAATTCATGGCATTTCTGTCTGTTTCACTCGGTTTCCGATGTACGTTGACGCATGTTGGCACTATGCTTCCCAACAATGAGATTGGATGAAAATTCATTTTACAAAGGCTATGGAATAACAGATCACTCTAGTCAAACACTATCCTATCCCCGTTGGCTTCCAGGTTTGGTGTACTTGTTGCTGTTGGATTATTGTTCTTCTTAGATGGCTAAACCTCATCGTGCACTATTTTTTGCTCAGATGGATCACCAAATCAAGCATTTGATCCGATAGCTTCCATGCTTAAACTGCTTGCTATTTTGGTTACGGATGTTTATTAATGTTAGATTTAATCAAAATCACATCGGAATAAAAACTACATATATTTGCAAAATTGACAAAATTTGTTACAGATCAGGAATTTTGTTCAAATCTACCAAAGAGTTCTTCGATAATCATTTTTGCCAAAATAATTAGAAAACTGATGACAGAAAGCACTCAACCACCCAGTTTTGGATTTAATTAAATAATGGTGAAGGATATATCTCATTGATATTTGGACGTCCTAATCATGCAATTCTATCTTTAATCATATTCTATCTATCTTTTAAAAAAAAAAAAAAGATTAAGATGTTTTTTAGATGTTCATTTTGATTTCTGATTGGACGTCTCAATCGTACTTTTTCTCGAAATAATAATTTTCTGAGTTAATCAGAGAGCTAATTGCACAGTTTTAATGCGGGCTTTAACATCTCACTGAATAGACATGTGTCTCTAATTACAAAATACTTTATTTGCATTTACACTAATAAACGGGCTATTTTTTTTAATTTTTTTTTAATTCGGGTTCTCTAAAATGCCTACATGTAGCACTATGATTACGAAATGTGATCTTGATAGTCTGAAGTAACATAATATTTTGCTCGTATCTAAATTATGTAAGTATGTATGAACAGATTAAGCTATTGCAGCCAAGATAATAGTGGGGACTCGTAAAAACAAAACAATTTTGATTCTTTCTCACCTCATAGAAAATATGTATATTGTCTCACTTTAAAACAATGTTTCATTGATGAATGAAGAAATGTTATATCGGATTCGTCGGATTAGACTTATTCAATTTTATTGGATTGAATAGAATCACTCTGATAGATATGTAATAATTTATTGCGAAAACAATGAAAAAAAAAGTAAATTGAGGGACGGAAGAGGCAAAGTTGAAAAAGATTAAAAGATTGCATTATTACAAGAATATTCTATTTTCTTACCTAATCAAAATTAACCACAAACGGGTGTTTTTTATGATCCTTTGGCTCAATTAGGATTAGGATTTCATTTCCCATTTGATACATTGCGTTTTGTCTCATCATAATAATTATATTATCTTATTAATTAGTTCAACAACTCAGCATGCTAGTGTAGGTTGTCTGTTTGTTTGTTTGTAATTCCTCTAATTGAGCTGTTACTCAATGGTCCAATTGGTGGGTGTGGTGCCGGCAATATTTAATTAAACTTCATGATGGTCCAAATTTTTATAGTCAATATTTTTCAATTAAAAAAAAAACTTTATCTTAACTTGGAACATCCAAAAATCAAATTAAAATTTTTTGAGTGAATTATATTAAATTACATAAAAATTATTATTCTCATCTATGTCTCTAAACTTTAAGATCACTCTTATTTATCAATGTCAACTTTAAAAACTCTCAATTTACCCATTGAATTTAACACCATTTTATCCATTTTATTAGAATTTCAATTAAAAACTGATAGAAAAAAAGTGAGTTAAGTACAGTCATGTGATTTTTTTTTTTTTTTCATTTGTTTTAAATAGAAATCCTAACATACTGAGCTTTGTAAGACTAATTCCCCATTTTCCCTTTTATTTTTAACTGAAATTCTGATAGAAAATATAAGATATGAATAAATTCAAAATTCAGAAGGCAAAATAAATGTGATTCTAAAATTTGAAGGGGATAGATGAAAATAACTCATAAATTATTTTAAGCTAACCAAGTTGTTGACACGGTTGTAAATGCTAGGAAGCATATAGTTAGTTCTCTGCAACTTAAAGTGCACGGTTCCCTCTCTTTTTCTCTCCAAAAGTTGGAAATGGTATAACAAACTATTAAAAGCGGCTGCAAATAGTAATGGCAAGTGACCTTCACAAGTGTGTGCACCGTTAATATTACTACATGTACCACTAGCTGTCTTCTGCTTCTTTTTTTTTTTTTTTTTTTTTTTTTTTTGAATAAAAGGATTTGGGGTGACCTTATTATTTTTAGGTTTTCAATTCCACAGACAGGAACCTCTTTCTCTAGGTATGGCAGGAAGATGGGTTTTTATATTAGTTTCTCTTAGTCTATTTTGTCATTACCAAAACCAATGATCCAACAGGCGAAGCTGGAGCGAAATCTAAGGGGAAGTAACGAGAGTCAAACCTGATGGTGGACAAAAGAAAGAAGCTAGCAAACACACTCATCCTTACTAATCTATACGCCCCTGTGGTGTATCACCACCAGCTGGCTTATTTGAACCCTTTCTTTGTTTAAAACAAAAAACAAAAACAAAAACTAAGAGCTTGTTTGGAGTGTAAATTTAAACTTACACCCATTAATTCAATTTTTAATTTTTTTTGAAATTTTTTTTTATTTTTTCTGAAAAAGTCAATAAAAATTACTATTTAAACTTACACGTCAAATACCCCCTAAAGCACCGATCAAAATCAAACTACAAATAAGTCACGTGATTCCAATTACGGCAAAAAGAAAAAAAGAAAAGCTAGCAATCAAAAAAGTACATTGAACAAGACGGCAAAAAGACAGAGAGAGAGAGTACAAAAAGATAAGTCTAAACTCAAAATGTCTTGGTCATATTTTTGTCTGGACTTTATAGAATTTTGATTCTCAGCTCACCCACTCCATAACGGAGACTAACCCAATGCCTACTAAATTATTTATTTCCGAACATTTTAGCTTATTATTTCCATATCAGAAGTTTATAGGCTATCATCGTCTTCTTCTTGTCCTGACTGATCAGGTTCTATGTCTTTGGTAAAGATAGAAGAAACAAAACAAGTTTCTAAATGGTATATTCTCCTTCTGATCTCCTTTAACTCCTGAACAAAATCTTTCATTTCCCCATATTCAACAAGTTTGATATTGCAGAATTGTTGTTCTTATTGACCGTAGATTCCGGCGTCCACATTCGTATGCGAATTCGACCATCCGGGTCGTCGTTAAATTAGTGAAAAGCGGGAGAGATGTCGAAGGATCGCTATGATCACTGACCAAGTTATGAGAGTGGCAGGGCAGGTTATGGCAATGGCAATCATCTTGTCAATACTTTTGTTGTTTGTGGGAATTGGGATGTTGATCTTCGTCCACGTTTGTATCGTTGGGAGGGCTTTGAGAAGAGGATTCGGCAACGTGTCGGTGGCCTTGGAGAGAGGAACCGACGGCACTACTTTCGTGGGAAACACAAGCATGTCCAAAGACGACTTGGAGAAGCTTCCTTGCTTTGAGTACATAACCAAAGACACTGCAGCTAGTCCTGTGGATTGCGCCGTCTGTCTGGAGGCCTTTCGGGTTGGGGAGAAGTGCAGATTGTTGCCAATCTGCAAGCACAGCTTCCACGCCGACTGCGTCGACGAGTGGCTTTTGCAGACGCCGTTCTGTCCGATGTGCCGGACCAGCGCTGATTCGAGCAAGGGCAGTGGAGACATGAGCCTTGACATGAGATCAGGAGAGAGCCAGACGACAGAAAACATCAGTACTGATCGTTTGAGTGATGTTAGGATTGAGGTTGGTCAATTCGGTGGCGAAATGAGTGAGAACAACGAGTTTAGAGGGAACCAAGCAATGGGAAATGCAGAGGTTGGTAATTCCGTTTCTGGTGTTGAATTAGAGGAGAGACAAAGTAATACCGTTAGGACTCCTCTTCCTCAATCGGTACCTGAATTAGCTGTATGAGAGAGTGTGAGAACAAGAGAGAGAGATTACTTGACTTGTAATATATGTTAACAAATGCCAAGTATCACCACTTTGGGAATGCATATACTTGATAAGTGTTAAGATTATGTTGGTTTCTTTATTTTTGATAAATAAGTTTAGATTATATTAGCTGAGGGTTATTGGCACCTAACTATGTTAGTTTCTAAACTTATCGAACAGTTGCAATATGACACAAATTGATAATAATCATGTTTAAACTTATGGCGGAAAGGAGGTTAATTGTCAATAGTTTAGGAGGTAAAGTGGAAAAAATATAAGGTCGTATATGGGTATTGTTGTCACCCTTTAAATGGTGTTATACATTTGAGTTACGTAGCAACAATTCGATAAGTTTAAGGAGTTAAGTGATAGAATTAGAAATTCAGGAGGCAATTTGCTAAAACGCAAAATGCTTAGAGGGGGATAGTGCTGAAAACTATACCAGTTGATTTTAGAAAGTTGATTATGATACTTTAGAGAATTTCAGAAGGAACAGTTTTAAAAATGTCAATTTTAATATCAATTTTTAAATATCAATTTACATGATAGTAAGTTATTATCTTTTTATTTATAAATACAATTGATTGATCTTAATAATCTTTTAAACACTTATTAATAAAATAATGACAATTCACAAGTGAATTGATCTTTTCATTATAGAAGTGTACAAAACTAGTTAAGTATCTCTTGTGCTACAAAATGTAATCGGGGCATTCGGTTTGCTATACCTCCCGTGAACGTTATTTGATCGTGAAGCGATCAAAAGCAAGTAGTTGCATTAGAGAACTCCCAAGTTGATAACTTAATTATTTAAAATCGAAATGAGATGATTTTTATATCAAAATACTTATTAATCTTTGAAAAATAAAATAAAATATATTTTTATATTTTTTTTCTAAATATATTTTATTTTCTATATCATAATTTTTTTCTAATTTATACTTCAACTAAACACATATTTCTAAACCAACTTCTAAAACTTCATCTCCAAAAGTCTCCCAAAAAGGACCCTAAATATTTGCATCCAAATGTTCCTCCCACACAGACTCTAAAGCACTTGAGATCAAATGCCTATAGTAGCCTGGGAGAACTCCCAAGTTGATTCTTGAGAATGCTTTTATTTATCTTTAATAAGTGTAAGACATAAATCCTTTACCATTAAAAAAAAAAAAGACAAAAAAAGGAAAAGAAAAAAAAATTATCTCATTTGATTGTGTGACAATTCTGTTACCGCCTTATGTACTTGTGGTTCCCGAGCCCCAAACCACATTATCATTGGGCAAGTCCCAATGGCTTAACGATTCTGTATTTAATTTATTATAGATTGTGATTATAAGAATAATCTAGTAATTGTGATTTGACAAATGACATTATCATAAATGTCTAGTTCAATCCCAAGTTCAAAAAATCACTTTATCACATTCTCATATTACAAACTTTGAAGCTCGTACTCAAATCTCTCATCTCCCACTTGTTAGTTAGAATTTAGATATTTATGCAGAAATTGGAGTCCCACAGCACAAAAACATAATTAAAACTATCACATGGTGATCTATAAATAAAGATGCATTTTTTTCGACTTTCCATATCAATTAGATAAATAATGTAATTAGTTAGTTTTCTTGATATTACCGAAAAATATAGGGTATATAATCGTTTTTTAAAATTAAAAGTAAATATTGTTTTTTAAAATTATTTTTATTATACTTAACATATAATATGATCGTTAAAGGTCCATGCAAAAATTAAGTTTGCAGTATTGTGCTAACTATAATTTGATAGTGCAACGTACCAATGTGCTAATATGTCTATCAATGACCAATTTCAAATTTCAATAGTTTTGTTAATCAAAGTTGTTATAAATATGATAACATTTGCGCCTCTACAAGAAGAAAACTTTTTTTTTTTTTTTTTTTTTTTTTGTGTGTTTAGCTCATCTTATTTTAGAGCTACTATAAAAAAATTAAAAAAAAATAAAAACTCATTTTTTTAGAATCCCCTTCCACTCAATTACACTCAAAAAAAAAATGCACATTTAAATGTTATTTCTTTTTTAAAGAAAGTGACTTTTTATTTTAAAAACAAAAAATATATATTAAGGGGGTGTTTGATGTTTGGGTTGAGTTTGAGTTTGAGTTTGAGTTGAGTTGAAATTTTTAAGTTTAAATAGTAATTTTTGTTGACTTTTTCAGAAAAGATAAAAAACTTTTTCAGAAAAAGATAAAAATTGAGTTGAAAAATTTGAATTTAGATGGGTGAACCAAACTCACCCTAAAAGAAAACAAACGAAACAAATGGACCCACCTTTTTAAAACTATAAGGATAATAATAAAAAGCACTTGTGCTTCTATCTTAACAATATCCGAGAGACCTGAAATAAGAATGTACCACGTTAAAAAATGCTCAAAATCTAAAATGCACTTAAATTTCAACATTATTAAGAAAAGAATCTTTTATCTCTAAAAAAAAAAAAAAAAACCCAGATAGGAGAGGAAAATGATAATTAATTAGCACGTTATCCTTAATTGAAAAAAAATGCATTTTCATTTTGAGAGTAAACAGAGGTTGTTGTCTTTTTCATTATTTCTCTTCTTCAGTTGCTTTATTTAATTAAAAAGAGACACAAAACAGGGGGAAAAAAAAAAGAAGTATTCTCTTGGTTTAAAGACCGTTAACAATCCAGATGAAATTTTATCATTCAAATTTAAAATTCTTAAATTTATATATCATTTTTTAATTTTAATTGTTAAAAAATTCAAAATTCAAATATTCACATACTTAATTTCTTATTTTAAGTCAAAATGAGATTTTTTTTTAATCTTACAAAAAGACGAGAGTAATAAAATAAGGTATACATTAAGGTCTATATTACATTTTTTTTTCCCGAATGCGTTTCAAATTTTTACATTATTTTTTATATCATAATTCATTTCTCATTCACACTTTAAACAAACACACATTTTAATTTTAACTTACAAAATTCCGAATCCAACTGTTATTCTAAACGAGTCCTTAATAAAAAAATAATAAAATAAAATAAGAAAGAAAGAAAATTGAAGTCACATGTAACTAGGGGCAGAGTCATAAATATATTTCAGTCGGGACATATACCAAATTTTTTTTAAAAATAAAATAAATTTTAATAGGAGTTATGTGAGAATTTTTAATTTTAATTGGGATAAAGTGGTAAAATTATAACCATAGAATTAATTTTATGTGAGAATTATTTATTTTTAATGAGGATAAAATTAGGATTATATGCAAATTTTTCAACTTTTAATTGAGATAAATTATAAAAATTAAAATTTTTTTTAGATAAATTTAAAAGAATAAAAAAAAATTTCAATGAGGGCGGTAGCCGCCCTCGGCCCCACCTAGTTCCACCGCTGCGTGTAACTCATAAAACCTCTTACACGTATTCCTTTCCACGTGGTATAGCTCAAAAGCACATAAAACTAACCAAAACGAATAATAAATGAATAAACACGCTAATATCACGTGAATAAAAAATTTCAACCAACAAAACACGCAAATATCGCTAGTCTATAAGAAAAAATTTCTGGTAATGCGTGAAAACAAGTTTGAGCCTATAAGTTTAAAATGGACGCTGAGTTTGAATTCAATAGTATTTTATGATTTATTTTTTTATTTAATTTTTTAAAAAATTACTAAAAATTATAATTAATTTTTAAAAATTAATTAAATTTTAATAAAAATTTTTATTCATCTTAAACTCAATTTAAACATCAAACACACCATAAATCTCTTCTGCAACCGGATATATATATATATATATATATATATAAAAGAACGTGGCAGATCAACCCTTGGGGGACTGCGTGTAACCCATAAAACCACTTACACGTAATTCTTTCCATGTGGAATAGCTCAAAAGCACATAAAACTAACCAATAGGAATAATAAATGAATAAACACGCTAATATCACGTGCATAAAAAATTTCAACCAACAAAACCCGCGATTATCGCTAGTCTATAAGAAAAAATTTTCTCGTAATACGTGAAAACAAGTCTGAGCCAATGTTTGGAATGTATATTGAGATCGAAACTCAATTGATTTTTTTTTTTTTTTTTATAAAAAACTAAGGGTATGTTTGGTTCACTCTCTCAAACTCAATTTTTCAACTCAAATTTTATTTTTTTTCTCAAAAGTCTTTTGTTTTTTTCCCAAAATTTTTTTTGTCTTTTCCGAAAAGTCAACAAAATTTACTATTTCAACTTCAAAAATACGAATTCTAATAAAAATTCTAATAAATTTTTAAAAAATTAATCAAATTTAATATAAAATTTTATTTCAATATCAAATAATCTGTAACCGGATATATATATATATATGTATATATAAGAACGTGGCAGATGCAACCGGATATATATATATATATATATATATATATATATATATATAAAAGAACGCGGCAGATCAAATACTAGACACAAAAAAGAGAGAGAAGTACTTAAAAAAAAAAAAAAAAAAAAAAAAGATAGAACCTGTTGATTATGGATTCGATCAGCAAATCCGACGCCGTGTCAGCACCACAGAAACGACACGTCGTTCTGTTCCCCTTCATGTCGAAAGGCCACATCATCCCACTCCTCCACCTGGCTCGCCTCCTCCTCCACCGCCGCCATATCTCCGTCACCTTCTTCACTACCGCCGCCAACCGCCCCTTCATCGCCAACTCCCTCTCCGACACCTCCGCCGCCGTCGTCTCCCTCCCCTTCCCTTGCAACCTCCCCGGCATCCCCGCCGGCGTTGAGAGCACCGACCGCCTCCCCTCGATGTCTTTCTTCACCCCATTCGCCGAAGCCACCGAGCTCCTGAAACCCCACTTCGAACAAGCCCTCCAGAACCTCCTGCCACGTGTCAGCCTCCTCGTCTCCGACGGCTTCCTCTGGTGGACCCTCGACTCCGCCGCCAAGTTCGGCATCCCACGTCTCTTCTCCTACGGGATGCCCACTTACGCCATGGTCCTCACAAGGCTCGCAATCCGCCACGGCCTTCTCCACGGAAACGACGGTGAGGATTTCATCACCGCCGTCCCTCCTCTACCCAGGATCAAGATCAGGCGAAAAGATTTCGACACAGTGAGCTCTGTTAGTCACGAATTTATGGCCAAAGCGACCGAAGCGACATCGAGAAGCTTCGGGATTGTGGTCAACAGCTCCTACGAGATGGAAAGAGATTTCGTTGACTTTTTCAACCGGGAATATCAGTGCAAGGCCTGGTGTGTTGGGCCTCTTTGCCTCGCCGAGAAGAAGCAATCACAGAGGACTAACAAGCATCCATGGATTCATCAATGGCTGGATCAGCAAAAGGGCTCTGTTCTTTACGTGGCGTTCGGGACTCAAGCGGAGATTTCTTCACAACAAATGAAGGAGATCGCAAAAGGGTTGGAGGAATCGGAGGTGAATTTCGTGTGGGTGATGAGGAAGAGAGATCAGACGGTGGATGAGTACTTGCCGGAGGGGTACGAAGAGAGGGTGAGAAACAGGGGAATAGTGGTCAGAGAGTGGGTTGACCAGAAGGAGATATTAAAGCACGAGAGCGTTAAGGGGTTTATGAGTCATTGTGGTTGGAACTCGGTGATGGAGAGTGTTTGCGCGGAGGTGCCGATTCTGGCTTGGCCGATGATGGCGGAGCAGCCGATGAACGCGAGAATGGTGGAGGAGGAGATGAAGGTGGGGCTGAGAGTGGACAGAAACTGCGACGGGTTTGTGGAGAGGGAAGAGGTGAAGAAGAAGGTGAAGGAGTTAATGGAG
This sequence comes from Ficus erecta, assembly GCA_008635985.1. NCBI lineage: Eukaryota > Viridiplantae > Streptophyta > Magnoliopsida > Rosales > Moraceae > Ficus > Ficus erecta. The sequence goes on from BKCH01000009.1 coordinate 968,132, forward strand.
GGAGAGACGGGGAAGGAGGTGAGGAAGAAGGTCAAGGAAGTTGCAGACATGGCCAGGAAGGCCATGGAAGAAGGCGGGTCATCTTGGCTGGCTTTGGAGTCACTCATTAACGAGACATGTGCATAGTAGGGTTGGGAATGAAGTTGCATGGTGATCAAGAACGTTATTTATCGAGGTTAGTTACTTTATCAAACATTATTTTATGGTTTTTATTAATATATATATATATATATATATTTCATATGACAATATTATAATGTGTCGGTTTATAAACTATTACGGCGGTTTGTGTTTGTTTGTCAAGATTCTGCTGAGAGTGCTGGAATGAGTTTCTATTTGGGAATGTTTTAGTGAGCTAGTTAATAAAATCAGCAAAAGAAAATTTGTTTTTAGTTGTTTTTAAGTATTGTAGACTTGTAGTATGATGGAGTATGTATTTTGCTTATTTATTATCTGAAAATATATTTATTTTCCATAAAGTGGTTCTTTTAATGTGCGCTTTTGATCTTCATCTGCCTTTGCAAAAAGAGGAGTGGTATTTAACAATATTCGTGAGAAACTCACGACCCATGTGTGCTCAAAGTTGTCGTCCACGTGTGAAGTGAGGAAGACGAAGTTAGAAGGCTCACTCATTAATTACACTGCCAGGTGTAGTCGCGTATCCACGATTCGGGCTGAAAAGTGTTTGCCTTGTAAAAAAGGAATATATATGTAATAAATATAATTACAATTTTAATTTATTAAAGTGTATTTTGGCAATGACATTGTTGTTTCCTATAGATCGTTTAAAAAAAAAAAAAAAACACACACACACACACACACACACACGCACCACATTACCATGCTGAAAACGACTTCAGAGTACCGATATGTTATGATATCCTTGGCCATTTAAAGCAAATGCAACAAATTAAAAATAAATAAATAAATTGAGGAAAAATTTGAAGATTTTTTCTTCCCCCTCGCTTGGAAGAAAAATTGAAGAGTATTTGCACATACAAATTCGTCATGCGAAGTCAACTCTATCGCCAAAAAAACTTGCCAATCCGAACTATTTTGCATTCCTCGTAGAAAAATGCCAAGACATTTTAAAAGTTGAGAAGCAATTTGGATAAATATATATATATATATATTTTTATTTATATTATTGGAAAAACCTATCAATTAAACTTTTTTTTTTTTTTTTTGATAAAATGGGTTCTCTAAAAGTAAATTTCAACAATTCCAACAAAACAACCAAAGCAATTAAAAAACAAAATAATCAACCGCACAAGAGACACCGATTTTTACGTGGACTACCCTCCAATGCGAAGGAAAAACCACGGTACGGTAGTTCGATATCAACTTGTACTATATCAACAATAATGGGATTACAAAGTTCTTTCTAGATACAACCAGAGGCTCACAATCATCAAGATAAAGCACAATCTTGGCCAAACAACAAGGTTCATCATCAACAAGATGAATTTCAACACATATCATAAAAAGAAATCAGCTTTAGGTCTCAAGTGGGTATTTAGGAAAAACACTTTAGAGACACCAATTCGAAAATCGGAACCGGTAGATGAGAAGAGCTCGTCATAAGGATTCACCAATCAAATTTGAACATCAACAAATACCATTTCATCGCTCAATCATCTTGTACAAACCCAAAAACTCTACCTTTTCTCTCTCTGCTTTCTCACGCTCTCTGCATACTTTTTTGCACACCCACAGCAGCCCCTCCTATGTTTCCGTATTCTGCCGCTCACCCACACGGCTTGTTCAACAAGCCATTAATCCTTTTTTTTTTTTTTTTTTTTTTAATTTTATCGAAAGCTATTGGGCTTTTGGCCCATTATTGTCTAGCCCACAAACATGGGGCGGACATCTCAACATATAAATATTGAGAAACCAATACAATATGTTGTTTCAAATTAATTTTTCAATAATTTGATCTATAAATGTATACAGGACTCAAGAAATAACTTTTTTTTTTTTGAGAGAGGCAAGAAAGAACTTTTTTCAGTTATATATTGTTAGAAATCAAGGAACGAGATACACAACAAGAAAACTGAAAAACAAGTGCACACATATTTACGTGAAAAACTCTAGACGGGAAAAAACAACAGACATAGGAAAAGAAATTCACTAAATCAAAAGATCGATACAAGAAGAAGCAGCTACCTTAAAAGAGCATAATTATGAAATTTTAAAATTACATTATATATACCCAAATCCTAAAACGTGAAACAGGTGTAAAATAGGACAGGTCCATACCCTATCGGCTTGATCCCTATGCTATCACCATAAACTCCTAAAAAATTCTCGTAATTAAATCTCCATCACATATGTCGCACCGTGAGTATTTTGGACCAGGTCAAATAGAATTTGGATCAGCAAATTATAACATATATCAAAATATTAAAATTTAATCTAACAATTAAAAACAACAAAACCTACTAATTGTGGAAAATAAACAGCTTTACCGTAGAAATTCTCACTTAAATTTTTTTTATTTTTTTTTTGTAAAGATTTATTGTTGTACTATTATTTTATTTTTTGAAATTGGGGAGCGGGAAGCTGTCCCCACCAGTCCAAGGTCTGTGGCTGCTGATAATCGACATGGGGATAGAGGTGGGAATTTGGGCCGGGCCAAACGGGTCGGCCCGCGGCCCGTAATTCAGGTCCGGCCCATGGCCCGGCCCGGCCCGCATTTTATCGGGCCGGTAAAAGCCCAGCCCTAGAGTAAAAGGCGGGTTGGGCTCTCCTCTTAGGCCCAGCGGGCCGGGCCGGGCCGGGCCGGGCCCGAATATTTAAGCCCGATGGGCCGGTCCGGCCCGCCCGTTATTAAAAATTATATATATTAATTTATTAAAAATTTTAATTTTTTTTATTAAAAAATATATATATATATTAAATATTAATACTATAAAATTATATTATATATATTAAAAAAAAAAGAAAAGAAAAGTCAAAAGAGCCGTTGGAGTAAGAGCCGTTGAACTCCAACGGCAATATACTTATATCATATATATTAAATATTAATATTATAAAATTATATTATATATATTAAAAAAAAAAAAAAAAGTCAAAAGAGCCGTTGGAGTAAGAGCCGTTGGACTCCAACGGCAATATACTTATATCATATAATAAGTATAATATATCCCAACGGCTATAATAAGTTTTTAATTTTTTTTTTTTTAAATTTAATTCTCCCAACTCCCATTCTATAAATACCCCTTCTATTTTTTTCATTTTTTCACACATCTTCTCTCATCTCTCCTTTCAATCTCTTATTCTCTAATTTATTTCTCTATATTCTCTTATTTCCAAATTCCAATTTCTCAATTCTCATTATTCAATAATTAATATTCTATAATTTTTTTTTGTCTAATCTCCTAAATTTACAATAACTCATATTCTCATTATTTTAAAATCCACATTCTTGTTATTTCTCTACTTTTTAATAACTCATATTGTCATACTCATTATTTCTATATTTTAAATTTCTAATACTTACTTTCCTACAAAAAAAAAAAAATCAAAATGGATCCAAATCCAAATGTTCAACACCCAATTGTTGATCTTGATGATGATTACTACGGGATGGATGAGCACAACATCGAAGAAGTGGAGATTTCCCGTATGGAGGCTGGCGACAATGTCCCTGATATCAGACGTAGGAGTTTCAATACTCCAATACCACCAAGTCCAATGTTGGCACCATCAAGAAGTAGTTCGGGAAGCACCAGTTGTCCACCCAAAAAGCCAAAAGGTACTGCTACTAAAATTTCACGTGCTTGGCAATTTTTCGATGTTGTGCAGAAAGAGGACTTCGGCCCCGACGGCAAAAAAATACAAAAAAGACTAGCAAAATGTAAGTTTTGCCAAAAAAGTTTGACTGCTAACAGCTCAAGTGGGACCCGCCACTTATTAGCCCATGCCGAAAAATGTGCCGAGAAACATTACAAGGGAAGGGAGCCGACACAAAGCACTCTAAAATTCAACTCCGATGGCTCAATAGGTACTTTTTCTTATGATCCCATAGTAGCTAGAGAATCTTTAGCTCGTTTAATTGCCTCTACAGATTTACCTATTAGTTTTGGTGAAAATACTTTTTATGAAGAGCATATTCAAAGATCTTTTTGTCCACAATTTAAAGCCGTTACTAGAAAAACTATTAGGAGTGATATTATATCTTATTATAGTAAAAAACGCACTACATTAATATCTTATATGAATACAAACACATTTTGTATTGCATTGACATCTGATATTTGGGCTGCTAGGTCAAACCAAGATTATATTAGTGTAGTTTCACATTATTTAGATCCCCAATGGCAATTACAAAAAAGAATTATTGGCTTTAGACTTATTGATCAATCTCACAATGCTTTAAATATTAATGATAATATTATGAGTGTTTTAAATGAATTTGGCATTAGCAATTGCATTATTTCAATCACCCTAGATAATGCTTCGGCAAATACCGCTGCAATTCGTTTTCTTGAGAACAACTTGTCAGAATATATTGGTGGAATTTTATTACATCAACGTTGTGCATGTCATATTATCAACCTCATTGTAAAATCAGGTATGAAGTTGGTAAGTAGTAACATTGAAAATATTCGTAATGCTCTCCTTTGGATACATAATTCAAATCCTCGCATTGCTGACTTTAAGAGGTATTGCAAAGCAGAAGGTTTAAAACCTCGAAAATTTGGGACTGATATGCCGGTAAGGTGGAACTCAACTTATTTAATGTTGAAAAATGCAATAGAATATAAGAATGTTATTTCTATGTTTTATAATACAAAGAATAATATGATTTTATTATCTGATGTTGATTGGTTTATTGCTGAAAGAATGATTCTTTTTTTAGAAACTTTTTATGATGCTACTGTTTTATTGTCTGGTGTTTATTATCCCACTTCTCCATTAGTTTTCACCCAATTAATGCTTATTTCTTCATTATTTTCTGACTATAGAAATGATGATTTATTTAAACTAATAGTAGAAAAAATGGAGACAAAGTTTATGAAATATTGGGATCACAATAACATGCCTTTATTATATTGCCTTGCCATTGTTTTAAATCCTATAGTTAAATTAAATGGTCTTTATAATGGTCTTACTCATATTTCTGAACATATGAATGTAGATTTTGTTTCAACGTATTCTTTAACATTTAATAACACTAAATACAAGTTATTTGAGATTTTTGCAAGTTATCAGAATAAATTCGGGCAGCAAGTTAACATTGAAACCGAAGAAACTCTTCCAACTGTTGGTGATCGGAAAAAGAAAAAAGTTTTGGGTTTTTTCTCTGCTCCAGCAAGATCGGGCTCTTCATCAAGTTCGAGTGTTACTCGTCCACTTTCAGCAAGTTCAACTACCACGAGTACGACACACTCGGAGCTCACAAAATACTTAGATACAGATTTTTCACTGCTAGACTCAACTACAAATACTGAAGATTTCAAAATTTTAGATTGGTGGAGGTTGCAGTCGACAAATTTTCCAGTGCTTTCCCGTTTAGCACGTGACATCTTAACTATTCCTGTTTCGACAGTTTCTTCTGAATCAGCATTCAGCACAGCTGGAAGGATAATTGAAGATCGGAGGACCTCATTAACACCTGAGATGGTCGAGGTGCTTACATGCCTAAAAGATTGGGAACATGCAGATAAAAGGTTGCAATATACAGTAGAAGATCAAGAGATACTCCAACACTTTAACGAAATGACCATAATCGATGACGATGATATTGACAATGCTCATGCGGCTCCCTTTTCCGGTTGCTGATGCTGATTGATATATTTTTTTCATTGTAAAATTGTAAATATGAATTAAGATTGCACTCTTTTTTCTTTACTGAGGTTTTATCCCAATGGGTTTTACTTAGTAAAGTTTTTAATGAGGCAATCATGACATCAATAAAATTTTAAATTTCAATTTTATATTCTATTTTTTGTATCCTTATTTTTTTTAAATTTTTATTTTTATTATATGCTTAATTTATTTTTCAATTTAGTAATATTTAATCAAAAATATTAAATTTAAAATTTAAGCCCATGGGCCGCTCCCGGCCCGCTCTAAGCCCATGGGCCGGGCTGGGCTTATGTTTCAAAAATCCGGGCGGGCCCGGCCCGGCCCAGATTTGCATTGGGACGGGCTGTCCCGGCCCGGATTTTTGAAAAAAGCCCATCGGGCTTGGGCCGGGCCGGGCCGGCCCGCCCAAATTCCCAGCTCTACATGGGGACCGGAACTTGAGTACCTGTATTTCATATCCTCTTATAGTGGGAAACAATATTTTTGTACCAGCGTACTATGTACAAATATGTCCCAATTGAATCCATTAAAAAGTCCTAACTTAGCAAAAAGAACAGTCCAAATCTCATTGTATTTTTATTATTGTAAAAAGAAAGGGATGTCCATTAACCCATTTTTCAATAACAAAAAAGCTGTTCAAATGTTTCAATCTTGTTTGCAACTAACCTTTCTTTGGACAATAGCAAATTTCCACTAACATTCAAAAGCAAATTGAGTTTTTTCAAGAAAAAAAGAGAGCAAAATGATTTTTTTTGTGTCATCCTGATTCATTTGTTTGTTTTTGAATTGAAACATTTTTTTTTAAATGAAGAGTCACTTTTTTTTTTTTAATTATGAAATAACGTTTGATGTGCAGTTTTTTTTTTTTTTTTGTGATTATGAAAAAAGTGAAATTTCTGAAATGGTGCTTGTATATATATTAAAAAATCATTTGAAAATTATTTTTTTGACAAATCTAATAAAATTGTATCATATTTTAATAAGATATGGATGTAGATTTGTTCCTCAATTAATTATGAACACACTAAAAAAAAAAGAATCCTTTTAATCTGATATGAAATGACAAAAATTGTAGAATTTTAAAACTTAAAGTAAATGAGGGAAATTTTTTAATATGAAAATATTACTATGCGAAATAGGTTTGAAATTGAAATTAATGAAAATGAAAAGGAGATTTTTTTCATCTGATTTTTAAAATGAGTGGAGAGCTTTTAGAAACACCATTTTCATTTCTAATATGAGATGTGCCAAATGTACAAGCAAAACAAACTGGACCTAATTTAGAAAGACAAGATGGTAGATAGAGGGGACAGATATTTGGGACCAGAAAAATGTTTCTAAAATATTTTTATTATTCATAGCTGAGTGACCAAGGATGTTGTTAGCAAGATCAATATAAAAATAAGACTAATTTAGTAGGATTTTTTTTTCTTTCTTTTTGGCTTTGCTTTGAGCTTTATATCGTAATATTTTTAAAATTTAGTGCTAAATTATTGCTAATTTATAAGTTAGTAACCACGGGAAAAATTATGTGTTGCTACGTTATGAAAAAGGAATGGAATCAAGGATAGTGCACCCACACACACACACACACACACACACACACACATATATATATATATATATTGTCGTGATACAAATGGAAACTAGAATAGAATTAATCTCATAATTTGTTTTTATCACCTTTATGAAAAAAAAAAAAGAAGGAAAATGATAGGGAGTCAATTTGACAATTCAAATCAATGCATATACAGCCTCCACAAGCGATTCACAGAACCATTGAAATAGGAGCACTCCTGCTGTTGTGTTTAATTTTTGGGAAAATAGGTATTTTCAGCATGAGTTTCTGGTGTGTGTACGTGTTTTTTTATTTTTAAAAAATGATTTATGAAACAAAAACGTCGATTTTTTTTTCCCATACTTTTTTCCTAGTGCGGCAAATTTGACTTTTAACAAATTAAAATTGCAACTTGTGGTAATGCAAATCGAAAGCGCGAATGATGGGTCAATTTTATGATCAAGAAATATCTGTCCAGATATAAAAGGACGTGCATTGTCCAAAAGCACAATTATATTTGTTAGCGCTGGTTTGGGGGAGTTTTTCATTTTTTCATTTTTTTTTGGTTGTCTTTTTTCCAAAAATGAATCAATTTCACTATTTATTTTTTCAAATATCTTTTTTTCATTTTTAAAAAACTATAACTTAAAAGTTCATAATTTTTTTTTATTTTATATTATTTTATATTTTTTTTATTCTAAAGAGTTAATTTTCATCAAACGAACGTTTATAAGAGTCCGTTTGGTGAATGAGTTTGAGTTTAAAAAGTACAGTTTGAGTTGGACATTTTAATTAACTTTTCAGAAAAGACAAAAACTTTTTCAGAAAAAGACAAAAACTTTTTTAAAAAAAGACAAAAACTGAGATAAAAAAGTACAGTTTGAAATGGATAACCAAACGAGGCCTAAAACTCAGCTTAACTCCACCTTTCAAAAGCCCGTCTCCAATGGTCCCCCTAATAGGCGGCGGCGGCGGGTGGGGTGTGGAAAAGGAGGATTTTTTTGTGGCTTCTGTCCGTTACGGCCGCTTAATTTTTGGTGGCTTCTTTCATCACTTTAGAAACTTCAAGGTCTACTTAAATGAAAAAGACCCGACTAAATTATAATTAAATAATGGATCCAATTTTTATTTTTGTCAACATAAATTTAATGCCACATAATTTATTGACCAAATAGATATTCCAAAGTTGGATTTATAAAGTGTAAAAAATGTGAGGATTCTGCATTTTGAAAGGAAAATTAAAAAAAAAGAAAAAGAAAAAGAAAAATATACTTACCAATTTATTGATGATATATTCTTATATTATCGTTTTTTCTTATGAATATTTCAAACTTTTTACCAGCACGTTAATGACATGTTAATCTCATTCCTCTGTTTACTTGCTTATTTTTTTTTTCCTGGAATGAGAGTGAAAATAGTGGGGTCCCATACTAATTTGAGATTAAGGAATGAGATTGCCAATTACATGCCCCCTTCGGATTGTGACTGTCATTCCTACTATTAACATTAAATTATCAATTTATCCTTAATTTCATTTGCAAAAAATTATATTAAAAAATAATAAAAACATATATTAATTATTTTTATTAACTAAATATAATATATTTTTATTAATTTAATGTTATATAATTATCCTAATTACTATTAACATTCTTAGAGTAAATAAAGAACTTTTTTTTCACCATAATATATTACTATGTTTTTATCTTTATATCTTTTATACTTTACTTATTTTAATTCAATTTTTTTTTTTACTCTTTTTAGTTTTTTAAACAAAAAATTTTTTAAACAAAAAATTACACAATTTAATTTTAATTGCCTTAATATCATAATAATTATTTTACTTTCCATTAATAATATGATAATAAATTAAAAAAAATAATTATTTTTTTAATTTTTGAAAACACAATAAATAAAGGGGTATACAAGTAAAATTTATAACAATTCATTTCTGATTTTGAGTTCAAGTAAACGCATGAATGAGATTTATAGTGACTCCGATTCCGAATCCTAGAACCAAGTAAACAATTTATTCGGATTCCGATACCTCACTCCGAATCATATCCATTTCGAATCCTACTCACTCCGATTATGCTTAAATAAATACACCCTAAGGTTATTGAAGATAGGAGTTGTCGGGTATAAGAAACGTAACGAGACATTATATGTGTGACAATAGTATGCAACGACTAAATTTTTCAGTACTAATTTCTTCTAAATTAATACTGAGTTAAAATTGTATAACAATAATTAAAGATAACTGTTTTTTTTTTTAAATGTTACACCATTCTAACATCATTGTCATGTTTAAATAAACACCATATTAAGTTACTAATTTCTATATATTACGTTGGGAGTATGGTCCTCTCGATAGAACCATAGCAAAATCCATAAAATTTTTGATGATGTATTGTAGATGTTCTAAATGTAGAACCTTTAAATTTTAATTTCATATCAAACTATACCATTCTCTTATTAAATTGCCGATTTTGACCATTTAAATAATAGCTTTACTTGTTTTGAGGCATAAAATGAACAAGTGGATAAAATTCGACATTTTATCTCAATGAAAGCAAAGTACCTTGTATATATATTTTTAATAAGCATTTAATACAAGATAAAAACTTATATATATATTTGAAAGGAAATTTATATATATATTAATAAGCTTTTAATATAAGATAAAATTTTCAACAAAAAAAAAAAAAAAAAAAAAAAACCTATTTACCTTAACACTTACATTATCAAGAAATTGTATCAAATAGTATTTTGACACTTCTAATTACCCTTAACGTTCTTTCATCCACACGTCTCCTTAATGAGCTTGTCCAACGCCTGCGACGACGACCCGCCTTCTGCGACGGCCTTCCTGGCCATGTCTGCAACTTCCTTGACCTTCTTCCTCACCTCCTTCCCCGTCTCTCCCTCCATTAACTCCTTCACCTTCTTCTTCACCTCTTCCCTCTCCACAAATCCGTCGCAGTTTCTGTCCACTCTCAGCCCCACCTTCATCTCCTCCGCCACCATTCTCGCGTTCATCGGCTGCTCCGCCATCATCGGCCAAGCCAGAATCGGCACCTCCGCGCAGACACTCTCCATCACCGAGTTCCAACCACAATGGCTCATAAATCCCCTAACGCTCTCGTGCTTTAATATCTCCTTCTGGCCAACCCACTCTCTGACCACTATTCCCCTGTTTCTCACCCTCTCTTCGTACCCCTCCGGCAAGTACTCATCCACCGTCCGATCTCTCTTCCTCATCACCCATACGAAATTCACCTCCGATTCCTCCAACCCTTTTGCGATTTCCTTCATTTGTTGTGGAGATATCTCCGCTTGAGTCCCGAACGCAACATAAAGTACCGAACTTGCAGCTCCTAGTTTCTCAAACTTTTCGTCGAGCCACTGATGAATAAAATGATCATGTGGCTTACATTTCGCCTCCTGATCATCGTAAGCCAGGCAAAGAGGCCCCACACAGTAGGTTTTAGGCCCCCATTCTTTGTTCCAGTAATCGGCAAACGCTGCTTCTATCTCGTAGAAGCTGTTGACTATCATTCCAGAGCTTCTTTCTGTTGCCTTTTGAGTTTTCATCACGAAATCAAGACCCAAAGGATCTGCTGATTTTGGGTCTTTGAACACAGCTTCAAAGTCGTTTTTGGTGACTTTAATCCATGGAAATGACGTAACTGTCACCAAATCATCTTCTCCGAGATCAGGACTCGTGAGAATTTGAGTAGCAGCCACGTCCGCGGAGACGGCCATGGCGTAACTGGACATACCGTAGAACACGAACCGTGGGAAGCCGAGCTTGGAGGCCGAGTCGTCGGTCCACCAGAGGAAGCCGTCGGAGACCATGAAGCTGACACGTGGGAGAAGATTCTGCAGCGCTCGTTCGAAGTGGGGTTTCATGAGCTCGGTGGCTAGGACGAAGTAGTAGAAGAGAGATATGGAAGGGAGAGCGTCGGTGCTCTCTACTCCGGCGGGGATGCCGGGGATCTTTTCCGGGAACGGAAGGGCCATGATGACGGCGGAGGTGTCTGCGAGGGAGTGAGAAATGAAGGGAAGGTTGGCGGCGGTGGTGAAGAGAGTGACGGATATTTGGCGGCGGAGGAGGAGGCGGGCTAGGTGGAGGAGTGGGATGGTGTGGCCTTTGGACATGAAGGGGAACATAACGACATGTCGTTTTTCTTGTAGTGACGATGAGTTCATGCTTTTAGACCCCATCATTTTCTTCTTCTTCTTCTGCTCCTCCTCCTCCTCCTGTTCTTCTTTCTATCGTTCTTAATTTTACATAGAAAATAAGAGGATAATATTAGAGGTTTCTAGTCTATCAAAAATATATTTTTTGCTTTATATATAAAATGAAATGACGGGGAATTGTCTTTTTCGTACTGGTCAATTTGTTTAGAAAAATAATAATTTGTTAATAAAATTATCCATTTATTTGTCACGTAAATTTTGTATAAAAAATCTACTCAATAATTTAAGTTTCTTATAACATCTTTTTAGGATAAATCCTTAGAGACAAAGGGATTTGTAAAATGACTTTGATAGATTCATGGTAATATGATAGGAGAGAGTGAAGGAAAGAAAGTAGAGAGAAGGAATTTCAAATCCTCAAAATCCCTCAATTTTATTCTCTTTTAAGCTGAAAAGATTATAATTTTAATCTTTTAAAATCCCTTAACTTTAATCTCTATACTAAACAAGAGAAATGAATTTTGTTTTCTTTCCTAATTTCTTTCATACCAAATATTATAAGAGAACGGATTAGTTATCTCTCTCGCAGTTTCTATTTCCCTTATTTTGACTATCCACTACTTTCTTCTTGTTAATTTCCAAACACACAGTTCAAGGCATTCATAAATTGAATTCGTCATCATATGTTCACATTCATAAATTAAATAACAGAGATCGTGCGACACATTCCACCTTCATCAAATAATTTTCAGATACGTCTTCGACTAGGAAAATAATTTATATTTTTTGATACGTCATTTTTTTTAATTTGAAAATAAGAAACGTATATTTTATGCTCAAAAAAAAAAATGAATACTAATTCAGACCTTAATAGCCTCCAATCATAGAAAACATGACAACAACAAACAACTATCATTTTTAGGGGGTGTTTGATGAATGAGTTTGAGTTGAAATCTGTAAGTTTAAATAGTGATTTTGATTGACTTTTTCAGAAAAGATAAAAATTAAATTGATGATGATGAGTTTAAACTCATCACCCAAACACCCCCTATATTAAGATTAATCCCTGGGACTTGTAAGACTGACAACAAGTAAAACAAAATTTAAAAAAAAAAAAAAATTAGTTCACTGCAGTCTCCTTCTCTTTAATTTTCCGAACGGTCAACCACTCCCATGTTCGTCTGTCTGTTTCTTAAGTTTGCCGCCCGTGTCAGAACCCTTTTGTCTGTTTCTATCCTACAAGACTTTGAATGAAGTGGTGTCTAGATTTGACAAAGTCAGAAACTTTGACGAAGGAACATTTTAAAAACTATAGTTTTTATTTTTCAAAATAATGAAATGAAATTTTTAGAATTTTTAAGGGGGCTATTTAGTAAATATAGGGAAAACATATATATATGTGTGTGTGCGAAAAAGTTGAAGGGGCTTAGGCCTTAATTAATGCTTCTGTCCCTAATAGATTTAGAAAGAAAGAAAGGAGAGTTAATTAAGTGGATGTAGCAATAGATCACTAACTTTATTTTCTTTCATGATTTACTTTTTAGTAGGAATTTTTGACGTTGTAAAGTGTTTCTTATTATTTATTCATATTAACAAAAACAACTCTGATCTCACTGTATAATATTCATAGAAATGCGAATCTAACATCTGTTCTCATATGAAGTTGGCTCGCTTCGTACGGAGTTGAGAAGCACTTTCCTTAATTTTTTATTTCAAATTCCGTGCTCAAATATCTATTATAGAGGAAGAGACCCTATAAAGTTGGAGCAATTGATTTTTTTTTTTTTATGAAATAATCCTCCTTTTGAAAAGAAAAATAGTGAATTAATTAAATGAAAATTTTGAATTAATGAACCAAATAGAATTAATGTAAGAACATTGACCATGCTATTATTATTTCAGTAAATGAGAATATAGTAAAAACTCTCTCATACGTTAGTTTTGAGTGTAAGAAACATAAAAAATACTAAAGAAGAAAAAGTGATTGAATTACAAGTTCAACACTGATAATTGTAACAAATTAAAAATGAAGTCAAAATTTAGTAAAGTGAACAGCTAATTCATTTCGACAAGTCCAATATGGATGGCAGAAAAAAGTGTTTCAAAGATAGATAATGAGACACGAAAAGTAAAATAGAAAATATTAAATTGAGTGCACTGCAATTACATACTCAAATTTATATATTGAGCAAATTAGTTAATTAAAAGACAAAAAATTAAAACCAACCTAAACTTGCAAAATAAAAAAAAAAAGTTAAAAAAAAATGAAAACATATAAAATTGGCTTGGTGTTGTTTTATTCTCTAAATCCGTTACGAATAATTATTTTAGTTCGTGAAGTACGTATCAAAACCATAAAACTTCATGTGCTCTTTTACTTGCACAAGTACTTGTTCCGTGAAATTTATGTTAAAAGTGTTGTGTGGGCTGACATTTTCCTATGATTGGATGTATAACTTTTAAAGAGGCCATTTAAAAACTACTTGAAATATCTTTGGAATCTTTTTCTGTTTTTTTTTCCCCCTTCTTTTTATAGGCAAACATTAATTGAATTTTCATCTGCAATAGTTTCGATTATGTTTATTACTAACTATAGGAATTTCTGTTACTTGTGGATCCTAAGCAAATTTTTTATGTTTACCTTCTAATTTAAAAGTACTTCTTTACTTGGCTACAAACTTATTAATCATGTTGATCCTTTTCTCTCGGGTTTAATCACTTTTTCACTTTTTAAATATTTTTATAATTTCTCATCCTCAAGTTTACTCAAAAATTATTTTCACAATTAACTAAATAAATTTTATTATAGTAAGAAACGCTATAAACATCTAAAATTCCTATAAAGAAATAAAATAATAAATAAAAGATTGGTTATATTGCAAACCCACTCTACTTTTAAGAGCAAACTCTTTAAATCCGCAACTTAATTCAAAATCTAATAATATGATAGATAATGTGGTTTACAAAATGACAAAGGAGACAAAAGAGTGTTACGTGCCCAATTTAGGGTTCACTTTTACATGTTATAGAGTAAATCAGTGACTATTGATATTGAAATGACGTTTCCAAAAATTATTAATTTTAAATTTTAGGGAAAGAGGTTTGAGAAAATGATTTGATGAAGAAAGAATCAATAGAAGATACGTGTTCCTCAATCTTTATCGACCTTCACTATTGTAATTTCTATTTTTTCTTCACTCCTCGCGAATGTGAATAGAGTAGTGCCATGGATTTTTATTTTTATTTTTGTTTCTATAACCATAAGTTATTATCTTGATAGAAACAATATTCTCGTATTTGTGACATTCTTTTAATGAAAATTATAGTAAACAGTATTTTTATGAAAATAATTGAAATAAATAGTAAGATTTAAAACTACATTAAAATAACTAATAAATTTATCATGTAAAAAGAAAACTTATTAGGTAATTGATATATTTACAATACGTAAATCAATCATTTACATGATAAATCTGACATAAATAAATTATTTATCTGATATATATACTATTTATTCTTAATATTTTAAAACCATGTTATTTATTTTAATTATTTTTTGAAAACTGCTATTTAATTACTTCTTTCTCCCTTTTTAAATACCAACAAATGAAAAAATGATAATCTATATATTACATTAATTAGTATAAATAAAATTAATATTACAATTGATGTTTTTATTATAATTCTTGTGATATATGTAATGAATCAATCCATGGAAAAAGCCTCCCGCCAGTCTTAACTTAAGTTAAAATCCTTATCAACTTCAGGAAAAAAAAAAAAAAACAAAAAAAAAAACAAAAAACGAAAAACAAAAACAAAAAACAAAAAGTTATAAGTCTTTATTTGTTGAGATGGAGACACGTGTATTGATACCCCCCATGGAACAAGTACGAACAGAATTTATTCCATTATCTAGCTAGGGTTAAATCGCCAACTGGGTTTAGTAACAAAAAGCAGATGGGTTAGGCAATAAGATTCAATATTGAAATCAAATGGGAAATTTTCTTGATTTTGAAACTATTTTTTGTAAACATATACCCCAACTCTACACGTGTCGCTGTTGACTTGCGGGTCAAAAGTTATGTGTAAAGATGGAGGGTTACATAGCATTTTCATCAGATGTAGACTGTTGCTTATATGTTTTTGAAATCTCTCTCATCTTCTTCTTCTTCTTCTTCTTTTTAATAAATAACATTTGCTTATACGATTCCGGTAAGATATATATATATATATATATATATATATAAAACAACAAAATAAGCACTAGTTTATAAGAACTTTAGTTGAGTTAGTTATCAATATCTTCTTTTTTTCTTTTTTGAGGATAAAGGTCGAAAGGAATATCATGAATGCCAACGGAAAATGAAAAGAGAAAACTTCTTTTGAAGGAATAATCTTTACATCTGTGTGTCCGTTTTAAAGAGGGGAAAGGCAAAATATATAGGATTTGTATTTGTCTAATAGGATATGAGAATATGTACCTATATATTTATAACCTATAGCACATTCCTGAAACTTGGAATTTTTTCCCTTAGGTGGATGGTTCAAATATTTTTGAGTGCTTGTTTTATATCATATATTCCTCAATATAATATTAGCAACTTAACCTCTGAGAGTATAGCGTATAGGGCGTTAAGAAAAGAAAAAAAAAAAGAATATATAAATATATATGACGAATGCAATGACATAACAAAGAGTGAAGACAAAGCCAACAATAAGTGATCTGCCTTTAAATTTGTGTCGTCCTTATAATTTGACATCTAGAGTCTATACCTGTGTCTCATTTAAAAAGAAAAAAGAAAAAAAAAAAAAAAAAAAGAAAAAAAAAAACATGTCTATCGTTCGTACGTTGGTCACACATGCAGAGATAGAAGAAAAATTGTAAAAATAGCGTGCCTAAGGCTATCAGCCAGAATAAAAGACTACGGATTCTTTTGGAACACCAGTTATAATTGGAGTTTTAAGTGTGTTTTGATTGAAAATGAGTTGGTGTTTTTAAAATATATGTTTGGTTGAAAATAAATTGTGATTATTAAAAAGTATAAAAATTTAAAATTTGTTTGGAAAAAAAATAATAATATGGATCTTATTTTGTTATTGTCGTCATTTTATGTAATTTATTAAAAAACAAAAATAATCTCATTTCGACTTAAAATAAGAAAGTTATTATGGACTTTTAAAGTTTGAATTTTTGAAAGAGAAAAAAAAAAGATTTGGAGATGTGAATAATGAAATTGGTTTACTTTAATGCTATGTTTGGTACGAGGGATAAAAAATAGAAAGGAAAGAAGAGTAAAATCTCTAGGTGATGAAAATGAGAGAGGTTTTCTCTCATGTTGTTTGATATAAGAGAAAGAAAACATGAAAGAAAATATTTAATCAAATGTATTTTATAATTATAACCTCATATAAATTAGGAGAAGATGATTGATTAAGGTATAATAGGTATTTCACCAACATTTGTTTTGTTAAAAAAATTTTATCCACTTTTTTTCCAAAAGTTGGAAGGATTAAAAAGTGGTGAGGCACAATGATTTTCAATTTTCCTTCATTTCCAATTTCCTTTCTACCAAATAACCAAAATCTTATTTTTCTCTCCAAAATTCCTCCTCTAACTGGTCCCAAAAGCATATAAGTTGTAAAACGTGCAAGACTACTTCTGCATGAATCTAAATTGAAAAAATGGTTGAGATCAAATGAGGTTGTCATATTCCAGATTAATAAATGAAAAATATAAATCTTACACATCAATTCTTTCGATTTAAAAAGAGAGAAACTTATACGGAGGCTTGTAGATGTCACTTTGTGTCGTTTCTGTACAGGTGGACTATTTGTTTTAGTTTCGTCGTTTAGTCTTAGTTCTTTGTCGTTGGTGTCATTGTGTCGTTACTAATTTCCATATTATTGTATAGAACACACTGGTAGTGTCGTTTGGTCTTATGTTTTGCAGCATATTAGGATCCAAATACTCATGGGAGGGCAGCTAATTTGGATATTGAATTTGGGAATGTTAGATTGACTCAAAGTTGCGCCTCTTGATGGTTCAAGCTTGTTCAACCATGAATTTAAGCTTCTTGTTGAGTCAAAAATACTGTTTTTTTTTTTTTCTGGAATATATTAAAAAGAGGAAAATAGTGTTTTCCTGGATCAGACAAATAGGGTATTTGAAAAATGATAGTCTCGAAGCTTGAAATTGTTAAGTAGACCGGTAGCATCACGTTTGCATGATAACGTGATACATCCGTTCAATAAAAAATTAATTTTGGAATAATTTTTCTTTATATAGTTATATTCTCTTCCTTATTATGAAACTCATTAATTGTTTGGTTAAAATTGTCATAAATTCTCTATGTAAACCGGCACATATTTTTTTTCAGCTTCAAATAAGATTATTTAAGGAAAAAAAAAAACATAATTTTTTCGACAGAAAAAACATAATTGTACAAAATAAATGGTGAATCCAGAATATATACTTGGGTACATCAAGAACCATTCCAAATGACACAGAAACATGACAATTTGAATTTATATTAATACACAAAACACAATTTTAATTTGAAAAATAAAATTAATAAATATAAAATATAAACGTAATATTATAATACTTTGAATGGAAAGATCATTTATCGTATTGAATAAAAAAATTCATTCAATAAACTTTTTCCTCCTCACTGTTTAATCCTTGTAGATTACTTATTAATGATTAATAATTCTTTATTTAATTAACAATTATTGATTATTTTGTTTATAATTGATCATTAGTAATTAATCATTAATCATTAAATTTAACACTGTTGATAAGTCCTGAAAAATGAAAGGGAAAAGAAAAACAAGTTTTGGGTTGTGGTTGTATGTATAGCATAGCTTAATGATAATATCAGACATGATTCTATCGAAAACACAGAATTTGAATTCAATCTCCAAATTATTTTTTGGGCCTTTTCCTTAGTGTTTTTTTTTTTTTTGGCTCTGAGCTTTTTCCTTAGTTAGTATGAACATATAAATTTACCCCTAATTATAAAATTAAGTATATAAACGTATATACTTTTGCGGGCTATTTACATACAATTGAGTAATCTGTTTTTCATGTATAAATAACAGGATGTTAATAGTTAAACCATTTCTGTCGTTCGAGTATATAACAGGTTGTTTTTTGGCTCTTGTCCTTTGTTGATGCAAAGAGCCAGAAACAGAGCACGACAGAACATTCACAATGACATTTGTTCTGTAAAAGTAAATTAAAATATTTACAAGGTTGAGCTTGCAAGGGCCGGCAACAAAAATTTATCTGTAAAAAACAAACCGAAGATATTGTATTTATCTATATCTTCGTTTTGGACGATACATCCAAATTTTCCCAATCAATTTTCACATGCAAACAAAAGCTAAGGGGGAGTTTGGTAGAGTAGTTTGAGTTGAGATTTTTAAGTTTGAATAGTAAATTTTTTTGAATTTTCAGAAAAGACAAAAAACTTTTTGGGAAAAAGACAAAAACTTTTTGGGAAAAAGACAAAAAATATTTTAAATTAAGTGGGTTGAAATGGTGAAACAAACACCCCCTAAGATTATGGATTTCTCTTTGGAGTTTTAGATTGCAACTCAATAACAAAAGGGATATGCGAGCAAATGATTTTTTTTAATAAATGTTACAAGTTTTGTTAATTAAGAAAATAATCGTTTTTAAATGATTAATCGATCATGTATCAATATTAATATATATTTTTACTGGTCAATAACTGCTTAACTATAATCAATCATTGATAGACCGAATGAATCATTTTACCTTTTAATAAACTACCGATCATTTTCTTAAATAAAAGGAAAAAAAAAATAAGTGGCCATTTTTTAAAAAACATAATTTTTCCCTAATAAAATAATTTAACATTTCTCCGCTTTTTCAGATACTTCCACAGCTAAAGAATTCCAAACATTCTGGACAACCATAATCACACAAATTTTTTTTTCCCTCTCTCTATGTTTGTATTGATTTTGGCTGTTTCTATGAAATGTCACTCCTAGAAAACCTTTTCTTTGATCTTGAAAACTTATATTAACATGCTATAATTACACATATAGGCAGCTTTTGACTTGGATCATTTCTTGTTCTTCAAATTAAAACTATGCCATGAAAATGCTCACATTGAATTCTCACAAATTGGATACTCTCATCCTCTTCTTCTTCTTCTTGTTGTCGCTCCTCCGGGTATTCGCTGATGTCGCCGAGGTTTCTAAGCATTCTTCAGGTGGCTGCAGCCTCAACCTCTCAACAACTTTGTTCAGTTCAAACTGTGAAGGAGGGGATTGGGGAGGATTTCTACAAAAGAGCTGCTGTGGAGCTGCATTTGGCGACTACCTCTACGCGTTGAGCGAAAGGGCGAACAGAACCGGAAGGCTGTTTTTGAACTCCACCGAGCAGAGCAGTTGTTTAGACTCACTCATCAAGTCTCATGGAAACATTTCTGGCTGTGGGATTGAGAACCTAGTCAGCGGTATTGGTGGCTGCTCAGACTTCTCTGTCGCCGATGTTACCGCTAAATTGGGAGATAAGTTGAGGAGTTTGAGCGAAAAGTGTGAATTTCCGAGTTCCGAGGGATCATGGGGGAAATCTTGTGATTCTTGTGTGAAAGGTTGGGAAGACATTAAGGAAATCAATTCAACATATGGAGACACAAAGTCTGCGGAGATCGAAACCGACATCTGTAGGTTTGCTGTGATGGTGTCCTTTACTAGTACCAGGATTGAAGATAAAACATATTTCATCTCCTTTTCTAGATGTCTAGGGGAAAAAATAGTCGACTCTGGTATGTTTCTTAGTGATACTTTTTCTCCACGTATTCCTTTTTATCAACTCTAACCGCAAGTTATGTTCTGCAACTTAATCTTGTTTATAATCCGTATGCATTTTCCGTTCCGTGGATTGATGAACAAGAGCATAGGAGGATGACAAAGATCAGAAAAGGTGATTCTCCGATCTTTTATTCGATCACCAAATACAATTTATTGGCGAATATTTAATGAAAGGATTATTGAGACAAGAGTATTTGTGGATTTAGGTGTGTTGATTCTAGTAGGAGGCCTCATTGGGGTTGCAGTGATGATATTGATTTCCGCTTGGCTCTTGTATAGAAGATATATCAAATCAATCGCCCTAACAAAATCTCATGGTACGCTCTAAAATATTTAAAACCGAAATCAGAATCAACAGCATTTTTCCTAGATGTGTCATAAAAATATAACATATTTCTTGTTGGTTGCTTATTCACATAACAGTATTTAAGGATGTTCTTACAAAGGAGCTTGGTTGCCCAAGAGTTCCAATCAGGGAAGTGTATTCTGCGACAAACAATCTTAGCGAAGCGAATTTAATTGGCGAAGGGACTGCTGGTGAGAACAACTCTGTCAAGTATGCACAAAGAAAAGTGTAATTGTAGATCTGTCTTGAAATGTGCGTGTTTGTTACAATATCAGGAAAGGTCTATAAAGGGATGCTGTCAAATAAGCAGCCCGTTGCTATCAAGCACATCGTTGATGGCGAAGACGTCGAGACATTTGTCAGAGAAGTAACAAGCTTGTCACACATCAGACACCCGAACCTCGTCTCTTTGTTGGGTTATTGTTTAAGGAAAGATGATTGTTTCCTTGTCTATGAGCTTTGTCCAAATGGAAACCTCTCAGAATGGCTTTTCGGTAAAGATAATGTCCTATCTTGGATCCAAAGGCTTGAGATTGCAGTCGATAGTGCCCGAGGTTTATGCTTTCTTCACACGTACTCGAAAGGCTGCATCGTCCACCGTGATATCAAGGTTTAGACTCTCCTAATTCTATCCTATAACCCTTTATCTGGTTGATTGAGTTCATATTCATCTTATTAACAGTCTTCAGAATGAGCTACAAAATTGCGGTTTGGATTAACAACATGGTAAGTACCAACTTGTACTACTGTTCTTGCAGCCTACTAACATTCTTCTGGGGGAAAACTTTCAAGCCAAGTTATCGGACTTCGGATTGTCCAAGGTTATAGACCACGGTGAAACCTATGCCAGTTCGGAAGTGAGAGGAACTTTTGGCTATGTCGATCCTGATTATCGAAGCAACCGCCGTGTAAAATCATCGGGAGATGTGTACAGCTTTGGTGTTGTACTTCTACAGATCATCTCAGGCAAGAAGGTTATCAACATGAATCTACGGAAACCAATGCCATTAAACAAAATGGTAGGAAACCATTTTTACTCCTTTATTTATGATTCCATCGCATCCCAGATCGGGATTTTTGCAGTTTAGTTTTTCAAAATAACTCATTCGAAATGTTGTTGTTGTTGTTTTTTTTTTTTTTTTTTTTGTTGCTAGGCAAAAGCTTTAACGAGAGGTGGTAAAATGACTGATTTTGCGGATCCTAAACTAGAAGGAGAATACTCAGTGGAAGCTTTTGCTCTGATACTAGAGCTGGCTCTTTCATGCACCTCACTCAAGAGACAACGTCCATCAATGGAGGAAATTGTTGTTAAGTTAGAAGAGGCACTTGACATTTCAACAAATGCCAAAGCCTCTACTCCTGAAGCTACACCGCAAAGAACTGCCTGATTTCTGTTCTTGAAAAGTTGGAAAAGTGTTATATGAGTTTACATCTTTTTTTATTAAAAAAAAATAATAATAAGAGCTATAGTATAATGTTTGAAATTACCATGTATTTTGCATGTCTGGAGTGCATATGCAGCTACAGAGGGGGGGGGGGGGGGGGGGGAAATATAGATATATATATATATATATATGTTCACATCCAATAGATGTTCCAAAAACATGGCCAGTTGGCCCAACCATAGATGCAGATGCAAAAGCCAGAAAAAAGCTCTTAATACACGCTGCAATTCAACTTGTCCAAAAACTCCATTTTAGTCATCGGGTTCAACTAGAATTCTCTAGTAGGGTAAAAAAAAAATTTTTTACCCCATCAACTGTAAAATTTTAATCAAAGTCTGTTGAATTGTTTACTTTTGTTATGATGTGTATGGTATATCGTTTTGAAATGTTTATTTTAAAATGATATAAAAAAGGTATCAATTCAACTTAAAGTAGATTTTCATCAAATTCGGTTGAATTGTTTACTTTTGTTATGCTGTGTTTGCAATACCATTTTGAAATGTTTAATTTAAAATGATACGAAAAGGTTTCAATTAAAACTTAAATTGTTTATACTTCGAAATTCAAACGTTTCGAGATGAAATTTTTTTGAAACAATAGCTAGCCAACCATGCCATGAACGATCAAGAAGAGTGATGCTTCTGTCCTCTCTATATCATGATACGGAAGCCAAGTTAATCAACGTAGGGCCTGGAGGAACAGTTTCATATTTCAAAACTAAATGCCTAACATAAACTTAATTTGATACCATTTTAATGCAATTTGATGGTTTAAGATTTTCTTACGGATAATCTACATATATTTTTTTTTATTTGCACAGACAGTAGTCAATTCATGTTCTAAGATGTAATTTTACATGGGCCTAATAAACATAGGCCTAGCCCAAACTACCAATTGGGCCCAAGCCTTCAAAGCCCATTAGGCCCAGTTGGATTTTTTATTTTTTTTTATTTTTATTTTTGGGCAAACCTCTTGGAAGATGAACTTAAACCCTAACGAGTCATGGACGGTGAAGTTTCCTTTCCGTTGTGCTGATCTTAAACCCATTTCTTCACACACAAACAAACCCATTTTCAATACATTCTTCGCTTAAACATCAATGGCGTTTGTTGCTCTATCGAAGCGCTGCCAATGGCGGCCACGGGTCTTCCCCAACCTTCCCAGAATCTCAGACCCTTTCCCGATGTATCACCTCCGCCTCTTCTCTTCGAACCCGGAAGACCCAGCTCCGATACCGGAAAAAATTCCAGACCCAGACCCAAATCCAAATCCCGATTCCACTCCCTCCTCCGACGCTCAAACTCGACTCGAGAACCCAAAACCACCAAACCAGTCGGAAAACGCCGCGATACAGAGAACCCCACGAGGTAAGCGTCGAAACCCAGAAAAGATAGAGGATATCATCTGTAGAATGATGGCGAACCGGGCGTGGACGACCCGTTTGCAGAACTCGATCCGGGCTTTGGTCCCGCAGTTCGACCATTCCCTCGTCTGGAATGTGTTGCACGGCGCTCGGAACTCCGACCACGCCCTTCAGTTCTTCAGGTGGGTCGAGCGAGCCGGGTTGTTTAATCACGACCGCGAGACCCATTTGAAGATCATCGAGATTCTCACTCGAGCTTCGAAGCTCAACCATGGCCGGTGCATCCTCCTGGACATGCCCAAGAAGGGCGTGGCTTGGGATGAGGACCTTTTCGTTTTGTTGATTGAGGGTTATGGGAAAGCTGGGATTGTTCAGGAGTCTGTGAAAACTTTCAACAAAATGAAGGAGTTGGGTGTGGAGAGGAGTGTTAAGTCTTATGATGCTTTGTTTAAGGTTATTATGAGGAGGGGAAGATATATGATGGCTAAGAGGTACTTCAATGCGATGTTGAGTGAGGGGATAGAGCCTACTAAACATACTTATAATGTCATGCTTTGGGGGTTCTTTCTCTCGTTGAGATTGGAGACTGCAAAGCGGTTTTATGAGGATATGAAGAGTAGGGGAATATGGCCAGATGTTGTTACTTATAACACGATGATTAACGGGTATAATCGGTTCAAAATGATGGATGAGGCGGAGCAGATGTTTGTAGAGATGAAGGGAAGGAACATAGCACCTACCGTTATAAGTTATACTACGATGATTAAAGGGTATGTCTCGGTTGGGCGAGTTGATGATGGACTACGGTTGTTTGAGGAGATGAAGTCTTTTGGTATTAAGCCGAATGCTGTCACGTACACAACGTTGTTGCCTGGGCTTTGTGATGCGGAGAAAATGTCCGAGGCTCAGGCTATGTTGAAGGAGATGGTGGAAAGGTACACTGCCCCCAAGGACAACTCCATCTTCTTGAGATTGTTGTCTAGCCAGTGCAAGGTTGGCGATTTGGATGCGGCTGCAGATGTTCTTAAGGCGATGATTCGATTGAGCATTCCGACAGAGGCTGGTCATTATGGCATCCTAATTGAAAACTTTTGTAAGGCTGAGAAGTATGATAGGGCTGTTAAGTTGTTAGATAAGCTTATTGAGAAAGAAATTATACTTGGACCTATGAGTTCCACGGAGATGGAGGCTAGTGCATATAACACAATGATTCAGCATCTGTGCAACCATGGGGAGACCAGGAAAGCTGAAATATTTTTCCGCCAGTTGCTGAAAAAGGGTGTTCAGGATCCTGTTGCCTTTAACAATTTGATCCGTGGTCATTCCAAGGAAGGGAATCCAGATTCTGCCTTTGAAATTCTGAAAATCATGGGTAGGAGAGGGGTAGCTACTGATGCGGATTCTTACAGATTGCTTATCAAGAGCTACTTAAGTAAAGGCGAGCCTGCTGATGCTAAAACGGCTTTGGATGGTATGATTGAAAATGGACATCTTCCGGAGTCATCATTATTCAGATTAGTAATGGAGAGTCTGTATGAAGATGGAAGGATTCAAACTGCAAGTAGGGTCATGAAGAGTATGGTGGAGAAGGGCGTGAAGGAGAATATGGACTTGGTTGCGAAGATTTTGGAAGCACTTCTCCTGAGAGGTCATGTTGAGGAAGCGTTAGGACGGATTGATCTATTTATGCAGAGCGGGTGTGCACCAGACTTTGATAGTCTTCTGTCTGTTCTTTGTGAGAAAGGAAAGACAATCGCAGCTCTCAAGCTGTTAGATCTTTGCCTCGAGAGAGATTACATTGTAGATGTTTCAAGCTATGATAAGTTGTTGGATGCTCTTTTAGCAGCAGGAAAGACGCTCAATGCATATTCGATATTGTGCAAAATAATGGAGAAAGGAGGAGTTACCGACTGGGGTAGCTGTGAAGATCTTATTAAGAGCCTTAATAAGGAGGGAAACACAAAACAAGCTGATATTCTTTCTAGAATGATAAAGGGCGGACAAGAAGCCAGTGGGAGCAGAAAAGGGAAGAAAAAAGCTTCCGTCAGTACCTGATTTGTTCGAACTACACTCTGCTAATGACAAATAGAGTTTCGGTTAGTCGAAAGTGGAGTGGAACAAACTCCAGACTATTCTGTCAGTTTTTTCAAGCACAGGATTATAATTCCTTAAATTTCCATGTTTTTTAGTTTTACTTGTTAGCTTTCAATTTTGACTAGGAATAAGATAATTTGATTTTGTTTTTGCTGGGTTATACTATTTGAGGCACCTTCAACCCAAAGTTAGCATTCGAACAAGATATGGCTTCTGGCCCTTTGAAACAAGTTTGGGCATTTGTTTCTAGGACGGCCTTTATGAAGAAATGGGTTTTTATTGTAATTAGACTTGAAGTTTGGCATGAGTTAATTCGAGAAGCCTAATTTTCTCTTGCTTTTCTTTTTACTCTGGTCCCTGCATCTTCTCCTCTCTCCTCATTTCTGACTTATTTTCTGTGTCTTTACTTGAGAAAGGTTGATGCTCGGAATGCGAAACGAAAATAGTATAATCAAGGAGATGAATCGAGATAAAATATTGTAATTACTATTCTATCAATGTTCTTTACGTCAATGTAACAGAAAATCTTCCTAAACTAGTTCATGATTAGTTCACTTCTGTTCTCTGAATTGTTTCTCTTGCTCTCTAAACATCCTGTCGGTACGAAGAGAAATCGGGTTCATCTGGTTTAAACAGCTTGGGCATCTCAAAGCTGGTGGAAGTAGAGCTGGCCTGCTGAACTTTCTGGTTAGCCCCTTTTATTGTGTTTGCAGCGAATTTCGAAGCCAGAATTGTGGCCCCAAGATTCTGGCCGTGGCCTGCATTGTCTCCTGTTGGAGTTTCACTACTCTCATTCTCATAATCTCCGGCTAGCTCACCGACATAATCATCCTCGTCGTCTGCAATTTGCGAATAATAAAAGCTTTCCTGCTTGGTTAACTCCTTTGTCATCTTCCTCTTCTTAAACCTTCTCCAAGCGGCTTGTATGAAGCAAGCACCCCATGTCCTCCATTGGTGGGAGTAGTACCTGAAGGCATGCTGAAGTTTCTTGCTGTGCAGGCGCTTGAACTGACTGGAGACGAACTTGAGGTCCTCAGCTCGAAGCGCAAAAGCTTCAACTTCAGTAAAGGCTCTGACTGTCCGAGTTGAAGATGGTAGGTTCAGACTAGAGCTTGGCATTAAGGCCCAAGTCAGTAACTCCTCACCACAGAAGTCACCAGGTCTGAGAGTGATGGAGTTAAAAAACCCGGATCTTCCACCGTTAGTAGTGGAGCTCTCAAGCTGTCCTCTAATGATGAACAGCATCTCATTTACTGGATCACCCTCACGAAAAATGTAGGTGCCTTGGATGCTCAAGGATGAGACGAGGCGCTCGCATATAGCATCGAGAAGCTGGTCGTCCATTTGTGAGAAGAAAGGGACCTGTATGACGAAACAAGGATAGATGTTATGAAATTCTATGTAAAACAGGACTATGATTTGATTGATGTTCTTTCACAAACCATGGAAACAGAATAACAAAAAAAAAAAAAAACGTACTCGGCGAACAAGGGCAAGACACAAATGCCGTTGAATTTCACGTCGAAGATCTAAAGGTAATGAACGCAATATGGATTCTTCATTTACTCCTCGGGTGGCAAGCCATTGGTATTGCACAAACCGTCGAACACGTTCCTGCAAATCTGGAGGTAACTGCCGATGCCTCATCCATTCCTCAGTATCTCTTCGCTTCAACCTCCATTCTTCAAGTCTTACCGTCATTGATTGCAAATAAGTCTTCAACAATTGGAAAATAAAAACTCCTCAAGTTAGAACCAGTATTTGCAACATTATTGTGCCAAATTCTTCAATTGAAAATTATGCAATTGGAAAAGAAAACTCAGCAAGTCAGAGTCAGAATGCATAAAAGAATGTTGTACCTGCATGTTTCCAATCAAATGGGAGAACAAAATTAAACCAATAATACATAAAAGAATGCAAAAAGTTGTCTCGCCGAGGAATCGGCTTGTCTCCAAATTCTGCCCATATGAACTACACAGAGAAAGGACATGTCAACATTAGTGCGGAAAAGAAAGTTTCAAATCTTACTGTCGATATGACCTAGAATACTAGATTGAAAAAGGAGCTTTGGGTTGGGATCCTAAAAATTCAAATCATACCTCAAGTTTCTCAAACCCCACCAAAGACAATACAAGTACTTCTCCACGAATCTTGAGGAGGCAACATCATTAGTAAAGGCATCTGCAAACATTCCAAACTTGAAACCTATATTGTCAATTGTCGCGTCGCATTTGGCAGTAACGTGGGTGACATTCAGCCAAGACATCCGCGCTGGCTGTTCTAAACTATTGCAATCCAGATAAGAAGGGAGGCAAGTGAGAAGCCGCGAGGCGTTCTCCTTGGCACACTCCATTTGCCAACATGAGAACTGCCTTCCTATGGACAACAGATACCAAGAAGCTCCTAATATCTTGAACAACAACAAATGGTTCGCACAAATTCAGTTCTAGCAAATAAGTTTGAGAGAAACAGAATCTGACATTTTTTAGACATAAATAAATTTTCGGATTCTTACATGACTAGCTAGCATGTAAAGAAGAAGATTGTACGCTGCACCGGCCCAAGCAGTCTTCGCAACGACGCCAGTAGTTTTGATAATACGCTGATTCAGAGGGAACATAAGAAACAGTCTAGGAATGTATTGAATGAGAACAAAAAGTGCCAGGGTGTTGTTGGCGTGATCGGCTCTAGAGTTTCTGGTTGCCGGAATTACTAACCAGATAACAATCTGCACATCAAAATGCCACAAAAGAAAAGATGAAAAAAAAAAATCTACCATGACATTTTGTCAAATATCATTTATGCAGTTTAGAAATTGAACTGTATTCAAATTCTATGTCAATCAAATTGGCATGCCTGGGGTAATGGAAGCGCGGCGCCGAAATCGATGAGGAAATCGGACTTCAAATAGCGCATAGCGATCTCTCGGGCGTCCATGACGAGCTCGCCGCGGCCGAAAACTCTAGAGCTGGGAGCCACAAAGGCGGTGCGGAACTTCATGATCATGTGGAGGGTGAAGAAGAGATCGGAGACGGAGCGGAAGAAGGTGATGACAATGCCCAAGTTGACGTCGAAGGAGATGCAGGTGGGGCCGGCGACGGAGGGGAGGTAGAAGTAGAGGGGATCGATGAAGAGGGCGATGAGGCAGGTGACGAGGAAGAGGTGGTTCCAGTGGGCTACGATGTCGCTGTCCGGGGCCAGGATCTGGTACCTCCATAGGATGTGGCGGGCGTGCTCGTCGCCGGCGGCGGCAGCGGTGGGGGAGGAGGCGTCTTTGGACCGCGAGAGGTGTCGCCGGAGGTGGCGGAATTTAGAGGCCGGCGTCGAGAGTATTCTATTCATCTTCCATGGCGGATTCCGGGGTTTTCGGACTCCGCGCAGAGCTGCAAAAGAGAGGAGAAAAACAAGAGGGAAGAGAGAAGAAGATGAAACAGAGTTACAGACAGAGGAGAGAGAGAGAGAGAGAGAGAGAGGAAGTGAAGAGTTAGTTATTTGACCGTTGAGATTTTCGCGGGAAACTGGAGAGAGCGCGTTGACCTCGGAATTCTGAATGTCGGCATCTAATTTTTAAGCGAATTATCATTGAAATTTTTTGACGAGAGAAATTTATCATTAATGTTTTTTTTTTTTCATTAAAATAAAAAAATTAATTGACCTGTCATAATCTGAGACATGAAAAAGATGAATAATTAGCACGGGAGTTGGATCCCGGTCGTTCTTGGTTGTTTAAGGTCATTTTGTTAATAAAAATTTTTAGAAAGTTATTTTACAAATAAAAGAAAATAAATAAGTCATTTTATCAAATCACTCTTGAATTTGAGGTAGATATATTTTGGTGTGGCAAGGTTATTCCTTCCAGTCTATCTATATTAAATTCGATCACAAAAATTCATGTGTTGCCTATATGTCATTTGAGTTGAAATTACTTTTAATTTTTTATGTTTTATTGATTGTCGTTTAAATTAAATTGACATTTAATTAGTAGTTTAAATATTTTTTGTACTTAGTGAGATACAAATAGACAATTAAGTAGCTTTTCGTACTAGATTAACTTAGTGAAAACAAATTTCCCAAGGTGTTCATAAATCAAGATCTATTGTTTCGGATTTCCTGTCTCATTAGATGTTTCCCTAATAGTGTCATGTCATATCATCTGAATTTAAGAATTTAATCATATTAAAAATGCTAAATATTAAAAATTATTGAACAAATTGATGATTTGTCAAAAACCTATTGAGGGGACATCATTTGAGACAGAAAAATAGGACATCAGATCTGAACGTTGGTGTTCATAGTGTGTTCTTGGCATATTTCATCGTATTATCTCTAATTTATGTTATTATAATAAGCTTGAAGTGCATTTGCAACCTATTATAACAATCTAACTACCCATCATGTAAGATTCAAATATTGGTTTTTTCCGTCATTTTCTAATAGTCAGCCTGCATATGGATTAATTTTGTTAGGCGAAGATAGGTTGAAGTCCATTTTGTGTTGTTTTAAATATTAGAGACCTAAGTGAACTTTGGTGTAAAATGGAAAGACCATTTTTTTGTTTTGTTTTGTTTTTTTTTTTTTGGAAAGGGAGATACCTTTTGTTAATAAGCTGAGAGAATTACTATTGAAATTAATTCACTAAGACATTCACGAGAACTTGCTTAGAGATAATAAATCGAGATCTATTATTTCAGATTTCCTTATCTTATTTATTATCCCCCTAATAATGACATGTCATATCATTCAAATTTTAGAATTTAACTTCATAAAAAATACTAAATATTAAAAATTACTGAATAAACTGATGAGTTATCAAAAGTTTATTGAGAAAATAGCTTTCGAGACAAGAAAATAGAATAGCAAATATGGACTCAGAGATAAAAGAGGGAAAAAAGAAAAGTGAAATTTTTACAGACACAGAAATACTGTGGTCTCCATGTGTAACCGTTAATTTTTTGAATTATCATATATAACTTGCCAAAGGATTTCTTTCTTTCTTCCTTTTTTTTTTTTTTTTTTTTTTTTGGGGGGGGGGGGGGGGGATAAGAAAGTGCCAAAGGAAACACTGTATCATCGTCGGATGTCGATCTTCTTTTATTTTTTATTTATTTATTTATTTTTTTTAGAGGGGATATGTCGATCCTTTTCAGAACATATATAACGAGATCAAATTTCTGAATTTTTCAGTTTTAGTATGATTACCAGCCATGCATTTCTCATTTATTATTTATAGATGTCGTTGTCATGTATGCATTATTTGGGACTTTATATTCTGATTTATTAATTTTTTATGAGAGATTTTTTTTTTTTTTTTAATTTGGTTCTTTTCTATTGTTCTTATCCTGTCATTTATGTATGCAGGTTGAAAACATGTCCTACATGTAATTTTCTTTTATAAACTTCATGACTTGCGTTTTTATTTATTTAAAAGAAAAGAAAAAAAATATATCTATCTTCAAAAATGTTGTTTTTCCTTGTCTTATATGAATTTCTTGACAAGCTTTTTTTTTTTTTTTTTTTTTCCTTCTTCCTTGCACTATAACTTAGTGATAAATTTCATACTTGACTCCAACATGTATTAGATGAAGAGAATCCCCACATCCAAGTTCAAAATGAAAACGATTTTTTGAACTCGTTTTTATTTTCTCACTTTATGCAAAGCAAACATTATTTCTAAATCATTTTTAAAACACTTTAATTGGAAATATTGATATTTTTTTTCAAAACGTTTTCAAAATGACTTGCGTTTTTATTTATTTAAAAGAAAAGAAAAAAATATATCTATCTTCAAAAATGTTGTTTTTCCTTGTCTTATATGAATTTCTTGACAAGCTTTTTTTTTTTTTTTTTTTTTTTTTTTTTTTTTTTTTTTTTCCTTCTTCCTTGCACTATAACTTAGTGATAAATTTCATACTTGACTCCAACATGTATTAGATGAAGAGAATCCCCACATCCAAGTTCAAAATGAAAACGATTTTTTGAACTCGTTTTTATTTTCTCACTTTATGCAAAGCAAACATTATTTCTAAATCATTTTTAAAACACTTTAATTGGAAATATTGATATTTTTTTTCAAAACGTTTTCAAAATGATACAAAGCAAGTCGTTGTTTTTACTTTTCTATGAAAAAAGAAAAATGTCTCTTTCCTTGCCAAATAAAACGACATGTCGGTAATATGGGTTCCCTAGAAAAATAACTGTCCCTTGTTCTTCAACTAAAAACAACAAATCGCCTTGCAAAAGCAGTTTATACCTAGTGAAAAGACGTCGTTTCTTCAATTGAGGGGGGAAAAGACGTCGTTTCTTCAAATTTGATTTCTAGATCAAAATTATACGTTGTTCTTATAAGCTGCCGTTTCTTCAATAATACGTCGTTTTGTTTTAGTTCAGTCTTGTTTTTATTGGATGTGTGTCGTTTTTTTTAACCTCTTATTTTTGCTCTGAATCTCCTCCTATTGGCTTATTGCATTCAATGTCGTTTTCTTGATATTTGATAATTTAAACGACATATCGTTTACTACTGATAGCAAAAACACGTGTCATTTTATATACTTGTCGGTCTGGAAGAACGATTGTCGTCTTCATCAACAAAACATTGCCATGCATTCGATGTTGCTTTTATCGACAATAAAACGACTTGCCGGTTATTGTTGACAGCGGAAAAAAATTGTTGTTTTCTTCACTTGTCGTTTTTTGAAAACGACTTCCAAATTCTGAACCAGTGATTAGCAATGATGTGTCACAAAAACATGTCGTTTCTCCTCCACAATAAATGACATGCTGATTACTATATTGACGTTTTTCCAAAAAAAAACAACGTGTTGGTTAAAAAATAAATATATGATTGTAGACAGAACTTAACGATAATTTCACACCGATTTTATTATAAGGTGTAAAGTTCGAATCCTGATATTTAATTTTAAAAAATAAATAATACTACTAATAATTACAAACAAACAAACATAATTGAGTTTGTATAGGTTGCAATTAGGGAAAGAAATGCCTACTGGTAATGAATGGGAAGATTGAAAAGTTGGAAGAAGAAATGATATTTTGGACTAAAGTAGTTGCGTAAACATAGTGAAGTGGACCAGAGCATTTAAATTGGCCGACTAATTTTAATTGTTTTGTTTTACTTAGGTTGGAAAAAATAACAATCTTTATCTGAATGAAGGGGGGGGCAAAAAAAAAAAAATTATAGATAGCGAGTGGAAATAAAAAGAATAGGTTCACAAGAGGTGGCCTAGGCAAGGTGAAAGTAGGCAATGTAATTAAAATTATGTCAAGTAATAGGATAGGACGGTTTGTTCTAACAAAGATATACACTACTTTTTGTTCGGTATATGGAGTGAATTAATTTCTTGCCCAACCCGACCCGTCTCAATTGAATCCATATCTCCTTCATCTAGCTGATGACTTTTGTATTGGATTACTAAAAGAAATGAAATAATAGACTAAAAACGCATGAAAAAAAAAAATGTAATAATACAAATCTGCTTCAATTTTTTGATGCCTCCAATGTGGAATCACCTATAAATATGGCATGTTTTGTTATTCTCTGCCATATGAAATGAAGCACATAAATTGAATCAGCAAAAAAAAAAAAAACGCAAAATGTAGCTTTCTTATAACTATAATTAGAAAAATATTTCAACCAATAATTTCTGATGTAATAAAAATTTCCCAAGGGTTTTAAATATACATAGGCCGGCTACAAATGTGACCGTTATCAATCGGCTGCATTGTATATTTATATTATCATTAATAACTATAATATATATGTAACTGCTCCAGATCTTTTTCCTCGCAATTAAGAAACATTTTGCAGTTGATCAATCTCATACTCAAGAACAATATATATATATATATTGAACATCTGGTCATATGTGTTTTGTCCGAAGATTTTTAATGACCTATAATTATATTTGATGCGTTATTTTTTTAACTTTATTCTAATTGTACTGGAGATACCCTTTACATCATTCGGATCGAGAGCTAAGCTAATATTTTTGAAATAAGTGTAATGTCTTATCAAAGATCAAATTTAAATAAGTCTAAATAATTAACAAATCTTTTCGATCCTTATTCCACATCAAGAATAGCATATTCATTCAAGCATTAGATCCCATGATTGGGCCAATGCACGCACTGCTTGCCTCCTATTTTGAGCAGAAAAACCAGGTGGCGGAGTGGGTTCTTGTAGGGTTCTGAGTTTGACTATTCAATAAATAAATACATATATATATATATATACATGTACTTTGTCTACTATTCTTTCTAAGAAGAATTGATAAAAAATGAGAAATGTAATATGTTATTTATTTTTTTTATGCAGTAAAAATGATATTAATTAAATATAGTACTTTCTAATTTAAATATATCAAATTTTTATTGCTGTATCATAATAATATTAAAAGTATATAAACGAGATACGAATAAAATGACATACAAAATTGAATCCTATAATATGTATATATATAATTCAACAGGACTTGATTCAAGATCACAGAATAAAATCCGGATTTCATGGAGACACTTCATAGTGTCTGCAAATAAATAAATAAATATATGAATAAACATATTATACCATATATTGGCTCATATTTTATTCACATCGATCGATCAACTTATCATTATTGTAGTATTAATAATTGCCTGGCCTATTGCAACATTAAGGATCCTATTGGAGATTATTTATTTATTTATTTCTCTGCTTGGTTGTTTTCTAGCTAGTATTTGACAAAGCCAAGATGTAGTAATCTAATTATCCTCTAAGAAGTAATGAGATAATAAGATCATGATCCAGAACTTTCTATCTTGTTACTCCCTTGGTCTACTCCAAGATGAAGTTATCTTGTTTTTGCAATTAAAAAAGCAAAGTACTTAATTACTTGTACACTTCTATTACTTTTCCATCACAAAAGATTTTTCTTTTCTTTTCTTTTCTTTTCTTTTTTGTTTTTTGTTTTGGTGTTGAACTTTTCCCATTTAAAGTGATCAAAAACTTGTGCTTTCTAACACGTCTTCGCATATATATATATATATATATATATATGTATGTATATTTCTGGACTCCAACCAAAATGAATATGACGTGACAAAAAAAGGGATATTGATTTGTCATAATAGTGCTGCCATATGTATTAGTAATACCCACTAGTTTTTCTTTGAGCTGAAAACAACAGGAAGGGGAGGGTGATTTGTGAAACGAATACGCAAAGTTTTGGGTTTCCATTGATTTTGCTCTTGGATATGAAATAATTGACCCTTCAAGATTGTGGGATCCATCTAGAAGTCAGATGTTTTTCAAAACTACATATTCCAAAAACTCTAGAGAGAGAGAGAGAAGAGAGAGAGAGAGAGAGGGAAAAAGAAGTGGAAGTGCTATGTACATTTGCCACTAACAAACAAAAAAAAAAAAAAAAAAAAAAAAGATCAGAAAAAAGAAAACAACATGACAAAATTTGGGCTTGCAAAAAAGTTTCCTTCTCCTTTGGCACTTTGTTATATATATGTATGTGTGTGTATATATGCAGGACATTTGTTATACTCTCCTCTCCACAACCAGATGATGATGATGATGCGAGTTCTTATCTTATCTTCGCTTTTATAATTATATGCGTTAATTTATCAATTTATCTTAAAAATTTTAATTAATAAAAGATAATGTTAATACTATCTTTATATTTTTAGTATTCCTCTTAAAATATAATTACATGAGTTTAAATTTAAGATTTTTTTGTTCTAATATCATATTAATTTATCAATCTATTTTAAAATTTTAAGTTAAATTATTAAAAAACGGGCCAATAATAATTTTTATATTTGAACAATATGCAAGGGCTTTGTAAGCACTACATAGCATATTTACTTATCTAATCTTTTGCAGCTCTTATTTTAGATTTCTGTGGTTATTATCAGAAGAGAAGTTTTCTTCAACTGAGCCACTTACTTAAAACCTTAGAGGTCAAACCATAATAGTCATGTGAACAACGTATAGAAAACTTAAAAATGTTAGGCCTGAAACTTGGGATGGCACAACAATATACATATATATGGAAGATATGTATATGTATATGGGATTGTCATATATATATAAAATATATATAAATATATATATATTGACGTTTGTATGCAAGCAAGCAATAAGAAGAAGTATTTGCCCGACGGGAAATAAATAATATAAAGTGGGGTTAATGGGTCCACGGAGCTAAGCACGTTTATCACCAAAACTTTTGTTGGTTTTTGGAAAGGTAATTAGAGCTTGCCCCTTATGATGAGTTTTTGGTTTTGGAAGAGAAACACTTGTCTGGAATATATCTGATAATTAGGAGAAGCTTTTTCATGCATATATATATATATATATATATATATATAGCTTATATCTGGCAAGACAATGACTTGCTGCTTGCTAGCTAGCAACTTTAAGTAATAGTGCCTTGTTTGGGCTCTACAAAATAAAAAAATAAAAAAAAAGGACCGCCTATAGAATTGATACAGGTGAAGGAGGTAAGTTTAAGAATCTGATTCTCTGTAACATTATTTTTATGTTGACCAGAAAGTGAAAATTATATTCTTGACAAGCAAATCTCTCTGATTTGTATTTATTAAAGAGATTTCTATGTAGCTTAAATTGACTTTCTATAATCACTGAAATTTTTTCTTTGGCCGACAATTTTGTGTTTTCATTATTCAATATTCACATTGTATTCATTTTTTCTCCCTCTATTTCGAATATCAATTCGAATTAGATTTTTCCACTTCGAAATCATGTTTCAAAGACGTGTTAAAATCAGTTGGGTTTTATGATTGGAGAGTGAAGCTTAACCAAGTAGGTGAGTGAAAGTTAGGCTAAATAAAAATGGTCTCCTCTCCCTGTGAGTTCAACAATTAATGACATACATTCATGAAGTTCCTAATCATAAATCCATTCGAGTCATAACTCCATTTCTGAATTAACATTTTTCTTTTTTATTTTATCCTTTTGTCACGTTTCTACACATTTTTAAATTATTTATCTCCTCAATAATATGTGGATCGTAATGAACTATGTATACGTGGACATATCTCTCTATTACCTTACATTAATAGGAAGACCTTCAGTTTTAAATTCAACCCATAAATATTGTAAATTCTTATAAAAACCCATAAATGTTGTAATTTGCCACCAACCGAGTGATCATCGAAATAATGGAAGAATAAAAAGTGCATATATTTTTTTTTATTTTTAATTTATTTTTAGTTTTTTTTTTTGGTTGATGTCCGAGTTAAAAGGGGAAGCCTGTTTCATTTGGTTTTTTTTTTTTATACCCGGGTTGCAGAGTTTTATGAGTTTGTCAGACAATAATTGAAAAAATAAACAAAAATAAACAAAAATAAATAAATAAAGGTGAAGTTGACAAGTTCAGACGGGGAGGTTAGAGTTGGGAGTTAAAAGGGCGTTTCAGTTTGTCCGTGCATGCTTTGTTTTACAGAGCAGAGCAAGACTCTTTATTTTTCTTTATTTATTTTCTTAAAAGAACCAAGTGGATATATACTGATAAACCCATTTCTCTTCTTTTTCTGTCTTTCTTTTCTTTCTGATATATACATTTACATATATATTCTATCCAGAATCTTTACTAAACAAAAAAGCAGAACCAAAACCCACCATTATTGCCACTACAAAAACCAGCCTTCTCTACTTCTTTCTGTCTCTCTCTCTCATCGGAATAATTTATTCTGTAATTCCAAATATTTCTTCTTTCTCTTTCGTGTTTGTTTTTTATTTGTCCGCATTGGTGGGTAGTGAGCTACTCTTGCAATCATATAAAAAAAAAAAAAAATCCATTTTTTTACACAATAAATTCAATACAAGTTTCTTGTTCAAAAGCTGCTTGTTTTTCTCCGACTTGTTCTAACTAGGGAGGGCGTTAATTCATCTGGGTCTCCTTCAAATCTTCCTCAAATGATTTTTCTGTAATCAAATCCATCTCTCAGCCTTTCATGGATCTCGAGGGCGTGATCCGCAAGGTAACAACATATACATATATAAATACACGCGCACACACAAATATATATATGTCAGACTGAGTTTTCCATAAGAAAATTCTCATGTATTTTTTTTAATTTTTTTTAATGGGCAGAAAGATTCATGGAAAACAGTGCTGACTCTGGCGTACCAGAGCTTGGGAGTTGTATATGGGGATTTAAGCACTTCACCTCTGTATGTATACAAAAGCACATTCGCAGAAGACATTCAACATTCGGAGACCAACGAGGAGATTTACGGTGTCCTGTCTTTTGTGTTCTGGACGCTGACTCTGATTCCGCTTGTGAAATATGTGTTCATAGTTCTCAGAGCAGACGACAATGGCGAAGGTGGGACTTTCGCTCTCTATTCGTTGCTGTGCCGACATGCCAGAGTCAGCTCCTTGCCCAATTGCCAGCTCGCCGATGAGGACTTGTCCGAGTACACTAAAGATGGGGTCGTCTCTTCTGCAACAACCTTAGGTGGGTTGACCTTGAAATCGACCTTGGAGAAGTACAGAGTTCTTCAGATGGTTTTGCTTGTCTTGGCTCTGATTGGGACTTGTATGGTTATTGGAGATGGAGTCCTCACTCCCGCACTTTCAGGTATTGCTTCTTAATTTTTAATTCGGAATTTGGGTTTTGAGATTGGAATGTTATGATGTGAATTTATATATAAATATATATATATATATATTATATAAATCTGTGCGTGTGTGTGTATAATGTTGTTTGTTTTGCAGTTTTTTCTGCTGTTTCTGGTCTGGAGCTTTCCATGTCCAGAGAGCAACATCGATGTAAGTATTTTAATTGAGTACCTAATTTAGTGGTCTGAATTTTTCAATCATGTTGTGTTCTTCACGAATTTTTTCATTTTTGGGTGTTGGGATTGAAGGATGAGGAATTGGGATTTTGAGTTAATTAATTGATACTGTTGATAGGATTCAATTTAGTCAATTAGGAGGTGCTTTCACTGTTTCAACCAAAAACTTTTAGGGAAACAATTTCATGGGAATTATTCTTTGGCGTATGATTTCTAAGGAACTATTGTTAAGTTAGGTAATCTGATTCTTAGAATTTAGAGCTTGAATATTGTTTGTTTTGAAGTGTCAACAACTTTCTTCTTGATATTGTTTGTGCACATAGACGTGACGCTAGTGGGCACGAGGGAATACCAATTTTTTTTTTTTTTTTAAATAATTTTTACAAATGCATGCACTGTTGTGGGTCCCTCTAGATATGTGTATATAATTAAGATAATCTTCCTTCTTTTAATCAAAGTCTAATCACCATCAGGACTACAAAAACAAAATCTGTTTAATAAACATGAGATGGTTGGGATGTGGCTGAGAACGAGACTAAACAAAGTTTATATATTTATTGATAATGCATTTGAGTATACGATAAAGTTGCTTCTCTATAAAGTTACGATGTCGTTATTAGGTCAAGAAAAAGGTAATTTATTTTGGATAAGCTTGAAAAATAAAATATAATTTATAGAAAGAATTCTCTAGTACAAGTATCATATTCATCCCTTTTTTTTTTCCCTTTTTTCTTTTTTTCTTTTTTGGAATACTTTTAGTGGCAATATTGCCATCCTTCAGATCAGTCAATTTAAATTAGGTTGAGTCCCCTATGAAGCATACATGATCATAATTTTGCTGTTAACTGTGCCACTTGTTTCAATTACTAGAATAAAATGAGTGGAACATCATAATAATTCTCTACTTTTTCCACCACTTTTTTTTTTTTTTAGTCAAATCATTAATTTCACCATTACCTAACTCAAGCTCTAAAGAAATATACATGTATATAATACATATATTTATATACATACATATATATATATAGGCATGCAAGCGTTCATACACAAAAAGTGTCCATGTTTTGGTGCTATCACTATGTTTGTCACGTTTGGTATCTTTTTACAAGTGGGAGATGAAAAAGTGCAAGCTTTAGTTGATGGACATTCCATATAAAGTGGCCAATGTGTTCTCCACTGACTCATCGTGGTGACAAATAGGTTGTCTTATCAAATTGGATTATGATAAGCCATTATCAGGTTATAAAGTTGCGAGAAATAGCATTTAAGAACCTTATGGAATAAGTTTTTTTATATTCATATAGTTTCTCTTTCACTTCTGGTTTTATGTCCTAAGCTTGTTTATTGATTTAAATGTTTATATCGCAACAAGAGTTACTAAATGACATGAAAGTTATTCATAGTAGCAAAGCAAGTGTAAAATTGATTAGCTGATAACTTACTTACAAGTAAAAGATTAGCAGTAGAAAATCATGATACCAGATCATTCTCAAATCTTACGTTTTTGATAGTTGATTGATAGCAAGTGCACGTCGTTTTGCTGATCGGGATTCGGAGAAAATTGATTTGGGGTGACATTTTACTAACTATGATAAATTTAGAGCAGGCCATAAAAATACTTCAGGACTCAAGTCATCAGTTTGTGACACCACTTAAAGACACCGTCACGCCATAGTAGACTTCTTCTAAGATGTGTTTCAGTATCAAAGCGCTGTTGCCTTCTCTGGTTTGTATGTAAGAAAGGATGAAGATGATTTCTTGCAATTTCTTAAACTAGATTTGTTAACTTTGCAGATGTTGAGGTGCCGGTTGCTTGTGTCATACTCGTATTCTTGTTCGCCCTTCAACACTACGGGACCCACCGAGTAGGATTCCTGTTTGCACCTATTGTGATTACATGGCTTTTGTGCATCAGTACAATCGGTCTGTATAATATCCTCCATTGGAATCCCCATGTTTACCAAGCACTCTCTCCATACTATATGTACAAGTTTCTGAAGAAGACTCAAAGAGGAGGTTGGATGTCATTGGGTGGAATACTGTTGTGTATAACAGGTACAAGAGTGTGTACATGAACTGTACTTCCTTGTCATTTTTACACGACGGGCATTTTGGTTCTGCTTTTATATGTTCCTCTCTGATGCTGCGGTCTTTGTTTTTTCAGGCTCGGAAGCCATGTTTGCTGATCTGGGGCACTTCTCACAGCTTTCAATCAAGGTACATAAACTAGATAATTTGTCATTTTAATTTCTGTTTAGAAAGATACTCCGATGTTTCCTTGATTAATTTTCATGAATAGCGGTCGTTAAGAAATGATCAATTTTAACTGGTTTTTTATTATGAGATCATTTAAGGATTATATTAGTTGTATTCCGAGGTAGAATTGAATTGAAATGGTTAACTTCCTCACTTGTCTCCTTAAGACGTCCTCTTCTCGTCGCAAAAACTAGAGACTTTAATCGCTTCAAGCTACTGCTAGCAAGCTTAGTTTCCATTACAGATGCTTACCTACTTGATAGTAAGAATTTGAATTAAACTTCTTCTATAATTAAGCTATATAGAGCTGGAATATACCGCATTTTGCCCAAGTATATATTGCCGCAACTAAAGCAACTTCTCTAATAGAAAGCTGCTTCCTACAGATTGCTTTCACATTTGTGGTTTACCCTTCCTTGATTCTAGCATACATGGGGCAAGCTGCTTATCTTTCTAAGCATCATAATTTAGAAAGTAACTATCATATCGGATTTTACGTATCCGTGCCTGGTAGGTATCTGCTGTCCATAATTCTTAAATTACTTATTTTAACCTCGAACTGGAGTTTAGCTGACTTGAGACTCGTATATATTTTTCTCAGAGAAACTAAGATGGCCCGTTCTGGCTATAGCCATACTTGCTGCAGTGGTGGGAAGCCAAGCTGTTATTACGGGGACTTTCTCGATAATTAAACAGTGTTCTGCATTGGGTTGCTTTCCGAGGGTCAAAATAGTTCACACCTCTTCCAAAATACATGGCCAGATTTACATTCCGGAGATAAACTGGACCTTGATGTTGCTATGCTTGACCGTGACTGTCGGTTTTAGAGACACAAAACGCATGG
Source organism: Ficus erecta (assembly GCA_008635985.1). Lineage (NCBI taxonomy): Eukaryota > Viridiplantae > Streptophyta > Magnoliopsida > Rosales > Moraceae > Ficus > Ficus erecta. Next base: position 1,009,731 of record BKCH01000009.1, read on the forward strand.
GCAATGCTTCAGGTACTCTATCATCGTCTGGTATCATGTATATCATGTCTAATACTTTGTCAAGATGCTTTCTTCGTGAAGTTTTTGAGTATGTGTCTGTGTCTTTATAACATATCGATGTTTTTGCTATATATCTAGGGCGTAGTTTGCGACTCATTTTTAGCGTTGATTGAACAGGCCTCGCAGTTATAACCGTCATGCTGGTAACCACCTGCCTGATGTCTCTAGTCATGATCTTATGCTGGCACAAAAATATTTTCCTTGCCATTTGCTTCATTTTCTTCTTCGGCTCCATTGAAGCTCTCTACTTCTCAGCCTCTCTGATCAAGTTTCTCGAAGGGGCGTGGGTTCCTATTGCTCTTTCATTCATCTTCCTTATAGTTATGTACGTTTGGCACTACGGCACGCTCAAGAAATACGAGTCAGATGTTCAAAATAAGGTCTCTATCAACTGGCTCCTCAGTTTAGGTCCGACTTTAGGGATTGTTCGGGTCAGGGGAATAGGCCTCATACACACCGAGCTGGTATCTGGTATCCCAGCAGTCTTTTCTCACTTTGTGACCAACCTCCCAGCTTTCCACCAAGTTGTTGTCTTCCTATGCATCAAGTCAGTCCCGGTTCCTCATGTCAGACCTGAAGAAAGGTTCTTGGTCGGAAGAGTTGGTCCAAAGGAGTACCGTCTGTACAGATGCATAGCACGCTACGGTTACCACGACATTCACAAGGACGACGTGGAGTTTGAGAAAGACCTTGTTCGTAGCATCGCGGAGTTTATCCGGTCAGAGAGACCAGAATGTGATCTCGGACTAGAAGAGTTAGAGTGCGATGAGAAAATGACAGTGGTGGGGACTTCATCAGCGAACAGGGAAGGCATTAGACTGTCGGAAGATAGGGACTCTTCGGAAATGGCGGGGACATCAGAGTTGAGAGAGATAAAGTCCCCGGAGAGGGTGAGGAAGAGAGTAAGGTTTGTACTGCCGGAGAGTCCGAGGATCAATAGAGAAGCAGAAGAAGAGTTGAAGGAACTAATGGAGGCAAGGGAAGCGGGAATGGCGTTTATATTAGGACATTCATATGTGAGAGCAAAGAGAGGATCTAGTTTTATGAAGAAGATGGTGATAAATTTTGGGTATGATTTCTTGAGGAGAAATTTTAGAGGACCAAGTTATGCTTTGAGCATCCCTCATGCGTCTACTCTTGAGGTGGGAATGGTCTACCATGTTTAGTTCTTGGTATATATATACATATATAGCTTTTGTACTTGGGAAGGTTTTTTTTTTTTTTTTTTTTTTTTTTTTTTGGTGCGCAAGTCATATTGTATATGAATATGAGAGCTCAAAGCATTTTGTATAATTGTATTTTGCCTCTGCATAGTGAATCCTTAGAGCTCACAGGCATGCTACAGAAGAATCTGTGTTTTTTTTTTTAAATAATTTTCTTAGCAGAGCCAATTAGTCCACAAACCACAGATACTCTTTTTAACTCGATGGTTTCCAAAAAAACAAAAAACAAAAAAGTCCAATTAGTCCACAAACCACAGCTACTCTTTTTAACTCGATGGTTTCCAAAACAAAAAAAAAAAATTAAGAAGAAGAAGAAGCTGGAATGATAAAGAAAAGTGAATTACGTGACAGGGTATCAAAATTATACGGTTTTAAACTGTCAGATTTATAAATGATTTACTTTTCAATGCTAGTCTAGTGAATATACTTAAAAGATGCAAAATTTGAATCCCTATTTTCAAGTTAAAAAAAAAATGTCTCTTATTTGAAGTTTTGAACCTCTATATTTATCTAATTGGAGTTTTAAAAAAAAAAAACTAAAATTATTATAATTGAGAAGATGTTGTTTTTATGGGGGATCTTACAAGGTTACAATACAAGTCACCGTTGAAGAACTTGCAAAAATATGGATCACCAACCATAAAAGTATCAAAGAAAGAAAACGACTTCAGAAACATTGTCGTTTGCCCGTAATCATTGACTTTGTCATCCTTGGATCCAGGCCTTATCTACTTTCATATGGGCCGTTCATCATGGGCCTGTCTATGGAACCGGTCAATGGGCCAAGTGGACGTGGTCAGTGGTCCCACACATCACATGTTCTGATGTCATGTCCACCTTCATGGATTGTTTGAAGGAGCACTCGGGCATATATGCAAGCAAGAACATTGAATAAAAATATTTGATATTGTGTAAAAGTATTCAAATGACCAAACTATTATCCTCTTAATATTTAGAATTTGCGCTAAAAGTAACAAATGCTAATATTTTTCAATTTTTCATATAATATCAAATGTTATTCCCAAACGCTCATTTAAAGTGTTAGAAAATGTAAACATTTAAAATGATAGAAAATGACTCTTCCAAACAGAGAGATATGTCGGTTTGTTTTTCAAGTTAAAACAAAGCAACATTGCTACTTTCTTTGTAATGTTGGTCAAAAGCCCCCCCCACCACAAGAAACGATGGAGTGGCATTATCAAGCCACATACTCACTCACACCACATGATTACAAGGTCGTGACTCGTGACAAACGAAAACAGAAAAAAGCACAAGGCTTATGCTCTGTTTGGCATTTGAGTTCATCTCAAACTAAACCGTATTTTTTCATCTTAATTTTTGTCTTTTTCTGAAAAGTCAACAAAATTTATAACTAGGTTTTGAAAAATCAACCAACTCCAACTTAAAAATTTCATGTCCAACTAACTTACCAAACGGAGGTTTAAAAAAATTATGACCTCCATACACCAAATAGTGAAAAAAGAATAATGTAATTACAAGGTGTAAAAGTGATTGTAACATAATAGTTTTATATTTGACGTTATTATAATATGTTTTATTTTTATATTTTTATCCTTTGGACATGATTAGATATATCTATTTTTATATTCTATCTATCTATTATAAAATTCGCTATAGTTGATTACACGTGTTTAGACCATAAACAAAGAGAACACGTATAATGAGTTTTTTGGAATAAGATATATTCACGAGTAATGTCTCATCAAAATTAGAAAAATATATCTATATAAAAAAGGATTTTTTTTTTTTTTGACACAAATTTAACTGATTAAAATGAAGCTATGCGGTAACATTCTCTTGTACATAAAGATCCAAAACATATAAAAATAGGACAAAGAAAAAAGCCTGCAAAATCCCATGGAAAAGGGGGTCCAACGCATACCAAAATAAGGTCGGCATGCTCAGCAATATAAATGGCTTTGGGCACGTGGTGGAACTGGAAGAGAAAGCTCTGCAGCGTGGACAGAAACTGAAGTGAAAATCACAGAAGATGGTTACCTTTTTTTTTTTTTTTTTTTTTTTTTTTTTATAAATTAGGAAAATGAACAAACTATATAAAAGCTATTTATGTTCAACGATTCTATAAAATAAAAGTTAACAAAGTTTTAAGTGATTAAGTCGGTGGTCACACAAAGATAACTAAAGAGATTATGCATCTTTAGATAAAAAAAAAGTGTCAATATGGGAAAGATCAAAAAAATATGAAGAGAATAACAGATTCTCATAATGAGTATTAGAGGAGGCGTAATCTAAACGTTGTTGACCAATGGCCTCACTTACCTCTTTCAAAACACAAGGAAAAAAAAAAAATCTTTTTAATCTCCAAAATTTTTGCTATATACACTCGTAAATCAGATTGTAAAAATATTATTATAATAAATTAAAACTACATATATCGCCTCATTTTTACTATAAAAAAAAATCACTAAACCTATCTATTTTAGGTTAATAATTGTTTATTTATCCTAATTTTCTTTTTAAAAGTTTTTACACAGAAGTGTTTTAATCTATAAAATATTGACACATTTGAACGTGAATAGGGATAAAAAAAAAACCATCTTGAGATAAATAAAAGTAGCTAAAAAACAGCTAAATCCTGTACAAGCATAAACAAAAGATAATTGGGAAAGGATTGGCTGGACCATTAGAGGGAGTTTAAAAGGACATGGAAGGAAAAACATTCATTCCCACTTGGAAGAGAGTACTAAAGTACCAAAATTTTTTTATTTTTAATTTTGTTTGATGATCACCAAAGTATCAAACCAAGTCTGATATTGAATTATCAAAAAACTAAAAAAACTAAAAAAAAAAAAGCTACTCTGATACTTTTATGGCAAAACAGAGATATAATCAAGTCAAGCATGTGATGTGACGAGATAGAAACAAACAAACAAACAAACAAAAAGAAAACGCAAGACAATGCGTTGAACATTTGAAAAAAAATATATATATATATATAAATATATATATACACACATATCTCTGTTAAAAATGTGAGGTAAAACATCTGTCTGTTGATAAATTAGTTTGACTCTAATTAAATTTATATTTATATTTTTTTATTTATATTTATATTTTTTTAAAAAATTAATAAAATTTATAATTAATTTTTAAAAAATTAATCAATTTTAATTTATAAATTTTATCGTTAATTAATTTATCAAATAAAAATTAAAATATTGATATAAGAAAATAATAAATAAATTAAAATTTATGAATTAAAAATTAATATAATTTTATTAATATTTAATTATAAATTTCTTCCTCTTACTATCTTTCTTTTTTTCTCTCTCTTTTGCTTCTCTCTCTTCTTTACAGATTTTTCTTTCATCTCCCTTTTTGTTTTTGTCCTTCAAACTAGATAAATGAAGACCCTTTTATAAAAACACAAGAGCATCAACTTTTTGATAACTTAACAATTAAAATACTTATCAATTAAGTTTTTTTAATGAAAATTAATTATTACAAACTTACTTTAAATAAACTTGAATGAAAGCTAGCAGGTAGCATCCACAAGCTTTCACAACCGTATCCAATAATTAAAGAAGCTACTCGCCTTGATGCTTGTGAAGGAAAACGTATTACCAAGTTTCTCCCTTGCTTTTTATTTCTTTTGTTTTATTTATGTTTTTGGTTTTTTTGTTTTTTTTTGAAAGGCACAGGTCACAGCTGACACCCCACAGGACCACCAAATTTTCATATTATAATTTTTTTTTTTTGCTAATTCTAAAATGAGTTATCCTCAAATTATAGATAGCTTCTTGTAATAATCAAATTTTTATTGCCGTTATTGTTTTTAATTTTTTTTAACAAATTAACATTTTTTAATAAATAAAAGATATAGGGATGGTATCATCATTTCAGGTTTTCAGCCCTACAAACAATAACGTCTTTCCTTAGGTATAGCAGAGACATATCCTTTATACTAGTTTTTCTCAATCGTCTATCTGGGACCTACCTTAACATCACCAAATCATGTTTCAACAGCAAAAATTGGAACGAGGTCTAAGGGGAGATAATGAAAATCGAATCTGGATGGATAAACGGGAGAAACTTAGTAAATACGTCACACTCATTTGTCAATTCATCCACACTTATGGGTGTAAATTAATATACATTTATACATATGATAAAATTGGTTAAAAGTCTAAAAATTAATAATCATTTAATTATTAATTAGGTGCCCTATTAATTTTTTTTTTCAAATCCTTTTTTTTTTTTTTTGGTACAGATCAGAATGTCTTTTATATCTACAACTATATTAAAAGGAGGGTTCCCCTAAAAATATTATTCAAAGATTCAGTTCATTTTTTTCCCTTTTATTTTTTGCTCAATAGCTCTTGTGAATAGTGTGTTTAGTCATTACTCTTGATAACCCTATCATCGTCACGTGATAATCTCGTTGACCATCATGTGACGAGTCATGAATTGTCACGTGACATCTTTTTTTTTTTTTTTTTTTTTACTTTGATTGTCTACTCTGCGCGAAGCGCGTGTTATGTAACTAGTATATACATAAATAAGAAAATGAGATCGCCTTCTATATATATGATATTATGTTATTTTTTGTATTATAAAAGGAGATTATACTAAGGGTTATATCTTTTGCATTGGGAGATCATTCATGTTGTTTTCTAACGTTTATCTTTATTCTTTTTTTCTTTTTTTTGAAATGGAAAATTTCATTACTTTTATTAAGAAGATAAAAAAAAACATCGAACATAATAAATCTCGTATTACATGAAAATAAAACATTTAATTAAGAATGGATCCATCAATAAAATTTAATGATACTTAAAGAAAAAAATGTATATTTGAGATTCGATGATGGATATTTTCTAACGTTTATCTAAATGTACATTTTCCTTAAAAAAAATATATATATTATGATTTTTTTTTTCTTTTTGTTGAAAAAGGGATATTTTTGTCTAGTTTAACGTCATTACAAAATCATTTGACATTGTCGATGGGATCGCTAAAAACCCGATATTTACATGCGTTACGACTTAAATCTTTGACCAGATATTAAAGACACTAGATATGACATCTTTATTGATGCAAAGAGATTAATGTTGCTTTTTAGAGCACAATTCTAATATCTCTCTCTTTTCTAATTTAAGGAGTGTTTGGTGGAGTAGTTTGAGTTGAGATTTTTAAGTTTCAATAGTAAATTTTTTTGAAATTTTAGAAAAGATAAAAATAATTTTGGGAAGAAGACAAAAAAAAGTTTGAGTTGAGTTGTTGGAGTGGTTCCCCCAAACACCCCCTTAATTTTGTTTATTTTATTTTATTTGCTAAGCATTAAGAGGGTGCCCCAATTGCCAAGAAAGTAACATTCGAAATCAGCAAAGCCAAAGTTAAACTCATCTTTGATTAAGACAAAATTTAGCAGCCAAAAAAGAAGAGAGCATATGATTGTCTCTTTGATACCATTACTAACCAACCCCTCTCTCTCTCTCTCTCGCCTTTACTTTCTTTCTCAGTGACTAAAGCTCCACCTGTCTCTCTCTCTAGTCACTCCATAAATCTTCTCACTCACTCTTTTACTCCTTCACTTTCTTCTCCTTCAGAAACCGCATGTAGCCGAGTGTACTACCGACCGGCATGTATATAAAAAAAGCGGCTCGACATTGTCTGTGGGGTCGCCTACTTAGAGGTGGGTTTCCTTAAAATTCTATCGCTTTTAAACTCTCCTCACGTTTGAGCAATTTTCTTGCTCTTCTTCTTCTTCTTCTTCTGTGAAGAGAACCCCAGCAATGCTGCGAATTTGGACTACTTTTTTGCTCATTCTCGTGCTTCTTCTCTCTGGTGGGACTGGCAATGCTTCTGCTTCGCCCACACCACCTGTCAGTAAGTACATCAAGATCGTGCATTTCTCTAAAAAAAAAAAAAAGTTTGTATTTTGATCACAAATTTGATTCAAACCCATCGTTTTCTCAACTGGGTTGGTGTGAAAAATGCAGAAATTGTTAGTGGGGTTGTTTCAAATGTGGTCTCAGCTCTTGTTAAGTGGCTCTGGTCACTCAAATCCACCACCAAAACTGGTACAGATCTTTCTATACTCGTTTACCCTTTTCTTTTTTCTTTTATTATTTTTGGTTCAAGTTCATATTTTTGGTTGTTTATTTTGTGGAAATGAGGTTGATATATATATATATATATATATATTTTTTTTTTTTTTTTTTGTTATGGTTAAAAAAATTTCAGCAATTTCTTCTAGCCGTTCTATGATGAAATTTGAGAGTGGGTATACAGTGGAAACAGTGTTTGATGGAAGTAAACTGGGAATAGAACCTTACTCGGTTGAAGTGTCCTCAAGTGGGCAGCTTTTGGTTTTGGATTCCGAGAACAGTAACATCTACAAGATCTCAACCCCTCTGTCTCGATGTAAGCTAGTTGTTTTGGATTTAAATTTGCTACATTTTTATGTTAAATTTTTTTGATTTAATTAGTGGTCCATTTTATGTGTATCTATGATGTACTAGTTCAAGCCTCAATTCCAGTACTTGGTTAAAGAAACTTGCTTTTGGAGATTAAACAAAATTTTCAAGGAATTAGCTTTTTGTTTAAGACTAGTATTGATTCCTTGCTTTTCTTGTTAAGCTCTTGCCAGAAATTTAAATCAAAATGTTCAAAAAAATTTTTCTAATTAGCTTTTGTTTAGTTGAATGCTCCACTTTTCGAAGTACAATATTTAGCCCTTTTTTTTTTTTTTTTTTTTTTTTGTGGTTGAGTTTCTGCCCCCACCAACTCCGTCCTTTTGGAGATCTGCGGTCTTTTGCTTTTTTTTTTTTTTTTTTTTTTTCCTTTTAAATTCCTGGAGAGAGATCTCTAGTCACCAGTTGGAACTTGGACTCATCGTTTACTTATCTTATATCCCTTTATTTACTTTCTCAGGACTTAGAATTTGTGTACTTTGACGTGGGAAACTTCGTTCGATATCCTATAAAGAAAACATCACATACTTTACTTTAGCCTACTGCCAATTTTACCATTCAAATTTGTAGATTTCAATCTTTCTCCGTAAAATCAATTAAATGGGAACGAAAGCTTTTTGGATATGAAAATGAAATAAGTTTTCAGTCTAATCAGTGCCGGTCCAGTTTCCTGATTTGATTCTTTTCGCTCATTGGAATTATTTCTCTAGAATCCGTCGTCACCTTCCTCATGCTGAGCCAAATCAATGTCTTGCAGATAGCAGGCCTAGACTACTTGCTGGATCACCTGAAGGGTATACCGGACACGTTGATGGCAAACTAAGAGAAGCAAGAATGAATCACCCGAAAGGGTTGACGGTGGATGATAGAGGAAATATTTACGTTGCTGACACGATGAACATGGCTATCAGGAAGATAAGTGATGCAGGTAAATCTGTGATCTTGTAGGCATTTTGGCCTCTAAAATTAAATTTGACATTTCTGTTAGAAAAGAATTACTTCACAACTTCTTTTGAATGACAATTGGTTTTATTTGACCAGATTTTGCTTCGAATTAGCATTAGCAGACCTTCAAACAAAGCACTGACTTAGGTTTGATAGTTAAAACTAATATGGAACACAACTTTTCTTTTGCAGGGGTTTCAACTATTGCCGGTGGAAAATGGGGCCGAGGAGGTGACCATGTCGATGGTCCTAGTGAAGATGCAAAGTTTTCCAATGACTTTGATGTCATTTATCTTGGAAGTAGTTGCTCTCTTTTGGTAATCGACAGAGGAAACCAGGCAATTCGAGAGATCCAACTCAATTACGAAGATTGTTCTTATCAATATGACAGTAGTTTCCATTTAGGTACACAGAACAGAAAATTTTCAGTCAGATAAACTCAATTTTATCATTATGAACATATAAAATACGTCACTCCCCCTGTCATTACAGGGATAGCAATGCTAGTTGCAGCTGCATTCTTTGGTTACATGTTGGCACTGCTTCAACGTAGGGTGCGGGCAATGTTTTCTTCCGAAGACGTAAGTAACCTATCTCAGGTTCCCAATAGAAATTTCCAACATTATCCAAATTCCAGAACTAAGATATATTATTCAAAAAAGGTACTAAATTTTATTCACTACGATTGACATTAATTCAAATTCTTCGTCACCTTTTGGTTTCTTTATATCTTAATGGTTTGACCGTTTATTGCTATTTTGTAGGATCTAAGAACTCCAATGAAGAGAGGTCTGCCAATGGCACCATATCAGAAGCCTCCAAAATCTGTAAGGCCCCCTTTGATTCCACCTGAAGATGAAAACGATAGACAAGAAGAGGGCTTCTTTGGCTCAGTTGGTAAGCTTTTCGTCAACACTGGCTCATCTATGGTTGAAATCTTTGGGGGGATGTTTTCGGGATTTAGAAGGAAACCCCGGCATTATCAGATTCAGCAGCAGTATCACCAAGCAAACAAATACTCAAATGTATGGCCCATGCAAGAGAGCTTTGTAATTCCAGATGAAGACGAGCCTCCTCCGTCGCTAGAAACGAGAACCCCTACACCGAAGAGAAACTATCCATTCATGACCAAAGAACTGGAAAAGAGCCACCATGCCAAGCAGAGCCGGGCTTATTATAGTGGATGGGACGGCGAGTATGTTCAACAACAGCAACAGCAGCAGATGCAACACCCGAACCAGAACCAGCACCAGCACCAGAACCTGCAACAACAGCAGCAGCATCACCACAGGCATTACTCGGCGAGCCCAAAGACTTGCTACGAGAAGAGTTGCGAGACAAATGAGATTGTGTTCGGGGCGGTTCAAGAGCAGGATGGACGTCGTGAAGCGGTAGTAATAAAGGCAGTAGACTATGGAGATCCTCTTTATAACCACCACAACATTCGACCTCGACTTAACTACTTGAACTATTCCCAATCCCATGGCTATTGACCTTCCATCGAGGAAGTGAATGGAATAGGAGTTGGGCTTTTTTACTTTTTTTCTCTCTTGTATTTTCCTTATATTTTTCTTTTTTTCTTAGGGAATTTGTTAGTTCTACAAAGTTTTCTAAACAAAAGAAAATGTAAGAAAGTCGACGTATTAAACTCGGAAAATTGTCTGGTATTAATCATTCCTCTTGGTGTGTCAATGCCAAACCAAAACAAGAAGTCTCTAATTATGGTGGTCGTCCGTTTTCAATGCAAAGAATATTGTGTACCCATTACCGCAATGGCCTGTTACAGTGATAAAGATGTCTTTTCTTTTCCATGTCTTTTCTTTTCCTCTTTATATAATACGTTCAAGATTCGATATTTTATAATCACGTGAGATCTTTGTCTGGTTGATCACTAATTTGATTAGTCAAGAGGTCAACCATTTTGGAAGAGAGACTTTTCGTGGGTTGATAAAACTTAAAAAAATTTTAAAAAGTGTCAATCTTGACGGTGAATTCCGAGTCTAGAGAAGTGTTCCAAAAGAAATATTATTCGAGTTGGAAATCGGAAAGCATGAATAGAAGCGAAAGTTGGTCTTCGTAGTTGTGTAAAACTATATATATATATATATATATATATCAGATAGAATTCCCAAGTCTGTTTTGCAGGCTAAGACAGGGATGATTCCAGTAATCAATGTAAGCATTACATGATTTCATCTATCTCATCTGCTCATCTATTGGTTTCGTTAAATTGCTATCAGATATTTATTAAAATCTTTTTTTTTTTAATTTATCAAAAAAGATATTTATTAAAATCCTTTTTCTCAATATTTGGTCTTTGGTTCTGCATTTTATCTCATCTGATCTGGCACGCCAACCAATAAAGGCAAATTTTTATCATCTGGCTTCCCAAATGGAAGCATGCTACTTTTTGCGGTTATACAAATGTTTTTTTTTTTTTTTAATTAGAAAAATTATTCTGGATGTTCTGTAATTGCCCATCGTAAGGCCTGATTGGCATAGGATTTGTAGTTGTTTTTAAATTTTTTAATAAACAATAAAAATAAAATAATGCTAAGCACACCAACTCTAATTATGATTTTTCGAATTTCAACTTGCGTGTCATATTTTCATTAGTAGATGTTATTAATTGATAGAGTAATACTTTAAACATTTATCAACAAAAAATAACAATTCATATGCCACATAGGTTGGTACTCAGAAGTTGAGATTAAATTGATATCCCTAGCATTTTTTTTAAAATAAAAATATGTTAGAGTGTAGTTTATAATATAGACTTTGAGAAAAGCTTTTCTAAGAAACGTGGTTTTGACTAGATTTTCTTCTCGAGAGTAGACGTTCTTCTTTTAAGTCATTCAAATACTTTTATAAACAGCATTTCGATCATAAAACCTAAAAATAATTTTTATAAATCTAGACCAAACATCATCGTAATTCTTTAGAAACTATTTTTCACTTTCTGAATTATAAAATGGCCTAATTTGAGGGGCCTTTTTTATTATTATTTTTCTTCCACATCAACAGCTATTTAGGGTTTGGAGTCACGTTTAGAGACAGTATTTTGGAGGTTGGAGATAGTTTGAGTTTTTGATATGTGTGTTTGGTGAAAATGAATTGTTTGGAGTGAAAAAGTGTAAAAACTTGAAACATATTAAGGAAAAAAATTAACAATATGGATCTTGTTTCATTTATCGTGAAATTCTGTGTAATTTGAAAAAAAAAAATCATCTGATTTCGATTTAAAATGATAAAATTATGAACTTTTTAAGTTTGAATTTTTTAAAAATATTTAAAAAATTAAATAATAAAATTAGAGAAAAATGATAATTAAAATATTTGGAAACCACTTTTTCAAACATCACCCCCAAATGGGTCCTTAATTTACGCTTACCCGCTTCAATTATCAGAATGATTTACTAGACCTCGTGAGTATGATAGTGACCCTTTTTGACTTTTTTTTTTTTTTTTTTTCTCGGTTGCCAATGATACTCTATGTATTTTTCAAATGATACAGTATAAAAATTAAACAGATTAAGATCTAAGTATCTAAATTGAACAACTTAATATTGCCAACATTTTTTAAATCCTATCAAAGAATCATATATGGTCTGTTTGACTCTCAGGTTCAGATTTAAATTTTTTATGTCATTTTTTTAAGTCAACAAAAATTATAATTAATTTTTGACAAAATCAACTAACTTCAATTTAAAAATTCAATTTCAAATCACTATTTCAAGAGCAAGCATAGTGTTGGAAAGTTACACAAAATATATAAAACTGCAACATCTTACTTTGAAACAAAAACGGACTAAGAAAACATGAAAAAAAAAAAAAAAAAATTTCTGTAAACATAATTCAAGAGTAGTATTATTGCAACAACTGACCCATAAGAAAAGAAATACACCTGCATTTGTATCCCTATATATATAAGGATTAAAATCCCTCCCCTTCACAACAAAGGTTATTATTATTGAGACTACAACTTCCTACGACATGTTTTCATTATAACGACAAGTATGTAAAAAAGGCAGACCTACGGCCTTGAAGAGTGTGCACTGCACAAACGACAAACGACAAACTAATGGCCAGCCCCAGGTGGACTTGGGCCAGAGGATTTGATTCCCCAAAGCCCAAGAACGTCCCAGTGGTCATGAGCTTGAAAAACTATCACAGAGCGGGCGGGCTTGAACGACTGAGAACAGCAAAACGACACTCAAAACAAGAGCCATCAGAAGCAAAACTTGGGATTTGATCATTTCTCTGGCCATGACTTTGGTACTTGAAAAAAAAAAAAAAAAAAGTATAGCTATATATGCCTAAACTAAAATGAAACTATATGTATACATATATAATAGTTTGAGTTGATGAAGCTATGAAAGGGTAGGTGAGAGAGGTACTGGGCATTTATAGCAAAGGGCAAATCTACCGTTTCTCACACGGTCAAGAATTTTTGTGTAATTGAAAACTAGTTAGGAAGCATGGAAGAAATTCATGCCCACGAGGAAGTAAAGTTGAACATGTCTTTGAATGATAATCTAGAAGAGAAAATTAAAACTAGGAGATGGCAAGACTTTGGACTAGTTTTTTTTTTTTGTTTTGTTTTGTTTTTAATAAAGAACTTGGACTAATTTGAATTTAGGATAAATTGCTCATTTAGTTTCTAAACTTTTAACCTTTTAGAACTTTAGTCTCTGAATTTTTTTTCGTATTTGAAATGCCCCCCCTAAACTTTTGAAATGTTGCTACAAAAGTCATTTCTATCAATTTTTAGACGGAATCTGTTAGTAATTTAGTCAAAAAGTGGTACTAACTATGGATTCTGTCACAAAATTAACGAAAATGACGAATGTAATAACGTTTTTAATAGTTTATGATTATTTTATCTACGAAAAAAAGAACATGGAATGCCCCAAACTATTAAATTATTGTTACAAGAGTTATTTCTGTTAATTTTTAAACGAAACACGTTAATTATTTGGTCAAAAAGTGATGCTTACTAATATATTCTATCAAAAAAATTAACGTAAAATGACTATTGTCGTAACATTTTAACAGTTTAGGGGCATTCTAACTACGGAAAAAAGTCCAGGGATCAAAGTTACACAAAATTAAAAATTCAAGGACCAACATAATAATTTACCCTTGAATTTATAATATTTACAGGTATAGTCTATCAATAATTTTATACATGACTATCACCATCATAAGTTTAAAAAGAAAATTGCAGTCTAAGATACTTTTCTTTGACAGTACTTATTTTTTCCCTCTGCTTATGTCAATTGTAAAGAAATTTTAGGCCCACTTCATTTTGGCTTGGTATGGGAGATTTTTTATACTTTCAATACGCTTGACTAGCATTTAACTTTTCATTAGTGGTGTAAAGTTGTAGATTAGTACGTTTATATGTTGTGTTTCTTTACCAAATGATAAGTTTTAGTTCGTTTGAAGTTTGGACTTTTTGTAGACTCAAACCAACGCTTATTAAAAATCCAAAACTTTTTCTGCAGTTTGGTAGTTAATTGGCGTCAACATTTTGACTAGTTTCGGTTCCCCTTTTCCCCCCTACATATTCCAATGGAAAAAGGATAGAAAAAATGAGTGTGACTTATTTGGTCAAAATGAATTTGTCAATTTCTCATTTCTTTATCCAATATGGATATTGGAATTCAAGAAGGAAAATTTATCATATTGGTATTATAATTTTTTTCCCCTTTTTTTAATCATGAAGGATAGTTTGTTACTTAATATATGATATTATTTCTTTAGCCTTTTGAAATGACATTTACATGAATTGGTTGAGAAATTATTCAGTAGATCGGATGTATCATGTTATCGAGCTTATATGATACACCCATCTAATAAAAATTTAACATTTAAGTGTTTTTTTTTTCCATGTCATCCCTTTGTTTTATTTTCCTCTTTCCTAATGTGTAATATATTAATTGTCAACTCGAAACTATCATAATTATCTTACCTAAATCTTATCATAATCAATTCAATTTAAAAAAAATCATCTTTTTTACTTTTTGATATCTTTAATATATTTAATTAATTTTTGCTTAAAAAAAAAAAGAAATTAAGGATCCATATAATCCAATATCCACGATTATGCGGAACCTTTCTCATTCAACTAGAAGTTCTGCAAAACAAAAGATAAAACCGTTAGGGGGAAAAAAAAAACTCATGAAGTTCCAATAGGACGAATGCTATAGTATTTTACCTATTTTATTTAACTATTTTTCTTTTAATTTTGTAGACAATGGAGCAAAATATGAATTTAACATGTGGGATTTGGTCAAGCACAGAGAACGTGGAAAAAGTTTTTTTATTTTTTTATTTTTTTATAATTCAAAAAATATTTGTGGATAATACTTTGAAATTTAAAATATTTAATTTTTGTATTGATTAGAGCTTTTTCAAACTCATTTTATTTATGCAAATTTAAATGTTCAAATTTGTAGTTGTGGTACTTTTTTTATTTCCTGAAAGCAAAAAATTAATTAAATTTTTAAAGTGTATTTCTTTTTCTAAAAAGCAAAAAATAATTAAATATATCAAATGATGATTTAAAAAATTGATATAAAAATCTTTTGTCTTTTTTTTTTTGGGAAGCTCAGAGCTTTCAAAAAATTTTTTTTTCCTCACACTTTTATCTATGTTTTGCTGAACTTCTATTTGAATGAGAAAGGTTCCACATAGTCGTGGATGGGAGATGCGGTTCCAAATTTCTTTCTTTTTTTTTTTTTTTAAGCAAAACTTAGTTAAATATAGTAAAACATATCAGAAAATAAAAAAGATGATATTTATTTAAATTGAATTGATTATGATAAAATTTATGTGAGATATTTATGATAATTTTGAGTTGGTAATTAATATATTGCATAGGAAATTAAGAGAAAAATAAAATAAAGGGGTGACATAAAAAAAATCCAGATGTCAAATTCTTATTAACATCACTTAAATTACGGATCCGAATATATTCAAGGAACCCCCGCTTAGTGTTTTTTTCTTCTTCTTTTTTTTTTTAAACATATATACAAATTACAATATATTTTCACATTTTATTCTTGTTATTATTGCATGTGAAAAAAATTTATGACTTATCATCAAATATATTCACTTTACAGATTGAATATGAAAAGAGTAATAACTAATTTTTTTCATTATTAAGGATACTTTCTATTAAAAAAAAAAAGGACCAAAAAAAATTATGTTCTCTTTATTGCAAAATAAATAGGTTACTATTACTAATATGATAATATCCCTATTTGAAATGAATGTGGATTAAGTCTATAATAATTGCAAGCCAGCCGACCAATCGGTTTTTAATAAATAGAATAAATTTGAGTTAAAAAATGTATTATTTTGGATTTGGATTACCACAACCGACAACTAGATACCACGTCATATGCCAAAATTAACGTACGAAAGTCAAAGCATTCGATCAGCTACGCGAAAGAGCAAGTCCAGCTTACCTGAGCACTAATGAAAATATGCCACCTGGCATTGTTGCCTAAAAAATCAACAGATTATTAACAAGATTTTTTTAAGTAGTGCTATAGACACTAATTGATCTAATTTCAAATTTTTAAGTATTAATTTATTTATCATATTTTTATTAGTAGATGTAATCAAATAATATGATAATATTTTATATATTTATCAATAAAAAAAGATAATTTATATGTCATATAGGTTGATATTTAAAAGTTAATATTAAAGTTAGTGTCTCTAGTATTTTTTAATAATAATAATATCGCACACTGGAAGTTCGTAGCACAACAATAGGTAATGTAATAACAATACTTTTTTTTTTTAATAAGATAACAACATTACACTGTAAATCATCAAATTTCTTTTGTAAAACACCATACATAAAATATTTAATAAGACTATTAATCGAAAGGGCTGTTACAGACAGAGAAGTGGTGATTTTTGTTGCCGTGTCATTTATTTTGGGAATTCGGCAGCCCACATATTAGCTCGAAAGATTTTTTTCTTTTTCTTTTTCTTGTGATCGCTTCTTGTTAAAGGAGGTGCATGCATGCATTTTGGAATTTGGATGTGACTCCATTTGAGTCGTCTGGCTCAGTTTGAATAAAATTCATTTCCACTGAAAAAAAGGACTATTAATCGCGATTATATGATTCAAATAATCGGTATTAAGTGTTGGTTATTGAGAAAAAGATTTTATTTCTTTACTGTAATCTTTATTTTATAATTGCCCTTATGAAAATCCACATAGTGGACTGTAGAATCTCCTAGCAATATATATGAGCAACCCATTTTTTTTAGTAAACTAACCCCATTTTGCTTTTTTTTTTTTTAATGTTTGAAATGGATAACCCTATGCTTTAGTAATTAAAATGAATAAATTTCTTTCCATTTAAACAATTGAAATGAATGGTATTAAATCTCCAATAATAACAACTACCATTATTAATGCAGAAAAGAAGCAAACTAATTAATGATATTTAACGCATATAAATCGAAAGACAGAAAAAAGTCAAAGTACTTTTAAAGAAACATTTAAACCGCTGTCGAATCCACAAGATAACTTTCTTTAGAAAACAGTTGAGTAATCTTAAAATATATATATATATATATTATATATATATATATATATTTAACAGTTGCGTATTTTCTAGCACTGAAATAAATGAGCTGGTCTTAGAAGACAAAGCACGATAAATGTCCACGTCACAGACATCTGGCAGAAAACGGCAATTTCAGGTAATAGTTAGTTCACACACAGCGAGATTTTCGTTACATTAAAACTCCTCCACTCAATCTCGATTCATCACCCAAACAAAACCATTTTCGATCAACAAAATTAGGGCACGCGATTTTGCAGAAAGAGAAAAAGAAAAAAGGAAAGAAATTTTCTTTCTTTCTTTCTTCTTCTCTTTCTTGCAAATCCCGAATCTCGATGCCGGCGGAGGGATCGTCGATGGACCTAAACGACGACGTCCAGGATCTGATGTTCGCCAAGCGAGGTTGCTGCTCGTGGATGCCGTGCTTCGGCGTGAACAGATCGCCGGCGGCGGGTTCGATCTGGTGGCAGCGGATGCGGCCGGCGGAAAACGATGATCCGTGGTGGAGACGGGGGTGGAAGAAGGTCCGGGAGTGGTCGGAGATCGTCGCCGGCCCGAAGTGGAAGACCTTCATCCGGCGGCTCAACAGGAATAACAATCGGGCGAAGTTCCGCTACGACGAGATGAGCTACGCGCTCAACTTCGACGAGGGAGTTGACGACGAGGGCTTCCTCCGCCGCGACTTCTCCAGCCGATACGCGTCGGTGCCGGCGTCGGCGAAATCGTCAATGGATTTCAGGAGGGAAGGCCAAGGGCCGTCGTTCACGTGACCAACACGTGATTTGCCTGTGCCTGTCGTCGCTCTTTTTTTTTTTTGTTCGTTCGGCGTGGAGTGGCAGCGCCGAGTTTTGCGGGATAGACGGCCGTTGACCTTTTTCTGCTGACGTGGACAGGTGGTCGGTTGACTCGGACAAATCGGGAAATAATTTTTACTCTTTTTTATTTTTATTTTTTATTTTTTCATTTTGGTGGATTTATGAATATTTTACTGCCTTGGTCTGGTGGACGAAGGTAAAACGAAAAAAAAAAAAAAAAAAAGAAATTTAAGGATTCCTTTGATTCATGAATTTTTAAGTTTTAATAGTAAATTTTTTTAAATTTTCAGAAAAGACAAAAACCTTTTTGGAAAAAAAAACAAAATTTTTTTGAAAAAAAATACAAAAAAAAGTTTGAAAATGTTGGTTTGAACTTGTGAACCAAACAAGCACTAAGAAGTCAGAGTAAGTCAGACGGGTGTTAAAATTGAGCCTCTGTTGTTGTGTAATAATGTAAAGGAGGTCTTGTAAAGATTCGAGAATTGATTGTTTGAAGATAAAAATTTTCATATTGCTGCCCTTTGTTTTATGATTGTTTTTAATTATAATATTCAGGGGACTAATATTCAGACATCCAGATGCATGCAGGAGCAGTATTCTAATGTTTTAAAGTTTTGGTCTATTTTTTCAACATTACTTGTCGTTTCGTTTGTTTGATACGTGTTGCTTTTTGTAAAGCAAGAGATATTACCTGTCGTTTATTTTGGTAGTTGTTGCTTTAGTAAGCAACTCCTTTCTTTGGTGTCGTTTTTGTGGATCTTAATAGCCCCATTGATTGATTGTATGTGAAAGGCAAACCTGAATATTGAGTTTTCTGAGAAATGAGAAAATTACTTAAATAACCACCTTTGTTTTCACCTATTAACCGATATAATACAAATTCTCCCATCTTTAATTAACATGATATAAATTTTAGTTAACTTTACTTTAATTTTTTATTATATTTGTCTGATGTTAATTTTGTATTATATTGATGTAATAGTTTTTAATTTTTTTGTATTATGGTGTTTTTCCCTTTTGATATTGAAAGAAAATAGTGTTGACACGTGCCTCCTTCGTTTGAGCCATGAATTTGGCTTCGAATTTGGTTTGAAACAACCATTCCTTGTTACTCTAATTCCACTGCTTCACATCCCTTCAAAGTTTTTTTATTTTATATTTTATATTTTATTAAGGTTCTTCTTTTGAAACTTTTGCACATTAGTTAGAAAATGTATGAATATTACTAGTGTTTTTTTTTTTAACTATACATTTATCCAATCAATAAATATTTTTATTTCAATTGTTAGATTAATTTTTTAATAATTTAATATGTGAATATTCACGTTCAAATATATACCACAGTAGTAGAATTACTTTCAATCATAAATGTTAAAAAGATAATCCAATAATTAAAAAAAAAAAAAAAACTCCCGATAGAGTAAGAGTATTACAATTTTTTCTTTTTTTTTTTCTTAGGCAAAAAAAGGAAAAAGAAAAAGAAAAAGAAAAAAAAAAAAGGGGGTAGACAAGCACTAATAATTCACTAAAGAGTAAGGAGAATGGGCGGCTGGTGGCCGATAAAGGCGAAATTCAACAAAGGCCTGCTTCTATAAAGTCCACAGCTACTCAAATTGATTTATGTCCAATCTCTCTGTATATTGCTTTTCTCATCCTGTCACCACGCTTTTAGTCATTGGGGATGCTTTTGGGAAGGAAATGGCTAATAATTGTATTGCAGAAATTTGAGCCAAAAAAGGAAAAAAAAAAAAAAAAAAAGTAGTAGCAGTTTAGTTTCCCCAGTGGAGATCTACTATGAGATTGAATATATATATATATAAAATAATAAAAAAAAATGAAAAAGGAGCAAAATCAATATTATCAAGATTCAAGAACTCAATAATTGTTTCTATAAAGTTAAGCTAGCTAACTCCATCCTTAAGCAAGCGAATGCTGAAGTTTTTTTGACATCTCGGAAACTGATTAATTAGCTTTCAAGCACTACGAACTTATCTATAAGAAAATTCTCTTATCTATTATAAAGGGATGAGTTACTCTTTTTCAAATTTACCTCCAAAAATTACTTAACATTTTTTTCATTTGCCTTACTAAAAAAAGGACTATCTATGTATACGTTCTCTTAAAAAATTTATTTTTAAATGCACTCCTATTATTTTTAAAAGACTGATTTCGTCGATATATCTATGTAGGGAAAAATATATATATATATATATATATATCATAAAGTGCATGCGTGTCCATAGCTTTAACAGAGCTGGCCACTTAAAAATCCACTGGATTCTTTACCCTCCTTTTTTAATGGCATATCAAACAAAAAGTTTCTTCTTTTTTAATTTAAAAAAAATCCTCAAAAAAAAGAAAGAAAGAAAGATGGGACCCTTTTATTTGGATAAGATTGATCAAAGCCTCTTTCAATTTGGGTCAGAAGCTGGGCTTAAAGCCTGGCCCATGGTGCCAACTGGGTTGGGCCTGGCACTTCAACGGAGTAACACTAACAACCGCCTACCGACATGCTCGCCTGCAAACACAAAAAAAGACGGACGTACAAACAAGGGAGATTATTTTTTTAGTGTGCAAGGGACAAATGTAACTTATCCTGTTGTTTTTCTTTTTCTTTTAAAATTTTTTTTTTTAATAATTTCTGTACTTTGCAAGCTTTCCTAGACTTTAATTTAATGATTGTCGGCTTATGGTAAAGTGTCTGTTGACAGTTTGTTTGTTTTCTTTTTTTCCTTTTTTCTTAAATTGGATTTTGAAGAAGATACATATCATTTCTTCCAACAAAAAAAAAAAAAAAAGTTACTATAACGGTCTCCAAATTTTTCATGAGGGTACCGTTTGGAAGGGTGCAAATGAGGGATAAATCCTAACTACCATTTAAAAAGTTTTTACCCATGTGCAAGGCACATGCTTTCAATTAAGGGGCATTTCGGTAAAAGGATGTGATTGATTGAAGTTTGGAGGGAATTAGGGATCAAATTATGTTTTAATTATGATAAAACAATTACTAGAATGAAAATAATTACTTTCAAAAAAATAGAATTTAAAATAAAGTTCAAAGAAAAAATTCAACTTTCCTTTAACCAAAATTTAGGGGGAAAAAAAAAAACTCAAACTTAAAATGTGAAAAAAAAAGAAAAACAAAAAAAATTCCTCTCTTGCAAATTGTAGATGCCGGAGAAGACAGGTCGGGGGATGGGGGGACCAGATCCAACGACGGTGGGTGCTTGGGCGGGGTGGGGGCTCGCAAAGTAAGGTCGCGCGACGGTGCGACGAGTTCACGACGGATCTGGCTTGCGTGGCGGTGCGCGGTTCTCAACGGCTCAGCTTGCGTGACGGTGCAATGGTTAGTGACGAAGAGCCTTAGGCGGCGGTGCGGTGGGTTTCCGACAGTGTGACCGGGTAGCTGTTGGGCTCACATGGTGGTGACTGGTAATTGCAGGTTTGGAAAAATTGGAAGAAACCACAAATAGAGATTTGTAAAGAAAAAAAAAAAACATTAAGAAAGACAAATAAATGAAAACCCATTAAAACCCACAAAGAGGATACCCGTTTGTCTTGAATTTTTACGAGAGAATGTTTTTTTTTTTTTTTTTTGGTAGTGGTGGGTGGTGATTGGGTTGAGTTCTTGTGTCCTTGAAGGGAGTAATGAAAAACGGAAAAGAAACTTTCAGATGAAGAGAGAAGAGAGTGTTGTAAGTTTCGGATCTAAGGAAAAAAAAAAAAAAAAGAGAGAGAGAGAGAGAGAGAAATCATGGTTTAATCGAGCAACCCGAATGCAGAGAGAGACGGGGGGAAGAGAGAGAATGAGTTTTGTTTTTTTTTTAAATTATTATTATTTTTTTTTGTATTTGATTTTTTTCAAGGTTAGTTTAGACATTATATATAACAACTATCATTTAGGGGGTATTAGTTGAATGAGTTGAAATTTTTAAATTTAAATAATAATTTTTATTGATTTAAAAAAAAAAATTTCAGAAAAAGATAAAAAAAATACAGTTTAACAGACTTGAATTAAAATTAAGTGCCAAACACCCTTTATTGTTGTTTTCCGTTTATTGATTAACGGCAGTTAGGGATTATCCCTCATTTGCATAATTTTTTAAAATTTGAGGACCTTTTGATAAATCGATACTTTCATAAAAAAATTAGGATCTATCATGACAATTCATAAAAGAAAAAAAGAAAAAAAGAAAAAAGAAAAAAACAATGTGGCACTTCTTTGATGGGTTTTGGTAAACAGAGTGTCTGTATCACTCACCGACTATCCACTTTTAAAAGGAATTTTTAAAATCAGACAATAAAGTCAATTCGTGCAGGAAAAAAAAAGGGCACAATAATGCTTGGGAAAATAACCAATAGAAAAAGTAAGCATCTGTGCAGCCTGCTAAATCCCACTTATTGTCTTTAGCTTTTTTAAAGTTTTTATTTATCACACAAATAGCTTTCTATTTCTTTTTAATTATTATTAAGAGAAAAAAGTAAGTTGAGTAATTCAAGTTCATGGAACTTTGGAGAAAATCTTGTTTTAAAGACACTTATTTTTTATATAACACAAAAACAAGAATATACGATTCTCATATGGATCATAAGACCTTTGGAAGAAGGACACTAATAGAATCATAAATACACCTTATTAAATTATTATTTTTAGATAATTATTGATTGAAAGAAAACTTATAAACATTTATAATTACTTAAAGTCTCACTCCCTATCAATGTGTGACTCGCCAAGTTGATATCATTTTTTTTTTTTTTTTTTTGTAAAGCACAAAGACAGGAACACATAATTCTTAAGGAGCAAATCGATCACATGACTTTCACAAGGAGAACACTAGTAAAACTCTTAAGACACTTTGCCTTTTAGACCAGACCACCCTACAAATTTGTACATACCCAGAACTTGGCAGATTGATTTGATATATTACCATTTTTTTAAGGTACAGATAATACCATTTTGAGATTATGAAAAAGATTAATGTTAAGGATAAAATTTTTACCTGCCCACATGGGAAAGGTAAATGATTTGATTCCCACAACATCAAAAGCTACAGCTCATAATATTTGAATCAAAGGTTGTCACGAGCTTTGAAAAAAAAAAAAAAAAAAAAAAAGGGATTCTGTCACATAGCTTTCATGGATCCCACCATGACTGCCCAACTGACCAACCCAAAAGATCCATCTGCATTAGCTCAGTTCTCACATTATCCCATAAAAGTTTTCTGATAATCAAGACGGATCAAAAGGCTCAAATGCCTCCCAAAGGCAAAGTAAATCAAAATCACTCCTCCCGTGGATCATGGAGATATATTTATAATTCCTATTCAAAATTTTGACCTTTTAACAAGGATCCAAACAAATAGGAGTTTCAACTCATAAGAAAAGCAATTTTAATAGTTAGATTAATTTTTCAATAATAATATATTTATGAATAATTACATGACACCATTGTATACGAATAGTTAAAAAGGACCGTTCCTATCATAGAAATCTTAATAAATAATTGTCTGCTTTTGAATACGTGGAAGATGAGATCTTTGCTTGAATGAAATAACGATTGTTGACAATTTTAGGTGAATGATGAGCTACAACAGGCTAAAGTCAGATGTTGAGATTGAGTTTTTGTCAACAACATAAATGAATGAGGAAAAAAATTAACACTCCTATAATTTATTTATTTATTTTTTAATTTTAGTGCCCTCAAAATTGTCCCCAACATGTTTTCTAATCTTTGCCAGTTGATGGGATGTTCGTTCCAATACAGGACGTTCCATGTGGCCATCTCCACCGTGCATTTATTGGTCATATATGGACTTGCACTGGTTGTGGACCCTACCGATCAAGCGTTGAGATGTTCTAACTAGTGACCAGCACAGTTCATCACAGTTCACATCACAAAATGTGAAACAAAAGACCGAATGTACCTGGCAGCATGATATTTGTTCACCATGTACGGTATTCAAGACTAGACATATAAACCACCCCAACAAAAATCTTTTCAAATTTCACCACATAATCAAGACTAGAAATACCCAAAAAATAAAAATAAAAATAAAAATCTCCCGGAACAAAAACATCGGTGGAACCCAATACGGTCCCGGCATGTCCCGTTTATGAGCTCGGAGCTCATTGTATTGTGAGTTGTAATGTCGAGCCCTGTTAATGCTGCCGATGCGGCCGGGAATACCATAACCGTTTCAAACCAGTACAGGCTTTGGAACCCCTTGTGCCAAGCCAAGAAGGGATGTACAAAGCAACCGATATTATCATAGTGATATTTCTGTGTCATTGTTCACAAAAGGACATCATAAGTTCATACACAGGAATCCCAAGTTGGGTTAAGCAGACATGTCTTAGACCGTCATCTCCTAAAATTAGAAACGCCCTCAAAGCACAGGATTATGGTATACAAAAACAGTAATGCCACAAGCAAAGAGAAATTACTGAATTAGCACCACAAAAAATTTCCCCAAAAAAAGAAAAAAAGAAAAAAAAGAAAAGGGGCGAAAACTTGAACCAACCAGCCTGCCAAACTTTGATCAATCAGATTGCTGATAAACCACAAAACAATAAAGAATATACCTCTCAAATGGTCAATCAAACCCCTTGTCCTTGTGCTTTTCCCATCCATGGCAAGTCCATCTTCAGCGAAGAAGGCATACCGGTCTGCGAATCCGTTGATGTCGAAAACTTTCCCTTCTTAGACCATTGCCAGATCTTCGAAACGGAGTAGCTCTCACCTCTATTAACACTACTAATCTTCTTCCCTTCAAAATCTCCATCACCCGTGGGATTAGCATTACCATGTTCTCCTCCATTCGTCGGCTTTACTTCGTGGCCTGGCTGATCATTGTCTAAGGCGACTCGGAGAACCGAATTGCCGAGTACATACTGATAAGACCCCATTGAGAAACACCTTCTTGCATCCAAGTTGCTGCTACTGGTCTCTCCAACTCCGGATTCGGCCGCCTCGCCATTAACCTTTCTGAATTTCCCAAGCCTCACCGGCAAAACCCCCTTTTCGACAACAGTCTCTTCGATTTCCACCGTCTTTTGAGCCGCAACGAACCCGCCATTCCCCAACCGCACATCTTCTTCCCGAAAGTCATCGAAATCGAACATCGGGTTCTCGATAGAGTATCCGGGGGCGAAAAGGGTTCCCCTGCAAAGAGGACATGTCGAATTCGATAAGAGCCAAGTGTCTATGCAATTGATGTGGAAGGCATGGCTGCACATAGGGAGCAATCTGAGCTTGTCCTTCTCGGAAAACTCGCAGAGGCAAACAGCACAATCAAATGGCTCCTTCAGACCCACAATCTCCTTGTAGTGGAAAACAGGAAGAGCGTCTATAAAAGCCTGATCCAGACCAGAATCATGGAGGTGAAAGAGCTGCTGAAGCTGTCTCTGAAGAGCATCGGATGTGGAGAGTTCTGGGTATCTGTTAGACTGAGAGGACGCTGAGGAAGACGGGTGCTTTATGAGGAATCTAACGAGCAAGTGGAGAAGACCGGAGATGAAGAACAGTACGGCAAGAATCACAATGATGAACAGAACAGCAGGGCTTATCCTCGTACCAGAAGACGATGAAGACGATGACGACGACGACGATGATGATGGAGTTGGTTCTTTGTGAAACCCACCGGTGTATGGTGATGAAGAGACCGGTGAAAATGGAGGAGAGTAGCTGCTCAAGTAACCATCTTTTTGCTGGATTTGATGAAGTTGAATCCGAGACATTTTTTTTTTTCAAATGGGTCTTCCCCAAATACAAACTTATTATTCTGTTTGCTTTCCAACATTCCACGGATCATACATAAACATTTTTTTTTTTTTCAAAAAAAGCCCACTACTTTTTGAACTCAGATTAGAAGAGCAAACCCCACTTGAATTGTTGGTGTTATATCAGTTTTCAAATAAGACTAATAATACAAGATGACAAAATATACATATGTCGCTAAACTTGTACTCTTCCACCCTCCATTGATGTGTTTTTCATAAGCTAATCGAAAAACAAAAAAACCAAAAAAAAAAAAAAAACTTACGAGCAGAGAAGAACCGTAAAGAACTGGTTATTTCACTTGAACAAGACAGAGGAAGTGGAAAGTCAGGAACCGGTGAAAAGTGAGATGAAGACTAGGGTAGGAGTTCTCTCTCTCTTTCTATTTCTCTCTCTCTTTCTATTTCTCTCTCTAAAACTGTTTCTCTCACTAGTTTTTTTCTTTTTCTCTTATTATTATTATTTTTTTGGGTTTTTAAATAACATAATGGAAGCAGAGGGAAAGCCAGATGGGGAGGTGTGTGTGGCAGAGGACAGAGGGCGGTTGTTTCCAAAGTGCGAGGTAAAAGAATGCCAAAAAGTGAGCTTGGGTTTTGCTGCCACGCGCCGTGGAAGCGCGTGGAATGAAACGGTCAACCACAAGCGACAAAGTGAAACGCTCAAACATGGGCTTCAAGGTGGGCCTGGGCTGATTTCAAAAGTTGTGCCTGGGTTTGTGGGCTCTAGCTTCTGTGGAGGAGTGATTCGGTGGTTTCAGGTGCAGGGGAAAATACAAGTAGTTGACCATTGGAAAATTTCTTTGTCAAGACTCCGTTTGGTTTTATTGGAGGGATGAAGAGCCTGATGGATGGAGAAAGTTAAAAGGAACGAATAATGTAAAAGATGGAGAGTACTATAACAACTTCTCAAGTTGTTTGCCATTTGATTCTTGTATCAACTTTTATATTATTCTAATAATACCGTGACAAGTAATTTAAAAATCTTATTTTTAACTAAAATTTTATATCATATTTAATTAAAAGATCGTGTTAATTAGACACATGATATGATACTATTAAAAAGACACAGAAAAAAAAACAATAGTAAAAGGATACGAACTGAATTCATATATGAAATAGAGAATTAAAATGGTAGATGATAATTATTTGTCTATTTCCTCTTCATGTTGTTTTGTAGTATTCTAATTTTAGATTTGATTGATTTGATTTATCAGAATAATTTATATGAGTACGAAGGAAGAGCTCATCCTTCCGCTTTTACCCTTCCTTCTCTCTCCCCCTTCAACCAAACAAAGGGATTGAACATCTCCTTTGCCACTGGCTTTCCACCCCTCTCCCTCTAACCAAACACACTCTTAGAATTTTGTGGAGGGTATATATATCACATCAATATGAATGCACATAATGAATTGTTAATATTCAAATGGGCACTAACTAAATATATTAAGACCGAAAAATATATAAATTTTTAATTTAATGAAGATTTAATATTGTTGAACAGGCACAATATCTGTACAAAAAAATTGGACTATACTATTTTTTTTTTTTCAAACATGTAAAAATAGAAAGTTTACCAAAAAGGAAAATTCTTAAAGGCTAAGATAAAGACGCATTATAGGTGGGAATGCATCAATCAAAATTTAAAGCATCAACCCCGCTAAAAATAATAATAATAAAACAAAATAGAACATCAAAGTTGCTGTCATTCATTGTCGTGACACAATCTTTCCAAACAAATATAAATGAGTACTAGAAAATTTAAATTGTCACAATTTGCTACTTCATCACGCAACGACCAAAAAAAAGAAAGAAAATAAAAACAAGTCACAACAAGACTTGTGACCTTCTAAATTTTAAAGTGAAGAAAACTTTAATTATTTTTTGTGCACTTACTCAAGTTTTCCCATTTACATTGGAGATTGGGCTAAAAATGTGGCGTTTCTTAATCAAATTGGCTTAAGATATTATTACTTTGAGTTTGTGATTTATTTTGGCTGTGCCTTGTAAGGATAACCTAAAACCATGTGAACTGTCGTTTTGTCTTGAGCCTAAAGGCAAATTAGGTAAAGGGTTTTTAATTTTTTTTTTTGGGATTACTTGTAGAGATTAGCTGGAAATTAAGAAAGCTAATCAAAATAGGTTGAGGTTAGTTGTTAGGTAAGCAATAAAAATAGCTCACATAACTGCTCTTTGATGATGATAATACAAACGTTATTTTTGGTAAGGTCAATGTCTCATTGTGGGATAATTACTAGGGTAGGTCTTAGAAAATGAAAAATTATATAGATGGTTAATTTTTTTCTTAGATGTTTATTATTTTTCTTCTCCTCTTTTTTTTTTTTTTTTTAAATAAAAATATTGATTGCAGTAGCTGTTAGGAATTAGGAGGACCAACAGAAAGCTTTAATGACTTAAACCTACTGCTAAATATGATAAGCAAATAAGTATACCAGCCAAAAAGCCACTGTACTTTATGCCCTTTTATAATAGTGTAAAGTAAGTCACTTTCTAGGCTTATTAATTGAAAAAAAAAAAAAAAATTGTATTGGAACTGCTTGATTGTCGGGTTTGTATCAGTTTCTGTCATTTTTATATAGTTTTTTTTATTTTGATTTGATTTTGATTAGATCTAACATTTATAAATGTATGGATGAATACTTTATGGGCTCCTGAACTCATGGCATAATTTTGGTGAACTATGGAGAAGTTTTGGATTTAACCCATTGATTATTTTTGAGGTTTGAGTGCAGAAAGAAATATAATGCAAATTTTCATCATTTTTGGCTTTGACCAGGCACTGCCTCATCTTTGGAATGGCTTAGGGCACAACAAATCGGGGGTGGTCAAATCCGTAATTTGCCTATCACTTGTATATTATTGCTCTAATTGACAATTGTTGCGTGCTAAAATTTATGGTAGGACGTGTACTTTTACCTTATTCGTGAGAAAAAATGAAAATTCCATTGACTTTATCATCCAATGGTATAAGAATAGGGAGCATATAATACTTGTTGGTCCTTTGCACATCCTATCTTCGGATTAATAACGACATGGATTAAAAAATTGGTCTCATCAGCCTTGTTAACCTAATCCATATACAAAACCAATAGATCTAATATTGGATCACAAATAACATTTCTTTTCATGTTCCTAAGAACATGTCAAAGATAATGTGACAAATAGTATTGTTCATATTTAAAAATTCCAAAGATGAGCAAGAATGAGAAGTACAGTGCAGTTTCAAAAATAAAAACAACTATATTATTAGTGGATTAAAACAGATATGTTCCATAAAAATGACAAGTTCTATTACTTAAAATTAGAAACGTTACCAAGTTTTTATAGCATATATTTATAATATTTGCAAATTGAATGTCATGGTTCATAAGACATGGCTGATCTCTCTTCTTCTTCTTTTATTTTGTTGATCATGATAACAACTTGGTTCATGGCTGGCTTAGCCTCTGGAGAAGGGTTGACGCATTTCAAGGCTACTTGTAGCAAGCTCACCATCCTCTCTTCGCTAGCGTACTCCGACCTCAACGCCTTGTCAAAAACCTCACCCGTCCATTCTTCTCTCACAACAGAGTGAACCCAATCCGCTAAATCGACACCATTGTGCTGTACTAAGTTCCCTGTGAGCAGCTCAAGCAAGATCACACCAAACCCATGAACATCATCTTTGAAGGCTCCGGATGAACTAGCCGGGGTAGTGACCGCCCCAAGGCCGTATTCACTTATACAAGGCTCCATATTCTTGTTGAGAAAAATGTTTGAAGATTTGAAATTACCATGAACAATCCCATCATCTTGAAGTTCTTGATGCATGAAGGCCAAGGCCTCTGCAAGGGTAGCTGCAACCCCGAGTCTACTAGCCCAGTCAAATGTTTCCGCCATCTGGGTTCCTGAAAGAAATTAGAGTTATAGTCAAAGGTAAAGCGACATATTCAGCTACTATTTTGAAAAGCAAAACTATTATATCACACATCTCAGGTGGTCAGTATTGTTATGTAACACAACAGTACTGACACGCTGTTACATGAACGGTAGTCATATCATTAGTGACGAAAGACAGTTACCATGTAGAAGTTTGAATAGACTCCCATTTTGCTGATACTCATAGACCAAAAGCTTCTCCTCTTTGGAAGAATAGAAAGCAAGGGCTGGCAGAACATTTGGATGCTTCACTTGATCTAACCTCCTCATCCTTTGGTTAAACTCATGACTTGCAATTTCCCAATTTTTAATCCTTTTAACTACTAGAGTCGTCCTGTTCTCGAGAACGACCTTGTAGAGGCTGCCATTGTTGCCTCTTCCGAGCATTTCGGCTGGAGCCTGGAGCAAATCCTCGAATCTCAACCCGTTCACCTCCGGACTTGTGAGCACCACCAGTGAGGATGACACCAAAGCACTGTTTTCACCCGAAACATACGATGTTTCTGATTTGCTGAAACCTGTTTTGTATTCCAAGGACTCATAAGTACTAGACTTGTACATGTTATTATCACCATCCTCAGTTGCTTCGGCTTTCTGTGGCAACGAATTGACAACCTTCTTTTTTCGCCTAATTCTTTTGCATAATATGAAAATGATCAGGAAAACAAAAACCAAACCCAGCACCAGATATCCTACAAACATGATAATCTGATCTTTTGAGGAACTCTTCGAGTTGTCGACAATGTTTTCCGCTTGAGGAGACGATGGACACTTGTTTGGCAAGGCATCTCCACATAATTCTGGATTACCAAGAAAGCTAGCTGTAGTGAAATGTCCAAGGACATCAGGTACGGCGCCGCTGAGGTTATTGTTGGAGACGTCGAATTGCTTCAAGTTTGAGAAGTCGAATCGCGGCATCTCCCCGCTAATTGCATTGTTTTGAGCGAGGAAAACGGTCAGCCCTGAAATCCTAGACAAGTCTGGCAATGTACCAAACAACTTGTTGTTTGAAACATCAAGTATTTTCAGGTTGTTCAACATGGAAAGAGAGGCTGGAAGGCTTCCATAGAGCTTGTTTCCATTCAAATACAAGCGAGTGAGTTGTTTGCAATACGCAATCTCGCTCGAAATCCCTCCACTAATGTTATTATTCTCGAGATGAAGAATGGTAAGAGAATCCGCAAGAAGCTCCACATTGCAAAGCAAACCGATATCAAGCTCTCCAACAAGACCCAAGTTGTTAAGAAACAATTTTCCGACGGTGGTATTCCTTGCGTCACAAGTTACGCCTTTCCACCGATCCTTGCAGGGGTCAGAGGAAGAGTTCCAACCCAAAAGCGCACCCGAATTGACACCATCGTTGGAGAGTTTCGCAAGAAAGTCGACGAGTGATCTCTTAACCTCATCTTCCACACAAGTTGTTGTGTGAAGGAGGAGAAAGACGGAAAAGATGATCACCCGGGTGGTGATTCTTTCCATTCTGGAAGATCACAGATTTGACACTAGAAAAACTGCAAAATTTGTAGAAGTAAATACAAGAAAGTTTCTGAAAAATTTGTTGGGATTGAAGAAAAAGGAGAAAATCCCAAAGCTCCAATTGGCTGAATCTACAATGTTTAACTTTGGATCTTTTTCTTCTTGTCGACCTTGCTAACTATAAATCAATATTCCATTTTTGTAAACAAGTATTTGAAAAATAAGTCGCCGGCAGATTAAAAACACTTATTATTATTCTTTTTTTTAGTTTTTAATGTCACGTCCTTTTCTCCAATAAGTTTCGATTCCAGCAACGAAACAATAAAAATATTGATAATGTCAAAAGGTATTTCAATGGCTGAGATTAGTAAGATTTTCAGAAATCTTGACACCAGCTACTTGACAAAGGTCCAGATTAAGGAAAATGCCATTTGTAGCATTGTACAAGGTGAAAAAGAAGATGCCATGTTAATAATAAGATCAGATGTTAATTGTGCAATTTTTTTTTTTTTTTTTTTTTTTTAACTAGTTTAGGCGGCAAAACATCTGGATTTTGTCTTGACTAGAACAATTAACTATTATTCCCTACTGATAAATAAATGGAATGTGACTTCTACATAGAATAAATTCTTTTCAATGTTGACAAGTTCTTTTTATTAAAAAACAGACAATAAAGCCGTCCTATTAGGGTTCTTTTTTCCTTTACTATTAGATGTCCCACATCCTTGTCTTTTTGATGTAATCCTCTTGCCAGTAAAATCATCTACTTTTACATTTTTTAACTACTTTTTTTTTTTTTTTTTGGGTGGTGGGGATTCTGTGATAGGGCAAGATGTTTTGTTCTACCAATAGAGTGCGTTTTATTAATCATTTTTAATTAATTTTTCAAATGTTCCATTAATAAATGTTCACGTTACACGGAAGTACTTTATCTCAAGATCACATCTAATTAGATAAGTTAAAAAACTAGCTCTATGTATTCAGTTGTATTGCCAGTGCTAACATTTCTATTTTTGTTTTTGTTTTTTGGTGGGTTTTTGTTCCAATCCTTTAATGAGCGAAGTTCCAATTTAACCTTTTTCTTTTTCTTTTTCTTTTTATTTTTATTTTTATAAATATTTTGAATTATTGTTGCCGAATGTGATTAAAATTGAAAAATTCGCGGGAAGATAAAATATTTTAAGACCATGACGTCTTTTAAGGGTCCGTTTGATGAATGAGTTTGAGTTGAAAATTTTTGTTAACTTTTTAGAAAAGACAAACTTTTTCAGAAAAAGACGAAAACTTTTTCAGAAAAAGACAAAAACTGAGATGAAAAAGTACCGTTTGAGTTCAAACGCCAAACGAGGCCTAAAAATCTGTGGTTGTATGTGTGAAAAAAAAAATATTATTGCAATTTTTCATTCCATTGAAGCAAAAAAGGAGCAATTTTATTGGCGTTTATGGCCAAAAACGGCGTTTTGTTCTTTGTTCAAGAGCTTGCTGTCGTTTGCTGAGAAACGACAGGGAGTGTAACAGTTGTTCCTATCGTTTACTTTAAAAGCGACGTGTCGTTTAAAAAGTATATTCTGTTATCATTTGTTAAAAAGTACTTTGCTATCATTTTGGTGGTAAAGCGATATTTAATTATTTATTTTGTTATCTGCTATAACCTATAGGAAACTGGTTTTTTTTTTTTTTTTTCCTCTTTTTAAAAAAAACTTATGATACGAGGATTCTACAACTAAAAATTAAATATATATGAGAAATGAAGGACATAAAATTCTTTAAGGACGTAAAATTCATTAAATTTATATCACAAAGCATTAATAAACATGCATTTAACGTAGACTCTATTGTTGTTAATTACACTTATCATTTTTAAATATCTAATTTTTAATGTTGCTAATCTTCATATTGCTAGTATTGTAAAGATTTTGTCTCTAAATTTTATTTATTTATTGTGGATTTAATTCCTAATCAAAAGAAATAACAACAAAATTTTAAAAATGAACAAAAATAATAAAAAATCCTTCACCTTTAAATAAAATTAAGTGTAAAATTATCATTAAATTATGCATGCAACCACGAGCTTACATGTTGTGTTTTAGATGATGTTTGACACATCCACTCTAACCAAATAGTTCCGATCATTTTTTGTTTTTTTCTTCGACAGTAAACTCAGTTTCACTATTTATATCTCCAACTATAACTTAAAAAACTTAAATTTTAAAAGTTTATAATTTTGTTATTTCAAGTCAAAATGAGATGTTTTTTTAAAAATTGCATAGAATTTTGAGAGAAACGAAGTAAGATTCATATTGATATTTTTCCCAACATGTTTCAAGTTTTCATATTTTTTAACTCTAAACAGTTTATTTTGGTTAAAAACGCACAATCCAAAACTCAACTCGACTAATCAAAATAACTCAAAAACTCTAACTCAAGTGGACCAACCAAACGACCTCTAAATCTTTATGCTTCGTTTGACGTTTAAGTTTAACTCCAACTAAACTGTATTTTTTTATTTCAGGTTTTATCTTTTTCTGAAAAGTTAATAAAATTTATAATTAGTTTTTGAAAAATGAACCAATTCCAACTTAAAAATTTCATCTCAAATTGGTAAACCAAACACAAGCTTATTGTTAATAGTTGATGAACTAAGAGCATCTCCAATGCAATGTCAAATTATTGTGCCAATGGTAAAATTTGGCATTTTGACAAAAAAGATGTTCTCTAATGCAGTCCTATATTTGATGTCAAATTTGTCATATGGCAAATATTGTGGCAAATATACCACAAGACATAACTAATGCCAAAATTTTGACAAAACAGATGGACTGTTCAGTTTTCAACATTTAATATTTTAAAATTTCAAAAAGTTCTTGATAACTGGAAAGACAAAGTTGTTGTATGTGTACTACAGACTCTCTTCTCCTTCATATACTCTCTCCTCCATTTACAACAACTTAGAAAAAATAAAAGTAAAAAATGGAAGAATCACAAAACTCAGTAAAACGTGGAAAGTCATTTACCAATAAACAAGATGTAGCCATTTGTAATGCTTGGTTGAGCATCACCTAAGATCCCATAATCGGCAATTTTCAAACATCAAATAACTTTTGGGACCGAGTCTTTGAGAATTATATGAACCAAGTAAATGATAAAGGTGCACGAACAAAAGTTTCTATTCAATCTCGTTGGAGAACAATCTTGAGAAGCTGCAACAAATATCATGGGTATCTCAGTCAAATAGAAAATAGGCAACAAAGTGAAATGACTGAAGCTGATAAGGAGAGATTCATTTTTTCATTCTTCAATTTCTCAAATTTTTCATTACTTTGTTCTAATCTATACTCTGTAGCTTGTCATTGTTTTTATCCTTTTTTTTTCCCCATTGGTTGTGTGGGTGTTCTTTGTAGGTGATTGAAGCTGATAAGGTGATATTTGTTTTTTCATTATTTGATCTCTTAAAATTTTCATTACTCTATTTCAACCTATACTCTATAGCTATAGCTTGTTCTCGTTTTTTCTGTCCCCCCCTCCCCTCACTTTTTTTTTTTCCTTTTGTTGTGTTGATGCTTTTTACAGTTGACCGAAGTTGAGAAGATGATATTTATTTTTTCATTTTTAATCTCTAAAATTTTCTCTGTCTTCTGTTTCAACCTATACTCTATAGCTTGTCCTTGTTTTTATCTTTTTGCCCCTTTGTTTGTGTTGGTGTTATTTGTAGCTAGCATTTTGGCTTTGCCTCATAAATTCTCTACGTCATAAAATTATTTACAAATGACTAATTTGTAAACTATGTCTAGGTTCTTCGAGAAAAACTGTTGTATAGTGAGATTGAGAAAAAATAAAAAATAAAAAAATTTATCACTGTTGGGATATCTTGCAACATAGTGTAAAGTTATAAGATTCAATCATTCAAAAGAAGTTGACTTCTTCCAATGACTCTCTCAGCCCTTATTAACCTTCTGAAGTTTATGAAACTCCAATTTCTCTAAACCTCGATCATGATCCAGTACAAGATGATATTGTTGATCTAAATGTTGAAGGCCTATAGAGAAGAAAGCTACAAAAGAATCACGAAAGAAAAATAAGATAATGGATACTTTAAATATACGCTTCTGTGATTTGTTTTCTGAATTAAAAAAAAAGAAGTGTTTTTGGATTCCAATTATCAGCATTAATTACTTTTAGATATCCTTTGTTGGATTTTATAATCGAAAACAATAAAACAATATTAAAGCATTTAAAATGACAAATACATTGGAGCAAGAAATGAATACTAATGCCAAATATAATATTTTAAGTATTTTTTTATATTAAATACAGCATTGAGATTAGTATATGCATTCGAGATGGTCTAAAAACTCCAAAAACCACTATTTTCGTGTTTGAAGGGATACCACATGCCGTGTTTTGAGTTAAAAACGACAAGTAGTACACTTACTAGTGTTTTCCGTCGTTTAACAGAAAAGCCTCAGTAGTACGGGGTTCGTAGACGACGTCGTATCAACAAGTTTTGTTCTAACCGACCTTTGGGCTTCTAATCCCTTGTATAAATTCAACTTGGCGGCAACGAGAAACCGAAATCCGTAGCGAAACGAGAAAATGGGAGTCCACGGCCTCTGGGAACTCCTCGCCCCCGTCGGCCGCCGCGTCTCCGTCGAAACCCTAGCCGGAAAAAAGCTCGCCATCGGTAACGATCGCCCAACCCTAACTCTAAATTTCACACTTACAAGCACCAACACGATTTTATTTTTATTTTATTTTTGGGTGAATTTTCATGGTGGACAGATGCGAGCATATGGATGGTCCAGTTCATGAAGGCGATGAGGGACGAGAGGGGAGAGATGGTGAGGAACGCGCATTTGCTCGGCTTCTTCCGCAGGATTTGCAAGCTGCTTTACTTGCGGACCAAGCCGGTCTTCGTCTTCGACGGCGGCACCCCCGCCCTCAAGCGCCGGACCGTCATTGCCCGCCGCAGACAGCGCGAGAACGCCCAGGCCAAGGTCCGCAAGACCGCCGAGAAGTTGCTGCTTAATCATGTGAGTTTTCCCTCAATTCGTGTCCTACTTCGGTCCTAAGGGGTTTGCATCATAGTTTGCATTTGAATTTTTTAGAATGTTGCCATTAATTTGAAATATGAATCCAAATGTACAATTTGAATTGTGTATTCAAATTGAATGTGTGTTTGGATAGTTTTGTTAAAGGTAACATTTGAACAATTGTTAAGGTAGAAAAATGGGTGTGATACGGACTTCTAAAAAATGAAAATTTGGATTTGGATTTGAGTTAAATTGTTGTGTATACTCTCCACTTGAAGGTTTCCACACCTTGCATTTAAGTGTATGATGATCCAAACAAGGGCTAAATGGTGAATAATGTGGGAAATGGAAGAATTTGTAGCCACATTTGATTTAATGCTAATCTTTTCACCGTTGATTCACCAGCTTAAGGCAATGAAGTTGAAAGAGATAGCGGAGGATATCAAGAACCAGAGGCAGAAGCAAAAGAATGATGTTAAGGGTAAGAAGGTTTCGCCCGATCAGGCCAACTTGGCGGGGAGTGTTCTCGGGCAAATCGATGCGAGCTCCAATACTTACAACCAGGAAAAGCTAGATGAAATGTGAGGCAAATACCGGATTATGTTTATGATTGGTTTTTTAAGTATGCGATATAAGTTATTAGTTTTATTATTTTTTGAATTAATTAGGTTGGCAGCATCTATTATGGCAGAGGAATGGGGGAGTTTAGCTAATAACTCAACAATGTCTCCTACCCTTCCTTATGAAGAAGACAGTGATGAAAATGAAGAAATGATACTGGTAATATAATTGTCATTGTAAGAACTACAGAAATTGCCACTTTATTGCCATGGCTTTGACAATGAACCGTTTAAACATGCTCAGTCTACTTGGTTTGTTTTTGATTTATTTTTAGTATCGAGTAAAGATGTGAATTGAAGATAGAATTTTGTACATTTGAGAGTTATATGAACTGATTTGCATGCAGATGTACATTCCACTTGCAGAAAAAATAAATTAAAAAAAAAAAGAAAGAGAGGAAAGGGAAACTTTGATGGTTTAACATCCTTTAAACTGGCTTGAACCAGCTGCTTGCATTATTAGTTGTTTCAGTGTTATAAGTCTGCTATAGTTGGTCTGTGCTATAATTTCCGTTAATTTGTTTAACAGCCAGATATGCATGGTGCAGTCGATCCTGCTGTATTAGCAGCCTTAACTCCATCATTGCAGCATGATATTCTTGTTCAGGTATGTTTCCCTGTAATTCTTCTTAGTTACTTGGGGGAAATGAAAGTAATATAACTAAGAAGGGTATTGGAAACCAGAAAAAAAGACAAGATAGTGATGCTAAGGGTAAGAAGACCCTGTTGGACAAGATGGGGAGCAACTTAGAAAGGGACGCTATTGCGAGCAGTTGCAATCAGGAAAAACTTGATGAAATGTAAGATGCATATATACTCATGGTGGAGGTTTCTATTTTTTTTTTTTTCAGTGAATGGTGGAGGTTTCAAGTAATTGGTTTCATGAGCTCTGCTTACTGTTTTTTTTTCTTCTTCTGTGCAATTTAGGCTGGCAGCATCTCTTATGGAAGAAGAAAGTAGAAGTTTAAGTAACAATGCATCAACTTCTACTGCTCCTTATGCAGAGGATGGTGATATGGATGAAGATGAGGATGAAGATGAAGAGATGATACTGGTAATTTTCATCCGACCTAAATAATGAGTTTGTTCTCTGTCAGAAAACGTGGAAATACAAATCTTTGCTGGCAGATTTGATTGTAAAATATTCTTCCCTAAATTAGTCTAGTCGGAGCTGTAGAATATTTTCTTTCAATTATAGGGATATTATTAGCTAATTTCCTTACTTAGATAGGCTAGGAAGTCGAATAATTCTTGATTCTTGTATAAACACCTTCTATGACTGACCAGAAATTATGAACAAGAAATCATTCAATTCTGTTTGCCTTCATTAACTATTGTAGTTGAACTCGAAATTGATGTGTGTGACATTAAATTGGAAACTTTTGGAATGATCTGATACTTAAAACAAGTGCACAGGAATCTGCCAACTAACTTAAATTTACTTTGTTTTTACACACCATGTCAAGGTTTTGTTGGCTCAAAATTGACTCCTGAAAAGCAGTGTTAGAGACAATCTTCTTTTGGGTTTCTTAGATCTTATGTGCTAGTGTTGTTCGGTAATTGCTTTACGTCTATCGTATTTACAGTTATGGTGGAGTCATTTGGTTGTGGTTCTACGTGATTAACTTTTGCAGCCAGCAATGGATGATGGAGTAGACCCATCCATACTAGCTTCTTTGCCTCCATCCATGCAACTTGATCTCCTTGTTCAAGTAAGTGTATATGTATCTGGTTATGTCTGTTTAGATGCATCTGCTTTTCGCTTCTCCAAAAGTTATTTGGTTATGTCTGTTGTTCAAGTAAGTGTATATATATTCACTGAAATTGGTTCTTGGTTTTCGTATGTGTAGAATAGAGAGAGGTTGATGGCAGAAAACAGACAGAAGTATCAAAAAGTCAAGAAGGTGGGTTATTGAACAAATGTAGTGAGATGCAAATATGGTGTGACATGACGTATGTTAATCTAATATATGTCTCTTACTAGCAACAGCCTCAGTATGTTTTACTTTCTGGTGTTATGCTGCTCCTTCATTATTTGTCATATAAAAATAAACTGATGATTTAGTATCTGAAGTCTGGTTCAAACTTTCCTCTGAACCTTGTGGTTGTTATCTAATGGTCATTTTCTTGCACTAGGACCCTGGAAAATTTTCCGAGCTACAAATACAAGCATATCTTAAAACTGTTGCTTTCCGCCGGGAGATAGATCAAGTGCAGAAGGCTGCTTCTGGAAGAGGAGTAGGTGGTGTTCAGACTTCACGGATAGCATCTGAAGCTGGCAGAGAATTTATTTTCTCATCATCTTTTACTGGCGACAAACAGTGAGTACTCATTTCCCGTTTTCTCAGGACAAGTAAACCTTCCCGATCTAGGAATTCTGATTTGTATGACTTCCTCTGTTATGCTTTAATCTCTCAGGGTCCTTACATCTGGCAGAGCTGAGAAATCTGGAGACAAACAGCAAGCAACGGAAGAACGTCATTCTAGTGTGATGCATGCTGCTGCATCTACCAGTAAGTCAAACACTGCTATAGGATCAAAACCCAATGAGTCTAGAAGGGTTTTTGATGAGAATATTGAGACATATCTCGATGAGAGGGGGCGTGTTCGTGTTAGTAGAGTGAGAGCAATGGGTATTCGTATGACTCGTGATTTACAGAGGAACTTGGACCTGATGAAAGAGGTTGAACAAGAAAGGGAAAATGCTAACAGCCTGATACATGAAAGTAACCGTGCTGTCCCAGCAAACTTTTCTGCAAAAAAAGCCGCAGTTACTTCACATGATGGTGCTAAATCTGTTCAGCTGAATGATGTAAATCAAGACTGTGTGTTGAAAAATGGTGCTTCTCTAGAGATTTCTTTTGAAGATGATGGTGACCTGAAATGTTTTAATGGGGATGATGATATATTTGCTCGTTTAGTAGCAGAAAATCCTTTGAAACTATCGTCTGATAAAATCACTCCAGAAAAAGTTTCTTCTGGTTCTGATTCAGATTGTGAATGGGAGGAAGGTACCACTGAAACAAAGGATGAGGGTTTCTCTGACGATGTTAACTTGAAAACAAAGTATGCTTATGCTGAAGACAACAATAGTAATGATAGTGAAGTGGAATGGGAGGAAGGAGATTGTGATATTACTCAACATACTATGCCTCCACGAGCTGAATCAGGAACATTCAATTCCAAAGGTGATTTGGAAGAACGGGCTGATTTGCAGGAGGCTATAAGAAGAAGTCTTGAGGATTTAGAGGATCAGAAATCTAGTTGTGCATTGCTTAATGATGATAAATTTGAAGTTCCCGGAGGAAATGCTGCTGAAACTAGTAGGTCTCTTGACCCAGAAGATACAGGGCTGAATTTTGCGGGAGACGATGGTAACCAGCAAAGCAGATCAACTGGTGACATCTTGGGTGGTGTTCAAATGCTGGATGGTGCAGGTGTACCAGGTATCTCAAAAATCACTGATTCTCCTGGAAGGCCATTGAAATCTTCTGTGGCATGCAATTCTGACGACTCAAGGGTACTGGTAGACACACCACATCAAATTGACATGGATTCTCCTCCTGATCAATCAATGAAAGATGCAAGTGAAATGGCTAATTCATCTAAACAAGCACCTTATAAAGAATCTGTTGCTCCTTCGAAAGCCATGGAGGTCAATGTGGCTCCTAACTTCAGTTGGATTGATAATAAGAAAACTGCTGCTGACGCTGAACCACCACACCCTTTGGTTGAGGAGACTAACCCAGTTTCTCCTTTGTCAGAAGCAGTAACGAATGAATTGATACGTGATATTGAGAATGAAGAAAAATTGGCTGCCAAAAAAATTCACGAAGAATGTTTCCAGGAAATTGAGGAGAGCTTTGAGAATTCTGCTGTGAAAGACAATGAAGATTTGCACATTGACGTTACAGAGGCTAATTTGGAGGAAGAAATAAAAATTTTAGGCCAAGAACGTATGGATTTGGGGGCTGAACAGAGAAGGCTGGAGCGTAATGCAGAATCTGTCAGTAGTGAGATGTTCACAGAATGTCAGGTGTGTACAAAATGTTGACATTCGATATTGAGCATAGAACATGGTTAAAGTTTACTGATTGGTTGGACTGATTTGTTTCTGCTCCTTTTTGTTTTCAACTTTGAGAACAGAATGACACTAGAAACAAGAAGAAATCTTTTAGAAAAATGCTTTGAGGCATCAGTGGTGTTGAATGCCACAACTAATAGAGAGTGGGTCCCACCCGTGGGCCCCACAAAGTATATGGTTTAAAACGCCACTAATGCCTTATAGCATTGTTCAATCTTTTTAGTTGAGGTCACAGCAATTTCTTCTCGTAGTACATTAACTTTGTTAGTCTTTACTTGTTTGCTCCATGAATAAATGGAATTGGGCCAACTAGTCAGGTGAGAAACTGCGTTATTACAGCTTCCCTCAATTGGATTTTGAACATCTTTTTTTTTTTTTTTGCTGGAAATTGGATTTTGAATACTTGGTACTTGGTCTGAGATGATTAGTATCTCCTTTCTTGTTCCGTTCATTTGACAGATCTCTTTCATAATCTATGCCTTTAGTTCTATCAGGCGTTTTTTTTTTAATAATTTATTTATTTCAAAGATTTGTTCCTAAAGGTTTGAAGCATCCGACTCTTTGTAGGAGCTGTTGCAAATGTTTGGTTTACCTTATATTATTGCACCAATGGAAGCTGAAGCTCAGTGTGCTTATATGGAACTAGCAAACCTTGTTGATGGTGTTGTGACTGATGACTCTGATGTTTTCTTGTTTGGAGGGCGAAGTGTTTACAAAAATATATTTGATGATCGAAAATACGTTGAGACATACTTCATGAAGGTATGATTTTAAAGAGATCCTGATGACAATATTTTAATGGGATTTTCCCTTTGAAGCATTCTTTGTCTTCCTGAAAGATCAGTTCTGTTTTCAAGAACTTAGAATTGTTTCATCTGTAGTCTAAATCTGCTTTCCACATATTCTTCTTCAAACTTGGACGTATTTAAAACCATGCAGGACATTGAGAATGAGCTTGGCCTAACCAGGGAGAAATTGATTCGCATGGCACTTCTTCTAGGTAGTGATTATACAGAAGGTGTCAGGTAACCAACAGCTCATTTTTATTTCTTATAAAGTGTTGCTAGTCTTGCCATATATTCTTAGGCATTTTCCTTACACACGACTTTCTGATAAGCCTCTGGTTCGAGTGACGTATGTGCGCAAGAAGAAGGGAGGGCATTCTGGTCATTTGGCATGATCTTTTGGTGGGATTTCAACGAAGAGTTAGAGGAGTCTAGTGTGAGGAGTCTGTAAGGAAGTTTCGAGAGTAGTATTGGGTAACATGTAGTTAGTTAGTAGAGGAATAAAGCGGGTTGTATGGAGAGAATAAGGGACTATCTGGAGTTTGGACTTTGTAGAGCTAAGGCTCAAGGGAGAGTTGGTGGATCTCTCGGTTATCTGCCATTTCTATTTGTTTGTTGCTGATTTTCAATCGAAATTCCAGTCTCAGTTTCTATTTTCAGCCTACTTCCTTGCTAGTGTTTATCATTTTCCCTACATCATAATCATAGTATCATACTTGACATGGAATTGTTTTCATATTTATTATGTTAACAACTCCAAAGGTTGATAATTTTGTTGTCTGCTTTCGATAGCTTGATTAGTTAATTAATTTAGAATCTGTTGCGTCAACTTTTTGTTGTAGTGGGATAGGCATTGTAAATGCTATTGAGGTTGTACATGCATTTCCTGAGGAAGATGGACTTAAAAAATTTCGGGAGTGGATTGAATCACCAGATCCCACCATATTAGGGAATTTCGGTGCACAAACAGATTCAAGTGCGAGGAAAAAAAGGATCGAACACTGCTGATAATGAGAATAGCTCCCGAGGCAATTTGGAAGACGGATCTTCATCTCACGAAAACAATTCTGGAGTTCAAGAACAGACACAGTCTGCTGATCACATTAGAGACATAACAAAAGTTTTCATGGATAAGCATGTAATCATATGATTCTTGGTTTAGGTCTATTTTCTTTTAATTATCACGTTTCTATCTAGCATTTATTGATGAGAACTTTGTTTTTCTTGCAGAGGAAAGTGAGCAAGAACTGGCACATTCCTCTTTCTTTTCCAAGTGAAGCGGTTATTTCTGCTTATATATGTCCTCAAGTGGATAAGTCAACTGAGCCTTTCACATGGGGAAAACCAGATCATTTTGTTCTTCGAAAGTGAGTTATTGAATGATAATCGCACTTCCTTTTAAACATAGATTAATTTTCACAGAGACGAGATGGGCAAGTTGTGAATGCCCTGATCAATAGGTTTCTAGTGGAACAAGGATTGTTCAATTTCTTGTTTTTTGAATTGCTCATGTACTGTTTTGTTCACCTTAGAACTTGTCCTAGGTTTTTGTCTTCGCCTGTGGTACTTCCTAGTTCTGGAATAGGTTTTTTGTATTAACCATTTATAAGATTGCAATCACAACTAGGATTACTAGGAACTACATTTTCAGGGAGATTACGGCTGGATTATATCGTTGACTGTATGATTAAGCCAGAATCTTATGAGCAAATAGATACATCAG
This sequence comes from Ficus erecta, assembly GCA_008635985.1. Taxonomy (NCBI): domain Eukaryota; kingdom Viridiplantae; phylum Streptophyta; class Magnoliopsida; order Rosales; family Moraceae; genus Ficus; species Ficus erecta. The sequence continues at coordinate 1,053,256 of BKCH01000009.1, forward strand.
CTGCAGTAATTTACTCAGATTAGCTTGAGCTCAAAAGATCACTCATAATGTATTGCTTAGCTTATTTAGGTAAAATATTTAGTTTTTCTTACCGGTTGCTTGGAATGCAGATTATGCTGGGAAAAGTTTGGTTGGGGTAGCCAGAAGGCAGATGAATTGGTAGTACCTGTTCTGAAGGAATACAACAAGCATGAGGTTAGGGACATGTCATCTCTCTCTCTCTCTCTCTCTCTCTCTCTACATTTAGTGTGAAAGAAGATGCACATGCTGATGTGTTTTGTTCATTTTCTGGTGAAGACTCAATTGCGGTTGGAAGCATTTTACACATTCAACGAAAGATTTGCAAAAATTCGCAGCAAGAGAATAAATAAAGCTCTGAAAGGTATTACTGGGAATAAGTCCTTGGAGTTGACAGATGATGCTGCAACAGAAGTCTCTAGAAAAAACAAAAAGAAATCAAAGCCTCAGGAATCTGAGGATGACCAACTGGAGAAACTTCCCCAGGGAACAGAGGAAAGTGTAATCAGGAACCGTAGCAACCATGGGAAGAAATCAACTCCTAAGCAATCAAGGAAACGGAAGACACCTACAGTTGAAGTTGCATCTGAGTCACTAACATCCTCAGATGACAAACAAGGTACTGGCAGAAGATCACATGTGAACGGAAGAGGCAGAGGAAGAGGGCGAGCCCGAACAGCCGGAAGAGGAAAGGGAAAAGAAAGTACCGCTTACAGAGTGTCTGAAAGGAGCTCGAGTGATGATGATGACGTGCAGGAAGTTCACATGGAAAAACAAGAAGAGCCACCAGAATTGCGAAGGGTAAGCTTGACTTTCTTCCTTTTCTGAAAGGTTGGATTGCATTTTTTTTAATTAAGTTCAATGTACAACATGAGTCGATGAGAAATTTCTAATGCAAGTTGAAATAAGCTAAATTGTGTCTTATGCTATGGTTTTTCTTCGAGGCATCGAATATTGTTGAACTAGTCTTTCAGAGGCTGTCATTCTTTTAATTCATGGTAAGCTTTGTATCGTCGTCGCTTAACATTCCACTTTTTACGTCTGTCAGTCTACTCGAGTGCGGAAGACTGTAGACTACACAGGAAATGACTCAGAAATGGATGATCTGGATAAGTCAGTTGAGCAGGGCGATAAAAAATATTTTGATGGAGAACCATCGCAGCCGGATATAACCTGGATTCAGGATCTATCTGAAACCTTGGCGTCTGGTCTCAGTCAAGAAAAAGAGCAGAGCACCCAGAAAATTTCGCCTGGGGACGGCTTGGATGAGGACTGTCTTGAAAAAGGCGGGGGATTCTGTCCAGATGATGGTGATAATGACCAGCCAAATGCGAGCCAACGTAATGATCCTTATCTCGAGGGCGAGTTCTCTGATGAATTAAAAACTGGAGGTGGCTTTTGCGTGGATGAAGGCGAAAACGAAAATAGCATTTCTGGTCAAGCTACAGCTGCCATTGTAGAAAACGATGATCTTTCCCATTGCTCTGGTCTGGAGAGGAAAGATGCATATGTTTCTGAGCCGACTACGGATCAATTGGACGCGATGATGAACGACGACCAGACCAAATCAGATACGTCACCGGGTAATACTCAGAGAACTCCTGTAGGAGGCCTATGTGCCATGCCTCTTTTGAGAAAGAAACGGAGGAAGAGCTGAAAATTTGCATGCATTTTGGATTTAAGATAGTTGTGTAAATTAGTTATCCTTTTTCACTGCCAACCATTTGTATTTATCCATCTGGAATGGTTTTACCGATATGGACGATGATGGGGGTCTTTTTGAGTGGAAATATGATTGGCTAGCACTAGTAAAGGAAAAATATTGTTGTTTTCATTATTGTTTTTATTATCAATATTTCAGAAAATAGGGTATTTAATAATGATCTCTCAAAAATTGTCACCATTTGACAACTTACCCCCTAAACATTTGGTTTTGGCAATTTGCACCCTAAAATTTTTAAATTATTGTAACGTGTTAGTTAATTTTACATTAAACTGAAGATTTAAATTTGGAAGATTTACATTAAAATTTGTATTAGATTGGAAATTTTTTTATCGAAAATGGAGTTTGTCGTTTTCATATGAGGTGCACGTAGGTTTTTTGAGATTAATTTAATAGAAATTAAGTCATAGTGTTTTACAATAATTTACTAACTTCAACAAGATAAATTGTCAAAATTAAAATTTAGTGGCAAGTTATCAAAAGTGATTAATTTGAGAGACATTAATGTTAAATATTAAAAAATTAAAAAATAAAATAAAAAAAGCAGTCCACGTCAAGGTGGAATGAGAGAATCAAATGATTATCATGAGCTGGTTAATATTAAAGGCCAGCCAAAAAAAAAAAAAAAAAAAAAAAAAAAAAAAAAATTGCACCCTACGCCATTGTCATGCGTTGGTTAATATTAAAGGCCAACCACAGTTGTGCCGTCGTGCTTCTTTTTCTTCTTTTCTTTCTTTCTTGTCCTCCTACTCCTTTTTTTTTTTTTTGAAAAATAAGAATGCCATTGTTCTTTAATAATTAAATGAAACCGGAAGCTGGTCCATAGAACAACCAATTTAATACATATATATACTTAGGTCCCAACATTTAATTTATGAATATACTTTTTATTAATCAACTTTGATTTATGAATATACATTATTTTACACTTAAAATCCCAAATAAACAAAAGGTCATTTACGCTATTATTTTTAAGGTAATTAAGAATTGAAAAAATTACCATACAATACTATATTATAAAGAATTGATATAGGAAAGGAAACAAATCTCTAAAAAAAAAAAAATGTCAAACTAAGCAAAATTTATAAAGGAAAAAAAATTATTTTACTTGATTTATTTAAAGGAAAAAAAAAAAAACCACATCACATATAAGTTGCATGGTAGTGTATGCAAAAAACAATATTTATAATAATTTATTGATCATTAAGGTAAAGTTAGAAAACATTTTTTTCTTAAAAAAAAAAAGAGAGGAAATATATTGAAACACGTTAAAACCTACAAAAGATATCATAATAATAGTATAATTATCATAAAGAGAAAAAAACCATATTTAAAAACATCATAATAATATAGTAATTATCATAAAAAAAAAAAAAAACAATGAGATTTGGCGGTAAATGGCCCATTGCTAGGTCCAATTTTAAGTATATGACCTAAATTTATCATATTTAATTAAAAAGCCTTTTTCTCTTATTAATATAATTAAAATGACACACCCGTCCCTTTAACTCATTTAACCCCAACTCCTTCTTCTATAAAAACACGATACCAGAGCCACCATCTTCATCTTCCTTGTAACAACCACTACCACCATTCTTCCTCGCTACTGCACGCAACCACCGTCGTTCACCATTGCGTTGTTCACCATTTCCGGTTGTTGCACCCACGCTCATCATCTCCGTCAACCTCAACCTCTCTCTCTTGTCGCCTTCAAAACCCCCCTTTCTCCCTCACCATCTCCGTCAATCTCAGTCTTTCTTCCTCCTCACCAACAAACCCGTACTCTATCCCCAAATGCTCTACCAACACCTTCAAGAGATGCTTCCATTGGAACAAAATCGCCATTTGTTGTAGTTGAATTCCTGGTTTTTTGCATATGGATCCACTACATCTCCGATCATTGTAGGTTAATCAGCATTTGTTGTTGTTTTTATTGGAAACTGAGAAAATTAAGTTAGGAGTCAATTAGTGATTGACTATTGTTTATTGTTATTTGGACGGAATTCGAGAAAATAAAGTTGAAAGTTAATCAGTGATTAACTAAGACTAATCATTGATTGACCACCAATAAAATATAGAACCAAAAAAAAAAAAAAAAGGGAATAGTTAATCGGTGAATGACTACTAGTTAATTAGTGATTGATTATTGTTTAGACTAGAAACACAAAACAACTAAAAAAATGTGAAAAAACGGATCAAATACATGTTTTGTTCAAAATTAAAAAACGAAAATCCAGAGAATCCCCAAAAACACTACAAAGAGAAAATGAAACAACCAAAACACAATAAATAATCAAATAATTCTTTATAAATCCTAATTAAAACTCAAAGTAAACAAAAGTAAACAAATCTTTTCAGATTTCACATGACATAGAAAGAATCAAATTTTATGTAAAATTCGAACTTAATACTGATCAAGAGAAGGAGAAGAAGGAGAAGAAGAAGAAGGAGAAGAAGAAAAAGAGCGTGAAGAAGAATAAGAAAGAGCATAAATGTCTTAAAAAAGAACATAACCAAAACATGCTTAACAGAGAGCCAAAAAAAAAAAAAAAAAAAAAACAGAAAGAAGGGATTTTATTTTTTTATTTTTATTTTTTCATTTAAAGATGGTAGTATGGATTTGTAAAGAAGCTGTGCCGTTCGCAGCCATGGCTGCTGTTGAGTTTGTGATAGTCGAAGTAAATTAAGTTGTACAAAGCAGCTACTTTGTCTTCATCGCCAATTCTTTTATATGTTTTAGGCACTCTTGTTCTTCTCCCTCTTCTCTTCGTATTTCCCAAGTCCCATTTTAGAAAGCACAAAATTTCTCCACCGATTCTTTCTAGTCGAGCTTCTTTGTCTGTCATTGTACCTCGAAAAGTAGAAAGAATTACAATCCCCATCCCTCCTAAAATTCTTGGGATTCGTTGATAATTATAATAGATTTGTAGACTGGGTCGACTGATCTGAAGGTGTTTGTGTTTCTAAGCAAAATATGGATCATGTGAATGCGACAACAAACGACGACGAGACCGAATTCGACACGTCACTGGGCGATACTTGGAGTGTTAGAGAGATTGTAATATTTCTTATATTACCATTGGGTAGTGGAAACAATAAAGTCCCACATTGAAAAACCACAAGCAAGCATAATGGTATAAATTGAAACAAGTGAAATATAAAAATTATTAGTGTATAGTAGGGACTATGCTACTACTGTGCACCATGGGTGTTTAGGGTGCACTTTGTACGTATGCATTGTCTCAAGGAGCACGTCTGTTATATCTGTTGCAACTCAGTTTTATATCTTGTTCGTATGAGGCTTATGTGCCCATGCCTCTTTTGAGAAAGAAGCGGAGGAAGAGCGCTGACAATTTTGCGTGCATTTTGGATCTAAGGTTTCACTTCCCAACCATGTCTTTATCGTTCTACACTTGGTTACCATTAATAATTCGAATCTTTTGAGTGGAACAATGATTGGTTAACAAGTGTAAATGAAAAAAGAAAATGTTTTTTTTTTTTTTTTTTGTTTGTTTTGTTTTTTTTTTTTTCGTTTTAATAAAATATTTCAGCCCACGCCAAGGTTTAATGAGAGAAGCACATTGATGATCAAATTCCAACTATTTAATTGTGCTATAGTGGTACATAGAACAAGCAATTTACATTGATTTAGAGAGAGAGATGGAAGGCAGAAATTGGAAGAAAGAAGTTGGGCCGTTCATAGCCATGGCCTCAGTAGGATCTGCAACTGTGGTGATAAATACCTTATACAAAGCAGCTACTTTGAAAGGTTTAGGCTATTTTGTTTTCATTTCCTATTCTTATATTATAGGCACTCTTGTTCTGCTCCCCCTTCCCTTCATTTTCCGCAGGTATTTTATCCGTTTTTCCTCATCTTCTTTATAAACTTCACTAGTTTTTTTCGACATATGTAAATGATGCACTTGTGGATTATTTGAGATTTGTAGAAGCGAGCATCCTGATTTCACGATGCTCGTGTTTTACAGAATCGTCATCGTTGCGCTTTTCGGGTACGAAAATCTCTCTCTGAAATCAATGATAATTTGATTCCGCGGTTTAATCCTATACTTGTCGTGTGCGAAAGTGCTATGTTATGTGATGCAGGATTTTAAACAATCTATGTGCATATAAAGGTATAGAATACAGTTCAACAACTCTTTCCTCTGCTATGAACAGCTTTACTCCCGCTTTTACTTTCGTGTTGGCCATCATTTTCAGGTTTTTTCTACTTTCTCATCACTAAACCGTGTTATATACTTTGTTCTTTGTTGTGTTCTTATTGCTTGATTGAACTCACCGCTCTGTTGTCGATGTTGTTTCTCGTCTTATGCCGCTAAAAAGGATGGAAAATCTGGACCTGAAAAGCTGGACAACTTGTTTAAAGATCATCGGCACGGTGCTTTCAACATCAGGTGCATTGATAGCGGTTCTCTACAAGGGCCCAATGATTATATCCTGTTCATCTCCTTCACTTGAGTATGCTCTGGGAACATCACATTCAAATTGGGTCATGGGAGGCGTTTTACTTGTTTTCCAAAACCTTTTTGGCTCATTCTGGTACGTAGTTCTGGTAACTCGAAACTCGGAAACACAAATAGTTGAAAAGTTGAAGCTATTCAAGATATCAATTACATTTTAGTTCTTTCAAGCACTTGACAGAAACAGGTGATGGAAGTGTACCCAGACGAGCAAATGGCGTCACTCATATACTTCATATGCAAGACAGTTATTGCCGTGCCGATATGCCTTGTAGTGGAAGCAAAATGGAGCCATTGGACACTGAATCCTGATATAGCATTGGTCACCATTGTAGTAGCAGTAAGAAACTATACATAGTGAACTTTGTGTTACAATATGCTGTTAGTTATTTCCGTGCAACTGGCTAAGGACTTGTCATTTGTTCGCAGGGACTTTTCGGTCCATCCTACAATACGTTGCTCAACACATGGGTGCTGCACTTGAAGGGGCCTCTCTACACCTCAATCTTTACGCCGTTTTCTATTGCCATTGCCACTGCTTCCGGTGTTATATTCCTCGGCGATTCTCTCTTCCTCGGGAGGTGTATAACTGTCCTCCCGTTAGGTTGAATCTTAGGACGAGTTTCAATATCACCAAAAAAAAGAAAAAAAAGTAGTGCCAATTTGCTAGCTAATCTTGGACAACTTCTTTAGTTCCCCATTAGTGTCCTTGGAGCAACAATACTACTATTCGGGTTTTATGCTGTAATATGGGGAAAAGCACAAGAAGAGGGTGCCAAGGTTTGCGAGACCGAGAACTTGAGAGCCTCACATGAAGGGATGACCCCTTTGTTGCAAAGTTGCTGAGTCGAAGATTCGGAACTCAGCACCCCGAGATGAATACTAGGATAGTTTTTTTTTTAAGTGGTACAAAAAGTACAAATTCTACGCGATTAAAGGACAATGGTCCCTAATTAGAACCAAAGAAACAAAAATTGCATCAAAATCCCATACAAGGTTTACTATGCACGTATGAGATGAAGTGAGGAAAGAGAGAGAGAGAGAGATGAGTGTTCTGTCATTTCAATTAAGATAGGCCAAGACGTCGCTAGTTCCACTAAGCAAAGCAACATGATGATTATTATTATTATTTAAAAAAGCAACTTGATTATTAAATTGTCTAAAAGGATAGCCAACCGACAAAAACATTATGTTATAGTGCCTTTGCCAATTTATTTAAAAAAAAAAGTGGTTAAATGAAACAAATGGTGATGCATAGAACAAGACCAAATAATCATTTTTTTAATTAATTAGTTGGGGGGCATAGTCGGCCAGGATCAAAATTTCTTTAAATAAAATTGTCATTTTGCCACATTTTTTATATTTCTTTTCAAGACAGTCCGAGGTGCAATTAGGGAATCAACATAATCATCATGTCATGTGTACATGTCAATAATTATGTCTTTACATCTAACTCTCTTAACCTACGTTTGGTGTTCGAGTTCATTTGAACTCAATTGTACTTTTGGTTTTTTTTTTTTTGGTAAAAGTCATAAAAATGATAATTAGTTTTTGAAAAATCAACCAACTTCAAAATAAAAATTTCATTTCATTTCAAACTCAATTCGAACACAAAACGTACTATTATTGAAACTGAAAAATGTTCTTTGATACCTAATTTGCATTTACCATAAACTACAGGGATTTATGGGTAAATAGATTTTTTAGGGTTTTTTTTTTTTGAAATAAATGTTCCAACTTTTATTAAATTAGGAAAAATAAAATTTTTTTTATTTTACTTTTTATTGATCACTGGCTAAATGGTCAATTATTGACATGTGGTTTTATTGGTTCATCAATACACGACCTTATATATTATTTTCTTTAAAAAAAAAAAGGGCTATTTTTTTAATAAGTGCATCAAAACTTTTAATTTATTCAATTTTTCCCATATCTTAGTATATTTACGAAATTGCCCTTAGGCAGAACCGGTCAAATGTGACCCCCTCTTAGAAAATCGCAATCTTTGTTGTCGGACTAGGCCAATCGTAATGCACCAGATGTACAACATGTTATAATACTTTTACTTTTGCTAAACCAATACATGCTTCACAAAGAGCTAAAAAAAAAAAGAAAGAAAGATAAATTAATATAGGAAAGGACTTTAGAACGTTGGCGGATGGGTGCGTTTTTTAGCGAATTGTGGCCGTTTGATTTGAGATGAACGGTCAAGAAGAGAGGACTGGAGTCAAGGGGTAGTAAAGAAATAATCTGACAGGAGTAGACGATTTCCCTTCCAGCACTGAATCGCCTAAAGACCAGACCAAATTTTGAAAATGACTGCGAGACATCGCCGATCTACCTTGAAGACAAAGTCAATTAGGAAGCGCTCTTTTTCGCCAATCTTCCTACGAGGAAGAGCCGTTTTTCCCTGACGAGGAAGATAAGAAAATTTGGAAAACAAGTTATTTTTTCTTTTGTCCTGCTGCACGATTTGATTTCGTGAGATCCCTGTAAGACCAACCATATGCCTGGCCGTTTGTCAAATTTCACCAGCCCTCCCTTTAACAGCTTTTTCCCCCGCTTTTTTCCACTGCGTCCCACAAAGTCTACTGACCACGTCATGCAACGACCTGTTATTTTCTTTGATATGACATTCGTGCCCTCACGATTTTATTTTGAACTCATTTCAAGGACTTATATCATTAAAAAATAATCTATTTATTTTTAAACAATCACATATATCTATTTCCAACGATATAAGACTACACAATTTATCTATTTTTTATAGGGACCGATGGACCACGCCTATATATTTATATATATGTGGTAGACACAGTGAGGCTAGAGAGAAGAAGGGAAGGAAAGATGGCAGTTTGGAGTTGCAAAGAAGCTGTGCCATTTGCAGCCATGGCTGCCGTGGAGTTCGCGAGTGTCGGTGTAAATACGTTGTACAAAGCAGCCACTTTGAAAGGGCTGAACTACTTTGTCTTCGTCGCCTATTCTTATGTTTTAGGTACTCTTGTTCTTCTCCCTCTTCCCTTCATATTTCCCAGGTAAAAATATCCCTCTCTTGACCCGTTACAAGATTTCACTTTCGTTTACAAAAGTTGCTTATAATTTGATACTTGGCGCAGGAGGGATCTTCCTTCTTTTCAGCTGTCTTTTTTCTTAAAATTGTCCTACTTGGACTGATTGGGTATGAAATATATATATATATATATATATATCAGTATAATCCTTTTTATTTGATTTTGTGATTTAATTGAACACAGAGTTTTTTTTTTTTTTTTTTTGGAAGGTAGGTTTTCATCCAACATATGTGCATATAAAGGTATACAATACAGTTCTCCCACTCTTGCCTCAGCTGTTAGCAACATTACACCGGCTTTTACTTTCATCTTGGCTGTTATTTTCAGGTTCTTTGTTTCCCTCCATTTTTAACCTTGTCTTTTGTATATGTTGGAGATTGAATTTTGTCCCACATCGTCACGTTACCGAGTTGTTACGATATTTATACATGGATTGGATTGGACTCCCTCCTCCTTTGAGCTAGCTTTGGGGTTAGAGTCAGTTTTGCAGGATATTACTCCGTTTTCTTCTCTGTAGTAATGTATTTTTAATGCCTCGAAAAGGATGGAAAATCTGGATCTTACAAGCTCAACGACTCATATCAAAATCATAGGCACCATATTTTCAATATCAGGTGCATTGATAGCGGTTCTCTACAAGGGCCCTGTAATTTTATCCTCTGCCTCTTCTGCTTCTCAATCACTGTCCCTGGCCATTCAATACTCGTCGGAATCGCAAACAAATTGGATCTTAGGAGGCCTTTTACTAGCTTCCGAATACCTTATGGCCTCAATATGGTACATTCTTCAGGTAACTTGACTTGAAATACTGGGTTCATACAGGTTAAACGTATTAGTACTAGCGAGACACTCTGAGACGAGTCAAAAAACAAGATATTCTACGACTTATGAACATTCTCATTGGTTTTTGAGTGAAAGAAGTAAAAATAAAAATAAAAAATAAAAAATTTCAAAATACTCTGAATGTTCAAATGTGTATATCTTATTGCACTTTAATGCTCACCGGTACTTGATAGACCCAGGTGATGAAAATATACCCTGATGCAAAAGTTGTGGTGCCCGTGTACTTTCTGTGCACGTCTGCTATGGCGGTGCCAATATGCTTTATAGCAGAACCAAATTTGAGCTCTTGGACACCGTGGCCTGAGATATCACTGATCGCCATCGTATTATCGGTAAGAAACTGTTGTATTATGGTGGTGTTCCATATAATCATGATCAGGCTTGGAATATATGAGTTCAACTAGTCAATGATATATATATATATATATATATTTTAAAATTTGTTTTAGGGATTGTTTGGTACATCTTTCAGCACATTACTCCACACATGGGGGCTTCACTTGAAGGGACCTCTCTATATCTCTATTTTCCGGCCATTATCTATTGCCATTGCAGCGGCTTTTGGTGTCGTATTCCTCGGCGATGATCTCTTCCTCGGGAGGTATATTTAACTCCCCCAAATTACTCTGTCCTTTTATCCAAATATTGGTTTTTTGGCTTAGTTCCAAGATCATGAAAAAGCAAAACTGTTAATTTGGCCTTTTTTTTTTTTTTTTTTTTTTTCCTTCATACACTTTCTAGTGTTGTTGGAGCAATTATACTACTACTTGGATTTTATGCTGTTCTATGGGGAAAGGCACAAGAGGAAGCTGGTACCGATGATTGCGGGTCCGATAATTCGGGAGCCTCTCTTGATGGGAAGGTCCCTTTGTTGTAGAGTTGGAGAGATGGAAATATGGAGAACAGCACAAGCAGATGAATACTAGCTATGATTACCATGTATTCATCTCTCTAGACACGGTTAATGTCCACAAGATCATTTGAATATTCTTAATTTGGAAAAAAAAAAAAAAAAAGATGACTAAAGAAAGTATTCAAAAATCACACACCTACAGTGTAGTTTCTCCAAGTAAATAAATTCTTGTTTCTTGGTTTTCAACCTGAATATGACCGTCAAACCTTAATGCTCCATCTTAGTGCCAATCCCATTGATGTAGAATCGCCATGTTTCCATGAAAACAAAGATACACGCCGCTCAAATCTCACCCACTAGATGATTAAAAAAAAAAATCATCATAATTCTCAATAAAAAGTTGTTAACTAAAAGCCGAAAAAGTTTCAACGGTTCAAATCATTTCTTTTTATCATCAAACGATTAAGATTGTGTTGCACGATACATCTCAAAAAAGTAGGATGCATTGTACTTTCATTCGCAGAAAAAGTAGTGTAAAATCCCACAAGTATGGGAAATAATAAGAACTAAGAATTCAGACCGTCTGCTAGCTTTTTTTTTTTAGCCTAATATTTTTCCTTTGAAAGCCTCTAACTTCACTCAGTTTTGCCATGTTTTTCCTTTGGTTAATTCACTCTTGTTTTTGATCGCCCATAGCTTTTAGATAACATTTTTTTTTGGTTAGGGGGAAAAATTTTTTGAGTTTCAAATTTTTTTTTTGTTCTAGGTTGTCCTTTTCTATGGTGATAGAGTGATACTTTCAACCTCTACTAATTAGTCTAATAGTAAAGGTCTATATCAACTAACACGTGACCGCTTTATGCAAATGGGATAGAAAAAAAGAGAGAAGAGTAGATCTTAATTTTCTCAGCAGTGAAAGCGATATTATATATAAATATATGTAAGTATCTATAAAAACATGGCCCTACCAACTATTTAATTATGTCACACTGCACCAACTTTTGTTGACATAGTAAAAAACAAAAAAAAACTATTGCACCTACCAAATGATGCTGCCTAGATAGAGAAACAAAAATCTTACAGAGAGAGAGAGAGAGAGAGAGAGAGAGAGGAAAAATGGCAGTGTGGGACTGTAAGAAAGAAATAGTGCCATTCACAACCATGGCCATAGCAGAGTTTGCTGCTGTGGGAGTAAATACCTTATACAAAGCAGCCACTTTGAAAGGGTTAAACTACTTTGTTTTCATTGGCTATACTTGTTTTATAGGCACTCTTGTTTTAGTCCCTCTTCCCTTCATCATTCCCAGGTAATAATCCTTTATTTATTATAATTATTTTAAATTTTCTTCTAATATTATATAGATAATTAATAATAATTAAAAAAAAAACACTTGTAATGTACATAATATATATATATATATATATATGTTTTTTGAGATTTGCAGAAGAGTGCTTCCTTCTTTCAAGATGTCTTTCCTCTATCGGATTGCCCTTCTTGCTGTGATTGGGTATGATTTCAACTCAAAATCTATATATTTGGTCATGTGGTTTTGGTTAGTGGAAAAAACGGTCAAGAAAGAAAAACAGAATCCTAATTTTGATCATATGCTTAACAGATTTGTATGTTTCATAAGGCAGGGTTTTATACACGGTATGTGAGTATATAGGTATAGCATACAGTTCCCCAACTCTTGCCTCAGCCATCAGCAACCTAACACCGGCTTTTACTTACATATTTGCCATCATTTTCAGGTTTTTTCTTCTTTTTCTTGTTCAATAAACCTTGATAAAAATATGACGGTTCAGAACTGTGCATACATATTCCAAGTATGTGTCACTCTGTTTTCTTCTTTCTAATAGGATTATTTTCGTGTTTCTAAATAGGATGGAAGTTATGAACTTGAGAAGCTCAATAACTCGTATCAAAATCATAGGCACCGTAGTTTCGATATCGGGTGCGTTGGTAGTGGTTCTCTACAAGGGCCCTGCAATTATATCACCTGAATCTTCCTCTCCTCAATCAGTATCCCTTGCCCTTCAATATCCGTTGGGAACGTCACAAACAAATTGGGTCATAGGAGGTCTCTTACTAGTCTCCCAAACCCTTCTAGGCTCAATCTGGTACATTTTTCAGGTACCTTAAAACTCAAGAAATTTCATTTTCGAGTGGCAATTGATGAAAACTTCAGGCTATAAACATTTCAATTCTTTTCTTTGAATTGGCAGATGTTGGTGATAGAACTGTACCCCGATGAACAAATCGTGACACTCTTATACTTCCTATGCAAGACAATCATTGCCGTACCGATATGCTTTTTAGCAGAAACAAAATGGAGTGCTTGGACACTGAAGCCTGATATGTGGATCACCGTTATAATATCCGTAAGATAGTTTCTAACAATGTACGCGAAGCGCAATAAATTGTCGGTATAAACGTCTATATTGATTCTGTATTCTCTCTTAATTTTTAGGGATTATTTGGTCCATCCTTCGGCACGTTACTTTGTACATGGGGGCTGCACTTGAAGGGGCCACTATATATCTCAATCTTCAAGCCATTTTCAATTGCTGTTGCAGCCGTGTTCGGTGTCATTTTTCTCGGTGATGCTCTCTGTCTTGGGAGGTATGTAACTTATCATTCTATCCTCCGAGATCACCAAAAAAAAAAAAAAAATACTATGGTCAACTTGCTTCTTTTTTTTTTTTTTGGGATAACTCAGTTTCCCTTTTTCTTTTTTCCCAAGTGTCCTTGGAGCAACTATACTACTACTTGGGTTTTATGCTGTAATATGGGGAAAAGCACAAGTAGAAGACACCAGGGATTTGGGGCCTGAAAATTTGGTAGCCTCGCCTGATGGGAAGACCCCTCTGTTGCAAAGTTACATAGGCGAAGATTTAGCGAATACGTAGTGCACGCAGATGATCATACAAGCCGATTTTGTTTTTGGGCTACAAAGTAAAGATATGAACGATAGCTGGTTGAGGATGATAAAATATATGTTGTATGCAATTCATTGTAAAGAGTTCAAATGTATTGGAAATCTTTTACCACTATGGATGACTCAATAGGCTTGTGTAACAGTCTTCAATCTAGCAGGCTGATGATCCTCTGGAGTCGTATGAGTCTTCATTAACCAAATAATTGTATGTATAACTAAATTTGAACGGATCCAATTACACATGTTTTTATCCAAATGAAATTTTTTTGAAAAGAAACGTTTGAATTGCCATCCGAATTGTTATTTGGATGTTCTAATAAAATGACAACATAAAATTTAAACATTTGAATATGTGTTTAAAAAGATGCTTAAAACAATCATTTAAAGACATCCAAATGTTGCATTTAAAATAACCTGAATATTAAAGAACAATGTTGGGTCTACGAATGCACCGGCTTCAACCAGTTTAGGCCGTTTGGGCCATTCCATTCAATTGGCAATTAGAATAAGAAAAGTGAAAAAAAAGAAAAACAGAGAACATTTAGATGGCTTGTCCCATTCGGATGGAGTTTTAAGACTCCTTTTGAAATAGTCCACAACTGTAATTTTAATATTGTAGCAGCAATATTTTTTATGCCTTATTCGAAAAAATATTAAATGATTTTTTTTAACATCTAGTCAGATAGACATTCAAATTTTTGTGTTAAATAATTCTGTTTAGATTGCAATATATGTAAATATCCAAATGCCAGTATTGTAATGTCCGGAAAAATTCCAGACTAAACCCCTTAGTTAGAAAGAGGTCAAGTCCCAAATTTTTCTGGTAATCTCATGTAATGATGGAAAAAAAAAAAAAAAAACTTGTGGTAATAAATCCCAAATTTTACAATTTTCAATATTTTATGTCAGTAATAGCATAGACAGTGTAATTAGACACTGTAATAATTTTACCGAGCTGAGTTACATTCGAAAAACTTTAATTACTAAAGTAAATATGAAATGTTTCTATTTAGATTAAAATTGGACATCAAGTTCATGAAAATGTCCAATATAATTCAACAAGTATACGGTATAAGTGAAATATTGTGTCGAGTGCAAGATTAGCATATCTTGCCAAAACTGTATGTTAATTAGCACCCAATGTATGAACAATATGAACAAGCTCTGAAAGTCTATGACATTACTAAAATCACCAAGACAACAAAACAATGGAAAACCCTAACCCAACCAGTATAATTTTTGGACAGGTGAATTTAGTACAGTACCGAAAAAATTTGAATTTTGATGCAACAAGGTCATAATTTGATCCAATTTGAGGTTTAGAACCCTAAATAAGCAATTCGGGTTAATTTCATCACTATTTGGAAAAATTTCCTGGACTATGTAATTTTGTCTCGGACAACAATTTCAAGTAGTCAAATATTGAATTATGATCATATGAGAAGTTAAGAGCATCTATGAGCTCTACGACACTGCTAGGAAATAAAAAAAATATGTTGTTTGAAAATCAGAGCAAAATAGGAAAATTTTCTATATCGAGTAGCACCTTAACTCGTACTGCAATTTCAGACAACCAAATAGTGTTTTATGACCATACAATGATTGAAGTATAATTATGGATCATATAGAACAGTTAGAGTATGAATATATCAGTTGTTTGTGGATTAGAGCAAAAATGAACATTTTACACTCTCCAAAAATATTGCTGGAAATGTTTCCGGATAAAGTTTAGACTGAAGACCAAGTATTGAGCTGCATTTTTCAGTCCTTTAACAGCAGCCAACCCACGGTTTTTAGAAGGCCAACAAGCCAAGAAGCATCTTTTCTTGAATCGAGGAAGAGGTGTCAAAATTTTGTGGTAAAAAAATGTTAGGTGATGTCATGTATAGTAACCAAAATGTGGTGTGCATTTTAATGCAATTTTGCTCCAATTTCAGCCAAGAAAAACGTCCTCCTACAGCCCATATGTCTGATATTTTGTCCTTCAAAAACAAGCTTAACTAAGCTTGAGTAAGTGTGACAAACATAAGCCAAAATTAGCCATATGTCTATGAAAGGAAGCAAGGCCATTAATTGGTCATTTTGCAACCCATTTCACCTCCTTTCTTCAGCATAAAGACAACCATCTCTTCTCCTTTTATCCCTCACTTTTCAAGCCTCCAAGCCTTAAGAAATCATCAAGTTTTTTCAAATGTTTTATCCTAAAGCTTTCCAAGGTATTATCCTAAACCACTTCCTTAAGCTTTCCAAGTTTATTTGCTAGAACAAGTGTATAGGAATTTCTTATTAGGTTGTAATAAGTTTTATATTATGGTTATTTCAAATTTTTTTTAAATAAAAAAAATGTCAATTATATTAGTCACCGAAATAAGCCTAAACGACATAATAAACGACTTTTTTAGACTTGGCGATCTTCAAAGAACTTTTAGATCTACTCGAGATCTAAAAGTTTTAGATCTAAAAGTTTCATGAAGACAAATTTGTCTAAAAATACCTATAAGACCATATTTCAGGCCTATATTTAAAACTGGGCAGAAGTAGTTTTTATACTGCCCGGCCACATATTTTTATCAAAATGAGTACCTTAGAGACCGAATTAGGTTCTCATCAAACGTTAACATTTTAGATCTAATCGAGACCTAAAAGCTTCATGAAGACAACTTTGTCTAAAAATGTCAGTAGGATACAGTTTTAGCGCCGAAAAGGAAGTAACTGTTAAACGGATCAAAAACCTGTTTTGCAACTTGTTAACCACGGATTTCCTTGCAAAACAGTAAGATAAAGTTGGATTTTGGCGTGATACAGAAAATGAAAGTTGTAGATCTCGTCGAAGTGTAATAGTTTCACGATGATGAAATGGCAAATAACGACTCTATGGTACAGTTTTACATGATTTTTGGAAAGTACTCTTAAGGAGTGATTTTTCACTGTAACTATTACACATAAGTACAATTTTGAAAACTATTAAAAAAACGACAGTGTTAGAGATTAGAAGTAGTTTTCAAATTAAAATATGGAATTTTTAGATCTTGAAAGATCTGCAAGTTTTACGAAGAAAGCTGTTTTACAAAAATGTCTCTAACACAAGTCGTTTTTCGGTTATATTTTAAAATGACTGAAACAATTTCACAACTATATATGAAAATCATTTTTATATGAAACACAACATTTGTAGAATACTCAAATCTACATTAGTTAGCAGAAAGAAGTTTCTCAAATGATGTTTTTATTGAAATATTTTTGTCATGAAAATCTTTAAAAATCGGTTTAAATTGTAATTTTACCCACATAAATTAAGATTTAGTCTTTGGGCCACTAAACGATACAATCCTCATTATGAGATGTATCAACTAGTTTTAAACCAAAATGGTTTCTAGAATTTAATAATATGATAAATCAATATTTTTCTCGATAGAGGAGTTTATCCATCGGCAAACTGAACTTAGAGCTAGATTGAAACGACCCGCCTAGTACAGGCCGTTACCATACATACATACATACTGAACTTCTTGTACATACTTACATATTCACGAAAAACAGCGGAAATATTTTTTTTTTTTTTACGGACTTAAAAGCGTATAACGTGTGACAACCCCCCCCTTGGGAGAGGAGCCGTCAGTTACGTACGTAAACTTAACTTGTATTACTTTCTAAAAATTCAGGAAATTTTTTTTTTTTTTTTTATAAATATTTGTTACTTGTTAACTTACTATCTATAAGATAACTATTCATAGAGTGTTAAAAAAAAACATAAGTAAAGTATCATAGTACCATATATTACAAACCATTTCATTTTTTTTTTTTAAGCTGCGGAAATGTTTTTTTTTTTTTTTTTTTTTTTTTTTTACAAGGTGATATCCATAAACCCTCTTCCTCCACTGTCACATCATCTGTCTTGTCCATTTATGCCTTCAGTTGATCACGGGTTTCTTACCCATATTACCTACAACATATATTTCTTAAATGAGCTTTCGCCCAGCAAGTACAGATATAAATCTCACAATGCATGAATAATTAGCATGACATTTTGTGCAATTCTAAAGTCTTTTGCTTATAAACTTATTGGGCCCCATTGTGTACGTACCAGGTGCGCGCGACCATTGGGTAGTTGGGGGAGCGACCCTCCAGTTATACCCAAGGTCATACATAAATCATTCATGAATTTTACCTCACCTGAGTGGAGGTTGGTACGACACTTTTTTTAACATTTCACTTTTATTAGCCTCATATAATTAAGTAAGTGATCATGCAAATATGACATGTCACAACATCATATATAAAAAAAATATTTGAATAACATTAACATTGAAGCATCGTAATCATATTCACATAATTAGCACATAATTCACCACATATGCACACCAACACAACAAGCATTCATGGTTTTATGTTGTAGGTGAGATCTGTACTTACAGGAATTCAATAATCTGGGATTTTTCTGTCAGTCGACGTCGTTCTAGTACACCGTCGGCACCGTGTCCTGATTTAAGCGACACCCGACAGTTAGAGTAGTATTTTAAAATGACCATTCTTCTTATGAATATTTCTTTTCTCTATTTTTTTCTATTTTTATTATTTTTTTCCAAATCCTTACTGTTTTGCACGTAGTTGCTTTAAATTCTCTATATCTTGCTTTCTACTAGAACAACATAGAAACAATCATTTTTTTAGTATATAAAAAAAAAAACAACTCAAACAGTTTTAAGAAATTTCCATTTTATCCCAAAATTTGACAAAATTCTCATTTTAACTTTTATTGGACTTTCGTTTATTTGTATTGTTATACCTCTTCGCCTATAAGTAATTTAAGACAATTGAAACAATTACTCACACTGAAACATCCAGTTTACAAATTTGTTTCCTTTTTTTTTTTTTTTTTTCTTAACTTGATTTTATAAATTTCTTTTCGAAAAGTGCTCATCTAACACTTTTTCCACATAAAACTTTCACTAATCAATTTCCTATCACATGCATCCTTTGTAAAAATCCCAGAGTCTAAAATAAGAATAGACTTCCATATATATATATATACATACATCAACCTTTCTCACTAAAATCCATTCATGAGCAACACACAAACAAAAGTTGTCAACTTTCTATCTACTAAACTACAAACTTTGTATAAAAAGTTTGTTTCTTATACCATAACCATTCCGAACACATGATATTTCATTAGCTTCACGACTTTTGGCTAAAAAAATATTCAAACCATAACTTCAACTAATCATACAAGCATGGAGATATTTCACAACATACACATATTCATGATTCCCAACTAGTTCATTAAACCAAGTCCATCACCGAAATAGTTTACATACATATACATTCATCCCTTTACTTTTTTTTTTCCCCCCTGAAATCACATAATCCAATTTCAAGAAAAGAACAAATTTGAGTATCTTACCTAGCTTCCTTCAAATTGATTTTTTTAGCTTATAGCACCTCCTTGAAAATCCTTTGATTTCTTGATAGAAACTAGACAATAAATTTTCAGTTCTTAGAATAGAAATTTCTCAAAATATTACTAAAAGAAAACATAAAATTTTGCAAATTTGTTACCTTTTATGACTGCCAAACACTTTGATCTCTTGAATAAAAACTTGCTAGAGAACCAAGCATGAAGATTTAGAGGGATTTTTGTTTTTTTGTTTTTTGTTTTTTTTTTTCCTCTGTTTCCAGACGTTTTTTTTTTTTTTTTTTCTTTCTCTTCTTCTTCTCTGTCTCCAGACGTGTATTCTGGGAGATGAAGAAGCAATTGCTTCATTCTCTTTCCTTGTGTTCAATTTAAGTGGATGACAGCTTGCTTCTTCTTTCTTTTTCTTTTTTTATTTTTTTTATTTTTTAAACTTATCCATTAAGTCATACTTGTCAAAGCATCGGCCATTAGATTAAAATTCATATAATCTTAACCCTTGATCCTTGAAGATAATTTCACTTTAATCCTTATCCTATTCAGCAGTCATTTATAATATATTATGATTCAACATAGTAAATTTTAAACTGAAAATATATATATATATATACATATATATATATATTTAAAAACTGTTCAAACAACTTTTGATATTTAAAAATATCTATATGTTTAAACTGTTAAAACAATTTTACTTTTTATTATTATTATTATTTTTTTACAGATCAGAATTAAATTCTGACTGTTGTAATTCGATTCAGAAAAAAATTATAAATTTCACTTCTTTTACATGATAAAACTGTATGATGGACTTGGCATTCTTTATTGGGATTTTCATGATCACTTTTATCTATTTATGATCTTTATGGAAATTTTCCTAAATTCCCAAATTCCTTACATAGAGAAAAAATTTAACTAGTGACATAGAGACATACTGAATCATAAAATTACAGGAATTTACATCTTTATTACAGAAAAATCACAGTTTAATTTCTGTTTAACTCCGAAATTAATGCCGTGAATTTTCCAGTCGTTACATAACGCGTGCCTCATATAAAGGTGTCTATATTAAGGATTTTAAACATAAGATAAATACATAAGGAAACAAAACGCGTAGCGGCTAGATCTCCCACATTTCACAGTTTGCCCCGCCACGCCCTTCCATCTTGCATCAACCATTGCTGACAGGTTGTTTACCTACAGCATAAACGTAAGACAGTGAGCTTTCGCTCAGCAAGTACAACTTCCTAAACCGCGACATAAACAAACATAATCTCAATCTTATCTTAAAACCTTCTAGCATAATACATCGTAACATAACTTACTATAACATAACGTCATAACATAACCATCATAATATAAACTTCATAGCATAACATCATAGCATAAACTTATCGTCACATAAACTTCATAGCATAACATCATAATGCATGGTCCATTTATGCTCGTATTATGCTCAATTCATTCTTAACTTACTTTCATTACTTATATTACTTATGGGCCCCTTACTTGAGTGTACGTACCCGGCGCGCAACTATGGACTTACTCTTGCCATAGCTCAACCCGACCTCGGACGGGGGGCACGACACAGGCGACTTGCTTGCCATCTTACTTTCTTTTCATCTTGTCATGTCATACTTGATCTTATTATTCTTATAAGATTTCGTGAACATGCTTCGTGTTCTCATACATACATGCTTCATGTTTTAAGAATCATAACATAATATTCATCATGAACTTACCTTGACTTATCATATTTCATAACTTAGCATACAACATAAAATTAACATGGCATATAACATGGCATAACAATAACATAGTATAGCAATAACAACATAATATTGCAACCACAACATAACATACAAATAGGTATACCCTCCTAGCATACATCTAACAATAACATACTTGGGCAAGTACCACAACAAAGCCTATGCTGTAGGCAGTAGTTGTACTTACCTCTCTTACTATGTCCTGCGTAGTGCTGCTCCTTTTCTGAGTACAGCTGCAGGTTCCCTCCTGCTTGTTGAAGGACATAGGTGAGGTTCTAATTAGTATTTGTGGAATGTTGGTGATCTAACGATCATGCCTATATAATCCTAGTTGTATGTCCGTGATACTAGATGTCTTACTGGGTTACAAATAGTAACCCTATTGTTTTAGAACAACCAAACATGGATTATTTCTTAAAAGGTTACATTGGATAACCTTAAGTGCCAAATCTTTATACATACCGTTAGGGTTAGGTTACCTTTCTAACCTTGGGCTTTATTCTTGTCCATAATTATTGGGTTACCTCAATTAACCCTATATCTTAGCTCAATTTATTAATCTTGATATCCTTTAGGGTTATCTTGCCTAACCCTTAAGGTTAATTGTAGTCAAACTCTTGGTCAACCAAAGTCAACTTTTGGTCAACTAAGGTCAACCCTATAGGAGTCAAACTTGAGCTTTAGACTTTGGCCCAGTAATTTGGATATCATTTCCGGTTATTACCCGTAATCATCTTGCTTACCCAATTTGGTTTATAAATCCATTTTCCATTTATTTGGAAACTTGGGTAAATTAACTTCAAAAATCTTTTACTTATCTCATAAAAATTCTTATTCTTGAAATAGGTCTTTGAAAAAATCATTTAGGGCTGGAAACTGCCTTTGGAGCAGTTTTCGTAATTAAAACAGTGGTTTTGGAGAAAGATACAATTTTTCCGAACTGTTTTTAGAAAATCCTGTGCAGGAATTTCCTGTCCCCTGCACAGTCTTTATAAAACCGTGTCAGTTTAAAGATCCATTCCGATTTTGAAAAAGTTGTCTTCACAAAAGTTCTAGCTCTCGAAAAATCCTAAAACTTTTATGTTTTACAAAAAATTTAATTCGGACTCTAACCGGTTTGTTTTGGCGTTTGAACTTACCTGCTCGTGCACAAATCCTGGGCACAGATCAGGTTCGGGTTTTCGTGAAAACGAAGGCTATTGGAGTCTTATTTTGGAAATCCATCCACTTTGCCCTCTAGGAAAAATCGTTCTCTACAACTTTAATGTTTTACGTTTTTCCCAATTCGGCCTTTAAAGGCCTCAAATTCCACTTTTTAGAAAACTGGGCAGTTCACATCCGAACTGGCAGTTTTTTGTTCTCACATTCATTTTACGTCCTATTTCGTGTAATCTACCTCAACCGAACACGCGGGAGCCTAGATAGCACACATGCAGCATTTTCTAACGTCCCACATGAACAAACATGCAACTCAAACGCACCCATGCAACCAAAAATCGGACTGTCCTAGCCTAGGTTTGCATGGTTCTAGGTTGTCTCATCATTCCATTCCTTCACATACCACTCCATAATCAAAATTAACAACCTAGCATGCAATTCTAGGACCGGCTTGCACATAAAAACAGGGGACATACAATTCATCATCCATCTAGCATGCATCCTAACATTCAAATCAAACATAAACACAAATAAAAGCTCATAACAAATATAAATATCAAACCACCCTTAAAACCTAATCAAGCACCACACCTAATCAATCTAGGGCAAAGAAAACTTGAGCTTATGCTCTTACATTTTTCAACTTGAAATACAAATAAATTTCAAATTGAAAGCTCAATTGAAAAGGTTAGGGCTAAAGAAAATACCTTGGTTCAAGACAAGGCTTAAGCTTAGGGTTTGGGGTCCAAAATCCTTTCCTCCCTTTGGTTCACACAACCGGCCTCACCACTCACCTAGGGGCACCAAAATTCTTTTGGTCACTTGGTTGGTTCACCACAAATCCGGCCACACCACCAAGCCTTCCCACTTCATTTTTTTTTTCTCTTCCTTTTCTTCCTCCCCTAACACTCGGCCACTTGGTCAAATGGGTCTCAAAAATTTCCAAACTTTTTCTTTGGCTTTCCACTACAAATCCAAACACTCCCTAATCAAAACCCCCTTGAAACTTTTGATTTTTCTCTCCTCTTTTTCTCTTCCTTGGCTGCTGATTTTCAAGAAGAAAATTGGCAAAAACCTCCCCAAATTTATCAATAAAAGTGAATAGCAACCACTCCTATTTATAGAGGTTGAGAAACTTTGTTAAATTGTACAAAAACCCCATGAAAACTAGAAATTGCACAAAAACCATGCAAGGTGGCCGGCCATATGCTTGGTGAACAAGCAAGAATTTCTTTCCAAACTAAAAAAATAAATTATGATGTCATAATTAAAGGATAAGGTGATGTCATCCGCCTTAGACCTTGTTTGGCTATTTTCCCCAATAACCAGTCCATTTTTTAAGCTACACAGATATTTCCAATACCGTGTTCACTTATACACAGTATTTTTATACTGTACTGCAGTCCAAAATTTATCTGTGTAAAAATGGACATTATAAAATTCTTCTTATTTTTCCGAGCCCTTTTTGTCTTTAATCCTCACTAGGTGTGCTTGATTTTCTAAGGTGGTTTGTAAAGCCTATACATGCTAACTCAATCGTAAAGACGATTTCCGCAGTATCTTTACCATATTGCATTTCATAATTACTGCAAAGTCAACCCTTTGACCATTCTTGGTCAAACTTTTACTTTCTTTGAATCTTGTACTTTTTCGTTCTTTGACTCAAAAAGGGCCGTTGCTAATCTAAGCAATCCATTTTGAGTTTTTATTGAACCATAAAAACTCATAAAATGTAAGAAAACTCTTAACCGAGCTTTTTCAAAAATACCTCCATGGTATACATTCAATTCCTTTAAAGGAAATAATGATATCGGAAAAATCCAGGTATTACATAGATATTAGCTCTAAAGTCTTCAGAAGGGTTATAGAATGTTTAGTAAGAGATTTTTCAAATAGTTTAATAGCCTATTGATATAATGGGCCTAGAGGCCTAATAACACTAGATTTTGATAATCTAGTGCTAACCAATTGAGTTAAATAATTTGATATATAACTAATTAAATTTCTAGAATCAAATTAGTTAGACTAAATATTTATATATATGTTATGAGTGATCAAACAGGATGTGAACCTATTAAAACACTAAGCGTACATGACGAGCACAATACCGTAGTAAAAATTAGGTAAGTACAAACCTCACCTACAATATGAAAATTAATGTTTTTTAATGCAAATTGTTTTGAATAAACTGTTTGATGTCATGTTTGACTCCATGAATATTGTTATGTTTTAAAGCTATTATGGTATATATATGTCTCAGTTTTATAGTTTTTAGATTTTACGTTGAGGTATGACATACTGCAAACTCACCATAAAGTAATTAACAAGACTAAGACAAGACAAGTTAGGTGTGTCGTACCAACCTTCCATAAATGGATGATCAGTTCAGTTAATTTTAGTAGATTTGGAGCAAGTCCAGTTTATGATCTCAGTGCCGTTAGGGACATTGTAAACCCCTACAACCCAATGATTGCGCACATCCGATATGTACACCAGGGCCCACAGATAAGACAAGATAAGACAAACCATAATCAAGAATAATGGATGATTCACAATCAAGCATAAATGGATCATGTATGTTTTGTGCCATGTTTTTAATTATTTTGCAAGGATTTGTTTGTACTTATTGAGTGAAAGCTCATAAAAATGTTCATACTGTAGGTAAGAAACCCGCAATGTAATGGATACACTAGGTGAGCTGTGAAGTAGATGTGAAGGATGGGATGGAAATCACTACGCAGAATTTCAGCAAGTGTTTTGAGTATTAAATTATACTAATTAGTAATGTTTAAAAATGCAAACATGTTTAAGTTACTTATTAGTAAGTAATTATTTAGTAATGATCAGTAAGTTTTTATGTTAAAATGTTATACTTGTTTTGGTAATTACCATGATATGTACATAATAATTATATGTCATGTAAGCAGTATGTATTTATATATATAAAATCTTCCGTAATTTTCAAGTATTAAAACTAATTAAGTATAATAAAGATGTACTGTAACGAACAGGTAAGTAGGGTTGTTATAAGTATAAATGACAATATAATGTTTCTGTTTAGTTTTTTTCTGTTATAATTGAATTGCAACCATTAGAATTTCTTCCAAGAGAACATGAATTTCTTCCAAGAGAACATTCTCTTCATATTGCGTTCCAAGATCACCAAATAAGTACTATTGCCTCTTTGCTAGCTTAGTTTAGCAAACACAATTGTCTTTTTTTTTTTTTTTTTTTTTTTTTTTTAATCGTTTGTTGCAAAGTAAAAACTCCAAGACTGTGTCAATTTGCTAGTTTGTTTTGAATAACTCACCTGAGGGGAAGACCCCTTTGTTGCATGCCCAGTGGATATGCAAGTTATTCTCTCCATCTCTGTATAGTGTCTTCCAAAATAGTCAAATATTAGATTGCTGGTAGGCCATCAATTTTCCACCTAAAAATGTCAAAAAATATTAAACCAATAACCATATGTTGCTTCTCTGGATGAATCCTAAATGGCATGGCTCCTATCTGTTTCAACTAGTTTTGGTATTTGGGCATTCCATTCAATTGGACAATTTGAGATGGCGGTTGAAAAAAAAAAGAAAAAGAAACCACTTGTGTATAGTTCCGATGTCATTTATAAAAATAATATTTAATATTTTAACCATCTTTAGCAAGACTAGAAAAATGATGGCCTATCCCTTTTAAATGGGTCCCATTTTCCTGTGCTCCATTTACATCCCTACTTTTGTTTATTTATTTATTTTTGGACGTAGTGCGTTGTCTCTTTTTGCAAGACACTACAAAGTGAATGGGAGAAGATAAAACTGTAATACATTTCCAATAATTGAAGTCTAGAGAGAGAAAGGAAGAAAGGAAATGGGAAGTTGGGACTGTAAGAAAGAAGTTGTGCCGTTCACGGCCATGTTCGCCGTGGAGTTTGCGACAGTCGGCATAAATACGTTATACAAAGCAGCCACTTCCAAAGGCCTGAGCTTCTTTGTCTACATCGGCTATTCTTATGTTCTAGGCACTCTTGTCCTTCTCCCTTCATCTTTCCCAGGTAATAATTCAATCCCATTATATTCCTAATCTCCTGCAATCAGTATAGCTTAGCTCTGGACCACTCTTTAATATATGTATATATATATATATATAGTTGAGCTGCAATCCAACACCCTTATATTTATATCAATATCTAAGTAGTATCATATCACAAGATTTTAAATAGAAAGTTACGGAGCATATATCTGTCCAAGATATAAAACATTTTATATATATATATACACACATATGACATATGTACTCTGTTTTGTGAACTTACCATTTTTGAGATGTGCAGAAGGGAACTTCCTCCTTTCAAGATATCTGTCTTCTTCAGAATTGGCCTTGTTGCACTGTTTGGGTATAAAAAAGTTTTGATAATTTGATTTTGATTAGAGTAAAAGAAAAATGGACAAGAAAGAAAATGAGCGTACAATTTTTACATATGTTTTGTACGGCAGGCTTTCAAACAATTTGTGTCGATATAAAGGTATAGAATACAGTTCCCCAACTCTTGCTTCAGCCATGAACAACCTCACTCCCACTTTTACTTTCATTTTGGCCGTCATTTTCAGGTCCTTTCTTCTTCCTTTCTACCTGCTCTTATTTTTTTTTAATCTTGATTACTATTAATTATGTGATCTTAAAACAAAAACATGGTATAGAGTACCTCTGTTCTTAGGATATATAAATATAGAGCATTGCTATGGTCCTTCCGGAAGGATTATACTCCGAAAGGTGTAAGTAAAATATTCTGTGATTACTAAATTTGTTGATGCTGTGTCTTTTTAAAGTTCAGGTTAAGTTAAATAAATGTTACGTCACGCTCATTTTTAGATGTTTCGGTGGGCGTATGATCCTCCCAAGAAGACCGTAGCAAAATGCGATACATAAATATATATATATATTTTATATGTTTATAACTGCTCTGTTTTCCTTCCTCTATTCAATTATTTATATATTTTTTATATTTTTTATGGCTCAAAAAGGATGGAGAATATAGACATGAGAAGCAAAACAACTCGAAGTAAAATCGTAGGCACCATACTTTCAATATCAGGTGCTTTGGTAGCCGTTCTATACAAGGGCCCCACAGTTCTGTCTTCTGCGTCTTCATCTCCTTCTCTACCATCGTCCCTTTCCCTTCAATATCCACTGCGAACCTCCAAAACAAACTGGGTCCTAGGAGGTCTTTTACTAGTTTTTGAAAACCTTCTTAATGCCTTCTGGTATATTTTTCAGGTAAGTTGACATAATATATATATATATATATATATATATATATAGAGAGAGAAAAGATCAAGAATTTCATCCAAAGCCTGGAACAAATTATAATGTTCAAATGAGCCCTTTTTAATAACAGACCCAGGCAATGAAAACGTACCCAGATGCGCAAATTGTGTCACTCATTTACTTCTTGTGCAAGACCAGTATTGCCTTGCCAATATGCTTTCTAGCAGAAACAAAATTGAGCGCTTGGACACTAAGGCCAGATATAGTATTGGCCACCGTTGTATTATCGGTGAGTTTTTCTAAATGAAATAACATATGTAACACTATGCTTTGGGATATTATAAAATAGGAAAATGTTTAGGAGGACCACAGCTTTTACAATTAATTAAAAGTGGACCCCATCTGTGGCTTATATTATGAGACATATTTTTTATTAGTGTGTGGTGCTGAACACTGATGTCCCTATATTGTTAAGAATTTCTAAAGAGAATTTGGTTTTTCAGGGAGTGTTTGGTCCGTCCTTCAACACATTGATCCACACATGGGGGGTACACTTGAAGGGCCCTCTCTATATCGCCATCTTCAAACCGTTTTCGATTGCCATTGCAGCTGCCTTCGGTGTCATATTCCTTGGCGACGCTCTCTTCCTTGGGAGGTAGTACAAATTACAACTTAACTGTTCCATTACTCTGTCCTTTCACTCGCAT
Source organism: Ficus erecta (assembly GCA_008635985.1). NCBI lineage: Eukaryota > Viridiplantae > Streptophyta > Magnoliopsida > Rosales > Moraceae > Ficus > Ficus erecta. The sequence goes on from BKCH01000009.1 coordinate 1,081,484, forward strand.
TGTATGTGTTGGGTTTAGTTCTAAGACCACCAATGCAGTACCATTGTCTCGTTGCCAGTTTAGCTTAGACAACTAGTTAATTTGTCGTTTTTATTCTTTGTTTTTTTTTTTTTTAATTTTTTTTTCTAGTGTCGTTGGAGCAACTATACTACTACTTGGGTTTTACGCTGTTATATGGGGAAAAGCACAAGAAGATGATGCCAAGGATTGTTTGTCTGATAACTTGAGAGCCTCACCTGATGGGAAGACCCCTCTGTTGCGAAGTTAAAGATCCCAAGATAACGGAGAAAATATGTAGCACACGAACATGAATTTTAGCTTTTCATTTTTATGCATATTAGCCCCCAAGGTCCACACCCGACAGTAAAATCCCACCTTTTTTTTTTTTTTTTTTTTCTTTCCAATTTTTAATTCTTGGAAACAATAAACTCCAAAATACTTGGAAGGAAAAGAAGTAATTTTATAATGGTTGTAAAAATAATAATAATAATAATAATAAAAAAACCATATCTTCTCTGATTGACAGCATGCAAATGCATTATGGGCAATTTTGCAAGTGCAATGGTAAGTAAGATTTACATTCATAATCCACTCGAATGTAATGTTGCACAAGGCTTCTAAGAAGGAATGGAAATTTCCTCTGAAAATGGCTCTGTTTTCTTTGTGATCTCATTTACTTTGTCTTTTTCGCCTGAAATCTTTTAGCTTTTCTTCATTCACAATTAATATTATTTTTTTAGTTTAATCATTATTATATATTATCATCTTTAAATTATTTATATATTAAAAATTTACGTTTACGAAATAAAAATTTTATGACATGTCAAAAACGTAAACACATCATTATAAATAACTTTCTGTAACAAATATAATATAGACTTTAGTATATATGTTAGAAATAGTCTTATACAGATACTATTCAACGAAAGGTTAAAAAAAAAAAAAAAAAATCACTAAAGTGAGACTCACTTGCAACTCCTAGGCCGGCAAGTATTGCACATGATCTTTCACATTGTGCATGACAGATATCACCACCAAATATATTCTACTTTATTTGCTATGTATGCTTATCGAGGCAGTCAAAGGTGCAATTAAAAATGGAGGGACGTGCTTATTTTATTATTATAAGCATGGCATATGCTCCTCATGGTTCTGCATAATAGATTAAAAAAATACGAGTAAAGTTAACCAAAATATGCTGCATAAGATATAAAATCATGTGTGTGTGTGTGTGTGTGTGTGTGTGTGTGTGTGTGTGTGTGTGTGTGTAGAGAGAGAGAGAGAGAGAGAGAGACTAGGGGTTAAGGAAATGGATTGTTGGCACTGTAAAAAATAATTATTGGAATTAAAGGTCTTAATTATGGACTATAATATTGAAATGTATGTTGGTGGATGAATACACTATCTTTCACGTTTGACTATTTTATCGTATTCTAGGAGTTGAAAATAATGGCCTTTCAATACCAACTGCTTAATCATATTAGTTTTTAGAACTCCAAATCCTTGAGAGATAGAGAAAAAGAGAGCAAAGGGAAATGGCGGGATGGGAATGGAAGAAAGAAGTTGTGCCATTCACGGCCATGGCTGCGGTGGAGTTAGCGACGGTGGGGCTGAACACATTGTACAAAGCAGCCACTTTGAAAGGGCTGAGCTACTTTGTTTTCATGGCCTATACTTATGTTTTAGGGACTCTTGTTCTGGTCCCTCTTCCCTTTATATTTCGCAGGTAAGTCATTCATTATAGCTTAATCTACAAGTTTTTAACATGTTCAATGTTTAGTGATATGCACTTTAGTTATGTTATTTGAGATTTGTGCAGAAGGGAACTTCCTTCTTTCCAGTTGTCTTTCCTCTATAGAGTTGTTCTCGCTGCGATTATTGGGTACGGAAATATGTATCTCTCAAATCTCTGGTATTTTTATTTTGGACTAAAGAAAAAAATGGAGTTCCGAAACTTCTCATGTGCTAAAGTTTGATGTTTTGCAAGGCAGGATTTCATACCATGTATGTGCATATAAAGGCATAGAGTACAGCTCACCGATGCTTTCCTCAACTATCGGCAACCTTACGCCCGCTTTTACATTCATTTTGGCCGTCGTTTTCAGGTAATGCTTTATTCCTTCTTTATTATCTCTCGTGACATTATGATCCTTAATTATCTTAGGAAAAGTATGCTCTTTGTAATTTTTTTTAATGTCCCAAAAAGGATGGAAAATCTGGACATAAGAAGACCAACAACTCGAATCAAAATCATAGGGACTGCGCTTTCAGTTTCAGGTGCATTGGTAGCGGTTCTCTACAAGGGCCCTGCAATTTTATCCTCTGCATCCTCATCTCCTTCTAAACCCCAATCCGTTAAATTTCGTTTGGAAACATCCGAAGAAAATTGGGTCGTGGGAGGCCTTTTACTAGTTTCACAAAACCTTCTAGGCTCAATGTGGTACATTATTCAGGTACCTTCTTGCTCAAAAAATTTTGAGTCCTCAAAATGCAGCAAATTTTTGAACGTTGAGATGTACAAATTGTTGAAAAGTTATGACCGATGCTATTAATTAACTAACATTTTAGTTCTTTCTAGTACTTGACAGACCCAGGTGATGAAAATGTACCCAGATGAACAAATTGTGACACTAATTTACTTCCTGTGCAAGACAATCATTGTGGTACCAATATGCCTTATGGCAGAAACAAAATCGAACGCTTGGACACTGAGGCCGGATATAGCACTGGTGACCATTGTATTATCAGTAAGAAACTGTCGTCGCCTATTTAACACGACGACCGGTTGGTATATATTGTTTAACCGGTTAAAGATTTCTCTTTATATTTTCAGGGATTCTTTGGTCCGTCCTTTAGCTCGTTACTTCACACATGGGGGCTGCACTTGAAGGGGCCTCTCTATATCTCAATCTTCAAGCCATTTTCGATTGTCGTTGCCGCTGCGTTCGGTGTCATATTCCTTGGTGATACGCTCTGCCTCGGGAGGTATATTAACTTCTTATTACATACTTTTATTCAAGTGGAATCTTAAGATCAGTACCAAGATCACCAAAGAACAACAACTGATTTTCCCTTTTTCTTTTAATCTTTGATGTCTTTTTCTAGTGTCGTTGGAGCAATTATCCTACTATTTGGGTTTTATGCTGTGATATGGGGAAAAGCTCACAACGAAGATACCGAGGATTGTGGATCTGATAACCTGAGGGCCTCTTCTGATGGGAAAACCCCTTTGTTGCAAAACTACAGAGACAAAGATGTGGAGAGCGACACTCGAAAATAAAAATTCCATTTTTTTTTTATTATTTTTCTTGCTGGCCAAAACTATATAGTATTTATATAGTTGCGAATGATTCAATAGTGCTACAATTCATTGGAGAAGAAAGGGGCTGACATTCATGTAATACCCTTTTGCCTAGCAGATCCAAAAGTTTCAAAGTATTCTTTATTCAATTTAAATATTACATGTAGTTGGTGAGACGATAAAAATGCATCTTGTCGCATTATATTCGTTTATAAATACCGTGGCTACCCAAGTTGCAAATAAACAAACCATAATGATTTTCGAATCATTTTCTCAGAATATTTTGTAATATGATAATTGCCTTGGCTTTTAATAAATTGTTGGAAAATGATTAAAAATATGCTAAAATGTGCTGCATATATAGAGAAAGAAACAATTTAGACATAGTTTACCAAGCGAGAAGAGAGACGGGGAGAAGGACGAAGAAGGGAAAGATGGTGAGGTTTGATTGTAAGAGAGAAGTTCTGCCACTCGCAGCCATGGCGACAGTAGAGTGCATTAACGTCAGCTTAAATACTTTGTACAAAGCAGCGGCTGTGAAAGGGTTGAGCTATTTCGTCTTCGTTACCTATTCGTATGCTTTAGGCTCTCTGGTCTTGTTACCTATTCTTTTCATCTTTCCCAGGTGATCTTCTCTTTTTCATCTCCCTGTTTTAATTACATGATCTACTTACAAATTTTATTTTTCTTTTTTGATATTTCCATAAACCGAACAAATTCACATTTTCATAGTCCTAATTATTTGCAGGACAGGACTTCCTCCATTGAAGCCGCCAATCATCTACCGAATTGTCCTCCTCTCCTTGATCGGGTATGAAAATACCCGATTAGAGAAATCTACTAATGTGTTTGTTTTCTTTTCTTTTTTCTTTTTCCTTTTTTATTGTTTGACTAAACGAAAATGAATGAAATATTTGTGTTTGGGAAAGCAGGTATGGAGGTAATATATGTGCATTTAAAGGTATAGAATATAGTTCACCTACTCTTGCTTCAGCCATCAGCAACCTTCCGCCGGCATTTACTTTCATATTGGCCGTCGTCTTCAGGTTTTTCTTCTTCCTCAACGTTTCTCCTTTTCCTCCTTTTTAACCTTTATTATGTCACTTCAAAATTAACAACCTCTCGCGCCTTTCAGTTTTCTTTCGAACGTCTAGTGATTTTTCCCTAATTTTCACTTTTCTACAGTTTTTGGGCTGAACATAATTACATTTTTTCTTATCCGATTTGCTTCAACCTTTAGTATTAACATTTTTTTGGTGTCTGAAAAAGGATGGAGAAACTCGATTTCAGAAGCTCAAGCACCATAGCCAAAACTGTAGGCACTATACTTTCAGTATCAGGTGCACTAATCGCTATCCTCTACAATGGCCCGGTAATTCTATCACCTTCGTCGTCACCATCATCGCCGTCACTTGAGTACCCTCTGCAAACACCACAAACGAATTGGGTTCTAGGTGGCCTTTTACTTGCTGCCTTCTGCATACTGGTCTCAGTGTGGTACATTCTTCAGGTGATTTATCACAACACTGAACGAATTTTTCACGTCTTAATTTATAACTGATTATTGATGTTTGATCAAATTCTTGAGAAGAATTTAAGTTTAAATTCTCTAGAATTTTGCAGACCCATGTCATCAGATTATACCCGGCTGAGCTAACTGTGGTAGTCCTATTCTCCCTATGCACATCAATTATTGCAGCGATTGTAAGCTTTGTAGTCGAAACAAACACAAGTGCTTGGAGCTTGAGAACTGATTTAGCATTGATCACTATTGTACTTTTTGTAAGTACAAAAAGAAAAAAACTTGCCTCTGATCGCCTTCTAACAACTTAAACTTTTCAAAAAGTAGGCCCGCGGCATGTATTTCTAACCGATGGCTAAAATCTCTCTTCATTTCCAGGCATTCTTTGGACCAACCTTCAGTGCTGCAGTTCACACATGGGGGCTGCACTTGAAGGGGCCTGTCTATGTCGCGATCTTCAGGCCGATTTCCATCGTCATTGCCGCTGCTATGGGAGTCTTATTCCTTGGTGATGTTCTCCATCTGGGAAGGTATTCAAACTTCTATTGCCTACTTGTGTTAGTTTGCTTCTTTATGCAACACGCAATTCATTTGCCTTGTTTTCATCTTCCCGATTTTGTAGTGTGATCGGAGCAACAATACTGTTACTCGGGTTTTATGCGGTTATATGGGGAAAAGCGAAAGAAGAAATTATGAACAAGGATCCTGACTCTGAGTCCCCCGGAGCCTCATCTGATAGATCCCATTTGTTGAGTGGTTAGAGAGTTTAATTAGGTATGTTTCTCGAATAATGACGCAGGCATGATGAAATGCTAGCGCCTGCAATTTCATGTAATTATTTTCGGATGTATCAACTTCCAGTAAGATTAAGATTCAGTGAAATGAAGTGGACGGATGACAAGGTTGTGTGGTGCCAATAGCTAAAAGAATTTTATCGTTATTTGCTTATTACATTGTTTAATACAAAACTTCAATAATGTACCGGAGATTATTAGAATGTAAAAATTATTATTAACCTTCCTCTTAATAACTTAAGTTTCTGCGATGGTTTGATAAACTAACAAGGAATCAATTCAGGAGGTCCTTACTTTGAATTCCTGTAATTACTCTTTAACTCTTTTATTATCATTGCGTATTGTATTTGTACAACGACCTTACTTGAACATAATATGAAATAATGATATTGTATTAAAAAAAAGGTTAATAGTATATTTACAAACGAGTAATTTTTCTTTTTACTAGAAGTAAATACCTAGTTAATTAAAGAAACATAAGTTGGGGCCTTGGCGTTGTCCCTTCCGGGTGCCTCTCGCCTTTTGCTGCCGAGTGATGCAGTGGATGTGGTGGCTGCTGTTCGCGGTGGTTCGGACTTGGCGGCTGAAGGACCTGTGCTTGACGACGTGCGCTCGCTATTGAAAGATCTAGGCTGGCCCTTGTTGGTGCATATGAATCGCCCTTCAAACATAGTGGTTCATTTCTTTCTAAATATGCTTTTTATGCCAATAATGTAAATTGTTGGTTAGATGAGAACCCTACTATATGGTCTCGGACTCTGACGCTGTCTATTTTGAATTATCAATAAAAGCAGAGCTTGCTTTCCCTTGAAAAAAAAAATTCAAATAATTGAAAGACCTTTTTTTTTTTGTGGCAATAATTAAAAAAGCTGAAACACACACACACACATATATTTCTATTGGTCTCGGTAGTGCAAGTACAATTGATCAAAGGAATTTCATTAAAATTATTAATTATTTGGTATAAAAAATATAGAAAAATTACAGTTTATAAATGTAATTACCAACTTACCACTCAACATATAGATATTTTAGTCACAAAACTCTCTCTTATTTCTAGCTTCGTCCAGTATGTGTCCGATTCCTTTATTTGTACGTTTTGAATATCAAGGGCAATTATGCTAGCTACATTCACATAAGTATAATTTGGAAGATATTTTTACCCTTCACTTTACAAATTTTAAAAACGAAGATATTATATCCATAAATCAATAAAGTAAATGCAGATATCATGTCTAGCTAATCAAAATGTCAATCATCAAAATACCAAAATATCAAAGTTACATCAACGACTTAACTATGTCTCCTAGTCCATTAGAAATTAACTAATAATTGTAATAATAACAATAATAATAGTAATAATAATGATGTCTCGTAGTTATTATTGCTATAGTACTGATTAACTATTCATAGAGCGATTAATTAAGAAACAAAGATGCCACTTATAACCATAGGTTATGGTGACTTGCTGGCAAGAAAGATCTATATTTAGTACCTTTACCTCTACATATATATTAGGTCTTATGTTCGATCCATAACGCATGTAGATTCTAGCTTTTGAAAAGAAAGATTATGTGTTGTCCATGCATATTTGAAGGGATTGTGAATAGTGGGACCGACATTTGATTTTATTCCTTCATTTCCTCTCCACAAGAGTGATTGGAATATCTCTGGTGTTAAGTATTTATTTTTTATTAGTTTTTGATATAGCCTACAGATATAGATCATATTCTGCTTTCAAAATTAGAATATTTTCTTTGATATTTGCAGAAGGGGACTTCCTTCGTTCAAGTTGCCTGTCCTCTACAGACTGATCCTTCTTTCAGTAATTGCGTATGAAAATTTTTTCTGTCACAGCAGACTATGATATGCAATTTTACCATATTAAATGCTGGATTAATAAAAACTGGATAAAAAATAACGGGGTAATTTTAAAAGGAATTTGCTTTTGTTTTTGTTTTTTTTTCCTTACGTATGAAAACTGATTTAATTGGGGAGGACAGGCTTTTATCAAGGATATGCGGGTTTGAAGGCTTAGAGTATAGTTCACCTTCTCTATCTTCAGCAATCAGTATGCGGGTTTGAAGGCTGAGCCACCATACCAATTGCATCGTTTGGAAGTGAATTTTTTATGATCGTGCGTAAATAAAAATTTATTATAAGTGTTTTAAATTCATTTAATTTTACAGAGCACTCCTCATACCTGATATATGAGATTGCTGCTATTTTAAGAAAATAAATTAGGCTAAAACGTTCGAGGTCGGAATCTTTTATTTTTAATAAATAGAGGATTTTTTTTTTATCTACAAAATTTCTTGTCTTTCTTTTTAGTACTTATTTCAAATGATTTACTTAAAATGTATTAAATAAATGCAATGGTATTGTAACTTGTATTGATTCACAATAATTTAATGTCAATTAATGTAAGACCAGATAAAAGATAGAGGAACGGTATGAGTGAAGACTAAAAGTCCAAAATGAAAGGGACCTAGGAGTTTCGACAAAACGCCACATCAGTCCTTAGAATTAACCAAATTGATAGGCAAATATAATCACTTTTTCTTGAAAGGCCCACAACATGACATTGAACCAGTAATTTTTTTAATTTTTTTTTATATATTAAACAATATTTTTCTTTTTATTTTGTCTAAAGGAGATCGTACGTAAATATCTAGAGATGTAAACTTCTAATCTAATCGTGGAAAAAAAGTTGGAGCTTACCTAAGGTTCTTGAAAGTTATTTGGATATATTAGCCATGAGAATATATAAAGATGTATTTAAAGATATGTCCCGAACAGGTGACTTGACCTTTCTACTGGAATTGAGATATGAAATTCACACGTAAAGCCTTTTTCTTATAATCAAGGATTTCCATCTCTCTTTTCCTTTCTCTCTCTCTCTGAAACACACAACAGAATGACTTCATGTGCAGCACTACAAAGCGGCATCTATGGGGGTTCTTTTTAACAAAGAACAAAAAGAAAATTTATCAGACCTTTTTAATGACTTTTTTCAGGAATATTGAGAAGTAATCTGATTTTGCTCAATATATATACTCTCGTGCTTTCTAAATTCTAATAGTTAAACACTTTTTTTTCTTTTTTCGCTAAAGAGTTAAACACCTTTGTCATGGGCTTTTGTCTTCTTGATTTCCAATCGAACTTCACATTTTAGCCGGGACCACCAATAATGTTTGCTTATTTATTCTCACGTTAAATGGAAGATATTTTGCGTTGCAAATCTCAACCTAATTTTTCCAAAAAAAAAAAAATATATATATATATATATATATATTCTCAACTCATGGGACAAAACGTATAGTTAGAATGCCACGCGTGCTTTTGCTTTTGTTTTTACTATATATATTGGTTTTTTTTTAATTTTATTTTTAACGCTCCACTTCACAAATAAAAGAAAAAGATATCAAGTTAAAAAAAAAAAAGAAGAAGAAAAACACAAAAAATCATGTCCAGCTCATCAAACTGTTCGTTTTTAGAAGTTACAAGATTCGTATAATAGTAATTATATATCTAAATTTATTATAAATTATAGAGTTTGAATTTCTCACATTAAATTTAAAAAAAAATAATAATAAAGCTCGTCTTTAAAATATGAAAAATATCAAAATTTCAAAAGAAAAGGATGACACCCTTATCCACTTTACAATATCTCCTAGTCCATTTATAATAATAATAACGATAATATGGTGGTTGCATACATAAATTAACAATAATATCACATCTGATTTTTATCAAAAAGTGCAATGTTCGAATCCTCCACCCACAAGTATAATAATAATAATAATAACAATAATAAGAACGAATATACAATGATACAACTTATCTAAATAAGTTGTATCACATCATTCTGTCGTACAATTGTGTCTCTGGTTGAGAGAGAAAGGGGAGGAGAAAGAAAATGGCAATCTGCGATTCTAAGATGAAGGATGTTCTTCCATTCATAGCCATGGCCGTAGTTGAGAGCACAGAAGTGGGTGTGCATACTTTGTACAAAGCTGCCACTTTGAAGGGGCTCAAGTTCTTTGTTTACCTCACTTACTCTTACGTTCTAGGCACTCTTCTTCTGCTTCCTCTTTCCTTCATCTTCTCCAGGTGAATGCTTCTCACAATGACAAGCATCATATTAGATATAAACATATATACACACACACACACACACACACACACACACACACACAGACACAGATATAGATCATACTCTGGTTGCAAAATTTGAAAATTAGCTTTGATATGTGCAGAAGGGGACTTCCATCGTTCAAGTTGCCTGTCCTCTACAGACTGATCCTTCTTTCAGTAATTGGGTATGAAAATTATTGTTTCACAGCAAACTATGATCTGCACTTTTACTGCATTATATGCTAAAATGATAAAGAACTAGCTAAAAGATAAAGGGGTAATTTTAAAAGGATTTTTCCCCCCCTTTCTTATATATGGAACTGATTTTTGGGAGAACAGGCTTTTATCTAGGATATGCGGGTATAAAGGCTTAGAGTATAGTTCACCTTCTCTGTCTTCAGCAATCAACACCCTTATGCCAGCATTTACTTTCTTTCTCGCCGTTGTTTTCAGGTTCTTGATCATCTCCTTCCTCGGCTTGAGTTTTATTTCCTTTGCTATCTTTAACCAACGTCGCTTATTTGTTCTATTTGCTTTTGTCCTCGTCTCTGCTCTGTTTGCTGTTGTACATTTGCACTTTGATAAGAAACAGAAAAAATAGGATATGAGAAAATATGCAAGTGAGAGAAGATATATAGCAACGGTAGAAAGGATAATCGTCTTTTATGTTATTTGAGACAATTGATTTGGACAACCACAATTTGCTTATTGGCTTACTTATGGTATTTTTGTGTAAAAATTAGATAGTAAATACATCTTGCCTTAAACTGAACTTTCTCTCCTTCAATCTTTTCATATTTGAGAGGACTGTGAATAGTGGGACCTACATGTGCATTTTTTCCTTCATTTCCTCTCGAGAAGAATGATTGGAGTACTACTGATACTAATGGTTGGAGGGGTGGAGAGAAGGAAGGAAAGAGAGGGCCGGAAGAAAGGAGAATGTGAAGGATGAAGATGACTATATAAATCACTCATGTTGTTTGGAAAGATCAACTGCAATAATAGATGATAATTTCTTAGACAATTACTAAATTGTCCTTTTTATAATTTGTTCACATTTTTTTTCATATATTTAAATTGTCTTTTCACCTAATTTTAGAAGGATTTGTTGAATCCTTCAATTGATGGAAGGATCCAAATTGGTAGGCCCAAGAGGAGAGTCTCTCCCTGCACTCCTCCTTCTAACCAAACAAAGTATTTCTCATCTCTCTCCACCCCTCTCCATCCCTCCATCTCTCCCTCAAACCAAACACACTATCTTCATTTTCTATTAGTGTGTGATATTTAGCATGATCGGTGATCTCTAGTTCTATTCCTCGAATAATCTAATCTCGATTTTTTTTCAAGTTTTTATGTTTTCCCTTATCATCTTATTTTGTTTTAATTTCAAACTTTCTTATACTTCTTGTTTTTACCTTTCAAAGAATGGAACATTTGGATTTGAGGAGCTCAAGCACTCAAACCAAAATCCTAGGTACTATAGTTTCAATACTAGGTGCATTGGCAATGGTTCTCTACAAGGGCCCAACGATTCTATCGTCATCAACTACAACAGAGTCATCGAAATCTCTTCACTTCTCTTTGCGAACATCTCAAACAAATTGGACCATAGGCGGCCTTTTGCTCGTTGCCGATAAGCTTCTTATCTCGTGTTGTCTTATTCTCAGGGTAATTAAATTCATTGTAGAATTTTCTGACTTCTACAATATTACAAATCTTGATTTTGTTTGTTTGTCCGAGGGAGAACAAAATTTGAATCTCTTTTAGCACTCAACAGGCTCACATCCTAAAAATGTACCCGGCTGAGCTCATTGTGTCCTTCGCCAGTTGCCTATTGTTGGCAATCATTGCAATACCTGTAGGTTTTATGGTAGAAAGAGACTTGAATGCTTGGATTCTGAAATCCGACATAAGATTAAGCACTGTTATATACTCGGTAAGAAACTAATTGCGGACTATCTATAACATGTCATATGTACAAGTATGTTTGTGATATCAGACGTTCTCACCGATGAGCTTCTCTCTTTTTTCAGGCATTCTTCGGTCCAGTGTTCATAACTACCATTCATAGCCTCTGCCTTCCATTGAAGGGGCCTCTCTATGTTGCAATCTTCAAGCCATTAGCGATTGTCCTTGCAGTCGCTGCGAGTTTCGTATTCCTCGGCGAGGCTCTCCATCTTTGGAGGTACTCAAAGAAGATTTTTCACCAATTAGTTTCATTAAGGCCAATAAGTCAAGTAAAGTACGTATTGACCAAGGGCGGAGCTATAACTTTTTTTAAATTCTTTTCCCTATTTGGATTTTTTTTTTTTTACTTACAATAAACTGTTTCCAAAAAAAATTCAACTATACCTTTAGTTCAGATTTTTAAAGCACTCGTATTTCAAACTAAGAATCTCAAAAGGAAAAAAAATAAATAAATAATCAATTTTATTTCTCTAGAATTTCACATATTTGGGACTCTAAACTTTAAAAATTGAATTAAATTCTATTACAAACTCAGTCAACTAAGGGGAAAAATATCAAAGTTACAATCAGCTTAGAGAATGTTAGAGGTTGTTGTTGTAGTTTTGGTTTAAATGTTACTTCAATTAACGTCCCGTGAAAATAATAATAATAATTCTGATAACGATACGATGTGACACAATAAATTAATTCTTGATGTTTCTGCTTTGCAGTGTGGTTGGAGCAACAATTCTGTTACTTGGGTTTTACACTGTCTTATGGGGGAAGACCAAAGAATTAGCTGAAAAGAGCAAGAATTGTGGCTCCGATAACTTGGGAGCCTCACCTAATGAGAAGACGCCTCTGTTGCAAAATCACAGTAATGGAAAACATGTAGTATAGCCATGCATGTAGATGAAGTTTACTACCTTCATAGGGAGGAGATTGCTAAGATGACAATCTCATAAAAGTGAAATTAGCAAAATGATCATCTTTTACTTCTACGCTGAGTCACCATACCAGTTGTGCAGTATAGAAGTGAATCGTTCACGATCGTGCTGAAGTTATTTTGTAACTAAAACATGTGAAAAATTACTTTAGAAGTTAGTGTTTTAAATTCATTTTTACAAAGCCCTCCTCATAGCTGGTTCATGAAATTACTACTGTTCAAAAATAAATAAAATTAGGCCAAAACATTTGAGTTCAGATCTTTTAAAAAAAATTTGGTGCATTGCTAGTGGTTCTCTATAAGGGCCAAACTATTTTATCACCATCAAATACAACAAAGTCATCTCAGTCTGTTCAACCTCACATTTCGAAAATCTCAGACAATTTGGGCCATAGGTGGACTTTTACTAGTTGCCGATAAGCTTCTTACTTGGAGATCTCTTATTCTACAGGTAATTAAATTCGTCATAGAATTTTCTGACCACGACAATACTAAAAGTCTTGATTTTGTTTTTTTTTTTTTTGTCCGAGGGAGATCAACAAAATTTGAATCTCGTTTAACACTCAACAGGCTCATATTCTAAAAATTTACCCGGCTGAGCTCATTGTGTCCTTCGTCAAGTGCCTATTGTTGGCAACCGTTGCAGTACCTATAGGTTTTTTGCTAGAAAGAGACTTGAATACTTGGATTCTGAAACCCGACATAAGATTAATCACTGTTATACGCTCAGTAAGAAACTAATTACGGACTTTATATAACATGCCATGTATACAATAGTATGTTTGTGATATATTAGACGTTCTGACTGATGAGCGTCTCTCTTTTCAGGCATTCTTCGGTCCAGCTTTCATAACTACCATTCAAAACCCCTGCCTTCCGTTGAAGGGGCCTCTCTATGTTACAATCTTCACGCCATTAATAATTGTCCTTTTAGCCGCTGCGAGTGTCGTATTCCTCGGCGAGGCTCTCCATCTTTGGAGGTATTCAAAGCTGATTTTTCACCAATTAGTTTCATTAAGGCCAAAAAGATCAAGTACTTATTTGACCAAGGGCAGCGCTAAAAGTTTTTTGTAATTCTTTTCTTGTCTCTTACTTTTTTACATACAGTAAACTGTTTCAAAAAAATTTCAACAATACCTCTAGTTTTGATTTTTTAAGTCCTTTAGGTACTCATATTTAAATCTAAGAATCTCAAAAGAAAACGATTTAAAAATCAGCTATATCACTCTATATTTTTGGGACCCTAAACTTAAAACACTTAACAACTCTATTACAAACTCAATCATTTAGAGGCGAAAATATCGAAGATACAAATAGATTAGAGAATGTTTATAATGTTTATTATAGTTTTAGTTTAATGTTATTTTAATTTACATCCCTTACAAAAAAAAAAATGATGGTAACGATACTAGATATGACACAATAAATTCAATTGCCTTTTCTTGATGTTCTTCTGCTTTGCAGTGTGGCAGGAGCAACAATTCTGTTGCTTGGGTTTTATACTGTCTTATGGGTAAAAACCAAAGAATTAGCTGAAAAGAGCAAGAATTGTAGCTCTGATAACTTGGGAGCCTCACCTAATGAGAAGACACCTCTATTGCAAAATCACAGAAATGGAAAATATGTAGTATAGCCATGCATGTACGTGAAATTTACTGCCTCCATAGCGAGGAGATTGCTAAGATGACAATCTCACAAAAGTGAAATTAGTAAAATGATCATCTTTTACTTCTACGCTGAGCCACCATACCAATTGCGTAGTATGGAAGTGAATTGTTTATGATCGTGCTGAAGTTATTTTGTAAATGAAAAATTGTTATAAGTGTTTTAAATTCATTTTTACAAAGCACTCCTCATACCTGATTTATGAGATTGCTGCTATTTTAAGAAAATAAATTAGGCTAAAACGTTTGAGATCGGAATCTTTTTTTTTTTAAATCAACAGAGGATTTTTTTATATTTACAAAATTTATTGTCTTTCTTTTTAGTACTTATTTCAAATGATTTACTTAAAATGTATTAAATAAATGCAATGATATTGTAACTTGTACATTGATTCACTATAATTTAATGTCAATTAATGTCAGACCATATAAAAGATAGACGAACAGTTTGAGTGAAGACTAAAAGTCCAAAATGAAAAGGACCTAGGAGTTTCGACAAAATGCCACATCAGTCCTTAGAAATAACAAAATTGATAGGCAAATATATATAAGGGTTAATTTCATTAATAGCATCTCTGGGATAAATTATATTAAATACATCACCACTTTTTTTTTTCCTTCAGTTCTAGCACTGCCAAATCAGTTTTGTGGGGCCCAGCAGCATTAAATGTATGTAAATTTCCAAGTTTACCCTCATCTCCCTCACATGCCCCTAAAAAATTTTCAAACCAGCATTTACAGTGTTTTAGAGAGAGAAACTAAAATCTAGAGAGAGAAAGAGTTGCAACCGGCCGGAACCGCACGGAAACCGTCCGAAACCACCACGAAAGCCCTCTATAAACCGCTTGGAAGTCTGTGAACGTCGGAAAATCTTCAAAAACTACCCATGTCGAAAGCCACGAAATTGACTGAGAAAAACATTACTCCCGAATGTTTGCTTAAAATACATAAAGTTAGTATTTTTATCTGATTTTGTAACATAAAATTTAGTATTTTGATTTATATAAATATTTGGATGGTCATAACAGTTATGACATCTCTTCATATCATGAACAAAAGTAACGGTTACAACTGTTATGACCGGGTGGTCATAACAATTATGACCTCTATTTATATAGTGAACTAGAGTAGCGGTCATAACCGTTATGACCGGGTGGTCATAACGGTTATTACCTCTCTTTATATAGTGAATTAGAGTAGCGGTCATAACCGTTATGACCGTGTGGTCATAATGGTTATGACCGCTACTATATATAGTGAACTAGAGTAGCGGTCATAACCGTTATGACCGGGTGGTTATAACGGTTATTACCTCTCTTTATATTGTGAACTAGAGTAGCGGTCATAACCGTTATGACCATGACCGGGTGGTCATAACGGTTATTACCTCTCTTTATATAGTGAACTAGAGTAGCGGTCATAACCGTTATGACCGGGTGGTCATAACGGTTATGACCGCTACTATATATAGTGAACTAGAGTAGCGGTCATAACCGTTATGACCGGTCATAACGGTTATTACCTCTCTTTATATAGTGAACTAGAGTAGCGGTCATAACCGTTATGACCAGGTGGTCATAACGATTATGACCGCTACTATATATAGTGAACTAGAGTACCGGTCATAACCGTTATGACCACACTGTTATGACTACCCGGTCATAACCATTATGACCACCTGGTCATAACCGTTATGACCTGTACTAAAAAATGGCCAAAAATGTTAGATTTTTTTTTAAAAAATTTTTTTTAACATAGGTCATAATTATTATGACCGGATGGTCATAACAGGAATGACTTTTACTCAAAAATGGCTAAAAATGTTAGATTAAAAAAAAAAACTTTCGATGGAAGTTTCTCTCTCTAAATGGAAGTTTCTCTCTATTATATGAAGATTTGGGTTTCAAAATGGGTTGGGAGCTAGGCGAAAAAGTGAAAAAAAATAAGATTCCGGTGGGTGGTAACTCTTTCTCTCTCTGGATTTCAGTTTTCTCTCTCTAAAATACTGTAGATGTTGGTTTGAAAATTTTTTTTGGGCCATGCGAGGGAGAAGGATATTTGAGCTGAAGGAGATGAGGGTAAACCCGTAATTTGATATACATTAAATGCTGCTGGACCCCACATTAAGTGCTAGTAATGAAGGAAAAAAAAAGTAATACTATTTTTAATAATAAAATTTCTACAGGTACTAAAAGTGAAATTAACCCTATAAAGGGTTATAGAGTTTGAATTTCTCACATTAAAATTTTAAAAAAATAATAATAAAGCTCGTCTTTAAAATACAAAAATATCAAAGTTTCAAAAGAAAGTGATGACACCCTTATCCACTCTACAATATCTCCTAGTCTATTTATAATAATAATAACGATAATAGGGTGATTGAAGACATAAATTAATGATAATATTACATCTGATTTTTATCAAAAAGTATAATGTTTGAATCCTCCACCACAAGTATAATAATAATAATAATAATAACAATACTAGGAACGCATATACAATGATACAACTTATCTAAATAAGTTGTATCACATCATTCTGTTGTACAATTGTGTCTCTGGTTGAGAGAGAAAGGCTAGGGGAGGAGAGAGAAAATGGCAATCTGCGATTCTAAGATGAAGGATGTTCTTCCATTCATAGCCATGGCCGTAGTTGAGAGCACAGAAGTGGGTGTGCATACTTTGTACAAAGCTGCCACTTTGAAGGGGCTCAAGTTCTTTGTTTACCTCACTTACTCTTATGTTCTAGGCACTCTTCTTCTGCTAATTCCTCTTTCCTTCATCTTCTTCAGGTGAATGCTTCTCACAATGACAAGCATCATGTTATATACAAACATATATATATATATATACATATATATATATATATACAGATATAGAAACAGATATAGATCATACTCTGCTTACAAAATTTGAAAATTAGCTTTGATATGTGCAGAAGGGGACTTCCATCGTTCAAGTTGCCTGTCCTCTACAGACTGATCCTTCTTTCAGTAATTGGGTATGAAAATTATTTTTTCACAGCAAACTATGATATGCACTTTTACTACAATATATGCTGAAATGATAAAGAACTAGCTAAAAGATGAAGGGGTAATTTTAAAAGGAATTTATTTCCCCCTTTCTTATATGAGGAACTGATTTTTGGGGAGAACAGGCTTTTATCTAGGATATGCGGGTATAAAGGCTTAGAGTATAGTTCACCTTCTCTGTCTTCAGCAATCAGCACCCTTATGCCGGCATTTACTTTCTTTCTCGCCGTTGTTTTCAGGTTCTTGATCATCTCCTTCCTCGACTTGAGTTTTATTTCCTTTGCTATCTTCAACCAACGTTGCTTATTTGTTCTATTAATTTGCTTTTGTCCTCGTCTCCGCTCTGTTTGCTGTTGTACATTTGCACTTTGATAAGAAACAAAAAAAATAGGATATGAGAAAATATGCAAGTGAGAGAACATATATAGCAACGGTAGAAAGGATAATCGTCTTTTATGTTATTTGAGACGATTGATCTGAACAACCACAATTTGCTTATTGGCTTACTTATGGTATTTTTGTGTAACAATTAGTTAGTAAATATACATCTTGCCTTAAACTGAACTTTTCTCTCCTTCAATCTTTCCATATTTGAGAGGATTGTGAATAGTGGGACCTACATGTGCTTTTATTCTTTCATTTCCTCTCGAGAAGAATGATTGGAGTACCACTGATACTAATGGTTGGAGGGGTGGAGAGAAGGAAGGAAAGAGAGGGCTGGAAGAACGGAGAATGTGAAGGATGAAGAGGACTATATAAATCACTCATGTTGTTTGGAAAGATCAACTGAAATAATAGAAATAATTTCTTAGACAATTATTAAATTGTCCTTTTTATAATTTGTTCACATTTTTTTCATATATTTAAATTGTCTTTTCACCTAATTTTAGAAGGATTTGTTGAATCCTTCAATTGATGGAAGGATCCAAATTGGTAGGCCCAAGAGGAGAGTCTCTCCCTGCACTCCTCCTTCTAACCAAACAAAGTATTTCTCATCTCTCTCCACCCCTCTCCATCCCTCCATCTCTCCCTCGAACCAACATACTATCTTCATTTTCTATTAGTGTGTGATATTTAGCATGATCGGTGATCTCTAGTTCTATTCCTCGAATAATCTAATCTCAATTTTTTTTTTCAAGTTTTTATGTTTTCCCTTATCATCTTATTTTGTTTTAATTTCAAACTTTCTTTTACTTCTTGTTTTTACCTTTCAAAGAATGGAACATTTGGATTTGAGGAGCTCAAGCACTCAAACCAAAATCCTTGGTACTATAGTTTCAATACTAGGTGTATTGGTAATGGTTCTCTACAAGGGCCCAACGATTCTGTCACGCCCCGACCACCCACGTAGGACTGACCACGCGAATGACGGTCGTGACTATACTTACTTAACTTAACTTACCCAATTTTTAGAGTCAAATTTTTTTTTTTTTTTTTTTTTTACTCCTTTAAAACTTGAAAGCTTTAACTTCATTTTAAAATCGTGACTTAAACTAGTTACTTACATAAAACATGAAGCCTTAAACTTAGGCTTAAACATAAACTTAAACTTATACATAGGAACATATCTTCTTCGTATGTATTCACTCGAGTAGTGAGCTTTCACCTAATGGGAAAGCTATCATACATAAACGTAAATCGTGGACCAACCCGACCTAATGCGGATCAGTACAACACGAGGCAACTTGCTTGTCATACATATATAAACTTTGTCATTCATAGTTAAAACATCATGAAAACCCTTTTTCATTACAACATATTTTATATAGTATATTTTTCAAAACACGTGGCGGTGTCCATCCCACATTTCACAGTTCGCAGCACCAGTCTTCCACAGTATTGCATCAGAGATTGCTGGCAGGTTGCTTACCTACAGCATGAACGTAAGTAATGAGCTAAAAGCCCAGTAAGCACAATATTCAATCCGCATGCAACTAAAACAAAAAATGCATGAGCAGGTTATGATTTCTTATTAATCAATTATGGTTCCTTATTATTTTACTCTATATCATGTGCGCATGTACTGTGGTACATAACCATGGAGTGGTTGAAGGCGGTCCGTCCAATCCAACTCAAACCATGAAACAAGACGTTTAACATGGAGTAGTGAAGGCAACCAATCCAATCCAAGTCAAACCATGGAATATACCATTTGAACCCACCACAAAGGCAAGCCAGTACAACACAACAATCTTTACTTAACTTATCTCATATCTTAAGAACTTATTCTTACCATATGATTCTTTATCAGTGAGCATGCTTCATGATGCCAAGATATCGAACATAAAACATAACATACTTTATCATAACATACTATCTCATAACTTAACATGAAACATGAACATACTGCATCTTAACGTAACATCATACATAACATACTTCATAACATACTACATCTTAACATGAAACATGAACATACTTAACATATCATCATGTCATAACACATCTTAACATAAACGTACTACTTCATAACATCATAAATCATGAAATGCTATTCATGATTTCTTAAAAACATCATATGCAAACAAACATGTGTTCATGCTGTAGGCGGAGTTGTACTTACCTTCCGTCCTACGCTCTTGATTATTGTCCCAACTAACGCTGTTCCTCTTCCGGTACAGCTGCAGGTTCTATCCTGCTTGATAAAAGACATTATTTAACTTAAACTCGTGAAATGTTGATGACCTAACCAACATGCTTACCTTACATAGTCTTGGTTGTATGTCCCTTGTGCATAACGTCTTACTTGGTTACATTGGATAACCTTGTGTACTAAGCCCATAACAATAACATACCATTAGGGTTAGATCATTTTCCAACCCTGGGCTTCATCCTTAATCCACAAATCATTGGGTTACTTCCTAACCCAATATCTTAGCTCAAACGGGTATCCTTTAGGGTTATATTGGGTAACTCTTAAGGTCAAACTAAAATCCACTTGTTAGTCAATCAAAGTTAACTATGGTCAACAATGGTCAACTTTGGTCAACTATGGTCAACCCTCGTTGGGTCAACCTTTGGGCCTTGGGCTTGATCCAGTAACTCGGGTATAACTCCCGATTACCTTTCGTAAACTAAGCGCTTGCTATATTCTAGCTTGAAAAATTCATTTTCCTACTTGGAAAATTTAGGGAAATTAATCTCAAAACTTCTTTCTTAACTTATAAAAATCCTTTACTTAAATCGTAAAAATCCAAACTCTTGGATTAGTGCTTTATAAAATCATTTGAGGTTGAAAACTGCCCTTGGAACAGTTTTCCATAATCAAAACAATAGTTTGTAGTAGAAAAACAGTTTTCTAGAACATTTGTAAAGCTAGTGGTGCAGGAATTTTCGGATTCCCTGCGCACCCTTCGAAAAACGATCCCAGTTTAAAAATTGGTTCATAATCTGAAAAAGTTTTCTTCACAAAAGTTGTAGCTCTCCAAAAATGCTAAAACTTTTGTGTTTTACAAAAATTCCAATTCGGCCTAGATTCGTCCCAGTTTTGGTTTTGAAACTGGCTGACCCCGAAAAACTGAGTGAAAACTGGGTCTGGGGATCGGCCACGGGTTTTGGGGTAAACGGAGGCCATTGGGGTCTCATTTTGGGAAACGATTCGCGCAGGCCCCTAGGAAAATCTCTTCCGAACAACTTTCATGTTTTACGTTTTTTCCCAATTCGGCCTCTAAAGGCCTCAAATTCCACTTTCCCGAGACTGGCCAGTTTCGAATCCGAACTGGCAATTTCGGTTGTTAAGTCCGATTTACGTCCTATTTCGCGAAGTCTACCTCGACCGATCACTTCGGGAGTCTATATGGCAAACACACAGCGTTTCTAACGTCCCACATGAACCCTAAAATCGTCCAATTGAAACCATGCAAACCAAATTCAAAAGCCCTAAGCCTAGGTTTGCATTAACCCTAACTTTTTGCATACATCACATACAAGCATCAAACTTTGCTCCTTAACTAGCATGCTTCAAGCACTGCCCTAGGGCAGATTTTTGGACCAAACTAGGGGGCACACAACCCTAAGCATCAAGCATGGAAATCAATCATAAATAAGCACAAACAATGCAAGAATTCAAGCCATACACCCCTAGATCTACAAATCAAGCACATACAACCATACTAGGGCATAAAATGGGAAATGGACTTATGTCCTTACAACCAAATTGAACCACATTTTAACCTTAAATTTGAACTCAAATAAGAGAGTTAGGGTTCTAGATTTTTACCTTAGACCAATGTCAAGTTGTGGTCACACCAATTTCTTCCTCCCCCTAGCTTTCCTTAGCTCACGGCCACTCCTCCAATTTGAGCACCAAAAATTTTGGGTTGGTCTCCTTGGTAGATCCACTCCAAACTGAGCACCCACACCAAGGATTTGCCCCAAAAATTTCAACTTTTCTCCTTCCCTCACTCACTCGGCCACACACCCAAGAGACCCAAAACATTTTCTAAACTTTTCTTGGCTTTTTCCATCTTTTTCTCTTGGTTCTCTCTTGGTTTCTCTCCTCCTCTCTCTCTCGGATTTTTCTGCAGAAAAATGGCAAGAGTTTGGCCAAATTTTCTGATTTAAATGATTAAATGCCACCCCTATTTATAGGCAAATGCAAAATTTTCAAAAATTATAATTTGACCCCTAAATTTTGAAAAATTACCAAAAAGGCATGCTAGGTGGCCGGCTGTCATCTTGGAGAGCAAGCAAGGAATGACATCATGGCTTACATCATCGCTTACATCACCAAATTTCCAAAATTTGCACTTTTGCCCCAAAAGTGAAAATTCTTACAAAATACCCCCTAGGTGGCCGGTTGCTTTCTTGGTGAACAAGCCAAGCTTATCTCATCATGATGACATCATCTTGATGACATCATGTGCTTACATCATCAATTTTCCAAAATTTACACTTTTACCCCAAAAGTGAAAATTCTTACAAAAATACCCCCTAGGTGGCCGGTTGCTTTCTTGGTGAACAAGCCAAGCTTATCTCATCATGATGACATCATCTTGATGACATCATGTGCTTACATCATCAATTTTCCAAAATTTACACTTTAACCCCAAAAGTGAAAATTTTAACATTTTTGCCCCTGCATGTGACCGGTCCCAATGGGTTACTTGGTGACCAAGTTTTCCATAT
The DNA here is from genome assembly GCA_008635985.1 of Ficus erecta. Lineage (NCBI taxonomy): Eukaryota > Viridiplantae > Streptophyta > Magnoliopsida > Rosales > Moraceae > Ficus > Ficus erecta. The sequence goes on from BKCH01000009.1 coordinate 1,103,953, forward strand.
TTTAACGTCCTTTTGCCCTTGACCTTAACTAGGTGTGCTTGATTTTCTAGGGTGGTTTTTAAAGCCTATTTGAGCTATCTCGCCCATACTGACATATTTTACAGTATTTTCTCATACTGCATCGTACAATACTACCAAGTCAACCCGTTGACCACTCTTGGTAAAACTTTGACTTTTCTGAAATTAAGTCCTTTTTCGTCATTTTTCGACTTGAAAGAGCGTTTTCTAGCCTTAAAAACCTATTTTGAGTCTTACTGACCCAAAAGAATTCACATAATCAAACAGAAGCTCTTGCTTGAACTTTTTCATAAATACCTTCATGGCATATAATCTAATTTCTTAAGAAGAAATTAGTGACATGAAAAATATAGGTATTACAATCTACCCTCCTTAAAAATTTTCGTCCTCGAAAATTCGAATGTATCTAGGTGACTTTTCTCAAAAATCCACCATAGGTTCATAATGGTCCGTTCATGTTCCCATTTTAACACTTTAATGTGATCATATCTCTTATACAGAACCATAATTTTACATCTATAGCCTCATAATTCATACTTCATATCCTCTTACTTTCGTACTTTCATGCTTACTTTCATCATACTTTCTTATCTTATCATCATACTTACAAACTTATCATCATACTTGCATACTTATCATACATACTTCATGCTAACATACGTACTTTCCTTTCTTACTTGTCATACTGATCATACTGCATACTTACATACTTACATACTTTCCTTTCCTATTGCATCACAAGAATCATTTACGTAAAAAGTTAAGCAAGTATATCATATAACTTGCTATGTTTGAAAAACATATCTTAGCATATAACTTTTTCATACTTGGAAAGTTTATCGTATTACATAATTTTCCAAACTTGGAAAACATATCATATTGTATATTCAGTATACTTTCTGAAAATAGTTCCTTTCTTGAAACTTGATTTTATATTATTAGAACCCTTTACTTTTCATAATGGCCCCTATCTTGGAATTCGTCTCTTTCTCGAAACTCATCCCTCAAGGATTCGGCCTATGGCCCCCATCTTGAAATTTATTTCCTCAAGGATTTGGCCTATGGCTCCCATCTTGGAACCTTTATTTTTCATGACAGCCCCTATCTTGGAATTCCTTCCTCAAGGATTTGGCCGTCTTACATAAAATAAGGAGGTTCTATTATACATAAGATCTTTTATAAAAATATTTTCCTTGAATTCTTTTAAAACCAATCTTGGAAAAGCATAATATCGTTCGAGTGATGCATTGAAAGGTACACTTAAAATATCCAACTACTTCTTGGATAGTAGAAGCTTTTCTCTTTGCTTCAAACTTGTCTTTCATAATCATAATTCTTAGGAATGTCTAAACTTCCCAATATCACATAATTTCCCTTACTAGGGCATAATTTCCCATAAATATGAAACTTTAGCTTTTATAGCATCGATCCCATCTCTTGTTGATAATCTAGCAAGTATCTTTGCAACTTAGACACTATAGCTGCAAGATTAGGCTCTTACGAAAAATTTGGTTCGGTCGTATCTGCGACAAAACCAACTTCTCGTTTCTAATTCTAACGCCCATTCTTACTTTCATAACTTAACTTATCATATCGTAACTTGTCAACTTATCCTACTAGAGATTTCTAGCAATCTCTTCATATCATATCGTAAACGTATAGCGTATCCACCATGCTTTCGCTGCGCAACTCTGATCCACTAGCCGTAATAACCCATAGAGTTATTTGCGCCAAGCTGCAACATAGTTGAGATATCGTCTCGTATACGCATCCTGGTATATCATGGAATCGTGACACTACCGAACATAGGCGGTCCTGAGTGTTATAAAAATAACATTTAGGAGCCTCCTCTCAAGTCTCCATGCTAAGGCCCCATACTCGAGCCTCCTCGTCTTGTCGTTGCCTGGCAGCGTAACATAGCCTAGAAATATGTCCTTGCAGCACATAACCGGAGAAGAATCCCCATTATGTGAAACCACTTCTTGGGTCCTGTCGAGGGTGCGGAGTCGGAGCTCCTCCTCTATTCCTTGAAATGCTAACGAAGTTTCACTGCCCTTTTCGATCCTGAAAATCTATCCTGGGTTTAACACCAGGTACATGTCTTTGTACTAATCTTATGACTATACATAACACAGAGTAAGAAAACAACTTACAAAACTGTGGCTCTGGCGGCAGAACTGTGAAATTGGATGGCAAGAACTCTGCTCTGATACCATCTCTGTCCCGCCCCGACCACCCACGTAGGACTGACCACGCGAATGACGGTCGTGACTATACTTACTTAACTTAACTTACCCAATTTTTAGAGTCAAATTTTTTTTTTTTTTTTTTTTTTTACTCCTTTAAAACTTGAAAGCTTTAACTTCATTTTAAAATCGTGACTTAAACTAGTTACTTACATAAACATGAAGCCTTAAACTTAGGCTTAAACATAAACTTAAACTTATACATAGGAACATATCTTCTTCGTATGTATTCACTCGAGTAGTGAGCTTTCACCTAATGGGAAAGCTATCATACATAAACGTAAATCGTGGACCAACCCGACCTAATGCGGATCAGTACAACACGAGGCAACTTGCTTGTCATACATATATAAACTTTGTCATTCATAGTTAAAACATCATGAAAACCCTTTTTTCATTACAACATATTTTATATAGTATATTTTTCAAAACACGTGGCGGTGTCCATCCCACATTTCACAGTTCGCAGCACCAGTCTTCCACAGTATTGCATCAGAGATTGCTGGCAGGTTGCTTACCTACAGCATGAACGTAAGTAATGAGCTAAAAGCCCAGTAAGCACAATATTCAATCCGCATGCAACTAAAACAAAAATGCATGAGCAGGTTATGATTTCTTATTAATCAATTATGGTTCCTTATTATTTTACTCTATATCATGTGCGCATGTACTGTGGTACATAACCATGGAGTGGTTGAAGGCGGTCCGTCAATCCAACTCAAACCATGAAACAAGACGTTTAACATGGAGTAGTGAAGGCAACCAATCCAATCCAAGTCAAACCATGGAATATACCATTTGAACCCACCACAAAGGCAAGCCAGTACAACACAACAATCTTTACTTAACTTATCTCATATCTTAAGAACTTATTCTTACCATATGATTCTTTATCAGTGAGCATGCTTCATGATGCCAAGATATCGAACATAAAACATAACATACTTATCATAACATACTATCTCATAACTTAACATGAAACATGAACATACTGCATCTTAACGTAACATCATACATAACATACTTCATAACCATACTACATCTTAACATGAAACATGAACATACTTAACATATCATCATGTCAGAACACATCTTAACATAAACGTACTACTTCATAACATCATAAATCATGAAATGCTATTCATGATTTCTTAAAAACATCATATGCAAACAAACATGTGTTCATGCTGTAGGCGGAGTTGTACTTACCTTCCGTCCTACGCTCTTGATTTATTGTCCCAACTAACGCTGTTCCTCCTTCCGGTTACAGCTGCAGGTTCTATCCTGCTTGATAAAAGACATTATTTAACTTAAACTCGTGAAATGTTGATGACCTAACCAACATGCTTACCTACTAGTCTTGGTTGTATGTCCCTTGTGCATAACGTCTTAATTGGTTACATTGGATAACCTTGTGTACTAAGCCCATAACAATAACATACCATTAGGGTTAGATCATTTTCCAACCCTGGGCTTCATCCTTAATCCACAAATCATTGGGTTACTTTCCTAACCCAATATCTTAGCTCAAACGGGTATCCTTTAGGGTTATATTGGGTAACTCTTAAGGTCAAACTAAAATCCACTTGTTAGTCAATCAAAGTTAACTATGGTCAACAATGGTCAACTTTGGTCAACTATGGTCAACCCTCGTTGGGTCAACCTTTGGGCCTTGGGCTTGATCCAGTAACTCGGGTATAACTCCCGATTACCTTTCGTAAACTAAGCGCTTGCTATATTCTAGCTTGAAAAATTCATTTTCCTTACTTGGAAAATTTAGGGAAATTAATCTCAAAACTTCTTTCTTAACTTATAAAAATCCTTTACTTAAATCGTAAAAATCCAAACTCTTGGATTAGTGCTTTATAAATCATTTGAGGTTGAAAACTGCCCTTGGAACAGTTTTCCATAATCAAAACAATTAGTTTGTAGTAGAAAAACAGTTTTCTAGAACATTTGTAAAGCTAGTGGTGCAGGAATTTTCGGATTCCCTGCGCACCCTTCGAAAAACGATCCCAGTTTAAAAATTGGTTCATAATCTGAAAAAGTTTTCTCACAAAAGTTGTAGCTCTCCAAAAATGCTAAAACTTTTGTGTTTTACAAAAATTCCAATTCGGCCTAGATTCGTCCCAGTTTTGGTTTGAAACTGGCTGACCCCGAAAAACTGAGTGAAAACTGGGTCTGGGGATCGGCCACGGGTTTTGGGGGTAAACGGAGGCCATTGGGGTCTCATTTTGGGAAACGATTCGCGCAGGCCCCTAGGAAAATCTCTTCCGAACAACTTTCATGTTTTACGTTTTTCCCAATTCGGCCTCTAAAGGCCTCAAATTCCACTTTCCCGAGACTGGCCAGTTTCGAATCCGAACTGGCAATTTCGGTTGTGTTAAGTCCGATTTACGTCCTATTTCGCGAAGTCTACCTCGACCGATCACTTCGGGAGTCTATATGGCAAACACACAGCGTTTCTAACGTCCCACATGAACCCTAAAATCGTCCAATTGAACCATGCAAACCAAATTCAAAAGCCCTAAGCCTAGGTTTGCATTAACCCTAACTTTTTGCATACATCACATACAAGCATCAAACTTTGCTCCTTAACTAGCATGCTTCAAGCACTGCCCTAGGGCAGATTTTTGGACCAAACTAGGGGGCACACAACCCTAAGCATCAAGCATGGAAATCAATCATAAATAAGCACAAACAATGCAAGAATTCAAGCCATACACCCCTAGATCTACAAATCAAGCACATACAACCATACTAGGGCATAAATGGGAAATGGACTTATGTCCTTACAACCAAATTGAACCACATTTTAACCTTAAATTTGAACTCAAATAAGAGAGTTAGGGTTCTAGATTTTTACCTTAGACCAATGTCAAGTTGTGGTCACACAATTTCTTCCTCCCCCTAGCTTTCCTTAGCTCACGGCCACTCCTCCAATTTGAGCACCAAAAATTTTGGGTTGGTCTCCTTGGTAGATCCACTCCAAACTGAGCACCACACCAAGGATTTGCCCCAAAAAATTTCAACTTTTCTCCTTCCCTCACTCACTCGGCCCACAACCCAAGAGACCCAAAACATTTTCTACAACTTTTCTTGGCTTTTTCCATCTTTTTTCTCTTGGTTCTCTCTTTGGTTTCTCGTCCTCCTTCTCTCTCTCAGGATGTTTTCTGCAGGAAACATGGCAAGAGTTTGGCCAAATTTTCTGATTTAAATGGATTAAATGCATCCACCTATTTATACGGCAAATGCAAACTTTTCAAAAAAAATTATAATTTTGACCCCTAAATTTAGGATAAAAATTACCAAAAGGCCATGCTAGGTGGCCGGCTGTCCATCTTGGAGAGCAGCAAGGAATGACATCCATGTGCTTAACATCATCGCGTAGCATCACCAAATTCCCAAAATTTGGCACTATTGTGCCCCAAAGTTGAAAATTTCTTACATAAAAATACCCCTAGGTGGCCGGTTGCTTTCTTGGTGAACAAGCCAAGCTTATCTCATCATGATGACATCATCTTGATGACATCATGTGCTTACATCATCAATTTTCCAAAATTTACACTTTTACCCCAAAAGTGAAAATTCTTACAAAAATACCCCCTAGGTGGCCGGTTGCTTTCTTGGTGAACAAGCCAAGCTTATCTCATCATGATGACATCATCTTGATGACATCATGTGCTTACATCATCAATTTTCCAAAATTTACACTTTAACCCCAAAAGTGAAAATTTTACATTTTTGCCCCTGCATGTGACCGGTCCCAATGGGTTACTTGGTGACCAAGTTTTCCATATTTTAACGTCCTTTTGCCCTTGACCTTAACTAGGTGTGCTTGATTTTGGGTGGTTTTAAAGCCTATTTGAGCTATCTCGCCCATACTGACATATTTTACAGTATTTTCTCATACTGCATCGTACAATACTACCAAGTCAACCCGTTGACCACTCTTGGTAAAACTTTGACTTTTCTGAAATTAAGTCCTTTTTCGTCCTTTTTCGACTTGAAAGAGCGTTTTCTAGCCTTAAAAACCTATTTTGAGTCTTACTGACCCAAAAGAATTCACATAATCAAACAGAAGCTCTTACTTGAACTTTTTCATAAATACCTTCATGGCATATAATCTAATTTCTTAAGAAGAAATTAGTGACATGAAAAATATAGGTATTACAATCTACCCTCCTTAAAAATTTTCGTCCTCGAAAATTCGATGTATCTAGGTGACTTTTCTCAAAAATCCACCATAGGTTCATAATGGTCCGTTCATGTTCCCATTTTAACACTTTAATGTGATCATATCTCTTATACAGACCATAATTTTACATCTATAGCCTCATAATTCATACTTCATATCCTCTTACTTTCGTACTTTCATGCTTACTTTCATCATACTTTCTTATCTTATCATCATACTTACAACTTATCATACTTGCATACTTATCATACATACTTCATGCTAACATACGTACTTTCCTTTCTTACTTGTCATACTGATCATACTGCATACTTACATACTTACATACTTTCCTTTCCTATTGCATCACAAGAATCATTTACGTAAAAAGTTAAGCAAGTATATCATATAACTTGCTATGTTTGAAAAACATATCTTAGCATATAACTTTTTCATACTTGGAAAGTTTATCGTATTACATAATTTTCCAAACTTGGAAAACATATCATATTGTATATTCAGTATACTTTCTGAAAATAGTTCCTTTCTTGAAACTTGATTTTATATTATTAGAACCCTTTACTTTTCATAATGGCCCCTATCTTGGAATTCGTCTCTTTCTCGAAATCATCCTCTCAAGGATTCGGCCTATGGCCCCCATCTTGGAATTTATTTCCTCAAGGATTTGGCCTATGGCTCCCATCTTGGAACCTTTATTTTTCATGACAGCCCCTATCTTGGAATTCCTTCCTCAAGGATTTGGCCGTCTTACATAAAATAAGGGTTCTATTATACATAAGATCTTTTATAAAAATATTTTCCTTGAATTCTTTTAAAACCAATCTTGGAAAAGCATAATATCGTTCGAGTGATGCATTGAAAGGTACACTTAAAATATCCAACTACTTCTTGGATAGTAGAAGCTTTCTCTTTGCTTCAAACTTGTCTTTCATAATCATAATTCTTAGGAATGTCTAAACTTCCCAATATCACTTAATTTCCCTTACTAGGGCATAATTTCCATAAATATGAAACTTTAGCTTTTATAGCATCGATCCTATCTCTTGTTGATAATCTAGCAAGTATCTTTGCAACTTAGACACTATAGCTGCAAGATTAGGCTTTACGAAAAATTTGGTTCGGTCGTATCTGCGACAAACCAACTTCTCGTTTCTAATTCTAACGCCCATTCTTACTTTCATAACTTAACTTATCATATCGTAACTTGTCAACTTATCCTACTAGAGATTTCTAGCAATCTCTTCGTATCATATCGTAAACGTAGCGATCCACCACCATGCTTTCGCTGCGCAACTCTGATCCGCTAGCCGTAATAACCCATAGAGTTATTGCGCCAAGCTGCAACATAGTTGAGATATCGTCTCGTATACGCATCCTGGTATATCATGGAATCGTGACACTACCGAACATAGGCGGTCCTGAGTGTTATAAAAATAACATTTAGGAGCCTCCTCTCAAGTCTCCATGCTAAGGCCCCATACTCGAGCCTCCTTCTTGTCGTTGCTGGCAGCGTAACATAGCCTAGAAATATGTCCTTGCAGCACATAACCGGAGAAGAATCCCCATTATGTGAAACCACTTCTTGGGTCCTGTCGAGGGTGCGGAGTCGAGCTCCTCCTCTATTCCTTGAAATGCTAACGAAGTTTCACTGCCCTTTTCGATCCTGAAAATCTAACCTGGGTTTAACACCAGGTACATGTCTTTGTACTAATCTTATGACTATACATAACACAGAGTAAGAAAACAACTTACAAAACTGTGGCTCTGGCGGCAGAACTGTGAAATTGGATGGCAAGAACTCTGCTCTGATACCATCTCTGTCACGCCCCGACCACCCACGTAGGACTGACCACGCGAATGACGGTCGTGACTATACTTACTTAACTTAACTTACCCAATTTTTAGAGTCAAATTTTTTTTTTTTTTTTTTTTTTTACTCCTTTAAAACTTGAAAGCTTTAACTTCATTTTAAAATCGTGACTTAAACTAGTTACTTACATAAAACATGAAGCCTTAAACTTAGGCTTAAACATAAACTTAAACTTATACATAGGAACATATCTTCTTCGTATGTATTCACTCGAGTAGTGAGCTTTCACCTAATGGGAAAGCTATCATACATAAACGTAAATCGTGGACCAACCCGACCTAATGCGGATCAGTACAACACGAGGCAACTTGCTTGTCATACATATATAAACTTTGTCATTCATAGTTAAAACATCATGAAAACCCTTTTTCATTACAACATATTTTATATAGTATATTTTTCAAAACACGTGGCGGTGTCCATCCCACATTTCACAGTTCGCAGCACCAGTCTTCCACAGTATTGCATCAGAGATTGCTGGCAGGTTGCTTACCTACAGCATGAACGTAAGTAATGAGCTAAAAGCCCAGTAAGCACAATATTCAATCCGCATGCAACTAAAACAAAAATGCATGAGCAGGTTATGATTTCTTATTAATCAATTATGGTTCCTTATTATTTTACTCTATATCATGTGCGCATGTACTGTGGTACATAACCATGGAGTGGTTGAAGGCGGTCCGTCCAATCCAACTCAAACCATGAAACAAGACGTTTAACATGGAGTAGTGAAGGCAACCAATCCAATCCAAGTCAAACCATGGAATATACCATTTGAACCCACCACAAAGGCAAGCCAGTACAACACAACAATCTTTACTTAACTTATCTCGTATCTTAAGAACTTATTCTTACCATATGATTCTTTATCAGTGAGCATGCTTCATGATGCCAAGATATCGAACATAAAACATAACATACTTTATCATAACATACTATCTCATAACTTAACATGAAACATGAACATACTGCATCTTAACGTAACATCATACATAACATACTTCATAACATACTACATCTTAACATGAAACATGAACATACTTAACATATCATCATGTCATAACACATCTTAACATAAACGTACTACTTCATAACATCATAAATCATGAAATGCTATTCATGATTTCTTAAAAACATCATATGCAAACAAACATGTGTTCATGCTGTAGGCGGAGTTGTACTTACCTTCCGTCCTACGCTCTTGATTTATTGTCCCAACTAACGCTGTTCCTCTTCCGGTACAGCTGCAGGTTCTATCCTGCTTGATAAAAGACATTATTTAACTTAAACTCGTGAAATGTTGATGACCTAACCAACATGCTTACCTTACATGGTCTTGGTTGTATGTCCCTTGTGCATAACGTCTTACTTGGTTACATTGGATAACCTTGTGTACTAAGCCCATAACAATAACATACCATTAGGGTTAGATCATTTTCCAACCCTGGGCTTCATCCTTAATCCACAAATCATTGGGTTACTTTCCTAACCCAATATCTTAGCTCAAACGGGTATCCTTTAGGGTTATATTGGGTAACTCTTAAGGTCAAACTAAAATCCACTTGTTAGTCAATCAAAGTTAACTATGGTCAACAATGGTCAACTTTGGTCAACTATGGTCAACCCTCGTTGGGTCAACCTTTGGGCCTTGGGCTTGATCCAGTAACTCGGGTATAACTCCCGATTACCTTTCGTAAACTAAGCGCTTGCTATATTCTAGCTTGAAAAATTCATTTTCCTTACTTGGAAAATTTAGGGAAATTAATCTCAAAACTTCTTTCTTAACTTATAAAAATCCTTTACTTAAATCGTAAAAATCCAAACTCTTGGATTAGTGCTTTATAAAATCATTTGAGGTTGAAAACTGCCCTTGGAACAGTTTTCCATAATCAAAACAATAGTTTGTAGTAGAAAAACAGTTTTCTAGAACATTTGTAAAGCTAGTGGTGCAGGAATTTTCGGATTCCCTGCGCACCCTTCGAAAAACGATCCCAGTTTAAAAATTGGTTCATAATCTGAAAAAGTTTTCTTCACAAAAGTTGTAGCTCTCAAAAATGCTAAAACTTTTGTGTTTTACAAAAATTCCAATTCGGCCTAGATTCGTCCCAGTTTTGTTTGAAACTGGCTGACCCCGAAAAACTGAGTAAAAACTGGGTCTGGGGATCGGCCACGGGTTTTGGGGTAAACGGAGGCCATTGGGGTCTCATTTTGGGAAACGATTCGCGTAGCCCCTAGGAAAATCTCTTCCGAACAACTTTCATGTTTTACGTTTTTCCCAATTCGGCCTCTAAAGGCCTCAAATTCCACTTTCCCGAGACTGGCCAGTTTCGAATCCGAACTGGCAGTTTCGGTTGTTAAGTCCGATTTACGTCCTATTTCGCGAAGTCTACCTCGACCGATCACTTCGGGAGTCTATATGGTCAAACACACAGCGTTTACTAACGTCCCACAAATGAACCTAAAATCGTCCCAAGTGAAACCATGCAAACCAAATTCAAGCCCCTAAGCCTAGGTTTGCATTAACCACTAACTTTTTGCATACATCACATACAAGCATCAACTTTGCTCCTTAACTAGCATGCTTCAAGCACTGCCCTAGGGCAGATTTTTGGACCAAACTAGGGGCACACAACCCTAAGCAGCAAGCATGGAAATCAATCATAAATAAGCACAAACAATGCAAGAATTCAAGCCATACACCCCTAGATCTACAAATCAAGCACATACAACCATACTAGGGGCATAAAATGGGAAATGGACTTATGTCCTTACAACCAAATTGAACCACATTTTAACCTTAAATTTGAACTCAAATAAGAGAGTTAGGGTTCTAGATTTCTACCTTAGACCAATGTCAAGTTGTGGTCACACAATTTCTCTCCTCCCCCTAGCTTCCTTAGCTCACGGCCACTCCTCCAATTGAGCACCAAAAATTTTGGGTTGGTCTCCTTGGTAGATCCACTCCAAACTGAGCACCACACCAAGGATTTGCCCCAATAAATTTCAACTTTTCTCCTTCCCTCACTCACTCGGCCACACACCCAAGAGACCCAAAACATTTTCTAAACTTTTCTTGGCTTTTTCCATCTTTTTCTCTTGGTTCTCTCTTGGTTTCTCTCACTCTCTCTCTCTCTCGGATTTTTCTGCAGAAAATGGCAAGAGTTTGGCCAAATTTTCTGATTTAACTGATTAAATGCCACCCCTATTTATAGGCAATGCAAAATTTTCAAAAAATTATAATTTGACCCCTAAATTTTGAAAAAATTACCAAAAAGGCATGCTAGGTGGCCGCTGTCATCTTGGAGAGCAAGCAAGAATGACATCATGGCTTACATCATCGCTTACATCACCAAATTTCCAAAATTTGCACTTTTGCCCCAAAAGTGAAAATTCTTACAAAAATACCCCCTAGGTGGCCGGTTGCTTTCTTGGTGAACAAGCCAAGCTTATCTCATCATGATGACATCATCTTGATGACATCATGTGCTTACATCATCAATTTTCCAAAATTTACACTTTTACCCCAAAAGTGAAAATTCTTACAAAAATACCCCCTAGGTGGCCGGTTGCTTTCTTGGTGAACAAGCCAAGCTTATCTCATCATGATGACATCATCTTGATGACATCATGTGCTTACATCATCAATTTTCCAAAATTTACACTTTAACCCCAAAAGTGAAAATTTTAACATTTTTGCCCCTGCATGTGACCGGTCCCAATGGGTTACTTGGTGACCAAGTTTTCCATATTTAACGTCCTTTTGCCCTTGACCTTAACTAGGTGTGCTTGATTTTCTAGGGTGGTTTTAAAGCCTATTTGAGCTATCTCGCCCATACTGACATATTTTACAGTATTTCTCATACTGCAATCGTACAATACTACCAAGTCAACCCGTTGACCACTCTTGGTAAAACTTTGACTTTTCTGAAATTAAGTCCTTTTTCGTCATTTTTCGACTTGAAAGAGCGTTTTCTAGCCTTAAAACCTATTTTGAGTCTTACTGACCCAAAAGAATTCACATAATCAAACAGAAGCTCTTGCTTGAACTTTTCATAAATACCTTCATGGCATATAATCTAATTTCTTAAGAAGAAATTAGTGACATGAAAAATATAGGTATTACCATCTACCCTCCTTAAAAATTTTCGTCCTCGAAAATTCGAATGTATCTAGGTGACTTTTCTCAAAAATCCACCATAGGTTCATAATGGTCCGTTCATGTTCCCATTTAACACTTTAATGTGATCATATCTCTTATACAGAACCATAATTTTACATCTATAGCCTCATAATTCATACTTCATATCCTCTTACTTTCGTACTTTCATGCTTTACTTTCATCATACTTTCTTATCTTATCATCATACTTACAAACTTATCATCATACTTGCATACTTATCATACATACTTCATGCTAACATACGTACTTTCCTTTCTTACTTGTCATACTGATCATACTGCATACTACATACTTACATACTTTCCTTTCCTATTGCATCACAAGAATCATTTACGTAAAAAGTTAAGCAAGTATATCATATAACTTGCTATGTTTGAAAAACATATCTTAGCATATAACTTTTTCATACTTGGAAAGTTTATCGTATACATAATTTTCCCAAACTTGGAAAAACATATCATATTGTATATTCAGTATACTTTCTGAAAATAGTTCCTTTCTTGAAACTTGATTTTATATTATTAGAACCCTTTACTTTTCATAATGGCCCCTATCTTGGAATTCGTCTCTTTCTCGAAACTCATCCCTCAGGATTCGGCCTATGGCCCCCATCTTGAAATTATTTCCTCAAGGATTTGGCCTATGGCTCCCATCTTGGAACCTTTATTTTTCATGACAGCCCCTATCTTGGAATTCCTTCCTCAAGGATTTGGCCGTCTTACATAAAATAAGGAGGTTCTATTATACATAAGATCTTTTATAAAAATATTTTCCTTGAATTCTTTTAAAACCAATCTTGGAAAAGCATAATATCGTTCGAGTGATGCATTGAAAGGTACACTTAAAATATCCAACTACTTCTTGGATAGTAGAAGCTTTTCTCTTTGCTTCAAACTTGTCTTTCATAATCATAATTCTTAGGAATGTCTAAACTTCCCAATATCACATAATTTCCCTTACTAGGGCATAATTTCCATAAATATGAACTTTAGCTTTTATAGCATCGATCCCATCTCTGTTGATAATCTAGCAAGTATCTTTGCAACTTAGACACTATAGCTGCAAGATTAGGCTCTTACGAAAAATTTGGTTCGGTCGTATCTGCGACAAACCAACTTCTCGTTTCTAATTCTAACGCCCATTCTTACTTTCATAACTTAACTTATCATATCGTAACTTGTCAACTTATCCTACTAGAGATTTCTAGCAATCTCTTCATATCATATCGTAAACGTAGCGTATCCACCATGCTTTCGCTGCGCAACTCTGATCCACTAGCCGTAATAACCCATAGAGTTATTTGCGCCAAGCTGCAACATAGTTGAGATATCGTCTCGTATACGCATCCTGGTATATCATGGAATCTTGACACTACCGAACATAGGCGGTCCTGAGTGTTATAAAAATAACATTTAGGAGCCTCCTCTCAAGTCTCCATGCTAAGGCCCCATACTCGAGCCTCCTCGTCTTGTCGTTGCCTGGCAGCGTAACATAGCCTAGAAATATGTCCTTGCAGCACATAACCGGAGAAGAATCCCCATTATGTGAACCACTTCTTGGGTCCTGTCGAGGGTGCGGAGTCGGAGCTCCTCCTCTATTCCTTGAAATGCTAACGAAGTTTCACTGCCCTTTTCGATCCTGAAAATCTATCCTGGGTTTAACACCAGGTACATGTCTTTGTACTAATCTTATGACTATACATAACACAGAGTAAGAAAACAACTTACAAAACTGTGGCTCTGGCGGCAGAACTGTGAAATTGGATGGCAAGAACTCTGCTCTGATACCATCTTCTGTCACGCCCCGACCACCCACGTAGGACTGACCACGCGAATGACGGTCGTGACTATACTTACTTAACTTAACTTACCCAATTTTTAGAGTCAAATTTTTTTTTTTTTTTTTTTTTTACTCCTTTAAAAACTTGAAAGCTTTAACTTCATTTTAAAATCGTGACTTAAACTAGTTACTTACATAAAACATGAAGCCTTAAACTTAGGCTTAAACATAAACTTAAACTTATACATAGGAACATATCTTCTTCGTATGTATTCACTCGAGTAGTGAGCTTTCACCTAATGGGAAAGCTATCATACATAAACGTAAATCGTGGACCAACCCGACCTAATGCGGATCAGTACAACACGAGGCAACTTGCTTGTCATACATATATAAACTTGTCATTCATAGTTAAAACATCATGAAAACCCTTTTCATTACAACATATTTTATATAGTATATTTTTCAAAACACGTGGCGGTGTCCATCCCACATTTCACAGTTCGCAGCACCAGTCTTCCACAGTATTGCATCAGAGATTGCTGGCAGGTTGCTTACCTACAGCATGAACGTAAGTAATGAGCTAAAAGCCCAGTAAGCACAATATTCAATCCGCATGCAACTAAAACAAAAAATGCATGAGCAGGTTATGATTTCTTATTAATCAATTATGGTTCCTTATTATTTTTACTCTATATCATGTGCGCATGTACTGTGGTACATAAACCATGGAGTGGTTGAAGGCGGTCCGTCCAATCCAACTCAAACCATGAAACAAGACGTTTAACATGGAGTAGTGAAGGCAACCAATCCAATCCAAGTCAAACCATGGAATATACCATTTGAACCCACCACAAAGGCAAGCCAAGTACAACCACAACAATCTTTACTTAACTTATCTCATATCTTAAGAACTTATTCTTACCAATATGATTCTTTATCAGTGAGCATGCTTCATGATGCCAAGATATCGAACATAAAACATAACATACTTTATCATAACATACTATCTCATAACTTAACATGAAACATGAACATACTGCATCTTAACGTAACATCATACATAACATACTTCATAACATACTACATCTTAACATGAAACATGAACATACTTAACATATCATCATGTCATAACACATCTTAACATAAACGTACTACTTCATAACATCATAAATCATGAAATGCTATTCATGATTTCTTAAAAACATCATATGCAAACAAACATGTGTTCATGCTGTAGGCGGAGTTGTACTTACCTTCCGTCCTACGCTCTTGATTTATTGTCCCAACTAACGCTGTTCCTCTTCCGGTACAGCTGCAGGTTCTATCCTGCTTGATAAAAGACATTATTTAACTTAAACTCGTGAAATGTTGATGACCTAACCAACATGCTTACCTTACATAGTCTTGGTTGTATGTCCCTTGTGCATAACGTCTTACTTGGTTACATTGGATAACCTTGTGTACTAAGCCCATAACAATAACATACCATTAGGGTTAGATCATTTTCCAACCCTGGGCTTCATCCTTAATCCACAAATCATTGGGTTACTTTCCTAACCCAATATCTTAGCTCAAACGGGTATCCTTTAGGGTTATATTGGGTAACTCTTAAGGTCAACTAAAATCCACTTGTTAGTCAATCAAAGTTAACTATGGTCAACAATGGTCAACTTTGGTCAACTATGGTCAACCCTCGTTGGGTCAACCTTTGGGCCTTGGGCTTGATCCAGTAACTCGGGTATAACTCCCGATTACCTTTCGTAAACTAAGCGCTTGCTATATTCTAGCTTGAAAAATTCATTTTCCTTACTTGGAAAATTTAGGGAAATTAATCTCAAAACTTCTTTCTTAACTTATAAAAATCCTTTACTTAAATCGTAAAAATCCAAACTCTTGGATTAGTGCTTTATAAAATCATTTGAGGTTGAAAACTGCCCTTGGAACAGTTTTCCATAATCAAAACAATAGTTGTAGTAGAAAAAACAGTTTTCTAGAACATTGTAAAGCTAGTGGTGCAGGAATTTTCGGATTCCCTGCGCACCCTTCGAAAAACGATCCCAGTTTAAAAAATTGGTTCATAATCTGAAAAAGTTTTCTTCACAAAAGTTGTAGCTCTCCAAAATGCTTAAAACTTTTGTGTTTTACAAAAATTCCAATTCGGCCTAGATTCGTCCCAGTTTGGTTTGAAACTGGCTGACCCCGAAAAACTGAGTGAAAACTGGGTCTGGGGATCGGCCACGGGTTTTGGGGTAAACGGAGGCCATTGGGGTCTCATTTTGGGAAACGATTCGCGCAGGCCCCTAGGAAAATCTCTTCCGAACAACTTTCATGTTTACGTTTTTCCCAATTCGGCCTCTAAAGGCCTCAAATTCCACTTCCGAGACTGGCCAGTTTTCGAATCCGAACTGGCAATTTCGGTTTGTTAAGTCCGATTTACGTCCTATTTCGCGAAGTCTACCTCGACCGATCACTTCGGGAGTCTATATGGCAAACACACAGCGTTTCTAACGTCCCACATGAACCCTAAAATCGTCCAATTGAAACCATGCAACCAAATTCAAAAGCCCTAAGCCTAGGTTTGCATTAACCCTAACTTTTTGCATACATCACATACAAGCATCAAACTTTGCTCCTTAACTAGCATGCTTCAAGCACTGCCCTAGGGCAGATTTTGGACCAAACTAGGGGGCACACAACCCTAAGCATCAAGCATGGAAATCAATCATAAATAAGCACAAACAATGCAAGAATTCAAGCCATACACCCCTAGATCTACAAATCAAGCACATACAACCATACTAGGGCATAAAATGGGAAATGGACTTATGTCCTTACAACCAAATTGAACCACATTTTAACCTTAAATTGAACTCAAATAAGAGAGTTAGGGTTCTAGATTTTTACCTTAGACCAATGTCAAGTTGTGGTCACACAATTTCTTCCTCCCCCTAGCTTTCCTTAGCTCACGGCCACTCCTCCAATTTGAGCACCAAAAATTTTGGGTTGGTCTCCTTGGTAGATCCACTCCAAACTGAGCACCACACCAAGGATTTGCCCCAAAAAATTTCAACTTTTCTCCTTCCCTCACTCACTCGGCCACACACCCAAGAGACCCAAAACATTTTCTAAACTTTTCTTGGCTTTTTTCCATCTTTTTCTCTTGGTTCTCTCTTGGTTTCTCTCCTCCTCTCTCTCTCGGATTTTTCTGCAGAAAAATGGCAAGAGTTGGCCAAATTTTCTGATTTAAATGATTAATGCCACCCCTATTTATAGGCAAATGCAAAATTTTCAAAAATTATAATTTGACCCCTAAATTTTGAAAAATTACCAAAAAGGCATGCTAGGTGGCCGGCTGTCATCTTGGAGAGCAAGCAAGGAATGACATCATGGCTTACATCATCGCTTACATCACCAAATTTCCAAAATTTGCACTTTTGCCCCCAAAAGTGAAAATTCTTACAAAAATACCCCCTAGGTGGCCGGTTGCTTTCTGGGTGAACAAGCCAAGCTTATCTCATCATGATGACATCATCTTGATGACATCATGTGCTTACATCATCAATTTTCCAAAATTTACACTTTTACCCCAAAAGTGAAAATTCTTACAAAAATACCCCCTAGGTGGCCGGTTGCTTTCTTGGTGAACAAGCCAAGCTTATCTCATCATGATGACATCATCTTGATGACATCATGTGCTTACATCATCAATTTTCCAAAATTTACACTTTAACCCCAAAAGTGAAAATTTTAACATTTTTGCCCCTGCATGTGACCGGTCCCAATGGGTTACTTGGTGACCAAGTTTTCCATATTTTAACGTCCTTTTGCCCTTGACCTTAACTAGGTGTGCTTGATTTTCTAGGGTGGTTTTAAAGCCTATTTGAGCTATCTCGCCCATACTGACATATTTTACAGTATTTTCTCATACTGCATCGTACAATACTACCAAGTCAACCCGTTGACCACTCTTGGTAAAACTTTGACTTTCTGAAATTAAGTCCTTTTTCGTCCTTTTTCGACTTGAAAGAGCGTTTTCTAGCCTTAAAAACCTATTTTGAGTCTTACTGACCCAAAAGAATTCACATAATCAAACAGAAGCTCTTGCTTGAACTTTTTCATAAATACCTTCATGGCATATAATCTAATTTCTTAAGAAGAAATTAGTGACATGAAAAATATAGGTATTACAGATTCTATCGTCATCAACTACAACAGAGTCATCTAAATCTCTTCACTTCTCTTTGCGAACATCTCAAACAAATTGGACCATAGGCGGCCTTTTGCTCGTTGCCGATAAGCTTCTTATCTCATGTTCTCTTATTCTCGGGGTAATTAAATTCATTGTAGAATTTTCTGACTTCTACAATATTACAAATCTTGATTTTGTTTGTTTGTCCGAGGGAGAACAAAATTTGAATCTCTTTTAGCACTCAACAGGCTCACATCCTAAAAATGTACCCGGCTGAGCTCATTGTGTCCTTCGCCAATTGCCTATTGTTGGCAATCATATCAATACCTGTAGGTCTGATGGTAGAAAGAGACTTGAATGCTTGGATTCTGAAATCCGACATAAGATTAAGCACTGTTATATACTCGGTAAGAAACTAATTGCGGACTATCTATAACATGTCATATGTACAAGTATGCTTGTGATATCAGACGTTCTCACCGATGAGCTTCTCTCTTTTTTCAGGCATTCTTCGGTCCAGTGTTCATAACTACCATTCAAAGCCTCTGCCTTCCATTGAAGGGGCCTCTCTATGTTGCAATCTTCAAGCCATTAGCAATTGTCCTTGCAGTCGCTGCGAGTTTCGTATTCCTCGGCGAGGCTCTCCATCTTTGGAGGTACTCAAAGTGATTTTTCACCAATTAGTTTCATTAAGGCCAATAAATCAAGTAAAGTACGTATTGACCAAGGGCAGAGCTATAACTTTTTTAAATTCTTTTCCCTATTTGAATTTTTTTTTTTTTTTACTTACAATAAACTGTTTCCAAAAAAAAATTCAACTATACCTTTAGTTCAGATTTTTTAAAGGACTCGTATTTCAAACTAAGAATCTCAAAAGGAAAAAATAAATAAATAAATAATCAATTTTATTACTCTAGAATTTCACATATTTGGGACTCTAACTTTAAAACTTAAATTAAATTCTATTACAAACTCAGTCAACTAAGGGGAAAAATATCAAAGTTACAATCAGCTTAGAGAATGTTAGAGGTTGTTGTTGTAGTTTTGGTTTAAATGTTACTTCAATTAACGTCCCGTGAAAATAATAATAATAATTCTGATAACGATACGATGTGACACAATAAATTAATTCTTGATGTTTCTGCTTTGCAGTGTGGTTGGAGCAACAATTCTGTTACTTGGGTTTTACACTGTCTTATGGGGGAAGACCAAAGAATTAGCTGAAAAGAGCAAGAATTGTGGCTCCGATAACTTGGGAGCCTCACCTAATGAGAAGACGCCTCTGTTGCAAAATCACAGTAATGGAAAACATGTAGTATAGCCATGCATGTAGATGAAGTTTACTACCTTCATAGGGAGGAGATTGCTAAGATGACAATCTCATAAAAGTGAAATTAGCAAAATGATCATCTTTTACTTCTACGCTGAGTCACCATACCAGTTGTGCAGTATAGAAGTGAATCGTTCACGATCGTGCTGAAGTTATTTTGTAACTAAAACATGTGAAAAATTACTTTAGAAGTAAGTGTTTTAATTCATTTTTACAAAGCCCTCCTCATAGCTGGTTCATGAGATTACTACTGTTCTAAGAAAATAAAATTAGGCTAAAACATTTGAGATCAGATCTTTAAAAAAAAAAAACTGTTTTTTTTTTCTTTTTTCTTATTCTTTTTTATTTCTTATTTCTTATCTTTTCTTTCTAGTACTTATTTCAAATGGTCGACTTAAGATATACCACATAAATGCGATGATATAGTGTATCTGGTTCACTAAATAATTTCTTGTAATAACCTTAAACAGATAGGGGAATATTGGCAGTCTGAGTGAATACTATCCGTTTGGATCACGAGTCCATTTCTGAAAAGGAAAATTTTCATGTTTTAAATGAGAAAGTATTTTCATTTTGAGATAAGATTGTGTTTGGAAGCATAAAAAGTTTTCTTTTTAAAACGAAAAGTTGTTTTGAATGAGAAAAAATTGTATTGAAAATAGTAGTGTGAGAAGATTTCAAAAAAAATCATTTTCTTTCTCCAAAAAAATATTATACAAAATAAGTTTAAAATGATATAAGTTTTCTTTTTTAAATGAAAGAATAATGGAAAAAGTTAAGACAAATACTTTTTATAAAAATTTTCGAATTTTAAAAAATTAGTATGTTATCCCAACATAAGGTAAAAGTCCAAATGAAAGGACCTAGGAGTTCTAACAAAATGCCATATCAGTCCTTAGAAATAGCAAATTGATAGGCAAATATAGTCACTTTTTTTTAAGAGGCCCACAGCATGACATTGAACCAGTATTTTTTTTTTATTATTATTATTCTATAAAACAACAATTTTGGCCATGTTAAGTAGACAAATAAAGACTGTACTGGCTATGTTAATTTTGGTTGTTTGTTGTTAATAAGTTATATATATATAAATGTTTTTATATTTACGCAAATAAGAACACACCCATAATCTCACAAGTTTTCAGGAGGAGGAATCTTATAAGCAGTAAGGAATTGTTGATTGGAAAAAAATTTATAGCACTTATAAGTTAGTAGAAGTCCTCACTCTCCACCGACGTGACACTGTCATAGCGGGTTAAAAAGTTATATATCTTTTTATAATATGATCTTTTTCTAATATTAAAATCACATCAAAATAATATATATTTATAAAAATATAATAGATAATCTCTGATATAAATATGAGTGCTGAAAAAAAAATCCAATTTTTATCATAAAATTTTCCATATAAATACAGGTGCTTTCGGAATTCTAATGTTAAATACCGTTTTTAAAGTGAATGAATATGACATATCAATAACTTTTGTCATCTTGACGTTGATGTAAATCAAACTTCACTATTTTAGCTGTGACCGATAATGTTTTTATTCTACATAAAGTGGAAGATATTTGTATTCATCAAAAAAGAAAATATATATATATGTGTGTGTGTGTGTGTGTATTCCATTAACTATCGAGCTAATGGACAGAATCGGTGCAAATAAAACTAATGGACAGTACGTATGGTCAGAATGCCACGCCTGTTTGTGTTTGTGTTTTTGTTTATTTTATATTATTTTTATTATTTTTGCTAAAAACAAATATTTATTTAGTGAAAGGAGCCAATTATTGGAGCGATCTGGGGAGACATTGTGAGGTATAGAAATACAAAAGAAGCACACTTTAATAACAAAACTCGGGTGAGTTAAGTGCGTGTGGGTGGGGTAGTCCTCGCATGTTCAGTGGGGTACATCCCATTCTCACAGTTTGAGTACTTATCAAGTCAGGTTGTTTAAATAAGAATAGTATTTGAGATACTAACTCTAATTTCGATTGTTTAATGACAACTCATATGTCACATATATTGATATTCAAAAGTTAATATTAGAGTTGGTTTCCTAGAATTTTTCTTAAGAAAATATTTCACATCCTCAGGGACAGGACCAGAAATGTATTTAGTAAAAGCTTGTACCAATTTTTTTTTTTTTGAATAATATATAACATCAAAATTTAAATTAAATGGTAAATTTTTAGTAGATGTTATGTGATAACTTTAAATTTTAATATGGAGACAAAATAGAAAAATTATAAATTTTTTTATAGAATTAATTTCAGTAAAAATTTTGTGAGAATTTTTTCTTTTTAATGGGACAAAATAAAAAATTTAAAGAATCACTAGAGTAGAATTAAAAAAATAAACAAATTACAATCAAAACCGCCTACATCTTCACTACACCAGTTGAATAACTTTTTGTTCCTTATATTTTAGGAGATTTCTAAAATACGACCTCCAAAAGAAAAAAAAAAAAAAACTATAGATAGGGTTTTGTTTTGTAAGTTTCAAATCTATATAAGAAACTACCTACTGTCTATATATACATATATTGTTTTAATATGATTTTGATAAAATCCAACCGTAAAAAACGTAGAGGACGTACCAGTGTTGGGTCATATTATAGAAAGACCAAACTTTTTAACCATAAACAACAAGAACCCTTTCATATCCTTATTCATTGGATGAATTTCATATTTTTCTCTTGAAAATTTACATCTTGTCACAAAATATTATCCAAACTTTAATTTATAATATTCTTTTTTATCGAGCTTTGAAACATTTGTAAATTTACCTCCTTTATTAGTTTTGTTAACAGAAATTTCCACGTATCAAGCTTTCACTACCAAAATATTCTTCAGACAACTCTTACATATTTATTATTGATTGTTTCCAGACCCAAATAATCAAATTATACCCCTCCGTGCTGATGTGACAGTTCTATACTCCATATGCTCATCAATTATTGGAGCAACAAAATGCTTCATTGTACAAACAAACTTGAATGCTTGGACATTCAGGACTGATATGGTCTTGGTCACTGTTGTTCTCTACGTTGGCGCCTGTTAATAAAAGTAATTATTTACACCCATCTCTTTAACAGCTTAAGCTTTTGAAAGTCGGTTTTCTAACGTGATATCAGAAGAGATGAGTGGTATGCCTAACTAACAAAAGCTTTTTTTTTTTTTGGCCAAAAACCTTTGACCCAACACCCAATGAGATCACTTGACGTGATCCACCTTAAGCAGTCCATTCTCCGCCTAGTTACGTGTAAAACAAAAGCACCTCAGAGTAAAGAGGACACCAGTGAGGTGTCTGCAAAGGGCATTTCGATGCTTAAGTCAGGAATGACACTGATGAGCAAACAGAGAAGCAGAATTTGGTAAGGAAAAATTATCCATACCTGAATGAGCGAGCTAATCCTCTATTTATAAGCGTTCCTTACGGGTCTGGGTGCTCAGGTGATCCTGATGGGTTGTACTCCGAGTGGTCCTTGCGAATAGACATGCTTGGGCGTACAGGCACCGGACCTCCACTAGGCGAGTGCCACATGCCCCTTTAGTCTGGTGGCGGGGGATACAAGTATGGATTAGTACCAATGCAGGTGGTGAGTACTGTGTCAATCCAGTCAGACAGAGAAAGCCGGCGCCAAGACAGGGACAAAGACAGGTACAGTAATAGGAAGTGGATGCCAGGTGTCAGGTGGTGCAGGGTGGTGGGTGTGTGTTGTGCTGTGCTACGGTACTGTTGTTAGCCGGTACAGGACAACATGGTAGACATGACAAGGACAGTATGAGGCCAACATCACAGGCAAGGGTCCAGTTGTGGTCAGGAAAGTGCTGCCCTGACCAGTACCACAGGCCCTGATGGTGATCTACTCAGGATCCATGAAGGAGAGCCAACACGAGGACCAGCAGTACATCGGATGCGTTGGTAGATCAAATGGGTGCTTGGGAAAGAATCCTTGGCAACCGACTTTACTTGGTCTGGTCGGATATTTCCGGTCACTAGATCTTCTTCATTGAGCGTGAAAATTGGTCCATTTGTTCTCGCACACCTAGTTCACTGATGAATAGATGGTCCTGACATTGGGAAGATTAAACCATCAACAATTTTTTTTTTACTTCTTATTTTTAGGGATTTTTTGGGCCAAGTCTTACGACAGCCGTACACACATGAGGGCATGACTTGAAAGGGCTTGTGTATGTCTCAACCTTCATGCCATTTTCAATCGTCATATTCCATGCCAAATACGCGTCAAGTAATATATACATTTTTTTTTTTTGTGGCTAAACTGTCAAGTAATACTCTTTGTTAATCCGTTTTTCTTCTGTCTTTTTCTCTCTTTCCATGATACATGATTAGAAATTTCAACTCTGCTCTATCCATGCGCATCAATGTCATAGAAGACTTTCCTAAATTAAATCCCACCATGAAGGTCCTTCAGTTTCTAATTGAAGAGTGAAAAGTCCAACATTAATGATCGTAACATTTTAAAAAAGGAATTTAAGCTTAATGTTCTTTTTCTTTTTCTTTTTTTAACTTGTATTTTGTGGATAATAGTGTCATGTATGAATTTATTGTTAGACCATGATATCAGCAAAGCTCGACGTATTAGAAATCATAAACACAATTAGAAACTACAAACAGTCTCTCTCTCTCTCCTTTTTAATAACATTATTCAGTGTCAGTGGTATGAAAACCACTACTTGACGGTTGATAATCATGTTGGTATTGGACTAACGGCATCAAACACATAATGCCTAAAAGGACCCACTAAACCATTAAGCCTAGTGGAATTTTTTTTATTTATTTTTATTTGGGAAAGTCTGTGTAGAGACCGAGGGGTCTCTACCATACATCCTTTTTTTTTTTGACCGTCCAGATTGAATCGGACGGTTAAAATGTTATTGATTTATTATGCTTATTATACACCTTACCTTACACAATCCCTCCCACCCAAACTCTTCTCCGTCGCCGGCAATCTTCTCGCCGCCGGCGACGGACGCCGGCGACCAACTCCCGACGCCGGCGACCCACCTCCAGCCCCCCAGCCCTGGCCGCCGGACGCCGGCGACCCATTTTCTCTCTCTTCCCCTTTCTCTCTCTTTTCTTCTCTCTTCTTCCCCTTTCTCTCTCTTCTCCTCTCCCCCGACGCCGGCGACCCACCTTCGGCCCTCCACCACCGGTCCCAACCCCGGCCCCGGCCGGCCGGCCGCCGGCGACCTCCCTCTCTCTCTTCCCCTTTCTCTCTCTTCTCTTCTATCCCTCTCTTCCCCTTTCTCTCTCTTCCCCTCTCTCCCGCCGCCCCTCACCCCCGGCCCCCACCCCAGCCCCCCGTGCAGCCCCCCCTCCCCCGTGCACCCCCTACCCCCCTGCCCCCCCGGCACCCACCCCTCCCGTCGCGCGAAGAGAGAGAAGAGGGAAAGAGAGAGAGAAGAGGAAAAGAGAGAGAAGAGGAAGAGAGAGAGAAAAAGGGAAAAGAAAGAGGGGGGTCGTCGGGGGGGGTGCCGGGGGGGCAGGGGGTGGGGGGAGGCCGGGAGGGGGGGGGGTGCACGGGGGTATCGGGGGCTGGGGGTGGGGGGGCGTGGGAGAGAGGGAAGAGAGAGCAGAGGTCCGGCGGAGGCCGGCCGGCCGGGGCCGGGGCTAGGACCGGTGGTGGAGGGGCCGGAGTGGGTCACCGGCGTCGGGGAGAGAAGAAGAGAGAGAAAAGGGAAGAGAGAGAAAAAAAGAGAGAGAAAGGGGAAGAGAGAGAAAATGGCGCCGGCGTCCGGCGGCCGGGGCTGGGGGGACCGGAGGTGGGTCGCCGACGTCGGGAGTTGGTCGCCGGCGGCGAGAAGATCGCCGGTGACGAGAAGAGTTTGGGTGGGAGGGATTTGTGAGGTAAGGTGTATAATAAGCATAATAATCAATACATTTTAACCATCCGATTCAATCTGGACGGTCAAAAAAAGATGTATGGTAGAGACCTTTTTATTTTTCTGTTTTCATTATTATTATTTATTTAATTTCCAATTAGAATATTTGTCACCCACTCATTAAATAATTAATAAATGATGTGACCCTGACCTTCCACGGTGGGATCAAGCAAAGCAAGACGACATTTGATTGGGCACTGTTTTTATTTAAAGAGGGGGGTAGGTGGTTAGTGAGAGGTTGAGAGGGAGAGAGAGAGAGGAGAGAGAGAAAGAGCAAGGGAAAAGATGGCAGGAGGGTGTGACTGTAAGAAAGAAGCTCTAGCTTTCACGGCCATGGCAGCAATAGCTTTCATAAACGTGGGCTTATCTACATTATACAAAGCAGCAGCTATTCAAGGGTTGAGCAATTTTGTTCTCATCACCTATTCTAATGCCATTGGTACTCTTGTTCTGCTTCCTTTTCTCTTCATTTTTCCCAGGTATATATATATATATGTATGTGTGTGTGTGTGTGTGGGTGTGTGTAGCATCTCCTTTGTTCATCAAATCTCAATTAACCACACAAGCTCCTCTTCGATTTTCACTCTCTCTTCTTGGTCTATCTGTTTGTCATATATGCAGAACAGGACTGCCTCCATTCAGCAAGTCTGTCCTCTACAAATTTGTTCTCCTTTCACTAATTGGGTGTGAAAATACATTACAGTGCTTTTGTTTGTTGTTTATTTTCGATAACGAATAGAAGTTCGGCTTTGTTTGGTAAGAAGGAAAGAAATTAGGAAGGAAAAAAGAAAAAGAGACTTTCTCGCCTCGGTTATCGGTAACCTAGAACAAATTTGTTCTCCTTCCACTTTTCTTTCCTACCAAACAATCTTGAAAAAGAAAATTATATTTCTTTTCTTGAACAAATGTTATGTTTGGCAAGGCAGGTATTCAGCTGGTACGTGTGGATATAAAGGTATAGAGTACAGTTCACCAACTCTCGCCTCGGTCATCGGTAACCTTGTGCCGGCGTTTACTTTCATATTGGCCGTTGTCTTCAGGTTTTTCTTCCTCAGTTTCGATCTCGAATATCTTTTTGAATATTATCGAAGTTCTAGGTGATGGAATAACATTTTCTGTTTTAGATTAGCAAGATTTTTGTTTTTTGTTTTTTGTTTGTTTTCTTTTTTAATCAAGAAGTTGTTTATAGGATTATTTCTTCTTCTTTGTTCTGCTTATATTGTTTTAACATTTCTTGGTGCCTCAAAAAGGATGGAAACGCTGGATTTTAGAAGCTCGAGAACTCAAGCCAAAACCATAGGCACTATAATTTCAATATCTGGTGCATTAGTAGCGATTCTCTACAAGGGTCCCGTAATTCTATCTTCAACATCTCTTCCATCATCGCTTTTGCTCGAGCACTCCGTTGGAACATCGCAAACAAATTGGGTTTTAGGAGGCCTTTTACTTGTCATCCTAAGCCTTATGGCTTCTTACAGTTTTCATTCTTCAGGTGATTCACTTCTTAACTATATGTTTTGTCTATTAGTTGAATAGACTGGATTTTCCAAGGATGTTAAGCTCGTAGGACATGTTACAGCAGTAACATAAATCTTAGCAAATCTTTGGATGGTGTGATATGTCGACAAACGGATGGAGAAAATTAGAATTAAAAGGCCAAGAAGATATTTTGTAAGGTGAAAAAATCATTTAACTATGGAAAAAATCATTAATCCATAAAACATTAAAGGAAAAATCAGTCTTAACTATTGAAAGGATATGCTCAATCATGTTTGTCAAGTGCACCATCATGACAGGACTCGCGGAAGAAGTCCCCGGCAGAGTTGTGTGCCAATGGAAACAGAGGTTGATATTTACATGACGATGTGACCAGGCGGACTTTGTATTTTTGTAATCGGCCAAGCAATGATTTTATGATCAAGTTCAATTGATTTATCTATAATTTGCCTCATATTCTGTGTCATTTTTCAGACTCAGATAGTCAAATTATACCCGTCTGCTCTAATGGTGGCGATCCTGAACTCCCTATGCACAGCAATTATCGCAGCAATAGTAGGTCCCATAATAGAAACCAACACAAGTGCTTGGAAAGTGAAGACTGATATGGGATTGATTACTGTCGTACTCCACGTTAGTGATTAGATTTAACGACAGCCGAAATTATTATTCCCTCCTTCCCAAACACCTAAAGCTTTTTCGAAAACTACAAACTGATATTTATGCGTATATGAACACATGTATATCTTCTTTTCAGGGAGTTTTGGTGAGAGCCTAGCCACAGCAGTTCATACATGGGGGTTAGACTTGAAAGGGCCTGTCTATGTCACAATCTTTCAGCCATTTTCTATTGCCATTGCAGCTGCCTTGGGCGTCACATTCCTTGGTGACGCTCTCCATCTCGGAGGTATCGAGTTGAGCTAGCTGGTGTGGATTTGCTTCTTTATAATGACAGAAAATTCTTGATTAATTTTCCTCTTTCCCATTTTTCTTGTCTTGCTCATTTTGTAGTGTTGATTGGAGCAATGATAATATTACTTGGGTTTTATGCTGTGATATGGGGGAAAGCAAAAGAAGAAACGACTGCGGATCGTTCCTCTGATAGCAAGACCCCTTTGTTGAGAAAGCTACAGAGGTGACAATACATTTGTAGAATAACATAAGGAGTTGACACACTAGTATGGTTGAAATAGTTCCAAGCCTATAAGCTTTTACAAGAAATCTCTGTCCTATTTGGGATGTTCCACCGGATTCATGTTCGGCTAATGGACCACTTTGTCGAATGGCATGGGGTAGGGTTGCAATGGGGCTTGGGTTTGAAAGGGCATGGGTTTCAGTCCTGCATTGTATCTGTAAAAAGGAAATATATATATATAATATATGTTATATATATATATATGCATAAATATATTCATGTTCAGTGAAACCAAGTGGCTAAAAACAAATCATAATGTGACATTATGGTGTTATATAATGTTATTTTCATGTGCCTTACATATATGGTAAAAATTGATGATACTAGATACCATTTTAGTATCAATAGATCTGCTCAAAAATATTCATTTTAAACCAGTTAATTTTGACAACTTCCATGACCTTTGGTTTAGCAAGAGATTGTGCATATACAAGAGAGAATCCACAATGGGAACCAAAGAAAACTCACAAACTAAAGCCATAAACAGAACAATAGAATATGAATAAGATCAACAGTTATCCTAAAAATATCCTCAACGACCAGAGATCACTTATTTCTTTTTGTTGAAAAACTCACCACTGAATTAAATATAAGGGTAGGAATATACGTATGCGTTAGACAGTGAAAATGTGCAGTTTTTTTAATAATCAAATAACGCATTAGAAAGGCATAATATAAATCATACGTAAGCATTAGAAAAATTCAGAACGTAAATAAAAGTAAATTGTACTCTGTTTTGAAATTTTTGCAGCGTCTAATTTACTGTCGTTTCTCACTTTCTTGTCGGATTGAATTGTTTGTCGTTTTTTACTGTAATTATTATTTTTTGTTTCTTGTCGTTTTATACGTTAATATGTCACTGTCATTTATATAGTTGCTAACCTTCTTATTTTTATGATCTGTGTTTAGTTTTATTGTCGTCTTTTCTGTTTTTTTATTTTTTATTTTTTATTTTTTATTTTTGTTGGTAAACACACAAATAAGTACACACATTTCTCCCACGGACAGATCGATCACAAGAACTTTATGTTTTTTAATTGTCAAGTGGAGCATACTCACCTACTTGTCATAATTAATTGAATGCCATTCTTGTAACGTTATTTCCAACTTCTAGGCGATCTGAGTCGTTGACTTTTTCTCATAAACTGAACAAAGAGTATAAAGCTAAACCATATGGTGCAGGAGAGTAAACATATACATACACACTATACATACATATGGAGAGAGAGAGAGAAGGGGGAAAGATGGCAGGGTGGATTGTAAGAAAGAAGCTCTAGCATTCATAGCGATGGTAGCAATAGCTTTCATTAACGTGGGCTTAAATACCTTCTACAAAGCAGCTGCTATTGAAGGGTTGAGCAACTATGTTCTCATCACCTATTCCCATGCCATAGGAACTCTTGTCATAATTCCTTTCTCTTCATCTTTCCCAGGTAAATATGTATATTTGTATATATAGTATATGTATATATCAACTTCTTGGACAACAACTGCAACAAACTACTGATAGGATGTGGTCAATCATGTTTGTCAAGAGCGCAATCATGATAGAACTCAAGGAAGAAGAAGCCCCCCGCGCAAAGTTGTGTCTCAATGGGAACAGAGGTAGAGTTTTACAGGAAGATGTGACGGCGGACTTTATATTTTTAAATAGGCCGAGCAATCCTATTTTATTATCACATTAAACAAATTTATCTACATTTTGCCTCATATTCTGTGTCATTTTTCAGACTCAGATCGTCAAACTGTACCCATCTGCTCTAATGGTGGCAAGCCTGAACTCCCTATGCACGGCGATTGTTGCAGCAATAGTAGGTCCCATAATGGAAACCAACTCAAGTGCTTGGAAATTGACGACTGATTTGGGATTGATCACTGTATTACTTAATGTAAGTGTCGAGATTTAACTGTACTTATATTACAAACCGATATGTGCATAATATGTATACGTGTATATCTTCTTTTCAGGGAGTTTTTGGTCCAAGCCTTGCCACAGCAGTTCATACATGGGGGCTAGACTTGAAAGGGCCTGTCTATGTCACAATCTTTCAGCCATTTTCAATTGCCATTGCAGCTGCCTTGGGCGTCACATTCCTCGGTGACGCTCTCCGTCTCGCGAGGTATCGAGTTGAGCTAGCTAGTGTGGATTTGCTTCTTTATAATAACAGAAAATTCTTGATTAATTTTTCTTTTTTTCATTGTTCTTGTCTTGCTTATTTTGTAGTGTGATTGGAGCAATAACAATATTACTTGGATTTTATGCTGTGATATGGGGAAAAGCAAAAGAAGAAACGACTACGGATTGTGCTAAGAACCCTTTGTTGAGAAGTTACAGAGGCGACAATACATTTGTAGAATAACATAAGGAGTTGATACACCAGTGTATATGGTTGAAAATAGTTCCAAGCCTATTCATAAGAAATCTTTTCTTTTTCTTTTTTTCTTTCTTTTTTTTTTTTTTGGGTAAATAAGCTTTATTTATAGGAAATCATGTTCTATTTGGGATGTCCTCACGGGATTCATGTTACCACTTTGTCGGATGGTATGGGGTAAAGTGCCGTGGGGCTTGGGTTTGAAAGGACGCAGGTTCGATCCCGTATTGTATCTAAAATATATATATATATTCATGTTCAGTAACAAAGTGCCTAGAGACAAATGATATTCCCGACAATATGGTATTATAAAATTTCATATTTGTGTCCTGTACTATATGGCAAAGATCGGAAGCAGTCTACCAACAACCAAATTTTAGATGATCTTCAATAATAGATCAAGAGGGAAATACAAAATTATCATTTTGTTTATAGAACTATTAACATGGGTCCAATTATTTCTTTGTGCTGAAAGTTAAAACTCACCAGCCAGTTATATATTAGGGGTAGGAATAAAAATTTTACTCTGTTTTGAAATTTTTGTAATGTCTGATTTGAGCTGTGCACATGGAAATCTACAACTATTAAGAGCCATGTTCAAAGACATGAAGAGGCTGAGGTTCGTCTTTCGTGCGTTTTCGTTTCGGTAGTTCACTGTCGTTTCTCACTTTCTTGTGAGATTGAATTTGTTTGTCGTTCTAGTTGAGGCGTTTATTAGATGACAGATTGTTGTTGTCTTGACGGCTTTTATATGAAGTCTTTTTTACTAGGCTATTGTCGTTTCTCATGCTCATGTCGTTTTTTTCTCTCTAATAATATCTTTTTTCAGTTTCTCCTCGTTTATACGTTATGTCATTGTCGTTTTTTTTTTTTTTGGCTTATAGTCCAGAGACAAAGCAACATGATTTTTTTTTTAATTAAGATAAAGCAACATGATTGTTTCATTGTGCGTCGGCTTTTTCTCATAAACTAAAAGATTTTAAAATTAAACCCAGATATATACATAATTAGGTATATATATGTTTATCATCTCTTTTGTCAACAAATGTCAACAAATCATAAAGGCTCTCCTTGTCTTTCTTCACACTCTTTTCAAATCTAATAATCGATGCATCATGTGCAGAACAAGACTTCCTCCATTCAGTATCTCTATCCTATATATATATATATATATATAGGGAAATTTTGTCTAAAATGGTACTACTAGAGGTTGTTCAGATAAGAGCAATGTTAAAGGTTCATCTTTAGTGCTTCCGTTTTTTGTTTGGTGTGTTCATTGGAATTGAACAACTTCAATTATATTTTGTCTTTTTTTTTTTTTAAAGTAAAACTCAGTTTTACTATTCACATATTTAACTATAACTTAAAAACTAACTTTTTCTTCAAATTTTAAAAGTACCAACTGATGTAGCGGAAGCGTATAAAAACACACAAATTCGTTGATTCTTAAAGAATACCCGAAAATATGCAAGATAAATTGTGTTAGATTCGTTGATTCTAACTAGAATACCGAAAATCATGCAACTTTATTGAGAGAACTCTCAAAGGGATTTTATATAATTCTCAAAAAACCTCCTACAAAATAACAAAAAGCCTTTAAATAGTAATTATATTATCCTAATCCTATTCAAATTTGAAATAGTAAAAGATAACTCCAAGAATTTAAACTTCATAAGATAATTCCTAAATAATTTAAATAAAGATAATCTACAAATAATTTAAATAAAGATAAGCTTTTAAAATTAAAATACTGTCTAATTATCCTATCTATATACTGCATCATTTATAACTTCATTATTTCAAATCTAAATGAGATGATTTTTCAAAACAAAATCCATGATGATCTTTTTTCTCCAAACACAATTCAAGTTTTTATATTTTTTAATTCTAAATAATTTATTTTCAACTTAACGCACAATTGTATAACTCTAATGCTCCAACCCAAGCGGATTAACCAAACGGGCCCAATATGTAGACACAGAAATACAAATTCAAACACCTACACACATGATGATAACAATGAACATTGTGATAACTATGAAGAATATGATAGCTTTCTTGCTTCTGTAATATGTTTGCATGTTGGATTAATGTTATCATAAAATGAAGAAATTAGAATATTATGCTCAATTATACAAAAAAAAAAAAAATCACAATATTACTCTCAATCATTAAAAAAAATTACAATACTATGCATGTCAAGATATAATTTTATGATCTGTCCTAATTTTAGAATTGAAAGTTGTTTATAGAAATATTTTTTGCGATTGCGATGTAAATTTAGAATTTGCTAAAAGTATCAAATATACATACTCCACATGATTTTCTTTCTTTTTTTTTTCCTTTTTCTTTTTTTCTTATATTTTTTTTTTTTTTTTTTAAGCTAGAGATGGAGAGATTCAAATTTACGATAGAGTCAGATATAAAATTAGTATAAAAATTATCTATATAACCACTCTACTCTACCTGATCAATCATAGAGTCTTTCAATATTTACGGTTTATTAAATATCATGAAGACATGGCTAATGTTTTTTTTTAAATTTTTTTTGGAGGGAAGACGTGGCTAATGTTAGGACATTTATTAGAAAAACATATACTAGTGGATCGTGTTCAACGTGACGAAAAAAAAAAAAGACAAAGAAAACATCACCTTGTTCCATTTTTGCACGTAAGATCAACTGTGTTTGCTCACGATTTCTTATCTATAAAACATGGACAACTCATTTACGACTTTGGGTGTTTCTCAAAATATAGCCTTTCACTTGCGTACCAAATTTCCGCCTCCTTTTTTGTTTGTGTGGCTGGTATTGTGTCGCTTTTTCTATCTAAACTTACGAGATTATTATAACAGTAGTCATGTTGGGCTCTTGTAAAAGCACCACAACATTTTTTGTAAATGAAGAAGAAAATGCACCTTTTTCAAAAATTTAAAGAGAGAGAGAGAGAAGTACAACTTCTGACCTATTAGTCATTACACAACTTCCTATATCATGTTCCATTAAAAATAATGCTCTATTATGATTAACATCATAATTTCTATCAAATTCTAATAGATTTCCATGTTCCAAAAGACGTTTTTAGTAGTTCAGCAAAAAATAAAAATAAAAATAAAAATATAAAAAGGACGTTTTTAGTGCTTTGTAGCTTCTATACCACGCGCATTCAAAAGCTAAAGATATCTCCACTAAATATGAAGACGCATGAAGTTGACATCTGTTGTCTTTTTTTTTTTTTTTTTTTTTCTCGTTGAGTATCTTTCAATATTATTTTGATAACTTATCTAATTATTATATTTGGTAATTTTGGTTCAATACTATTGTTGGTTATAATTAATTAGTACTTTGTAGCTTCTATACCATGCGAATTCAAAAGCCAAAGATATCTTCAGTAGATATGAAGACACATGAAGTTGACATATGTTGTCCTTTTTTTTTTCTCTCTCCTTTTTGACTGCCCTTCGACTCCGATATTATTTTTATAAGTCATCTGATTATTATATTTAGTAATTTTAGTTCAATATTATCATTGGTTATAACTGTTATTTACTCGTTAAGAATCTACTTTTGGACCTAAATACGGTAAGACAATCTTATGCTTATAAAACTAAAGTATACTAGGCTATGTTGTTTGTGTTATGCATGCATGCACTTGAGGGGGCCTTTCCATCCATGTAGCATCTTTAAACCATTTTCAGTCGTCGCCGCAGTTGCTGCAAATGCGGTATTTCTCGGCGATGCTCTCCATCTTTAGAGGTATACAAAAGTTCAGTTTTTAAATTAGTTAAGTTCAAGACTTAAGAATTAACTTCAAGTATGTTTTTGATGCAATGCAGTCGCCTTTTTAATTTGCGCTATGTTCTTTTGGCATGCGGCATTGTGATTAGAGCAACAATTTGGAAATGGCCAAAGAAACAATGTGTGGGCTTTCTTAGGCAATTTCGAAGTTTCACCTGATGGGAAGACCCCTCTGTTTCAAAGCCACGGGGATGAAAAGAAGACATGATCAAGCATATAACGCACACATAAAATACTAAGCCTTTGTTTGGTAAATTAGTTGGAGATAAAATTTTTAAATTAGAGTTTGTTCACTTTTCACAAACTAGGTATAAATTTTGTTGACTTTTTAGAAAAAGATAAAAATTGAGAAGAAAAAGTACAGTTTAATTAGAGTTAAACTAACTTATCAAACGAAACATAAAATTACGTACGCTCGTTCAATATCATTAGGTGAAGAGCCACTCATGACCGAATGATGAGGCTTCCACTCTTAGTTGAACTTTTATTTTATTTTATTTTTCAATTTTACCTTCAAAGATTTCACAAATTTGGGTATAAATTTGGGTATAAAGATTTCACAATTTTATTTTTATTTTACAGGCTCTATAAATTCATAGTGATAATAGGACATCGATGTTAATCATTCCTTTTGTTTTCTGTCCAAACAATTTTCTGTCTTCTTTGTTTCCGTATTTTTCTTCAACACAAAATGCTTTGTTGAAAACCTCGCAAGAAAAGTTTAAACGAGAAAAAAGAGTGCATGATAACAAAACTATCCAAAAAAAAAAAAAAAAAAACTCTCAAATAGTACTTGAAACAATAATGCGACGACTTGAGAATTTCCTTGTAGACTAAAGTATATGATAAGGAAGAAGAAAAGTGAAAAAAGATAGACCAATAGAGCAAAACCTTAAAAGTCCAAAATGAATTACTAGGAGTCCTAATACTAAGAAACGTTACCAAAAGAATCAAGATTACGTACAAGAAAAGAACGTTATCTTTTTTTCTTTTTCCTTCTGTTACATTGGTAATAACACGAACCATTAGTATATAACCAACGTTCCAAATTGAATTCTTGATACCCAAAAAAAAAAAAAAAAAACCATTACAAATTGTTCTACAACAATTAAAAAGAAAAAGAGGAAGCTGCACAGAAAATTAGAATTTCCGCAGTCGGTCTCTGCGACATGGCAAGCTGGATTTGTAGCAGTGATGCTCTGGCATTAACAACCATGGCGGTCGTACAGTTCGCCGCAGTGGGCATGAATACGTTATACAAAGCAGCCAATTTGAAAGGGTTGAGCTACTTTGTTTACATCTCTTATTCTTATGCTTTAGGCACTCTTCTTCTTCTCGGCATTTGGTCCGTCTTTTCCAGGTCATGTTGATTACACTCTCTCTCTCTCTCTCTCTCTCTCTCTTACACTAGAAGAAAACTCTTCTAAATTTTTACCACCCTGTTTTGAAACTTCGAAATGTCATATTTGAGCTCTACAGAAAGAAATTGGATTCGCTCACGCCGTCTGTCCTCTACAGAATTATCCTTCTTTCACTCATTAGGTACGAAAAAATAAAAATAAAAACGTTTTCACATATCACTTTTTCGGGCCCGGTTTGACCCCCAAAAAAAGGGAAAAAATTAAAAACAGAGGACTCTGTTTTTTTTTTTTTTTTTTTTAATAATATATTTTTACAAGAGAATTGATCATGTCTTGGAAGCTAGTTTTCTTGCAAGGATTTGTGGATTCAAAGGATTAGAATATAGTTCGCCGACCCTGTCTTCCGCGATCGGCACTCTTACTCCGGCGTTTACTTTCATTCTCGCCGTTATATTCAGGTTTTTTTTTTTTTTTTTTCTCTTTCTGCCTCTTTTAAGTTTCCTTATCCTTTTAACTGCTTTTTTCTCCAAAGAGTACGAAAATACTCCCTAGAAATATTGTCCTCATAATATTGTGCTCTTTCTGATATCTCTTCGAGGTGTTTAAAGGATGGAAAATGTCGATGGGAGAAGCGCAAGCACTAGAGCGAAAGCCATCGGAACTGCAGTTTCAGTATCAGGCGCATTGTTAGCAGTTCTCTACAAGGGCCCAGAGATTATATCTCCCGATCTGCAGTAGCTCCAGCCCTTTCTTTTCCGCACCCTCTCCAAACCTCGACGACAAATTGGGCGCTCGGCGGCGGTTTACTCACTATCGAAAACCTTCTAAACTCAAGCGCTTTCATTCTTATGGTAAATACAGCACCCGCGCAGGACTTTATCCTGGTTTATATTACCCGACAAAGCGATTTAACCAGGCATTCCTTCTTTCACAGAGACATATCGTGATGATGTACCCGAATTTGCTGACTATGTCGTTCCTTAACAACCTATGTGTGACGATCATTACCGTACCTGTAAGCTTTCTGGTCGAGTCAAACATGAGTGCTTGGAGACTGAGGCAAGATATTACATTAATCGCCGTTATATTCTCGGTAAGAAATCAATTTGCATTTAACATAACATGTTATACAAAGGGGTGTTGCGACGTGTGTTTTTTTTTTAATATTTTTTTTTAATGCGCCAGGGATTCTTTGGTTCAGCTTTCATCGCTACCGTTCACACTTTGTGCTCGTTCTTGAAAGGGCCTCTCTATATAGCAATCTTCGCACCAGTTTCGATTGTCGTCGCTGCTGCTGCGAGTGTCATATTCCTTGGCGATGCTCTCTATCTTGGGAGGTATATATATATATATATATATATATATATATAAACATTATAGACACACACACAAAACACGAAGTTGAATCTTTTAGAATTTGATTCAACTTCGCGTTGCCCGCTTCTTGTTGAGACGATTAATTTCGCTTCTTGTTGATCTTTGTGGTTCTTGATTGCAGTGTGATTGGAGCAGTTATACTTTTACTCGGGTTTTATGCTGTGCTATGGGGAAAAGCCAAAGAAGAAAAGAATTTGGACTGCACGGGCTCTGATATATCGGGAGAGGCTTCTGATGGGAAGACGCCACTGTTACAAAGTCCTAGTAAGGACTATGTCTAGAACAACGTGTGGACATAAGTCATGTACTAGGTTTTATTTTTAAGAGATTGGTTCATAAGATTGAAGTTCTAAATTAAGGATACTTGTTTGTATTCATCGGATAATTATATATATATATATATATATCAATTAAGATTTGTTGCAAATTTTAGTTTTGGAGGTTTGAAACATGTATGAGATACGTTTAAATTTTCTCCCTTTCGATTGAGTTTGTTTTCTATGTTGATTAAAAATCGTTTTCAGAATATGACAAACTGTGAATTCATTAAGAGAAAAAACGCGGTTTTCTAAAAGGAATATTTTTTATTTTAGAAGAAACACCTTTCTATTTAAATTAATTTCTTTTAAGAAAATAAGATAATTTAAAACACTAATATTGTACATTTACTGCCTCAATGCAACATGCGTGCAAGTAAAGAAAACCCTTAATTGATAGTAGCCGCGTACAAAGTGTCAAAAGTCTTTGCTACTTATCAACAACGTGGGACAAATGAGACTTGGTAGCCCTTTTCATTTCAGTGGCATTATTCGACTGTCGGCATTCGATACTTTAATGATTTTACTAACGCTTCTTAATCCAACAAATAAGTGACTGCTTCAAGGACTCTAGATAATGGGGAAATCGGATTTAGAGATTTTTAATACCCAGTTCTCGAGAAAAAATAAAGCAAACAAATCAAGAAAAGATAGCTATTGCTGGCTCTTGGAGGGGTCTGCTTCCTCCCAAACAATTCAAAGTTGATAAACTGATAATTCAACACTTAATTCAAATGATAATATATCAGCTTAAATACATTGATCTGATCAACTGAAAGTACCATAAAATAGCAACAACCCAAATAAATAATATCAAGAAGGGGTTTATAAATGCCACCTCTAGTTTACTTTACTGTACATTCTAGTGACATTTAAATTTTAAATTTTAATTTACTTGTTACATCCTCTTATTATTCTTTAAAAAAAAAAAAAAAAAATCCCTAACTAATACTAAAGTTTTTTTTTTCTCATTTTTTTCACCCACAAAACAAATTAAAAAAAAACCTCAATTTTCATAGTAAAACTTTTTTTTTTAACAATTTTTTCTCCTACAATTTATTTTGTGCATCTCATAGAAAAAAAAAAGATGGAATTAAATATTGCAAGCTTTGGTTCTGTTCCTTGAACTTACTCCTGCGGAGGCCGAGATAGGTGATTGCTTTGAAGAAACAATTAGTCATGGTGATTAAGAAGTAGGTGTATTTTTTCTTATCAAAATAATTAGAAAATGTAGCTAGCAGGTGTTCAATATTTCTCACCTAAGGTGCTCTCTTAGATATCTTGTTAGTCAAAGAAGTCGTTGTAGGAAATATTTTTTAATCCAAAAATATTATTTTGATAATTGGGATATCGTTATTTTTTTATTATGTTGTTGCTGAAATTGAAATCTTGTTAATAGTTTTACGAGTAATATTTATTTCAATTTATGAACGAAAAATTATCTCTTGGTTTTTCGGTTTAGTAAGATTTTTAGAATCGTCTTTTTAGAGTTCGTGCTTAATATGTATTTGCATTTAAAAAAGGTATAATTATATATTTTTTTAAATTACTAGGGTGAGATGTGTAGATATTATTTTTTTTAAACATTTCGTGTTTAAAAATTATTTTATTTATGAATAATTTGGTAAAATAATTCATTAAAAAAAGGTGTAAGAAAAGTATATTGAGATGTCAATAAATCTTTCGTAATAAAAGTAAAACTTAAAACGATAAAAGTAAGCAGAGTTGTGGGACCCAAATAAACAATCTTATTCCAACCTTGACTTGTCTAAACATCCCAGGTCCAATATACAGCAATCAAAAAAAATAAAAATAAAAAATAAAAGAAGAAGAAGAAGAAGCACCCAAAGTCGAAAATGACTTGCGGTGTCTTATATGTAAGAGTTTGTTTGAAAAGAAAGCCTGTTATTAAGCCTCCGTTTTGTAAGTTAATTAGAGATGATATTTTTAAATTGAAATTAGTTGATTTTTTAAAAACTAAATATAAATTTTATTGACTTTTCAAAAAATAAAATAAAAATTAAGATAAAAAAATATAGTTTAGTTTGAGATGAATTCAAACGTCAAACGGAATATAAATGAATTTGCTTGAAAAAGTTGAAATGACACACACCTAGAAAGAACAAGCTAGCATTTGAAAAAGTATTTGTAGTTAGCACTCCTCTAACTGTATACGAAACTATCAAAAGGTACTTCTATAAAATCATTTAATCATTTTAAATGGATTGGTCCGATACCTCAATCAAACCGTCCAAAAAGTGAGAGCCATGGCATGGAGATGTTTTATTTTGCATGTGAATATAGATTTTTTTTTTAAAAAAGAGTATTCATTTTCTTTTTTTATCTTTATTGTTAGGGTCTCTCTTTTCTCATTTTTAATGTCGTGAGAACAAAGAGAGAAGAAGAGAGAAAATGAGATTAAGGTTTCATATTATTACAATCGCAAAGAAAAACATATCAACTCTCAAATAATAAAATTACAAGACAAAGCTATTTATAATTATCAAAATTAACAAAATATAAACTTAATTCTAAATATTCGAAATAAAATAAATCTAAAGTCAAAATTAATTACTAAGGATATAAAGTATATCCTGATAATTAATCCTAATAATTATCTAAATATAAGTAATTCTTAAAAAATGAGGTTTTTTTTTATATAAAAAATTTTAATTAAAAGGGATGTTTTAAACGTGAAATAAATAGACCCACTCTTGTTCTGAGTATTTAAATATTAAAAATAAAATAAAATAGAATAAAACTCACATAATTTAAATCCGGTCTCATAAAATTGAAAAAAAAAATCATTTTTGTTATAAAGAAAAAAAAATGTAAATTATTGGATTGGTCCCTGAACTTTTAAGTGGGTGAGAGTTTGGTCAATAAACTTTATTTTTTGGTAAAAGTACCCTTGAACTTTTAAGTATGTGAGATTTTGGTTTCTAATCTATTTTTTGTTGTTAAAATACTCCTAAAATCTTAAAAAAGGTGTGTTTTGATCCTCATGTTAAATTTTGAACTAAGGTGGGGATATGACAATGGCGTGACATCAATGGGGAAGGTCACCTTAGCTAGCAAAATACAACGACAGATATTTGTTTTTGAACAAAAGTATTATGTCACCCTAAAAATTAAATAAGCTCAAAGCAATATCCAACAAAAACCATCTTTATAAATTGAAAAAAAAAAAACTTACAAATCTTTAAAAACCAGGAAAAAAAAAAAAAAGATAAAGAGAGAAATAAAAATGTTGTTTATTGTGAAGAGACAAATCAATTTAAAATAAACAGCAATAAATGAAAACCATATTTTATTTGTCTATTTTTAAAAATTTATTTTTTATGATTACTTATGATTTGGTGTCTTCATTTTTAATTCACAAAAGATTATTTTTTGTTGGGGATTTTTGAATTTTTAGGGTAACATAGTACTTTGGTTCAAAAAATTAAGTCTTTTGTCATTTTCTACGAGCTGAGACTACCTCCTCCATCAATGTTACTCCACCGTCATACACCACCCTACTTTAAAAAATTAATAGAAGAACCAAAATACATCTCTTTTAAGAAAACCAAAATACATCTCTTTTAAGAGTTGTGGGGTATTTATGCTTTTAAATGACGAAATTAGTTATAGAGGACTGGAGAACATCATGTTGAGCATAAGCAGGTTGAGTTTTGAATTGTAAACGATGGATTCAGGAATCGAGTTCTTGATTTTTGTTACCCTTATAGATTTTTATTCACAAATTAAGCAACATATTTTAAGGTACGTAATTAATTACGTACTTAAATTTTTTTTTTTTTCATCTTTTGTAGATTGGTATTGGTTTCCAAAGCACCTTTTAGACTCAATTTTGAAGGATTTAAAGTCATCAAAAGATTACGTAGGATTTAGTCTTGTTTGTGGTTC
The DNA here is from genome assembly GCA_008635985.1 of Ficus erecta. Taxonomy (NCBI): domain Eukaryota; kingdom Viridiplantae; phylum Streptophyta; class Magnoliopsida; order Rosales; family Moraceae; genus Ficus; species Ficus erecta. The sequence goes on from BKCH01000009.1 coordinate 1,145,500, forward strand.
GTGGCACTCTGTAGCTGTACCTAAAGATAATCAGAGTGAACTTGTCAAGAATCTGAAACGTCATGAAGTTCCACTGGTTTTGGTTCCGATTAAAAAAGAAAAGAAAAAAAAGATGTCGTTCATGGAGCTTATATAATGTCTTAGAGAAGAAGTACTTGTTATACTTCCTTGATATGAGAGATGTTTTGGTAGCTTTTCTGAAGGATGGTTAGTAACTATTGACGAGAAATTTGCATAACACTCTACAAACCTTTTATGGTTAGTGAGGGTAAGAATGCAAGTATTCACCTTCCTCCCATGTTTCCTCCCGAAGATAAAGAAGGAATACAGGATCCGAACATGTACCGTGAACATTATGTTTTTAAAGTTGCGACATAGATACCCGATCCTATAGGTTCAATTTTGAGAAGCTCTTACCCTGGATTGAGATGAAAAGTTTAGGTGATAACGCTTTATTTTTAGGTGATAATAACTCTATATCTATCTTGCTTCTAATTTTCCTGGATGTCAATGGAATAGCATATACTTTACGCATGACAAGGATGACGTATCTCTTTCTAAGCGCGGGCATAATCTTCAAAGTGAAAGGATCATAAGTTTCGGCCGCGATGGGGAAATTTTCGCCCAAAATGCATCCAAGAGGACCAATTTTCATCGTACCAGCACTCAATACATCCTAAGAAATAACCGCCAAATATGGTAATTTAATATGTGTTTACTTCCTCTTTAATTATTTAACTATTTGGATAATTCTAAATAATGGAATAGATTTTGCTAATTTTACAGTTCTAATAACTGTTTACTTTTTTTTTTACCATCTTTTTTTTTTATATCTCTTGATTATATGTGGTGTTTAGTGAAAAAGAGCTAGTCGAAATTTTTTTAGTCGTCTATTATTATGCAAATGAATACATGTAATTTTAATTAGCAAAAAGACATGTGATGTTAATTAGCAATCGGTGTGTACTTGTACCTTGTTGGGGAAGGGGTAGCGTTGCCCCCACCACCCACAACTCCATACCCGCCCCATTAAATCGTTTGAGGGAAGGTAGAGCAGGATTCTGATTAGTTGTAATACCCTTTAATTCGTTTTTAAAGTCCAATTAACAATGATATTTCTTTTTTCTTTATTTAATTCCAGTTATGGTAAGATACTCAAAAATTCCGATAAAGTAAACAAACAATAATCACATAATACAAACAAACTATATAAGATTTAACAGCTAACAATAAAAATATATATATTACAACATAATATTAAGCAATTACTAAATGTACAATTTTTTTTAAAGAATAATTTCAAAATCTAAAATGGTGGGCTTAGGGCAAATTATGGTGGGGACCCCTAAATCAGAACACCGTCCCCACCTTCGTCATGGTTCCTAACTTTCAAACCCAAACCGAACCAGGAAAAGTTCAAGTTTGCCCCACTCTATCAGGTTCATTAATCGAATTTACGAGTAAGAATTTTCATTTTTAGCCATCTAGCTAGCAAATATTTGAATAACTTTGGCCTCTATGTGATTTTACAAGCGTGTGTACTGATGTTTAACATAACTGATACCCCAATTCATTTTTGAAAAAAGAAAAAGATGTATATAATAAAACATAATAAAATCCTTCCAAAAAAAAAGAAAGAAATATACCACATTATGTATCTATCAAGTACGTGTTCAACAGATGATGATCAAAGAAACCAGTGGACACATCCTCTTATATAGTACTCAGTAGTAGGACTAGAACTGATTGATGGCATAAATGTTGAAGGGGCTGATCATGAAGTGGTGGGAGGAGGGACAACGAGTAGAGAAATGATTGGCCTGATGATGATCATCATCAAATTCCATCTTGATCATCGTACTGTAGAAGATGTGGACGCTGCAGGGAAGCGCAAGAGGGCCCACTTGGTTTCTGTGGCCGTACTCCTTCTCGGCTTCTTCAACCAGCTTCTTGAATAGAGGATGGCTTGTGTACTTGGTTTTTATCACGAATCTCTGTTTATGAGCTCCCACGCACACCCACAAGTAACCTGCCGGCGCTGTTTGTCCCCCACGACGACGTCGTTTCCTTGCTTCTCTCTCCTCCATTTCTGCTCTTATTTTGGGTTTGAAGGAGCATGCATATGTATATACATATACACATATATATATAGAGGCTTGCCACTCGGGTTCCAACGTCATGGCTACAATTTGTCAACTTTTCTTTTTTAATGCATTCCTATTTGTCAATGTTTGCTTATGGTGACATATATATAAATATGTAACTTATTAGCCAATAACACAAGCTTACTTGTGTATATATAATTGTTTTTGTATCATTTAATGTGGTATGAAAAAATGTCTATGGAGAGCTCCCGTTGACTTTATTATTTTGCGTATAATTTAAAGAAGGTTATGCATTCAAGCAATTTTTGACATTCATATATGAAAACAAGTAATTAAAAGAAGAATGACGCTTATTACGACTAATTATAATTTTTCTATTCAAATATAAAAATCTGCCCGTTAATTGGTTTGTGTACAAAGAATTGATGGTACAACACGCAAGGCATACGACTAATTATACTATATATAGTATCATACAGAAAAGAACATTAGTAAATATTATAATTGAAGATCTTGTGTTTCTTCAATTGTAAATTAGTAACAAGTCGTCCCCAAATGGTTTCTGAATACCCCTGAACTATATACCATATTTTACTTTGTTATCTGAATTATCAAAATCATTCAATATGCCTCCTATATACAATACCTTTCAAACCTATATATGCTAATCAATAATATTTGACACTGATCATATTAGTGAAAAAAACAAAAAGAAAAGAAAAATGGCCGCTTAGATATTACAACAAAACACACAAAGATTAATCATTTCTTTTATTTGGTAATTTGTGTTGAAAGAATTAGTTATATACAACCGCAAGGTACAAATATTAATAAAAGAACATTAAATAATTGATTATCTCCAAGTACTGTTTCTTCAATATAGTGATTACTTCAATAAACAACTATCCATCAGCATTGGAAAAAGAGGATTGAGCTGCGTGATTATTGTAAGTAAGATTCACGTCCTCAAGTCTAATCCCTTTGCATGGATTTCTTGCACTACACTCAAATTTTATAGCAACAGCCGTGGCCGATGTACCTTTGATGTCCCGGTATACTGCGTCGCTAATTTTTACGCGCCGACACCTATACACACATTCAAACATGACATGATCAGTTAAAAAAAACTTGATGGTTTTTACCAACATACTTTATGATATATATTTGGCTTTCTTGTTCCATTCTTATGAAAGAGTATACAAATAAGACGCTAACCTGATCAGGACAATTGAGGTTGTGTGGGCAATAATTTTGGTCTATAATAATGGGATTTTGGACATTCTGCATGAGGACGTTGTGGAACTGGACCCCCCGGACAAATCCATTGCTGGGTTTAGCCCATGATTTTATTCTTAATCCATTTTGAGTGCCTGTGAAAACCGCCTTCTTAACTGTCACATTTTTTACCCCTTCTTCTTCTAAGTCTTTGCCTACGCTCCCTATGCTGCAACCAATTACATGCAAGTTAATTTACATAAGCCAAATGTTATAAATCAGAAATATACATAAGGGAAAAAAAAAAAATTTCACCTAATGCCGTGGCCAGGACCACATGCCATGCGTTCAATCCACAAATTTTGGGTGCCGGGGTCGATGGAGACGCAATCATCCCCAGTTCTAACGGAGGAGTTGAAGATCGCGACGTTTCGTGATTGTTGAACGTGGATGCCATCAGTGTTTGGGCTCTGGCCGTCAGCCATCACCTTCACACCTCGCATCTCCACATTCTGACAATGATTTGCTACAATGTGGAACATCTGGCTGTTTAATGACAGTAAGCCGATGACTTTGATGTTGTTGGAGTACGTAATGCTCAGTGTCTGTAAATTAAAATGGAAAAAGGATGATCATTATAAATGAATAAGTTAAATTTTGTGTGGTAATTAGAACAAGCAAAGAGCTAAATTTTGTGTGTTTGTATACTAACCGTGGCTCCATTAGGACAATTGTTGGTTGCAGTGGCTTTGCAAGCCCACAAGGCAGGTCATCTGGCGTCGAGAGACCCTCCAACGATATCAAGACCGCTAACTCCTTGGAAGTCGATCCAGTTCGGCGGCCCCAAGACTCGGTAATCGAGGGGGGCGACCAGAGTGCCGTCGATTCTGAAAGTGATGTGGGGGCTTTTGCAGGGGCCAATGAAGGACAGAGGGAGAAGCAAATACCGACCTTTAGGGACGAATATGCGGGTGGGATCAACAGAAGCACAGGCTGCCGCCCATGCATTGAGGCAGGCTTGGGTGGAGTCTTTAACGCCATTGGGTTTGGCCCCAAAGCTCACCACATTGTAAGTTGTAGTTGTAGTAGTACTAGTTGCAGCAGAACAGAATTTGGTTGAATTATTGACACATAGAATAGACACCGGTACTAGTAGTGGGCAAAGAAAAAGCTCCCAAACTTGGCCTTTTTTTTTTGTTTGGTCGCCAAGTTTATAGTTACTAGGACTTTGGGATTATATATGATCTTCAATTTTTGGTTGTGAAAAGTACAGTGGCTTATATGTACATATATATATATATATTATAGAGAGAGAGAGAGAGAGAGAAAGAGGGAGTGATGTAAACGATGTTGGGAGAAGTTGAAGAGAGTCTTTGAGTATATATATATATTAGGACATATGAAGGGGTGCGTATAGGTGAAGGAAGATTTATATATTATATATATATATATATTAATTTTATAAATTGGAAAAACAAAGTTTGAGGTTGAAGAAAGCTTGGGCATTAGAACGAGGCACTGCGAATATTAATACATGCATATGTACGGATATCTAAAAGAAGAAAACCAACGGCCGTGCATTATATTTTACGTTTCTTTGAAGTGCTAATTAAGTAATTTGTACAATCTCTTTGACTGCGTGAGCCATAGCTTCCATTTTTCATTTCATTTACATATATATTTTTTTCCGTTCTTATTACCTTTAAAAATTTTATTAAAACAAATAATTCATTATGTTCATGCATGTTTCCCACGGCTAGAGTACTTCCAATATTTTTTGGATTAAACCAGGCCGATTGCTTAGTACTGTTTAATAAAGTACATTTAACATATTGAAAAGCAATTCATGATGTTAATCTCTTTCATATTAACATGAGGAGGGCTAAATACAGACTCTTTTTCAAAATCTCTTTCAGAAGCAAGGCTTTTTTCTCTATTTCTCTATTTCTTTCTTTCTTTTTTTCTTTTTTTTTCTTTTTTAATTTTTACTTATCAGCCTAGTTTTATCACAACAACTAATTTAATAACAATTCATCTTTCAATGATTATTATAAAATTGGCAACTTCATTCTTCACTATAACCATGAATGAAAAGAGTAAAAAAAAAAAAAAAAAAAAAACCATAATATCTTTCTATTTGGATGTGGATAAAAATATTTCTTTCCCGTGATTAAAATAATGAGTGGTGAGGAAAGATGTAATTTCACTGGCAAGTGCTAGAAACAAATATGTAAACTAGGAAGACCTCTAATGGATGAAATAATAAGATTTTAAAATATTTAAAGTAAATGACAAATTTACTAAGTATATTTTATACTTACGTAAAGTAATTACTTTTAATTAATAAACTATTTACTTTTAATAAATAATTATTTTACATTTCAAAAAAATTTATTTACCATTATTTTTATTTAATTTAATTTTTTTTAAATATGATATTTATATTAATCATGCATTTACTGTAAAAATGATGTTTACTTCTTTCTTTCAAAATTTAATGTTAAATTGAAATAAGATATCATAACATGATAACAAAAGGTACGTACGTAGTGGTTAAACTAGAGAGCATGCAAATTTATATTTTTGTCGTATACTACCATTAGCGAATAAATTAACTTATGAAGTAGGATAAAATGTTAACTAGTCGTTTTTTAAAGTAAATTTTCATTTCCTTTATTTAGTTGTTTTCTCATTGATATTTTCATAGGATTTTCTATTTTTCCTTCCAAAAATTCCATTATATATAATTAAAAAATAGCTCGAAAACGTTGGCACAATCTCCTTCAAAGAGAACTCGCAAATTTCTTTCATTTTGATATGAATATTTCAAAAGTCGCTCTAGCTTTCATTCGATTCTTTTCTTCAACATTTCATTAACTATGGGTGTTCGTAATTGAAAATTTCCACAAGAGGTGCAAGAACATATTGTTTCACTTTCAATAAAAGAACAAGCAGCAGCCAAAAAGGTCTTCGTCCCGATGCTTCCTCAACCCCAAGCTATCTTCTCCATTGCCATTCATAGCAATGGAAGGTCGAATATCGAACCCTAATTTTCGTCCAGCTTTCTTTTTCTTTTCTTTTGTCCTTTCTTGAAAGATCCAGCTTGGTTCTGTCCCTTGATGTAAGATATGTATTTTTAGTGCAAATAATTTACCATCTCATTAATTTGCCACGTCATATAACAATTCTTTTTTTTTTTTTTTTTTTTTTGTATATGTATATAGGTCCTTTGCCATTCATATAATTAGCAGGCCTAGGTAAAAAAGAAAATATTGCCACAAATTAATTACAATATATCACTCCATTTTAGAATTTTTTTAATTTGGTATGGGTCAAAAGAATTGATGATATACAAGTATACAACACGCAAGGTACCAATTGTACAAAATAATATAATCTAAAATAATATAATCTGTGCATAAAAGAGCATTATTAAATAATTAAATGATGATCTCCCTGTTTCGTCAATCGAGTGAGATTACTTCAATAGACAACTATCCGGTAGAACCTTGCCAAAAGAATTTCCATTTGCATTGGAACAGGAGGATTGAGCAGCTTGATTATTGTAAGTTAGATTCACGTCCTCAAGTCTAATCCCCTTACATGGATTTCTTGCACTACACTCAAATTTTATAGCTACCCCGTGGCCGATGAACCTTTGATGTCCCGATATACTACGTCGCTAATTTGTACACCCGATACCTATACACATATTCAAACATAATAATCAGTTAAATGATTTTAACCATATTTTATTATATATAATTTGGATTTCTTGTTCCCTTATTATGGAAGAGTAGAGAAATAAGATATCTAACCTGATCAGGGCAATTAATGTTGTGTGGGCAATAATTTTGGTCTATAATAATGGGATTTTGGACATTCTGCATGAGGACGTTGAGGAACTGGACCCCCTGGACAAATCCTTTGCTGGGTTTAGCCCATGATTTTATTCTTAATCCATTTTGAGTACCTGTAAAAACAGCCTCCTTAACTGTTACATTTTTTACTCCTTCTTCTTCCAGGTCCTTGGCTAGGCTCCCTATGCTGCAATCAGTTACATACAAGATTATTATGTAAGCCAAAACATTCATTACATATTTTACTCTTGGTTAATTTAATTCAACTAGATGAGGAAAAAAAAAAAAAAAGGTTTACCTAATGCCGTGTCCAGGACCACATGCCATGCGTTCAATCCACAAATTTTGGGTGCCGGGGCCGATGGAGACGCAATCATCCCCGGTTCTAATGGTGGAGTTGAAGATCGCGACGTTTCGCGATTGTTGAACGTGGATGCCATCAGTGTTTGGGCTCTGGCCATCAGCCATCACCTTCACACCTCTCATCTCCACATTCTGACAATGATTTACTACAATGTGGAACATCTGGCTGTTTAACGACAATAAGCCGATGACTTTGATGTTGTTGGAGTATGTAATGCTCAGTGTCTGCAAATTAAAATGGCAAACTGATCATTAATAAATGAACTAGTTAAAATTTGTGTGGTAATTAGAACAAGAAATAAAGGGCTAAAATTTTGTTTGTTTATATACTAACCGTGGCTCCATTCGGACAATTGTTGGCTGCAGTGGTGGCTTTGCAAGCCCACAAGGCAGGTCCTCTGGCGTCGAGAGACCCTCCAACGATATCAAGACCGCTAACTCCTTGGAAGTCGATCCAATTCTCGGCGGCCCCCAAGACTCGGTAATCGAGGGGGCCGACCAGAGTGCCGTCGATTCGGAAAGTGACGTGGGGGCTTTTGCAGGGGCCATTGAAGGACAGAGGGCGGAGCAAATACCGACCTTTGGGAACGAATATGCGGGTGGGACCAACAGAAGCACAGGCTGCAGCCCATGCATTGAGGAAGGCTAGGGTGGAGTCTTTAACACCATTGGGTTTGGCCCCATAGCTCACAACACTGTAAGTTGTAATTGTAGTAGTTGCAGCATCACAGAATTTGGTTAAGGAATTAACACATAGAAAAGACACCAGTACTACTAGTAGTTGGCAAAGAAATAATAAGCTCCCAAACTTGGCCATTGTTTTCTATTGGCACGCCAACTATATATTTATCTAGGACTTTGGGACTATATAAGATTTAAAATATTTGGTATCTTGTGAAAAATACAGTGGTTTATATATATATATGTATAGATATATATATATATATATGTAGTGATGTAGACGATGTTGGGAGAAGATGAAGAGAGTCGAGTTTATATATGACGGGGGACAGATAATGGGGTGCTTATCATCGGTGAAGGAGTATATTAATTTTTATAAAATTGAAAAACATAGTTTGGGGTTGAAGAAAGTGACATCAAATACATGCATATGTACGGATATCCAAAAGAAGAAACCTACGTCGTGCATTATTTTTTACGTTTCTTTCCAAATGCTCATTAACTTGTACAATCTCTTTGGCTGCGCTAGCTATAGCTTCCATTTTTTATTTCATTTACATTTTTTTTTTCTTTTCTTATTACCTCTAAAACATTTATTAAAAAAAATAATAAATCCGTTAAGTTCATGCATGTTTCCCACGGCTAGAGTAACTTCAATCTTTTTTTTATTATTATTATTAAACTATTAGCCACACAACATTAGTACATTACCTAATAGTGGACACATCCATTGTGTTCTGATAGCCGATTGCTTAGTACCGTTTAATAAATTAGAACATTTAACATAGTGAAAAGCATTTCGTGATGTTAACGTTTTCATATTTTAAAAGTGAGTGATACTGGTCTCCTTTTTTTTTTTTTTTTAAATCAGCCTAGTTTTATCATACGAACTAATCTAATAATAAGTCATCTTTCAATGATTATTATACAAATTAAATTGTCACGCATTCTTTATTCACTAACTATTATTTACCAAAAAAAAAAAACCAAGATTCGATTTCACTACTTCATTTTGCTTTTTTTTTTTTCAGTTTCTTTCTTAATCCATCTATTTTAAAACTATTTTATCTGTTTAGTTGCCTATATTACCCCTGATAATGCATGGTTTTTCTCATAGGTTGTTTTTTTTTTTTACTTGTTATTGTTTTGTTTTCTTCACTTCATTTTTAGGTTTTTTTCTTTATGCTTTTTAGTTTTTTACACCCTTTTTTTTTTTTGTTTTAACAAAAATTTCACTTTTTTTTTAAATAATTGTCAGTGAGTATTCATCAAATCCCTGAATCCACTTAATTCTTTTAATCCAATTTTTCCGTTGGATTGGACTAGATTATGAGACTATTTGTAGATTGACTATTTCTAAATTTGTAAAATTTGCAAATCCGAACCATATATATATCTAAATATATAATTTTGATAGGAAGTAATATTGATGAGTGATGAATATTTTATTTTGACTTTATAATTGATGTTTGTTTGTTGTAATGCTTCAATTTGGTTTATTATCAAAAACTTGAATTTGATTGTATTTTTTGAACTATTTTATACTTTACCATGTTTTATTTTAATTTCCAGAGGCTACAGATTGAATCCCTGAATCTAATTCATAACTGTAACAATCATCAGTCCCTTTAAGGAAACAGTAAGCTGTGCAGTCCCATATCGCTTGGAGATAAATATATATATATATACATATAATGGTTCATAAGTAAAGAGACCACCTCCTAATGATGAGGCCTTTCGGGGTGAGCCCAAGAGCAAAACCGTGAGGGCACGAGGCCTAAAGCGAACAATATCATATCAAAGGGAGGCGTAGGTCGTTACATATGGTATCAGAGCCTATACCCAACTAAAAGTGTGGCAAACGAGGATGTTGGGCCCCAAAAAGAGGGGTGATTGTGACAGTCATCAATTTCTACAAGGAAAGGGTAAGTTGTGCAGTCTCACATCGCTTAGGGATAGATATATGTGATAGTTCATAAGTAAACAAACAACCTCCTAATAACGTGAGGCCTTTTAAGGTGAGCTTAAGAGAAAAACCATGTGGGCATGAGCCTCAAAACGGATAATATCATACCAAATAGTGGTGTGGGTCATTATAGTGCTAATGGACTGGATTAAGGATCTAACAGATTGATAATGGATTGTGATTTTCACAATCTGAAAATTACAAAATAGACTAGAGATTGAGACATTACAATATTATCCAATCCGTGAACACCCACTATGCAAATCTATCAATTAAAAATAAGATTTCCATGATTTTTTTCTACGGTTAAAATATCCTTTTGTGATTGCTTCATTTTTACTGGAGGAATGAATACATGATATTTGATGTGTAATATCTGTGGAAAGTCCTTTCCTTTGAGTCATGAGTGTCTTGTCTTGTAAATAGAGTCAAACCAATTAAAGGCCGTTCATACTTTAAGTTTTTCTATACATGATATATATCTATTTATATTTATTACTTATTAAAAAAATAGATAAATTTTACTAATAAATTTTACTTTGATTAAAGAACAATACTAAAGAACATCAATGATATTTAACATCACTAATTAATAGAAGGTGAATCTCACAATATGGGGCCCATCAGTGAGATCCACTTCTCAATTTACTGATATTTTAAAACATTTTTCTTCCTTAAATTAGGCGTCAATTTATGCCTTATATATATAGATATATATATATATATATATATTTAACTCTTCACTGGTGTGGCAATCTCATATCTTGAGCGACGTGAGGTAAATTAGGCTAAGAGAAGAAAGTATGTTGGAAAAAGCGAGGGTGGAATTAACTTTTGCAAATAATGTAAAATAACGATTCATTAATAAAATGAGGTTGATAAGTGACAAGAAAAAAGACTAAAGTCTGAGAAAGTGTCTGAGTTTAGCATTCCTCATTTATTATGAATATATTTTGTTATTACAAGGATATTTTGTTATTTTCCTCATTTTACAGTATAATTAACTTGCCATGCAGGTTGATCACTTTATTTTCGCTTTACATGATAATTTAGAGAACGTTTGCTAGTCTATAGATAATTTAGATCGTTTGAGTGGAACCAACCTAGTTGTGATGCCCGTCCTTGATATGCTATTTAAATTCTCTCTTCTCATAATTTAAATAATATATATATATATATATATATATTCTTTCACATTCATATAATTAGCAAGTTAAAAAGAAAATGCCACAAATTAATTACAACAGATCACTCTATTTTAGAATTTTTATTATTTGGTTTGTGTCAAAAGAATTGATGATATACAACACGCACGATGCAAAATGTACAAAATAACGAAATCTGTACTCATAAGATCACACAAATAAATAATTAATGATCTCCTATAGTTTCTTCAATTTGGTACTGGTATTTACTTCAGTAAACAACTATATCTGGAAAAACCTTGCCAAAAGACTTTCCATTATCATTGGAACATGAGGATTGAGCTGCTTGATTATTGTAAGTTAGATACACGCCCTCAAGTCTAATCCCCTTGCATGGATTTCTTGCACTACACTCAAATTTCATAGCAACTGCCGTGGCCGATGTACCTTTGATGCCCCGACCTTGGCCATTGTTTCTTGTTGATTATCGTGCCAAGTATGTGTGTGTGTGTGTGTGTGTGTGTGTACATATATATATATATATATATATATATATATGCTTTTGAATATATGCAGGATGACTTGGTGAATGCAATTTATAAAACACGAATATTTGGTTGGTAATGTGGAGAGATCTAGTACTGGTTTGATATATATAGTGATGTAGATGTGGGGATATGTTGGGAGTCTAGTGTGTGTATATATATAGGATATATCAAGAGGGTGCATGAGATGGACACATATATGCGCATAGGTGAAGATAAATTGCAACAATATAAATACATATATACATAAATATAATAATAAATTTATAGTTTAGGTCGAAGAGAGGTGGCATTGGAATGAATGTAGCATGACTGCTGTATGATACATGTACGTACAAATATCCAAAAGAAGATACCTGCGCCGCGCTGCTGAGTCATGCACTAAATCTATATATTTGTTATATATACATGTATGTATAGTATAGTAGAGAGACAGAGCCATTCATCATGAACTTTAACGTTTCTTCTTCAGAAATGCTTACTTATTCACAATGTTTGACTGCGCTTTAGCTTCCATTTCTCGTTTGCAATGATAAAATACTTTCTTTTTTTTATTTTTTCCAAACAGTCTGAATCTAGAAATCGTATGCTTAAACTTCTTTTTTTTTGATTTGATTTTGATCAGATTCAACAATAAAAATTAAATGTATTAAATGTATATTATTAGTGTAAGACGCTACCACAAAAAATCATCTTCCATCAAAACATAAATACTCCGTCAACTTCATGTTTTCCGCCGCTAGAGTACTCCTATCCTTTTTTAGATTCGAATAAATAAATTATTATAAGCCACAACATTGCTTAATAATGGATAATGGACATCCTTTCCAAGCCAGCCGATTGCTTACTGTTTAATCCTTAAGGGCATAAAACATAGTTAAATTGCGATATTAATATTCTATCTTTTAGTCAAGACTCCAAACATTTTTTTGACTAAAGAAAAATAGTACATATATCAAATTATGGTGTTTTAAATCACCGTTTATAACCACAATAAAACAATTTGTTGCAAATATGGTTTGAAATTCATTTTCTTTTTATCTTTTATCATGTGATAATTATTTCTATTACTACCAGTATGAACACAGTATTCAATATAAATTTCCACTAAAAAAATATCAATCAAACATTGTGTTATATTTGTCCAATGAATTATAACTCAATATATATTTTTTATTTTTTATCGTGTGATTATTCTTTCTATTACTACAGTATGAACACAATATCAAATATAAATTTTCCACTAAAAATATATAAACTAAAAATTGTTAATCCAAGTCCAAAGATGAGCACACTTTCGAAGCATCATTTCTGAAAATTTTACCCCAAAAAGAGATATTTGTGCTTTGGGCCTCATAGCCCATTTAAAGCCCATAAGAAGAAGGCCTTAAATGATGAGGCTGGCCCACCTTTGTCGAGAAATGTCGAAAAAGATAAAGGCATTGTCTTGTCAAGGGAAAGGAAACCTCTTAATTGGGCTCCAAAAACCATTATTGTCTCATCGATCATTATCCTCATCATAATAACAATACAAAAAGTTCGTTCTACACCGGACTAACAAAAAGGAGAACCACTGTATTTTGATTTGTTTGGTAAAATTTCATTCATTAGATTAATTTCTAAACGGTTTAATTTTTAACTGACAATAATAGTATAACTATTATGTTATAAGATTTTATTTGGTTTTATAGTTTAATTTTTAATTAAATTATATTTTTTCATTTTAGTTTTTATCTTTTAAAAAGTTAATAAATTTTATAACTAATTTTTAAAAAATCAATCAACTCTAACTTAAAATTTTTATCTATAACCAACGAATCAAACGCAAATTAAATTTTTGATGTATACATTTACAAATTAAATTATTAAAAAATTAATCTTACAAATTACAATATACCTACCTACGTATAAAATTAAAGTTACGGTTACATAGCCTTGATTTTAGCAACTTATTCATATATCTTGATTATGGAGAATGATGCACTGAACTCTTTCTTTGGACCTTATTCATGACAACATTATTTTAATTATCTTGCGTGAATGAATCAAAAACCACTTAATAGAAAACTTATTACGTAGAATGCCAGATTCTTTTCACACAATATTTAAAGCACTTAATTTAAACAACACATCAGGAGATGTGTGCCACCAATAATAACACCCTTATTGATTATCAAATAAATAATAATATAATAATATGCAGTAATATCCATCAAAGTCCAACTTGCCTCCTAATCAACACCCACTCGCGTGTGGATAGATTAATAAGGGTGGGTATTTTTATTAGGCTTCTCTCCTTCATTCACCCATATTCGATTTACATTGTCTCTCCTAAGGCGTTTTAGTTTCAGTTACTAAAGAATGGTTTAGTGATAGCATGGTAGGTCCCGAATGACTTATAAAGAAAAATTAATATAAAAAACTTGTCTCTCTATCATATATAGGGAAAATGATTCCTGACTGTAAGGATAAAAATCTGAAAATAATAAGGTCACCCTCAAATCATTTCCTTCATCAGCCAAAAAAAAAATTTGCCTCCTAATCAGATCCAAATGACACCTAACTCAGACTCAAATTACCATTTTTGTTTTTCATTTCATTTTCCACTGAAACAGAAAAAATCTAAGGTGGCCAATTAAAGAAGGCCATGGACCTATCATCATCAGCCACATCATTGTCAATCTCGCGTCATTAATAGTTTAGTCGTCCATTACCACCACCACTAACTTGCTAATTAGCCATTCTAGACTATATGTATATATATAATATGTATATAGGTAAGATTATCTTACATAAGATTAATGACATGTAATATGAAGATCATTAATATAATATTTTTACTCATATATGTTTTTTTCATTAACAGTTTCAAATAACCTGTGTTGTAGTAAAATTCACATTTAATTATATGTAAAATCGAATGAAAGTTAGATGAATAAAAATAAAAAATAAAAAGCGTATTATTCTTATATATTTATATATATAGGAGAGAGAAACTGCACTGTATCATAACTTTACTCTCTGTACTTGTTTGCTTTCTAGAGAGAGAGAGTGAGAAGAGAGAAGAGAGAAGAGAGAGATGGTGGCAGAGAGGTATTGTTTAAGGGATGTGTTGCCGTTCATGGCGATGGTAACAATGGAGTGCATTAACGTGGGATTAAACACGCTGTTTAAAGCAGCCACGTTGAAAGGCATGAGCTACCATGTCTTCGTCGTCTACGCCTACGCCGTTGCTGCTCTTGTTCTCCTTCCTGCACCATTTTTCTCCCACAGGTTCTTCACTTTTACTCTGTTTGGTTTTTCTTAATTAAACAAAATAAAAAATTTTAAAGGACGTAACTATATATCTAATTTTGCTTAGTGGGTCTTCAAATTTAAATTCAATGTTTTTGTTTTGCAGATCAAGAGTGCTTCCTCCGCTCAACTCCTCCATCATGATCAAAATCGGCCTTCTCGGCCTCATAGGGTAGGACTATTTGAAAAAACAAAAAAATAATAATAATTAAAAAAACCCACTAATTAGAGTGCTTAGTGGGCTTTTTTTTTTTTTTTTGTTTGAGAATTTTGTGTGTGTTTTTTTTTTTTTTTTTGTTGATTTATTTATTTTTGGTGGGGATGAAAAATGAGGGAACAGGTGTTCATCGCAGATAATGGGGTTTACAGGCATAAATTACAGCTCTCCGACGCTTGCTTCGGCCATCAGCAACCTCGTGCCTGCTTTCACTTTCATTCTTGCCATTATTTTCAGGTACCTTTTCCTTTTCTCTCCCTCTCTCACTTTCTCTCTCTCTCTCTCTCTCTCTCTCACTCCTCGAAACAAACGAAAATAAAAAGAAAAAAAATTATTTTCTTCTCCAAGTGGATTAAACACTATAATTACGCCTTTTTTCTCTCCGTTCAAAGTGAACAGAGAGAGTCCACTTGGTATTTTACCATTTGCAAACTGGTGTCCAAGCAAACGTTGTCTTTGTGGCTGATTTCTTTTGTTATTAAAAATAAATAAAATAAAGAAAAATAAAAGAGAGAGGCTTTATATGTTTAATTTGGGTTTAACATTTTGCAAGTTAATGTACTTTTGCATTTTGTCGTTTTATCTTTTTTCTCTTTCGGTGATTTTCTGTTTTGGAGATATATGTTTTTAAATGTCAAATCTATTAGGGTTCGTTTAGTGTTTAGATTGAGATTGAGATGAGGTGAAATTTTTAAATTTGAGAGTTGGTTGACTTTTTCTTAATTCTCTGATTTTTTTTCGCTCCAAATTCGATAACCCCTCCTTTATTGAATTCTTTGTTCTTATCGGCTTTCTCTTTTCCTTTCTTTTGCATTTTGTTTTGTTGGTTTCTTTTTTTTTTCTTTTTCCTTTCTTTGCATTTTGTTTTGTTGGAATCTTTTTTTTTTTTTTTTTTTTTGTCTTTTTCCTTTCTTTTGCATTTTGTTTTGGTTGAAATCCTATCTTCTTCTTCTTCTTCTTCTTCTGGTCATTTGAATGATGGTAAACGTAGTTCTAAAGTTATTCTTTGCTTTTCTAAACTAAAGCAAATTCTTTACTACGGGCCGATAGCTATAGTTGAGAGTTTTAGTGACAAACTGTTTTTCAGTTTTCCTTGTATAAACCTATGCGTCGCGTGCACGGCACACGCACATTGATTTTAGTCAAACTTCGCTTTTCCATTACATTACACCCCAGTAGTTGCTTAGCAAAAGACGCAACTGTTGGTAAATTTGTTTCCCTTCTTTGCGTAGCGTGGTCCCTCATTTTTCAGAAAATGTTCTTCATCCAGAATAAAATTATAGAAATTGTTTTTGTACTCTACCGGACCTATGACTTTTACTTATCAAAATTTTTTTAAAAATAAAACTATTAGTAGATTTCGAACTTGAGATCATCATAATTGACTAAGATGTCGTAACTCATTTAAAACATGAATCGATATCAAAATGTTAATACAGGAGGAATGCTAGATGCACTCGTTTTATGCACTCTCTAACCTCAAAAGAGCGACACATGTCTTACTCTCTTTGTCTAGGAAAAGGCTATTATGTAAGTTAAATTAAA
The DNA here is from genome assembly GCA_008635985.1 of Ficus erecta. NCBI lineage: Eukaryota > Viridiplantae > Streptophyta > Magnoliopsida > Rosales > Moraceae > Ficus > Ficus erecta. Next base: position 1,162,436 of record BKCH01000009.1, read on the forward strand.
GGGTCATTGTTTCATCTATTTACGGTAGTTCCATCTAAAAACAAACTCTGTAGTTTCAATTTCAGACTTTCACATTGGTCCTAAGACTCCTAACTTAGCCAAACCCTTTTTTTTTTTTTTTTTTTTTTCCGGTTCTCAACATATTTTATGCTCCACTCCACTAATATTTTATTTTGTTCATTTAATGGTGCAGTTCAGTTTGATTTGACATTAACTCGTGCATTGAAATTGGCATTTATTTAACTTTGAAATGGAACTTATGTATTGCGTCATTAATATTTTTTTTGTTTAGAAAATATAATATTTTAACTGTATGCTTCATTAAATAACAAAAGGTTTTTTTATTGATGTATCCTAAACTTATTTTAGAATTGTAATTTATATCCAGAATTTTTAATTTTGATAATTTATACTTTAAATTTATAAATCTATTGTAATTTGTACCTCATTGATAAACAATATTGATTTTTTAATGAAAATTAATACTTCACTTGCATATAGATTTTTAATTAATAAAGATAAAAATGATTTATTTATGTCATAAATTAATAATTTATATACAAATCACATGTCAATTTCCTTCAAAAAAATTAATATTATTGTTAATGGGGTCTAATTTAATACATATTTATAAATTTATAGTGTAAATTGTTAAAATTAAAAGTTCAAAGTGCAAATTGTAACTCTAGGAAAAGTGGTAGAGGAAATTTTTCATGGAGCTTTGAAAATTTGATTAGGAAGCTTTGTAAGTGTTTATAATGTTTTTTTTATTTTCTTTTGGGTCGGAGGAGAAAACCCAGTAGAGCTTTGCTAATGTAAACACAGTGGCAAGTTTGTAATAAGTGTGAAAAAGAATTAACTTTTTTTAAACTTGTACATCTTGCGATTTCCAAGAGAAAAAATGACATGTGTCACTCTTAAAATCAAAATCAGAGAGTGTCAAAGAGAGTGAAAAAACAAATACATTAAACATTTCTCGTAGATAGGTCTATATATATATATATGTGTGTGTGTGTGTGTGTGTTTTGTTATCAATAAAAATAAGCATTCCTCAGTTCGCTAATGGTTGGTAACATACGCAAAAAATGTCCTTCCCAAAAATTTCCCAAAAATTTAGCCCGATTAATCTTCTTTTTTTTTCTCTATTGGGCGAAGTTAATCTCCTAAGTTGGATAGGAAACAAAATTATTGGTGCATCTAATTCAATCAATGTTAGTGACTATGATAATATAGCGATGTGAATTGAAAGAGAGACAATGTAGAGTCAACAGATTCGACAAATAGTTTTACCAATTGTTGTGTTGAGTCCTTTTCTTAAGGACCACTTCTATCTACGCTTTAATGGAACCACCTTTTAGACTTTAGTCACAATTTTGTGTTTTTTTTTTTTTTTTTTTTTTTGACAAAGAATGGAAAAACTAGCCGTGAGAAGCACAAGCAGTCAAGCTAAGATGTTGGGCACCGTTGTTTCAATTTCGGGTGCATTTGTGGCGACTCTCTATCAGGGCCCACCAATATTTACGACTCCATTTTCTACCATTTCACTTCATGGGCAACCTCTTCTTCAAAACGACACCAATTCCAAATGGGTCCTTGGTGGCCTTCTTCTTACAGCTGAATATATCTTGGTCCCATTATGGTACATTGTTCAGGTAAATTCACTTTCCCAACTCAATTACCAATCCTCTTATAAAGCATGTAAAATTGTAGTGGGGTTGAAAAAAAATTGGTACTAAACAGTTCCAACGTGAGGTGGGGTCCACCATCTATCTCACATTCGGATTCAATCCTGTCGGGATATGAAACATTTTTTTTTTAAAAAATATTATACACTGAAATAGTGCGAATTGAATATTATTAAACAGATTTTATCATACTTAAATACTATTAAACTTTGATGTGAATATTTTATGAACTAATGCTACCATATCGAGGGTGATAAAAATGAAGAACAAAGCACAAGATTTTAGTCAGATTTGACATTAAAAAATGGACAGTACTAAAATAAAATCTCTCCATGGAAATTACTTAATGAGTTTTGTGTGTTGTTCTATTTGCAGACGCATATTATGAAAGAGTACCCGAATGAATTGACCGTGGTATTCTTCTATAATTTATTTGTGAGCATCTTGGCTGCCATTGTGGGGCTCATATTGGAACCAGATTCAAGTGCTTGGAAATTGAAACCAGGCATTGCGTTGGCCTCTGTTCTCTGCTCGGTATGATTCTAGCCGATATTTTCATAAGCAATGATCCTATATTTTTCTTACACATTCGCCAATTTACCATACAACGAATCGAGATTTCACATAAACAAGTACATGTTACAAGTTTTAATTTTGATCATATGGTTAGGGAGTTTTCGGGTCGTTCTTGAACAATACCGTGCACACTTGGGTGTTGCGATTGAAAGGACCTGTCTATGTTGCAATGTTCAAGCCTCTCTCCATTGCAATCGCTGCGGCCATGGGTTTCATATTCCTCGGCGAAACTCTTCATCTTGGAAGGTACGCAACACCAAAACACTTAAATAATTACCAACCCTCTTAAAGAAAATGAACGTTCTTGTTTCCTTTATGTTTTATTGATATTGATTAAGATACCACTTTTTTTTTTTTTTTGCCCCCTATGAATTTTGAAGCCTAATTGGAGCAACAACAATATCAATTGGGTTTTACACCGTGATGTGGGGAAAAGCAAAAGAAGAAGTGACTGAAGACTCTCAAGCTGAGAGCCCGGGATCACTACCAACACACAAGACCCCTTTATTGCAAAAGTACAAAAAAGAAGAGATAGAGCACAAATTCCCAAGTGTATGTAAACGAAAAAAAAATATATAAAATAATATAAAATAAAAATTGTATGTTAAAAGTGCAACGTTACGTTAGTGGCAATGTAATATTTAGGTCTTGTTTGACAAAAAATTCTGTTTAAACTAAACTGTATTTTTTTCATCATGTTTTTTGTCTTTTTCCCTAAAAAGTTTTTGTCTTTTCTGAAAATTCAAAAAAATTCAAAAAAATTTACTATTTAAACTTATAAATCTTAACTCAAATTTACACAGCAAACACCCCTTTAATGAATTGTAACCGAAGAACAGAGGTCATAAAGCTATGTTGCTTTATCATCCTTCTCAGCGCAGAGAGAAAAGAAAATGCTTGTACAAAATTTCTGGCCAAATCAAATCTAAACTAGGAAACAACAACTCAAAACGACAATGTTTTCTAGTCTTCCTGTGTGTGTTTGTCATATCGTAATTCATTACAGTCAAAGTCAACTCTCACGTCGACACGGATAATCATAGATCAGGACCCCTTTAGTCGAGTAACGAGTTTAATACGTGTGCGTTAAAGAAAATAAATAAATTAATTAATTAAGTATTATATAATAAAAACAGTTAGTTAAGATAAATATTATAATTATAATAAGTATAATTCTTGTCAAAATCTCTCCTAACAGTGAAGATACAAAATCAAAATAACAATAGTACTAATAATAACAAAAACAAACAAAAACAAAAAATAAAAAAATAAAAAATTCTTCTGTAGTCATACTCATTTAAAGAAAAAAATTAAAACAAAAATAAAAAAATAAAAACAAAACAAAAAACATAAAACAAAAAAACAAAAAACAAAAATCTTTAGACTCAAAAAAACCGAAAAAAAACTAACCCTAACAAAAAATTATAACAAAATAAAATATATATCGCATTTTTCCCTTTTTTTTTACTATTTTTAAAAAACCCAAAAAAGATTTCAAGTTATATACATGCAAAAACGTAAAAAAAAAATTTAAAATATAAAACAAAACAAACAAAAAAGACAGAAAAAAAAAATTACATGCAGAATCCTTAAAAAAAAAATGGGTCTTTAAAAAATAGAACAAAAAAAAAACAAAAAAAAACCCAGAAAAAAAATTCTGAAATTAAAAGAAAAAATTTAAAGTAAAAAATCGTTTAAAAATAAAAACATAAAAAAAAATTAAGTGAGCAAAAACACAATACAACAATAGATCGGAATCTAATGTCTAAAATTTAACGTAAAAAAAAATAGCAAAAACAATATTAAGAAAAAAAAACAAACTCTAAATAGGGGTAAAACCGACGACACACTGTAGGAAAAAGAAAAGCAACTAAAAAAGAGGTGTAAAATGGTAATTGTACTGTGTGAGCAGCCGGCAATTTTCTACATAATAGGAGTAAAAAGGTCAACTTACTGTAGATGAAGGAAAAATAACTAAATCAGAGGGGCAAAAAAGACTCTGCACTGTAGACAAAACAGTAAAATATGTGAGGATAAAACTGTCCTTCCACGGTAAATCAATTAAATTCAGCACATGGGATAGGGGCAAAATCGGAATTTTACCGTAGAAAAACAGCACTGTACAACACTGTAGATACTGTACACTACTATAGATCACTGTGGAAAAAATATTGTCCTAGCTAAACCGGTCAAAACAAAAAAAAAGTACAAATCATTGTGGAACACTGTAGAAAAAACAGTAAAAAGCATCCATTCCTTTAATTATTAGTATAATTTAACAAGCATTAACGGAAGACAACAGAGAAATTCTTGACATCTCATTATCACGTTATATAAATTAGCAACGAGATCATACCAAATGACAAGTCTAAAATATTTAATTGGAAATGAATACAGAAGAGCATTAATTAAGAATACATATATCTCAGTATCTCCCCGCTTTTAGGGCCGTGCATGATGGGGCTCACCCAAAAAAAAAAACCCTCAAATTCTCTACATTAAATTAACTCTAATAATCTTGCAACAATAATATTACACCAAAACTGTTGCTGTTTCAACCTGGACACTAAAACTCATCAAAGTAACATATCTATGAAATCAACCTCTATAGCTCCTGCTTTTCTCTACTTCACAATACAAAGACCAAGAAGATCACAAAATAAGAAACATCTCAACACAAGTAAGATGCCCCATTGTTTGTAACAAAAGGCGACGCAAACCCCCATCACCTCGGTTAAACTTTCATCAACGTGTTACGTGAAGATTTCATCAAAAATATGGAAAATCCGGCCGGACTCTGCTCTATCGAAGAAAATGAATTTTGGCAAGTATAATTCTCGGAACACAAAAGGGATGCATGCAAAAGATCAAAATGGGACTTATGTATGATGAAGTAATTTTCCAAACTTTCCCTTCAACCTTTGTTTCAAGTCTTGAGATCATTGGACATAGCAGAAGGTATGCAATGTGTTGCAAGAATGTCTAAAGTTGCCTCCCTCGCTGTCTTTGTCTGCAGAACAACAATCTGCATAAAGAAGTTTTGGATCGAGGCAAATTTAGAAGCGATGAACCGACCTGTTAGACAACATTAATATGATGTGTTGTCTGTGAGTGTGTGAGCGAGTAGAGAGAGAGAAAACCTGATCGTACTCCAAATTGAACTTAAGATATTCTTCATTACAGCTCTCCACCATGCTGGCCAATGTCTTAAGATTTTCGATCGGCTTACCATTGAAAGCAAGAACCTAAAAGGAAAAGAACAACAATATTTATCAAGGTAACTAGAATGAACCAAAATTAGATTGAAGAAGAAAAACACAAAGAACGTATCTTCTGACCTGTGTATTAACAATGTCTTCGTATCCTATATTAATGTCGGCTACAAGAACCTGAGAGCAATTCAGAACACGTATAAGCCTCTGAAGAAGGATGAACGAAAAAACAAGCAAAGGATAACTTGAGGGAGAAACCTGAGAAACAACAACAACTTGTTCATCGACAGACTGCGCCATTGCATGTAGATGTTTGTCCAACAGCTTTACTGGGGCGTCAAATTCATATTCTTTCCCATACTGAAAATCAGTAAAACCCAGAGAGTAAGATGTGATGATTTAGCAAGAAAAAAAAAAGAAAGGGAAAAAAAAAATTGTTGATCCCCATAATCCTAGGATCTTATTTTAGAGTAGGTACATGGAGGAACCACGTTCACATTTTCTTAAGGAATTCAAATTAATTTCAGTTGGCTACACATAGAGAGAATGGGAAGAATCAAAGATAAACGACACACCTCAGAACGAAGATATGGAACAGATACGGCACTGAAAACAAATCCAGCAATAATGTAATATGAAGGAGGTCTCCCTTTGATGTGTGCAGGGATGAGTCGCTTATGAGTTGAAAGCTTTATATTGTACTCAAGTATTTCCGAGTTACGAAGAACTTTTACCAAAGCAGTATCTCCCGTGTATTTTTGAGAAACCAAGTAACTGAAACCTATACGCTCTCCATGCCTGAATGGAACTGAAATTGTTGGCAAAGAATGAGAGTTAATGCCTAAAGGGAAGGAAAAAGAGAGAGGAAGGGCTCTCAAAAGGAAAAAATCTATAATTCTAAGTTTCTACTGACCTGCTAGCAAACAGAATAAAAAACACTATTAAGAAAAGAACGGTCAACGAATTTGCAGCTTATGACGCCATTAATTGCACAAATGGCGAGCACATCAAAGCAAGCATAGTAGCATAGCATTAAAGCACATTCAAAATTAAAAATAAAAATAGTGAAGAAGAAGTTGATCTTACCCGTTCCGTCATTAGCAATATTAACCCCATCAAAACTAAGGATAACGTCAGATGGCCTCAGAACATGAGATTCTGGAGCTGTAGGTTCAATTCTTCTGATACGGACACCCTTCTGATCAGGTGCCATTCCTATCGATGAGCGCAGATCAGGATTTTCCATCTTCTGCCACTCAACTCCAAGAATTGGAAACCCTAATAAAGAAGAAGACAGAATACAGATTACAAAAGCTATACTTGCAACAAATTGATTTCAACAATGACTACTATTTTATTTTCCTTTTGGGTCGATGAGTTGGCATACAGCAAGATTACCAGTATATGTCCCATTCTTCTCGTAATCCTTAATGAAGTGCATAATTACTGGTGTTGGTATAACATAGCCTATATTCTCGACATCTTCATGTTTAAGTGACTGAAACGCGATACCGACACATTTTCCCTTATCATTGAACGCAGGCCCGCCAGAGTTTCCAGAGTTTATTGCAGCATCTATCTGTCGAAACAACTCAGAGAAATGAAATGAGAAAATACTGATAATCAACCAAATATAGTAAAACAGATGAAGAGCCTAGAGCACATCACCTGCAGCCCTAAAAGCTCGGTTGACCCATGAACATAAGATAGTATTTCCATACGCGACACAACACCGCTTGTCACAGAGATTGTGTCACCCCCAATGGGATAACCCACAACGGTCACAGCATCTTGAAGCGCAGGCAAATCTCCAAACTCCACGGGTGAAACTCCTTCCCAGAACTCATCATCACTTACCGTCAGCATTGCTGAAGAATCAGGAAAATTAAAAGGAAAACATTGCTTACCTAACATATATATAGATATGTATATAGATTATTATACCATTGGCATCATCATCTTCTCTCTCATAATTCATACACATAGAAACACAAGTTCAGATTTTTTTTCTTCCTCTCAAATAAGATAAATTACTTCATAGAATTCAATAGTCCACTAAAAAGCAATACTTTTCATAGTCTTTAGAATCAAACAGCAAATTTCTGGATTGTGTTCAGTGCAACAGATTCATCAAACACATACAAAAAAAAAAAAAAAAAAGAGAAATGAACAAAAAAAATAAAAGGAAAAAGAATGAAATTTTCAATACCAATATCACATTCAGTGCCAATGGCGAGAACAGTGGCCAAGTACTTGGTATCAGAGCCACGCTTCTTGAGCTTAACCTGAGTGTGATGCTCAACAGAATGAGCATTCGTCAAAACCCTCCTTCCCCCAACGATGAACCCGCTGCTACTGGAGCTGTATTGCCTCTTCCTCTGCCATGGCAGCGAGAAATTCGGTTCCGTGTGGACGCAGAACACCTTCACCACCGCGTCCATCGACGGCACAACCCTGACCACGCTCTCCCACCTGGGCACCGTCAGCGGCGGCTCCGACACCACTCCAGCCGCCGAGTGCGGAACGTCGCCGTTCTGGTCCACGTGCCGCGAGCTCCTGCGCTGCGGCGAGGAGACCACGATCTCCAGCTGCTCCTCGATCTTTCTAGGCCGGCCGCGGCCGCGGCGACTCGGTTGGTTGCCGCCGAGATCGGAGGATGTCGTGGCGGGGATCGACACGACGTCGTTTACGGATACGGAGGCGGCGGTTGTCGGATTGGCGTACTGAAAGTCCATAGAGGTGGAGGTGGCGGCGGCGGCGGCGGCGGCGATGGCGGCGGAGTTGGTGTTGTCGTCGGCTTGGGTTTTGGGCTTTCGACCTCGTTTTCGCTTATTTTCTCCCATTTTCTAGAGAGAGAAGGAGATGAGAGAGAAAGTATGGGTCTTGGTTCGTTCCTAGAGTGGAGGTATAGGGCTTTTTGTGTGGAGGGAGGTTGGAGAATCCACCATCTTCCTGGAATCAATGGCGGTCACGGAGGATTGTCAGAGAAGGTGGCGACGTGTTTGTTGGGCCTCTTTTTGAGCCTTCAACCTCTTTAGCCCATCACAAAATGAGGCCCAATCTATATCTGGTATGAGCAATATGATTTACATAAGTAGCCAAATTATAGACAGACTTTTAAAAAATGTCTTAAAACAAATTTTTTTTGTAAAATTGAAAAAAAAAAAAAAAAAAACTAACTATATTGTCCTGACAAAAATGCTCTTAAATTTAATTCAAGATAGATTTCGTCCAAAAAAATTAGCCACATGAATTTCATTACCCATTTTCTTATCTCAAAATAGAAATTCAAAAATGGCTAAAACATTCTCTATTCATATTTATGTATTTGAATATTTTTATAAATAAATTTTATTGTATGTTGTTTGTATTTTCTGTTAATACCATATTGATGAGGTCAATATTTTACGAATATTGAAACTATATTCGATGAATATTTTTCCCCTCAATGACACATTCAATATGGTAATGATTCGATAAATATTAAAATTAGGAATTAGGATATATTCTTGCATAAAATAATATAGTCATTGTCATATAAACCACATGATCAGATTCTTATTGATTAAGAGCATGTAATATATTGATAAGATCCTTATAGTATAAACATGGTACGATTAAATGTAATCATTTAAATAACAAAGTCATTATCATAAGACCAAAAATCAAACAAAACCATGAATAACTAATTCTAAATATATGATTACTTTTTTTAAAATAAATAAATAAATAAATAAAAATAAATAATCCAACTAATAATAAATGTAGGATTACGTTCCTCTAAATATAAATTTTCAAAAAAGAAATTGAATTAAAAAAAAAACGTATAAGTTACTTATATGACACTTGCATCAATAGGAAGAAGTAAATGAAAAAAAAAAAAAAAAAAAAAAGGAAAAAGGAAAAAGTCCGACAATCATCCCATAAAAATTGTTAAGAGATAAATTTCCATTTTAAAAATTGAAGTTTGGAAAAAAAAAAAAAATTTTTGCCAAAAATCGATGGGAAGAAGTTAAAAAAGCCAAATTATGCTCAAACAAGAAAGGGTAAACATGGAACAACAAAAACAAGATATTCAAATTTTGTTCAAATTTACAAATAAGTTTAAAAATGGTTATTTTTTAAAAGGTATGTTAAAAAATGGACATTTTATATTAATAATTTTTTTAGAAAACCACTCCGCCCATCATGCCGTGTCTACAAGATTATATTTTTATTTTGTTATGAATTTATCACTCATGTTTTTTCGGTTTGTTTTTCCGTGAGTTTACTCTATATTTTAACATTTTCTAAGGGTGTTTTTTTTTTTTTTTTTTTTTTTTAAGATAAGGTCAAAGAAACCCAGACTGCTGGTGAGCCATCCGCATACCGCTGCACCCCGCTATACATAAATGGGTGATCCTGGTTTAGATTTCTTTCAAATGCGAATCTTCAAGACCGTCCCGCACAGCCCCTTGTGTAGCCCTAGTAGGCATTCATTTACATTCCAAGCTGTTGCTTGTGTCTCTAACTTGTGAACAAAATTAGAGGATAATACTTTAATGAAATGCATTATCCTTTCAGCCTCATGAAACATGATTATCATGTAACTGTTTACTTTGACATACTGGTCTATATTCAAGAATTAGAGTTTCCAATCGGACAAAAATTAGTAGTTTTCTAATTAAAAAAAAAAACTAATTATAAATATGAGGTCGTCCTAGTATGCTTGATTCCATATATATATATATATATATATATATATATCAAGAGAAAGAAAGGAAAACATTCATTTCTAAGCTCTCTTCTAAAGTCAAACTGACTCGATGGTCAAAACAACATCTAAAGTCAAACTGATCAACGGTCAAAACAAAACTACAAACATAGAAAAAGGGGAAAGGTTGTGGTATAATTCATTTCATATACCATATCGGTAGAGCTTATTTTATAGATCATTCGATGTAATTAAACGGCTGAGATCTTACTTGTATATGATAATTACAATGCACCTTAGCTCATAGTATTATAGACTAAGAAATTTAAAAAAAAAAACAAACAAACAAAAAACAAAAGAAAAAAAAACCCTAACCCTTCCACTGGAAACCCACCCCCACAGACCTTCCATAGTCGCCCCTGCCTTAAGCGACCTTCGGGCACCCACCGGCACCGGACATGCGATCCCCCCACCCCGAAATCGCCTTTTCCCAAGACTAATATTATATTAGTCTATAATATTATATACTAAGAAATTAAAAACAATCAAAGAAAAAAAAACCCCAACCCTTCCACTGGAAACCCCACCCCCCCGCCGACCTTCCACAGTCGCCCCCACCTCCAACGACCTTCGAGCACCCACCAGCACCGGACTTGCGATCCCCCCCACCCCGAAATCGCCTTTTCCCAAGCCCCCCCCCTCCCAGCGACCAAAATCGGCCCGCCCACCACTCAACGTCCATCCTTCTGCCGTCCTTGGAGACCTTCCACCCCCCACAGCCACATTCAGGCCCCCTCTAGCGGCCTTTTTGATTTTTAGTTCTTTTTAATTTTTTAATTTTTAATTAAAAATTTAATAAAAGAGAAAGTTCAATTTTTTTTCTATGATACTATGGATCAGTGCTTATTTTAGTTATTGTACACCCTTAATATCTTATCCACTATATTAAATTTCAATAACCTTAAATGAAACTCTACTGTTAGGATATATAAAATGAGTTTTACCGCATATTCTCTTGGTAAAAAGAACTCAAGCAAAAAACACAAAAAACATAGGAAAAAGAAAAAGGTGTAATACAGAGCCTGGGTTAGTTGCAATACTCATTTAAAGTACCTCCACTTAATTATGAAGGAAAGTTTTATTAGTAGTAAGCACATATGTTAAAGCACCCTAAAGGAAAAGAAAAATGACGGTCAAATACAAATGAATAAATCAAATAAATTTTTTTTGGTAATTATAAATCAGATAAATCTTAGTCTAAAGTAAATCAAGTTCCTTCAACTTCTTCTCTTGACTATCACTTATTATTATTATTTTTTTATTTCTTACTTTTAGTTATGGTTTAAATAAGTATTGGTCATCAAGAACCGAAATGGTAATCCTTTAAAAAAAATTACAAAAAAAAAAAAAGGACTAATGACTAGAGTATCATTAAATACGCTAATAACAGTTTTGTTATGAGTAAGAATTAGCGTTCACAATGCGAGTAACCGAAAAGTGTAATGTGTATAGCTTTGGAGCGGTGGCTTAATTTGGAAAATAATATCAAGATATTTGGAGAAAATATGTAATAATAGGATCGTGTTTATTAGTTTATTACTTGAGAAACTGCTGTCCTAAGATTTTTTATTATTATATTTTACCAGCTGCCATCTACATATTAACTAGTAAGCAAAGATTTACGTTTTAATGGAAGAGTTTAGTTTAGTTTTTTTTTTTTGGCGCTTATTCTACGAAAACGACATATTGTTTATCATCTAAAACGTAAAATTCTTTGAACGACAAAAACGTACGACATATTGTTCGATGCACAATGTCTAGAAGTTATCGATAATAGTTACAAAGTCATAATTTTAGACCAAACTCCACCATAAAGTATAGATTTTAAATTTATTCCATCCTTCAAGTAAATTAAAAAAAAAAAAAAAAAAGGAAATAGCTAGTGACCTAGAAAGTAACAAATTATCTTGTGACTTTATGTGGCATCTTCCATGGACATTTTTTTTATGAGAAAATTATTTATACATGTTGATTTAGATTTTTTTTTTTTTAAGTTTTAATTTAACATAGTGAAAGACATGTCATCTTTTACAGTAAAAAGAAAAGAAAAGAAAAGAAGTTGACTTCTTATTTTATTTTATTTTTTGGAAAATATTACTTTTAGGTGACAAATGAGTGAACGACATACGCAATAATGTCACTGATGCTGAGCCTTTTCGTATACTCAGAAAAATGCTCCAACAAATGTTGCTTTTTCTTAAATTTTTTTTAAAAAATAACAAATAACAAATGTTGCTTTTAATATCCTATACTTGATTTTGTTTGTTTGGAAAATGTAGTAATTTGACATATATATTTAAAAAATGTGTATTTAATTAATCAATAATTCAATTTTAAGTAAAGAAATTTAGTTCATTCCAAATTTTAAGTTTATTTTTGTAATTTTGAAATTAACTCATAAATTAAGCTTCTAGATAAGAGGAAATTAATTCCCATATTTGACCTATAAAATTTAACATTGAAAAAAAAAAAAAAAAGAAACTATGAAGAAACTACTTTCTTACTAACTATTCTCTTTTTCCTTCCCAAAAAAAAAAAAACTATACTCTAGTTATTTTTTAGATCAATCTCACTAATATTCCCGAATTTTAAAATCATTTTCCACTTAATCTCGAAATTTTTGAAACTCTAACTTCAGTTTTTTAATTGAATTAGTCTTATTTAACATATTGTACTTATCACTATTAGTAAATACTGGGGAACTTGAGTCAAGATGAGGGATGACCCACCTTAATTCAGTTCTTCTCCTATGAGCATGGAAATTTCAAACAAATCAAATTAAGGCGTTTTGATTGGTCTTATTAACTGGTCTTGAAATTGTTGAATTTCATAGAAATTTCCTTTGGGACTTTTTTTATAGACAAAAAAGAGGAAGGTCTCCTAAGTCCTACCTCCGTGTTGATAATTTATTATCAAGCTCTCTAGTACAACGTGTTTCTTTAATGCTTTTGCTCTTCATCCACGTCTTTCTTTAATCTATCTTTGGTGACAACCAATTTGTTGGTGAATTGTCTCCTATATTTGGGGAGAATGCCAAATCTCACTGATTTGCAGATGGATAGAAACAAAATTAGTGGTGAAGTCCCGAGTGAGCTCGGAAAGTTGACACGGTTGGAAAAATTAAGCTTACGTTTGGCATATATCTCAAACTCAAATTTTTCATATCAATTTTTGTCTTTTTCTGAAAAGTCAACAAAAATTATAATTAGTTTTTAAAAAGTCAACCAACTCAAACTTAAAAAATTTCAACTCAAACCGTTTTACCAAATGCACCCTAAGCCTTGATTCCAATGACTTGACTGGGGAAATTCCAACCCAACTATGAAATCTAGGCAAATTATACACGCTCAGTCTCAGCAACAATCATTTTACAGGGAAAATCCCACAAAGCCTCTCTAATCTTACAGAGCTTGCATCTCTTGATCTGTCTAATCATTTTGGGAAAAGTGCTGCCGAGGTTAGAAATCTCCAGGGACGAAGAGGCTGGCCTCTACGAGTGTAAAATTATAGCATTCGCACACCTTCAAATTTTGCTCAACCGATTCATAAATAAATAAAATAAAATAAAAAAAATTCCAATATGTCAAGTTTCGATCTACAATTGCAATCGACATGAGTCTCAAGATAAACCAATTAAGAGTATTGATTATAGCAGATCATTGATAGAAATTTATGTTTGATTTTTTTGTTTGAGAGTATGGTGGTATTTCGTTGTTTTGCCTCATGCTTCACATACTCAAACATTGCAAGTTGCAACCCATACCCATTTTGGTGTTTTATGTCCACTTCAAATTATAGATCATAAGGCCACGTTTGGTTGGGGGAAAGGAATGGAATGGAATGGAAAGGAAAGGATTCTAATTCTGATGTTTGGAAAAATAAGATGGAATAGTCATTCTATAGGAATGGCCTTTCACCCATTTTGGTGAAATTGTCATTCCATCCACGGATGGAAGGAATGATCATTCCAACCCATTTTTATTTATTTTTCCATCATTACCCTTTTCTTTTGTGAAAGCATTTTTGCCTGTGATATTCGAGTTCCACAACCACCATCCCTTCCGACAACGACCACCGCCCTTTCTCCGATGACCACCGCCGCTTCTCCGACGATCGCCGCCGGCATCATCTCCTCTCTCGGCCAAAACCACTGTTTGACGTCTCCGTGCGTGGTACTGTAGTCATGATTCTCCAAGCGGTCAGGTGGCGCTTAGATCTGCCTGCTTCTCCATGAGCGCAAACCCAGATCATTTTACAGTTTATTTTATTTTGAAATTCATTGTTTGTTTTAAAAGTACTCTAACAAATGCATACTTCTGCGTCTCAAATCTATGAGCAGCAAGAACAACATTGAGATGTGTCAAGATGGTGGAGGTAGCGGGTGGGGCTGCCCTTATTTTTTGTTTTTCCTAAACAGCCCAACATTTGTTTGATTATTTCAGAAAATATAAGAGACAAATTATGAAAAGAAAACTAGTTTCATATGTATGGGAATTTTGACAAAAATAAAAATTATCATACTCCACTCCATTGTATTTGTAAAATCTCAACCAAACAAAAGTATCATATTTCCTTTCCATTATATTCCATTACCATTCTCATTCCCATTACCATTACCATTCCATCAGTGTAACCAAACCAAACGTGGCCTAAACGTTGACTGTTGGAAGTTTTTGTCTGAGACTATGAATGTTTATCAATTTCTAACTTTTTTTTTTTTTAATAATAATAAAACATTATCAATTTATAACTTGTCTTAACCGTTATGTAGAGTTGCGAACTTGCGATCATATTTTTTCCCTTTAAACACGACATGGTCATCACATAGTGATCAAGTCAACATTATTTTTTTTTAAGTTTTTATTATATTTTTGTTTGAAGGAATAACCAGATTTTTATTAAGTTATTATCTGAATTTGTTAAGTCCTGGGACGAGAACTACATACATATTGACGATGTCAATATCATATAAACACTTTAGTTAGAAAAAAAAAAACGTAAGAAAAATGTAACAAATAATAAATGCTAGTGATATGCGAGATACTAAAAAAAAATTTACAACGCATGAAAAACATAAAACCTGATATCAGTAGAGAAACAAAACGTGCAGAAAAAAAGGCCTCCTTGATAATGTATTATCAACAACATGAAGAAAAAAAAAAAAAAACTCTTCCTTAAAAATAGCCCCCAAAAAAAAAAAAGTTGCCTAAGATAATCAATCTGTTTTGAACTGAAATGGATTTTAAGGAGACAAAATCATGATTTTTTTCTATAAAAAAAAATCAAAAACAAAAATCAGAAAACTATAAGAGGGTAAACATGGAAAATTTAAAGTATGAAGTTCAAAATTTGTTTAAATTTACAAATAAATTTAAAAGTGTTTATTTTTTTAAAAGGGATGTTTAAAAATGACCATTTTGTGTAAATATTTCAAAAGTGAGGCCCAAAATTCATGTCTAAAATAATATGGTGACAATTAAAATATGATAGAAATAAGTAAATTATATGTTTGGAGTAAATGACATTTTTAAAAGTGACCGCAACATAATGTAATTAGAAAGGTAAAGTAATAAAAAGTATGATTTTGATTTTTTTTTAATTTTAAGTAAAGTAATAAAAAAATATGATTTTGATTTTTTTTATTTTGTATTTATTTATCTATTAGATGATACAAAGAGAAACAATCTCTTTTTTTTTTCCCTAGTGTTTATTAGATTAATATTATTAATCTTATTAATGAAGTTACTAAAATACATATAAACTTAAGAAGTATATAAGTAAATTTGATATTTATTTTCTTTAACAAGAAGTAATAATTAGGGATGTTAATATTAACATTTTTTTTTTGTGCGAGCTCACTAAGCTCCAATTCCTTCTTTATTCATAAATTAATTCCTTATTTTTTTTTCAAAATATACATATTCTAAATTATTTTAAAATTAAACGAAATGTACACGTCCGTTTGGATCGTTAGTTGGAGTTTAAATTTTTAAGTTGAACTTGGTTGATAGTTTTGATTTATGTTGACTTTTCAAAAAATAAAAAAATAAAAATTTAAAAAAATACAGTTTAATTAAAGTTAAACTAATCAGTTAAATAAAGCTGTAATAAGTTAAAATTATGTAATAATTAAAAAAAAAATCCCATCCTGTTATGAAACGTGATTTTATCATTTTAAAACGTAATGATTTTTTTCTCAAAAGGATGGGGGAAAAAAAAAAAAAAAAAAACGCAATGTAATTTGTATGGTGTACCACACCTTTGACGGTCTAAAATATTGAATAGCATCTTTGAACGTCATTCATCAGTTGTGAGGCCACTTCTTAAAATTTTTTTCATTCCCCCAAATATACCCTCTTCCTCTTTAGTTGACCGTCTTCTGGTGTTCTTCTTCTGCTAGCTCCTTGTAAAAATGTATTATTTTTTCCCTTTTCTTTTTCCTGTTATTCTTATATTACCAGCCCAGAAATATTATTTGTATGAAAACTCATTTTAGTAGTCCAACGTTCGATCTTGCACCCCCCATTTCTTGCAAAAACACCTTTTTTTTTTTTTTTTTTTTTGTTTCAATTTTTTCTCTTTATTCCTCTGTCTCTTTCCGATTGAAGCTTTAAATCCACCGTTTCACACGTGCTTTCCTGCCTCACATCAACCCAAAAAAAAAAAAAAGTTTAAAAAAATCTCTCTTCTTGGGGTTTCGCTAAATTTTCTTCTCTCTTTCAACACATCTGGGTCAATCCAATTCTTGCAAAATCTCTCACTTTCCTTTCTGGGTAATCCTTAGATCTCGATTTCAGTACCTGGGTCGCGCAGATTTCAATCAAATCCCCCTTTTTCCCTCTCCGAATCGCAATGTCCCAACCACAACAACTGCAACAAGGCTACGCCATCGAGCTCTACTTCGATCCCGCCCTTGAGAACCAGGTCCTGAAGGCCTGGAACGTCCTCGCCCCGCCGCCAAATCAGTACTCAACTCATCGAAATCGAGTCCCCCGCCCTCACATAACCCTCTTCTCCACCGACTCGATCGAGCCCGGAAAGCTCGAGCAACGCCGTCAGAAGCTTCGCCGCCAAGCAAGAATCTCTCCCCCTCACCTTCTCCTCCGTCGGCCAGCCTCCCAAACGACAACAATGTCCTCTTCCTCTCGCCGACTCCGTTCAATGTCGTTGCTCCAATTCCACTCCCAATTGTGCGAGGCCTTGAGGAAGGAAGGCGTTGACATCGGAGGACGACTACCGCCCCGACCAGTGGGTCCCGCTCTGCGCCGTGGCTCAGGAAGTACCCCAAGAACCGTTATGGGCGAGGCGTTCTGTGTGTTGCGGGAATTGAAAGTTGCGGTTACCTGGGTACGCCATGGATATCGGCTTGGTCGAGTTTTCGCCGGTGCGGGAGCTCTTCTCTTTTGTGCTCGGTAACACTATAGAAGTTGAGTTGTTCTGTGCTTATTGGCTAATCTTTAGCTTCGTTTTAATAATGTGTTTTTTTTTTTTCTTGTTTGTGTAATTGCTTTTCATGGTGCTATTTTTAGCATAGTAACAGAATTACTAGCATTTTATTTTCACAAACATGATTCTTTCCATCTTAGATTTGCTAATTTTCCCATTCTTTCATCTTCTTGACGAGATTGAATACTTTAGAGAAGTTATACTGTTCCGTACTCGTTTGATTAACCGGGTTGATCAATGATAGAAATCATCAAGAAATGAAAATTTTAATCATGAACAGATCGGATGCACACAAGTTAAAATTCCGTGAATTCTGTGAGACTGAAATGACAATCTGATCCCATCTTTTCTATCTTGTCAAGTCATATTTTCATGAAAACTGTTTTTTTTCTATATGTTTATCATTCTCCTTGTTCATTTCATCAGATTTTGTATTTGAAGTCCTCTATTGCTTTGAGGTCATTGAGCACTAGCCTTGCGTTGTCATTAAATCTTTAGAAGCCTTTGAAACTATTACATTAGCTTCAGTGAGATATCTCAAGTTGCTTCTTTCATAATTTTTAGTTCCTGTTTGGCCTCCCGTTTTATACCCACTTTTCAAATTTGTTTCTGTTGTGTTTTCACTCCTAAAAATTTGAAATTACTATTTTAATTATGAGGTTGAACGTATGATCTAAACGGACCCTTAGTATAGTATGGAACCGTGGACTTAGCGACTATTGAATACAACTAGACTAGTGTGCCCCCAGCTCTTTGGCATGTCCATGTTTAACTGGTATTGTAATGTCTTGTAATGAATATTTGCCTGTTCAGAATTAAGAGGAGCTGGTTGTACCTTATCGAGTCTTGGAAGTTGGACATTCTATTATTTTGATGAAGAGCATTGGTGAACATCTAGAAAGTAAGATTCTTTGTTGTGTTAATGTTGAAGTGTTTTTGTCTTGTGTTTACTAGTTCTATGCTTCTAAGACGAGTCATTGTTCTTTAGATTTTTTCTTTATTGAGCTCAAGTTATGCATCAAGTTTTTCTTGCCCTTTTTTTTTTTTTAAGTGTTTTGCTTGATTCTTGTCTACTTGAGAGGATCTTAAACCTCGACACCGTGGTTTATGTCTTCAAAGCGACAAGCAGAACAAAATCTACAGCATTCTACTCCACATGGATGGTTCTGTTTCTGTCATTCTCTATGATTTTCTTAGTTCCTGAGCACGTCTAAAAATTTAATGCTCATTCCAGTGTTATATTCGGTGCTAAGAATGGTGAATATTTGGGTTTTGCATTTTTTAAGCAAATAATAATAATAATAACTCAATGGCAATTTTGTAGTTATGAAGTTAAAAAGGCTGAAATCAAGTGTATCTATAGGTGAAGATTTTTTTTGGCACAAATAACCATTACTCAGAAATTATCCTAGGTTTATGAAAGTACTTATGAAATGGTCAAAAAGAAACGTGCAAGATATGCCAAAGGCAATCTTCTTCTGGACGTGTTATTTCGGTTACTAAAAAAGTTGAGTATTTCTGTTGCTTGGCCAGCAAGGGAACCGGATCAAGAAATAGTAAACAAGTCATGTGAGAGCTTGAGTGAGTCTCTAGCGATGAGCCCAAGTTTCGGAAATCTATTATTAGATCTACATTTCGTCCAGATCAAGTAATATAGGTTCTCAAAAGCTTTAACTACAAACGGAAATATACATATATATATTTATGGTCAAGTGAAGTGTGACAAATTTTTCATACCCATACGCATACCACACTTTCGTGAAGGAAAATATTTGGGGCCACCATCGATACCAAGTCACAACCTTTATGACTAAAACAATGGGCTCGTCGAGCACCGGTGGTGCCCTTAGCATTCCTCCTTTTGTAAAGGCAAATATTTGTACCAAAGGCGATGTTCATATTAGAAGAAAACTCACTTTTCACCATGCCAACAGACCAATTTATTAAAAAATAAGTGACCCAGATAAGAAAAACTGGCATTATAACTCTCTGTTTCACATGGATGGTCCATTATTTCTAACTACAGAAAAGCCTTACCCTTTTTTTCAATCAAGAACTTAAACCAGACTCTTTCCTAATCACAGCGATCAAAAAATCGTTCCAATAATCGATAGGACCGGGCATGCACCAATGAACACAGTCATTGTAACCTTTCATCCATTTGTTTTCCCAGTTTAATCCGGGGTGCCCATCCGGTCTCATCAGCATAGCCCAAGTTATATCTATCACTCCGAACTTCTTTCCTTTCTTCTTTTTAGCTCTTTTGGTCTCTTGTACCTGAATGTTCCTTATTTTCAAATCGTAACTCCGCAAACCCGCCTTTGCATCATTGAAAGGACTTGTTCTGTTGCAATAACCTCCTGTGTTCCACGCCCCCATTCTCAAAATGAGACGGTGCAAATGTCCTCACCACAGTCAGCAGGTCGGGGCTGCAGTTCTTGCACCAGTTTATGTGGTTGAGTGCAGCTCGAAATGCCATCCGAACTGTAGAGCTGACGTCGTGCTTCGTGACATTTGGCTCGCTGCAGAAGACGCAGCCTGTCAAATTATCGCCCTCGTGAAGGTACAATGGTCGGAAGAACCAGTGCCCCACAGAGATTATGGCGTAGTCTAGCTCTGGGAGGAACCGAGACCAACCATTGTCCACCTTGTCAAGATGGAGATCAAAAATGCCTAACCATGTTCCGTTGATCATTCTCGTGTTTCTGTCTAGGAGAAACTCGGTCCACGAGACCATAAGGGTGAAGTCGTGACGAGGGAAGTACCATCTCTTAAACCGATCTTTGGAGTCCTTGTAAAGGTCCATGGGAGTTTCCTCCTGCAACGTCAATTAACTCAGTAAGCTTCTACTCTTGTCAATAAAGAATTCAAATTTAGAGTTTAACAACTTCATGGCAAAACAAACAACCATTTTTCAGTAGAAACCATAAACTTGTACTGCTTAAATCCAACCGTATGATTCATCTGTTTTAAATGCAAATACATTGTAATGAACAACTTTAATTAGATTCCATACAACTCGAATCCTAGTGGCCTTTAGAAGTGGGGTTTTTTTTTTTTTTTTTTTTTTTGAATGGCTCTTTAGATCATAGATTTGAACGTTAAGTTTGAACTGAAAATTTAAATTTCATGCCAAAGTCGCCCTTTACGAGAGACAATACTAAAAGGAACTTTTGCTAACTCAATTTGAGTAGAATGAAATTTGGCAAGACTCCATGACTTAGAACTTGGCATACAAATTGTTCATATGAAATGTCACTAGATTTGTTTCTCTAGACTTCTCCAACTTCAGCTTCATTTCAGTTAAATCGTAGAACTGTTTAATGATACATTAATGCAACCAAAATTTTGCCAACTAAATTAAAAAGCCTCAATTTCTTAAGAGTGATTACAGCTATGCATAATTAAATGAGTATTTAAAGGCACTTTTTCCAACCATCTAAGTTTCTCAGACAAATGGGTAACTTATAAGACGTGCAATCACCACTGCACTCTCCCGTAATTATGAACACGTACCGCTTCACTTTCCCATATTTAAAAACCCCTCAAAGCAAAATAAGAGGATCAAACCTTAAGTCCATTTTCTCAATGAAAGTCGAAACGAGCCCTCAACCATTCTGTCCACCCCTTCGGAGCATGCACTTTCTTTGCACCGAGTTTGGGTCTTGTTTGGGACCATGTATGACATCCCCCCTTGGTTTTTCTAATTTCCTAAATGTCTCCAATTAATGCATTTGTGGACCACTTCAAATAAAATTTCAAAATTTATTGTCTATGAAGCAAGGACAAAACCATCGAACAGCCTATAAGTTGAAACCTTTCGACATGTCAACAACAATTGCAAATGTACTAAGATTTTACGTTCGTTTTTTGTACCCCCACAAGAGATTTTTTATTTTTTATTTTTTTTTTTTTTTTTGGGGTAACAAAATGCAGTGAATAACAAACAAAGAAGGGTGAATAAAACTGACTGGCGACAAGAGGCAGAGGAGAGATTCCATGTGGTTCCTAGCAACGGAATCGCCGAAAAACCCCATTTTCTTCCCTCTAACCATCTTTAGAAAGGCCTTGGCGTCAAACCTCGGAAGCTCACACTTGTTCGGTTTCCATCTCCAATTAAGGAAATCCGTGTCTTTCCTTCCATATTTGAAACAATTCTTTGAATTAGGAATGGTCCTACAGCTTGAGTTTGTATACAGCGAAGACGCTCTAACTTCTTCAACCCAATGCCCTCTAAACAAGTCACACTTCTCCTCTGCAATACCAAACACAACAAACAGTTTTGCATGAAAACAAGGATAAATTACTCATTTAGTCCATAAACTTTTAATTTTGTATAACTTTAGTCCTTGAACTTTTTTTGTATAGCTGGAATGCCCCTAAATTTTTAAAATGTTACTACAATAGTCATTTCCGTCAATTTTTGGACGAAATCTGATAGTATTTGGTTAGTGGTGCTAACTACGGATTCCGTCAAAAAATTAACGAAAAGGAATACTATAACAATATTTTTAATAGTTTATGGTCTTTACAACTACGAAAAAAAAAAGAACAGGAAATACTCCTAAACTATTAAAATATTACTACAACATTCATTTTTGTTAATTTTTAAATTGAATCTGTTAATAATTTGGTCAAAAAATGATGTTAACTAACAGATTACATCCAAAATTAATGTAAAAGACTATTATAATAACATTTTAATAATTTAGGAACATTTCAGTTACGAAAAAAAATTTAAGTACCAAAATTGCATAAAATAAAAAGTTCAAGAACCAATCTAGCAATTTATTCTAAAAACAAACAAACAAAATGGTTTTTTTTTTTTTTTTTTTTTTTTTTTCGTTTTGAAATTTACCCTTTTGAGTGGTGGTGTTGTGATCAATGACTGGGACTGCATGGAGGTCTTGATGGCATGGCACGGAGGATTTAAGGCCTTGTTTGGGAAGAAAATCGAAAGGGTCCGAAGAAAAGAAAAGGAAGAAACTGAAAATGGCGACTGTGGCTAGAGAAGTGAACAGGAATGGAAGTAACTTTCCCTTGCTGTTGTAACATCTCTCTCTTTTTTTGTCGTGATCATGATATTGATATTGATGATGAATACGAGGTCTGTCTTCTAGAAGAGTACTTGAAGAAGAAGAAGAAGAAGACTTCATCACCTCTCTCAGTAAACTGTCAAGTCTGTCAGAAAGAGGAGAGAAAGAAATTGATTTTTTTTTTAATAAAATTCTTTTGTACTATGAAAAGGAAATTATGATATGACAGTTATGGAGAATCTGTAACTTAATGACATATTCTTTTCCTTTTTTTTTTTTTTTTTTTGCCTTTTTTTAGTGTTTACTATTTCCCATTATTACTTTTTTCAACATAGGGAGGAGAAAAGGTCAGAGGGGGAGGGGAGATTAGAAATTTATCAAGAATTGATCAAAAATCAAAAATTGAGAAAGGAACTTGCAAAATATACCAAAGGCAATCTTTTTCTTCTTTTCTAGACATGTTATTTCGGTTACTAAAGAAGTTCAGCTTTTCTGTTGCTTGGCAGCAAGGGAAGCGGATCAAGAAATAGTAAACAAGTGAAGTTAGCTTGAGTGAGTTTCTAGTGGTGAGCCCAAGTTCGAATTCTCTTATTAGATCTAGGCATTTCATTCATATCAAATAACAGCTGTCTGAGAAATTATTACTCATCAAACTTACCCGATATATCCGTTCAATTAAAAGTTGACACTTGGACATTACCCATTTCAATTTTAAAATATCCTATTTCTCTCTCCTAGAATATTTTACCTTAATGGTTTAGTTATAATCATTACCATAACTAAGCTAAATAAATATCTCATATCAATTAATTTTTAAAAATAACACTATTAATTGTTGAAAAATCATTTTCAGCCTAATTAATTTAGAAAAGTAGAATGATGAGCCTACGCCCATCGCCCATCAAAAGCCTCTTCATTTTTTGTTAAATAATATACTATGGACTACTAAGTGATCATCTCACTTTTTTATAGGTCTATTGTACGTTGGAGTAGATTTTAGAAAATAAGTGGGGGAAAAAACAAAAGTAAAGACGCAAATAGTTTATTATTTGCAAACTAGTGTCAAAATATGTAATGAATTAGAGTTAGTGGTTCAACACAAAGTCCTGTAAAATCATACATGTACGATGAAACCGGAAATAAGTTTTTTTTTTTTTTTTTTTTTTTTTTTTTAAGATGAGGACATTTCTATTTAGAATTAATTAGTAGAGAGATTTAAATAGAGTATTTATGATGATTTTAACTAAACAATTAAGGTAAAATACATTAGGAGAAAGAAATATAATTTTTTTAAAATTGAAATGGATAAATGTATCAAGTATTAACTTTTTATTGAAAGATCATGAGAATAGTGTGTTCTTGTCTTCATACTTTATCCACAATTTTTTTTTTATTGAATGAGTATACCGCGTAATTATGATAACGTAATATATCTTGGCAACTGAGTAATAATCTTCGTCAAAGAAAAATATTCAGAGACATCATCGATAACAAGCCGCAATCTTTACAACTAATAAATGGTGGGCTTGTTGGGCCCCAGTGGTGCCCTTAACATTGCCCCTCGTAAATGCAAATCTTTGTACCGAACTTGTGCAATAAATCAGAAGAAAACACAGTTTTCACCGTGTCAATAGACCAATTTTTATTAAAATAATTATATACCTATATAAGCAAGCAAAAACAGGGCATTATTATTACTCTATAAAAATAATACATGTATGGGTGTATTATTTCTAACTATAAGGGCCTCAAGAACCTAAACCAGACTCCTTCCTAATCACAGCCGTCAAAAAAATCGTTCCAATAATCAATCGGACCAGGCATGCACCAATGAACACAGTCATTGTAACCTTTCATCCATTTGTTGCCCCAGTTTGCGCCAGGGTGCGCATCTGGTCTCATAAGCATAGCCCGAGTTATATCTATCACTCCGAATTTCTGTTTTTTCTTCTTTATAGCTGTTCTAATCTCTTGTACCTGAATGTTCCTCATTTCCCAATCAAAACTCCGCAAACCCGCCTTTGCATCATTGAGAGGACTTGTTCTGTTGCAGTAACCTCCTGTGTTCCAAGCCCCGTTCTCAAAATGAGCCGGCGCAAATGTCCTCACCATAGTCACCAGACCGGGGCTGCACTTCTTGCAGCTGTTTACGTGGTTGAATGCAGCTCTAAATGCCATCCGAACCGCGAAGCTGATGTCGTGTTTCGTGACATTAGGCTCGTTGCAGTAGACGCAGCCAGTCAAGTTATCGCCCTCGTGAAGGTACATTACTCGGAAGAACCAGTGCCCTGCTGAGATTATGGCGTAGTCTAGCTCTGGCAGGAAATAAGACCAAGCATTGTCCACCTTGTCAAGGTGGAGATCAAATGCGCTTGTTCCTGTTCCGTTGATCATTCTTTCGTTTCCGTCTACGAGAAACTTGGTCCACAAGATCATAAGGGTGAAGTTGTGACGAGGGAAGTACCATCTCCTAAACCGATCTTCGGAGTCCTTGTAAATGTCCATGGGAGTTTCCTCCTGCAGTGTCAATTAACTCAGTAAGCTTCTACTTTTGTCAATGAAGAATTCGAAATTTAGACTTTACAACTTCATGGCAAACAAACAGCCATTTTCAGTAGAAACCATAAACTAGTACTGCTTAAATTCAACTTCAAGATTGGCGGGCGGCACCAAAATTCAACTGCTTAAATCATGGTTTGACCAAAAATTTTGTCAAGCAATCAATCGGGAAAAAATGATGCATATGCACGGGCGGGCCCACAACTACCGCGTTTTCCAATGGCCATTATGTATCATTCTGTTTTGACTTTGTAATAGTTGATTTTTAAATGCAAATACATTGTAATAAACAACTTTACTAAGATTGCATACCACTCGAATCTTGTTGGCCTTTAGAAATGAGTTTTTTTTTTTTTTTTTAAATCATCATGGCCCGTTTGGATCACAGGTATGAACTGTAAGTTTAAACAAAAAAGTTTAATTTTTACCAGAGAAAACACTGTAGAAATAAATTCGAATTGTGGGTTCGAACCTATGATTCGAACAGGACTAAATCAAAAAGTTTGAGTCAAATTGAAATTTGGCATGGCTCCGTAACTTATGACTTGGCTTTCAAATTGTTCACATGAAATGTCACTAGATTTGCTTTCTCCATACTTCTCCAACTTCAATCTCATTTCCATTAAATCTTAGCACTGTTTACTAATGCATTGGAATAAAAAAAAATCGGCCAACGTAATGTAAAAGGACTCAATTTCTTACTAGTGTTTACAGCTACATGCAATTAAATGAGTATTTAAAGACACCTTTTCCAACCGTCTAAGTTTCTTAGACACATGGCTAATTCGTAAGGCATGCAAATTTTTCTTTGGCATAATGAAAGGGATCTAGTGATCTTGGATCGAACCTTAGACATCTCGGTTTATAAGAGTCTAAGTCTCCATTTGGTGTTACGGTTGGAGTTGAAATTTTGGAGTTGGTTGACTTTTTAAAAACTAGTTAAAATTTTTGTTAATTTTTCAGAAAAAAAAAATAAAAACTGAGATGAAAACGTAGAATAAGATACGAGCCATCAGCCACTTTGTCCACCCCATTGAGACACGCACTTTCTTTGCACTGAGTTTGGGGACCATCTACAACTTCTCTCCCTTCATCTTTCCGATTTCCTAATTATCTCCAATTAATGCATTTTGGGACCCTTAAAATAAAATCAAAATATATTTTGTTTATGAAGCAAGGACATAACCATCAAACACCCTATAAAGTTGAAACCTTTCAACATGCCAACAACAATTGCAAATGTACTAAGATTCAAAATGCAGTGAACAAGAAACAAAGTAGTGCAGAAAACTAACCGGTGACAAGAGGCAGAGGAGAGATTCCACGTGGTTCCTAGCAACGGAATCGCCGATAAAACCCATTTTCTTCCCTCTAACCATCTCTAAGAAGGCCTTGGCGTCAAACCTCGGAAGCTCACACTTGTTTGGTTTCCATCTCCAATTAAGGAAATCCTTGTCTGTCCTTCCATTTTTGAAACAATTCTTTGAATCAGGAATTGTACTACAGCTTGAGTTTGTGTAGAACAAAGACCCTCTAACTTCTTCAACCCAATGGCCTCTAAACAAGTCACACTTCTCTGAAATGCCAAACACAAACAAAACAGTTTTACGACCTCAAAAACCAAAATTTAAAAAAAAAAAAAAAAAAAAGTTAATATCAAAAAACGACAATATTTTACCATTTTGAGTGTTTGGCAGAGTGGCGGTGGAGTTGTGATCAAGGACTGGGACGGCATGGAGGTCTTGATGATGGGTTTGGACAGAAGAATTAAGGCCTTGTTTGGGAAGAAAATGAAAAGGGTCTGGAGAAAAGAGAAGGAAGAAACTAAAAATGAATACTGTGGCTAGAGATGCGAACAGAAAAGGAAGTAACTTTCCCATGTTGTTGTTGTTGTTGTTGTGACATCTCTCTTTTTTATGATCATGATCATGATCATAATCATGATCATGATGAGGTCTCTCTTGCAGAAGAGTACTTGAAGAAGAAGAAGACTTCATCACCTCTCTCAATAAACAGTCAAGTTTGTCAGAGAGAGGAGAGAGAGAGAGAAGAGAGAGAGAGACGTTTTTGTTTTTGTTTTTGTTTTTTTTATTTTTTTATTTTGTCCTATGAAAAGGGAATTATGAAAGGAGAGTCGTGGAAAATCTGTAACTAAGCAAATTGTGTTTCTTCTGTCTTGTTAAATATCCTTTGTTTTTCTTTTTCTTTTCCTTTTTTAGTGTTTATTATTTCCCTTTTCTGTTTCTCATTTATTTGATTTTAATATGAGGAGGTAAAAGGTCAGAGGGGTAGAAAATTAGAAATTTATTTGGAATCCCCTTAAAAAAAAAAAAAAAAAAAGAAAGAAAGAAAGAAAGCAAAGAAAGAAAGAAAGAAATTTATTTAGAATCGACTAAAGAATCAAAAAATGAGAAAGGAATAAAGTGTCCTTATGGGAAGAAACGTCAACCGTTGGATTGAAACACATGTACCTCTGATGATGTGGGTCAGTTACTGTTCTCTGATTAGCCTTATTTCCCGGCCGATCTATTGGATATATTCGCTGTGGACCTTAATCGCCTCCTCACTTTTTTTTTTTTTCACTTTCCAACTTAGCCATTATCACATTTCCATACACATGGAAATCCCATAATTGGCGCTTATATCATAATACGAAAAAACACTTGGCAATTTTGTGAGAGATCAATCCGACGGCTGATAAAGCATATGATCTTATGAACATTGACATACGGTCATGATGCATGTAGGTACAAAGCCACTCATGACCATATGGATGAAGACATCAGTTTCCGTTTTTTAAAAAACTGAACATTTTTCTTATTTTATTCTATTAAAAATTCATTATCTATACATACACCTCTTAAAAACTTTCATTTAATATGTCATCATTGAAACAATAGACTGATTCTAGCGTTCATGTAAATACATTTGCGGTGACAAGACCTAATAGGCCGTACATATTATAAGATAGTAGCGATACAAATGTAAAAGTTAGCATGTGAGGCCAGACGTACTAGTAGTGCCATAAAATATTTAGCACCCAGAGAAAGTTATTCCTCACCGACATTCTAACACCCAATAGCAAAGTGTAAAAACTAAAAAGTGGAACTTCAAAAACGACATGTAGTTTTGTAAGTAGAAAAAGAACGTGGGAACATGCTGACAAAAGGGACCTCGGGATCGATAACTTTTTTGGCAGGCTTCTGGTTGAAGTTTAAACTGACGTAGTTTGGTAGGAAAGATTTTTCCCCTTTACGTGGTTTGGTAGAGTATAAAAAAACAAAAACAAAAACAAAAAAAAAAAGTAGAGAAAACTAATATTCTGTATTGTAAATGAAATTAAGGGAAAATAAGTAAAATGTCAAACGAGGCTAGTTTAATTGGAGTTCGATGAGTGTGTAAGTTGTTTTCAATGTATTAAGTCATGACTTTTCGTTACTTGCAACCACTGTTTTGCTATGATTTTGGTAATATACGAAGATTATTTAATAATTTACTAATCTCTATCAAAGTTGTAACCACTGCTTCGCTATCATTTTGGTAATATATGAAGAGCTTTAGATACTCGCACTTAAATTTCAAGTAACAAAAGGTAAGAGAGATCAAATTCTCCATTTCATGACAGCAAAATGAACCTAGCTGCAGGACCCGTTGTAGGATCCGCAATTCATGTGAAAAAAGTCAACTCTTTTTAAAAGAGCACGGATAGCAAATTGAAGATCCTGCAATTATCCATCTGTTAGCGGGACGGAAAGCTAAACTCGAGGCACGGGAAAGAAAGATCTGTCGTTGATTTTGCGCTATTGCCTTTTTATTCATTAAGATCAACAGAAACGTACAATCTAGACCGCATCAAAGACATTTTCACAAACATAATAGAGTCAAATTGCACGAAACGCGAAAGGCCTGTCCCAAATTTCCTCTAAGTTGCGAGTAAGGGTTCCGATTCTGGTTATAACTTATAATACAAAAGAAACACCGATGGCCTGTGCAAATATCAATAACCAGAATGATTTAAATGAACAAAATTCGGCAGTCATGACTAAAAGTAAATAACTATATTTGGTAACTGGAAGGGGAAAGGGGAAAAAAATGACAGAAGATACATGCCGGCCTCGGCCCGGACTAGTTCATACATCCAATCCTCTCCTATAAAATGGACCAGGTAAAGGATCGGGGTGGTTGTCATGTACCTGGATGAGCATTGTCCTTTTACATAGGGGCATCAAATTCCTTTAGTTTCTAGGCAGCACAACAAGATGTTTTTTTCTTGAGTTAGATTATCTACAGGGGAGAAACTTATCTGCAGATGCAGAGGCCAATCTATCAGAAAAGATTCGAGAATTAATACGACTGATTCCAGGGGCCCTAACAATTTTCCAAAGTTAGAGGTGGTGTGGCAGTGTTCAGGAAAATGAGTGCTGAGGCCTTGCCTCCAAAATACGATCATTCAATTAAACATCTCCGAAAACTTCAGACAACCATCTCAAAGAGCTGCAAAAAGGTTGGCAATGAAAGGGTTAACCATCAATAAGAAAAACAAAAATGGTTAAGGTCACAATTTTGTTTTACTTCACGCAGATTGAAGAAAGCGCTTAAATAGATGGGAAGTAAATGTGCATGAATTTGCAATTACAACCTACACGGGCATTACATACGGAATACGAGTTGAAGATCTAGTGATGCTACCCGAAGACTTAAATGAACAACCATCTTCAAGATATTTTGCATTAAAAAAAAAAACTAAAAATACTTATTTTCTACAAATTTCAGTGGTGACTGGAAAATTGTCACTAAAGCAAAGAAGATGATTTGGGCATAAACAAGTCACACTCGTCATCATACTCGAAATACAGAGTAAGGGAAGAATATTCTCACCAGGCCTCAAGACATTACGAGGTTTTAATCATTGCACCACGATCCTACTGCCATGATTGCTTATAGCTGATTCTATCCATCGCATCAAGTCCACCATCAGGTTCCTTTCGCTTCAGTACACCTCCAACCTGAAACATCTTCAACTGCTCTTCTACGAGGGCCTGTGAACTGGGAACAGAAAGTTGCCTCAATCCCGAAGGCAGTCTGTCATCTCTTCGCTCTGTATCTATACCCCCAGGACCTGCATTAAGGTCCAAACCCTGACTTCCCCATTTCCTGCCATCAGGACCAATATTACTAGCACCCCCTGGAAGGTTCATAACAAAGGGACGAGTGTAAGCGGAGGACACTATACCCGCAGGCCCTACTAGAGACGAGGGAATGTTAGGAAAACAAAGTGCCCCACCCGAGGAAGAGTTCAGATATGCCGGTGAACCTGAAAAGGAGTTTGATGGCAGAGAAAAACTGGTTTCAAAAGGGAATCCTGGATATGGAATTTGCGGGGCAGGTGGAAATGCCACTGCAGGTGAGGATGAAAGCACTGGGCCCCCGTAAATTTCATGACCAAAAGAGGTGCTAGCTGTAGGAGGACACACAACCCTCTGTGGAGCAGCCGGAGTAACAAAGCTCTGATCTCCCCTGGCTGGAAAAATTGACGGGATGTTGATAGCCGAATATGCGTTTCCAGGAGGGAACCATGACGAGAAGTTTCCGAATTCAGGATTGTTCATTCTTATGCCAGGATTAGGTCCTGCTGGTGGCATTGGCATATTGCTTTTCGTAGGCTGAACGCGAGGTGCTGCTTCAGTACCAACTTCATCAAGGCCTGGCCCGTTGTTCAAATCAAAGTCTCTGGAGACATTACCCCCACCATTGGACAACCCACTGGATAACGAAGGCTTACTTGGCAAAGGAGTAATTTCCATCCTTGAATTGTTGCTAGCAGATAAAGGCCCAACGTCAGGATTCTCATCAACTCTATTCAAATCAAGATCAAGTCCGCCAGCACCAGCACCACGATCACGAGGCGCAGATTCATCCTCGAAAGCTCTTTCATCTGCAACGTTCAGGTCAAAGTCCAAAGGAGCACGAACATTTTTGCCAGAAGTGGAATCACCTACATCACTGTTCTTTCTGGGTTCTGCCGGCCGAAATGCACTGGTAGCTGCTGAGCCTTTCCATCCAAGTTCACTTTTACTGCGCAATGGGTTTTCTGGAGGATAAAATGCTCCTTTGGCAGGTGCAGCCACGGTAATTGAAGCAGGGAAGCCCCCAGAAATGGAAGAATTTTGAAACGGTAATGGGCACGGCAAATGAATAGCAGACGAACTTCCAGGATCTCCTGTTTTAACAAGGTCCCCATGACTCCCATCATCAGGAGGAAACCCTTCATTTAAATCAAAGTCCAATTTCACAGTAGCATCGGGCCCAGAAGCATTTGTACGGCAAACTTTCTGTTCCTCTGTCTCCCCTGATTCCAAGCCTTTCTTGCAGTGTTCATCTTCCTGCGCGGAACGTGTGGGTGGAGATGTGGGTAACTCATTTTGGGCAGCTGAAGCAACTGAACGAGCAAGAGAGTCTTTTGTTTCCAGGTTCTCCTGAACACATTCATTGTCACGATCAGAAGCAGAAGAACATAAATCCCCTGTTTGTCTATCCACCTGGTCAGTTAAAACTCCAGCCTTCTCATCATCAGCCTTTTCAACCTTGCACTCCACAACCATAGTATTTGCAGAACCAGAGCAAACCAAAGGATCCTCACTTTTCCCCTCCTTTGACTCTGAATGACTTGCTTCCATAATAGGTGGCTTCTGATCTGTTACTACATCATTACTCGACTCTGTGTCCGCATTCTGGTCCTCACCACCCATTTCTGAAGACGAGCATGTTGATTTTTCAATATCCTTTTCGACTTTTGCACTCCCAGAGGCTGCTTCTGATACCACTGGCGCACTGTTCTCCACGGTTCGCTCATCTGCGCAATCTGATTTCTTATCTTCATCAGATGGAGTTTGTGTTTTTAATTTAGAATCAGGAAAACTGGTACTTTTTGTCCTATGAACCACGAGTTTTCTTTGCTCATGAAACTGGTAAGATCCCTCGACATCTGCATGACCTTTTTTAGCACAAACAGGCATTGTTACAGGAACATCGCATGGCTCCCCAGGCTTGAGGTCAGACAAGATTGGAGGCTCTACATGCTGTTGTGAACTCAAAGAACCGTCCAAAGGCGCTCTGCTTGCCCCTGCTCTTTCCCCTCGAGCAGGTGAAGCACCTTTAATGTCTCCAGAGTCATTAGTCGGTGCGCCACTAACAGGGTTTCTAAATTCATTTTTTACATGTAAAGAATCACCAGCATTACCGTACTCTGAAAAAGTATTGCCACCAGCCCCACCAATAGGTTGGCATTGGACTTGAGCAACGTCTTCGCTTAGTTGTTTCAGCTTGCAATCATTGCCTGAGCTTGATCCCTCAGGTGTTGATGGATTTCTCGCAGGAGAACCTGATGGCGACACATCAGATTTACACATTTCTCCAGCAGCCACAGTAGCAAGCAGATTCATTCCTATGTCATCCCCTGGTGAACCAGAAGCACTAGCTTCAGAAATCTTGGCACAGCTTTCAAGTAAAGCATTTATCGAGCTGAATGATGCCTCGTACGATTTCCCCGACCTCGACATTATTTTCGAAAATGAACCAGCCACTTTAGATGCTTCCGTTGGTTTTTCACCATCTTCACCAGCCTTTTGCTGTTCTCCACAAGCAGGGAGCACATTACCTTCTTCAAACCCACCATCCTTGCCCTGACAAATATCTGAATTTACATCTGATGAAACATTCGTTCGGGGTAGCATCATTTCTGCCTTTCGTTCTTTTATCATGGCTATCGTGCTTTTCTGCAGCAGGAGGAGAAGCTCTACCACAAGTAGGAACGGGATCTTCAAAAGAACTTCCGGAGGCACCTCTTGCTGGACTCCGGCCAGTGTTTGGCAGCCTTACAATAAGTCGACTATTTCCATGGTCATCAGCAAGTTTCTCATGGGATACTCCAGCATTGGATGGTTTTTCAGAATTTGAACTTCTATTTGGTGTACTAACTTTCCCTGATCCACTATCCTTCTGAGCTCCTGAGATTGAAGATCCCTGAACACCATTGCTCGACTTCCGGTGACGTGAACCACTGCTAGAGACTTTGTTCGCACTCACAGAACCGGCAGTTGAGCTCCTAGCATCTTCCCTGTATGAAGAACCCACAGTTTTCGCATGATCACTTGACTGGCTGTTGTTCTGGGACTGGCTAGAACTGCTACTCTTTTCCTCCTTAATCGGTGTCAAAGGAATATCTGAGGAACCAGAACCAACTAACATTCTGAAGTTCTGCTCCTTCAAGATATTACCCACTGATGCATTCATCGGTTTAGTTGATCCAGGAGATGCAGATGACTTGGAAACAGCATCCCCAGTACCAAGCTTAACTTGATGAACTTTTGAGACAGAAGGCTGCACAGTGGAGCTCTTCGAGCCAACCTCAGCTGTATTTCCCATTTTTCTGCTCCCAACATGAGAAACTTCAGAAGGTGCAGGCTTGTTAGGCCAAGTAACACCACGACCTGGTCCAGATTTGGCATCATTCATGTTCATCTCAGCTTCAACTCGTCTCTTCCACGTGTCCACCAGAGTCCTAGCTTTCTTCTGAATTTCAGAATTTTTGTGACTGCGCAAGTGGTTGACAGACTTGCCCACATTACAAGTCTGAAGGGCATGGAGATTTACAGGCAATTTATCGAGTGCACGAAGTAATGCCAAAAGAAATTCCTCGACGAATTTATCACTTTCTTTTGGGCTGCTGCCATCACCAATCTTCCCCTTATGGACCTCTTGAAGCCATTCATCCAGTACAGGTAAACCCTTAAGCTGAACAAACCGTCCAAGACAATCATATTTATCAGTAACTGCTATTACTTCAACAAGCATTATTCTGCCAGCCAAATCTATCTTCTTATCAGCACTGTCAGGTTGCATGAGCTGGACTAACTTCTCAACCCCAGCAAAGTCCACAAGCCCTCCTTTGTCAGTTATTTTGGCAATTTCAGACTTCAACATATTTTCAGGCCTGAATTGACCTGAATCGCCATCCTCTGTCTTGGAAAAACGCTCCCGTTTTGCTGAATCAAAGCCCTGATCACCCCGTTCCCTCTTCTTTCCCTTACCCTGTGAAGAAAAGGAGGATGTGCTATTTTGTACACTATCGGAACCAGATTTCAATTGCGGTGCTGACGACGGACCATTCAAGGGTTTTGGAGAACGGCCTCCTGACTGCACTGCCCCATGCATTTCTAGTCTTGTCTTGTCTAATAGCTGATCTACTTCTTCTTGTCGTTCCTGTAACAAGGAAACATCATGACCATAAATCAGATTATCCACAAGCAAAAGAATAGAAAAAATAAATAAACAAATAGAAGGAAACTCACATTAATGTAATCTTTGTCAGTTAACCACCATAAACACTTGTTCTCAATATCATACACACGTCTGCAAACAAATGAGGATATCCCTGGCGGAAGTTCAACACCTTTACGAAGAAATGCGACTCTACAGGGATGGAGTAATGATGCAGCAGGAATCTCATCCTTGTGAAAGGAATAAAAGACTTCGTTTGGTGCAGCTTCTAGTAAGATCCCTTTTGCAAGCCTTATATCAGCAGGTCGATAGAGCCAATTTACACCTAGACTGAGAGTGTCCTCCTTGTCTAATGTCAGCCTACGAATTATACCGATGAAAGGTGGAGAATCCTGAGGTGGCTTGAAAAGTGCACAATCACCAACTCGAATTGTGCGTCCATCCTGTAACAAGGAAAAGGTACAGTTGAAAAAAAATGGTAGAGAAATAATAATTTCAATAAAGCAATAAGGTAAAAAAGGATTAGAAATAGCAGAACTGGTGTCCTGATGATGTAACGGGCAAAACAATAATCTCATAAACATGGTATTAGTATAGAGCACGCAGAATCACAAAAAAAATAAATAAAATAACAATCAAGCTCAACTATCG
Source organism: Ficus erecta (assembly GCA_008635985.1). Lineage (NCBI taxonomy): Eukaryota > Viridiplantae > Streptophyta > Magnoliopsida > Rosales > Moraceae > Ficus > Ficus erecta. Next base: position 1,197,633 of record BKCH01000009.1, read on the forward strand.
CATGTATTAAAACCGCTGTGCCACTTCTCAAAGAATTTAAAATTAAAAAAAAAAAGTGAAAAACAAAAGAATACTCAACAATGTGAAAAGGGATATCAACTTTCCAACATACCCAAGAATTTTTATACCGTTTCCATAGAGGTGATCAATAAGTATATGAAGGATGAATAATTAAAAGGCATGTCCCTTCGTAGAATACACATGAACAAACATTAAAAACAGATTTCTAAACATAAACCTGAAAAAAAAAATTTATCATACATTGTAATTGCTCAAACGCCCTATATCATAACCAAGCTAACAGCATTACTGCAACAAAACCATTTACCCTAAATTGACAAAACAAAGCAAATATCTAAAATAATCATCTCCGTTAAGCCAACAGGAAACCATTAAAATGATTTCTGAATCTGAAAAGCCATGACAACTCCTTAGAACTAAAATTCTCATCATACATTTATCACCGCAATGAAAATTTGTGCAGTTATGAACGACCGGGTGTTCCAAAAATGCAATCATGAAACAAATTTACCCACCAAAATCCAAAAAAAAAAAATCAGGAAGAGATTGAGAAACAAGAAATTAGTCATTAAAGAAACTCCGAACATCCAAGAGCAAATCAGACATGGCCAAATCTATAATTTGAACAATCACAATTTAGAAAAACAAAAAAAAAATATTGAACCCCCTCAAAAAAAAAAAAGATGAGAAACCTATACAGGAACACGCGATTTTAAATCTCTAGACTAAGAACAATTAACAACAAAAGAACACAATTACCATACGGAGAAATCTAATTTGCCCAAAACCCAAAAAAAAATAAACAAATAAATAAACCCAATTGAAAAAAAACATCAGAAACAAATCAAAATCTAAAAAAAGGCGAAAACATAAAGGGAAAAGAAAATGAAATCCCAGTAATTCAATAACGCAGAAGAAATTGACCACAGAACCACAATAAACGAAACCGGAACAAGCGAAAAACCAACAAAAAAAGGGTGGGGGGATATATGTTAATATAATATACTTTGCAGAAGAAATCGACAGTCTTTGAATCGTTCACAGCTACAGTCGTCACGGTCGAATCAGGGACCGGCCACATGTGCCGACTCCGTTTCCACTTCTCACCTCCCGACCCATGCATAGCCCTCCATCTTCCTTAATTTCTGAATCGATCGCAACCGCGTCCTTGAAAAGAAACATCAATCCGGAGTCGAATTCAACGGAGAAACCCTAGATTCGCGAAATTCGGGAGGAGTAAAACCCTAGATCAGGCCCCAGATCTTCGATTAATTTAGGGAAAAACGCGGACCCATTATCGGAATTCGGTGAGGGTCGTAAGTCTAGGGCTTGGCTGGGAAAAGGAGAAGGATTTTGGGAAAAACGGAATTCTCGTCCAGCTGTGAGATATAAATTAGGGCAAAATTGGGATCGGAGGGAGACGAGATTGGATTAGCTAAATCCAGAGATTTCGTGCGACGAACTCGCGATTAGAGGGAAAGAGAGAGAGAGAGAGAGAAAGAGGGGGGGAGAGAGAGAGAGAGAGAGAGAGAGAGAGAGAGAGAGTTTCGCAACGCGAAACGGCGAATGGGAAGAGCAGTGCGAGTATGAGAGAGAGAGAGGAGAGAGAGAGAGAAATGGGTTTTGGGGGCAAAAAAATTGCCAGTTTTGTCAAGGGAATGGTGGTTGATGTGGACAAGGTCAACGGCGTCGTTTCGGATCCGCCACTTTAGCTTAAAAAAATTAAATTGGCATATAATTTCTTCAAGGCTTGGTTGTTCAATTATGGAAAGAGACTTCTTCTAAAAAAAAATTTTTCTTTTAATTAAATGAATTCTTGGAAAATAGAAGAGATAGAAAATTATAGAAAAGAGGAGATAAATTAATTGAGCAGATCCACTCATTTACCATAATATTTTAAATAACCTTTCCCAAATTTTAACGAATTAATTTTCAATTTTTTTTTTGCTTAAAAAACCTTTCTTTTAATTTTTATTATAAAAAATAAAAAATAAAAAATAAACTCAAAAAATGTATAATAATAAATGCGAACTGTTTTGAATAAAAATAGAAAGTACAGCTATAATCTACTAAAGCCGGATTTTGATTTTTTAAACTTATTTTGATAAAGTCTGGGATTGTTAATTATTCCGCCCTACAATTTCCAGTTTTTCTCAAACAGTTGAAAGAATACAGCCTTAAATGAATAAGTAGAATTTATTTTTATTTTTTAAATGAAAATTATCATTTAAGATAAAATGGGATACAAACATCATGTGGTACGAGAGACATAATCCTCGATTAAGATCGATTTTATCAGTAAAATATGATAAAACTCAATGAGGAGGATATAAGCCGAGACCCGGTAACGGGGTTAATTTCCCGAATTCCTCAACAATCCTTAAATCAAGCATATACAAGATTATTTTTTAAAAAAATTTACAATCAATAGAATATTCTGATCGATCAAGAGACATTCACTCGCAAACACAAAAACAAACCGAAAGTGGGGGAACCACCTCTTTTTTTTACAAAATTAAATCTAAAACATATAAACAAACCATTAATATAAAATCATAAAAAAATTGACTGCAAAATCCTCGTCCCATATGAAACAACCACTCTGTCACATACCACAACTCAGAGAAAAACAATCAAGTCGAGGTAAGAGATCACCGCATCTACCATCGGACCACCAAGGCATCGTTGAATTCCAAACCATCGAAAGCTTGATGGCTAGATCTGATCAAGAAACTCTCATCTACAACCTTCCAACTCCATTCGTGCTGAAATTGCCGATCACCCCGTCAGCTACGACGACTGCAGCGGTGGAAGTTTCACACAAAGGGAAACCTTAGATATGAGAAATTTGAGAGAACAATAGTAGAGAAAAAGGAAACCAAGTAGAATTTATTTTTAGTTGTGAGCAAAAAGTATAATTTATTTTTAGAACTATCTTGTTATAAGCTTTTCCTTTTTCCTTAACCCTTTTTTTTTTTTTTTTGGAAATTTTCCTTAATCCTAATTTCACTCAAAATCATTTTTAAAAAAATTCATTCAAAATTTGGCAAATTCCTCAGAGGTTTTTATATATCTCTCCTTATTTTTTTTTCTTTCCTCTTACATATTTGCAAACTGGAAAAAGTGTATATATATAATTATATATAAAGTATTTTATCTATTCTAAAGAGTAAAAAGGAAAAAAAAAAAAAAAAAGTTTATAATCAAGCGGCATCTCCTAAATATAGCATAATCGAAAAGTTAAATTCTACACTTAAGTAATGTCATTGTTTAAGGGGATTCCCCTATTTGTATCCATTGTCTAGCTTTATTCCATGTCAATCAAGCACATATTAATCTTTAATTTATATAGAATCAAACCCTAATTAACCAAGTTTAGCAATTCCAAAAAAAACAAAAATATTACTAGTTTTCTATTAAGAGATCTGAATAGAAAATTTAAAAAAAATGAGAAGTGTTTGATATCCTTACTTGTTTATAATTTAGGTATTCATTAACAAATTGATAGATGTTAATTTGGTAGAGCCTATGACTAATGATAGACTCAATCTTAAATTATCATGTGTTGTTTCTATATTTAAACTAGAATCAATCAAGAAAAAATCTTTTTTTTTTAAGGGAATCAAGAAAAAATTTTAAATTCCATACTTATACTATTATGATTCTTACTTTTAAAATTGATGATAATGGTCTTAGGTGCTTATACTGTCTGAACTTTTTTTTGCCAAATTACCTGTTGAATTTTTAATGAAAATATTAGGGACGTTAACACCGGTCTCGGTTTTTAAGTATCAATCTATGTCTCATATGAGTTGTAATATTTTTTTATTAACAAGTCTTTAAAAAATTGTAATGTAAATTGATTGTATTTACTAATAAAAAGACGATAACTCACCTAGTTTCCAAAACTTTGAATTAAAATTGTGTTTCTAGCACCACTAAATTTTAATTATGACAAATCACTGCCTAATTTTAATAAATTATTGTACAATACCCTGAATCAATTAATGACATTAATATTTGAAAGGAAAATTTTCCAAGCATGTAATGTAACAACTAACATGCTCTAATTAATCATGCGTAAAATTTTATTATTCTCCTTAAATCGAACTCAGAAGACTTATACATGTGTTTTCTGTTCATATTTATCATTTGTAATCAGTGTGGGGAAAAAATTAAAGAGTAATTTGTTGAAAGGTAAAATATCAAAACACCCCCATATATTTAGCTAAAATATCACTTTTGTCCTTCTTATAAAACAAATTGCTAAAGTACCTCTTTCATTTTGCAAATTCAATAACTGAAAAAACCCCAATACCAACAGATGTTTTAAAAGTAACCAACACTACTTTTTTTTATCAATCTATTTGAATACTTTTGTTGAGGTATGTTAAATGCTATTGTAAACATTGACAATTTCACCCAAAATAATAATAATAAATAAATGCTGGTGGACAAGCTCAAGGAAGACGGCATGAAGAACAACATCCTTGTTGTTTTGATCTATCAAGTAGTTCTCAAAGGCAGAAACGAACTAGAGCTGTTGATGAAGCTGAATTTTGTCGATGAAGGTCATCTCTTAATGGCTGACGCAAGCTTCGTTGGCTTCCAATGAGGAGGTACGGTAGATCCACCAAGAAGCGCAATAATGGAATCAATCTATTGTTTTCAGTGAGAATACACGTTAAAGGATTTTGTTTTTTAGAGGCTTATTTAGGGATAATCAATTTTTAGTAAGGACAAAATGAGCAAAACGTAAAGGTTTTAAAACTAAAATTAAAAATAAATCTTGGGCGGTTTCTTCCTTACAAGAAGGTGAGGATCCATCTCTAGGTCGAATGAGGAGATTAGATCAATTTGGCATGAAGGTGTAGTGAATCCCGCAAAGAAATGAGGTACAATTGAGTTAGAGGAAGAAATCGGCTCATCTCGCAAGGAAAATGAGTGGCAGATTGGTTGTGGGAGACATCTTTTTTTTTTTTTTAATAAATCTTGGCAGTCATTTTCCTCTATTTTTGTTTTGTTTTGTTTAATTAATGGTTAAGGGTACTATTGGGATTTTAAAAAGTTTAATCGGTTAAGTTGTATTTCGGGACTAATTTTAGATACACAATGATTTCTTCGGTATTTGTATAATAAAGGGGATAGAAATGGTATTTTAGCTAAATACATAGGTGTTTTGATTTCTTACCGAACAAACTCTTATAAAGGGTGTATTTGGTAGGAAAGAAAAAGAAAAATAAAGAAAAAAAAAGAAAAAAAAAAAAAAAGAGATGGAATGCTAGATCAAGTAGGTGAAGGAAATGAGAAAGAAGCAATACAGCTTTTTTTTTATATTAAATCTTCCAATAATCTCTTAAATTTAGGAGAGATCAAAATTATGGTGTTTTGAGGAATTTGAAGTCTCTTCCATGATCCATTCATTCATTTTTTCGATCTTATCAAACAATTATGAATGTTAATTATATCATTTCACCCCTCTTCTTCCTTCTACAAGGATTTTGACATTACAGTTTTGGTATTTTTGTCATTGAAATGTCAAATTTGTAGCGATTTTTAAAAAACATGTGCACTTAAAATGATCAACACATAATTATGATCGTTAAAGACTTATCCCTTATTAATCAATCTCGTGATCTACATGTGATTAAAACTGTTAATAATAGACATTTACTTTCGAGGGCCGAATTTGAAATTTAATTTAAAAAAATAATAATAAGACAAAGAAGAAAGTATCCTGAAGAACCCAACAGATAGTGAAAGGCATGAGGCATATGGTTACACATGCACACACACACATATATATATATATATGTATATATAGTGTATATATGAGAAAGCCAAATTATAGCCGTGGATATTGTCCAAGTTGGGGACTATCACAAGCTAAACATTTTATTTTCTTTTACTTTGGGGATTCTTATCTTTGATTGGTCACCCTTAACTTTAGAAAGAAAGAATATCACCTTATAGTCAGCCGCTCACATGGATTGTCTTTTTCTCCTCTCTCTGTCTCTGTCTCTGTCTGTCTCTCTCTCTCTCTCTCTATATATATATATATATATATTTATCAATCTCTCTATCTAATAGTGATGCAAAAGATTAGAGAAGAAGAGTTCCTATTAAGCTTTTTCAAAACCCCACTTTCCCTACCCACAGTAGTAATCATCCAAATCCCACGAGTCTTTGATGTTGATATCTTGGGAAAATGACTTATTTGTTGTTGTTCTTGTTTTTCCTTTCTTTTCTTTTCTTTTTCTCCCTTTGGGGTTTTTTAAAAAAGTGTTCCCCAAAGGTAACTTGAAAGCAACATCGAGAAAATAAGGACAAATCAAACACAACCCTTTATTTTATTTTATTTTTATTTTATTTTTTGTTCCTTTAATTTTGATTAGGAGATCTAATTTGTTTTTCTAATAGTAAAAGCCCAACAAACCAATAAAAATGGCAAAAAAATAAAAATAAAAAGAGTATGAGGGAAGAAGAGTGGACTGATTGGCACATGCAACCTATCTGCCATGAAGGTGACCCATCTGAATTGGGGGTAAAAATAAAAAAATAAAAAATAAAAAATAAAAAATAAGTGGTAGGAAAACAACAAAATGTTTCCACGCAATAAGAAGCAGTGCCATTTGCATTTGGGAACTGCGACAGAAAATTTTTGCTGATTTGGTTCGTACAAGTTGTTAAAACTATCTTATAATTATACCTCTGACATTTCTGCCAGAGGTTTAGGACCTTCATCCGGCCCATATCACTTGCTTGTATTTTTCTCTCTGTGCACTTACAATTATTTTTGTAAATATATTTTTAATATATATGAGGGGTATGAATATGAGATTTAGACACGACAAATGTGTCAAGTACTGGGAATTTTTTTCTCTGTAAAATGGGCCAGGACTTTAGAGCATTTATTATAACCAACTGAACTCTCTTTTTAATTCAAAACTCCAAAGGTTTATTTTTATATTTGTATTTATATTTATTTTTTTTGCTAGATACAAATATTTGGAAATTTATACACACTGTATCAGTCTTTTGCATGGTTCTAATAGAATTAAGTTCTTACCATTAATCTTATAACATTTTCTGACCCCTCTATAATTTTGGAATTTGACTGTTTATCTTCTGAATTTTTTATGTGATTATTCTCAATTGTGTCTATAAATTTTAAGGTTATTCTCCTTTTATTCCTTAAACTTTAAAGACTCTCACTTTACTCGATGAACTTTGAATTTAACTTAATTGTACTAATTCTATCAGAATTTCAATTAAAAATAAAATGAAAAAAATGAGTTAATTAAAGTCGTGTGATCTTTTTTCATTTGTTTTTAGTATAAATCCTAATTGAATGATCTTAAATTCAATTAAGATTCTGATGGAAATGATAAAGTATGGTTACATTCAATTTTAGAAGGCAAAATGATAATTTTTAAAATTCAGAAACAAAGTGAGAATAACTCTAAAATTCAATGTGCATGGATAAAAATAGTCCTTTTTATTTTGATTATTACCGATGAAACTTTTTTAATTCTTGCAGTGTGATTTGAATCAATAAGAGTTATATTAGGGTTTGAATTTTTTTTTTGTTGGACATGTGAATTTTCATCCTCGCATAAGGTAGATGTTGAAATATAAAACTATTGTTGGCCCACCTCCTAACAGCTTAAGCTTTTGGGAGAATTGGTAAACTAACATGGTATCAGAGCAGGAGGTCCTGAGTTCGAACCCCTGTAATTGCACTATTTAACCCCCTTTATTATCATTGCGTGTTGGGCTTTTAATATATGTTTCGAGCTTCTTATAATTTGTGTTGGACTTTCAAATTAATATTTGTCCGCACGTTTGTCCATTATCTGGCCTGCACGTGAGGGGGAGTGTTGAAATATAAAACTATTGTTGGCCCACCTCCTAACAGCTTAAGTTTTTGGGAGAATTGGTAAACTAACAGTAGATATGAGCTCTCCGACACCAATTTAACATATAATTAACGAGAAAATATACCTTGTAACAGTTTAAAAAATTTGCAGTAAAATTGCTAAAATAATAAGTTATGAAGACAAATTCTCAAAAGTCAAAAAGTTTAAGGGCAAATATGAGAATTCAATCCCCCCTTAAATCTTCATTGGCTTCGTCCTGATTCCGTTCTAAACCCATTCCAAATCTGTTCTTATCCCTAACCACACTCCACTTTCGACATCAAAAGTTGCCACCCTTTTGTTGTTTAGGAATTGTTTTCTTATTCTCTCTAATTTGTTGGCAGCAATTAACTCATTATCGGCCATTAGTTTAATAGCCGAATAACTAGATAATGCTGTCATAAACGTAATAGTCGGAGCTTGTTACACCTGACAGTATATATATAATATATATATATATATAGCTATATATTTATCTGTAAACCACCATGATCTATGCAGCTTATATAATAAAACAATGCATATTACATTAGAGATATACCTATCTACATCACTTTTTTGTTTTCTATAATTATACCTAACCAATATATTAAGGTCAGCATGTTCCAGAATCTAGAGGCCGGCTTGAACCGAATTTTTCTCTCTCTGTAATTTTCTGTCCAAGAAGATAAGATTCACATTGGCCTGACTGTGCAAAAAAGTCCATTGGAATTATTATTATTATTTTTTTTTTCAAAAATGCTTTTCAAAAAAGTAATCCTAGAATCAATGTGCAACATGGGTTTTTGTCCATTCATGTGATAAAATAAATTATTAATCAAAACTATTTTCATATAATAATAGAACAAATTATAAATAATGTACTCAAACTGTGTCTGTTTAGAATATAGACCAAAAGTTGCTTCTGGTTCAATATCAATCTGCTAAAATTAAGTTTGTGGCAGATACATAAAGGTTGACCCAACCCAACAGATGCTCAGCAAACAAGATTGCCTTTGCTTATACATTTTATATAAATATTTATATATATATATATATGTCTTTTTTTTTTTGGCTAAAACAAAAAAATTAACCTTTATTGTATGCAAATAAATTCTTTTCTTAGGGAGTAAGAGTCAAAGCTTTAGAAAGGACAAACTCAGAGAGAAGTTTTTTACACCACAAAACAAAACCCATTTGCATGATGACGATGATGATGTAATAGACCAACAAAATTTGTAAATTTGAACCTTGATTTTTATTGGATTAATAAAATAAAAATTAATAAGTTAATAGAGCTTTATTTTTATTATTTTTTATTTTTATAAAAGAATAATAAAATACCCAATGGGGCCAAGTCATGAGTCATGGATCTGCATCAGCAACACGTTTCATATGTTGGGGCCATTTTCTCTGGTTTATTTGGTTGAAAAAAAAAAAAAATCATAATTTGGAGGGTGCGTGTTTGAAATAATGAGGGTTAGATATGAGAGAAAGTTTGAAAATGATGGATCTTGACATGTATAAATTATTATTAGTAACTAAAAGTGGTAGACACGGCATTGCTTTTGTGTTTGATACTTGATCTGATGCGGCAAACATACCTTTCTCTATCAAACAACTCAATTTTATTTTTATTTTTTATTTTTTTTTAGTGACTATCAAACAACTCCATTATGTCTTTGCCATTTTGGTTATGGAATTACTCATTCTTATATATCTATATATATATATATATATATATATATATTTTTTTTTTTTTCTTTTTGGTTTTTGTTGGTTTTGCTAGTTTGGTAAAGAGGCAGTTTCATGGGCTTTGCTTGAAGGCCCGAGTTTTGAGCACTTTCTGCTGTGGTTGACTTTTGTATATGGAAGCCCACAGGGAATGTTTTTGTTTCTTGGTGCTCTTTGTTGAATGGGATTTGATCAGGTTTGAGAATAGAAGTTGAATTCCAAGTCTAATATATGTGACAGTCAAATGCTGTTTGTTTGTTTGTTTTAGATAGTTGAAACTCTTGTTCTGAGGTTTTCCGTAATAAAATTGTACTTAAATTTGGCAGATCCGCATTGTTTTAGACTTTCAGGTTACCTTGGCAAAAGGGTGTCTTTTATTTTTTTATTTTTTATTTATTTTTGGTGTGGTGAGACAAATGGGCTAAAGTACACGTTACTAGACTGAATAGGCTCTATAGGAACTGTCAGATTGTTTCTGAATAAGATTTCTGTGTTGTTCTCTCGTCTCTATTGTGTTGACACTATACTAGTAGTCCCTCTGGTGTTTTATTTTTGACAGCAAATGTAAGAGTAGAGTGTCATCTTGGTTTATAAAAGAACATCATTGTGTACCTTGGTTTAGTTTTATGATACAATATATATATATATGTGTGTGTTATGTATATATCTATATGTATATCAGTATATGTCAGCTTCGGTTATGAAGATGATGAGTATTGTGGGGATTTCAGAACTCTTAGCAGTAATTGATCATAAGCATCTATGGGAGTAACCCAAGTTCAAAGCGACTTTGAACTTTGAAAAGAATAAGCATCAATTGGATTTCAGCAGATAAATTGTTTAAGAAAATCGTAACGGGGCTAAAGCCCTCCTCCTAAATATCAAACGGCCAATTTGGTATTGTTTTTGGAGGCCCCAAAAGTCGTTTGCACTTGAGTAACGAGACGCGGCCAATGTGTTTGATAAAAACATCCAAAAATACTTTACGCAAACACCAATTCACTTTTATAATTATTTTCTTATTAGTAAAAATCGTACTATCTCAAACTCAAAACGGTCTATTCATTAAAACTCTTTATGATGGACAGATGACTATCACATGTATTATTGAACTAGAATAAACTAAATGAATATTATAAAAATAACAATTATATTTCTATGCTCATGCATAAATCAAATAATTCTGATTTTAAGTAAAATCTTTGATGACGATAAGAAACGTTACAAACTCTACAGGATGGTGATTGTGACAGAGTGTTTCCATCTGACCAATTGATGACGTTGGAGACAAACAATTAGTTAGACTCATGTGTGTTTGTTGGGAGAGACAGTTATAATTTTTTGAATAACTTGTAACTTAAATTACATTCTAATACCTTAAAACTCTTATCCTTTTTAACACTTCGCCCCTAATCTACTATATAGATGACCACCACCCCTATATCTTTTGTTCTCTCAGTTGTTGAGAGTACAAAACAATGCTAATTCAGATCTGTTACATGTTTCATAAAAATTGCAAAGAGAAGTTCCTAAAAACTCAAATTTGAAGAAGAATATATCATGTTAGTTTATTCGGGTATCTATTTGGGATGTAATTAAAGTCAAATGATTCACTTCTCTTCATGTTACACTCAAATTCTGATTCGAAATGGTTTTTATGATTCCTATGATTTCTTTTCATCATCAAATTGGCGGTGCATAAAAGATCTTAAAATATGAAATGCACTGCGGCTTTTTTTTTTCCCCGACAAATTTGCTCTAAATTCCATTGAGGTTGAAAAAAATTTCAAGTACTCAAACCTGACTTGAAGCACAACAATGGAAACCTGTAAAGAAGTCTCTCTCTCCCCTACAATATTCACATAGCAAGACATAGTGCAATTTGGACAGCTCATATATGGTTGATACATACTAATCATAAAACCGGGTCACATCTTGGTCCATATGTAATAAATCCTCGGTCCAAACCTCACACACATATATATATATATAAACTTGTAACGAAAATTATAAGTACACAATATTGTAAACAAGTAATAAAGTGATAAGTAAAGTATCGTTTTCATGAGAAATGTTGTTATCAATTATCGAAATTATATTAACTCTAACTTTATTTGAATAACCGAAAAAATAGATTTTTAAATAAAATAACAAAATAAGTAAAAAGACAAAGACTTAAAATATTAAAAATCTAGGGTTTCCGATTTCACCGGATTAATCATATTAAAATCCTCTAATCCAATCAATGAACGTCTATTCTCTATGTTGCCAGTAAATCTCCCTAACGTAATCATTAATATTTCTTAGGCATTGAAAATTTATCTCATAATAAGTCCGTTATCATTTTTCGGTCTCAAACTCTAAACTTATCACAATTCATTAAGAACAGAAAATTCATAATGATGCACAAGTTTCATAACTATCTCTAGTTTATGACAATCTCATGATAGATTAAACAATTGCTTATTCAATTATTACTTCTCAGTCTCAAATCAAATACCAATCATGCAAAAGTGGGCCAGATATTCACAAGCATTAAACATAGATTAAAATACTCAACATAGAATTGAAATAGAACATCAATCAATTGAAAAATAAAAAAAATCAAATGATCATAATCCATATAGATCATATCCGTAGAAAAGAAAATTATTTCATAAATAAAAATAGAAATCTACAAAATAAAAGTTCAATCATTCTCAAATTACAAAAATAAAAATATAAGAAAATAAAGCAAGAAAATCCAATTTGAATGGGTCACAAGTCTCCAAAGTCTTTTCCTTAATTTTCTTATCCCTCTTTTCTTGATGAATAAAGATAATCTCTCTCTAATTTATAGAAAAACTAAACCTCAAACTTAAAAAATACATATATTTTTCTTTTTCTTCTTTGGTTTTTGGCTTCTCCCGCAGCCAAAAGACCAAGAGCACGGAGCCCTAGGCTTCTATTTAAAGCCTCCCAACAGCAACCGCCTTTCTTCTTTTCTTTTCTTTTTTGGCTACAACAAAGCTGACGCCAGTCTGCCCCAGCGGGGGTCCATGAGACAGGTGGCGAGCGTCGGTTGGAAGGGCGCTGAAGCTTGGACACGTGACTCGTTGGCATTGGCTGGAGCTCGCAAGCGCACGCGGAGTTGTGGAATGTGAAGCACCGGATCTGGCACAGCCTGAGGGCGCTGACATGCGAACAAAGACATGCCTGGCTAGGTGAATGGGAGGCACTCGCTGATCCGGGCTACTGTTGAGGCAATCCGATGGCTAGGAGCGAGTGGCGTGCGTGGAATAGTCGCGCGAATGTGCGAAATCGGCTCCCAATTGCTACTTTTAACCCTATTAACATAATTTACTCACACACTTGAAATAACATAATAAATTTGGGGGAAAATTAAGATAAATTATTAAGATAGCAAAAATATAAGTTTAAGAATGCTAAAATAACTCTATTTTATAGAGTTATCAATAAATATATATATATATATATATATATATATATATAAAGAACTGAAAAAAGAAAAATGGACGTTTCACCAATGAGACATGTGCTAGAATCTTTTTGTCGAAATCTCAGACCTCTCACATTCTTCTGACTTCTGCCATTCCAATCCATTCCCAATTTCCTTGTCTACCAAATGCCAAAACTTTTGGGACCCTTCATATGGGTTGTTTGTCTCTCTTGTTATAGCTCTGTGAGTGAGTAGCTTTCAAGCTTCTCTTAGGTTGGCTTAGGGCTACTGCCTTTTGGTCGGGGCAAACTGTTCTTAAGTACAGTGTTTTATTTATTTTATTTTTTTTTAGGGGTAAAATCCACTAATTTGTATGTAAATTTTGTAGTATATTTTACCCTCATGTGTCGCAAGGGATGATATAAATAACTAAGTTGTTTCAAAAAGAGGATAATGACATTATGGATAATGACCCTTTTGGAGCGCTTGTCTTGCCAATTTATTGAGGTTTTAGATGGGAAGTGTTGGGTGGATATGGTTCCATTTGGTTAGTTTTGGCCCGTCAAGTAGGACCTTTTGAACCTAAGATTTTTCATGGATTTATCTTTTAGTCACGCCCATTGGAAACCATGTTCTGCCCTAGTTTCTTTCTGCCATGAGGTATCAATGCATATAGTTTGTTTAGACGTCATTCATTACAAACTTGAAATATCAGAACGTACAAAAGGTTGAAGCAAAATGCGGAAAAAAGTCTAGAGATATTAAATCAAACAATAATAAAAGCAAAACTAGTCAAGAAGTGGGCTAAACTATTCTGTTGTCGAGATCCCTAGCTAGTAATACTACTATTAGCTTGAGAAATAAAGTCTTGGATATCTGCAATGACATTTGATTCGGGTGCTCGGGTCAAATGACTTTGGAGAGCTAGAATTACACTATTGGTGTTTAGAAGTTTTTGATCCTATACATTATACTCGGAGCATATAGGCGTATAAGTTGTGTATTTAGCTGTTTCTCATTAGAACTCAAACATTTCTTAGTTTAGTTTTTTTAAAGAAAAACAAAACACAAAGGCATCAATATTGCCTCATACCACTACTTAGAATGTGTGGATCTCATGTGCGAAACACTAATCGGAGCCTACATGTTGCGAAATAGCGGTACAAGACACGACCAGAACGACACTAATCCTTTTTAAAAGGAGTTAGTCCGAACATAACATCATCAATCATATCCCAAAAAAATCTTGTGACAATGCCCTTCTTTTAACACATACAGAGTATAGTCATTGTGGATTAAAGAAGTGTTGGTGAACAAGCCAATGGAAAATAGGAAGTTTTGAGGTGCTTGCAGTGGACTTACTGACACTTGGCTGCAGATGGTCAATGATTAGAAACCAAACAATTATAAATACCAATAATCAATATATATATATATATATATGTTGTATCAGATAATAAACAAGATTCAAATTTTGAAAAAAGAAATTCAAAATTGACCAATAACAAAATCAGGTTAGTCAAGTGAAACTCCTTTGATATTATTCTAAATTAATATGTACAGGGATGGCCAGGGTAGCTGATCACATGGGACTTGTGATAAATTAAGTGCTGGTCACATGTGAGTCTGCCAACGCCCTAGACAAAGCCTCTCTGAGAGATGCTTGTAATCTGGATATCCTCAGCCGCAAGTTGGACTCTGCTGGTGGAAGCTTGGGGCTTCCCTGCTTGGTTGCTAGGACACATTGCCCCATCCAGCCACACAACACAAGCAATCCCCCTTTGTTTCTTAACCTCATAATATATATATATATATATATATATATGGTATATACTCTCAATGTCCACAGTCAGATAGGTCCGACAATGTAACTTTCTAACAAATAACATTGAAAAACATGAGTATAACCGAAAAGTATTACAAATCGGCTGCCAGACAAGAGAGCATGCCTATGTGTGCATATATTTATTTTCTAGGAAAAGTGAGAAACTATCTTACGAAAAGTCTTGTTCTGATACCGGATATAACTGGCATTTGTAATTTTTAATTTAAGAACTTACAATATCTAATTGATTTACATGTAATTTCTTATTTAGAATTGTGTTATATAGTACTATCTAAAAATTCATGTTAAATGAAAAATATCAACGAAAACTCTAATATTAAAGTTACCTGATTGGAGGGGTGCTGTGATAACCGCCCCTCCCAAACTTCTTATCCATATTTTCACTATTTTAAGAGTTTGTTTGGTTTATGCGTTTGAGTTGAAATTTTTAAGTTTCAATAGTAAATTTTTTTGAATTTTTAAAAAAGACAAAAATTTTTTTGAAAAAAAGACAAAAAAAAGTTTGAAAATTATGGTTTAAAGTGTGAACCAAACAAACTATAAGTCTTTATTTGATAAGTAATTAGAAATAAAATTTTTAAATTAAAATTAATTAATTTGTTAAAAATTTAATTATAAATTTTTTTGATTTAAAAAAATTTAAATAAAAAAATATAATTTAATTGAGATTAAAAATTTTAAATACGAAACAAGCGTCCCAATGTTTCTCTCCGTACCCTTTTGGTGCAATCTACTGTAAAAAAGATGAGCTTCATTCATTGTAGTCTGTACTTCCTTAATTGACTGGTTTATAGGAACAGGATGTTTCTCACTGTCTTAATCTAGTGGATATAGACAAGAAGACTTCAATTATGGGAAGTCATGGTAAAACTTCTTTTACTCTCTGTCTCTCTCTTCCTCCTTTTTTATTCTATTTATAATTTTGGTAAAAAACAAACATCATGCTCGTTGTAGAGATTAACACCATGTGTCAAATCATGACAGCCATGTTCTGTTGTCTTGTAAAAAAAAAAAAAAAAAAAACCGTTTTCTGCCCTTAACACGTCTAATTCACAGACATTGAATTTAATGATAAGCAAAGAACAATTATTTGTTTATTTATTTTTAATTCACAGACATTGAATTTAATGATAAGCAAAGAACAATTATTTGTTTATTTATTTTCAATTATAATATGTTAAAGCTGAACCCACATAGAAGCTTCTGGTGTATTATTAATGCACAAGTTGGTTGTATACTTTCAGGTGAAAAAAAAAAATGATAACCTCAGAGTGAGTAGAGATATCCTTAACATGTTTTGTGTGGATTAATTAACTATATTAACTGACACAAAAATCATCAGGAGTTGTTCATTTATTGAACTTCCACCAAGAAAAAAAAAAAAAAAAGTGTCTGGAGAGGTTTGGCTCACATGGGCTCTCGAAAGTAGGAAAGGACAGACCTAAACGCATTAAATGTCACTCCTTAAAAATGAGGTTCCCATGGTTCTACCGAGGAAAAAGTGAAAATAACTCAATTTGTAAACTACGCCAAAAAAAAAAAAAAAAAAAAAAAATGCTGGAGCCATTTTAGGGCTCTACCCTTAATCCTAATCAAGATGGGGACAGTTGAATGTATGGAGCTTAACTATTATCCTGATGTAAAGTTTGCATACAGATCGACCTTTTTCGTTTATATTAATGTGTTGGTTTTTAGATTATGAATTTGTCACATATCATTAAGTTAACTTTTAGGGATGAGTTCTATTAAGTCTATTTAACATGATATCAGAATTATATTTTGTAGATATCGATGGATTTTGACCTTTGTCTATTTACATAACACGCTAATCATGAAAGAAATTAGATTGTGAATTGATTACACAAGCTAAGTTTCTACTAAGGGTGTCAATAATGAAGAATTATATGAGCTAAAATAATGGTATATAGATTTCCAAAATCTAGAAAATCTTTTGCTAATAATATTTTTATGTGCATGGACGGTATGGTCATAGGACTCATGCATGCTCACCAAAAAGCAATAATGTTTTGGTGTCTACTGTCTACGTACGAACTATGTCAAAAAAAAAAAAAAAAAAAAAAAAAAAAAAAGGAAAACTGTCAGCATATGGCTTACATGGGCCATTTTTGTCAGATCCATTTTTTGGCCTTGAATTCATAATCAAAGTTTGAGGTGAACCAAATAAATCGTAGATCTACTTTTTGTTTCTCATGTGAAGAGCCAACTTTGCTCTTTTTTCTTCCTTTTTTAAATCCTGTTGGGATTCAATTATGCATAATTCAAAAAAGGAAAACATAATAATAATAAAGGAAAAAGGAAAAATAAAAAAAAGATAAGATTGGCTGGCCTCGGTGGACGGAAAACCTCAAAGCACTTTTTGGAAAGATGGAAATTTGAAGCTAGACAACATGGTTGTGCTTTCTAGAGTTTTATAGGAATATACTTGGAAGCTAAAATATTTATTATTTTGAAAAAAAGAAAAAAAAAAAAAAAAAAAAAGAAGAAGAAGAAGCAGCTGGCAAGGTACTATCTATAAGGTTCTAAACAAACTATTTAAAGTGCACTTAGTTTGACTCTGATTACATTTTAATTCTTAATTTGAGAAAAGTGATTTAAATAAAAGTTTTCAGTACTATGTTTGTTTATTATTCTCTCTTTTTCTTATGGTAAAGATTCAGGGTGTGAATACAGGAGAAAGAAATTTCCCAGAATATAAAAAGCATGTGATTTCTGGTAATACTTTATATTTGATTAATCAATACTCTCTCTCTCTCTCTCTCTATATATATATATATATGTATATATATAACACGTACACACGTTCTTAGAAAGCTCCAATTTATGTTAGCTTAAAGTGTAAAAAGGAAACTATCTTTTCTAAGCACACAAGATTCACAATAAAAACAACCAGCTAGATATTGAAGTTTCTGTTAATTTTCCGCTGCTAGCTCATCCTAAATCTTGCAAAGCGACAGCCAAACTAATAATTATTTAAATATAAAAAGCAGATCCAACATTAATGACAAATTTTGCGAATTAATATGAAAGATGATACAGTGGAAATGGACTAGTCAAGTTTAACCGAGAAAATGGAATTTCGGTGGAAAGGAAAGGAAAGATAAAAAGAAGAAAAGACCTCAGCGGTAATGCATGGTGTCCAAAATAGCAGACAACAAGAACAATTTGTGGGGTTCTCTTGCAAATTTCGGGTTGTGCTCTGGTTGTCACTTTATTTATTTTCTTAGCCACAGTTTGAACCAATATTTTACTCAAAATCAAATTTTGGACAGCTTCATTTTTATTTTTATTTTTTTAAAATTTTGGTTAAGCAATGTATTGAAAAAAGGAGACTAACATTAATTAGCATATCTTTCTAAGCATGTAACCAGTAGGCTTCCTAAAAATAGTCAAAATGTTCATTGAGAACTCTGTTGTTCTCCCTTCTCTTAATGAGAAACACGTCATTTTAATTCCACCAAATGTGACAATAAAAAGGAAACATGTTAAGCTTGGAAATATTCTAACATTGAATACTGACATGAGCTAGCTTTTACATTTAAGACCCTAACTCGAAGACCCGCTATGACAGTCTATTACCTCCAGGCTATCTCACTCGGTGGTGACAGCCTCGTGAAGTTGATAATTTGGCTGTTTTCTATTTTATCATTGACTAATTAAGACACGTATTAAGGAAAGAAAGTGAGCTTCTCACACAACCCACAATTATTGCCACAGATCATCAAAATTAACTCTCTACTCCTTTTTATATATATAGGTGAGAGGAGGGTGTGAGAGTGGCCTAGTTTGACTTCAGTTCTCAAACTCTCAAAACTTTCACGTACGAACTTTCTGGTTTCAAAGATCCAGATTTCACAACAATTATATTAAAAAAAAAATTTTGACCCCCTTTTGAGTTTTGAGTAGCTTTCTTTTCTTTTCTTTCCATCACTCTCTCTTCTATTAGGAGTGAAAATCTCACAGCTGAGCACTGCCCATTTCACTCCACTACTTCTTCTGCTTCTCTCAGAATTTGAATTCCCAGAGAAAAAGAAAAAAAATGCCTCCAAACACAGTTGTGGTCACGGTTGATGAAGCCGGTGAAACTCGTCATGGGAGTGGATTCTAGACCTCTTTTTCTCGAGAAAGAAAAGGCGGTGAGTCCGAAACAGCTCACCTGGGTCCTTCTCCTCAAAGTTCAGAGAACTCTGGCCTGCGTTTCATGGCTAACAATGGCTGCCAAGACCACGTTTGTCTCGGCCAAGAAACGCATTGCCTTGTCCGACCACTTAAGCGATGAGAGCCCAAAAGCAGAGGCACAGTGCTACAGATTCATCAAAGCCTTTCTGGTTCTGTCCATAGTGGCTTTACTCGTCGAAGTGATTGCCCATTTCAAGAAGTGGAATCTGAATCTGATCCAGCCATGGGAAGTTCAGGGTCTGGTTCAGTGGACCTATATGGCCTTGGCTCTCTTTCAGAGCTGACTATATTGCTCCTTTGGTCATTCTTCTCTCCAAATTCTGCACTTTACTCTTCTTGATTCAGTCTCTAGATCGGTTTAGTTCTCTGTGTTGGATGCTTCTATATCAAGTACAAGAAATTGAAGCCGACAGTTGAACCGGAATGTTTGCGACGTTGAAGACCCTTCAAGCTTCCCTAAAGTCCTTGTTCAGATTCCCATGTGCAATGAGAAAGAGGTAACAAAGCAAACACGGTTTTTTAACCGTCTCTGTCGGATTTTATCAAGTTCCTGTACATGAATCGTTTTTTTTTTTTCTTTCTTTGTCTGCGTTGTGTGAATATATAGGTCTATGCACAGTCAATAGCAGCAGCTTGTCAGCTGGATTGGCCAAGGACAGGATTCTAATCCAAGTTTTGGATGATTCGAGTGATGGAAGCGTACAGCTTTTGATTCAAAGAAAGTCTCTTCATGGAGTCAGAACAGGGGTTAATATTGTGTACAGGCACAGACTGATCAGGACTGGGTATAAAGCTGGCAATCTTAAGTCAGCATGGCCTGTGATTATGTCAAAGACTATGAGTTGTCGCCATTTTTGATGCAGATTTCCAGCCCAATTCTGATTTCCTCAAACAGACTATTCCTCACTTCAAGGTGATCAATCTTTCTTGGTTAGATGGACAAAAAATAAAGTACTCTTCTTAGTGATTTGGATAGTCATTTTCCCCCCCCCCCCCCCCCCCCCCCCCCCCCCAAAAAAAAAGTAGAAAGAAAGTGATTTTCTTGACAAAGTTTAGGTTGTTAAATAACAGTTCTCAAAATCCAGGAGGTGACTTTTAAGAAAGTAATTTTTCTTTGTTAAAAAACTAATGAAGAAAGTGAATTCCCCCCCCCCCCCCCCCCCCCAACACCCCCCCCCCCACACACCCCGCCCCTACCCCCCCCCCCCCCCCCCCCCCCCCCCCAAACAAAAAAAAAACAACAGAAAAAAAATCAGTGGGAGAAAGTGACTTTCTTAGTGAAGTTAATGTTTTCAAACAGTTCTCACATACCCAGGAAATGATTCTTGTTAAAAAAAATAATAATAAATAAAAGAAATTGGGAGAAATTGATTTTCTTCGAAGTGATTTTACTCATGAAGTGACTCTTTGTTTTTGGAGAAAGTGATTTTCTTGGTGAAGTTAATGTCATCAACTAATGTTCCTAAATTTTGAAACAGGGGAAACCTGATGTGGGACTTGTCCAGGCTCGGTGGTCCTTTGTCAACAAAGATGAGAACTTGCTCACAAGGCTTCAGAACATCAATCTGTGCTTCCACTTTGAGGTAGAACAGCAAGTGAATGGTGTGTTCCTCAACTTCTTCGGGTTCAATGGAACCGCAGGAGTTTGGCGAATCAAGGCTTTGGAAGAATCAGGAGGTTGGCTCGAGAGGACAACGGTCGAGGACATGGACATCGCGGTCCGAGCTCACCTAAACGGATGGAAGTTCGTCTTCCTTAACGATGTCAAGGTGCTCTGTGAATTACCAGAGTCCTATGAAGCTTACAAGAAACAACAACATCGCTGGCACTCCGGTCCAATGCAACTCTTCCGATTATGCCTTCCTTCCATCATTACCTCGAAGGTATTTCTCTATTCCATTTTATGCCTTAAGTTTAAGGATGTCAAAACAATCCTCCAAAAGTAATTGCCAACGTAGTTGTTATATTGAATACAATTTTGGCTAAAATATAGTAATTAAAGTGGAATTTTTTGTTTATGCAGATATCAGTTTGGAAGAAGGCCAATTTGATATTTCTCTTCTTTCTTCTGAGGAAGCTAATTCTGCCATTTTACTCGTTCACGTTGTTTTGTATCATACTTCCATTGACCATGTTCATACCCGAGGCTGAACTGCCTCTTTGGGTGATTTGCTACGTGCCGATTTTCATGTCCCTTTTGAACATCCTCCCAGCACCTAAATCCTTCCCATTTCTAGTTCCATATCTGCTCTTCGAGAACACAATGTCGGTAACAAAATTCAACGCCATGATCTCGGGGCTGTTCCAGCTAGGAAGTGCTTACGAGTGGGTGGTGACAAAGAAGACAGGACGATCATCGGAGTCGGATTTGTTAGCCCTTGCGGAGAGGGAATCAAAATCCTCCAATGAAGAGAAGATTTCGAGGAGATATTCGGAATCCGGTTTGGAACTGCTGAGCAAACTCAAAGAGCAAGATCAGCAAGTGATGTCTAAAAATGCCAACAAGCTCTACAAGAAGGAGCTTGCACTTGCTTACTTTTACTCACAGCTGCAGCAAGGAGCCTTTTATCTGCTCATGGACTCCATTTCTATTTCTTGCTTTTCCAGGGATTGTCGTTTCTTGTTATGGGATTGGACTTAATTGGCGAGCAGATTAGCTGAAATACCAAAAAAAGTGGAAATTTGTTTTACTTGTATTTTTTTTTTTTCTTTTGGGGAGTTTTTTGACAGATATATATATATATATATATGTTGAACTTACAAACGGATTTTGTCCAGTTCTTGGCTGCTTAATGAGCTTTAAGCTGGAACTAGATTTCATCATAGGTTGAGTCATTTACTTCTTGAATGTGTAAGGAAATGAGGAGAGATGCCCAACTAAGTCGAATATTGTACAAGTTTATATGTGATCAGTATATTCAAAATAATAATTATCCCAGTAAAACCAAAAAAAAAAAAAAAAGTTATTCTTTCATTTTCTCTCTCCTCTCTCTTGCTCTCTCTCTAAATCAGCTATTAGACCATGAAAATTACGTTTCCATGTGGCTTCCAATGGCCACAACACAAGCACATGACATCCTCCACAAATGACAAACCGCTAGTTTGTTGATTTTGAATAAAATACAGTGTTGACTTTTAATAAAATACAGCAATTTTGGAAACGACAAACTGTTTGTCGTTTTGTAACATTATAAACGACATGTAGTTTTTATGAATTAAACGACAACTAACATGAAGAGAAAAATCACCTTATGAAAAACGACGTACCGTTTTCATGAGTTAAATCACCTTATGAAAAATGAACGACATGTCTTATGCTTGAAACACAGAAAAGTTGACTTTATAAAATACCTTTTAAAAAAATGAAAATGAGGAGAAAAATATAAGCTCTTTGATATCTATGTTAGGCTTCTATTTATTTTATTGGTGTTATAATTAAAATCAACTAAATTATATTTTTTTATTTTAATTTTTTTATATATTTAATTAATCATTGGAGTTGAATTTTTAAATTAAAATTAATTGATTTTTTAAAAAATTAATTATAATTTTTATTGACTTTTGAAAAAAAAAACTGAAATAAAAAATTTAAATTAAAGTTAAAACATTAAAGGAGATTTTATTTTTTAAAAAATAATAAAATTTAATAAATTTTTAAAAATTAACTAATTCATTTAAAGTTTACATATCCGCAACCAAACTCAAGCTTATTTTTAATAAAAGAAGAAATCCGAGTATTATTTCGTTAAAGGAAAACTGCAGATATCGTCTCGGGGATATTACCTTGTGGACTGCTTCGTTTCTGTCTCAGGTTAAATATTCGATCTTGCCCATGAATGCTTTCCATGCTTTCTGTTCATTTTAACGTTGTGTTTGGTTTCTTAGAAAACCTGGGAGGACATGGCGAAATCATGATTCTTCTAAAGTTTGGACCTTTCCTTCTGTAACGTATAGCTCCTCCATTGACAGAGTTTGTATTTATATTTGTAGAAAATTTCCTAAAAATCTGTTTTATGTTGTTTAGAATTAATCCCATGGATATAACATTGCATTAATTGTCTAGAGTTACCATTTTAAATCACTTAGCTCATGCTGATGTTATCTTCTTTTAGTGTGTTTTTTGTGGTCTTGCCTTGCATACCAAATGTTTGTTAAAATGTCTAAGAAAGCATTGCATTGGTTGAACCGGGTACAAGTGGGAATGGGGATAATTGGGAAGCAGATTTGACAGGAATTGGAGTAATTAGGAATCATTTTATTGGATGTTATTTTCTTATTTTATATCACCAAGTGGGCTGACATGAAATTGATTAACGCGTCAACAGTTGCAAGATACGTAGACAATGGTGGTCTCATGGGCTACGGTGGCTTACACACGAATCAGCTTTCTTTATGTTCAGCTGCTGTTGCAGGAGATGTGGCTGCATCGACATGTAGGTATAATAACAATTTCTTGAAGGTGTACAGTTCAAGAAGAAATAGTTTTGGTTTCCATGTGACTAAAAAGCACACGAGCATTCGAACACTTGCAGTGGAGCCAAGTCAAGTATCATCATTGCAAACGCATCAGGGAACTTGGGAAGATCCTGATGATGGCAGTGGCAGCGAATATGATGAAGAAGATGAGAACGAGGATGAGGAAGAAAATGACTTGGACTTCGAAAGTGAATGGGAAGAAGATAAGGATGCTCTTGCTACTGCTAGAGTTCAGAAGTCTCAGAAGGACAAGTACGAAGAGGTCTTGTGAAAGGTAATAGGCTAAAATTACAAATCACTGTGTTTCGTTAGTCCAGACATACGCTGTAATCAATTCACAGTTTTTGTTTCACATGAGGTCTCACTTACCAGTGTTCTCTGATTCACAGAGGTTGACAGCTTTTAGGACCAGAAGAACGAGCAATCTTAGCAGCAGTCTGAGACTCCCAATTTAGGAAAAATATCGACGGTAGTTATTGATAATATTTGACTTCTTAACTTCTTACTTTCTTTCAAATCTGAGTTTTGGCTAGCAGAAATCAGCAGTCAACTACTTCTAGAATATTGGTTGTGTATAAAAGTTAAAGATGCTGTTTCCTAATACTAAATGCTTAATTTAGGCAAAATGGAACCTGCTACATACTCTTGCACTATCAGGACAAATTCCTTTCATGGACAAACTACTCGAAAAAGGTGTAGATGTTGATGTTCTTGACCAGGCAAGTTTAATCCGTGTTTCAATTCTACTTTTATTTAGTCTCATACCATATGTTTTTTTACTGAAATACCTGGAAATTGGAATAATTGCCTTACGGATCCTTCCCAAACAGGATGGACTAACCGCTCTTCACACAGCAATTATAGGCAGAAAAGACGCTGTTATTAGTCATCTTTTGAGAAAAGGTGCAAGTCCTGGTATCAAAGATAGGGTGAGGTTTTCATTGTTAGTTTCTCCTTTCATTTCTTTTTTCCACGCATGCACGCCGCCTCCCCGCCAATGTTTAATGATTGTGTATTTGTGACAGGATGGCGCTACACCTCTTCATTATGCTATTCAAGTTGGTGCAATGCACATTGTGAAATTATTAATGAAATACAATGTTGATCTGAATGTCGCAGATAATGTGAGTTCCGTATTAAAGTTTGCCTAAAACCCTTATACAGTTCATCTAGTGTTGTTTTCTACTGTTTACAATTGTTATTTTTTAGGAGGGGTGGACGCCGTTGCACGTTGCTGTACAGAGTAGAAATAAAGATATAGCAAAGGTTTTGTTACTGAATGGTGCGGATAAGAACAGAAGAAACAGGTAATCTTGTAGAAGCACGTTGGATTTGTTTATGGTTTGTATCAAAATGCCGCCTTGAATTAGAATACTGATACACCTGGTTTGAAGAAACATTATTGATTAATTTAAACTACATTGTAATCCAACAAAAAAAAAAAAAAAAAAAAAAAAAACCTAAGCAACATTGTGAAGTAAAATGTGCGAGAGAAATCCAGACGTCAGCTGCATGACTTGATAGGTCATTTTTTTGTTGTTTTTTCCGCATGCCGAAAACACCTTTTTTCTTAACAGATATCTAAACGTTGTTGGTTTACTGTCTTCAGGATGGAAAAACACCTTTGGATTTGGCCATTTGCTTTGGCAAAGATTTCATGTCTTATGATCTTGCCACTTTACTTAAGGGTTGTACGAGAAATTAGAGAATTTTAAAATGCGGGCTACTGCTGTGACTTGTGATCTTCATTGTATATGTTCTAGAATCTTCTAAAAAATTCTTCTACCTAGCTTGTCTCATGGCTGATTTATTCGGCCTCATGTATGGAGAGGCAATGGACCGGGTTTCAGACATGACTTTTGGGTTGTTGATAAATAGTATGGATCTTTGGATATCTTGATATATGCTGAGATGGAGAGATATGAAGCACATTGGTGAGATGAAGTCAATGTAAAGACATTTTAGCCGTTGTTTTTCGGGTTTGAACCTGTTTCGGGCAATTTAATGAGAAGCTTAATCCAAAGTAGTGGGAGTAAAATAGGAATCTTGATTTTGAAAATTCTATCGAGATCATTGATTTTAGGATTTGACTCTTGACCCTGAATTCATGTATTTTGAACCTATATGTAAAAGGCAAACTGATGGGTTCCACCTACAGTACTTTGTAGTAGTTATTGTACGTTTGAATTGAGTTTTCTAACACTGGTTCATATTTTACTTGCAAGATAGATGGCATATCCAAACACTCTTCAAATTATACAATTATTTCAATTCAAATAAAAATAGTTCAAATTGCAAGAATTGAACCTGCGAACTAAACGGAGCCTTAATTAAGTTCATTTATACGGTATGCAGCCACCAGTGGCCATCCAAGATGGTTAGCTGACTCTCTCTAAAATCTAAATTCTCTGTTGGTCACTCTATATGGTATATACATGTAGGAGAGCTAGAGAGGTTGGGCTTGTTTTGGACCAGCTTTCAGAGCATTTTCATTAGAGTGAAAAATTAATGTGGTTAAATTTCAACATTTGAGAAGGAAAAAAAGTGTCATCCAATAGAATACTATTTTAACATTAAATAATTAAAATAAATAGGATCTATTTTTAAAAATGTTTGGAATAATAAATCTAAAATATTTTAAAATCACGTTATTTATTTATTTTAAATTCTTTTTTAAGTTTAGTTGAAAAAGAAGAACGAACTTGACCTCAACTTCGTTCGCCAAATCCCCTGGAGTTTGATCGGAGAAGAAAATCCATCAGATGTTTCTGGGTTCTTGATTATGGGGTATTTTCGTACGTTAACACGTCAATTAGTCCCCCGAAAAAAAAAAAAAAACGGAACTGTCCCCACCAAAAACCAGTAGGTCTGGTACTGGAAACTGTGACTTCCATCGTCACGTCCATCAAAGGTCAGTCTCTTCTTTCCCATCATCCTTCCATTCCTTCTCTTCCTTCAGTTCAGAATTTGAACACAGAGAAAAGATTAGAGCTTTGGGTTATGACTTGACCGGTGGGTTTATTCTGTTCCAAGGTTTTTGAAGAGTTAAAAATGGAGGAAGAGAGCAACGCTTTTTATCTTGTTCGAAAGGGGAGATGATCGGTATATATAAGAGTTTAAGAGACTGCCAAGCTCTAGCAGGATCTTCGGTACTTTTTCATAAACCATACTTAAAAAAAAAAAAAAAAAAAAAAAAAATCATTTAATAAGTTAGCTTTCAGTACAGTGATTTTGAATCTGGTAATTCCCATCTGGTATGGTGAAAAAGATCAGACTTTATGAGTTCATGCGAATTTGTTTCTCTGGGTTTCCTTTATTTTTATATTTTTACCACTTTATAGGCCTGTTTTTTCGTGTTCTCGTTAACCATTTCCAAATGGGTTTGTGCAGTTCTTGACAATAGCTTTCCTAACCATTAAAAAAGAAAAAAAATTTCCTTGGTCTTATCGTTTAAATCATTGCATTGGGTTGATTAATTGAAATTTCAAAATAATTTAATTGGACCAGTGGCAATGATATATGTATGAGGTTTTGTTATTCTGTTTGTAGGTGTATGATCCTTCAATCAGTGTGTATAAAGGCTATAATTTGCCCAAGGATGCTGAGGACTTCCTACGCTCACATGGGCTGAAGAATGCTAGTTACTCTATAAGCGTCAACGGTGTGAAAGATAGTCTTTTGGTAAACTTGGGACACTGGTTGCTTGTCCCGTACCAGGTTTGTATGTACTGTTTTCTCGAGATTATTTACTCGGATTGTTTTATTCGTTTATGGCATAGATATTGCCAGGAGTTTTAAAACCACGATCCAATAAGGAGTCTAATTTTGACAATTAATGGTGCAAATGAATACTGATTTTTCTCTCAGCAACCAGACTCCTTTGAAGTAGATGCATCTGACGAGGACTTTTCGCCGAGAGTTGGCAGGAGGCCGTTAAGTTAGTAGAAATTGCTGTAAGTCTACATTTCATTAGCTTTTGCTTTGTAAGGTTTTTGATGTGAGAAACCAGTATGCAGCTTGCCAAAGCTAGTAGTTCTAACTTGGAACTAATGACGAGAAAAGCTGGGACCTTGGTATTAAATTGTCACGAAGATCTGAATTAGAATAAGCTTGTGGATCTAGATGCCTTTACATTGGCTTTATCGTGCCATGGCAGCAGTGATGACTCAATTTTTATTTGCTTTGCAGGAGGACAGTTGGGTGTAATTCATTGCCAACAACCTCAACAAAAAAATTTCGTGTCAAATAGTTCTATGACTTCCATTGTAACTCCAACAGTTTCTTCTAGCCGTGTAAGTTTCTATTTGATGATATTTAAGTGTTCATTTACAACTTAAATTCTGTGTTTCACCCGATTGGCATGTGAGTTCAGAAGCCTCTGTTTTGACATGTGGCATAATGATGTACTTTTTGTTATGCTTTGCAGGAGAGAGTTGTATGTAGTTCGTTACCAACAGTTGCACAAAATAAAATGTTTTGGTTAGATGGTTCCATGCCTTCCCTTAATACTCAAACAGTTTCACTTCGTTGTGTAAGTCTCTGTCTGTCGTCTGAAGATATTTGATGTTCATGTACCTCCTCCATGATGGCTATTGATGTTTTCTACATGCCGTATGGAGCATATGTGGTTGTACGTACATATAAGTTAAAGGTTGAAATCCAGGTTCCATGCATAAAAAAATCTGCAAATCGTAGTTTTTGAATGGCAATTGTGCACGAATTTGTAATGCATCCTCTTGAACTGTGTTTACACTTTTCGTGCCTATGATAATCTCAAAATTGATGTGTCTAGTTTTTTGTTGAAGCAAAAACATGTTAAAATGCTAATGATTACTAGAATGTGAGCTATGAAAATGTCGGTCTATTGCCATTCATTTTCCAGGATTCCTGTACTCTGGAGTTCGATGGTTGCTTCAAAAGGAAATCCTGGACTAGCTGGTGCTGGAGCTGTCTACGTGCTGATGATTGGGAGTGCGGTATGCAGTTCAACTTATATTTTTGGATTGTTAATTTTGATCTTTGTAGAGTGTAGCCTTGTCCTAACTCGTAAGTTTTTTAGATTTGAGAGGTTGCGGGAAGGGGTTGGCATTGCAACAAATAATGTGGCTGAATATCGCTCAGTGCTTTTAGGAATGGAACATATGCTCTTAAGAAAGGCTTTTAAAACATATTCGTTGTTCAAGGTGACTCTAAACTTGTTTGCATGCAGGTTTGTTTGATTTTGTACCCGAACATCAATTTATCATTCACTTTATCATGTTAAATGGTTTTATTGAGATGTGTACATGCTGCTAATACAAGTCCGAAAAATGGGGAAAACCCCCTTCTTTTTTTTTTTAACGTTCTCTCTCAATTATGAGACATAATTTGTTGGAATTCTAATGAGAACTCCTCATGTAACAGATTACGGGTCAATGGAAAACCAAAAACCAGAATATGACAAATTGTGTAAACAGGCAAAGGAGCTCATGGAAAAGTTTGTTTCATTTCAGAATCAATTACATTCCTCGGGTGTGTGGATATAGGTTAAATCCATTAATTACGCTCTATGTTGCCTGTTAATCTCAAGAAGGACCGAAACTTCTGTATAGTAGTAGTAGAACCCCAAGAACTAAATCTGGTATAGATTGTAGTGTAATGGTTGGGAAATGGCGGTCATTGGGCATCATAGCAGATAAGAAATTCCAAGAATTTACTAGTTGGCCTAAACTGGAATATACCTTTTCATTTTTCAGGAGTTTAATTCGGAGGCTGATGCTCAAGCAAACGAAGCTGTAAATCTCAGGGGTAAGCACCTTTGAGCTACTACATTTAAAATCGACCACGACATGCTTTTTAGTGTTTCGGTAGAATTCATCAGATCTTGATATGTGCATCTGCAGATAGGCAAGTTGAAGAGTATTGTCAGAAGATGTAACTCAAGTTTTACCAGCCGCTAGTTATGCTTCTAGTTATAGGTTGTGGGCAGAATAGAATGGTTTTGGTGAGTATCTTTTTGTTCAGTCGGATGTATAGAATATCAAACTAAAGTTCTGATGTATCTATAGTTTTGTATTATTGCCTATTTATAGCCATAAAACTTTCAGAAAATGCTTTTAGAATTGGGTTGCACATTTAAAATGTGGCAAAACATATTTGCTGACCAGGTTTTTCCAAAATCTCATTGAAGCAAATTAAAGACTTCAAAGTAAGGATTTTGATTCTCATTATTCAGCAGCACCAAACGAGTTCGTGTGTGTGTTTGTTTATGTATTTGTTTAGAGTTGAACCATAATGTCGTTTCGTCTTCCTTGGAGTGGAGGGCGGATACGCGAGCGATTGGTTTAATTTATTTCTTTAAAATATAAAAACTCGTGGTAGGCAAGTTGGCACATTTCTACTGGGGATGACATTTTTACCTACGGTGTTGGTAGCCACAGGTTACTCACCTCTTAAGAGGTTGGTTGGGGGATAATATACAGGTATAGAGGCAGGTATGGGGTTAAGATTTATACCCTGCACGGGTGTGGGCCGGGGGGGGGGGAAGCTCCCCCATACCCACACCCCCCCCACTTATATTTTCACTTAAAAAAATATATTTATATGTTTTATATATACATAATTTGAATTTTTAGTGTTTTAGTTCTTTTATGAATTTATTTATAAATTTCTGGAGATTGGATTTGGTTTTAAGATTTTAGTTTTATTTTCATTACATTTGTGATTAAGTTGTTAAATTTATGATAACTTTAATGAAATTTGTTTTGAGTTTTTTTTTTTTAATTTTTAATAGGTAAATGGGTAAAGTATGTGTATAGTACCCTAGTGGGGATTACTCACACCCCCATTAAATTAGGCAGGTATAGGAGCGGGCATGGGGTAAAAAGAGTGGCGAGTATGGGGGTGGGGGAAGCATACCTCCACCCCCGTCTCACTCTATTGTCATCCCTAATTTCTACTAATATTTTTTTTTTAATATAAATAATATTTTTTTAAATGAAAATGAATTTTTTAAAAATAAATACATATAAAGTTGGGTAAGTCTGTGGTATAGTCTAATTTATATACCTTATTGATAGAGTTCATTTAAACCGTTACAATGTAATCAAACGGTTGAGATCTTATTTGTGCATGATAAACCTATAATGCCACATTATCTCATAGTATTATATTACTAAAAATAAATTTAAAAATAGAAATTAAAAAAATTCAAAGAACTAAAAAAAAAAACTGGTCGGCGACCGTCCACGGTAGACCCCCCCAAAGCCTGTGACGAGAGCGCCCCCTCCCCGACACTGACGAAGACCCCCTCCTTCCCCCGATGTCGGTGATGAGTGCCCCCCCTCTCCGACGCCGACGAAGCCCCCTCCCTCCCCTAATCAGAATTGCGCCCCCTGTTGGCGCCGACGAAGACAACCCCCCCTCCCTGCGAACCAGATTTGGGCTCCCCTCCTAGACGCTAGTGACGAGCCAGTCCCCCCCACCCCACCGATGTCGACGAAGGCTCCCCCCCCCCCCCCCCCCCAAACGATGTCGACAAAGGCTCCCCCCCTCCCACAATGACGAGGCCCTCCCCTCCTGAGGCCAGTGACCTCAAGCGACGACCACCCACCCGTAAGCCCAACGATCCTAGGCAACAACTTACGATGCCCACGACGACGACAAGCCCCCGCCCCACCAACATCGAGCTGCCAGTGAGAGCCCCCCCCCCCCAAGTCTTTCAATGGCTAGATCTGTTTTTCTTTCTTTTCTTTTTTTTTTTATTATTTGTTTAATTTATTAATTAGTCTATAAAATTATTAATTAATTATCATGTATAAATAATATTTTAGTCGTTCGATTACTATCATCACGATTTAAAATGAGTTATATGATCTTTATAAAATGAGTTATATTGAATTCAAGATCGTTAATTCGACCGTCTACAGTTTTAAAAGGTCCCCTTCCAACTAAAATTATAGCCATCGGACGACATGCCGTTTTTTAAAAACAGTCCATCACAAAAAGCCATACACGGTCAACCGGCTATGATACACAAGAGTAACTTCGTACACTGTCCGAGTAACCACACTCCAAAACGCCCTTCTAAATGTTAGAAGGATAGACAAAGAGCGAAGCCATCCAAAAGCGCAAGCTTTCCTTTCACTCGTCGAAGAAGAAGAGATGGAGGCCACGATAACCAAATTCACAGCGAAAAAACCCATAAAAAATGGCGACTCTCTCATTCTCATCTCCGCGTTTCTAGCTCTTCACAAGCCCAATCTCTCCCTCTTCATTCCCAGCTCTTCTCCGGCCCTTCCATGTCGAACCCTTCGCCTCCGAAGCCCCGGCGCCGTCGCCAGCTCCTCAACGAGGTGTCTGGACAGCGACGGCGACGCGAACAAGCGCGGGGAAGTCATGGTGAGGAGGAGGTTGAGGTCGGCCCCGAGGAGGAAACCGTAGCTCCCGAGCAAGACGAGGAAGGCGGCGAGCAGCCCCCAGGAGAAGCTGAAGCGCGAAGCAGCCTCCTCGTCGGAACAGCAAGCCGTTTCGGTCCCTGTTTCGCCCTCCGATACTCTCACCATGTTCTTTCAGGTATAAAGATTTTTTTCTTTCTTTCTTAATCTTCTGTAAAACTTTGATGTTAGAATCCTGCTTCTCTGTTTTATTTATTATTTATTTTATTTTTTAACGAGAGGGAATTCAGGCAAAGGCTTTCTCAATTACGTTTTTCAAGTACTCGTTTTGGCATTTTAACATGTAAAATAGAGAAGTTTTTCCATCCCATATAACATATGAAGGATATTGAATTGGTAAATGCCTTTGGTAGAACTCATGCGAAAAGCTATATAGCTCGAGAGAAGAGGATGTCCAATTCACATATAAACATCACAACAGACTAGTAATTTAACGAACAAAGTCAACCTCTAACAAGAATGAGATTCGCATTTTGTAATAATGACTCTGTAGGTTTATAACAGCAAAGAATTTGTCCATGTTACATCAATATTTCTCCATAATGTAGGACCAGTCCTTCAAAAGAAACAGAGACAAACCCGGAAATTTTATTATCAAGTAAACATAATCTTTAGATGAACTTGCCATAGATTGTCAGCATTCTAGAAACCACGTTTTAAAAAAAAAAAAAAAGAATGAATGGACAATGATTGTCAAGGAAATGAACTTTCAGCAGTTCTTATTGGCTTCTTAGAGAATCAATTGTAAGTGGTAACTCCTTGAAATTGCTTCATTGGAAGTTTTTGATGAAGATTTTGTGCTTTTGCAGTTGCATTTATTAGTAGTTCTGTTTCAGATTTTTTTTGACTCACGAGAGAGAATTATGGACACTAACGGTCCATGTTGAGGGCCTTGAGCCTTTTAATAAATTAGGGCTGTTTGATGTAATTAAACGACATTCCTATTTTTTTGCACATTTGAAGGCAGATGGAACAATGAGTGAGGCAGCTATTCCAGCATTGAGAAATGCCTTAGAGGTATACCTAATGATGTAGTCCAAGTTCTTCTATATACAGGTTCATTGCAAGTTAGCTTTGATCTTATTTTCTTAAATGTTTTCAAATTCGTGATGAAAATGCTACATTTTGGTAGGGAAAAGTAAAGTTTGGTTTTCGATATTCAAATATGCTAATAGCTATGTATCAACAACATTAACCTTTTAACAGTTTAACATAAAACATCTCACATGTGTAATATCAAGGGCGAAGGGAACTATAATCTAGAGGAATTTGATGGGAGCTAGTTGTAAAAAATGAGGCAAGTAATTCAATTTTGAATGCAAATGGTTGTTTTTGTTTTCTTCTTCTTATATGATGTGGTCCAATTTATTACCACAGTTTGTTCCAGAAATGTTTGGCAATTTTAATAGTGTTGACAAAGATTGGAAGACAAACATAGGAAATAAAATCATTGTTGTCCATTCACTTTGAAAAAAAAATAAAAAATCATTGTTGTCTATTCTGATGTTTAAAGTTTTTGGTTTGGTTAATGGCATTTCTTATCTATTTGAAACAAGGAATTTGCTGAATCAATAATTGATTTGATCAGCTGGAGTTAGCTTCATGGATGTTCTTGTATATGACCAGTCAGCCTCTAAAATTGCTGACGCATGCCTTATCTTGTAGGAATTGGAGGGTGTTAGCAATTTGAAAGTTAAAGTTGTTGAGGGTATTGCGAGTGTTGAGGTATGTATTGACCGAACATCTTGTTTTTCGTTGTAACATTTAGCAACACTGCTATTCATTTTCCGCAACTGGTTAGTATAGATTTCTGACTTATTTGAAACTTGGGATAACCATACTCGAGGAAAATGCCAAATTCTTCAACTTGACCCTTGATAGATCCTACCAAAGACTAGACTTTATACATCAGTTGGTCAAAATTTCGATAGTTCTTAGGAAGTTTTTGTTTACTTTCGACAAATCTTTTTATGTTCTTCAGTAGAAACTCAATGTGAACTGTGGATAATAAGTTGGCTCTCTCCTTTTCAGTTGGAAAAACTGACAACAGTGCAATCGACTGGGGTGGCTTCCAGCTTGGTTGAGAGCATACAGGGCTCCGGCTTCAAGCTACAAACGTTGAATTTGAGTTTCGAGGACGACGAGAGTGTTGTTGTTTAGGTCATGATTCATGAATGTTGCTCATCTATGAAATTAAAGTTCGACCATGAAAGAAAAGTGGAAATTTACTCTTAAAGTTTTTGCTTCATGGGCATCTTTGTTGTAGTTAATGAGTATCGACAATTTTACAGGCTGTGTTCTGCAATCTGCATAAAGAGGTTAAATAATATCATTGCTTGAATTGTTTTCATGATGCAAGTTTCTGCTTTTGCAGTTTCCTTGGTACAAGTGTTTCTGGTCTTTTAGTACAAATACCAGTTGGATACGGAGAACAATAAATCCCAACCTATATTACTTGAATAATACTAACGAAACCAGTTTTACTATCAATTTTTATATTAATTTTAAGTTATCACATATTTTCCTTAACATACATAATATTTTATTATTAATTAATGTTGATAAAAGAATAATAATTAAAAGTTAAATAAAAAATTAATGTCATAGTTGATGTTTCCATCGTATTTCGTGTTATTTTTGTAAGTTTTTCACTGATAAGACAGAACTTGGAAACTGAGTCTGTGACCACGGCAACCAGGTCCCTGGATGAATCACGCCTTGGTAAGTGTATGGTCTTATGTCCTCCTAAAAAAACAGAAGTACAGACTTTGCTACGACATTATTGTGAGCACAATACACTCATCTCTCAATCTTATCAACTTTTTTTTATTGGTAGAACCAAAAGTGAAAATGACCCACGATCCACTTATTTACTTTTACTTTTTGAATCATTAGGCAGGCTTTGAGGTACAGTTGGATGTCTGAACTCCATGTAAAAACTTTGCAACACCGACATTGCTCAGGAAGAAAAGCGGTTTAGAAAGTATCAATCGGTTCAATTTTTTAATCGTCTTCAACTAAATTTTATACCGCCTGAATCTAGAAAAGAAATTACGAGTCATTGCATTTTTTTTTTTATAGTAGCAGATTGACGTGACTAACTAGCTTTTCAACAGTTAAAATATATCTTTTAATCATTTCATAATTAAGATATAAATCACTTCATTTAATATATTAATTTTAATATAAAAGTTTAGTTTTTTTAACACACTCAAATTTTTGTCCTCTTCTTTTATCTAATATTTCACATCACCGTTATCGTAAAATGCTTCAAATAAAAGTCCATTATTACCGAGTGTCTCTTTGAGAGCCTTATTGCAATGATTCTTTCATGTATATTTGATGATATTAAGATGACGGTTCTGTCATTGCAGCTTTCACTAACATTCTATCCACAGCGAGAGACAACCATTTTCATAACATTAAGGAGATACGCTAAGTGGGGTGTTTGGTAAAAAGTTTAGTTTAAATTAAACTGTATTTTTTTTATCATGTTTTTTGTCTTTTTTCTCAAAAAATTATTTACTCTTTTCTAAAAATTTAAAAAATTTAAAAAAATTTACTATTTAAACTTATAATCTTAATTTAAACTTACACACCAAACACCCCCTAAAACTGGTTGGTTTCTTTCCGGACTTGTTTGTACCCAAAAGAAAAAGCAGCAAGCTTAGTAGTCCTTGGCCATAAAAATGTGAGAGGAAGAAATGACAAATGACATTGGACAAGAGCAGGCTCTATAATGAGCTGAATAGCTGGATCCACAAGCATGGACAGGTGGATAAGATCTGTACTGGGGTCCAGTCTCCAGTCCCCGCTGGCATAATTATGATAATTTATGTATATAGTACTTGTTTGTAATCTTGTGTTTAAAGAGGTGGGTCAATGGCGTGGGTTCATGCTGGCCGTACATCACAGTGGCCCAGAGAGATTATTTCCTGATCCCCAATTACCCTCTGCCACTTGGGAATTTATATTAGCTTTCTTTACTCTGAAGTTGGAAGCTATATTTTTTATCTCCTGTGTTTTTTTTAATTAATAAAATTATAATCAATTTTAATTTAAAAATTCTATTTTAAATCCGTTATATCAAATAGAAGTATATCAAATAGAAGTTTAGACCTTTGCCTTGTGGTAAATCTATGGAACTCATTTCACAATCTCATTCAATTTGATAACTTAAAAGAAGAGATTTAAAACTCCACTTGACAAAGCTGTTTAAGGACCCAATTTGAGACATCATTTTTAGATGGTATTTATCATATGAATTTCAAAATTACAGCTCTAAATCAAACTTTTTCTCTTTTTTATTTTCAACAAAACTCAAACTTAAAAGTTCATAATTTTTTCATTTCAAATCGAAATGAGATGATATTAATGTCAAAATACTTGTATCAACGAGATGCATAAGATAAATCTAATTTGCATATTTTTTTTCCAAATACATTTCAAAATTTTATATTATTTTTTATATCATAGAACTTTTAAAAACTTTTTCTAAAGTTTTATCCCCCAACACGCATTTCTAACCTCAACCTTCAAAACACACCATCTCCAGATGTCTCCTCAACGGATCCTAAAAGTTTCTACAATATGATCTTCAACAAAATTATTCATAGTTATTAGAATATGATTCGTTTAGTTCATAGATTATGTTAGAACGTTCATTCAAATCGCTTACATTGTGTATTCAAATTTCAATGTATTGGATTAGTTTTTTGAGCTTGCGAGTGGGGGGATTCGGACTCTCTACCTTTAAATGGAGTCATAATGGGATTACTACTAGATTTTACCCAGCAACTACATATTTAGATAGTTTTGTTTAAATGTACATTTCATATTATAAAGTAAAAAAATGAGTATGATACTTAAATGTGAAAATTTGAATTTATGGTGAATTATGTAAAATAATGAATATTTTAATAGTTTTCAATTAGTAGTGATCAAACCAAAAAACTACTATATTTACGTAAAATATAATTATTTTAATAATTCATTCATACGGGTATTAAATTTTGGATTGTCTAATTTATAATTAAAATAATTTAACATCTTATATAATACTTTTTAACGTAAACGCAAATAAATTATATGCTTGTGTTTAGTTTTTCGGTTGGTAATAAAATTTTTAAATTAGAGGTAGTTGATTTTTTAAAATTATTTATAATTTTTATTGATTAAAAACAAATTGAAATGAAAAGTATAATTTAATTAAAATTGAATTGAAATGTCAAACGATTAGCAAATGATTAAGCTTTCAACTTGTTCTTTGTGATTTGGTTTGAGCCCTAATCTTAACCCGACTTGAGTAACACCTAAAGACCATTTTAAGTGTCACGTCCAAAAAAAACAAGATGAGGACCCCAAGTCAACAAAAACTCCAGATTTGATGATAGATATTTTGTCGGATGCACCTAATCTAACGTAACACGCATATAGAATATCAATCAAGTATTTGTGTTTCTGAGGATAACATTGGATACTCTGTTCCTTTTCATGTTTCCCTCCCAAAAAGTTTTTCTTTATATGCCCACAATTTGAACAACTTCAACTTTTCCAGCATGAACCTAACCCCATTTGCATCAATAACTGGGAGATGCTTTTGAATGGTTTTTCATGGGATCTGCAAGTTTTCATTTTATTAATATTTAATATTGGCAAGTTGGAATATTATATTTACAGATATACAGCTTGAGGAGTTTGTTCTCCGTGAGCCTGTCTAACTGGCTAATTCCAACACTAGTGAAAACACACTAGCATGCTTTACATAAATGGAGTGGAGATTGAGTGGAGATTTCTACAGCAGTTAATAGTTTATCTACGATAACATGCATAATACCTAACAAAATTGTTTTTATTTATGATTAGAGTGTTGAGAATTTAATCGAACGATTAAAACTACAGTTTGTATCAATAATAAAAAGAACAGTTCTTATCATAAAAACTCTTTATGGATAACAAAAAAATAGATTCTAGGTAGAAAGGCTTATTTTTTTCCTTTTTTTTTTTTCCTCCCTTTCCCTAAAGGCTCATCATTCTAAATGTTAGATTAATTTTAATGATATGATTTATAAATATAAGGATTTTTATGTCCCATATTTACACATTATTAACATTGATAATTATGCATAAGATCGTTGAAGATTTATCAAACAACTAAAATAGCCTTCATTATTGATAATTAAAAAGAGTCTTTCGCTACGGTAAATTTGTTTGATTGTTTGGTATTTTTTTTTCTTCCTAATATGGAAACACTTGTATGGATCTTTCTAGAGAATGGATTTCTGAAACACATGTATGGATCTTTCTTAGGCCATCAATGCATGGTTTTTCCATGTAGACGGATAGTCCAATGACATGGCATGTGACATATCACATGCACTATTGTTTATAGAGTACAAGAGGAGGAACCATCCCACCGCCATTTGCTTATGAATTATATATATATAATATATATATGTAGTGGTTGGGCAGGACATATCAGCAAGCTGTAATCTGGCGGGGGGGTGGTGGGGGATTTACTTGGCTCAGCTGCCCTAGATATTTTACACCAAACAGTTGTCACGCTCTTTAATGATCCTCAAGAGGAACAAAATCTCGGTAAAAAATTATTTGTTATTTCAATCTTGAAGGTCCACTTTCCTTAGTCAGTATGACCGTGGTCCAAGATTCACCGACTCAAGTCTTTTGTTTCTTTCGGGGGAGTCAAGTATTGGCTTCGACTATACTGTGGAATTCATCCTTTTTTTTTTTTTTTTTTTTATCTAATAAAATGCAGTTTCCAGTCTCAACTAGGCAAATAATTATAAGCTACTGAATAACTAAGTTTGTATTTAATTCGTCGATAGAAAGAAATTTTAAATTAGAATTAGTTTGATTTTTTAAAATTAATAATAATTTTATTGATTTTTCAAAAAAGATAAAATTCAAAGAAAAAATTTAATTATTGAAATTAAGTTAAAATGTCAAACAAAAGATAAAAATAATTTATCATCAAATAAAAAAATCTACTTGTAAAATGTTAAATGCTAAATGCATTTGTAAATGACACGAGTGTAGATCCCGATTGTTTGGTTCACGCGGACGTAACGTAGAATCCATTAAAAAAAATATATGGCTGAGATCTTGCACTTATATTCAATTGAGAGTGCATTTTGCATTTCTTTAGAGAGCCATTGCTTTGGAATATTGGATCTTGGTGGCTAATAAATACATAGTACCGTTTGGTGTTCAATTTTAATTTAAATTTTTTATCT
Source organism: Ficus erecta (assembly GCA_008635985.1). Lineage (NCBI taxonomy): Eukaryota > Viridiplantae > Streptophyta > Magnoliopsida > Rosales > Moraceae > Ficus > Ficus erecta. Next base: position 1,236,932 of record BKCH01000009.1, read on the forward strand.
TATTTTTTATGTTTTAAAAAAAATTTAATAAAAAAAATTATAATTAATTTTTAAAAAACTTAATCTAATTTTAATTAAAAAATTTTCAATTCGAACAAACCGAATGCCACCCAAAGAAACCTATGTTTTCGATTAGGTGATGTTTAATGCTAATAAATTGAATGCTTTACTTGCAAGTTTTGGAAGGAGAGACAGAGCTCGGAGTGAAAGGACATGATGTTAGAGATGACGAGATGATGGAGATGATATACTAGTTTTAGGTGGGTGTTTTGGTGTCTTAGTCCAAACTAGATTTTCAAACTTTTTTTTTCTTTTTGTCCTTTTCTCAAAAAGTTTTTGTCTTTTAGCAAAAAATTTTTTGTCTTTTCTGAAAATTCAAAAAAATTTACTATTTAACTTAAAATTTCAACTCAAACTTACACACCAAACAACCCCTTAGTTTTAAGCCGACACAGTCCCTCGGGGCACGTGGGTATTGAGCTACTCAGTCAGATGTTGGTCACCGAGCCCTATCACTTTATGTCTCTGACGGTGAATCTGGCATGCACACATCTTTTACTTTAACCAGAGCCCAAAACTACCTACCTCTTCCCTATTGTCCTCCCCTCTGTCTCTCTCTCTCTCTCTCTCCCCCACCGATTCTTCTACACTATTTATAACCACACTCTCTCCTTTCCTAGAACCATCTCCTCAGTTCCTCTGTTTTCTCATCTCCAATGGCTTCCAAACCTCTGATGAGTCTTCTCCTCCTATTGGCCACCACTCTTCTAGTAACTTCGAAGGTATTGAATTTCTCTTCACTCCCGCACTCTTGGAAAGAAAATAAGTAGAATCTTTTCTTCTTGTTTTCTTCTTTGTTCTTTCTAACTTGAAAGATTTTTTTTTTTTTTTTTTTTTTTTAAGGTTGCTTATGCTGACAACACAGCACCATCAACAACATATCCTCCAAAGGCACCCATTGCTCCTTCTTTCCTCCCAAGGTCTCTGTCCCTCCTCCTCCAGCTCCAGTAGTCAAACCTTCACCACCTTCTCCGGTGGTCAAACCTCCAACCCCAGTGGTCAAGCCACCCTTCACCTCCGGTGGTCAAACCTCCAGCTCCAACACCTCCGGTTGTCTACCCACCCTCACCTCCAGTAGTCAAACCACCAACTCCAACACGTCCGATCGTCAAGCCACCATCACCTCCGGTAGTCAAACCTCCGACCTCCAACACCTCCGGTGGTCAAGCCACCATCACCTCCGGTAGTCAAACCTCCAACTCCAACACCTCCGGTGGTCAAACCTCCAACTCCAACACCTCCGGTGGTCAAGCCACCAGCTCCAACTCCTCCGGTGGTCCAAACCTCCAGCTCCAACACCTCCGGTGGTCAAACCACCAGCTCCAGTTCCTACTCCACCATACAAGCCACCGGTTCCAGTGCCGCCAACTAAACCTCTGTCACGCCACTCCACCCACATCTCCACCGTCGCCTCCGGTCAGGTCCAGACAAGGTAACGCATAAAAAAGACACATCATGATATTTCTGTGAACTTTTTCCAACGTATGACCAACGAATGTGTAATGTTTTTTTTTTTTTTTTTTTTTTTTTTGGTTGCAGATTGTATACCGTTATGTGACACAAGATGCTCATTACCCTCCAGGCAAGAATGTATGCAAAAGGGCATGCATGACACTGCTGCGATCGATGCAAGTGTGTTCCACCGGGCACGTCCGGCAACAGGGAGAAAATGTGGCAAGTGCTACTCTGATATGAGAACCCGTGGCAACAGATACAAGTGCCCTTGATATATATGCAGATATATATATATATATATGTGAGAAATGTTGTGATGTTGAAGTTGAACTCTATATAGATATATATATATATATATATATATGCATGTATGCATGAGAAAAGAGGAGAAAAATGGCGGTTTTTTCTTCCGGTGACTTTCTAGTTTCTACTCTAGTGCCCGCGGTTCTGTTATATGGGGATGATGGTGTAAGAATAAGAGTAAATCAATCAGTTCCTGGTGTCTTGATTAGTGCTTTTCCAATATTGTAATATTTTAATAATATATATGTAAAATTTTTGTTTTGTTTGAATTGTGTCGCTCTTAAGGAGGACTTCTGAATCATGGGAGCAAGTAAAAACAAAATATTTCTGGCTTGCAATATTGGTCCCTATCAATGAAATTTATGTGTTTTTAATGAACAAGATGCTTGGAAATTTGTGTGTGTGTTTTTTTTTTCTTACTGAGTAAAAGGTCCACAAGAGAAGACTGACATTTGTGGTCCAAGCTTCACCAATTGAGTGTCTCCTTTTCGGGGAAAATTATGGCATTGATTATGCTATAGAAATATCCTCCGAACCTAATCATGAGGAGTTTTCACTGTTGTTGGCGTTGATATTATATATAATGGCGTATCTCACCCCTTATCATATGCAGTTGTTATTCACTATTTTTTTTTTTTTGGCAATGAATTAACAACCATTAACTATGCAATATTTGATTATGCAGAGGAAAATTTCTTCACTTTTGTTAAAAATATATTGGGGCATGTTTGTCGAGCTATTAAGGCCGATATTAATAGTCCGAATATGGTACCACCAGTGATAGTGGTATGGTCATGAGGATATTGTATTTAAAGTCTTCAGTTCGTTCCGGTTGAGAGTTTGATATGAGATATAAATTTTTAAATTGAGATTAGATTTTTAAATTAAGATTAGTTGATTTTTTAAAAATTGATTATAATTTTGTTAAATTTTAAAAAAATAAAAAATAAAAAAATCAATTGAAAAATTTAATTGAGTTTAAAATCAATCATATTATTAAACGTGGATTTTATTTTCATCCATTTAAAGTTTCGAGTGAGTTATGGCAAAGTTTCATATACTTTTGATTTGGTAGAGTAGTCTATGAATATTGGGCCGATGGCTGTGTGAAGATCATGGAACGAAAACACACCGTCGATCTTTATTTTACTTACCAAAAAGAAAAGTCAGATATGGTGAGCAAGCCAGACGATGCCTTTGGCGATATGATGTTGCCATGCACATCATTACTCTTAACAAATGGCCAGCTCTAATTAATGCAGCATTGATTTTTACCCCACCCCTGTCTTCATGTTGTTAAATTTTGTGTTAAAAAAAAAAAAAAAAAAAAAAAAAAAACCTACATGGATCGTTTGAGATATTTCTTAACAAAATTCTTCAAAATTATGTACTGTTTGTGTCAAAATCCGGATCAATGATAAATAATTAAAATACTAAACTTAATCAATGTAATCTAAAACAATAAGAATTAAATTCTCTTAAATGAATCTGAATTTTTTTATTTTTTATTGTTTTTAAAATTTTGTAAATTTTCTATCCTCATTCATATTTATAGTTTTTGTCGGGGCTTGGATGCCATAATTATTAGTACACATATTAATTCAATTATTACACTTAGACAACGTGTCCTCTAATTAACTTCTGCTGACGTGATTTTTACTTCAGTTCCTGGTTTCTTCTTCGCTTGCTAGGCTTCTTTTCTTTTTGATTTTATTATAACGAAGTTGTTTTTTCTTTTTGCTGAGACTTCTTATCGTATTTAATTCTTACCCCTACATGTAATTACTCTGCTTGTGCTAGAGACATCTGAGTTTCCTGGTTTCTCATATACGTATAGCGTACAATGGCTTCCAAAGTTGTGTTGCTTCTCACTCTATTGGCCTTGTTCTCCGAGTGACCTCGAAGGTATAATCTCTCCATTCTTTCTCACTCTCAAGACAAACAGAGCAAAAAAAAAACAAAATCCTATTTATTTGTTTATTTATTTATTTATACTTCTACAGTACAACTTATCTCACATTGTCAATAAGAATTACTTAATTTTTCGATTAATTTTATATAGATGTGATCAATAAGTTTTCATGCTAAAAGTTTGTAGCATACAATACATAACTGCTCTAATTGATCAGACAGTTGAAAATTTCATTTAATAATGAAAATAATAGCTCATATCAGCGATGTAAAAATAAAAAATCTTATCGTAAAATTCATATTCATTTTCTTCATATTTATTTTGTTTGTATGTATCTATTTTGCGTTATTTTTAAATGTCAAATTACTACTGAAAAAAGTATTAGAAATCAAACTGCATACATAAATGAAAAACTCCACAAAAAAAAAAAAAAAAAAAAATGACGATGCACTACATTAGTACATTTTAAAACCAACCACTATTGAGCATCACATTTCTTTTAGCTAATAAAATAGTAGATTATTGGTGTCATTTATCCCCTATCTTTATTATCTATAAAAGAAATCAATGTTTCCATTCCGATCCAATTATAGCCAAAGATTGTGCTCAGTCACCATAAATCTAACTTCGCACATTAGTTGGATAGACTTCTTTTTTGGGCTTGTCGAATCTCGAATTTGTAAACATCTTAGGAAGGAAAAAAAAAATGTATTTTGGTGGTGAAAAATCAGCATCACTTAAATTGGGAATCAAATGCGTAGCTTTTCTCGTGTCTCAATTTTCATGCATACGTTGTGCTGTATATATCAAGAATTGACGAGCATTAACAAACAAAACCAATGCTCTGCAAAGTCGCTAATATCTTGCAGTTCATCATCTCACGTTGTTCGGTTTGTTTGTAGCCGTACCATTATTATCTGAACTAAGGGCCCGTTTGGTTTGCCAGTTTGGTTTAAACTAAACTGTACTTTTTTCATCATGTTTTTTGTCTTTTTCTCCAAAATTTTTTTATCTTTTCTGAAAAAGTCAACAAATTTACTATGCAAACTTAAAATCTCAACTCAACTCAAACTGAACTTGTGCACCAAACGGGCCCTAAGAGTTCATTGCTGTGATTATCAAAAAAAAAAAAAAAAAAAGAAAGAAAGAAAGAAAGAAGAAGCAAGCTGATAGGTCTCGCCTCGTATTAAATATTGCAAAATTGACTATTAAGTAATGTAAATTAAACTCCCTATGAGATTTCAAGATGGCTTTTCAAAGGTCTATAACCTTTTTTGTTATATTGTTTGCTAGCTTGATCTTCGATAGCATATTTGATATGCTATAATTTTTTGTGCTCCTATGCTTAATGTTATATTCCATTTTGCCATTATTGCTAAGTTTTAAATCTAGTGAAAATGAACTTTTGGTACTCGAATACGTTAAAAGGACAATATTGTTATCGTAAAATTTAAAAGTTAAAACACCAATTTACAGCAATCAAATATTAAAATTTGACTTTTTATATGGAAAATAAACTTTTTAAATCACCTAATTTCATAGATAATTCAACTCTTTTTTATTTAGTAAAATGATTATTTGTCATTTTCAGATTTGGATTAGTCAAATTATTGATTGACTATGAAATTTAGTGATTGACTATGAAATTTTGTGATTTACGTTACGGTTAATCAGTGATTGACCGTAAGTCAATAATTGATTAATTATTATGCGGTTAATCACTCATTGGTCATTTAAGAAAATTGATTTACCATTTAAAAAAAAAGGTCTTTTAACTAATTTTTAAAAATTTCGACCATTTATTATAAAACTTATTAAAAAAAAAAGGCTATTTAACTATGAATCCCTTTTTATAGTTGGTGAAAAATTTACAACCGAATATAGCAATTTTTCAAATTCAACATTAGAAATTTAGAATTAGTATTATATTAGAAAGAGATATTCATATTCAAAGGCCAAAAATTTAACTTCTAATCATGAATTTTGTACTTCGTTAGGAATAAGATACTCGTAGCTGTCCATGCGCAAGTTGAAACCAGAACACCAAATGATTGACGAAACAAGTATTCTCAGTTCTCACATGCTTTTGTGTCAAAACAGATTGGCTATGCAAGCATTGCTGTGTCTCTGACTTTTAAGATGTTTGCTTAAAAGATTCCCATTTGGCCTATATCTTCATCAAGATATTCTTGTAGACCCTTTTGCTTCACTATAATGTCGTGATTTTGTCTTGTACTTGTTAGAAGTTTGTGAAAGCATTTTTTTTTTTTTTATTAATGTCTAATATCTCACGTTGTTACATATACTTTTCTACTAGTATAAAAATGATGGCATGCTTTATAGAACAATTTTGTTTGAGATTATGAACTTAATCATTGCTCGGAGGATTGCTTCTTGTTTCCACTAGTCTCGTACAGATTAGTCCTAAACATGCTATCTTTAAAAGTTCGAGGTAAATAAATCAATGATAAAGTGAAAAACGTAATTAAAGCTCTGGGAAAAAATATGTAAAATTTGTCAAAAAATGTATGCTATTTTTATAAGGCTGTTCTGTACCTACACAACGTTGGCTTATAATTTTTGGCATTGTTAGTTGTTTTTACTTAAATCTGTTAAAATTTAAATGGTTTTTTTTTTTGCACATTATATCCCGAAAAAAACATTGTTAATCATTTTTACTTATTTCAATATATATTTCTTTTAAAATTTATGGTATGAATTTGAATTTTAAAAGAAATTTATATTGAAATTAAGTAAAAATTATCAATAATGTCTTTTTTGAATTATAATATCTAAGTCATGAACAAAAAAAAGTCCAAACTTAACGGATTTGAGCAAAAAGAAAAAAGTAACAAATTATAAGTTTAGGGTACTAAATTGTCAAATTTAAAAAGTTCACAAGGGTGTCTATGCAAAAAAGCTTTTTAATAAATTGGTCTAATTTGGGATTATTTATGCAAATACGCAAAAATAAGACAACCGTTAATTGACAATTGGCCCAATTACATCACTTGGTCACCAAACGGGCCACCACCAGAGCCCATATAACGTTAGACGAGAGAGAGAGAGAGAGAGGATTCAGTTTTCCGTTAAGTTAACTAACACTAACTTCGGAAAATTCACCCCAAAAAAAAAAAAAAGACTTCGGAGCGTCGAAGGAAGCGACATCTTACCAGATCCGGTGCCGAACCAACGGAAGAGGCGAGGGACAGAGGACCTAATTCCAGTCTCCTCTTTCGCTGCGAGAAAACGAAAACGTAAACGTAAACGTAAACGCCAAGCAACACAGAGAAAGACATGCGCGGTGGCGATGGGATTCTGGGGAACAGAGGCAGTGAAGGAAGCAGAAAGGCTAGCGTAGCCAGTCGGAGGAAATGGCTGAAGAGGAGGGAGAGGTGGCTGGTGGTGCTGGGCGTGGTTCTTCACGCCGTTTACATGCTCAGCATCTTCGATATCTACTTCAAGACCCCCATTGTTCACGGCATGAATCCCGTCAAGCCACGCTTCCACGGCCCCGCCAAGCGTCTCGTTCTCCTCGTCGGTCAGTCATTGCAACCCACCTGCTTGTTTTATTGCCTCACTGAAACTGATTTGTCTTTTTATTGTTTTTTCAGTCTCTAGATGTTTCCTCGTACTAAATTGTGAAATGGGTCTGTTGTATTGGGAGTCTATTCTTTGCCAGGTGCAAAAGTTGTGCTTTGTGTATAAATTCGGTTTTGATTCGTCTTGTTGAATTTTATCCTATTAGAGTGGCACATAACGATCTACTTGAAACTTAGACTCTTAGTAAAAAGAAAGATGGTTGACATTAAAAAAAAAAAAAAAGGAAAAAAAAACCTATACCTACTAGTTTATTTGCTTGTTCCACTTGCATCAATTCTTCTAGTTGCTACGGCCACGGTTCTTAGAGTATTTTCTGCTAGGATGTTGTGAGAAATCGTCTGTGGAATCGTGGGAGATCAATGGATAAATGACAATTTGGTTTTCTGTATTGCAAAAGACATTTTTGGTAGCATTGATAATGAAGTTATTAACTTAATATACAGCAGTCCCAAATTACGTAACTTTTAGAGGATAATTATAATATGTTGCTTTCTTCATAAAATTTTGGTTGCTAAGATATTGGAAATTTTGCCTGATTTTCATGTTATGTTGGTTAATAAATTTTGTCTTTAATTTGTGCCCCTTGGATTCAATGTCTGGATCCGTCTCTGTCTGTAGAGTATTATGTGTTCGCTGCAAAGTCCTACTTTGTGTCTAAACTAACTTTTGAACTTCCAAATAGTTATTATCTTCGTCTCATATAGTTTTTTCAATTAAGAGAGTGTTAATTTGTTATTTTTTTGTTATTTTTTTTTTTTTTGTTAATGTTGTGGGAATGACCAACAAAAATGCAGCCGATGGTTTGCGTGCCGACAAATTCTTTGAGCCCGATTCCGAAGGAAACTACAGAGCACCATTTTTAAGAAGTGTGATTAAAGAGCAGGGTCGCTGGGGAGTGTCTCATGCTCGTCCTCCAACAGAATCAAGGCCTGGACATGTTGCCATAATCGCGGGTTTCTATGAGGATCCTAGTGCAGTCACAAAAGGTGGATGTTTCTGTATTTTTGTGCTACCTTCGAGATATTAATTCTCATAGGTATTTTTACTTGTTTTTTCTTTGCTTAAGCCATCCATTTGTGGCATCTCATTTTGTTCGCTAAAGATACACCATTTCCTTTTCAGGGTGGAAAGCAAACCCAGTTGAGTTTGATTCAGTATTCAACCGAAGTCGGCATACATTTGCTTTTGGTAGCCCAGATATAGTTCCAATATTCTGTGGGGCCTTGCCACACAGCACGTGGAAGAGCTATCCTCATGAATTTGAAGACTTTGCAACTGGTTTGGTTACACTCTTTAAACACATCTGTCTTTAAGCCCAGTACAGAAATCCACGTTCCAAGTGATTGATATGAGTATCCTATGATAGAATTTATTTATCTTTTTTAAGCCACCATACTGATAACGAGTTGTCAGGACTTTTTCTGCTTTAGAGGGTTTTTATTTTTATTTTTCGGATCTAATCTTGCTTTAGAATTGTAAAACTTTAGTAGAGATTATGAGCTGAATAAATACTTCTTGAGAAACCTGAGGGTAATATTATATTTAGCATAGAGGTTCTGAACCGATATAGTCTAATATGCAGATGCCTCCTTTCTGGATGAGTGGTCTTTTCATCAATTTCAGAGCCTTTTTAATAGGTCCAAAGAAGACCCAAAGTTGAAGGACTTGCTTCTACAGGATAATCTTGTTATATTTTTGCATCTACTGGGATGTGACTCAAACGGTCATGCACATAGACCCTTTTCTTCCATTTATCTCAACAATGTTAAGGTTGTTGACAATATTGCCGCAAGGGTTTACAACCTTCTTGAAGATTATTTCAAGGACAATCGCACGGCATACATATTTACTGCTGACCATGGAATGAGTGACAAAGGTGGGACTAGATTTGATTGCTTTTAGTTGGGGTTTATTTGCTCACTTTATTCACTGAATTAAGTTGTTATGGTATACTTCCCAAAGCTTGCATTGTATAGATGAATTAGTGTTAATTTTTTCCTGCTTAATTGAGATGACTAATATTCCAAAAGATTTTAATTTATGCTCTAGTAATTGTAACCTTTTACCAGACATTAAATGAATGGAGTTCAATCCTTCACTCCTCCTGTGTTTGGTTATTTAGTCTTTATCCGTCCCAACTACGCCTAGTTAACTTCTTTGAAGAATGCACGCTTTGGTCAAACAAGCAAATGAATGGTGCTTAAGACACCTGGTTAGAAGCTCTCTTAAGCTTTCTCTAAGTCCCGAAAACCCAGTCACTTCATCAAAGTGATGACTGGTGCTGAATTCAAAATATTGGCCCTTGTCCTGGAATACGAATACGTCAACATGATTTATCAGGTTATACATGCAGATTGTGTGCATAATCGTGGTTTCACTGACAGGTAGCCATGGAGATGGGCATCCATCAAACACGGACACTCCCCTTGTTGCTTGGGGAGCTGGTGTTAAATATCCGAGGCCAGTTTCTAGCAGCAACCATTCTGACTGTGGTTTTCGTTTTGTTGACGAACATATGCATGATGCACCAACACCTACAGAGTGGGGCCTTCATGACATTGAAAGGGTGGATGTTAATCAAGCAGATATTGCACCACTCATGGTTGTACACTTTGATTTCATAAAATCTTTTATTTTTATCTTGAAGTCTTATGGTTGACACTCATATGTTCATCAACTGTTCTGGCAGTCGACTCTTTTAGGCTTGCCATGTCCTGTAAACTCGGTTGGAAGTCTGCCTCTTGACTACATCAACATAAATGAGGTGAAGTCAGCTATGTAGTGTTCGTTCAAAGCTTTTTCAGCTTCATATGGACAAAGTATTTTATTTTGAATCTTTCTGTCTGCAGAATTGTGATTTTTTGCTCCATGTCCAACTTAGGATGAAGATGTGACAGATTGCCTTCCTTTAATTTCCATGGCTGAATATGTATATTTATATTTATAAATTCGTCCAGCATAAATCAGAAAACTGATGATTCTTCTTTTATTTTAATGTCCAGGCAGCAGAGGTGGAAGCTGTTCTGGCTAATACAAAGCAAATTTTAAACCAGTTTCTGCAGAAGTCGCGTATCCTTTTAGCATATGCATTTTTCCTTTCTTTCTGGATTATAGCTAGGATTTTTATTTTTTATTTTTTATTTTTATTTTTTGTAAGGCCTTTGTGGAGGGAGTGGGAACAGAGAAATAGTTTCTATTGTATTTGGGTTTCTTAACAATCTTAGAAATAAAACAGGCTAATTCATTAAGTTTCAATCCATTCAAACCCCTGGCCGATTATTCCTCAGTCTTGGACCAAATTGAGGATCTCATATCTGGCAGAAACTATGACTCTGCAATGAAGCTAGCTGAAGATCTCCGAAGCTTGGCACTGCAAGGACTCCATTATTTTCAAACATACGATTGGCTGATGCTCATGAGTGTCATTAGTCTTGGATATATTGGTTGGATGATCTATCTTGTTTTTCACGTGCTTCAGTCATATACTTCGTTGCCGAGTAATCTCTTTAGCAAGGAACATGCAGCTTACCAAACAGAAGATACCAGAAAGGTAATTCTCAGTTAGCTCGACCTTTCCTACACTTATTTTACGGTTATGAAGAAAATCTATTAAGGGAAGTACATAATTTCTGTCCAAATATTTCAAATTTGGACACCATAAGTTCTACTGTTAAGCTTCATGTTTTGGGCTTGACATTCGAGTTTGCTATTTCTTATCTAATTATAAATTACATATCTCAATATACACTTCATGGCAGGTTCAAGTATGTGGAGGCCTGTTGATGGGAGTAATTAGTATTCTTCTACTTCTTGAGCGTTCTCCTCCACTCTACCATGCATACACAGCAATGACAGTATTTCTATGGACGCAAATATTTAGTGAATACCGGTTTATAAAAGCATTGTGGAAGCAGTTACATGGAAGAAGAGTTTATTACATCGCTAAAATTCTAGCAACTTGTGCTGTGTCGGTATTCATTTCTGAATTTCTGGTATTGAAATCAAACATACAACGAATTAACCTGCTCTATGTCGAGATAAAGTACTGCTGCCAGTATAAATTTCTGAATCGTAAGATGTTGCAACTTTTTCAGGTCAATAGTTTCACAGAGAGGAAGCTCTATACTTGGTATTTCCTGGTTGTGGGAGTCGTAGGTTCAGTTTATCAATTTAAATCAATTCCATGGCGATCTGGGATACCAGTATTTGTATGCGTGGTGTGTTGGTTCTTATCTATCTTTACCCTAATGCCAGCAGAAATTCCAGATAACACTTATTTAGTGTAAGTCACTTTTTCCTTTTGTTTGATTGTTTGTTTGTTTTTTTTTTTTTTTTTTTTGTTTGCGTGTGTTTGTATATGTGGGGAGTATGTGCTAATTTTCAAAGTGAGGAGGGCATATGTAAGATAGAAATTAAAAGCTAAAATCTGCAAATCTGTATAAGCAGTTAAATCGTTCTAAACAAAAGAAACTTGTAGTACTCATGTGAAGTTGTTTTCGTTGCAATCTTGTTTGTAGAATTGGGAGTGGAGCTATGATCATCATTATAGGCATTGCAGCAAGGTGGCTTGATCTGCATGCTAAAGGAAATAAGTATTGGCTTAGTCTCTGTAATCATGAGATGAAGAAACCAAACTTTCCCCTGCTTTTTCATTTACAGGTGTGTGGTTTTCCTTATCCTCTCTTGGCATGAGCAGCTTAACCATTTGCATTAATGCATAGATCTAGTCGATACTTTTTAAAATTTTTCGTTCAGGCGCTTTTGGTTGGTTTATCATCTGTCATGGTGCCGTTATCAACATCTCATAGAACACAAAAACAAGAATTGCTTGCAGTACACCAGTTCATCAATTGGTCCATTGCTGGTAAACCTTCTGAAATTCTCCCCTACATTACTCCAGTATTTTCACCTTATTTGTTTTTTATTTAGTCACTAGTTTTTCCGGCATTGCATTGCTTACTTGTCTGTCTACATTCCTTATTATGTCATAGGTTTCTCAATGATTCTCCCTTTGTTTTCGGAAAATAGCCTCTTATCCCGTCTTACTTCTATATTCCTCGGATTCGCACCTACTTTCCTTCTATTATCTATTGGGTACGTTTTTTTCATAAGCTACTGTAATAAGTTGTAAATAGTGAAAAGATCATAAGCTGCTTTAACAATTTTATGTGCAGACGTGGTTTTTTTTTTTTTTTTTTTTTTTTCGAATCCATTTTACTCAAAAGGCAAACCTATGCAGATATGAAGCTGTCTTCTACGGTGCTCTTGCTCTTGTTCTTGTGGCATGGATACTGTTTGAAAACACACTTCTTTACACGAGTAAGGTGAAAAGATCATCGGCTTCCTTTAAAAATTTGGAGGATAATGTATTGGAAAATGATGATCGATACTTGCAGCTGTCTGACGTGAGGATTCCATTAATTTTTGTAAGTTTTTTTTATATGTTTTCCTTGTTTACACTACCTAGCCTTTTTTCATCAACTATGAACTCTTTTTATTCGAATCTTTTCCATTTAATTTTTATTCGAGCAGAAAAACTAGGCGATTAATCAAAAACAGCGAGGCAAGTAATATTGGCTAAATTTTGATGTTGGACCAAATAGTTTATTGAAATCAACCCATTAATTTACGTCCTCATGAATTTTATTCTACGTGATTATGAAATCAAAATGTCACTGTTTCTCTAACTTCTCTTGTGATGTTTAGATGGTTTTGTTCAATGTCGCCTTCTTCGGAACGGGGAACTTTGCAAGTATTGCAAGTTTCGAGATTTCATCCGTTTATCGATTCATTACTATCTTCAGCGTAAGTAATGGTGGAAACTGGATTTTTTTTTTTTAATCAAATCTCTTTTGCCAACATCTGTTTCTGAATCATTATCTGCCTCCGAGTTGCAGGCCATTCCTGATGGCAGCCTTACTTATCTTCAAGCTATTCATTCCATTCATGCTTGTCATGTAAGCAAAGTCTCAACTTAAAGCTTCCCATCTTTTCTTCTTGTGCATTTAAAACTTAATGTTTCGTATTTACTTTATTTGGACTCAAATACAGATGTGCATTTAGTGCAATCACAAAGATGAACCGCCTTCCACGATTGGGATGCTATTTTCTTGTCATCTTATTTTCAGATATCATGACCATACATTTCTTCTTCCTGGTATATCCTTAGATATATTCTTTGGATGAAATTTTTTCTAAATATCACGGGCCTTGGCTTTAGTCATAACAATCGTTTTTCTCGATCGATATCAGGTACGAAATACAGGAAGTTGGATGGAAATTGGCAACAGCATCAGCCATTTTGGAATCGTGAGTGCTCAAGTTGTGTTTGTGCTGTTGCTTTTTGCCCTCACCAACATATACACAAAAGATATCCATGTTAGTTCAGTGAAACCGTCCTCTCAGAAAGCAATGTAACCAACCAGAGCCCACTGCTTTAATTAGAAAAGGTAAGCATTAATGGTCTCAGCGGAAGCTCTTATGTTTCTAGGAGCGGCTTCTGATTCTTCCCTCTCCTTTGTTTGGAGAAGTGCTTTTTTGTTAAAGTGCTTATTGCCGGCATAGGATTTGCTTCGGATCAATGGGATTTTTCAGATTTCCCCATTCATTTCAGTGCACAACTGCTAATGAAATTTTGGCACCAATCTCGTAGGTTTTTATTTTTTTTATTTTTTCAAGAGAGCTTACAAGTTGTCAGTTTATTCAGATTAACAATCAATTGCAGTTCTGTATTTACGGAACGAATTCAGGTTTTTTTTGTTTTGTTTTATTTTATCTTATTTTGTAATATAGATAAGCATTCAAACGAACTCAAAAGTCAGAACTTGCCTTAAAATCAAGCCGTGATATCTAATTTTGCTTATATTTTAGAAAAATTAGGGTGGGTGGCCTATGTTTATTACCTAATCTAATAGATAGTCCAATTTTGTTTTATTTAGTTAAATGGCCTAATGCATATGTTCTGTTTGATTAATTTTCATTTTTCCCAAACACCTCTTTTCTCTCTATCTCTCTCTCTCCGTTACTGAGCTTCCGTGATGGCGACGAAAACCGGTGACCATCAACTAGATATACACGTCAGCGGTGTCTAGGAGGAGGTCGCGGCGGTGGGAGACGCTCCGATCTTGCGACCTCGCAGCTCCGATCGTGTTTCCATGGCCACACGAGCCTCTGCCATCCCGTCTCCATCTATCGCCTTGCCCTCAGAGCTTCACGCGCTACCTCATTTTTAAATGAAAAGTTTTCTTGTTTGAAATGATAAAATCTTTTCATTTTAAAAATGAAATGGCATTTGAATATGCAAAAAGATAATGAAATGAGGTTTTAATAGTAAATTAAAAAGTCATCTCCTCTTTAAAATGTGATGAGTTTTCTTTTTTAAGAGGATAGAAGAGCTTAAAATGTGTTGCCAAACAGTATTTGAAGTCCATTTTGAAAATGGAAATGTGAGCCAAACATGATAACCCCAATTGCAGACCGGTTTTACTGGTAAATTTTGATGATGCACACAAAAGGGTAAAAAGTATCAAATTTCAACAAAGGGAAACCGAAAAGACATTAATTATTAAACACACAAATGGCTCTTGCAACAACACTATTATAATTGATGGAAAACTCTTACTGATAATTCGAGATCAAGAGACCTATTGTAAAAGGTACCCTTAAAACCACATAAAACTAACTCTAACAGATTAGACACACAACTAAGACGAGAGTGTGGGGAGACCATCTCCGTTGTTACAAAATAAAAAAAAAAAATATAATGACTAAATATAGCACCTTTGCATTTATTTTAAGAATAATGCTAAGGACACCAAGTCTAATACCCCCGACTTTTGAGTGGCAACTTATTTGTCAATGGGTTGTCATCTTTTAATGGTAGATGTTTTTAATTGATATCACAATCATGTCAATGAAAGAATGACAATTCACATGGCACTTAATGTGATACTAAAAAGTTGGGATGAGTTGGTTTCTCTAGTATTTTTCTTATTTTAAACAAACAACTATTACAAAAAGGAGAAAAATATCGACTTCATGGATAACATCTCTAACGACAAGCCACCCAACATGACCAAAAAAGTCAAAATGCATCCCCATGAAGATGTTAAAAGTTAGAAGGTAATTCCATAAATGAGCCCGACTTTCATTTTCATTATGAAATGAAAATGCAATTTCAACTTGAAAAATGTGGTTATCAAACGTCAGAAATGAAACGGATAAAACCTACCAAAACATGCACTTAACTATTCTATTGATAGCCTTTTAATCACCAGTTAAAAGTAGTGTATCTCTGATTAACATCCTATGATCACCGGTTGACTTGTGTTTATATATGGTCATCGTGGTTTAAATAATACAACCAAACCAATTACTTTCTTGAAATCATTCTACTATAAGAAAATAATTTAAGCTAACAACAGATGGCTCCTTTACGTAAAAAATTGAATTTGGTTTTTATACTGTCGTTTTCTAATGTGGCTACGGTAAAAATAGATACCTCATAACAAGTTATATAAGAAAGAACAAAAATATGAGGCTCACGATTATAAAACTTTTGCCAAACATGGAAATGTTAATAACTCAAATAAATTTTTTTTTTTTTTGGCTGAATAAAATAACTTAAATATATAAGTTCAAAAAATAATAACAAAAATAAAACGAAGGGTTTTGGTGAAGAGGTTCCCTTTAATACGGCTCTCCTGATTCTGTCATCATGTATGTTAATTTAATATAAGAAATAAAGACGTAATGATAATGTGGTTGGTGGAGAACAAGATATTATTAACTGAAGATTGAAATGAGGATTGGAGTTATTTCATATTTTATCTATTAGGGTTTATTTTAGTTAATTATTTCAGATTTATTTAAGTTTGATTATTTTTAGGAGTTTGGTTAGTGTTTCAGACTTGGATAGTTAATTGAATACAAATAGGGTGATGCTATCAAAGGCAAACAAGGAAATTGAAGAGAATACTAGATGATATATAGGTTGGAACCCTCGGTATATGGGTACATAGGCACATATGCATATATATATATATATATATATATATATGAGCTTGATTGTGTTATTATTACGAAGAAAGTTATTATTTTGTATATAATATTCTTGATAGGAATTTTGAATTTATTTTTATTTAAAAGATCTCTTGATTTTAAATAATTTATTAGTATTAGAATTTACTCGATTTTATATATTATAACGTGTTTTATGAGAACTAATTTATAATATTCCTCGGTAGTAATCATCTCTATGGCCTTTGTCTTCTCTTATTAATTTCTATAATATTGCACTCGTCAGTGGTCTTATCTAAATTATAGACTTATATAAACCTTGCATGAGCTTTCACGACAAGCACAAATGGAACTTCATGGAAATTATATCCAAAGCTTTATTCGGCAAGTGACAAAATTAACGATAAGACCTTCCAAGTCAACGGACCAAAACAAACGCAATTTAAACATTACTACCTACTTGCCGTGTATTAGGTTGTTTGTTTGTTTTCAGCAGCGGAGCCACGTAGGCGGGTGCTAGAGTGTCTATTGAAAATTTTTTTCTTTTAAATTTACTTCAAAAATCTTATAATTTATACAATTTATCACTGTTAAAAATAAAAAAAAAAATTCTCATATAGTTTATATATTATTCTTATTAAAGATAAATAATTCTCACATAATTTTTATTAAAATTAATTCTACCTTAACAATGCTTTATCCCAATTAAAATTAAAAATTCTCACATAAATCCACTAAAACTAAAAATTCTCATATAGCTTCTATTAAAATTTATTTTATCTTAAAAAAAATATTAATGTACTCCCCCTCTGAAATATGTTTCTAGCTCCGTCCCTGATTGTTATTACAGATATGTATGAGGTTTGTCGTAGCATGGCTATTAAACAAATAAACAATTAAGCTTTTGCTAAAGCTTCAGCCAGCGTTTAACACTTCCTCACAAAGTTAATATCAGTTCTTGGCATGGTAAATATTAAACAAATCATAAAAGGAATTTATAGCTAAATAGTCTTTTTTTTTTTTAAGAAGTTTTTTAATAGGGTAAATTACTCATTTAGTTCCTAAACTTTTAATATTGTGGAACTTTTGTCCCTGAACTTTCTTTAGTTGCTGAAATGCCTCTAAACTTTTATAATGTTGGTAGAATAGTCATTTTCATCAATTTTTAGACGTAATCTATCAGTAATTTAGTTAAAAAGTGGTGCTAACTACGGATTTCATCAAAAAATTAACGAAAATAACTACTGTAAAAATGTTTTTAATAGTTTATAATTATTCTAGTTACGAAAAAAAAGAACAAAAAATGTCCATAAACTATTAAAATATTACTACAATAGTAATTTCTATCAAGTTTAACTCCAATTAAATTATACTTTTTCATCTCAATTTTTATCTTTTTTTTAAAAGTTAACAAAATTTATAATTAGTTTTTGAAACATCAATTAACTCAAATTTAAAAATTTCATCTTCAACTAACTTACCAAAGGAATGCATAGTCTTTGCGATTTGAGTAATATAATCAGTTTCTCTCTCGAAATCCTTCAATAGTAAGTAAATTATCTTAAGCTAACAAAAGTTAAGTCCCCTACGTGAACATTATAGTTTTGTTCTATTGTCGTTTCTAAAGTGGTTATGATAAATTTGACGCCCCATAATAAATCATAATAAGTTACAAAGAACAAAAAATAAGGCTCTCCTAGTTCTGTTATCAAGTATATTACTTGTTATTTGGTAAACAAATTCCTTCTCAAATTTGTCCTTTAAAAAAAAAAAAAAAAAAGAAAGAAGAAGAAGTAGTGAAAATGTGGTTGTAGGCGAAAACCTAGAAGTAAATCCACAACTAATTCTAGTATAAACCGTAAAATTCAAATCCCTTATAAAATTAAAAAAATAAAAAATAAAGCAAAACAAAATAGCAAAGAAATAAAACGTGAGAATTTATATGATAAGAATTGTTTTTCCTTAATAATAGGAACAATTATTTTAATAGCTTGATTAATTTTTCAGATAAGAACGGTTAATATATGTTTGAGAACCATTTTATATTATACCTATATAATTTTTATTGTAAACATTTATAGATCAAACATTAAAAAAGTAATCTAACAATTCAATAACAGTTATTACTGTTAGTGAAAATAAAAAACCTATTGTTCAAATTCCCATAAAACATTGTACTCTCGACTTGAAGAGAGAGAATTAACGTCCATAAAGTCCACAACGTGAACAAAAAATCAATAAATAAAAAAAATCCACATGATTCTAACTAATGTTATGTTTGATGTTTTATCTCAAATTAAAACCTTTCTTTTAAATTTTTATTTTTTTTAAATAATAAATAAATAATTATAATTAATTTTTAAAAAATCAATCAATTTTAATTTAAATTTTTCATTTTAACTCCTTGACAATAGTCAACGGAGGCTGAATTCTTTATTTGATATGAAGCAAAGCATTAAAAACATTTCTACAAGTACGACACAGAAACAGCGAAGAAATTTCCCCACTTTCATATATATATATATATATATATTTCATATATATATATATATATATATAAGAATTAAAAAAAAAAAAAATCTTCCAGATTCCTTTCTCGTTTGCTTTGAAGAGAAGTAAGTGAGAAAGTAGGTAAAAAAATTCTGCAGAAGGATTCACATCGGAAGTTTCCCCATTGACGATTGACGTTGACTTTGTAGCCGTAGACTCCGACCTCCATTTTTAGCATTAAATTTCTCTGTCTGATCATCCACATTGAACCCATAACCTTCTCAACATAATAAGCTTCATATAATTAACTGACCTCTCTGTATCAGAAGCAAATCACGGCCATCATTGAAAAGCCGGAAAGATGAAGCTGTAAGTAAAACTTCGAATTTTCTTTTCTTAGTCTTATTATTTATTTATT
This sequence comes from Ficus erecta, assembly GCA_008635985.1. Lineage (NCBI taxonomy): Eukaryota > Viridiplantae > Streptophyta > Magnoliopsida > Rosales > Moraceae > Ficus > Ficus erecta. The sequence goes on from BKCH01000009.1 coordinate 1,256,191, forward strand.
TATTTTAATTTGAAGTTTTGTTCTCTGGTTTTGGTTTGTTGATTGCAGATTCAGCACAGGCCTGGAACTGGCGAATCTGGTGATAACCAGTAATATACTGGAATTGTTATGGAAAAAATTTTCAGAGTGTAGTAATGCTCCTCAGCAATTGTCCTCGAGTCTCCGATGGGTTACCGACCAGCAGAAAGAATTCACTGTTGTGGCATTTGTTGCTTGTTCTACCGAAAACCAGCTTCTAGAAGGTGCTAATTTGGTCTCATCTTTGTCGTCGACTGCGAAGGAAAGTTTCGCTCTCTTTAAATTTCTGGGCAAAAAAGGCGGTTTCGCCATTAACGGAGCTGCCATTACCCTCTTTCACCAAAACCTGCAACAGCTTTCCCAGCTGAAAGATGAGGTGTCTTTCGATTTCCTTGCACTTGAAATTCTATGATCTTTTTTGTTTTCTTAATGAGCTTTAGATTTGATCGAATTGGATCGAAATTGTGAATAGTTAATTGTGAAATGAAATCTAACCAGGTCAATTCTTTTTTGCCTGATGAAGAACATGATTTTTTTCTGCTCAGGAGATGTTGACTTTAAGGAACTATTATGTTTGTCCAATAATTTTTTTTTTTTTTTTTTTATCCTTTTGATCATTATTACTTGGGTTAGTTGGACTATTTGGTAATATTTCTCTTTCTTATAAAATCAACAACTGAAATGAATGATGAAGATCTTCTAATGATGTTTATTAAGAAAATCACCACCATTGTTTTCATTTTCAAAAGCAAAAAAGAAAAAAGCAAAAATCGATTACGTAATGTTAGTCCCTTTGGTTTTTTGTCAAATTATTGGAGAATTGCGTTGTCATGGTAACTCCCAAATGAGTACCCTGTGTACGTGTTTTTTTTTTTTTTTTTCCTCTCCAAAATGCATATAAGAGTGATAAAGTGATTAGTTCATAATTCCTTTAGCTCAGATTAGGACAAATTTGAATCTATCTTCTTACAACTCAAACGCAGATCAACCTTTCCAAACCAATAATTGTCACTGGACAAGCTCTTGGAGGCTCAATTGCTTCGCTCTTCACGTTATGGCTGCTAGAAATCGTCGACTTCTCGAAAACCAAACACCCAATTTGCATCACATTTGGTTCACCCCTTATCGGCGACAGTCACCTGCAAAAGGCCTTGTTTCAATACTCTTTGTGGAACTCTTGCTTCCTTCATGTGGTCTCAAACAATGATCCAATACCTAGGAAGTTCATAAACCATAATGCAAATGCCTACAAACCATTTGGGACATTCCTCTTGTGTTCCAATTCGGGGTGTTCTTGCTTCGAGGAGCCCGAATCCATTCTGGAAATGTTGGCAGCAACCGCCTCGGATGGTTCTCCAAATCAACCAGTTGATTATGGAAAAATTGTGGAACATCTCAAACACAAGGCCTTATTCAAGAACGTCTCGGAGGCTGACTGGGCTACTAGTCCTTATACAGTAGGCATTGTCACACAACTCTCAGTAATAGAGGTAAATGTAGTTCATTCTTTCTTTTATATATGATATATTTTTTCCATGGTTTATATCCTTTTGTGGTAATGATTAGTGAAACAAGTTGTTGACTTTCTCTTCATCTTTTGTCAATGAACATCTGTGATTCTATGGCAGTACAAGAAGGACAATGAAAACATAACGGCAGTGGTTGACAGGATGGAGAAGCAGGAAAAGAAATACCTAATTGGAAAGAGGACAGTTAAACCGGACAAGAAGTTGAACGAGGCAAAAATAAATATGGCCAAACTTGAATGGTACAAGAAAACCTCCGAGGATAAGAAAATTGGGTACTACGACACCTACAAAAGCAAGATGTATATGAGTGACATAAACGTTGAGGAGATCGTTAAAAGACTGTTGAACCACTGGACGGATGTCGTTGAAGAAGCCGACAAGAAGCCTCAGGAGGAAGGAGCCTCTCTTCGAACTCGATGGCTCTATGCAGGTATAACCTATAAAAAGATGGTTGAGCCACTTTACATTGCTGATTTCTTCAACGACAGGAAAGATTGTTTGGATATTGAAGTTTACAAAAGGCTTAGGCTTCCACACTTCAACCGCTTGGAGCAACTGTACAAGGACTCGAAGGAAACCAAGGGCAGTACGCTCGATGAGAGAAAAAAGAATATTTCTCATAATCTGACTGAAGATTCATGCTTTTGGGCAAGAGTTGAGGAGGCTATCATTTTGTGCGAATTGCCGAAAGAGAATAAAACTTTCGCGGAGTTAAAGAAGTTTGAGGAATATGTGATGGGTTTGGTCAGAGAGTATAAAGTGTCCCCTGAGATATTCTTGGAAGATAGCAGCTTCATGAAGCGCTGGTGGAAAAAGTACAAGGAAGCGATGGGAAGATCCTATTCCTCAGCACTCACTGAATTCATCACAAACGGCAAATATAAAGCTTACAAGGAAGGAACCTTCTAGATTACAGAACGATTATGTTACGCAAATTTCAGATCATTGTTGCTGCATTTCTACTAGTTCTGTTAGTGGTTCTTGAGTGTGCTACATTTTTACTTGAAAACTGAGGTTTGCTCCTGTTTTTGTTTGTAATTGTTATCCTATCCGGTTTGCTTTTTGAATAAGTTGCTGCTTGTATCGACATCTATAACTAGTAGTCAGTACAGTTTGAACATTCCATTTCGCAATTGTCAAATATAGAGCATAAACACGACTTACAATTGAAGATGTGGAAATAATATAACCTATATAAAACTTCATCTTAATTTGGATTTCCCATAATAGGCAATTAACATGCACAGCCGACCGTTCAAGAATCCAATCAGTACTAATGACTTTCTCAACTTCAATTACAGTTATAGAGATTGAAGAAAGCAAATGCAAGGTCTCAAACTTCAGCATCTAGGATAGTTTGTGTATTAAAGTGTAAATAAAAAAAATAAAAATAAAAATTGTGAAAGAAAATAGTAGTTTCTTCATTTTTTTTTTAATGTAAGCACCTCATGTGCACTCATCTTATATTAACTAACTTATTACTAATTTTTACAGTCGGTCAAGAATCGACCTTTGGACTTGTGACTCCTAAGTTCCTAAGTCCCAAACTCCCCTTTCCCTCGCAATTGGACTGGCCCCAATAGCTTACAAGTTACAATAGTGTCTTTGTTAACCCACCTAAGGTGATACCTTAGGCATTGTGTGGGCCAATTTTCAGCAAGATCTTAGCTGTGAACAACGGGAAATCACCGTTCAAGTGTCTGATGTGGGAAAGGAAAAAAAAAAAAAAGTTTTTTGCTGTATTGCTGTTGAAATGGGCCAAACTTCAAAGAGAAGCAAACTGTCCATTTAGGCCTAAGTGGGACCGTCCTGCAGCCGAGTACATGCACTCGTCCATATCCACACCCTTTTTATAAGTTTGGGGACCTTTTAATAAAAAAAAAAATTAGAAATCAATCGGCACATTTTTAAAGAGTTCAAGAATAACGTGAGCTATTAACCCTTTAAACTTTTCATTTGATTGGTAACATTTTTTTTCTATTGTAGAACAGAAACAAGAAGCTACTCTTTGCGCCATAACATCTCAAAGAAATTCAACTTTGGATTTCGCTTCTTGCTATAAAACATGTCAAGGCTTTTTCAACTTGAATAACAGTTAAAAAGATGAGGAATACAAACACAAGCTCTGAAACTTCAGCACTAGGAGCGTTTGTGTATTTAAGTTAAAAAAACTTAGAATTAAAGAAATTAAAAGTAAGAAGTGTGCTTTTGATTTAGGCCTAGGTAGGACCGTCCGGTGGCCCAGCACATGCACTAAGAAGCAGTACTGTTTCTCAACTCATGCATATATATATATATATATAATCTTCATTTAGGGGTATTTGATGTGTAAGTTTGAGTTGAAATTGATAAGTTTAAATAATAATTTTTATTGATTTTTTTAGAAAAGATAAAAAACTTTTTCAGAAAAAGACAAAAATTAAATTAATGAATGTAAATTTAAACTTACATCCCAAACAAGACTCTTAATATTTAAATTTAAAATCAATTAAATTGTAATTTCCAGACACAGAAACAGAGAAGAAATTTCCCCACTTTCATTTATATATATATATAGAGAAAAGAATTTTAAAAAAAAAAGTCTTCAAGATTCCTTGCTCTTTTACTTTGAAGAGAAGTAAGTGAGAAAGTGGGTAAAAAATTCTGCAGAAGGATTCACATCGGAAGTTTCCCCATTGACGATTGACTTAATAGCCATAGACTCGACCTCCATTTTTAGCATTAAATTTCTGTCTGATCATCCATCATTGAACCCATAACCTTCTCAACATAATCAGCTTCATATAATTAACTGACCTCTCTGTCTCTGAAGCAAATCACGACCATCATTGCAAAGCTGGAAAGATGAAGCTGTAAGTAAAACTTGGAATTTTCTTTTCTTAGTCTTATTATTTATTTATTTATTAATTTTAATTTGAAGTTTTGTTCTCTGGTTTTGGTTTGGTGATTGCAGATTCAGCACAGGCCAGGAACAGGCGAATCTGGTGATGACCAGTAACATACTGGAATTCTTATGGAACAAAATCTCAGAGCTTAGAAATGCTCACGAACAATCTTCCTCGAGTCTCGGATACGATTTGTACTACGACGACCAGAAAGAAATCTATATTGTGACATTTGTTACTTGTTCTACCGAAAACCAGCTTCTAGAAGGTGCTGATTTGGTCTCGTCGTCGTCGTCCGTTGCGAACGAGAGTTTCGCTCTCTTTGACTTTCTGCACAAAAAGGGCGATTTTGCCATCAACAGAGCTGCCATTACCCTCTTTCACCAAAACCTGCAACAACTTTCTCAGCTGAAAGATGAGGTGTCTTTCGATTTCCTTGCACTTGAAATTCTATTATCTTTTTTGTTTTCTTAATGAGTTTTAGGTCGAATCGGAGAACGAATTGTGAAATGAAATCTAACCAAGTCAATTCGTTTTTGCCTGATGAAGAAGATGATTTTTTCTGCACAAGAGATGTTGACTTTAGGGAACTAGTACGTTTGACCTTTTTTTTTCTCACTATTATTGGAGTTGGTTGTTGCTCAGGTCTATTTGGTAATATGTCTGTTCTTATAATCAACAACTAAAATGAATGATGAAGATCTTCCTATGATGTTTCTAAGAAAATCTCCCCCGTTCTTTTCATTTTCAAAAGCAAAAAGTGAGGGGGGAAAAAAAAAAAAAAGCAGAAATTGATAACAATAATATTAGTTCCTTTGTTTTTTTTTTTTTTGGGGTCAAATTATTGAGAATTACTTTCCCATAGTTTCTCCCTAATGAGTACTCTATGTATTGTTCTTCTTCTTCTTCTTCTTTTTTTTTTTTTTCACTCTCTCCAAAAATCCCTATAAGAGTGATAAAGTGACTACTCCATAATTCCTTTTGCTCAGATTAAGACTATCTGGGACCGAGCTTCTTACAAAACAACTCAAACGGGGAAGGACCATTTCAAACCAATAGTTGTCACTGGACATGCTCTTGGAGGCTCAATTGCTTCGCTCTTCACGTTATGGCTGCTAGAAAACTTCCACTACCCGAAAACCAAACGCCCAATTTGCATCACATTTGGTTCCCCTCTTATCGGCGACAGTCACCTGCAAAAGGCCCTGTTTCAATACTCTCCATGGAACTCCTGCTTCCTTCATGTGGTCTCAAACCATGATCCAATACCCAGGAAGTTTATAAACCATAATGCAAATGCCTACAAACCATTTGGGACATTCCTCTTGTGTTCCGATTCGGGGTGTTCATGCTTCGAGGAGCCTGAAACCATTCTGGAATTGTTGGCAGCAACCGCCTCGAATGGTTCTCCAAATCAAGGAGTTGATTATGGGATAATTGTGAAACATCTCAAAGGCAAGGCCTTATTCAAGAACGTCTCGGAGGCCGACTGGGCTACTAGTCCTTATACAGTAGGCATTGTCACACAACTCTCAGCAATAGAGGTAAATGTAGTTCATTCATCCTTTTTTTTTTTTTTTATATATATATTTTTTTATTGTTTGTCTCCTTTTGTGGTAATGGTTAGTAAAACAAGTTGTTGACATTCTTCCATCTTTCGCTATTAACATCTGTGATTCTATGGCAGTACAAGGAGGAGGACCAGGAACACATAAAGACAGTGGTTGAAAGGATGGAGAAGCAGGAAAAGAAATACCTCATTGGAAAGAGGACTGTTAACCGGGACAAGAAGTTGAACGAGGCAAAAATAAATATGGCCAAACTTGAATGGTACAAGAAGGCCTCCGAGGGTAAGAAAATGGGGTACTATGACACCTACAAAAGCAAGACGTTTATGAGTGACATAAACGTTGAGGAGATTGTTAAAAGACTGGTGAACTACTGGATGGATGTGGTTGAAGAAGCCGACAAGCAGCCTCAGACGGAAGGAGCCTCTCTTCAGACTCGATGGCTCTATGCAGGGATAACCTACAAAAAGATGGTTGAGCCACTTTACATTGCTGATTTCTTCAACGACGGGAAAGATTGTTTGGATATTGAAGTTTACAAAAGGCTTAGGCTTCCACACTTCAACCGCTTGGAGCAACTGTACAAGGACTCGAAGGAAACCAAGGGCAGTACGCTTGATGAGAGAAAGAAGAATATTTCTCATAATCTGACTGAAGATTCATGCTTTTGGGCAAGAGTTGAGGAGGCTATCATTTTGTGCGAATTGCTGAAAGAGAAGAAAACTTTCGCGGAGGAGTTAAAGAAGTTTGAGGAATATGTGATGGGTTTGGTCAGAGAGTATAAAGTGTCCCCTGAGATATTCTTGGAACGTAGCAGCTTCATGAAGCGCTGGTGGGAAATGTACAAGGAAGCGATGGGAAGATCCTATTCCTCAACACTCACTGAATTCATCACAAACGGCAAATATAAAGCTTACAAGGAAGGAACCTTCTAGATTACAGAACGATTATGTTACGCAAATTTCAGATCATTGTTGCTGCATTTCTACTAGTTCTGTTAGTGGTTCTTGAGTGTGCTACATTTTTACTTGAAAACTGAGGTTTGCTCCTGTTTTTGTTTGTAATTGTTATCCTATCCGGTTTGCTTTTTGAATAAGTTGCTGCTTGTATCGACATCTATAACTAGTAGTCAGTACAGTTTGAACATTCCATTTCGCAATTGTCAAATATAGAGCATAAACACGACTTACAATTGAAGATGTGGAAATAATATAACATATATAAAACTTCATCTTAATTTGGATTTCCCACAATAGGCAATTAACATGCACAGCCGACCGTTCAAGAATCCAATCAGTACTAATGATTTTCTCAACTTCAATTACAGTTATACAGATTGAAGAAAACAAATACAAGGTCTCAAACTTCAGCATCTAGGATAGTTTGTGTATTAAAGTGTAAATAAAAAAAAATGTGAAAGAAAATAATAGTTTCTTCGTTTTTTTTTTTTTTTTTTTTAATATGTAAGTACCTCATGTGCACCCATCTTATATTAACTAACCTATTACTAATTTTTACAGCCGGTCAAGAATCAACCTTTGGACTTATGACTCCTAAGTCCCTAAGTCCCAAACTCCCCTTTCCCTCCCAATTGGACTAGCCCCAATGGCTTACAATAGTGTCTATGTTAACCCACCTAAGTTGATACCTTAGGCATTGTGTGGGCCAATTTTCAGCAAGATCTTAGCTGTGAACAACGGGAAATCACCGTACCAAAAAAAAAAAGAAAAAAAAGTTTGTGCTGTATAGCTGTTGAAATGGGCCAAACTCCAAAGAGAAGCAAACTGTCCATTGAGGCCTAAGTGGGACCGTCCTGCAGCCCAGTAAATGCACTCGTCCATCTACGCTTTAATGATTTTTTCTTTAAAAAAAAAAAAAATCATGATTTGCACCTAATCCCATTTGAGAAAAATATGTGAAGACGTTTTATGTATCTCATTATAATTTTATTCATTATATATTAAAGTTGATATTTTAATGTTATAAAATGATAAAATCATTAACTTTAATGTTATAACGATCATAAATATGAGGTAATGCTAAATTTATGGCATTGTTGCATATAAGCCTAACCATTTTCGCTTCTCTGCCCACACAGACCCACAATCCCAAACAAGGCAACGAAGTATTTCTCATCATGGTCCATGGATGACTTTTTTTTTTAATAACTTTTTTGAATCGAACTGCATAATATCACAGTACTCGAAGGAATTTTGAGCAAGGAAGAAAAAATAAATTAAAACAAAAACAAATCTTTGAGCTTTCACCGACACTTTTTGTGGATAAAAGTTGGATTATACTGTGCAGAAAATGAACTAAAACAGAAAGAAATTAAATCGAAAACCATATGGAATGTTCCACCCAAAAAATGTTAAAAAAAAAAAAGAGTCAAATTTATTCAAGAATTTCTTTTTCTAGCCAACTCCTCTAATTCTGTTCTTTTCTCTATAGAATACTGCACCAGAGAAACGGTTGACATTGAAGTCTTATCATTCCTTTTGAACGACATCCAGCCTTCTTTTTTGTTCCTGAATTGCTCCAAATTAGACAAAATATATATATATATTTAACCAAAAAAATAAAAAAAGAAGTATGAATTTGAACGTTTAATATAGAGATGAATAAGTTTACGGATTCATTAAGTACAAGGAGGAAGACAGCTGGCTTAAGGATGGGACCCAGTGGAGGAGGAAACGCAACCGTAGACGAGGAAATGGAAAACCATTTAATGATTTTATGCCAATGAGGTGTTTCAAGTTTGTAATAATAGCCACGATCTCTCATGTGCCCGACGAAATATGCGCCAAATTCGTCGTTTCTTTTTTTAAATACCTAATCATTAAACTTTATACATATACATATATATATATATATCCCCCTCTTTTTAATTCTTGCTTGTCCTTTGGACCTGTACCGAAAGCCAAAGGTTTCTTGGTTTTTTTTTTTAATTAAAATATTTAATTTTGTGACCGTCTTAGATGTGTTTTTTTTTTTTAATAAAGAATTTGGACTCTCCATTTTTTCAAAAAGAAAAATTTCAACTCTCTAAATTAAAATACAATATCTTTATTTGTTTTTCCATTTTTTGTGACTAATTATATAAGCAAATTCAATGTTCAAGCTCCAAGGTTTGTTCGTTTGCTTCTTTCCCTATTAAAACAGAAGAAAAAGAATATTTTTATTTAGGATCTTTTGGAATTTTTGAAGACGGGATTTTAGAGGTTAGAGTAGAAATATGTATTTGGGGATGATTTTTGAAAATGAATCATGACATAAAAAATAATATAAAAATTTAAAATATGTTTGGAAAAAAATATATATACAAAATAAATCTTATTTCGTTTATCTTATTATTATGAGTATTTAGACATAAGATTTATTTTAATTTTAATTTTAAAATAAAATAATTATTAATTTTTAAAATTTGAGGTTTAAAAAAAATTTTTTTTTGATGTAAAAATTAAAAATTTGGAATAGAATCAGAAAAAAGTTCTCTAGCCTAAATCCACCGCATGGTATTTAACAACGCACCTTTTTATAAACGTGACAGCCGTAACCGTTATGAGATGAAGTTGGAGAAGAGGCCCACACCCGGATACACACTCTCTCTCTCTCTCTCTCTCTGCTCTGTATTCCCTACGTACGATCAAGCGAATCACAGCTCATCGTACTTTACGACGTCGTTTGAGACGATAGACTTGGGTATTTACGTCATTTTAGATAGGGTTTGTTAGTTCCCCTCGTATACGTGCCACTTTTCTGATGGTGATATCTGTTGTGCTTAGCTGGAACTGAACGCGGCCAAGAACCATGCAATGCACTCTACCCCACGCGCCAAGTCGCTCACTCGCCCGTTTGGGTAACATAACGTAGTCATTTCATCGTACAAAATTAGTTAAATGAAATTATTGAAAAACAAAACAAAAATACAAAGGCTTGTTATTTAATAGCTACAGTCAAACTTTAGTAAAAGGATTTGAGTTTTTCTAACCTGACAAAACTCATCGGAGCAATTTTGTAACAAATTCTTTAAGGCTAAATTAAAACGAATTACTTAGTGTTGGAATATTATAACTTTCCTGAAAAAAAAAAAAAAGACGGAAGATTGACTCAATTATAGTATTTATTTGAAGTTAGCGTGTTATTTAACAGTAAAAATTTAGTAAAAGGATATTCTGACTTTTTTGGACAGCCAGCTAAAAACCCTGGAACGCGGAAAAAAATTTAAAAAAATAAAAAAACCACGCGCCACAAGGTTAAAAGTAGCACGTTTCCCGTGATTGGAGGAGCAAAGAAGAATCCACAGTTCATACTTCACTGTAAAACCCTACCCATCAACACACTTCTCTCTCTCTCTTCTCTCTCTCGCGTGCCACTTTCTTGAAGCTAAAAAGCCCGACCCTTTTTATCTCTTTCTTCCTCTGTCTTTTTACAGCGGAGTCACCGCTTCCAAACACAACTCAACTCAACTCAACAATGGCAATGCAAATGCAAAAGCTCCTTCTCGTCCTCTTTCTCACTTTAATGGCGGCTCTAGCTCCTGATCACGCAGTGGAGGCCAAGCCCAGGACGAGTAGAAGAGTAGCAGCTGCTCCGAGACTGAACACCAATTACTACCGAAGATCGTGCCCGAGATTTGAGCAGATCGTGCAGGACACCATCACCAGCAAGCAGATCGCGAGCCCGACCACCGCCGCCGCCACGCTCCGGCTGTTCTTCCACGACTCCATCCTCAACGGCTGCGACGGTTCCGTTCTCCTCTCCTCCACCCCCTTCAACCGCGCCGAGCGCGATGCCGACATTAACCTCTCCCTCCCCGGCGACGGCTTTGATGTGGTCGTCCGCGCCAAGACCGCCCTCGAGCTCGCCTGCCCCAACACCGTCTCCTGCGCCGACATCCTCGCCGTCGCCACCCGCGACCTCATCGTCACCCTCGGCGGCCCCTTCTACTCCGTCCCCCTCGGCCGCAAGGACTCCCGCCTCTCCCGTGCCTCCGACGTCGACGGCAACCTCCCCAAACCGACAATGCCGATCTCCCAGATCATCGCAATCTTTGCCCGACGAGGCTTCTCCGTCCAGGAAATGGTCGCCCTCAGCGGCGCCCACACCGTTGGATTCTCCCACTGCAAGGAATTCAGCGACGGGATCTACAATTACAGCAAAACGGCGCAGTGCGATCCCCAATACAACCCTAGATTCGCCGCCGGGCTGCAGAACGCTTGCGCCGATTACCACAACAACCCGACATTGTCTGTCTTCAACGACATCATGACTCCGAACAAGTTCGACAACGTCTACTTCCAAAACCTCGCCAAGGGATTGGGGCTTCTGAAATCCGATCACGGTCTGAACAGCGATCCGGCGACGAGGCCGTTCGTCGAGATGTACGCCAAGGACGAAAACAAGTTCTTTCAGGATTTTGCTCTGGCGATGCAGAAGCTCAGCGTCTATGGCGTCAAGACCGGAAGGGCAGGAGAGATTAGGCGAAGATGTGATCAGATTAATTAAGTTTAATCACGCTAATCAATCTTAATTATTGTTGTTATTATTGAGTGGAGGTTTAGCCAAGGGATCGTGGTTGTTTGGTTGAGGATTATTGAGGGCAATTTTCTCTTTCTAAGTCTTCTTCTTTCTTGGTTCTTTGAGGATCAATATTTCATCTGTACACATGTTCTGTTGTATCAATTACCAAATATTCACTAAACTTAAAAATATACCTATTTAATTTCTTCAAATTATTCTCTTTTTTTATTATTTTAAATTACGTGCACGAAAATGTGGTGACCTTTGTGGCTTGTTTTAATGCCAATTAATTGTAGATTGGGTTTATGATCCAGCTCCATGGCAAGGGAAAACCTCCGAAATGAAGATGAAACACGAATACTCTGATTTCAATATTTAAAATTCAATAATAACTTATGTAACTTTACTAATAATAATCAAAACGGCACTAAAAAAAGACACGACATTTAAATGAAATAACAAAACTTTAACAAAAATAATAAAACAAGCTAATAGTAATATTCTTCCTACATCAGTTTAGGGCAGTGGGTTTGTGTTTGTAGTAAGCCAAGAGATGAAAATATTTATGATTAAGATAATATTTAATGAAATAATTAAGTTTTGGGATTGAACTTTGTCTGTTCTTCTTGTTTTAAGCAACAAAGTGTGAGAGTCTGGTAATAGACAGTTTTTGAGTTATGTTTTTGCATGTGCGTGGCCGTGGCATACGTTTTCTGGACTAAAGAATCCTTTTTTGACACTTTGCCAAAAGAGCTCGTTTCTCAACACCTGGTGAAAAAAAAAAGCGCAACACCTGAAAAGAGCAACAAGACCTGACAGGAAAGTGCTGGCTTGTTGAGGCTGGGATAAGACAACATGTCATAATGAATCTTTGCCAAACTGAGAATGTGTCTAAATCGTCTTGATTACTCTCGGCAATATATATGGAATTTGGTTTTCTTTATGAGTTGGTTCTGTAAATCTCAAATAGGACACCACAGCTACAAATGAAAAGAAATTATTACCATCACGGAATGTGAACTCCTAACACAATATGAAGCTTGCATTTGATTTGTTGGTTTGAGATTGAATTTTTAAGTTAGAATTGGTTGGTTTTTTAAAAATTAGTTATAATTTTTATTGACTTTTTAGAAAAAAGATAAAAACTAAGATGAAAAAATATAATTTAATTGGAGTCGAAATGAAATGCCAAACAAAACAATAGTATTATATAAGGTTACCAACGGCAACCTAGTCCACCCTAGTACGGAAGGTCTTCTTCTGTTTTACAGAAAATTATGGTGGCTTTCGTGTGTTACCATTGGTAGTCTACTGTGCTACCTGCAGTAGTCTATTGTGTCACCGACAATTTCTTACTAGAATAAAAAAGATCACAAGGAAAAGAAGAGGCGGAGGTCGAGTGAGGGCAAGCAACCTTGACGGCAAGAAAGATCCAGCCACAATGCCCTTTGTGTGGGAAAGATCCATGTCGTGGCGGCCCCTACAAGGGGAGATCCGCATTGAATGCGGCGGGTGGAGTGTCCACGTCTAGCATGGGGGGTGGTGGGAGATCTCAGTATACTAGTGAGAGGGGGAGCACAATTAGCGTAGGGCCGTAATGGTAGGGTGCCAAGAAGAGAGAAAAACTTGGAGAAGAAAGAGAAAAAAAATGAGATAGAATCACGTTTCGCCAAAAGAAACTCTTGTGGCCTAAAATTTTTTAAACACATTATAGTAAAGGGCAAATGCAACAGTATTACGAGGAAGTAATAATGAAGAATTAAAAATAATTGCCACAATACGAGGGGTTGTTTTCACGCTTTTCTCAAAGAAAAATAACTTTTTAAATGATGGTAAATAAATCAGGTCAAGTTATAAGTGTTCAAATTGATTATGTAGTAATAAGATCTAGCGAAGTCTTATTTGGCTACTCGAGGAAATGACTGTCTTTGCCTTGCCCTGGTTTCCTCAACTGGTATCCCTTCCTGCCCAATTTACCTCATCCAAAACATGAGTAAACGTTTTCTTACTGATTTTGAGGTTTTTGGTTGCACCATGGTTTAAAAAAGAACTCTTAAAAAAGATTATAATTCAAATTGAGAATTTTCTTGACATTTGGAAAAGAAAAATGGTTCGGTGCGGATTTTCAATGTGATTTTGGGAGCCGAATGGGCAATGGGCAATGGGCAATGATTAGAGCTTGCATGGGAGTTGGGCTTTTGTTTCACAAATGAGAATGAACTCGTAGCTAAAAACTTCCACTTGCTCTAAGCACAAAAGATCGGAAATACCTAGAATTAAACCATTACTCCTCAAGTTTTCACATTATAATATACTAAAAGGATTGACTGATTTACAGTGAAACATACAATAACTTTTGGGTTTTTTTTTTTTCATTTTTTATATTTCTGCTACAGTGTTCTATAGTAACGCTACAGTGTTCTACAGTGCTGTACAGTAAAATAACGTTTTTGTCCTTCAACTCCCCTGTATTTTTCCAGCTGCACAGTGACTTATCGGTTTTGCTCTTTTGGCATTGTTCGGCCATTAGAGAGAGAGAAAGAGAGATAAAGAGAAAGAGAAACAGAAACAGAAACAGAAAGACATATAGAGAGAGAGAGAGAAAGTAAAAAAATAAATTTATATATCGGTAAATTTATAAAGTAAAAAAATAAATAAAGACAGATATATGTATATCTACATTAAAATAAATTAAAAAAATAGAAAAAGAAAAATCATAAGATAAAAAATTATATTTTATTAAATTATTTCCAATTATAAAAATAAAATTATATACGTTAGATAATATTTGAAAATTTTAAATTATTGAATTAGTAAAAATTTAACGAAAAAATAGAATAATACATTTAAAGAATAAATTAATACAATTAAATTATAATATTCAAAATAAACAAACAAACTAAAAAATTTGAAATTAAATAGTAATTTACAGAAATTCCAAAATATAAAGAGGTCTATAAAATTACAATAAAATTAAAAATCAATAATTAATTTTTCTACTCTAATGAAACATAATTATCAAAAATGTATATTTATAATTATTATAGCTAAATTATTATTTATATCATATATTAATAATATTATTTAAAATTAAATTTTTAAAAAATATTTATTCCATTTCTAGGTTTATTTATTGATTTAATTAATTTTGTTTAAATTTAATAAATTTACTTAAGTTATTAAATTTTTTTGACTATTTAAGTTTAAAAGTTTTTAATTTCATTTATTCTTTCTGATTTTTTAATAACAATATATTATTATATTTTATTCTATTAACAACAATTCTTAAAATTAATATTTTATTTTAATATTTGATATTATTATTTTTTATTCTTTTGACTTCTGTTATTTTTTTCTTATTTTTTAAAACAAAATGTTCAATAAGTTTCTTTTATATTTATATCTATAATCATTAGAAATAAATTTTTAAAAATTGCTATTCATTTTTACGTTTATTTGTTAATTTAATTAGTTTTTATTTTATTAAATTTACCCCACAACTTTGTTATCCCTTTGATTTTTCAAATTTTTTTAATTTTACTTATTATTTGAACTTTTTTATTTCAAGAAAATTACGCTTATAAATATGAATGTATATACTTTAATATTATAATAGTAAATACTAAAAAAATATATACTTACTGTAATTATAATCTATATCTTAATTAACTACTTTTATTATATGATACTCAAATTTTTTTTATTTTTGTTTTTTCTTCCTTCCACGTATAATCTATATCTTAATTAACTGTTTTTATTATATAATACTTAATTTTTTTCATTTTTGTTTTTTTCTTCCTTCCCCGTACAATACACGGGTATTAAACTCGTTTTTACTATTTGAGATCGATAGAAATTAAAAGTTGGTACATACTTTAATAAAAATAAAAATGTAACTTGTAATCCTTGGTGTGAGAATGACATGCCTAAGAGCCAAAGACGACACAATTTAGATCCTAACTAGAGCTACTAATGCTTCGCAAAGAGACAATGCATAATTCTCGGACAACAGTAGGAATAAACACAAATATATAAAAAAATCAAAAAGAATGCGATCAACGAGCATACAATAGGAGAGAATTACCTTTCTCAAAGCCTCTTTTTATTTACACTTTTCAAGATTCTAATTCGAGCCAAAGAAAACTGAATGAGAGCAAAGCACAATAAGCTAACTCCATTTTTCACTCAAAAAAGAAAAAAAAAAAATCCTATAAACTTCTTCAAATAATTACAATGCGAACCCTCCCAAAAATAAAACAAAATATAAAACAAATGATAACAAGACCCGCCAAAACGAGTTATGAATCGAAGCTAGGACGAGTTAGCACTTGACCCACCGAGTCCATCTCCGAGTTGAGGTCAAGTTTCGTTCTCGGACTCTTCATTGAGCAACTTCTCCCAATCCACCTCCTCCTCTTCCTCCTTTCCCTTCATCACATCTATCACCGCACTCGCCTTTTGCCTCGCCTTCTCGGTCCCCGCTGCCTCCACCTTCATCAGCACCTCCACCAACCCCGCCTCCTTTGCCGATGCCTTGAACCTTAACCCGCCGTGACTCAGCACGTACAACAAGGACACACAATTCTCCCGAGTCAACCGGGACACCAACTCGGTCCCACTCAAAATCCCCACTAAACACTCCACTGCGCCCACATCCAACAACGCGACCCGCCCGTCCACACACGAACCCAAATTACATAAAATCAGCAAAACCCGACTCGTCATGTGACCCGTCCTGACCATGTTCAGCAGAACCGGAACCGCCCCGAGTTTAACGAGTTTGTACCGGTTGGTCTGAACAAGCGTGAGGTGGTACAGAGCCACGGCCGAGTCATGCCGAGTCCGCGCGCTCCGGGCTCGGAGCAAGTGGAGCAACGGCTCTAAAGCTCCCAAAACGCCAATGGCGGTCTTGTTGTCCTCGTCGAGGGCCAAGCTGAAGATCGCACCGGCGGCGTGCTCCTGAGCTTCGAGGGACCCACACTTGAGAACGTCGATCAGAGGAGGGACAATTCCTGACCGTAGGATCTTCATCTTGTTCGATTTTTCCAATGATAAATTCACCAACACTGCGACCGAGTTCACCTGAATATCGGTGTACCTCGAGTTGATCAGAGATCGTAGGGCTGCGAGGAGCTGATAACTACATAAGTGGGCCCGGGCTTCTTCTTTGCTCCGCGTCATCTTCCTCAGCGTGATCAGAGCGTCCTCGACCTCGAACACTTGATGGCTTCTGAGACTCGTCACTAATTCGTCTTCTTCGGAGGAGGAAGAGCTGCTAGGGTTATGAGCTTCGATTTCCGACGACGATGAAGACGAATTGCTGCCGGTCGACGGCGGCAGCGACGGCGGAGTCGGCATCGGTGTCGACGTCTGCGTTTGCGTCTGCGCCTCCGACGTCATCGTTCCGACGGACTCCTCCGAGCTCGAGTAGATGTGAACACGACGTCGCGCGATCTCCGCCGCCAAATTCACCGTAGGGCTTGCTCTGACACTCTGTAACAATTCTTTCTCGGTGATCACGATCACCCTCTCCTCCTCCTCCTCCTTTTTGTCACTTTCGGTTGCCGTCTTTTGGCCTCGGGACGCCATGAACGTACGGACGAGCTTCTCGGCGGAGGTGGAATCGAGGGGCTTGGGAGAGTCAGTGGAAGAGGATCGGCACCAGGCGGCGATGGTGGATTTCAGGGCTAAATTGGGGATGACGGAGGAGAAATCGGCGGTGGAAGCGTCCGTTAGAGTGGGCGTGAAGTTGAGAGCTTTACAGGAGTCGACGCAGGCTCGCTCAAAGGTGTGGCCGGAGGAGACAATCACCGGGTCCGCCATTAGATCGCCGGTGATTGGACAGAGGAACTCCCTCGGAGGCTCATTTTTCCGCGATTCGCCCTTTGAGGAAACTGCTGAATTTGACGACGATCTCTGGAAAATCTTCCATTTTCGCCTGGGTGTTTCTTCTTTCTCTGTGCCCTTCTTCTCTGTACTCTTCTTCTCTGTACTCTTCTTCTTCACACATTGTTTTTTCTCAATGGATTTGTGGATCCTCAACCTCATCATACCTTCTTGAAACTCCATTTTTTTCCTTCTTTCTTTCGCAGAAAGATCAAGATTTTAGCTTTGCCATTAGGTTCTTAATAGACGGAGAAGATGGTGAAGGTCCACGGCTATGGTGGTCGCAGAGAGAGAGAGAGAGAGAGGAGAGAGAGAATGAAGAAGGCGGTGGTTTGTTGGGTTTTGGGTTTTTGGTTTTTGGTTGGTGGAGGGATTCGATTCCTTGGCTTTCGGAAATTTAGGCCAATCAGAAAAGCATAAGGTTATTCAACAAGATTGCTTCTCTGGGCTCACTACCTCTCTCTTTTAATTTATTTTAAAATTCAAAAGGTCGTTAAAACTATAAAATCCCTCGTTTTCGAATTTATCTCAGGTATTATTATCAAAAAATAAATAAAATTATCTTAGGTATTTACTCAACTAGTTACGTTTTTTTTTTATGGTAATTTATCTTACCAAATATTTTTTTAAAATGTTAAATAGAGTTTGAATCTCTGTCTCTAAAGTTTAAAAAAAAAGAATATAAATATCAACTTTAATCTTAACTTTTTGAATATCAATTCATATGTCATATTTATTAACAGATGTAATCAATTGGTATGACAATATTTAAAGCACTTATCATTTAAAAAACAACAACTCAAATGTTTATAGATTGATACTCAAAAATTGAGATTAATCTCCCAAGCATTTTTATAATTAGACTGTTTAAAACACAATTCTTTCTTTCTTTAATGAAAGTGAATTGCCCTCTGGCCTCCCTATGAAAAAAAAAAAAAAGAAAAAAAAAAGGTTACTTTTAACGTTGGGATATCATGATTGGTGAAGTTAAACTACTTACTAAAGCACTAACTACCATGCCATCCCTTCTACAGATCTTTTTGACCCTTTGCATGTATTTCTTTTCTTTTTTATTAGCGTATTAAAAGACAAGACGGTACTAGACTAGCTCTACGAATAAGAGAGGAAAAAAATAATGCTCCGTTTGCCTCACCATCTCAACTCAAACTAAACAACTTAAATCTCATCATGTTTTTTGTCTTTTCTGAAAAAGTTTTTTGTTTTTTCTGAAAAAGTCAACAAAATTTACTATGCAAACTTAAAAATCTCAACTCAACTCAAACTGAACCTGCGATTCAAACGAACCCTAAGTAAAAACTCACGTATTCAAAATTTGAAAGTGTTTTAATTTTTTTTTAATATCAAAACGGAGCTATAAATCTCATAGCTAGGGAAAGAAAAAAGAGTCATTGGTATTTTCGTTTTGTTTTACCTGTTGTCAAAACTTTTTTTTCCAACACTAAACAGATTTCAATCCGTGTGAGTGAATATAATAGTTTTATGAGAAGGGCAAATCTGGACAATTCCTTCTGATTGATGAACATTTTTAATTGGCCACTTTTTTTTTATAGACAAATCACAAGCTGCTGAAGCGTTGCTTAATCCCACTACAATAGTAGGCCAGAAAATCAAAAAGGAGAGGGCCCCACACTTTCCCCCTTTTTCCTCGAAATTGGCCCTCATCACTTTGCATGCATGGAGATATTCCAACTAAGTCACCAAAATAAATAAATAAATAAATAAATAAATACCACCACCTTCATCATTATTGCATTCTTAGTTGCTAAGTTTTTGAGGTATTGTTCTTCACTTTATGGTGTTTTA
The DNA here is from genome assembly GCA_008635985.1 of Ficus erecta. NCBI lineage: Eukaryota > Viridiplantae > Streptophyta > Magnoliopsida > Rosales > Moraceae > Ficus > Ficus erecta. The sequence continues at coordinate 1,275,424 of BKCH01000009.1, forward strand.
GGCTGGATATATCTCCTTTTTCGGTAACCAAATCTATTCATTCTTTCTCGCTGCTCAACACATGCTCCAACCAACCTCCACATCTAACTAAGTTTATTTACTTCCTTTAAAAAAAAAAAAAAAAAGGCAATTTTTATGATAGGTTATGAAAATATATTCACTGATAGGATTCTATTCTCTAACTGTCAATATGTATAAAAATTGTTAATCTTGTATACTTTCCTATTTTGATGTGATTTTAATAAGATCTGGCGTTTAAAAATGTGAAAAAATATCTTTATCTAAAAGAATTGCTCTAATTAATAATTATTTTTTTCTTTTGGGTGGCTTGTCGAGGCCTTTTTGTTTTATTTCAAAAGTGATTATTACAATGAGTGTAAATTGTAGAGCATTTTCTTTTCTTTTCTTTTTTAATTGGTGATGATGATCAAACTCTCTTCTTTTTATTTCATCTACTTTGTTTTGGCACTCAAGTTTTATCATCTTACATTAGAATATGCTCAATTATACATACTTTTAACACAAATCAAAGTGCCAAACTTTTCACGTGAGGAAGAACAGGTCCTACATCCATGAGCAATGTTCTGAGAGAATGAATAACTTGGGATAATTATTTAAGGTTATGTCTGTCACTGCCACCCCAATTAAACCGTGTAACTTTAAAAGTAGGACCCATTAACTCAACAAAATGAAAAGCGGTTTTTTTATTTTATTATTATTATTATTAATTAACGTATGATCCCGACGTCTATTAGCATCCAAACATGGCATCTGGAGAGATCTTATTCTTGGTGGTGGTAATCGATTGAGTTGTGTTCCCCATCTCATCTCATTGTGTAATGCATGAAGTCATGCTTTCAAACTTTACAAAAAGAGAGTTACCACCTTTACAATTGGCATGCACCTTTTTGTTTTTTAATTAGCAATATTAGTCAATGTGGCGGCAACTCCCTATGATTTAAGAAAAATTAAAAAAAATAAATAAATAAATAAATACTACTCGGAATTAGCTCTGTACGAGATATATAATAACCCTATAAAATTAGTTTTACTATTAAGAACCATCTTATATCTTTTTATAAAGTTGAATAAAATCACTCGTTATTTATCTGATCTTTGTAATATATCGGTGCGGGATAGTTTGTGATGGAACATTATTTTCAGTCCTCCTCGTTCTAATTCGATTCAGTTTTTATTTTTAGACCATTAAAATAGGTAAATGTCGGAGAATATTAACTTACTTTGACTGAATAATTATGCCTGACAAATGAATTATTCCTCTGTTTTTTCCTTTTTCTTTTAGGCTTACCATGTTTGTGAAACTCTTCTTCTCTTTTCGAAAGTGCGAGGACTGTTTCTATCATTCCACTTGCGTCCAAATTCTTTACCAGTTTGTCATCAGTTAATTGACCTTTTTGTTATATTCATAGTTTCTACATGTTCCGTTTTAGAGTTTTATCATTATCCTAACATTTATACAACATGCAAATGGATTTTACACTTGAAATTACGATGATCCTAGTCTTTATTTCATAGAAACGGAGTGTCAATTTTAGGATGTTAGAGAAAATAAAGATACATTGAGAAATTAAGAGGTAAGTGATTATCTTTTGTAAGTTTCTTGATCACCAGAAATTAAATTACTATAGTATCTGAAAATGTCTGTAATTCATTATATTAAAAATAAATCGTTAAAACTTATATATTTTTAACGAGATAGACACAGATGTCACATTCTCAAGAGTAACTACTCGAAAAATACAAATAACGAATCATCAGGACTAGCATACCCCATATAATCTTAAGGGTGGATGTCTCTCCGTGTGATATATAGATCCCAAAAAAGTGAATTACTTATATATCTTGACTAATACGGTGGGAGGCGACTCAAATCCAAATATTTATATTTAATAAAGAGAACGAACCAATCTACCTAAAAGAGGTTGGTTCAAGTAAATCCTTTCTGAAACAGAAATGTATATACCATCTGAGTGTGTAAAGAGTCATTTGTGATATCTGATTATAATAAAGAAGGCTACTTTAGGATTGAAAGCTGCATGTTTTCCGGTCAAAGGCGCTGCTTTTCAGAATGAAAAGTGCTTTCCTTTAGGCAAATTGCTTGCTTGAATCTCTTCAAAATAATAAATCCCCTAAAAAAAAAAACTTCAACATAATAATTATATGTTAGTAATTGAAAAATTAAGCTTGTGTTTGATATATTGATTTAAAATGAAATTTTTATACTGAAGTTGATTGATTTTTTAAAAATTAATTATATTTTTTTATTAATTTTATAAAAATAAAAAATAAAAACTAAAACTAAAAATTTTATGTTTGAAATAGAATGTGAAACATATCCTAAGAAAGTCATTAGTCTATTTATTTTTACAGTATGGCTTCACTAGCAAAATAAATGATATCTTTTCCCTTTATCCTACGAAAAGAAGAAAGTTTTGCTTTGTTTTTTAAAAAACCTTTTATGGGGTTAGGCTGAAATATATATATATATATATATATATATATATTATTTTATAACATTGAGTTGATGGATTTGAAAGTTTGTGGTGAAGGAATTGGATTCCGCAATAGTTATTGAAGAAGAAAAGATTTTCTTTAGAAAAAGAAATATGAAAGCAACTTAACCCCCATACCGTAACAAATAATTGTTTTTTTTTTGTCATGGATGTGAAGTCGAGTGGGGTTATAGAGTCATGAGTAAAGTCTTTTCCGTTAAAAGGAGTTTTTTTGTCCTTTTGTTAGAATTTTCGGGAAAATAATTACAGTGTGTGAAAATATAGCTCCGTTTGGTTCTCGAGTCTAAGGACCCGTTTGGTTCTCACACTCAACTCAAACTAAATTGTACTTTTTTTCATCGTGTTTTTTATCTTTTCTGAAAAAGTTTTTTGTCTTTTCTGAAAAAGTCAACAAAAATTACTATTAAACTTAAAAATCTCAACTCAACTCAAACTCAACTTATATACCAAACACCTCCTAAATTTAAGTTTTTCATCTTATTTTTATTTTTTTCTTTTATTTTTTCTGAAAAATCAATAAAAATCATAATTAATTTTTAAAAAATTAACTAACTTCAACCTAAAAATTATATTTCAAAATGACATTCCAAATACAAGCGTAGAAAACTAATTTTTTTTTTTAAACTTTTTATTATATTTTATTTTTAATATTTTTGGATCCATCAATGATCACTTTTTACCCTTTGTTCCCAAGGGCTTTAATAAAATCTCATCCAATTCGCACAACAAAAATAACAATAAGTAAAATAGTAGAAATCCAACTTCCACATGTCTAGTATTTTGACCTAAAATGATTGAAGTTTTGAAATGTGCGTTTAGTTGAAAATGAAATGTGCATTTCTCTCGTTATTTGTGCAATTTTAAAAAAGAATTCATGTAATTATGACTTAAAATAAAAAATTTATTAAACTTTTAAAATTTGAATTTTATAAATATGAAAATGAGAGATTTTAGAGATTAGTGAAGTTGATTTTCTTTTAAAGAAAAAGGCAAAAAAACAACTTAAAACTCTAGTTGGAGTGTAGACGTCAAATGACACTTTAAAGGTGTTGTTTTCAAGGGTAATTGTCAGAAAGTTTGAGGGTTAAGTTTATAAAAGGTGACAAATTTAAAGGCATCAATATTAAATACCTGTAATTTGTGTAGGTTACAATCTAGAGTTAGGCATGCTCGTATTCGTCTACAATTTGAAGTCGTTTTGTGTTTTAGGTCCTTTAGAATTGTTGTCGTTTCCATTGCATGTCCTTGTTTACTGTTGTTTTCATTTGAAATGTTGACGTTTTTGCATATCTTGTAATTTTCAATCCACATTGTTTTGTATTTTTCAGCCGTTTAGAAGTATTGTTTTCACATTCAACGTGGTTTTCACTTCATGTCGTTTATAATCTATTGTCGTTTTCCTCTGTTATCTAACTCTCTCTCTCTCTCTCTCTCTCTCAGTTTATGTTGTTTTATTTCGTCATTTTCGCAGCTGATTTTTTTTTTTTCTCTTATTTGAATCGTTTAATATACACGAGTCATTTTTCTCATCTCTCCTCGTCTACAATTGATGTCACCAATAAAACGACAATGAATATAAAAAGATAGTTAAGACTAAACACATAAGAACGTATACATTGTCGTTTTTAACTTTGTGTTGTTTTCTCATTGGTTCTCCTTTTCATTTTTGTTTTGACGTCGTTTCATTCGTTGTAGAGGAAAATCATTGTCGTTTTAAGTTGTTTTTTCTGCCGTGATATTTAGTCCTTAACGGCATGTCACATATCCATGCATAAACACAATATTATGTCGTTTTCTCATTCGTCGTTTTCATTTGATGTTGTTTATTATTATTATTATCATTATTATTATTATACTTCGTTTACCATTTCCACTTTTTTTTTTTTTTTTTTTTTTTTTTTTCATGTTTCTTCATGTCATTTGAAGAAGGATTTTTATGTATTTTTGTTTCATATGAATGATTATTCTCGGCATGGATAAAAATATCGATATCGATGGAAATATCGGTAATCCAATTTTACGGAAATTTAGGAAATATTATTCATATCAGTGGAAATATCGAAAAAAATTACAGAAGTTACTGAAATATGCTTTAAAATATATTTGTTGTCGTTTAAATTGGTTATTATAGTTTAAGTAACTATTATTATAGTTCAAATGTTTTTTTTTAGGGTTTCAAATGCATTTTTGTTTTCTCATTCATTTTGGTCTGAATTTGAATTTTTTTTTTTAATATGTTGTCGCTTAGTTTGTATAACGTTTTTCATAATCATGGTTACTTTTGTTTGAAGTCGTTTTAATTTAAACTTATTAACGGATAATATTTCATTTATATATATGAGTTTTTTTTTTTTTTTTTAAAACGAATTTTTATTTTTTAAATTTTCCGAGATTCACTTTTATATTTACTAAAATTCATCAACGGTAAGCTATAGTTTCAAATTATTTATTTCTTTATATATTTTTATCTACTTAAACTATAATATTTTCTTTATCTTTTTATGCAAGTATTTCATTTCTCTCCTGATGTATTTTAAGATAACAAAAGAAAAATTACAATACACATAATTCTCGTCTGGAAAAAAGAAACGATTGTTGAGTGTAATATAAGAAACTTTTTAAAACTAAGATATTTTTTCATTTATGTAAATTTTTTCGGATAAAATTTGTCACAATTAATTAAATTAACGTCTTAGCAACTTTAAAAGAAAAATACCATTTTATATTTCATTTAAAAATAATTTCCCTTAGAAAAAGAAAATACTTTTTTTTTTTTTATCAAACATCTAAAATTAGTAACTGTGAATATAACTTAGCGCGGTAATTTAATACTTAACTTTGTTAAAATGTATAAAGGTTAAACCTCATGCCTCATTTAAAAAATCTAAATTTTTATTCAGTTTTTTTAATATAGTGATTTTTTTTTTGTAAGGAAATAGTGATTTTTCTTTTTGAGAATTATGCTGACACATATATAGATATACTTTTTTATTCGTAACCACGCGCCACAATCTCATTCGAGGAAACTCCTCAGAAACAAATAAAAACGGAAATTCCCACTGGAAATAAACGTGGTCAATTAGCGTGTCGGACCAGAAGCTTCCGCAAAAAAAAATGACGGATAAATTTAGCAAAAAATAAATAAATAAATAAAATAAAATAAAAACAATGACGGTTTGGCGTTGGCTTCCGCCCCAAGTCAAATACTCGAATCCCACCTTAACCTATATAGATATATATATAGATACACATATATATGTATTCACATCTATAAAACTCAGCTTTTTTCAATCTTATCCGTCTCAATTCCCATTCTTCTTCTTCCTTAAATCTAAAAATTTCCGATCTTTTTCTTCTCTCAATCAGAAAGACAGTAATAATTTAACCAGACGCCATGGGAGGAGGTACCGAAGCTTTTCCCGATTTGGGGAAACACTGCCAGCACTCCGATTGTAACCAGCTCGATTTCCTTCCCTTTAATTGCGACGGTTGTCACAAGGTATACTTGTAATTCAATTCCCATTCTTGAATTTCAACGTCAATCAATTCAGTTCGAATAATTCAAGGTTTTGTTAATTGTCTAGGTTTTTTGTCTGGAGCACCGCTCTTACAAGTCCCACGAGTGCCCCAAATCCGATCACAACAGCAGAAAGGTCGTCGTCTGCGAGACCTGCTCGGCCGCCATTGAGACCACCGGCCGTGGTGCTGACGAGGAGAAGGTGTTGCTTGCACGGCACGCAAAGTCTGGAAACTGCGATCCCAAGAAAAAGAAGAAACCGACCTGCCCTGTCAAGCGTTGCAAGGAGGCTTTGACGTTTTCCAATTCCAGTGTTTGCAAGACTTGCCATCTCAAGGTCTGCCTCAAGCACCGATTCCCTGCCGACCACGAGTGCACTAAGCAGCCTCAAGTGCTGGTGGCTGCGGTTAGTGGTAATGGTGGTCGCCGATGGAACGGTAATTTCTTGGCGGCTTTGGCTTCAAGAAGTGGGAAAGATTGTGCCAAAAGTGGTCCTGTTTTTGCTACTAATCCCGCGTTAAAGCATGTTAGGACTTGAACATAAATGCGTTATATTTATGGATTATTATTTATTGCTTATAGAGATTATGTATTTCCTCAATTGCTTTAAATATAATTCCAATTCCAATTCATTTACTAAACATAGAATAGGCCGAAACATTGTAGTTCATAATTTATATTCCAAGTACATTAACAATTCACCTGTGTGTGTATGAATAAGAAGCTAGTTTACACAATCAAATCAAGTTAACTAATAATAGAATTTGTTGAGTGATCATACAACACAAGATCAACCATCCCAACCTCAACCCTCGCCGTGTAAATCCAGTCGAAGACTCGATTTACTACGCTATGTATTTTCACACGCTTCACAAGACGTATCAACATAATTAACAATTTAAAATGTAGCCATTCAAAATTGGCAGTTATGGTGGTGATTGTTTCGGACGAGACCCCATGAGAGCAAGAAGAATTTTTTTCCTGGGTCCCTGCAGATCAAGCAACCATTGTCAGACCAAACACTTTTCCGTGAAGAAACACCGTTTCAATGGCCAGTGATGAACCAACATCATGTCGATTTTATTTCGAGACGCAGATTATATGTTTTACCCAAATAAGACTTAAGCGTATGAAATCTGCAATATAAACACCAATATAAAACCTAATAGGAAAATTGGACAGGAAATATTTTATGTATATTTATTCTTTTTGTTGGGAAGAGAATAAGCAAATAATGACGATTTTGGGGAAGCAAGACAATTAGCCATTATTCCAGGCACAAGGGAAAAAACACACATTTAGTCACGACTGTTTTATTCTGAGACAATTATAAAGCAAAATATAGCTCTATACCATTGGTAACCCCAAGTCCTTAAGGTCCTTATCACCCATCTGCCTCAATGCAGTCATGTCCACCTGAATATCATATAATAAAGAATAAAAAAATAAAAGTAAAAAGTCTATATATTTCGCGGAATCTTCTCAGGATACTAGACATAAATAGAGATTTAGTGCTCAACTGAGATTAAAATATGAACGGCTGTAATGTAATACATATTCGAATTTATGATAAAAACAATTCAGATGCCAACGCCCCAGTTTAAAAATGTGTGAGAGGAGAAACTTACTTCTTCAGCCTGGAAAAGAATAGCATATTTCCCCAAACCAAGTTTATGTAACAAACCAGCAACGGTAGGAGGTTCATCCATCTGTTGGATACACAACCACATCTATAGGTAAGTTTTCATATATAGCACACTATATGCATCTATATATCTATATATATATATATATATATATAGAGAGAGAGAGAGAGAGAGACACTTAATCACTAAGAGCTTGTTCAGTAGGAGGGAGAAAGGTGAGGGGATTAGAGGAAGGATTTTTGGACCCATGGTTGTTAGGGTAGTAGTTTGGTAGGAGAGAAAAGAGGAGGGCAAAATATTGAGAGATTTGAAGAGGGAATCCATATCAAACACAAAAAGAAAGGTCCTCGGCTTCGTCTCTATTTTTCCCCACCTAGGTTATATGCTTTTCTTTCCTTGTTCCTATTTTCTTTCCGTCTTACCAAACATAGCCTATAGGTCCGTAGAGGTCTTATAGCAATGGGATGCTTTCAAAAGACTAAAGAGATCAAAATGATATAGCTAATTGTAACAAAAGTGCTGCACACAGTTCATAATACCATATGTGAACTTTGCTGCATGCTGCCACCCCCTGGTGCAAATTGCGAAACTAACTTGGTAGTCCCAGGGGGAGCTTTCTTGGTGACAGGTATGGAGCCCATTGGCCGAGAAGTAGTAACAACACAACTACTTGGAAACCGACCAACCATTGAAGCATCAGCTGCCCTTATTGATGAAACTTTCCACAGCTCCTCAATGTTTCTTGGAGGTGAGAGCCCCAAAGAATTTCTCAAAGTTCTATCTGGGGATCTACCTCTCAATCCATTTGTGGTCCAAGAAGAGTACGAATTTCTTAGTGAATCCACCAAGAGTAAATCATCTGCACTTTCTCTGGTGGGTATTTTCCTAAAAATGGTACTTCCACTTGCCTCGGATTTATATTGTGGCACGTGATGACTTGGTGGCGTTTGAACAGGGGGGTTTGAAAGTTTTGCATGAAGGCCTTTCTCACCCTGACCTTGTTTAGGTAGCCTCTTGCGCATCAATTTTAACCTGAGGTCATTTTGACTGAGCCGGTAATCTTCACTCATCACAAAGCACAGAAGTCAACAGCAATAGGGAGGAATGAAAAGGAAAAAAGAATAAAAAAATGATTTTAGGAATTTTAAGCTTTATACATGTTCATATACCTTCTTGCATATTACCGCCGGGACTCCATTTAATACCATCACCTTGCTGCCTGTGGAATGACACATCGTCATAAAGCTAAAAAAGATCTCCTTGCATGTAAACTTGACATGAACTCAAGTAACATAATTCTCTTATAAGTTCCTAACAAAACGTAGGTTGTTCGATGATCATCTTGAAGATCCAAATGTCAAAGATGGCTGTCCTAACAGCTTAAATTGGAAGTTTGCTATCTCATAAGAAAAGGTGAAAAAAACCAAATCAAGAAAGTTTTCAACACGCAAGTTTATAAGACAAACGGGAATGGGAAACAAAAAGAGAAGCCTAGGATCAGACTTCCTGTTTCTTCTATAATTTTTTAGCACCTGAAACAGAAGTTACCATTGTCTATATATTTCTTCTAAACATAAAAATTGGAAACTGTCCCAATAGCCACTAGGACCACTAAACTTCCAGGCCAGTATAATGGTAAATCCACTGATAAAAAGTACACCCAACTAGCTAATTTCTTGGCATAACACATTATCAAAAACTTGCCAAAAGGCATGAGGTGTGTAACAAAATTCTGTGGCAACTGAAAGTGGACCTAACTCTTTGATTGAGACTGAACTACTATAAATCTTAAGTGTGTACTATTATTGCTTTTTTCTTTGTTTTGTTGCTGTCATTAGGAAAGAATAAGACTTTAACCTGGAACAATACTTAGCTACAAAACCGGGTAAAATGCATTTATAAAAAATAAAAAAAAAATGCAGAAGAAGAAAACGAACCGTTTGTTGGAAGACAATGCAAAACCATTAGCTACTCTCTCCCCCGTCGATCGTTTACTTCCAGAGACCTTCCCACTATAACCACGAGGAAAATCCGATTCTGTCCCTCCTCTCTCTACAACCTGCAAACAAATTCAGCAACACAAAGACCAAAAGATATAATCATTCACACAAAGACACTCATAAATTTTCCACATTCAATAAATTTTATCCGAATAGAACCCAGATAATGATGCACAAAATCATACAAGGAAAAAAAAATGGAACTTAAGCTCATAAATAGATGAAACTCGAGCTGAACTTAAAAACAACAAAAAAAGGTATAATTTTCACTTTAGGAAGTACATTTTTGTGTCCCAAAAACGTTATCTTTTTCCGTTTTTGGGTTCCATGGATTCCAATTCCACCAATCAAATACGAAGCAACGAAGAAAAGTCAGAAAGCCCAGAAAGCAAGTACCTGACCAGTCCGACCGAGAGTGATTGTGACTCTAGGATTCGACATCTCCGAGAGCCAAGATCCTCAAATGCTTTTTGAGGATCTGTCAACTGAACAAAGAAAACTAAATTTAAGGAGGGGGGAAAAAAAGAAGAAGAGAAAAGCTATTTATGGGTAGAAAGTGGAAGGAAGAACGAGTGGATGATTCGCAGCATTTTCTGGAAATGCTGCGAAACCCTAAAGAAAATGAAGCGAAATTTGCAGAAGAAGAAGGAGAGGAGGAAGAAGGAGGAGGGAGATGGCGAAAGAAAATGGAGGCGTTGTCGTGTTCGGTTCTTTGCTTGCGGGGTCCGAGGCGGACTTTACAGCTTAGACCGGTCAAGTCGTTGTCCTGGGCCGGTTGTCCGGTTCTGAACTTTCCTTTCATTTTGGATCCGAAGTCCAACCGAATGTTGGGCCTTGTCCTTTGCATCCAAAGTTTCAGTTACAACTTTGTCATCTTCCAGTTGAGAGGTGACTGTGTCAACTTTTCCTTCTTTTGTTAACCGTTTTGTTTTTTCTTTTTTTTTTGAAAGAGAAAAGAACCATATTTTTTTCACCAATTAATCAACATAACACAAACTCTTCGCTGTTAACCAATATAACACAAATTTTAATTTACTTTAATTTAATTTTATAACATATTAATCTAGTATTAATTTTTTGTATGTTGATACAATAATATTTAAATTTGTGTCATTCATATGTTTTTCTCATAAAATTGTGCAATGTTTTGTTTCATTAGAAATGTGATTATAATTAAATGTGGTTTAGAAAAAAAAAAAGATTTTTGAAAAGCTCACGTATTAGCCAAGAAAGGGAAGATATTAGAGTGGGAAGGTCATCTCTTATTGCTATTCAGTGGGAAGATATTATTAGTAACTTCAACAGAGGCAGAGGCAGAAGGATTCAAACTCCCCACCTCACAGTTAAGTATGAAATTACCGTTTAACTATACCTACAACCATATCTTATTGCTATTGAGTTAATTAGGCGCATCATTACATTAGGCTGGGGCACACCAAATGGAGTGAAGTAAAAATGAAGAGATAAGTAAAATTTAAACACGGACTATAACAGAGAGAAGCAAATTCAGATACGGTTACAGACTAGTATTATGAATACATACAACTCATGAACTTTACTCCTCTTTTTTTCCTCTTTGTTTCCTCTTTTTTTAAACAAGATAATACAAAAGATTTCTGTTACAACATGTCGGAGTTACATATTTGCGGTTGATTCTTTGATCTCTTCCAATGTGATGGTCTGCATTGCAGGGAATATATATTAGATTCAAGGTCAGAGCAATGCAACAAAAAAGAAAAGAATCAACTTATGCACTTTACCGTGTAGAAGAACCACAGCGCAAGGCGCTAGCTTAATGATAAAATCATAGGTTTGACGACAATTAATAAAATCATAGCTTATGATAATTTCATCGGTTTACTAAAAAATTTTTCCTTTTGTTTTGGCCAATACATGCTTCAACATCGGTGGAGAACAAGTACTTTCTTGTGTATTGATTTAGTTCGTGTGAAAAATTTTGAGGATAGAAGAACATAGAAGATACAAATAGTACAATTTAACAGAGCAACTCAGCTAATATGTTGCAACGTAATATGGTTTAATGTATGTATGTATGTAATCATGGACTGTTCGTGAAGTTCTTGTATTATGTCAGACAAACGGAAATAATGGGTTGCAGAAATTACCTGCTCCTGTCCGGCAAAGTCATTGTCCGGAGTGAGAAAGAGCATGCAGTGGCACTCCTTCCTGTCAAGAAGCCAATCTTACAATCTTAACAGAATCATCCCAGGTTATATGTACTAAATTGATGATCCGAAATACACATATAGATACTGTGTGAATGGTATGATATGATACGTGAAATATAGATGCCCTTTACCTCTCTCTCATAGGAACGCATGGACAATTCCAAAACCCTGCCCAGCCTCAGCTGCTTTATCATCGTAATGCCTGAAAAACATACGCAATTTAGGCTTTGAGAACTATCAGGTTAAGAGGAGGTAAGACAATTTTGATTTCAAGTAGCCAGAAGTTCTACTGGAAGTATTGGAGACAGACAAAAAGCAAAACCCTGCCCAAGAAGACAGGCAGCTACTCACCGACAAGGGCAAAGGGGTGCACCCAATTGATCTTTATGATCTGCCAATCCCTGTTATACTTTCAAAATTATTTCTTTTATGTAAATTAATAAAATGATGTACACGAAAAAATAAAAGAAGTACGTGGTAGGTGAAAAGAAAACAAAGTAACGGTCATGTAAGAGAAAACGACTTATCAGCTAAGAAAACACTTGCTTGTTCATGCTTGTCGTTATCAAGTAACTAAGAAGAAAACATGGTCTAACCATATTGTGGACTTAGATCAATCTGTCACTTGAGTCTTTCAGTTAGTAAAATTTTTCAGGTCTGTTAGGTAATTCAATAAAGTGGGACGGTTTTACTTGGAATAGAAAATAAAGTTCTTTTTATTCTACCTAGCACACGACATATAGGCCTGAAAGGAACATCAACTGAAAACTGCAAAAACCAGTATGTACGAACTGCTCAAATCTGGAAAAATCTCAACCATTAAAAATTTAAGCCTCCAAATGCTATAGAGTTCCTTCTCGATATCATTCTACCAATAAAGCATGACACAAACTTAAATTATAGACATAGGCTTTAATCTCCCAAATACAAGTTTAAGCAAAATAATAAAAAAATAATATTAAAAAAAAAAAAAAAAACTCATAAATACAAGTATCACCTCACTCCATTTTTGCGCTTCAACATGGGTAGTCAGTCCCTACCTCCTAAATGATCAAACCACAAGCAAATAGTAATGATTTTCTAATCAGTACCTTAAATTTCCCTAATCTTTTCTTGTTGCCCCTTATATCTCACTCGATTGTTAAAAGACTCTTTCCCATACCCATTTTGGTCCTTAAATCACAAAACATAAACATAATTGTGACCAAGGAACTTCTTATAAACATGAACATAACGTAGTAGATTTGACATGGAACTAATTGGCAGGGGAGATGCAATGAAGTATCAGAGAATTCATATCAAGAACAAAACTCCAATAAGCCAATTTACCTTGATAACAACCGAAGTGACTCCCTTATCAACACAGAAATACGTTCCAGACCTACGAGCATACTGCTCTGAGAACTTCCTCATTATCTCAACAGACTTCTCTGACGGTTCCACTGCAAACATTAGACGATAGTGTTAAAAACCTTAAAGTTGCAATTATAGAACAGTATTTGGATCACTGAAACAACATGACAAAAACATCATTACAACGCATCCTCATCCAGTGGCACTGAAGATCGGACAGATTATACTATTTTACAGCCAAAACAGTCTACTGTCCTTCGGGGCTTCCTCAACGAGTGGGAAGGAGAGGGGTTTGGATAGGAGCTCAAAGGTTCGAAACTTGACAGCATTTTCATTTCTCCGACCATAGAAGAAACAATGCCTCTTGTGCTATACATAGGGTTGTTAAATCTACCAACTTCAGTCATTATTTAATAAGAATAAAAATAAAAACTGCTAATTTCACATTTTTCACTTCAATTCTGAATCCCAAAAAGCATTTCGTTCCTTCTCCAGCTTTTTAGGAGAAAGATATACACACATATGTGTGTGTGTGTGTGTGTGTGTGTGTGTGTATAGAACGTATGTATACATACACATTAATCAAGTTTAGAAGAGCCCTAAAAAACTAAATCATAGTGCAGAAACACTCCAAATCAAAATTCGAACAGAACTGAGAGATGAACGAGAACCTTAAAAGCAATCAGAAATACACAATTTATGAACAAAGTACAACACGAGCAACCACAAAAATTCAGAACATAAAAGCGAATACCAAAACCGATACGAATCATTTCCAACAAAGAAATCAAAACTATGGCAATTCGACAAAGAGAAAAGAGGAAGCAGAAAAGTAGGGAGAAATGGAAAACCTTGGGCCCGAATTACAGAGCGGAGACGAGAGCGAGAGGGAGAGATAGCGAAGGAGGAAATGCCGAAGCTGAAGGAGGTCGAAGCTTGGACAGTCATGGCGTCCGATTTACTTTCACCAGCAACCAACAATACAAAGAAACGAAAAAATCTGTGTGTGTTTCTGCGAGAAGAAACAGGTAACTTCACTTTTCTTTTTTTATTTTTTTCTTCAGATAAGTACATGTATATATATATATATATATATTTTTTTTTTTTTTTTCCCAGTTTTTAGCAATTTATTTTTATTTTCGTGGGGATATTTTTTTTTTTTTTTTTTTTTTTTTTTGGCTTTTTAAAGGCGTGACCGCCACTCGTTGGTATGAGGGAGGAGAGGAGCCACACGAACCACTCGGTCTTGGGCCACTACATTGATAGAACGGCCCTGTTCCTATCATGGGTTTGGATCTAGCTGGGTTCCATTTTAAGGCCCGGCCCATACTGTCATATGTTTGGATCTACCTAGGTTCCATTTTAAAGTCCTGGCCCATTCTATCATGGGTTTGAATCTATCTGGGTTTTTATTTTAAAGGCCGGGCCCATTTGTAAATCCAAATTCCACGTGCAATTCTACCTCTAAAACCATAAAAGTGGTGGGCCTATGGCAGTAGTTTTAAGATAATGTTCTAGGTTTTATAGGCTATTTTCAAGGTCCTGTTTCAATTTTTGTTAGTAGTTGTATGAAGCTGACGCGCTTCATCTCTCAATACAAGTAGTGATAGCTTATTTGCATACATTTTTCAGTGTCACATCCAAAGAGAATTTAATTCATTTCCTATATCAAAATTAACCAACCAATGCGAAAATACTTTTTACCCACCTTACCAAAAAAAAAAAAAAAACCAAGTTTCTGATTTTTTTTTTTTTTTTGATATCTAAAAGGGGATCATTGGTGTCATTCCGATCCTATCTCTGTCGTTTATAGAAATAATCACAAGGCCCATCCAGGGAATAAAAAAAGGGTCTAAATCATTTCTACTCAAACGATGGGTCGAATTTCACACAAATCACTAGGGGTCGAATGATGCACAGTATATATTGATCGAACAAGACTTTCTATAACAAGTTTCTGAATTTGTTCAGGTTAAGTTGGGGGCCTATGGTACATGACGAATCTTCATTTCACATTTCTTGCATTGATTACTGGCCGTTTATGGCTCGGCTCCTGTATACTACTACTAAGTACTGAATATAGGTACACAAGAAAACTGAAAAATTGTCTAACGTAATCTTCTATAATTTAAAATGGAATAAAATTCCTCTATTCTCCTTCTCTAATCTTATTATAACTTGTAATTTTGGTATTTTTATAAATTTTTTAATTGTTTGATCATATATATGGATTATTTAATAAGAACATGCGATTAAAATCATTAAAAAAAAATTGTCGCCATGTTGTACCCTTTTGAATTGTGAAGGACAAAACCAGACAATCTTTTAATATTTAGAGGTTGCAATTTAAAAGCAATGATCTAAAAGGACACTTTAGACGTGGGAAAAGGGAAATGACATGTGTTGGAGACAAAATGGACATTGAATTCTTTTTTTTTTCTATATAGAAAAAAAAAATGGACATTGAATTCAGCTCCGAAATTATCATCTTTGATAATTAACTTTTGATTACTTTTTTGTTCCCAACTGACAACTAATTAATAGTATATCTGGGAATATATGTTATGATACCCTCCACTTCCCAAAAGCATTTATCGTAAGGGCAACCCTCATCATGACGCCCAACCTATATTTAAAGTCCCTCCTTCCTCTTACTGAAAAAGGTCCTCTCGTTTTGTTGCCACTAAATATATATATATATATATATAGATATGTATATATGAAACTGTATCTATAGGTGTATTCACACACACACACACACACACACATCAGAAAACACCATGCAGATTTCACAGTGAGCACTTTAACCATCAAAACCTTTTTTTCTCCTCTCTTCAAGCTCACGGCAATATATAGCCAAGAAAACACCAAACAGAAAATAGCTGTTGCTATACCAGTACTGATGTGTTTACTGAAAATGAACAATTCAAGTACCGCCATATATCATTACATTATATTCTTCGTCTTCTTCTTCTATATTTTAATATTTGTGACATTGTTTAATAATTCTTAAAAAAGAAAAAAAGAAAGCGAGTTTCGGTTAAAGAAAACCTTATTACTAGCTAGAAATAGATGGTCACTTTTTTTTTTTTTTTTCTGGAAAGTTCTAGGGATAAGGAACCTTTCCTGATCAGAAGAAAAAGTAAATTATTGAGAGATGAATGATGTAACATATAGCAGAAGGTTTTGATGTTCATTTAGGTTTCAGAGTGAGAAAACTTATATATACAATATATGAATATATTAATTTTGTAGACATTATATTTCCTTTTAATTTGAAGTAATATAGAGAGGTGAACTAGCTAGTAGTATTGGACCACCAGCTAGTGACTAGTGATGATCTCTTTGTGCAGCTTCCTTGGCCGCAGGGTGTAGTAGTAACTACCAATGTTAGCAACCAATAACTACAATAATACATATATATCTATATATATATATAGACATGGACAATATATAATATTACATGTGTCACCAATCTTTATGTATTGATGTAATATAGATATATATATATATATAAACCATGCATTTATATGATTTTAGAAAATAGAAACGGTTTATCCAAATAACCTTCGAGGATGGTATAACCTCGCATCCCGAAATAAATTATGCATATATCACGATCACTATACATACAGATTTGAACCTAAAATTTATCAAGATGAACGATCACCGTTGATATCTACATAAGCCTACATCATAAAAGAGAATAATCATGATGAATACGTCTGAAAAGTGTTGGTGTTGCAATTAATGATGAAAAAGTACCCCTAATTGTTGTATATACATATTCTGACTCAAAAGAGAGAATTTTCCTGAAAAGGATTATGATGATGAGTACTCGGGAAGGCCTTTTTCATGCATGTTGTATAATCTATCCTCTCCATATATATATATATATATATATATATATATATATATAAAGGTCTCATATAAGTTCGGCACATTACTTTCATGAAAGTCGATCTCGACTACACATCCATAGAAATTAGGTTCTGAATCCAAAGTACTTATAGTTCAACACATCTCCAGACAAAAAGAACGAGTTGTCATAATCATCACAATATGCGTCTGTATACGATAATTACATGTGTTATTTACGTATTTGTGTACACATGTTTTGAACTATACATACAAGCTAGTAAACCTGCAGTTTGCGTCTACATGTGTGTGTGTGTGTAGAGATATATCTCATGTATATGAATAGATAAACATGTTTTACCAGCTAATTACTTATATGATGAATTAACAAAAGAGGGAAAATAGATCTTTTTGCGAGCAACTAGCTAGCTTGATTCAAAATACATAGATTAATACCTTCAAAAAAATACATAATTAATATTTAACATATCATATATGTACAACTAATTAACATGTACACATGCTGAATATGGAAAATTAATTATGCATGACTCGTGTATGCGTCTCTATAATTATAATTATTACTCCTGATACAGGATTTTCGGATTAATTGATCTGCAGTTACGCTATATATATACATATATATATATATATCCATTGATAATCTAATTCTTTCTACACCTAATATATATATATATATAGCAAGTTCGTCCAACGAACAAAATATTACATGAAAATGGGTCTGAAAGTTTATAAACAATAAGAAGAGTACAAACCCTAATATGAATCTTGTAGATCTAGCTATGAGGGGAAAAAAAAAAAAAAAAAAAAAAGAGAGAGAGAGAGATGAAAAAACACAAAATATCATCATATCTTCATTTCAGAAGCAGCATATATATGTAGCGAGTTAAAGGATAATCAGAAACACAAACTCAAATAAATTACTGATCAAGGTAAAAAACATGAGAGAAATCGAATAATAGTATATCAAAGAAACAAACAAAAGGATACACTTATATATATCTATGTAGATATAAACTGAAAAAAGAAAAAGAAGAAAACCGACAAAACCAGCATAGATCGTTGTCTTGCATGTCCAAATACAAGATCTAATTAAAATCTACCCAAAAAGAAGAAAAAGAAAAACTTGCAAAATATGAAAAATAAAGTAGTAGTAGTAGCAGTACTAGTAGAAGTAATTGATGAGAAACTGACTTGCTTTGATCTAGCAAATCATCGGACCACGACGCTTGATTCCCCCAAAAGAAATAAAAGGCTTCTTCTTCTTCTTCTTCTTCTTCTTCTTAATTTAAGCTTTTAGAAGAAAATTACGACCACTTCCCTTTTGCCTCCTCAAGAAGCTTTAAAGATAAGATATATTCTCTTGAAAGAAGAAGAAGAAGAAGAAGAAGAAAAAAGGAGTAGCTGTAGAAGTAGCAGTACTTGATCAAGAAGCAGGTTCCAGATGATGATGATGATGATGATATTGAGATATCTCTTTCTCTCTGGTGTCTGCAGCGAGCACATGTTCATGTTTCTTTCTTCTGATTTTAATTGCTTTTTTCTTTTCTTTTTTATTTTTTTGTTGGGGATTTGTTTTTTCATTAGAAGTTGGGTGTAATGATGAGGGTTTGAAGGGGAAGGGGGGGGTCGGGGGGCAGGTGAAGGTGAAAGAAGAGGAAGGAGTGGGAACAATGATGGCGATGGAGAAGGTGAGAACAGGACATGATGATTGCTCTTTTGCCCTATCTGCTCCTTGTCAAAGTAATAACCTCTAAGGAGCCTCCTCATACCCCTCCTTCCTTCTAGGTTTTTTCTTCCTCTACTTTTCCTCTTTTTTTATTTTATTTTTTTATTTTATTCTTTCTTTCTTTTAAGTTCTCTCTCTCTCTCCCCTTCTCAAAGAGAGAGATAATGATTTCACCCAAGATACTTAGTATGTGTTTGTTATTAGGATTTAGATTGTAAAATTTGAATTTAAATTAATTAATTATGAGTTTAAAAATTTTAAATGTGTGTTCAGAAAAAAATTTATATAAAATTTGTTTTGTTCGTTTTAAAATTCTATGTAATTAAAAATAAATAATCTCATTTGAATTTATTTATGTAAAATTATGAATTTTTAAAATCCAAGTTAGGAAACTACATGAATATTGAAATTGAGAGAAAAAACAAAAATTATATTATGATAGTAGGGTTTGAACCTATACGAAACATGCCCTTATATTCTTCTACGCATAAATAAGTATAGAGCTAAGCTAATTTAGCTTCACACTACTTATATTATACCAAAAAGCTATAGCGCGTGTTTAATAAAGTTCATCTGACCACTTCTGATCGTGTCTGCTATATATATATATATATATATATTTTATTTTTATTTTTATTTTTTTGCTAAAAAAAAAAAGATTGTGTTTTCGTGTTCGATATACCTGTCATCAATAAAATAATTTCTCATAATAAAATTCAAAAAGCCATGGGTTCAATGTTTAAAGAGTATGTCAATATATAATTTAGATCAGATCAGATGATAGATTTTTACGTGTGATCTAACTTAAATTTTTATGTCATGAATAGGATTTCTCACCATTATTTCGTCATTTATTACTTATTCAAGCTAATAACTGAGCTCTTCCGTTTTTCTTTTTTTTTTTTTTTAACAAGAAGATAATTGCTGACTGATTGGCTTCGAGAAAGGAACAAGTGACTAAATTGTGTCAGTGGCATCAGGGCAGCTTGCTTTAGTTTTCAGGCGTTTCAATTGATTAGTCTTCAATTAATGAATTAATTATTCTCGTATGCTTTTCTAAGAGCTTTCAATACTAAAACATTAATCAGTAACTGTGATGACACCAATTGGTTTTAAAGGAAATTCTGTTAGGGACATTTTTTTTCAATGTGATTTTTCAAATAAATTATTATTCTATCAGTACAAGGTACTACGTACATATATTAAAATTTACCAAGAAAAAAAGGTACATATTAAAATCACATTGATATTTCCTACCACACAAGTACTTCCCATGTAATTTGTCACAAAAAATTTGAGTTCAAAGTCCAACCTTATCTTATATCAAGAGAGGACCACCGAATAAGATGATCTAACGATAAAAAATTATTATAATAAATTAGTGATTAAATAAAATGTCATATTATATTAAATCGTATATTATATGCTTCACTTCTACTTCAGAGAAGTAAAAAAGAAGATTAATTTGGAGAGGTGAAAACTTCTCTATCATTTCCCTTGTCCTTGTCGCATTATCTTTTTCTATCTAACTCTCCCTATCTTTCAAATTACGTAATCATCTTCATTTCTCTCTCTTTTTTTTTTTCTTTTCTTTTCTTTCTTTTTTTTTTTTTTAGGTCTTTTCCACATCAGAAAACGACACATTCTTCACCGATAGAAAAAGAAGTCATCTACTTGTAAAAGAAGACAAATACGACTCAGGAATTATGTTCCCCAACCTTTGGTACCATCCACAACATAAACCTTTCATTTAGCTTGTATTCACGTGGAATTCTTTTCCCATATTTGGCACACCCTTTTATTCCAAAAATAAAAAATAAAAAGCAAAAAGCAAGACAATATTGTTGTACCAAACAGTAGCTTAGCAGTCATCCCCCCATCGACTTGTCCACGTCCTTGTTCAAACGACAACGAAAGTTATAAGTTTGAAAGTTTCAAACCGAGACATGTGGCCCTTTTGTTAATGTTGGTGTGTATTCCAGTTCAATAAAATGACACGATCAGATATTCATATAGATACACACATATATATATATATAGATGTTTTCTTTAACAATTATACATCTTCTTTTTAAATTTTTTTTTTTCTGTGCAATATTTGTCCGCCAGCTCCCTTAATAAATGGACCACTCAGAAACCCTCCCAATGCATATGCACGGCTACTGCTATGAGTAATTGCTTTCAAACTGATGAATTCGGAAGAAAAAATCTGTGGAGCACCACTGCATATTCCCAGTTGATTTTAAATGTTTATGGTAGGTACACAAGTATGTAAATACTTTGGTGTGTTTTTTTTTTTTTTTTTTTTTTATGACTTTCATTAAATGAAGCTTCACATTTACCAGCTAATCAAAGAAAAGAAAAGAAATTAAATATCTTAGTACTTTTTAGATTGTTATGTGTGTGAAATACGTAATAATAATAATATAAAGAAAAAGATAAGTTGGTATATAATAATGTTACAAAAGCTAAGAAGACTACACTACACAGTACTAATGCAGAGGATCCAATATTTTACAAGAGTTATTCAGCTCCACAAGAAGATCATGATGATGATAATTGATGGGGTACTCTTGTGGAATCTCAACTATTTTAGATAGAATTTTGATGGACCTGCTTGTCATAAAATAATCAGCCAAACCCCATTTGCAAACATTTGAACCTTCCTGAAGGGGAAAAAAATAAAAATAATTATAATAATTATTAAAAAAAAAAAAAAAAAAAAAAAACTGAAAACGCCGGCCATTTTGGACCTCCCATGAATGTTTCCATTTCTGGCCAATAAAAATTCGAAAGCAAACAATGACTTTCAAAAAGAGTACGACCCAACCAAATAACTTTTTATTGACCCCCCGGGTAAAACGAAAAAAAGTAACTTTTAATTGACCCCCCGGGTAGAAAGTAGAAACCGTAAAGAAAGATTTTCTTTTTTTGTGCAAAACTTCCAGCTCCCAATCCAACCTTATAAATCCTTTACTTTAGCCGAAAAAAAAAAAACCCTTATATATCCTTTTTTTTTTTTTTTCTCTCTTTAGACTTGCAACTTTTACAACTTTCTAAAAACAAAAGCAAAATGAATTGGCTTAAAGAGGGAGAAATTATTTTATAATTGAATGACCAAAAAGAAAAGATTCAACATGTTTGAACTTGAGTTACAAATGCCTAGCCATTTTATAAATGTTTTTGCCCTCCAAGTTTGTGTTGTGTTTATGATAATGAAAGATGATAGACAAGTAATTTAAAACATTCTCTTGCTAAGGGGGTTCTCCTCAGTGAACGTTTCCGAATTAGAGGAGTTTTTCAAAATTCTTCTTCACTTTTTATTTCATTCTCTTTGTCGTCAAGCCTGCAACTTTTCTCATTAAATGCAACCCTGCAGCTTACACAAATAAAACAGACTGCAAAATGGACGTAATCACACTGGAGATTTGATGACGTGGCAAGGACCAAGGGTCAGAAACCGAAGGAGAGGAATGCCAAAGCCCAATTCCCCATACAACTCGATAGTCCAATGCATGTGACAGCCTTTCTCCTCTGCCGCTCCCTCTGCCTAGTAAATGCATCCCTCATTATAATCTATAGGTACAAAAATCCTCCATTTCTATCTTTTCTTCTTCCATTCCCTTTGTTAATAAAATATGCCTTCGTTTGATTTATCAATTGAAAAAGAAATTTTTTTATTTTTTAATCTATTAGTTGGAGAAAAAAAATTTAGATTGTAATTAATTAATTTTTAAAAAATAAATTATAATTTTTGTTAATTTAAAAAAAGAAGATAAAAATTGAGTTAGAAATGACAATCCAAACACATCCATATATGACCAAAAAAGACAAAAAGTTAAACGAGTATAGAGTAAACGGGAGTCTCTATTCGGAATATCAATTAGATAAGACATGATTATGTTTTAATCATTAGATATACGTTACAGATATTTAATATTTGCATTTACAAATAGAATCTTTGAAAGTACTCGATGATTAAACAATGAAGTAATGACCCCATCTCCCACGGTAACATAAATCAAATTATCCCAGATTATATTCATCTCTATTTTGAATTTTAGGATCAATTTTACCTTATCCTCCGAACCGTTTAACTCACAACTTCTATTAAAATCTCAGTTAAAAACAAAGAGGGAAAAAAAAAAAAAAAAAGGCTAAAAGTGGTCTTTTTCCTTTGTTTTTATCAAAAATCTTAATAAAACGGGTTTAGTTAGAATAATTCTCTTTTTTTCTTTTTTCTTCTATTCTTAACCAGCATAATAAACTAATTTTAAAATTCATGAGATAAAGTGTGGGTTTTTAAATTTCACAAGACAAAAAAGAAACGATCCTGAAATTTAGACAACATAGATAAGGATAATCCAATTATTCAAGTACTCCAGACAAGCCTGAAATAACCTTCCTCTTAACCCAAATGGCATATGCATCGGCATTTTGATTATATCACATTGAACTATATCACCTTTGCTTAGCCAACGAATAATAAATAAATAAATAAATACAATTATTTAACTATGGATGGTCGTAATATACAATTATTGGAGTACCAGTTTATTTTCTGTTATTACCCATTTAAATTCAACTTATATCTTAGACTATAGCTGGCTCATTGGGTTCTCGATGGATTCGCATTTTGTGGTGTCACAAAAGCAGATAGTCAGCAGGAGCATTTACCTCTTCTCCCAGCATAGATTCTGTTTGCAGATAACCGGTGTCATCGAACACAATCGACCGACATTCGAAGATTTACCTCTCAGTTTAGTTCCTTCACTGAAGGTACCAAATGGGGTAACCAGACAGGAGGAAAGTTGTCCAGATAATGCTCTAACGACGAACCGTGACCGGTGATACTAGGCCTGTGAAGCCTCAACATGATTTGAAGCAATGCTTTTGTCCCAAACTTTTATCCTACCTATGGAGTTAAGTCGTCCTTTGGTTGATTCTGCAGCCCGCATTCAGTTCTGATGGCATCCAAGAGTTCAGGAGACACAACGGGCCGACTCACAACTTTTCTCTCTGCATCACTCATGTTCTTCTTACCAGTGGGGTCAGACTTCTCTCCTCCGCCCCAACCTCGGTAAAGTATAACTTTGCTAGGCTCTTGAGAGACTAGAACTGCACCTGTTGCTTGCTGCAGAGAGAGACGGACAGACAGACAGACAGACAGATATACAGGTTTAGCCTATTTCATTTGGCGATCCATATGATCTCGGAAAAGAGGAAGTCCTTGAGTGCCTACCTCTAGCATGAAAACCACCTCCTGGACTGAAGTTCCTTTTGCTCTTCCTTTCACATTCACTATAGCAAGAGGATGCTTTTCTAAGTGCGCCTTGATTGCTTTTGCAACACCGGTTACAATGTTGTTCCTCCCTAACGAGTAAAAGAAGCAACACAAAGTACCGGCATAAGATGAGCTTTCGCAATTATATCAATTTTTTGGGAATGCATCAAGAGCATAAAGGGAGGGGAGATTTAGAAGCCTACAAGTGCAAAAAATTCCAAACAAATTCTTGGGGGAAAATAGTATGCAAATCTTTGCAGGGAGAATGCAGCTAAACAGAAATTGAAACGAGAAACAAAACAGTCGAGTGTTAACGGAAAACCAAGAACAATTACCGACTGCAAGCACAGGGCGCTTTTTCATCTTAAGAGCTTGCTTCCGTAGAAGCAGCCTCTCCCTGTTAGAAAGATGTAAAGATCTAGAGGGCGTCTTGTTGAGACCCTTATCTACTATTACTGGAACTGATGGTTCCAGTTCAGTCGTGTCTGATTCAGCTAATGATTCTGTTACCTCCCCATCATAAACACCACGTGGAGCACCAATGACATGGGATCTGTTCATTTCATTAGACTGAAATCCACATAACAGGCATTAGAGTTTAAAAGAAAAGGAAAGCATGAAGAAAAAGACACACAGCAGTCCTAGATTGGAGTGGAAGATGGGAAGGCAACTTGTGTAACTTTCATTACTTTAAAGATTTGTACGATTGGAAATGTTAATGCTATCTATCAGAGAATGGGAGTTGAATTAGTTCCATTATCTCAGCAGAAGCTTATTTAACGAATTCATTGTTAAAAGGGTCTCCGACGAGTTTCATTTATTTAGCATACTACATTGCTAAAGGTGAAGCAAATCACTGATATACCCCTTACCACGACAATCTCTTCATGGGAAGTTGTCGATAGAGAAAGAGAACCAGATTTGTCTTCAGCATCGAGCCTCAAACTTTCATCTGATTGTATCCCATTCACGTCATCTCGAACCTAAATTACATCAGAACTAGAGATTTACTTTAACCCAAAACCGTAACTGGTTTAAACGGGCATAGAATTAAAAGGAAGATAAGTGGCTCACCACGTTAGTTGATTCATCGACTGACTGCTTTTTGTTTGCTTGCTTGTCTTTTACCTAGGTTCAGAAAATGATACAGAATTAGTCTCAACTTACGTGGGATATTGACAAGAGAAGAGAATCTAGAAAAACTGGCATTAGGGAAAAAAAAAAACATGTGGAGAACTCACCAGTTGAAGCTTCAAATCATCTATGTTTTTACTAAGCTTCAAAACATGGAGTTTCAGGGACTGCAAAATCAAAACAGGGAAAAACGACAAACTGTTCAGCAGATATATTGGAAGAAGCACTGAATGCTCAAGCAGGATTTTCTTAAAACTTTCTAGTATCACTTTTCCCATAAATGCACACGCATACACACATTAAAAGTGTTGATTTACCTTACGACGCTGTGCCTCAATAGAGCGTTTCATCGCTGCTCTTTTGGTGAGAAGTGTCTTAGGCCTCAACAAAGAAGGCCGCTCATAATTTTTTCCACGATAGACAATGATTGCATAACCTTTACTCACTCCTTCCACTGCCACTAATATCCCACCACTTTCTGCCTCTAGAGTCCGTGCTACTTGGTGGACTGCTTCAATGCTTTTCTCATTAGATATAACCTTTACAAGTTCCCTATATTTCCAATGAAGATGCATGTTCTCAATTGTTCCATCAAAGACACCCCGTCTGCCTGAGAATTTAGAGGAACGAGCTTGTCAGACCCACTTGGAGAAAAGGTAGCAAAATGATAATTGTCTAAGACACACGTTAAATTATAAAAGTTAAAAACAAATGTTAGCAGTTAATTAAAAAACTTTCACTATGTAACATTAATTACCCAGGAGTAGAAACGCCTTCATTCTCAGACCAATCTTCCTCAGCATATATCTTTCCTCTTTAGTTATACCCTCTTTATCTATTTCAGGTTGTTGGCGGCTCTCTGCCTTTTCCAACTCCACTAGAAGCTGCTCTGCTTTTGCTTTCTTTTCTAAGGCCTGTTCAAGATATTATTTCATCTGTAACACAAAAGATTTGACAAAGCAGTTGGCGCACAAGTAATAACACCTCCAAAAAATCATACCATAGACAATTTGACACTAGTCCTTTTAATAGATGTTTCAGCAAAACTTGGATTTCTATGTTCAGGTGGTAGCCTCTTTTTGTGGCCATTAATCTCATTTGATTCATTAGTACCACTTGCTACACCCCCAAGTTCATCCTGTGCAGTTGTGACTGATGTCTGATGCTCTGTCTTCAGCTTCTTTGCATGCATTACATACTTCCTCCGCTCTTCTATTGCGGAAGAAACTGCAGTTGGCAGAAAATCCTTCCCTCTATAAAGGACAATAAATTCCCTATCCCGAGCAAGAAGAGTTCCTCCAGTCAAACTCTGTAACAAAAATCATGTCACATACGAAGTTTGCAAACCATCTCCAACTTGATAAAAAAAGTCCTGCAGTACCAGTGGCACTGAAACTAACAGACGAAAAGTTCAGTTACAGTTTTTCAATTACTATGTTCTTTTTTTGCCTTGGATGACTTAGTAAACACACATGAAGAGCTCTAACGCAAAACAAGCAAAGCATGAACATATTTTTAACTAATGTAACCTTTAACTCTTCGGCCATCATTTCACTATTAGTGTTCTGCACCCCTCTTTTTATAGCAATCTTGGCAACCTCGCATTTTTCCCATAGCTTGACAATGGATGAAGCCAACCCTTGAAGATTCCTATTTCGGCCTGCCAAGACAAGAAAATGATTACATTCATGTTGAACACATTAACATCAGTTACGGCATTAGAAGTCAAACTCACCCAATGCAAAATGGCATGGCAAGGGTCGAGCAAGTCTCCTTAACGTGGTCATTTCATCATCTGTTAGTTTAGGCTGCACGCCATAGGGAAGAAGGCGAAAGGGTCTTCTGTATCCACGCACAATTGGATGTAGAAGATCAGCATCCACAGGCTGAGGATCATATCCCCACCAATCGGTAAAACGTGGGCCAAGTCCGTCTAACAAGCAGTCAGCTTCTTCCGCAAGTTGCGCCTCCCCTGGAAGTTCAAACCGTACTCTATTTGGCAAGCCAACACCTTGTATTAAGGTTGGTTGAACCAATTTATTTCTGGGGATTTGAGCAACAGTTTCTCCTCCGTCTATACTAGAAGAAGTATCTGTTTTACTCTGTTCATCATCTTCAACTTCTGAATGCGCTAACGCCGTGTGGGAGGTATCTTTTGCCACAAAAAAATAAGGGTATTTGTAGTTTGTCCCCCTATATAATACTATCTTACTTCCTGACCTCCAAACAACCAAACCTCCGGTTTTTTTCTGCCAAATTAGCCCCAAAAGAAAATTAGGATTGCTAAATTCATGTTAAAACTAATATTCTTACTCTCAAGTCATAATCATAACGTCGCCTTTTAGGCTACATTTCTCTCTAATTAAATATGAGATACAATGTATCATCAAGTTGATTACAAATTAAAGAACAAATAGACTAAGGAATAATTTGTGATATTTGAAATTAAGCATTGATTAATCACAATTGTATTCAGATCAAAACCAATACTCTCAAGTCTTAGAAATGTCATTTTCAAAATGTCACCTTTTAAAAGCTACATTTTTTTAGTCTCCATTTAACTTTGAGAAACAATGCATAAAAGAAAAATTCATCAAATTGATTGCAGATTAAACATAAAATAGACCAAAAAACTAAGGAAGAATATGTGAAACTCGAAATGAAGCATTGATTAATCAAAATTAATTGCGAATTACCTCCAACAAATCATGCGTCCTCTTCATGTTCATCCGACAAATATCCTCGCACTCGATCTTGACCACCTCGGAGCGCCTCCACCGCTCGTGAATCCCATTCACAATCCCTTCCGTAATCCCGGCCTTCCCGACCTTCACCTTCTTCCTCAGCCCAATCCCTAGCGTCCTCACCCTCCTCAGCTCCTCCGGCGGCAGCGTCAGCTCCGCCAGCGTCGGAACCCTCTCCTTCCCCTTGGACTCCTCCCTCTCCTCCCGCTTCTGCCTCGCCACCTCGCTCTTCAGCTCCCGAACCCTCCTGATCGCCGTGCCCGTGCCCGGCGCCGGGACCGGATTCTCCGGCGTGCTCCAGCTGGCGTCGATCGTGTGCCCGACCCTGCGCTTCGGCAGCCGGTTCGGCAGCGGAACGAAGATCTCTCCGGCGGAGGATCTCTTCGGCTCGGTACCAGAATCTTCCTCGGTGGTGAAGCCGAGGGTGCGGAGCTTCTCGGAGATTCTCTGGATGGCGGACTTGGGAAGCAGGGTTGGAGCGTCGGCGGCGGAGCTCCGGACGGTGAATTTGAGGGGTTTGGGGTTGAGTGAGAAGGGAAGTCTGGAAAGTGGTGAGGAGAAGGAGAAGAAGAAGAGGGGAAGAGAGTGGTCTGGTAGGGATTTTGGCGGGAGAGTGGAGATGCTGGGAAGTTGGGAGAGAGGAAGCGACATTTTTTCAGTGTGTCATGGAGGGAGTTTGGGATTCAAAGATAGATAAGGTAAGTCCTCGTGATTTTTTTGCTTCAACTAGACGAGTCTCTAACGAATATGTTGCTTCTGGGGGCATGGAGAAACTTGTCGTATGACGAAACGACATAAAAATTTATGTCACTTTTTGTACCATTTTTAGTCCTTGATGTTTTCAATTTGACATTTTTTTTTTAAATTTAAGATGGGGATTGAGACGGAGAGGAGTCAGTTGTAAAATTATCATTTTACGCTATGCTTTTAATTACGTGATTAAGGGGAACAAATAGACCACGAGAATATTTTATATTTCCTTGTGAAGATAACGTTGTGAATATTTTCATGATATCGTTGATAGTATAATCTAAAATACCAACAAGTATTATTCCGTTTTGTTGTTCGTTTTAAATGCACTTTTCATACTAAAAAGGTCAAATTTTTGTGAGAAATAATATTATAGAAAACAACAAGTTTAAAACGAAGATTGGAGTTTAAAACGGATATCCGAATGAATGCTACGTCTCATAAATGCACATATTTTTATTTTGGAAGTGCAATGAAGGGCAGAAATCTTCTAAACATGTTGCTCAAGGAGATCCCACCTTTAATTTTAAGCTCTTCGAAAACAATAAAAACAAAAAAGCAAACGAAAAGTACAAATAGAAAAAACGACATGTCGTTATGCAAGTAATTGCTTCAAATTACCAAGCATGCTGATCGTTCGGGAAGTAACTATGTACAATTAAACAGTATTACAGGGAAGCCATGTAAAGGTCTTTTGGGGTACAAACTCAGTCCCGAATAATGATCAACACTCATTATTTTCCAGAAAAAAACAAAAAAAAAAAAAAAAAAAAGAAACATTTGATTATTTTACATAATATGATGAACTATGAAGCATTGCTGTACAGCATGTAAACGATACTTAAGGAGTATTCACAAATTTTATCAGCCCATTAACGGTAGATTTGTCATCGAATTGGAAAAGAAGAGAATTCACAGAATGTATGCAGTTTCTTTCCTGTACGGCAGATATCCAAAATAAAATCAACATTAATATGAATCAAGTATTGAGAAATGAGCTTAAACTTTATTCATTTGAAAGAGACAATAAGGCAGTACATTTTTGGGGTATTTCTCATTCAGCAAACAAAGGTACAAAACTCACATTTTGGGGTGCAGGTACTGGTCCAAAGTGAGAGGTTTAGGACCACCAAACCAATCAATCAAGAAAATGTTCTCAATCTCTAATTTGAAGATCTGGAAGTTATGATTCTTAGGCCAGTCTGTCAAAACAAACATCCGAAATAAAACCGACTTCAGCTTGGTTAGACATCAAATGATGACAAATGCGGAAACACGGCACTAGGTCTGCTTTACCATGTGAAATTTGGTCTTGTTACCTTTCATCTCCGAATGTTTCGAGAACAATGCGCTTCTAGCAAACTCGGCTTCTTTGGATTTTGGATCAACTAACTTCAACTGAAAATACCATCATAAAAGTCAGTTCATTTTGATGCAACGCTCTTCCTTAGAAATTTCGTATAAAGTGGTAACTACTTCTAAATGTAATCGAACTTGATTTTGCAACAGACCTTTCCTGTAAGTGTTAGCTTTGCACAAGTTGGGTTCTCGGGGTCTATCTTGCCACAAGTTCCGACAGGGTACTCGCTGAGTGTAAGCGAAGCCCTTGGGTCTTTCAATGCATCTCTGGCAGTTGGATCCAGAGTTGTTAAGTAGAAGTATGGGATACCCTTGCCATTACCAGGTACCCCATCACTGAATGAAACCACATTCCTGCATCGTATCATTAAAACGACATCAACTAATCTGAAATGGCACCCTATGGAGAGTCTTTTTTGTTTGCTACGGACAACTGTATCGAACTGCTATGCCCTGGTTGCAACATCAGTCATGAAGAGAGTGTATGTTATCATGCCTACATATGAACTGTCCATGGACAACTAGGGGAATGAAAAATTAGCTGCATATGCACTCTAATCCCAATCTCTCTTTCACACACACACACACACACAAATGCGCAAGAGAGAGAGAGTGACACAGATAGACAAGTGTACAATTTCCACAGGAATAAGAAAGATTAATTTACAATTCAGAACAAACAGGACATGTCAGCTGTAAGAGGCGGCAATCTGCTCTTAGAAACGTAAACAATACATAGTTTTTCTGATAATAGTTCAAAGATTTGGATCTTGAACCAGAAAATATAACTCAATTTTCCACAAAAAACAACACAAAGAAATGGAAACCTTACCCAAAAGGTGCTCCTTCCAAGTCAATTGAGATGGTACTGCAAAATCAAACCGGTTATTGTTAGCTGTAAATAATTTCAGCCCCTTTTTCCGAATAAAAGATTTCACACCTCCACTGTGAAAAACGTTTCATGAACAAGGCAATAACCATTTTTTTTTTTTGTGGGTTATTTTATCATGCTATACAACAGCTTAAGGACAAAAGATGTTGTCTCTTCGTATCTAACAAGGTAGTTTTGACAAGACTACATAAATAAATTGGAGTATTGGTCAAAAATGGCAATCTCACCAGTAAATAAACAAGGGAATTTGATTTCCAATCCATTTAAATCATCAAACGAAATTATAACAAGGATGTGAAATACTTAAATTAAAACACGAATCACATGAAACAACTAAAAGCAAGTCATATGAAACAAAAATAAAAAACCCAAAACGAGATTAAAAAGACCCATATGAACAATATTTATAAAAAAAAAAATGAAACCAACAACAAAAGAAAAGATAAGAGAAGAGAAATCGAGTGTACTTTAAGACACCCCAGGAATTCTGAGCGACCAACCAACGAGCAGTAGCGGCGGCATTATCCGGGTCGGGTTTCTTCGGCGATAGAGACCGACCCTCCACAGAATACTGGACCTGGACAGCTAAAAAGACTGAAATCAAGACGAAGAAAATAGTGATAAAATGAAGAGTCTTCATTTTCTGAGAGAGGGCAATTAGAAGCCGAAGACGGAGTGCACGAGAATGCGGAGTATCGTTTGCGACTCTTGTTGTTGTATACACTGAAGAATAAATAAATAAATAAAAGTAAAAGCGACCGGCAAAGCAGCAAAGATAATAGAGATACGATTGTCCGTTGGAAGGTCGGATCCCCTGCAGTCAAGAATACGCTCCGTTTGGTTCGCAGGTTTGGTTCCAACTTTTCAACTTAAATTTTATCTTTTTTTTTCAAAAGTCTTTGTCTTTTTCTTAAAATTTTTTTTTATCTTTTCTGAAAAGTCAACAAAATTTACTATTTCAACTTCAAAATATCAACTCAAACCTGCGAACCAAACGGACCCTTAAGTAATTTTACCTTGCCTCTTGAAAATACACTTGTAAATCAGATCTTTAGCTTGGTGCATGGATTAGAGTTTAATAGGGTGTTTGGTGAATGAGTTGAGTTTAAGTTGAGCTGAAATTTTTAAATTAGAATAGTAATTTTTATTGACTTTTTAAAAAAAGATAAAAAAAAAATTTTAGAAAAAGATAAAAAAAAAATACAGTTTAACTTGAGTTGAGTTTGAGTGCCAAACAAGTTAAATTTTTTAAGTTGAAATTGTTTGAATTTTAAAAAATTAATTAAAATTTTTATTAATTTTTTTAAAAATAAAAATAATAAAATAATAATAAAATTGAGTTAAAATATTTTATTTTGAATTAGTGAATTCCCAATTAAAAAAACTTCCTGATAATATTCGTAAGGGGCGAACATCGTTTTTAATATGATATAACTTTTTTAATGGACTTTTTATTTTGTGCTACAAGTAGAGTGGACATTTTTTAATAAGAAATAAAACGAAGCTTTTTTTTTTTTTTTTTTTCAAACAAAGTTTATGGGTAGTTTATTCAGTTGTTATGCTTATTTATGGGTTTTAAGACATGAATTAATTGGTTTTTTTTTTTTTTTTTTGGGATAAATGACATGAATGAGTTGTTATCAAGCATAAACAAAGGTGTATATTATAATTAGAAATTTATAATGTTATAATTAACGACAATTTTAAGCAAACAATTAATACAATGACGTCATTGGTTCTCTTTACTATTTATATATATATATATATATTCGTATGGAATTATCACTGGTCTTTATTTGCAACTACCATTTTCCTCAATGTTTCTACAATTTTATTAGCATTAAATTTATATATTCTGTTAATTCTAATACGTGAGTTATAGACATTTACAACAAATTATAACTAATGTAATAATGATGAAACCACGTAATCACAATTACAACAAATCTTTAAAATTTTATCTTTTAATCTGTTATTATTCATTATGCTTTCATGTTACATCAAATCAAACTGTGTCTGTTTACCTCAAAAAAAAAAAAAAAAAAAGAAGAAGAAGAAGAAGAAAAACAAATGTATTTATTAAGAGGTTAAATTACGAGGTAAATTTTTGTTGATATTTTGTTAGGATAAAAAGGAAAACATTATTGATATCATATAAGACCCAAATCATTAGATCTTATACAAATGTAAATTATCTCAATGAAGATTGTATTGTCCAAAACTTTATAATTTCGATAGAGGGTTTTTTTTTTTTTTTTCCCTCTCTCTCTCTCTCTCTTTTTATTTTTAGTTTTTATTTTTAGTTTTTATTATTCGGTTGCAGATAAAGAATTCTCCATCTTTGAATCCATGATTTAAATGCAGAGTGATGGTCCACTTTGATAACAGGTTGTAAACGTGACCTACGAGATGGAGTGCACTGAATTGTAGCAGTTGAGGATGGAAAAAAGTGCAGCAAATGGGCCCGAATTTTTGGGCCCACAGCATGGTTCTCGACCCATATCAGCTCTAACTTTAAAGTGTAAAGCGGCTTTCTATCTCGTCTGGATCACGTTTTATCTGTTCTTTCACTTGTCTGCTTGGGCATGGAAGACACGTGCAACACGCATCCTCTACTTTTAGAATAATTGCCGTGCTCTCTTATCCAATTTTTAAAACAACCAGTTGTTCTTGAATTACGCGCGAAGCGTAATAAACAAACGAAGTAAGAAAAACAAATGATTAAACCGTCACGTAAGTAATCACATAACAATAATATAGATGATACATAATAATTATTAAAGAATGGATAAAAAAACACATTTGTGCTTTTATATGAAGGTAATAAATAAATTAGTTGACGGAATAAATAAATAAATAAATAAATAAATAAATAAGAATGTTCCGTTTGGATGGAATGCTCATTTTTAAAAAGAAATTTTTTTTTATTTTAAATTAAAAGTCTTTTATTTTGATAATAAGATGGTGTTTGGATGTAACAATAATTTCTATCTTGAAAATAAAAAGTTGTTTGGAATGAGAAAAAATAATATTAGAAACTGTGTATTGTGAGAAAATTCTAAAAGAATTCATTTTCTTTTTTCAAAAAAGTATTGTACAAAATAAGTTTAAAAATAAGATAAAAATTTTTTTTTTTCAAAATGAGATAATGATGGAAATATTTGAGAGAAACATTTTTTTTGCAAAAATTTTCAAATTTCAAAATTAGACAAGTCATCTAAACATAGAGTAAGTGTTCCGAGACGGTTGATAGACCCATTACGTGATAATAGGTGACTGGACTATCATGTGATAGTTCAGGAGTAAATACGAAAATATTGTTCATCAGTTTATTCATCATTTTGAAATATGGAATAAAAGTATAAATTGTTAATTAGTTCTTAAGTATCTATTTGTTCCAAAATAGTACCTCCAAATAAATAGTAGTTCCACGTGTGTTTTAGTCATAATTTTTTTATTATTTTTAAAATTTTAACATTATAACTTAACTTCCAATTATATTTGCACCCATCAAAATTACATATATCCCCAATTAATAAAGGCACCCTTAACAAAACTTTGAAAATTCTCTCTTTTTATAGATAGTTTTATGCAACACTAAAATTTTTTTCCCTCATATCCCATTTAATTTTAATTTGCTTTGTAAAAATAAAATAGTAAAGAAATTTACTTAATTAAAAAACTTTTATCAAAATAGAGGAAGGATAAAAAAAAACTTTTTACTTTGTGTCAGTAAAATCTCACTTCTTAACAACTTCTTATTCCCTCCCACAAAAAAACAAAAAACAAAAAACAAAACAAAACAAAAAAATCTTCATATATCTCACTCGTAGTTACGGATATAACTTAACAATGATAATACACATGATTCTACTAAAAAGCACAGATTTCGAATTCCCCCATCCCAAATTCCAAAAAAAAAAAAAAAAAAAAAATCTCTCATTCATCTTCCCGAATCTTTCATCTCTCTTATGTTTCTCTATCCTTCCTCTTCGTGAGTCTTGCTTTTCACTCCTAAATATCTTTTCATCTATGATAAGGGCTTAATCTTAGTCCAGGATTTGAACAAATAGCCATAGGTCGATTTTGGAGGAATGTTTAGTCACTCCTTCTTTGTGCTTTGCATGACACATGAATAATTATACTGCATTTTAGCAAAATAATAATATTAATAATAATTGTTGACGGTGAAATTCTGTCAACTCAAATAATCCTCATAAGGTTGCACTCACGGTCGTCTCTCATGCGAATCAAAGAAAGAAAATGATGAACATATAGAGATTTATAGAGGTTCACCTCAATGGAAACTATATCTTCTTTGTATTCGGTGGGGGTGATTTCACTATTCTTAATAAAGAGTACAAATGGTTTCTCTATTTGGGAGAGATCCAGTCCTCTAATGGGATTGTAATATAATAAAATACCCTTTTTCTCTAGACAAAATGGTTATCCTTTCCTACGTTCAAACCGAATAACCCTTATAAGCCACAAGTCTTCACCTTTCCCCATGTCTCGAAGATTGAACCTCTATTTGGTGATTGTTCTCTCGAGTTTTCCGGAGTAGTCGGGTGGCGGTTTTGTCCTCGGAATCTTGTACAACTCTAAGTTCACTAATGTCATCTGTCACGCCCATTGTCAGCGTCATGACCCCTCAGCGTTGTGCTAAACATGTTGATGGGGAAGTACTCAACGCCGTTTCATTGAGAAGTGATATGATTACTCGACGTATGAGGAACATCTGCGTGAGTGTATCTTGAGGGTCTTCAACCACTGGCATGATCATTATTTTAGCCAATTGATTCGAGATGAATGTTATCTCGACGGTGGTGCAACAATAACAATAATAATAATAATAATATGTAATTATATTACGATATGTTTTTCATAATCATTAAAACATTCTATTTATAATTAATTGGGATTTTTTTTTTTTTGATAAATTGGGATAAGTTTTTTATATCCTGATAGTTTAATCTTAAGTTGAGGCATTAAAGTGAGAGTATATTTAGAATGAGTTTTCATGTAATTTTACTTGAAGGTAAAATTTTAACTATAATTTAGTGGTTGTTTACTATAATTTGGTTGGAGAACATTCGATTGGTGCAAATAAATTTATTCTAATTAAAGAAGAGCTACACGATCTGAAAACAAAGTATGACCTTCTGAAATCCAGATTGCCAACTGAAGAAAACCCGACAATCCAAGAACAAGAAAGAGAAGAACACCACAAACAAACAAAACGAAACCAACACAACGCATCAAATTCTGAATCTTCCTCTCCTTCACCGGCCTGAAGATCAACACCCAAAGAATCTAAAATCTCCGGAGGCTACAGTGAGAAACCAGACAAGAAATGGGGTTCTTCACTCTCGCCGTCGGTGGCCTCGGTTTCATATTCATCGGGGCGTGGGAAGCCTTCACCTTTGCGACCCCAAAACCATCCCAAATCTCCCTTCCTTCTTCGCCTCTCACATCGATCCAAACCCAGTCAACTTCCAAGCCAAACCCATCTTCTTCTTCTTCGTCGTCGTCGTCGTCGTCGTCTTTGTCTTTCCTTTGCATCTCGGTGTTCTCCTTCCTCTTCATCCTGAACTCGCTCTTCTCCTTCGTCGACGCGGTCAACTCGCGCGACCGAGTCGGCTCAGCCCTCCAACTGCAAGCCCTCGCCATCGCCTCCCTCTTCTTTCTCTACGCCGTCGCCGGACTCCTCGTCAACTCGGCCAATTCCTTCTCTTTACCTTCTTCCCTTCTCGATTTGATCGCTCTCTTCGCTTTCGTCGAAGAATTTCTTCTGTTTTACCTCCAGAGAAAAGACGAATCCGGAATCGAGAATCGCTACTTCGATCTTCTCCTCGTCCCGATCGCTGTATGCGTTTTCTCAACAATTCTCGACCTAAAATCCCCCAAAAATTCGAACTTTCCCAAATTCGCCCGCGGAGTAGGGCTGATTCTCCAGGGAATGTGGTTCGTTCAGATGGGGCTTTCGTTCTACACCAACTTGATCGCTCATGGGTGTTCTCTGCACGAGAAGAGCAGAGGGAATTACACGGTGAAGTGCAAGGGACATCCTGAGTATCACAGAGCTAGGGCTATTGCGACGCTTCAGTTCAATTGTCACCTTGCTCTTCTCGTGGTTTTGGTGTCGTTTTTGTACTCCGTGATCTGTCGGAGATATGGCGGCAATGGCGAGTTTATGCCTTACAGACCACTCGCCGCGGAAATGCAGCCATTCGAGACTCATAACCAGTTCACTTTGGATTCTGATGAAGAAGAAGAAGAAGAAATCAGAGAAGAGGACAATGTGGGTTCAGAGCAGAAGGCAGGTAAAGTGGAACTTGATTTGAATGGTCATGTATCTCATCAGTAGTGAGGTTTAGATATGGACAAATTTTTGTTAATTTTTCATTTGTACACACGAATTTGGGAATTACCCTCATAATGGTTTTGTAGATTTGGCTTTTAGATCTATGAAATGTGATTGAGTTGGTTCTCTAAAGTTAGTATTGTGATATGGATTTATGTATAAATGATATATCTCAAAATGATTGCTTGAATTGTTTGAACTCAAGTTCTTGGATAATGCTATTATGAGAGGCTCGTGAGTTTTTCTGTTAGATTGTAAATTGAACCCAAATCGCTAAGTTACTCGTATGTTATGATGTTTGTATGTGGTTTGGGCATACTTTTTTTATTGAGATAGTTTTTCGGATGAGTTCTATCGAACCTCATTTAACATGGTATTGGAGTGAGAATTTGCACGCGATAATTGGTTTGGACTCGTTAGGTACGAGTGTTTATAAGTGGATTGAGCATTCTCTTTTTATGCAAGTTTTTGTGGATGATTTACCCAAGTCCATTAAACATTTCCAAGTACATTTTCTACCTCTTTCAGGCACCCGATTGTAAACCAAGAATGATGCCATTAAAGACATGACTACTATTTCTATCTATGTCTTCACCAAATTACCATCCAGTAGTCAAAAGTGCTATTCTGTTAATAGCATCTAATGGAGGATTGTGGAAAGTGGAAACCCCAGATATACATAAAGCATCCAAACTTTGAAATACCGTGTTTAGGATCATGTTAGTTTGATCTGCACTTTTTTCTCTTTTTGTTAGGTTTCCCTTGACCTGTGTTAGTAATTTTGGGTCATGATTTTCTTTTTTCTTCTTCTTTTTTCTTTTTTCTTTTTTCTTTTTTTATTTTTTTTACGGCAATGTCAAGTCTTGCCAAGTCACAATTATGCTAGAGTTTTTTGGTAAGTACAATTATGCTAGAGTTGAAGGTATACAAAAGTAATTGAAGTTTGTCAATCATTGTTTTGGATTATTGAGCTTTTTCCACTTGACTTTAAATGTGTCCATACATCAACTCTATTATTTAGCAAAAAAAAAAAAGAGTACTTTAAAGGTTGAAACATTGATCATAACTATTCCCATCTCCAAGCAGGAGTGTAATTATAACAGTACTCAGAATCGTTATATATATATATATACACATTATATAATCTTAGGACCAATAGAATTAGGTGTCTATTAACTCGCAAGGTACTATTTGAGCAATTAGAATTCAGAATAAGCTCAAGGAGGTTTTGCACAGCGTGAAAGCTTTTGCCTTGGAGGATGTGATACTGTGAATGTGTACATGAAAGAGATCGTAAGTTGGTCTGTTATTATTATTTTATTTGGTTAATCTTGTTTTAATTGTTCCCGTACTTCTCCACAACAGGGTTTAAAATCTGAATATCAGGTTATCTGCTCTGCATATATCTGTGTCTTGAGAAAAACAGATCAATTGAGGACTCAAAAAACGAGAGAGAGACACCTGTTTACGTGTTCTTTATGCGATAATGAGCTCGACCGTTGGACCCTTGTTTTTACTTTTTCCAGAGTTTTGATCAGAGAATGTTGCTTCTATAAAAAGTAACACTTGAAAATGGTACCTAAAATTTGAAAAGAAAACCAGGGGAGGATTCGTTAATAGGGGTAACAAAAAATGCGGGTCTGACGCTATTTTAATTATTAGATTCCGCTTAATTATCACATCTTTCTTCTTAATTGATATGATTTTTTTTTAAACGTCTTAAATGATATAATTGATACGTTTCTTTTTCTTTTTTTTTTTTTTTTCATAATTCAAGAATTTTGAAGGCTCAAATTCTTAGCACCTGTTTTAGGGGATATTTAGAGATTATACTTTGAAGGTTGGGTTGAGAATGTGTGTTTGAAAGAAAAATTTTTGAAAAAATTTTATGTAATATTGAAAATTATGCAAAAAATTAAAATGTATTAGGGAAAAAAAATATAAAATAGATCTTGTCTTGTTCGTCTCGTCGTTATGAGCATTTTAATATAAAAATTATCTCATTCAGATTTGAAATGAGAAAGATATGAACTTTTAAAGTTTAAGTTTTTTGAAAATAGAAGATAATGAAAATTTGATATAAAATTAAGATTTTAAAATCCACATGATAAAATACTATCTCCAATTGGTACTCCAAACGAGACTTTTGAAGTTCCATTTGGATCTTCATTTCAACCCATTTTTTAAATTGAAAATCAAATTTAAGTGAACGAAAATGTTGTAGAAAAATATTTAGGGGGTGGATGGTTCACCCATTCAAATCATCCAACTCAAACTTTTATTTGTCTTTTTCCCAAAAAATTTTTGTCTTTTTCCCAAAAAGTTTTTTGTCTTTTCTGAAAATTCAAAAAAATTTACTATTGAAACTTAAAAATCCCAACTCAAACTACTCCACCAAACTCCCCCTTAAACAATGTATTTAACGGATATCAACGAAAGCTAAATAAATGAATAAAATGAAATGAAATAAAACCAAAATCGATCATTGCACTATTCAATTGTTTGACTCTGAGCAACTTCATCTTGTTATGTGCTCATTATAACGGTATTGAACCTTTAATCCACGTGATCTCATATTTTCAAAGCACTGTAAGAAAACTCAAAGGTCGATCAAGCTTTTAAGTTGGGATGGGAAAAAATGGCTTCAAATTCTTAACCTATCGGTTTATAGGTCTTCATGATCAGGCCGCCAACTCTTTCAAGTTACTTGACTATGGGACATCTATTGTCAATAGGAACTCAAACATATACAGACCGGTTTGACAGAATTTTTACTAAAAAAAAAAAACACTTATAAATATGACATAAATTTATAAATCATTACGTGAACATGATATAAAAATTAATACTAGACTAATATAACACAATATTAAACTAAAGTTAACTAAAATTTGTATTATATTAGTCAAGAATTGAGAATTGTGTCATGTTAGTCAATAGATGAAAAAAAAGGTGTGTCTTCGTTAATTTTCTCTGTTTTTAAACTTTTAATCAGTAGAAGAAAAGAAGTAAAAATTATGATTTTTCAATAAGTATTTAGGAATCACATTTTTAAATGAGTTTTTGAAGTAAAAATGATTACAAAGTTTTTTTTAATAAT
Source organism: Ficus erecta (assembly GCA_008635985.1). NCBI lineage: Eukaryota > Viridiplantae > Streptophyta > Magnoliopsida > Rosales > Moraceae > Ficus > Ficus erecta. The sequence continues at coordinate 1,315,898 of BKCH01000009.1, forward strand.
TTATAAAATCATTAAAACTAAAGTTTATAGCATCTATCTTAAAGTCTGATCCAACTTTTCCGAGCCTATTCAGAAAAGCTTTTTCTGCCTTTGACAGAAAGTTGATTGATTGTCTAAATACTTTCAAGAACAGCTTTTGAATTCAGGAAGTTAAAAACAGCTTTTAGCTAGCTCTACTAAACACGCCATCTGCACCTAGAAGGCTAGAACAGTCAATTGATTTTCTGTTGGTTTCTTCAATTGCATCATTGTTTGTCTGACTTAATTAACATTAACTTGGTATTATTGCACGAGTTATTAATTTTCAGCTGGATGCCGCTATTTGACGAAGGTTGGTTTTGGAATTTTCAAGTATTTCTCGCGTTACGTTCAAGAGTCATTGTGTTCGCACCTTTGAATCCTGTTCGAGTCCTTAGAGACAAATGAAAATCTAGAAGCTTAACAGAAAATACGAGAATACTTTCAAGAGGAAAAAAGAAAAATACGTATCGTGACAACTTAGAATTAGAGAAATAATACGAGGTCGGCCATGACTACTATTGATTTGCAAGCATCTGGTTTGAAACAAGGATGATTAATTATTCTTTGAGAAGGTTCCAACCAAAAGAAAGAAAGAAAGAAAGAAAGAAAGAAAAAATATCTAATCATGCATGATTGCGGAACCGGCCTAACTATAATTTTACATCTAATTCCCTCGTATGGTAGAAAATTCGAATCCTTATATTCAAGTGTATATGTATATATATACAATTTGATAGATTTTAACAATTATCTTTTTTGCTTATCAAATTGCGTTAATTAATTTGCATTTCTTTTTTGTTCAGATAACATCTAACATTTAAAACTACTCAACATTTCATACAAAAATCTCTACCACATTTAAAAAAAAACTTTTTTTTTTTTTTTTTTTTTGACAAAAGGGGGGAGATCTGGGAGATCAATGTTGAAGCCTTGAAGGTGAATATGGCAACTAACTATATAAAATTTTTTTTTTCCCTTTTTGAACTATATATGTTATTATTTGTTAATCATGTACATTGCAATTTGCAAATTCTAATGGATTGTTTGGCTCTTCAATTTGGATTGAACAAGTCTATTTCAGTTTTTGGATCTTTTTCTAAAAGTCCACAAAAATTTTAACTATTTTTTTAAAAGTCAATACTAACTCCTACCTAAAAATTTCATTCCAAACAAGTACACCAAACGCAAACAAAGAGTTTTTTTTTTCCATGTATAATTGCTTAATTAATCTAAATAATTACAATGTACAGTTCTTTAATAATTAATAAAATAGAAAACAAGACCTTTTTTTAGGAAAACAAGAAATAATTCAGCATGACAACAATTTTATATTTACCGGATAAATTAGATTCTAATTTGCTCGCTTAAAAAGATAAGAACAACAACTCATCGAACTTGTTTGTCTTTCCAATATCATAATAGACCAAAGAAGAAGGAGAACGGAAAAAAAAAAAAAAAAAAAAAAAAAAAAAAAAGGGACAAAACATGTAAACTAATTTCCCTCTTGCTTAAATCGATTAGAACCAATTTAAAAAAAAAAAAAAAAGGAAGTAAATATAGATTTTTTTTAATTTAACCTTAATAAAATTGTACTATAGGTCACCTCAAAAGTTGAATACTGTAAAACACAACAAAATATAACATCTCATGAAATGCCGATCGACCATAAATTTTATCGACATGCTACCAAATATAAAACCAGAATTTCACATCTAAATCTTTACAAATTGCTTTCTTTAATTTACTGAAAATGTGGAGATCACATAACTACTACAACAAATCCAAATATTTTCACACACTGTATATGTTACAACGATCACACACACACACACACATACATACATATATATATATATATATATATATATAACATGAGATGACTTTCAACACGCGACGTGAATAACAAATAAATAATAATAATCAAACAAACAAATTATAAAAACAATTAACTTAAATCACAATCTGATATCTTATTGACTTGAGTCAATAATTAATCAAGATGTTATGATCATTCCTTAAACGGCGACGTTGTATAGATCCCTAATCCCTTGAATATCATCTCCATTCAAACCCTTGGTGAGTCCCGCGCCAATAGACGGATACATGATAGCCCCTTCAACCGAGCTGTGCAAGAGCCCTAGAAGGTGCCCTATCTCATGCAAAGCCACCGTCTCCACGTCGAACGCGTCCGCCACCTCACCGATCGCCCAGCTCTCGTCGGCGTCCAAGTGCAGCCTCCCGTCGGTCGGAGAAAATGCGTGAGCCAAAACCCCGCCGGCCCCGTCGAAAGGGTCGCCGTCTCCGTGGTCGCGGCTCTCAAAACTTACCCTAATATCAGCCTTGGTGTTGCCTTGGGCGCTGGAGAACCTGAAAAATGTGTGTTAATTAATGAGGTTGTATATCACTTCTGAAGTCTAGTAATTTATTTGTATCATTTCGATATGAAAATTATGCTTAAAATTATTATTCTTTTTTTTTTTTTAAATTAAAAGTGATGCGTTTAAATTTTGAATTTTTAAAAGTGGTATTCCTCTAAATCACCCACCTGAATTGTGTGTTGGAGGCCCAAGTCTGAAAGGCCCGGGCCACGGCGTCCATGGCTTCCGACGGCGTCCCCGCCGCGAAGCTGTAGGTCAGGCTGTACTTGGAGGATGGCCACCTAGGTTCTCCGGAGAAGAAGGAGTAGTGAGAGACATGATTAAATTCTCGGCCAAGTAATTTTCTGTGGCCATGGTGTTTAGGACTAGCAGTAGCAGTACTAGTTTTCTTGCCCGATCGCATTCTCGTCTCGTTATTTACGATATCCGCGACGGCGCAACGAGGCATCATCATTTTGGACAGGGTTTGGGAGTCCAAGGTTCCGGTGGGTTCAAGGTTGTAGTTGGTTTGGTATGTTTTGATGGCGGTTTCCAAGGGATCATCGAAATTGTTTATGTTGTCGTCGTCGGTAAGAGAATGGGTGACTTTTTGGGTTTGGGTTGGGTTACTGTTGAAGTAGCCAAAGTGTTGGAGGTACTTTTTGAGGTCATCAATGCCTTGGACATTGTCACCTTTCTTAGATCCCTCAAGATGTTTGAGAAACCCAAACGGTGATGAGGATGATGTTGATGAAGTGCTTGGTTTGTGATTATCATGATCATGATCAGGTTGAGCAGAATTTGTAGCAAAAATGATATGATGATCATGGGAGGAAACGAAATCGAGAGAGCTGATCATGATCATCATGATGATCAAGATCAGTGTGAAAAGGGAATGGTGATGAAACGCTAATGTAGAAGCCATGAGTAAAGGGAACAAACTAAGCATGCACTACGTGAATATTAATGTGAATATGAAAGAAGAAGATTTTTTTTTTTTTTTTGATGTGTTTTTTTCTGTGTTTTAATGGTACATTACTTCATTGTTTTCAGGGGATATTTATAGTAGAAATCCTTTAAATTAGGAGTGTCGTACTGTTTAGTATTGTTCAATTTTAATTTTACAAAATATGCATGCCATTAGAGAACCTTTTTTTTTTTTTTTCAAATATTGTTGTTGCCGTTGTTGGTATTATTTCGGCTAAAGACTAAGAGAGCTTTCATGGTTGCTTCGCCAATCGGCATTTCACATTTATCAGTTATCCCCTACGGAAGGAAATACTCCGTTTGACTAATTTAGGATAGTATTATTGGACTCTAAAATTAAATATAATATTTTGCAAAAACAAAAGGGAAAATTCTTAACTACTTCTAGTACTATGAAATATTAATTAAATAGATCCCTTTTTCAAACCATGGAAATCAGTCCCAACTTCGTTTATTATCGTACCATTGTCGAATAATTAATTAATGCTTCCAGTTAGTATTAAGTCATAGATTCTAATGTATAAATTGTACCAATTTGTTATACAAATATATTTTCTATATATTTAATTATAAAGCATTCATGAAGGTGTTTTCACGAATTTCCGTTAGATTAGATCATCGAATGAAAAAGAAGTTTCGGCTTTTAAATCTCAATTTGATTCTGGGTTTTCTCTAAAAGAAAAAAAAATTCAATAAGTAACTCATATGTAGGATAATCAAGAGGGGAAATTTTTTCTTTTTCAAAAAAAAAAAAAAAAAAAGTGTTAAAACGTGGATAACAGTAACTGCAGAAGAGTCAACCAATTCGTTATGTTGAATTCATATTTTTTCCTATATGCGTAAAATTGCAATTGGCAAATTCAAACTTAACTTCTACATGGAAATTCAATCCAAAAAACGAGGAGCAGAGGCAAATAAACGTGGAGGTACTATTACTAGCAAGGTCTAATTAAATAGTAGTTCCCATATACTCTCCTTGATTAGCGGAACAATTATCTGGTGTTGCAAAATAAAGTACAAATAAATAATAAAATAGTAACAATAATGTCACAAACAGTTGGTGCTCAGTTATGTTTTGTCCTATTACCTACTAGTTCTACAATTTCAAACTAAGGGTTCGTTTGGATCGCAGGTTCAGTTTGAGTTGAGTTGAGATTTTTAAGTTTGCATAGTAAATTTTGTTGACTTTTTCAGAAAAGACAAAAACTTTTTCAGAAAAGACAAAAAACATGATGAGATTTGAGTTGTTTAGTTTGAGTTGAGATGGTGAGGCAAACGGAGCATAAAAGTACTAATACAAACAAACAAAGCCAGCTAGATTTAAAGATAAACATTAGAATTTTTGTTTACATCTCTCTGCCGTAAAACGCTATGAACTTTGAAGTCTGATCATTACTTACGCTTTCCGTGATTTAAATTTGGGTCAATATAAGCATGTAGCACTGAAATCATACATTTTCTGACAACTTTTGTTCAAGAAACGCCAAATTCGACCTAACATTTAGACTATTTTGATTTTTTTGTTTGCTGAGGGAAGTATTTTGAATATTTTTACTGTACACGTATTGCTCGTTTTTCTCGGGTCTCTAGAATTAATACGATTAGATGATATAGTTTTACATTATTTAATTACTTGTTTCTTAGCTTGTTTTTTATTATTATTAGATTTCATTCTTTTCAACAGTTAAGGATATATTAGTCTTTTTATATTTTATATTATATTTTCTAATTAGCTTATATAAACTTTTTTTGGATGTATTATTTTGATTTTATTCATTGGAATAAGATACGCTAGCTTTCTTTTGTTCCCAAATTGGTTTTTGGTTTTCTACATGGTATTAGAGCTGAGGTCCGTACAACCACCGACGTCTGTACAACCGCCACCGTCCGTACACGTTCACTGTGCATACACATCCGCCGACATCGTTCGTATGCCCATTGCGGACGTCTGTATACTTTTTTCAGATATTCCATACAATCGCTCGTCTCTACACGTCTTGATTGTTTCTTGGTTGGATCTTGCACCGCAGTATTGTTCTCTCTTGTTTAGTGATTATTGGTTTGTTTTATTTACTTTCTCATCATGACTGGATGTAAAAATGAGTCTCTTCAGTCAATCAGTGTGCTATTTGAGTAGTTTCAGAAGTTCCTTGCTACACAGCCACAAGCTATGTTTGCCTCCTCTCATATAGGTTTGTCATCCTCTAGTTCTTCAGGTATATCTTCTTCCTCGTGGGTCCTAGATTCTGGAGCTTCCCATCATATGTCACCTGATCTATCATCATTTGTTTTTTTATCTCTCAATTCCTCTATGTCAGTTATGACTGCTGATGGTACTCCTATGCCATTAATAGGTGTTGGTTTAATTGTCACACCTTCTCTGTCTCTTTCAGATGTTAATCACATTTCTAGTCTTACTTTAAATCTTGATTCTGTTAGTCAATTGTGTTAGTTAGGATACTTAGTCTTTTTTTCTTCTTCCATTTGTTATGTGCAGGACCCGCAATCTCAGAAGCTTATTGGGATATGTCGTAGGCAAGGGGGACTTTATATTTTGGATCAGCTCAAAGTACTAGAAGTTGCAACTTCTAGTGTGGATCTATCATCTTTTCGTTTGAGTCGTTCATCTTCTGATTTTTATTTATGGCATTCTCGTCTTGGTCATGTTTCAGCGTCTTGTTTACAGTATTAGTTTCTACATGAGCATTAAAAAATTTAAAACCTCATGATATTTCTAATTGTAGTGGTTGCAAACTGACAAAATTTTCTGCTTTACCATTTTATAAAAGTATTTCCTTTTCTCTTACTCAATTTGATCTCATTCATTCTGATGTGTGGGAACCTTCTCCGGTTATCACAAAAGGGGGACACGATACTATATTTCTTTTATTGATGATTGCGCTCGATATTTTTGGGTTTATCTTATGAAACGTCGTTTTAATTTTCTTTATAAAAACTCAACATTCGGCTGTCATAAAGTGTTTTCGTTGTGATTTGGGAGGAGAATATACATCTAATGATTTTTCTAATTTGCCTGCCTCTGATGGAACCATTCACCAAACTTATTGTATAGATACTCTCGAACAAAATGGTGTTGCCGAAAGGAAACATAGGCATCTGGTTGAAATTACTTGTTCTATTTTATTGTCTTCTAGTATTCCTATTGAATTTTGGGAGAAGCAATTCTTACTGCTGCTCATTTGATTAATAGGATTCCAACCTCACACAATTCAAGTCTATCACCATTTGAAAAGTTGTATGGATATGCTCCTAATTATTCTTCCTTGCGTGTTTTTGGTTCCACCTGTTTTATCCTTCACCCTCATGTCTAGCGTAGTAAATTATCATTACAGTCTATTATGTGTGTCTTTTTTGGTTATGACGTAGGTAAAAAAGGATATCATTGTTTTGATCCAGTTAGTCAAAAATTATATGTCTCTCGTCATGTTGTGTTTGTTAAACATATCTCATTCTTTTCTATTTCTGCTAGCTCTCATAATCTGACCAAGTCTGATCTCATATATATCGATCTTTTCACTCTTGACACTAACACAGTCTCACCATTTGTTTCACAAGCACCTGCTCAAGTTTCAGATAATGTTTCTTGCAGAGTTCCCACTGATAGCTCAGCAGATTCTGGTACTCTGGTTCCTGATGCTACCATTGCTCCCTCTCCTTCTACAGCTGCCCAATTACTTCCTGAGACTGCGGCTTCTCATCCTCCTCCTCCCCTTGGTCATTCTACGCGTTCTTGTAAGTCTACTAAGCTATTAGATTTTACTTACTCTTGTTATTTTAGCTCTTTCACTTCCTTTTTAGCTTCTATTCATCATCTCTCTGAGCGATTGTCCTATAAAGAGACTATTTGTAATCCATTTTAGCAGGATGCTATAGCTGAGGAACTTATTGCTTTGCATCAGACACGGGACTTGGTACCTTTGCCACCAGGTAAAAGACCAATAGGATTTCGTTGGGTCTATAAAATCAAAACCAAGTCTGATGGCTCCATTGAAAGATACAAAGCCCAACTTGTTGCTAAAGGCTACTCTCAGGAGTATGGTATCGACAATAAGGAGACTTTCGCTCCAGTTGCAAAAATGACTACTGTTCGCACTCTCATTGTAGTTGCCTCTGTTTGTCAATGGCATATATCTCAGATGGATGTTAAAAATGCCTTTCTGAATGGTGATCTTCATGAAGAAATTTACATGGTACCTTCTCCTGGTGCTTCTCATCAACCTGGTAAAGTCTGTCATCTCATACAAGCCCTTTATGGTCTCAAACAAGCACCTAGAGCTTGGTTTGGGAAGTTTTCTATGGTGATTACTTCGCTTGGCTTTCGCTCTAATAATCATGATTCAGCTTTGTTTGTCAGATGTACTAGCGCAGGTCGTATTCTACTATCTTTATATGTTGATGATATGATTATTATTGGTGATGATGTTGATGGTATTAAAGTACTAAAAATTGAGTTAGCTTGTTGTTTTGCCATGAAAGATTTGGGCTCACTACGTTATTTTTTGGGCATTGAGGTCGCCTTTTCTCCGAAAACTTATATTCTCTTCCAATCAAAGTATATAGCCAATATATTTGAGCATGCACGTCTTACTGATAATAAGATTGTTGGGACACTTCTTGAGACTAATGCTCAATATACTTATTCTGATGGTCCTCTTTTGCCGGATCCTAGTTTATACCGTACTATTGTCGATAGCTTGGTTTATCTCACTGTCACTCGGCTAGATATTGCACTTGTGATTCATATAGTTAGTCAGTTTGGCACTGCACCTACTGCAGTTCATTGGGCTGCTGTTCTACGCATTTTGAGGTATCTTCAGGGCACTCAGTTTTAGAGTCTTTTACTTCCATCTACTTTGTCTTTAGAGCTTCGTGTTTACTCTGATGCTAATTGGGCTAGTAATCCAACGGATCGCAATTCCACTATTGGCTTTTGTATCTTTCTGGGTGACTCTCTTATATTTTAGAAGAGTAAAAAACAATATGTTATTTCCCGATTCTCCACTGAAGCAGAATATCGTGCTATGGCTTCTACTACCTGTGAGATAGTCTGGTTGCGTTGGTTACTTGCAGATATATGTGTTTTTCTTCATCGACCTATTCCCTTATATTGTGATAGTAAGACTGCTATTCAAATTGCCCGCAATTCAATGTTTTATGAGCGGACCAAACATATTGAGATTGATTGTCATGTCATTCGACATCACCATCAACTTGGCACAATTACATTGCCTTTCGTTTCTTCTTCCATACAGATTGCTGACATGTTTATCAAAACGTTTTTTGCTTCACGTTTTCGTTTTTTATTTGACAAACTCTCAATGCTACTTGCAGTAACATCGTGAGTTTGAGAGAGGATGTTAGATGATATAGTTTTATATTATTTTATTGATTGTTTCCTATTATTATTAGGTTTTCTTATTTTCAACAAGTAAGGGTAGATTAATATTTTTATATTTTCTATTATATTTTATAATTAGCCTATAAAAATGTTTTTTGATGTATTATTTTGATTTTATTGATTGGAATAAGAAACCCTAGCTTTCTTTTGTTCCCAAATTGGTTTTTTTGGTTTTTTACAAATACAAAAGCATATCATTCTATTCTCTCATCGTATATATTGTATATATGTGTATCCAATAATATGCTCAACTAGTTATTGTCAATAATAATTGAATTAAAAGATTGTTAAATTCTTTTTTTATTAATTACCTGATTTAATTAAACTACCGAAAGCGTAAATAAATAAAAGACACAAACAATTTTTACGAGTTTCGGTTACACCTACTCATCGGGGCCACGTCCAGCTATCGAATAATCCACTAATATCAAATAGTTACAAGTACTCTCGAACTTATACAACCCAAAGTCTTCATCTTCCTATCGTCATCGGTCGTCTTGAACATATTAGCCGGATCTATTAGGCAAGCACTGTTCATCTTGTCATTGAACTCCCTTCAACTGAAAACGCCTTCTCCCGAAAGCTTCAATTTCTTTTTCCGAAGAACGAATAATGACCACTTGAACTTAATCTCAAATATGCGTGAATTTCCAAGTGTCCGAGGTAAAGCAATCTGTATTTAAGACCCATATACATAGTAGTAATAACTAATCTCCAAGTAGATCTCGAATTAGAATTAATTCAAATTTCAAACTGTTTCATGATGTGTTGCAACTATGGCTGTAAATCGGGTGGGGTCAGCTTAATCTTGAATTTTGGGCCGAGCTGCACACTGCGGGTGAAGAAAAATGTGGGCCACGACAACTTGGAGAGGCCCAAACCCGGCAAGCTGTCGGACTACAGCGGGTAGGCCAGGTTCGGTAGGGCCTACATTTTGGCTCACTTTCTATGTGATTTAGGCTTTTTAAAATAATAATAAAAAAAAATCAGTATTTTTTGTATTCCATTTGAAGCCAAATATAACAGTTTTTTTTTTTTTTTTTTTTTTTAATCATTGGAATTACTTCAGGATTTAGACTTGGGACCATTGAAAAAATAAAACAAAATAATTTAGAGGCTAATTCCTCAATTCTGGAATTTCTTTTAAGCTTTAAAATTCAAAGTAAGAATATGTGCATAACTAAAAAATACAAACGGATGAATCAATGATATAACTTAAATATAATAGGATGGAAATACTAGTAAAGAATTAAACAGTAAAGAACATTAATAAAAACATGCTTGATGATCAAAAAATAGCTTAACTGCTTATTGTAATAGTTCACAAAGCAAAGAAGTTGAAAGTAAACTAAACAATTCAACCATAAACCAATCTAAGATAGCATATCCTAAAGCCTTGTGTCTTCCTAAATCCTAAATCCTGACAACATCAAGCAAATCAATCTAATAGAACAATTGCTCCTTTATGCCCAGCCTGCCCCTCCTTGGTTGCAACAGAACAAGTCGAGTCTGAGAGGAGAAAAGATACCATAACAGAGTTAATTATAGGACAACAACTAAACCAAAAAAAAAAAAAAAATAATAATAATAATAATGAATAAATTCAAAAAGTTAAAAAATTACCAGAATCAATGTCTTCATATGCAAAAAAAACAAAAAAAACAAAAAAAACAAAACCCTCTTCTTGCAAATCAGACATTTTAATTTTCAAAGAATCATATAACCGAAAGAATAATAGCAAAGATCTTCAATATATCTAGAACATCACACTTATATTCTTAATTTCTAAAAAAAGAAAAGAAAAGAAAAGAAAAAAACTCCGCGTTCGCTTTATTTCACAGTATAATTGAAAACAAAACATGGAATCTTTCCACGGGATATACATGAAAAAAGTTGAAAAAGATACTTTATCCCATCATTCTAGGGATAAACATACTTTATCCCATCAATTGGGGTGAAATTTTTCAACGGTAAGATTTCATTAAATGGTTCATATGTTGTATATATAATTTAGATTTATTTGCATGAATGCGCTATGAACTTTTTAAATTTAGCAATTTTTAGTCTTTAAATTTTTTTTCCGGATAATCAACCTCTTGAACTTTTAATTTTTAACATTTCAATCATTTTTACTTAAATTCATTAAAATCAAGACAATTTTTTTACACAATACTTACACATTATAGTTCAAAAGAGACAATGTTGATCTTTTTGCTTAATTTCAATATAATTTTCTATTTAAAGTTTAGGTTTAAGTTTGTATATAATTGAATTAAGGTTTAAAGTTTAAAAGAAATTATATTGAAGTTAAGTAAAAATGTTCAACAATGCTCTTATCGAACTATAATGTACAAGTTATGTGTAAAAAACCGTTCAAATTTCTATGAATTTGATTAAGAATGACTGAATTGTCAAAAATTATAAATTCAGGGAGCTAATTGCCAAGAAAAAAGTTTAGGGACTAAATTGCTAAATTTAAAAAGTTTAGGGTTATCTATACAAATAATCTAAAATTTATTGTAAACTCAACTACATTATTTTTTAGGGCAATTACTGAATATATATACATATATATATATATATATATATATATTTCCAAATCCAACTAGCCGGCAAAATGTTATATTAGAACGTCGTCATTTATTAAAAAAAAAATTTCTGCCAATATATAAAAAAATAATGTTAAAAAACATTGGTAATATTAAATATCACCTATTTATAAATTATGGATTCTATATTTAATAGATCCCAACTTCTATCAATAAGGGTGTTAAATATTAGCAGTGTTACAAGCATTTTCCTATATAGAAATTAGAAAGAAGAGGAATTTGAATTCTACGGATCCTTAATATATAATCTACAAATAGATCCCAACCTTTAGCAGTGTTTAATATTAACAGTGTTACAAGCATTTTCCTATCTGGAAATTAGAAAGAAGAGGAATTTGAATTCCATATACATATATATATATATATGTATATGAGACCAAACATTGAACGGCCAGGTAATATTGCAATGACATTGCTTTAGTAAACAGAACTCAAAGCATACTTATGCATTCAAAATATTTTTTCCGAAGCTGACAAAAACTTCTGCAGAACTACAAAACCATATAGGCAAAAGATTGTCAAACTGAATCTTAACTTTTCTTCTCCCAAACCAGTAGACAGACTTCTAACGGTAATAACTTTTTACCAGGCAAAGTTTCTTTTATCACAAGACAGAGAGAAAAAAAGAATGTACGAGAGAGATAACAAGAAGAAGGCTGATTACTATTTACATTTGTTCATTTTCTAAGTCCCTTCTACTTTTGAAGAATCTACACAAAACGGCATACAACAGAAGGCTGAGTGTACTTGTCAAGGCCAAAAGCCAGTAGTATTTGTCTAGCCTGGCTTCGTTCATGTCATCGGAGAACCAGCTGTTCTTTCCCTTTGATCTTGTCAAGTCCTCCACAACTGTTATGAGAAGTGCGCTGAGGAAGCTCCCGACTCCGAACACGCTGTTGTATAGCGCGAAAGCCATCGTTCGCATCCTTACAGGGACTTCGGAGTAGAAGAATTCTTGCATCCCGACGACGGTGAATATGTCGGAAATGCCTAAGAGTATGTACTGAGGCAGCAGCCAGAATATGCTAAGCGGCACGGTCTGAGAATGTGAGCCAAGGGTCATCTCAGCTTTTCTGCTGATCTTTAGCCTTTGAGCTTCCACACTTGCTGCTATGATCATGGCTATGATCGAGAGGAACATCCCGGTTCCCATTCTCTCCATCACGGTGATGCCCTTTTTGTTTCGGGTCACCAGACGCGTAACCGGGATCAGAACTCTGTCATACAAAGGCATCAGGAGGATTATAGACAGTGTAATGGTGCTCTGAAGTGTGGCTGGTGGAATCTGGAAGTTTCTTCCGATGTTTCTCTTCATTGTCATTCCTTGTTTTGTGAAGAATGTTGCGGGTAGTTGGAAGATCACGGCAAACAATAGAAGCATTGTCCAAATGGGGAAAAGCCGAAGTACTACTTTCATGTTTTCGAGCATGTAATTAGTACTTTTCGCATTCTTGTGATCCAAGCTATCCATGCTACTCAAGTTATGGTGACAAAGAGGTTTCTCTTGAAGCCTATAAACAAGCCAAGCCAAAAGGTCAATCACAAACTCATGCACATTACAAATTAGAGTACCTGAATCGAAAAATCCAACGAGAAAAAACTAAAAAAAAAAAAATTACTTACTCTAGCTCGACAATGTCATCGACATTCGGTAACGGAATTCTGCAACTTAGTAACTTTGATGCGGTTGTTTTGATGCTTTGAACCATGCTTACAATAGGCTTACTATTGCTCCCCATATTCTCAACCTGTTTGTATATATAAATTCTACTTCCAAACGAGAAAAAAACGACCGATACAAGCATCGCTATGGCGGGGATAGCGAATCCTAGAACCCAGCCAAAAGTGTCTTGGATGTAGGACATTAAAGTGACTCCCAAAAGACTCCCACTGCAGACACCAAAGTACCACCATTGGAAGAACAAGCTCTTGATGTTAGACTTTTGCTCCTCTTTGCTGCTAGGCAATTCCTCTTCCTCGTCGAGTTGGTCCGCGCCAAACGCTTGCAATGAAGAGTTGTATCCACCTTGGCCAAGAGAAATCAAACAGAGAGACCAGAAGAGAAAGGTGGTAGATCTTGTTCTGTTTGCAGGAGACCAAGCCCAAACCGATGCCGATGAAGTCAACGCCACTAGCCCCTAAAATAACAAAAATCAAAATAAATAAAATCAAAATCATGAATTTTAAGAATTTGACAAATTATGGACATGACATAGGCGGACAAACTTACTCTGGACCACATTAGTTCCCAAAAACAATAAAAATAAAAAATCATGGTATGACCAAAAAGAAGTACAAAATCACATCAGGAAAACAAGAGGTTTACTCTTACTATCCTTGGAAATAAAAATAAAAATAAAAATGAATCGAAACTCATGTGTAATTAGAAATAAATTTAATCATAAGCAACAAGAAGACCAAGATATCAGAAAACAGAATGCGAATTTCGGTTTTCATGGCTAGATAGTATTAAAAAAAAAAAAAAAAAGAATTGGGAGTGAGGACTTACCACAACATAGAGGAAAGAAGAGGCCAGTATGGTGGTATACCTATGCAAATAAGAGTCAGCAAAGGGTGCAATTAGGAGTGGCAACATGGATGTGAAGCCACCCCAACTGTTCACTGTCTTTGCTGCTGAGGAATTTCTCATCTTCACCACATCTGTTAGATACGTCACTAAATTTGATGCCACTCCTTTGAATGCAAATCTCTCCATACCAGCAATCACTGTACATATATATATATATATATTTGTATATTAGCACCAAAAAACAAGGTTCCTTAGTCAATGGAGGATAATTAAGAAAACTGATCATGGGAGAACTACTAAGGAGGTCCACTCCATTACTGTTGGGCTATTAAAAAAAAATTCAATTATGGTGCTTAATTAAGCAAAAAGAGTGTTGGTTTTGTTTACCTATGAGGAGAATACAAGAGTAGCTAAGACCCTTTTCTCTTTGAGCTCCAGCCATGACACACAGAGAGAGGAGAAATTGCGGAAATGAGGTGGGGTGTATAATTGCAAAAAAAAAAATAATAATAATAAATAAATAAATAAAGAGCCAGAAGAAGAAGAAGAAGAAGAAGACGACGAAGAAGGAGGACTTCAAAGCAGAGACCAAAAAACAGATTTTATTCTGTCAGGTGTGGGGAAAAGGAAAAGACTAGGAGAACCGTTTTCTTTCCTTCATGAGCCTCCACCAACAAACAACTGTACTCCTATAGTAGTATATGTTGTTGTCCACTGTTGGTTTCCTTCTTCTTCTTCTTCCTTTTTTTTTTCCCCTCTAAATCTTTGTCAGAAAAAACTCAAACAGGGATTTGGATTTTATAGCTTTTAATGGGACACTAGACAAGTCACTACTAATTAAAAGCTCTCTCTCTCACTTTCTTAGCTCCAACTTTGCTTTGCATTATTTTGAAATAGTGATAAAGCGAAACAAGCACCTCCACCACTTTAGAACGCTAGTTTGGATGGACGTTAATACTTTATGTCAATATATATATATATATATATATCTATACATACATACATACATTTGTGTATCTGTATATACAGATGACATTAAGAAAAATATATCAGTAAGATTGTTCTGCGGGGATGCACCTCCTGAAGTACTGCCACTTCATTGCCACGTGGCATCTTCCTGACACCTAGATGAGTGTGTCTGCCATGTAAGCCAAAAGATTCTGAGTTTTGGAGCCTTGCGTATATATAAACATATACACTGATATCTGTTGTAAAATTTTCTTGTTCTCAAAGTCAGAATATTTATGAGGTCAAATTAACAGTTAAATTTGTGAAGTACCGTGAACGATTTACCTATTATGAAACAGAAGAAAAATTAGTGCTTGAAAATCAGAAAACCTTTGGAAAAAGAACTGAAAAACCTTAGGATCAATTATTATCATGAGAATCTAGTCATCGTCATGATGAAATTAAAGTAGGAATCTTCTAAATTGATTCTTGCCACGATGAGAAAATTCCATAAGGTACAAGTTATATCCACATATACACACACACACACGCACTGCTCTCTTACTCTATCAAGGGAAATATATGTAGTTGAGTCATGTCAATCATTTCAAGATATATACATATATACACGTGTATATGTATATTTGGTTTCATGAATCTCACGTACCCACTTGGTAAAAACCATTTTTGGATGTTGTTAGAGTTCCTTTAAATCTCCATTAAAAGAGCCTTCTTTTTTGGGGCCGAGAAAAGCTTCACTGAACTGAGGCACCATTGGATCACGTAACTTCTTTCAGTACTAAATTACATGATTAATAAAAAGAGAGTTGGTTTTGTGATGAAGTTCTCGTGCCGTGTCAAACAATTGTGTAAGTTTCAGCTATATATATATATGTGTGTGTGTGTAAGCATTATCTTTGTTTTTGGTTCAGCTTTTGTCTGTTCCAAACCCCATAAAAAGTTGTGCTGACCTGAATAATTGTAAACTGAAATTGGACTAATATATGCAGTGTGGTAATTTCTTCTCTATATACATATACGTTACATGTATACATATATACACATACATATATGTATACAAAATGACAGAAGCGTACGAAAGGCACAGAGGCACACACAATTCACACATGCAAACACACAAACAACACGCAGGGACTAGTTTAAGAGGGCTGAGGAGGATTTTTGTTTTTTTTTAAAGAAAAAAGGAAAAAAAAAAAAATGGTCGTATGAGCAGTCAGAGGAGTACTTGGAATGGACAAAAAGGGTCGTCGGAGACAGGAAGAAAGATGATTAAGATTTTTGGTGCTTATTGGGAAAGAAAGTGAGTCCACACTTTTGGTGGTTTCATGAGATGGATTGCACTTAATTTTGTTCATAAATGGGCACCACCACTAATGAGATTGTTTGGATAGTAACAAACACAGAACTTTGCCAAACATCATTTACAAAAAAATTTAATCGTATTGAAAACGAAGTTATCATACAGGACTTGATCTTTATATACACTCCCATCAAATTAGAAGGCTAGCTCCGCTATTGTATATACATATCATTTGCCAGTATGACCAAATCAAATCCACATAAAAAACACAATAATATTCTTTCAACGATATTTTTCACTTTTCTAAGAAATAAATATGATGACTATTTAAATCACACTTTGAGTGTATGTTGTGACTATCATGAGTATTTAGCAAATATTTGATGACTTTAATGTTTAATCTTACCAGATTCAGTATGTGAGAGAGGAGGGATTTGAGTAGGAACTTTTCGATTTCTAATCTGAGAGTGTTTTTATTATTTTTAATTTTTACCAATACTTGTGCATGGTAGTGCTCGATTAAGTCAATTTTTCGGACTTTGTAGAATGAATTTGAAACTAAATCCTCGTCTGCACGCCAATTGCCCTACCTTTTTCCTCAATGTTATCACATAATGGAAGTATAAGATAATATAAACTATTCTTTCCTTTTTTATCTCATTTTCATACACGACAAGACTACATTAAAAATAAATAAAAAATAAAAAATTCACAAAACTCAATACCCACTCACGTGTTTTTTTGAAAGTGTATTTGAAATTACACCAATTCTACGTAGAACAATATATATGGTACTTTGCTTATTACAGGTTATACAATTGAGATAAAAATATATACTCCCACCCACTAAGACATATAATAAGAATTTAAAGCTCGACTTTGAAAATCTCACGTGAAACTGATATTTTTGGGGCATATACAGAGATTTATAACTGTTTCATGAAATTATTCAGCTCATGATTTCCAATATAATGTGTGTCTACGTAGTTGTTCCACAATAGTTTGTAGTTCAGTTGACACGAAAGCAAAACACACTATAGTATCCATGAGTGCGCCTACATGAACCACGTCAAATACTTAAATCTTATCCGTCCATCAAAAGTAGAACTTCGGTACAAGACCACAAATTATTGATCTATTTATATTGGATTTTTTTTTTTCCTGAAAAAAAAAAAAAAGATGATTAGAAGGATGGAGGAGGATATACCAAGATAACTTAAGGAGAAAAGGAGAGCCCTCATGTGATATATGAATCCCTCTAACTCGAAGTGGATTGCCCATATATTTTGACCATGATGACAATGACGACTTGAACTCAAGACCTTTAATTTCGAGAACAAACGTCTTATCATTTTGTCTGATTACTCAATGATATTGATATTAGATTTCATGAAGCAACAATAATATCTCCTGATTTCAAAAATTTATTAGCCAAAAAAAAGTAAAAAAATTTGAATTCTAATCCAACTCAAACCAACACTACTAAGTATCAATTGTTGGTCATTCACTTTCAAAAAAGAAGTATGTTCTTGATAATACTGCTCAAATATTGGCTATTCAACACTGGGAACAAGCAAATTAACATGTCCAACAGCAAAGTTAACAATATTTTTGCTTCAGTTTTACAAAAAGACAAATATCATGGCTTCATGAGTAGCCTTTATAACAACTCGAGACGACATTTCAAAAAAAAAAAAAAAAAAAAAAAAAAAAAAAAAAAAACTCGAGACTAACAGCATCTTATATATCAAGAGTGAAGAATTAAAAAAAAGAAGAAGTAAACACGCAATATTAAAAAAGATACCAACACGATAAGGCAAATGATAATGCCTATTAAGAGCAAAAAAAAAAATTTTTTTTTTTTTGATGCTTGTATATTACAATTTAATCAGATGTGGAGAAACAAAACAAAAATAATAAAAGTTACGAAACGAAGAAGTTAGAGAGAAACGCACGTTAATTTTGTGAGTGCATTTGCAGTTAACGGAGTAAATTAATTATCAGTTGTTACTTAAAAAAAGATATCTACCTTATATATAGTGCAAAAAATATGTATAATTGATGTATTCTTTGCGTAAAGCAATGATATAGACATGATGAAAGTTGACATACATTAGATCGCGAGACGAAATATATATATATATATATATATTATATGTGTGTGTGTGTGTGTGTGTGTGTAAGCAGCTAGAGGAATAATAAATTTATACTTTGATGAAATAATATTATTACCTCATCATCATGATGCTTTTTGCTTTTAGTACGTAATCAGAAACTGCTTTGCTTTGAAATGTAATACACAACAGATCAGGATGAGATATCAGAATCCACATAGAAGAAACTTTATCAAATTAATTAAGAAAAATCCCACAAATAAAATCAAATTTAATTTTTATTGATTTTTTTTAAAAAAAAAATAAAACTGAAATAAAAAATTTAAGTTTGAATTGGTTTAAAAAAGAGACAAATTAGATTTAATGTAACTAATGAAACTCCAAGTTGATTTGTGTGGTGTACGAAAGTTCCGTTTTTGTCCTTGGATATATAAATATTAGGGAAACGGCTTTTGGACGTCTTGGTTTGATTGCAAGCCCGCAAATTAGAAATTAGCGATCAGTCAATAAATTAGCACTCATAATTAACCTTGGAGATATCTAATTCTACTTGATCAAACTTTTTTATTTTATTTTATTTTTCTAAGGCAAATTGATCAAACTATTATTTATGGTAAACTGGTCCTTGCCATTTTTTACTTTTTTTTTTTCTAGCTTTCCTCTTTTTTTCTTTTTTTAGGTTTGTTATTAATACTTCTATGTACGTTATTTTAAAAAAAAATAAATAAATAAAAAAAAACCTATTTATCTCCTTGGAAGAGCTATTGTATTAATTTTCATTTTAATCTTTCTTTTTTGTTTGATTTTACCTGATAAGTTATATTTTTTCTTCCATTAAGGGGTCGTAGACGTACATCTAATTTATTAATATTGAAAGAAACCTTCTCAAATTTTGAATCTGAAATTTAAGATCCCAAATTCCTTATCACTCAATGAGTAGCACCGGTGAAGTAAGTCCTAAAATTTACAATCTGTTTCTTTTGAGTATAACTACAATGCAATTTTTGTCTTCTGGACTAAATATAGCAATTTTTCGGCAGTTGGATGGGGATTATAAAATGGTTTTGATCAAAGAATGGTCTCATTTTCAGCGGTTTAGATTGTTTTAACTGTTATCGGGAGTTGAAATTAAGGTAGTAAGCTGTAAGTATATCCCCGAAAGTTTTGTACTCAAAATTTTCATTTTTTTTTTAATATAAGAGCAAATTTTTCATTGTTCTTCTATGAATAAAATAAGTTTTTCATCGTTAGAATGTGATTGAATAGACCGATATTTGAGCTTGAGAATTGGAGTTTGACCAAAAATTTTACCCTGCCTCCTGAAGCTTCTAAACGTTTCTTAGAGTCTTACCAGGAAATGCACTGAAATGATTTCTTACACTTCTGGTCCGTAGTATGTTTCAAAAAAGTACAAAATTAATTATACATGGTAATTAACAGATTTTAACTTTCTAGAAAATTAATAAAACCACGCATTTTATCAAGAGAAAACATCTATTACGAGCTTAATCTTGTAATCTTGTAACATTCGAAAATTATAGCAAAAATAATTTCTTACAAAATTTAAAAAATTTAGATAACAAGATTTTAAAATTTTTTTTAAAAGTATATAACAATAAATAACAAATTTATTATATAGATAATTAATTTACTAAAAATTTAACTAATAAATTTATAATTTATTATAAATATTTCTAAAACTTCCTAAAAATATTACTTAAGGAGGAAGTGCAAAATAACATTTTTATTTTTGGAGAAAGTAATGATAAATTATAGCATAAAGTTTTAAATATAATAATAAATAACATAATTAAATTTATGACAATATAATAATAATTATATAAAAAAACCTCCTCTTTCCTCTTCTGTCTCCCTCTCTCTCTTTCTCACTCTTTCTCTCTCTAACATGAAACTTTATACATAAAACTGTTATTAAAAATTAACTCTAAGGGGGTGTTTGGTGAATGAGTTTGAGTTAAAATCTGTAAGTTTAAATAGTGATTTTGGTTGACTTTTTCAGAAAAGACAAAAAAAATTTGGGAAAAAAGACAAAAATTGAGTTGATGGTGATGAGTTTAAACTCATCACCCAAACACCCCCTAAAAATGTTATTTATTAAAAATAAATAAATTCAATAATTTACTAGAAAATCCAATAATTATCCGAAAATCTAAGGATTTATTCATAGATATGTAATTTTTTTTATAAAAAAAATATGTTAATAAACTTCAAAAGTATTTTATAAAATTTATTATTTGCTATAATTTTCCTAATATGTTACTTCTCTCTCCTTATGTAACATCTGAATGAAAAATTTCCATCTTGAATTACAGCCCAATCCAGTATCATAGTTCCTAACCCAACTAACAATGAACTCTGAGTGACTAAGCCCAAATTTTGTTGGCCCAAAAAGGAAGGCCCATTGTAGAATGCCGTCTTTGACTACTGATCTAGAGAAGCACGGAAAATATAAAAAATCAAAAGGAGGGAGGGAGAGAAAATTACTAAATAGTCACTTTTTTTTTTTAACTAATATGATAAAAAAAATATTTAGTTTTGCATCATATCGATTCGGTGTTTTTTTTTTTTTAATAATATTGATGTAATAATTTTTCAATTTATGTCATTTATATGATATCTCTATCTAGAATCTCATTAAAGACGAGTATGATTATTGAATCACAGCAATAAAAGAACTATCAACCACAATCTTAATTCTAATCAACCATAAATAATATAGGACTCTATGATGAAACCTGCCTGATTTTTTCTTTTATTATAAAAAGCAAGTACATTTATAACTATAGTCTATAATCTATAACTTATATAGAAAAGAGAATGGTTGAATCAATTCAATGGCTCTGTAAGTTTACTATTTTTCACTGCTTTTACACCCCAAACTAATTAGTGTTTGTTTTTAAACTACTTAAAAAATCTAATGCTACCCGAAGGAATAGATACGGGAAATGAAACTGTGATGGAAAAATTTTCTAGTGGGACGCATTAATTTTTATCTCGTCAATATTGGGAGGAAAACTTATCAAATAATGACTAAACTTATCAAAAGTATGTCATTAACAAAATTGATATCGATCTTTATCCCAAAAAAATACCTAAAAGAATATAATTTAAAATTGACTATTTAAAACACAACCATATGAGGATATATTTTCGTCCTTAGACTTCTCACGCTACTATTTTTTTCAAATTAAAAATAAGAAGTTCAAATTTTATACCTTATGATGAAATTAGATGTGAAATTATTACTAAACTATTCTGGCAGCCAGCTAAGGTTACTAATTAAGGTTTGTCAATTTAAACATAAGGAGATTCACTTATCTACCAAATGTCGAAGGGTCGTGTGGTTTCTAATATAGTCTAATAATAATATCACATATGACTTTATCTAAAAGATAAAGAGTTCTAATTCTCAGTTAAAAAAAGAAAAAAAATTATCTAAATAACCATATTTTTTTCATCTATTGACTAACATGATATAAATTTCTCATTCTTGACGAACGTAACACAAATTTTAATTTAATTTTATATTATATTAATTTAGTATTAAATTTTTTTTTTTGTATCATATTAATACAATAGACATTAAACGTATAAAAAAAAAAAAAAAAAAAAAAGGTCAAACGGTCGTAATTGGGGGTCATTAATAACTTTGAATTCGGGCTACGGGGGCCCACTCAACCCACACAAGAAGTCAAACAGTCTCCTTAACTCCTTTGGCGGGCTTGCCCAGTACAAAACGGATCCACTTGTCGGGTCCAATTTTCCTGGGTTTTCATCGTGTGATATTATTCCAAAATAATGACTTGACTATCAAACTCAAGTCTCCGCCATGGCCGATCACGATAACCACCACCACCACCACCACCATCACCACCGCCCTCATCGCATCAAGGTCCCTCCACGAGCCGCCGCTCCTGCCGCTCCAACGACCTTTGTCGCCACTCCCACCACCACCACCACCTCCAGAGCTTACCCCGTTTTCCCCTTCGCTTCTTCCTCGACGCCAACGGCCTCCGCCACTCCTTCCAAACACCGTCTTTCTTCTTCTCTGAGCTCGAAATCCTCCTTTCACAACAACAATGGCAAGTCTTCATCCCTCTCCTTCCTCTTCCTCCTCCTCTTCTCCCTCCGCTCTCTCTACTCCCTCCTTCCCTTCCTCCGCTCCTCCCCCTCTTTCTCTCTCTTCCCCTTCTCCTTCCTCGTCTCTCTCCTCTCCTTCCTCCTCACCTACTCCTTCTCTCTCTTCACTACTTCCACCTCTTCCTCCAAAGACCCTTTCCACCATAGGCAAGCCCAGCCAATCTTCTCTCTCACCTCGATTACTCAGTCTCAGCACAGAGTCCTGGTCGCCAGATCGATTCTCCTCGCCGTCGTCTTCCTCCTCCGGTTCCAAGCCCTCCGGTACTGCGGCACGGCGGCGATGATTCTCGCCGAATTGACCGGAAACGTCGCCGCGAGGTTCGTCGTCGAGAGGCAAAATCGGAACTTCGGCGATCGGTACGGATTCCTGTCCTCCAAGGTTCGTGGATTTGTTGCTTTGGTTCTTGGATTGTTTTTGCTGTCTATTAGTTGGGATCGTATTGAATGCTTTCCATTTTCGGCTAAGTCTGTTGATAAATTGGGATTCTTTGTGTTTCCGAAAGAGAATTGTTTGAGGATTTGGCCAATGTTGCTTCCATTTCTCTCTGGGTTTCTGAGTTGCTATGAGCGTGTTTCGATGAATTGGGGAACAATTAGGCAGTTAGGAAGGAAGAGAATTCGACTGATTTCGTTGTTCTTCACTACTGTTGTGCTTTTCTTTCCTGCTGTTGTTAGTGTGTTCATGTTTGAATCCGAGGTTGATAACGTTTCGATTGGGAATTTGGTTTGGCTTCTGGCAAACACTGTCGTTTTCGGGGTCCTCTTGGCTGAAAACTATAGCGATGAGAAGTTGATGAGCTCTAAGGACTTTAGGAGGGAGTTTTTGGTGACCTTTGTTTGTACTCTTGTTCTGGAGTTGTTCTATTTTCCGGAGCTATCGCTTTGGGGACTATTGCTCTGTGGCTTGCTGTTGTATTTTGCTGTTCGGGAGTTAGACCCGTTTTACTCAGATTATCTGGAATTGGGAATGGAGTCTTCAGAGCCGTCGTTCAGTGAGCTTGTTATGAAGCCTATTAGGCACATTTTGAGTGAGAGGAAATCCCGGAAGATTGCGCTTTTCCTCATGATCAATACCGGGTACATGGTTGTGGAATTTGTTGCTGGGTTTATGAGCAACAGTCTGGGGTTGATCTCGGATGCTTGTCACATGTTGTTTGATTGTGCTGCTCTTGCAATTGGGCTATATGCTTCGTATATTTCAAGATTGCCTGCAAATAGTCAGTTCAATTACGGTCGTGGCAGATTTGAGGTTCTTTCTGGATATGTTAATGCGGTTTTTTTTGGTTCTGGTGGGATCGCTGATAGTGTTAGAGTCCTTGGAAAGAATTTTAGATCCTCAAGAGATAACAACTAATAGTCTATTAGTTGTTTCGATTGGTGGACTTGTCGTTAATGTAGTTGGGTTAATCTTCTTTCATGAGGAGCACCACCATGCACACGGTGGTTCTGGATCATGCTCGCATTCACATTCTCATTCTCATTCGCATTCCCACTCACACCATCATCAACATTCGCATGACCACGCTGGACATGATCACAAAGGTTGTGGAAATCAAGAGGAGCATATATTTGTTTCTCATGAAAGCCATGAAAAATCATGTTCTCACCGTGATGAAAACCATGATCATAGTCACTGTAATAACCACAGCAGCTCTGGCAGTTGTAAAGATGATAAGCAGTCTGGGAGTAATAAGGGTCACGATCACCATCAGCACGATCATCATGGCCATGCCCAACACAAGTCTTCTAACCACACCCACCACCACGATCATTCATGTCAACATGATCACCATCACCAGCACCATCATTGTGACCACATTGAGCAGCTTGACAACCACGGCCATGACCATGGCAACCGGCATGATCACCATGACCATGCCTCGCAACATGACTGCCATGGTCATCACAGTCATACTCATTCCTTCAAAGTTCACAAGGAAGCAGAATCTCAAGTTCAAGGAGAAGAATCAAATAAGCATCATCACCACCACATCGACCACAACATGGAAGGAATATTCTTGCATGTTCTGGCTGACACCATGGGAAGCGTTGGGGTCGTCATATCTACGCTCTTAATCAAGTATAAAGGATGGCTTGTTGCTGATCCTGCATGCTCAATATTTATCTCCGTCTTAATTGTATCTTCAGTTATCCCGTTACTCAGGAACTCTGCAGAAATCTTGCTCCAAAGAATTCCAAGAGCACACGAGGAGGATTTGAGAAGGGCTTTGATTAAGATTAGGAAGATGAGTGGTGTTTACGGCATCCAAAACCTGCATGTATGGAGTTTCACAAACACAGATGTGGTGGGCACACTCCGTCTTCATGTCACAAATGAAACCGACAAGGCTTCTACGAAGACACAGGTGTCGGACATGCTACGTGAAGCTGGAATCAAGGATCTGACATTGCAGGTTGAAGGTGTTAGATAACGAGTTCATTCATCACAGTTTGACAGTGTTAAAGGAGAGAGAGAATCCCCACATACTATGAACTGTGCTGCATTCTCCGCTGAAACAGCCGATCAAACTTCTGGCAAAAATTTTTGTTCGTCTTACAATTCTCTAGTTCTGCTTCTTTATTATAGTCTGTGATACTTATCATTGCTTAAGGCTTGTATCTTTCCCATCTCAAGAAGGATGTTGGCTTTTTTGGCTTTTCCATATCAACATCCTCTCATGTAATTCTGCAGACATATAAGATATATGCAAAGGGCGATGAAAATTACGGAAAGAAATTTCAATGAATTTGCAACATGAGTTGGGAAAAATAATATTCTGTTGACTAATTTAGGATGATATGTCTTTTGCATGACCACAAACTTCAGTGTGACATTGTTTAGCATCATAAATTGTGTAGGGGCACCACTTCCAATAAATGGTTTGTAATTTCTCTTTTTGCCAAACTTGCTCTTGCTTCTTCACGGAACCAATTGACTTTGCTTATTATAAAGATATATATGAACCTATGTACTTGTTGCCTATAGAAGAGTTTATGTAACCCTTGACTTTGAGGCTTTAACTCACTGGTTCAGCAAATTTTAGCATGCGTGTGTTTGATAGGTTTAAATTGAAACATTTAAGTTAGAGTTGTTGATTATTCAAAAACTAGTTAAAATTTTTTTGACTTTTCGGGGAAAAAAAATGAGTTGAGTTTTTTTGGTTTGAAATGATTTATCAAATATATTTAAGTGTCTTTTTTAGTAGTTTAAGATTTTGGATGTCTATGATGAGCTAATTTTTTTTTTTAATGAATTTTCAATTTGTGTTAACTCACAATTGCCTGGAGATTGTACTTAAACCAGTCTGGGACAATGTTAGTTTGCTCTTGAAGGGGAAAGATAACTAAAAGAGATCCAACTATTATCTTCATTGTTATTATTATTTTAAAATTTTGGCTGAAGGACCCAACTGCAAGAAGGAAAAAAATTTAAAAAATAAAATAAAAAAAACTGCCTTTTAAGATAGGTACGTATAAATCCCAAAAGTAGCCGTTTGATAACTAGTTTATATGGTCAAAAAAAAATTTTTTTTCCGGGTTGTTAAGTTTTGCAAATATAGTAACAACTAGCATCTGTTGACGTGAAGCTGAACATGGATCAGAAATTCAGAATGACGAATATATCTATTAGTTATGCATCAATTTTTTGAATCTCTTAGTTACAGGAAGTACTTTTAGTCGACGAATATCACTAGTATATATGCATCAATACATATATATGTTTTGTATATATATGGCTCTCTCTCTCTCTCTCTCTCTCTCTCTGGTTAAGTCAACTTCATTTGCAGGAAAAGAGAGCGATTAATATTGATCGGACCATATGGAGAGGACATTGGAGAAAGAAATGAAAGTGAAGATGCCGTTTTCGAATGAATCCCATGTGCTGCACTTGCCGTGGAGAGGATTGGGAAGAAATCTTGTATGCTACATCTTACTTATCGAGTCCAAATCTACTGTCTCATTTTTCTATCTCAATCATTATTCTCTCAATAATACTTTAACAAGTCATCAATTTATTTAAGAATCTTTATTATTTAACTTTTTTATGTGACTAAATTTTTAAATTTAAATGATATAGACAACTAATAAAACAGAAAATTGCCACAATAGATATTGACTCCTTATTTATCTTCGTCAATAAAGCAAAAAATAAAGAACAAAATGAGTATACATGTATATACTGGGATCTATGGTTAAATTCTAATTCGGGTTAGATCATATGAAGATCAACACACATAATTATTAGGATAATTGGACATCACATATGAAAATTATAAAGCAAGCATAAATGGAAAATATAAACAAAAAAATGATAAAAAGCGATAAAAGAGAACAACACCGGGATTTAGAAAAGTTCGTTGGAATGTCATGCTACGTCCTCTTTGAGTCTGGAGTTTCACTATGTATAAATTTTTAGTACATGGTTACAATTTTTGAGAATAATTTGGTAGAATTTCAGCAAATAAAAAGGGGTAGAAGATAATCAAATATGAATGGTTTTCCTCTATTTATAGAAGGAAAGTAATAGATCCGAATTCGTAGGATAGTAGTGGGCGATTCCCACCATAATAGAAAATCCGGGGCATGTGTAAGAACGTGGTCCGCGACTTCACGATTGATCGTGGGCTTGGTGGTTATGGAAGCCGACCTTCCATCATCGTTCATTGTTTGCTAGAAATGAGTATTGAATGACGAACCAATCATCATCTATGATGGATAATAGATGAGCATGCATCTTATATAATTACCCATTGGGCCGAGCCCAAGCATCGGGATTTATAATAGACAACAAACGAACGACGAACCATGGTCCGTTGTCTTCCGCTCATTGGTTCAATGGTCATTGTGACCTAGACATGATACAATGAAAAAATAAGTCTGAACCCAACATACTACAAGCCACTAATTCTGCATAAACGTAAATGGTAGATTGTTACCTTACGTTCACATAGAGAGTAAAGTCTCAACTTTTCTTTTTTTAAATAAAAATAAATAAGAACCAAAATTTAGCACAGCACTTGTTCTTCTTTATATAGATCAAGAAATTAAAAAATCAATCAAATCTCTCTTATTAATTAGGTGGGAAATTCCAAAGTGGAGAGAAAGTTAGGGAGCCGGCAACGACGTCGTATAAAATTTTCCGAATATTCTCTCTCCTCGGAATCCAGATCCGTTTAATCAGAAAAGAAAAAGTGTGTTGTTCTCATTCTTCCACAAGTCGAAAGCTCTGATTCAGTAGTTGAGCAAATTTACTAATAAAGTTTTAATTATTATTTTTGTTTGATTTTTCGGGTAATAAAGCTTTTGAAAAACAAGAAGCTTTAATAATTTGGAAAAGGAGCTCTCGAGATCCTAGTTTTCTCGGCCATGGAGAGCTCCGATGAGAAGGTCGTCGCCGTCATCATGGTCGGCGGTCCTACCAAAGGTCAACTTCCCATTTTCTTCTTATTCTTTTTCGTCTTAAAGAACAAAATTCGATCTTGTAGAAATTCTTATTCAGTTTTTATATATTTATATATATGCAATATTTTGCAGGCACTAGATTCCGACCACTTTCGTTCAACACACCGAAACCTCTTTTCCCGTTGGCTGGGCAGCCCATGGTTCAACACCCCATTTCAGCTTGTAAAAAGGTTTGTCCAATTCTCAATGTAATTGCACATTAAAACGATAGAAAAATCGAAGATTTGAATAACTCATACATTTTTTTTTTATTTTTTTTCGATAGATACCAAATTTGGCGCAAATTTTTCTTATTGGGTTCCATGAGGAACGAGAATTCACTCTCTATGTCTCTGCGATCTCAAATGAGCTGAAAGTGCCAGTGAGGTTCGGTTAATCAGTTCTGCTTAGCTTAGAATGAACAATTTTTGTACAAAATTCACCACAAACTTTTCGTTGGTCGACAAGGTGGACCCTAATTTTGGCATAAATGAACAAACTTTTCTATTGGACTGCATTTGCAAGGACTGTTAAATGTAAAGTCTTAATTGTCAAATTTAAAAGTTCGGGGTTTAACTTACGAGTGACGAAAAGTTTGGGTTGCACAAAGGTGCAACTTCCTCCATATAGATCATTGGAAACTTTAACAGTTTTCCACAGATATTGCCTTCTTTATTTTGGTTATTTGTGTTAATGTAGGTACTTGAAAGAGGACAAACCGCATGGTTCAGCTGGTGGGCTCTATTACTTCAGAGATATGATCATGGAGGATAGCCCGGTTTGAACTTTGCCTCTACACTTTTTTATTTAACACTTGTTTCCCAGTTGAATTATCGAAGTTGTGATTCTTTAGTTATATAGACTTTCAATATCTGGTTGGCATTTATTGGGCAGTCACATGTCTTTCTGCTGAACTGTGATGTTTGCTGCAGTTTTCCGTTACCCGACATGCTTGGTGAGTTTTTGTATTCTTTAGTTGATGTGGAAAATAGCTACTGTGTTACAATTCCATGTCCCATGTCCCATGTCCCATTCCTTTTCTTTTTTTTTTTTTTTTGACAGTTGAGGTCATGGCATTGCAAAGTTTTTTAAGTTGACATATGACGATTGTAGCTGTCTTCTGCTTCTTTTATAATATTATTATTTAATTTTTCAGAGGCTCATAAAAGATATGGTGGGATGGGAACAATGCTAGTTATCAAGGTTGGTGCATGAATTTGCTGCTTTCTCAGAAAAATTAGCAACAAAACTACGTCAGCGCAGTCATATATAAATATATTTTGAAACAAAGGAAAGAAAAGTTTACATCTTGTTTTGGTTTCACGTGCAGGTTTCTGCTGAATCAGCCCATCAGTTCGGTGAGTTGGTTGCTGATCCAACTACCAAAGAATTGTTGCATTATACGGAGAAACCTGAAACTTTTGTACGTACATGATGCTTTTGTGTTCAGATATTTCATTTCAGTTGTTGCTTGGTGAACTTGGGGTTTTATTTTTGCTTGATGACTATAGCCTCTGTTTCCAAAAAATGCAGGTAAGCGATTTGATAAATTGTGGTGTCTATATCTTTACTCCCGAGATCTTTACTGCAATTCAAGATGTCTCCATGCACAGGGAAGACAGAGGTTGGTCCTTTAATTACATGTACTAAAAGCAATCGAGTTGCATGAGCTTCTGACTACAAAATTTTTTACTTTGTTATATGTGACAAGTGAGAAGAAATCTGGCCCAAAAAAAAAATTTGCTTTACCTTGTGTTTCTTGTAGTAGCAAATGCAGTGTCATCCGGAGATATTTCACTGCAAGTTTTTCAGAATATTAGTTTGTTTTTTCTTTTACTCTTTCTTGCTATTATAGGTTTCACTTCCGTAAGTTTTTCATTTTTTAGGTTTTTTATACTTAAATCATTATTCTATCATGGATCAAAGTGCGTTTATTTGGACTATAAGGGAGCATGTAATGAAGATTAAATCATGATGTCAATGTATGGAACATTTCTTTAGTAGGCATGCATTTCATATTGATAAAATACTATACCTTTTTAAGCTAGTATTGTGCTGTGTAGTGGAAACCCAACAAGCTAATATGGCATATGTTGATTTATCATCCTTTTCCGTTTTTATGATTTTCAGTCAGTGACCGAAATGCAAGGAATCTTCTTCACATTTTAAAGCTTTTGATTGTATCTTTTCAAATGCAGCTAATTTACGTCGTGTTTCCAGCTTTGAAGCCTTCCAATCTGTAACAAGGTTGATCTCCTATTAGTCCACAGTGTTGGTTTATCTATTCATCTGTCATTATCAAATCCAAATTCATTTATTACGGGTATTATCTTTGAAATCTATACCGTTTACTTATATACTGACATTTTTTTTTTCAGCCGGGCACTTCCTATGGATTTTGTAAGATTGGATCAAGATATTTTGTCACCCCTTGCTGGAAAGAAGAAATTATACACGTATGAGACCATGGATTTCTGGGAACAGATCAAGACTCCGGGGTAAAGTAACTATCCCTCATAAATTAAAAGGCGCTTTCTACAGTCCTTTATCAGGACCGGTCGTGGACATGTAATATGAAAAGGCTAAGGTATAACAAGGCATCATACACGTGTAACATGAAAAATTAAGGTGTAACAGATAGTTTATTATATGTAACAATGATATTGGAAGAAATAACGAGGGATTAATTTATGGCAGACCAATGATTACACCTTTCCCAAGTCATTGCTATACGCTACGAATGTCCTGTTATACCTCAAGACATGCATGTTACATGTGCAGGACACAGAAAGCGACTAACTTTATCCATGAATCTTCTTCCAATAATTTCCCCTACTAAATATAAAGTTGATATTGCAGGATGTCTTTGAAATGCTCAGCTTTGTATCTTGCCCAATTTCGACATACCTCCCCCCATCTTTTGGCTGCTGGAGATGGCACAAAGAGTGCTATGATTTGTGGTGATGTTTATGTCCATCCATCAGCGAAAGTACATCCAACTGCAAAGGTAGAGTGTGATCTCACCAATCACCATAAAGTAGACAGTATTCTGCAAAAGCAGCCGTCCCACAGAAATTGTTTCAAAACAGAACAGATTTTGATTTTCAGTATTTTTGAGAAAGAAAAGAGAACGTACTGGTTGTGGAGAATAGACTGCGAGTTTTGAAGCTCGCTTCTTCCCCCTGTATCTTCTAAACTAACTGTTGTGACACTTTTTGAACAGATTGGTCCCAATGTCTCCATTTCAGCAAATGTTCGGATTGGTGCAGGGGTAAGGCTTATAAGTTGCATCATCTTAGATGATGTTGAAATTAAGGTATGGAACTCCATGCACGTAAATCAATCATGACTACACACCCGATGTAAACGTACTTATCTACTTGTATATAACTAATATGTTTTGCCCTGTCAGGAAAATGCAGTTGTTATTCACTCTATTGTTGGATGGAAGTCATCAATCGGGAGATGGTCACGTGTTCAGGCAAGTCCAGTAATGCAGTTTCGTTATTCTGTAATAATTGGGTCTTGAATCATGGCCTAGAGGAGTTCAGTAAATATTAATTTAGATGGAAAAACCATGGTAGATAGTTGAGAGTTTATTCTTGATCAAGGATTATGCATGTGGATGATAACAAGTGATGGCTGATGAAAAATCTGCTTACTCTTTCAGGCCGAGGGAGACTACAATGCAAAGCTGGGAATTACCATTCTCGGTACGTAAACTCGAGTTCCTGGTATCTCCATGGTTCATACTCTTTGAAGCTCAAGAGAATTTCAATGCATTTGGACCAATTTCAGAGTTTCTGTCCTCTCATTCTATGCAGGTGAAGCCGTGACCGTTGAAGACGAAGTTGTTGTGATTAACAGCATTGTTCTCCCGAACAAGACGCTTAATGTTAGTGTGCAAGAGGAGATCATCCTGTAAGGACGTTTAAAGCAGAAAAAGAGGGAGAAAGAGAGAGAGCTCTAGCCTCCTAATTTTGTTGTATTAATGGTTCTGTTTGTATTATAAAAGTGCCAAAACAGCGAGTTAAGAATTTTAATTGGCCGACAGGAGATGGAAATACAGATTTGGATGGTGATTTGGTTTCTCCATCGCATGATAAGATGTCATCGATATATTAATCTCCCATTTGGAGACAAATTTTCATACATGAAACAAAGGTTTTTTGCTTGTTTCATCATCAGTTTTTTTGTTATTATTTTGGCCAAAAAAAAAAAAAGTTCATAAAAGGAAAGATACAAGCTCCCAATAAGAAAGTTGAACGTAGCTACATGAAGTTCGAGCTACAAGATTCGCATCGTCCAACCTAAAAAGCCATCCTTGCAAAGTAGCAAAAAACATTATTTCAACTCTTAAAATTAAGCAAAATTGTGCTAGACGGACATAGCTCAAATTACATTCTCGTTGTATACTTTGGGGGAGTGAAACACTAATCCTAAATCCCCTAATTCAATACAATGAGCCACTAATATCATCTCTATCACAGTGTGAACAGCAACTGTACACCAAAATATTCGCAGGTCGATTATCTTCCAATCATATTCCTCAGGAAAGCCACCGGTGTTTTCTTATTTCTACAAAACTATGCCCAGCAAATCTTTAAAAGATTGGCTTCCACTGATTCAATAAATAGAAACATACCCGTCGGCCGTGTAACTGATAGTGGTAAAATGAGCATCAATGAGAAAACAGAGTCCAAGAAAACCAACGGGAAGAATTATTGGTGTGGCCGTAGGTCCAGCTTGTAAGCCTGTATTTCCATGGGAGAAACCGAGACATGTCCCTCTCGTGCAACGTCACCAAACTGCTCGGGATACCCAAGCATCTCCGTGTCTTCATGCAAAAGATTCAAGGACGTTGCTTTTGCATTCAGCACTGCAAGCTCCTTGAACATGTTAAACAGATTCAGGGGCTCGTCAGCTATGCTAGTGCACTGTGATCTGGCCTTGTGACAGTATGACAAATCCCAATTTAGCCTCTGTAAGATCAGAACGAACCTCGGATCTTCGACTTGCTGCTGAGAATATTTCAAAGGTCGGGGAACCTTAAAGCTGACAATGTGCAAATCGCATGGTAAGGGAGCAGCCAATGGGGTGAAAGATCGTGGTGGTTGCCGCATGGATATATCTTGTGGCTTCTTGGAAATAAATGCATGCAATGGATAGTTCAAGCGAGAACCAATACAGTGAGAAAGGAGAGAGGGGTTCAAGGGCAAAGGGTCTGAAACTGGGATTTTCGTGAAGGAAACATTGGATTCTACGAGGATGTGAAAGATCACATTTGTTGCACGGTTGTCTGTCACGCCTTGCCCAAGACCACGTCCATCATCTCTTACCAGACGACGATCGAGCATAATCTCTAACCATCCATCTTTGAGGCTTGCAACACCCAACGACTGCCGGGAATGGACAGAAAACCGCTGACCATTAGATCCTTGCATGAACGCAAGTGAAGGCATTGGGTAGTAATTTCCCTGCACTGGAATTTTATCATAGGTCTCTCGTCGGCTCATCTGGAAGCCATTTAAATCCGAAAAAAATATTCTCTTGCTATCAATATCAGTTTTGTATCTTGTTATTATCTCCTTGTCATCAAATTCCGCTCCAAGAAGCTCAACATGATATTCCTTCTCTATGAGAAACTCCTGTATAGTATTTTCTCCATTATACAACCGGGTGCTGTGGGAAATGGGGCTTTTCTGCCATTCTGTTTGTGGATAGGAGTATACTTCTCGCATCAAAGGGCCTTCAGAGATCACAATTTGTCCACCTGATTTGACTATAGGCCGGGCATCACCAGTCGGTTTAAATAGGTAGGCTCCACTGCCCCAACTAGAGTAGATTGATATTTCTTCACCAACTACATTTTGAGAACCATTTTTGTTGATTATTTTCTGCAAAAGGCCAGTTGCAACATCAAAGGTGAGGATCTGACGCCGATTCTGGATTTGAACAATGTCATCTTTGGCTTTCGAGCAAGCATAAGGAGTTGGACAAGACAATGAACCAGACTTGGAGAAGAATTTTACTTTTGATGGCTTGGCCTTTTCGCAACCAACAAAACCATTAGCAATGTAATATGTTTCCAACCCCAGTGCAGGAATAGAAGCTTTCCAATAAACACGATGCCTCCCAGTGAAAATGTTGCTTTTGTCGTGCTGCAATTCAGGAGCAGTTTGACTTTGGATGCATGTCCAGTTTGAATCCAAAACAGTAACATCCGGTTTGTTAACAATAACCATTACAACCTCTTCTCTTGTTTGCTCTGTAGGATTGAAAAAGATCACTGACTGATACGTTCCTTCATGTGAAACTATGGTCTTATGAATGGGCAGAGCATCATACTTGGATCTCACCTGTGCGGGCTCAAACTGAGAAGGGTTCTGATCAGATTTCTCATGGTGCATCTTAAGCAGCACTTCAATAGCCTTAGACATGAAAATCTGCAAGTCTTGCAAGGAAGTATGCATCCGAGTCCCATAGTCCAGGACGACATGATCCTTTGCGGTACCAGTCACCCCATCATGATGCTGAAAAAGAGCCAAGTTTCTTCTTGCAGCTGTCAATTTGTAGGAAAACCCCACCGGCAATTTTTCACATTGTGCTCTCTGACAGTACCCAAGCAATAAAGCCATCATCATATCTGTGGCACGGAGTGTCTGCTCTAGAACCCGATCAACAGCCTTGAAGAAAGGCCTTGAGACATAATAACCACTCCAATAGTCCTGTTGCCTATCAGCATAAGTAAAGAAGTCACCTGACAGAGAAGGAAACCCACCAACCTGCCCAGAGCCAACCTCACCAGGGCGAGAGTAATTTATTCTCTCAGCCTCCTCACGAAGTGTTTGAAAGTAGTCTTCCAAAGTTCCGAACTTTGCCTCTGCGTTTAAGGAAGGATTAGAATTGATATAATCAAATAACATTTGGTAATTCCTAAATTGAGCTTCGGCTTCATCAACGCTGATGTAGCGGAAATCATCTCCAAGAGGAACAAGAAGTGTATTTGTCCTGTATAAGGTTGATTTCTTCCTATATTGATCTAGTAGTTTCAGTGCCCTTTCCTTGACGTTCTCTTGATTGGTCTCCACCGGATGTTCTCCCCAGGGGCAGAATTCATACATGAAACCACGCATTCGAGCAAAGTCAAACTGGCAACAGATAGCAGGCTCTGGCCCACAAGTATGTGGGATATCATAAGAATAGAAGGGCATCATGTGGACAAAAATATCAGTACTCTCCTCTGCATCCCAACTTTGGCGCCATATGTACTCCAAATTTTTATGACGAGAAAGTTCCTTCTTCACCTCATAGTGGGTCCTCTGGATAAGCATATTTTCAAAACCCATTCTGCGGAGCAGATATGCCATGGTAGATGAGTAACCAAATGGATCTATTGCCCAAGAATTTTTAGGAATAACTCCGATGGTGTCATTCAACCACATATTCCCTTCAGTGATCTGATACATCAATTGCACAAGACAAAGCAGATACTTAGAATAGCATAAAGACAGCTATCTCCTTGTAGTAAAGTTAGAATATACCAATGTGAAAATACTCCCAGCAATGCAAATGTATCACTTTAAGGCCTACTTTAATGAATATGATCAATTTTACGGGGGGAAAAAAACAAATGAAGTTTTAAGTTTACCTGCTCAATTATGGCAAAATAATGTGAATTAGCCTGCATCAGAAAGGGATTATCATGGTCAGTGATACTGCCGCCATACCAAATCATTCATTAACGATATGCATGAGAAAGACGTAAATATGCATTATTTCTTTCATACTGCAATTTGCATTATAATGATTTTATCTATAATAAAGGCAGGATCTCACTTACTGATTCATGAACCTAATTTTCCTGAACAATTATCACTGCTCGTACTGCCAAACATAACCGACAACACAGTTACAAAATGTAACACTAACAAGCTTGATTCTCACGGGATACACATATATGAGCCAAAACCTTCCTAGTTTTTGTCAAGGATATTAGAAGTCGAAATTGAGCTCATATATAATAGAGAAAATAAGTATCTTGGTACATGAGAAAACATATTCTGGGTAGACAAGTTAAATAGAAACATTTCTTGATTAAATTACAGGCTTAATCATCAGACAACCATATAAAAGCTTAGCATCAAATGACAATAAATAAGCTAAGTTAAGTAAGCCCATGAAAAACTGAAAATTACCTCATCATTCATGACCCAGCCACCACCAACAATCTCTAGCTGACCATTCTTCACCAGATTGCTGAACGATTCCTTTTTGTTATCCGAGGTATCTCTCCACCATCTCTCCAAATAAGACATCTCTTCCCATATAAACTTCCTTCGAGAGTCCTACAAATTGAAGTCCAGAAAATCCAACTAAATTCTCATACCAAACAAAAACTAAGAATTACAACCCAAACAATGACCGTCAAAAGCAAAGACCCAGAAAAGATTTCACCTTGGAAAGCGTGTCAACAATGGTGTTGAGAATGTGCCTGGACTGCCTGTCATAGTATTCCTCAACAGTGAGCTTCCAACCGGGATCGTTATGCGAATGAGGCACCACAAAGATCTTCAATTTCTCCGAATCCCACTCGTCTCCTTTATAGGTCACCTTCCAACCCTGCTTCCACGCGCCACCGTCCACATCGGAGAACTCAATCTTGTCGTACAAGCCCTTGGTCGTGATATCCACGGCGGAGGCGGCTCCGGCGACGTCAGCCGAAACGGGCTTCCGGTAACCCGGTTTTCGCTGCTTGGCGAATCGGGCCGAGTTCCGGGATTTGTTCAAGGAGGTGATCGGCTTAGGGACGCCGTAGCGGAGGACGACGAGGAAGAAGAAGAAGAGGGAGACGGAGAGGCCGATGGCGAAGAAGTTCTTGAAGAGGAAGTCCCTAAGGGCTAAACGGCGGCGGGATTTTCTGGAGAACTTGGATTTGGAGGTCGAGGAAGGGGAGGAGACGGAGGTCGACGGCAGGAGGGAGTTGGTCCAACCACCTCGGCGCGTGGAGAACGCCATTGATGATGGTGATGGTGAGATCGGAGGAATCAAGTGAGGTGAGTTCTCATGGTGGGTGGGCTTGTTCGTTTCCGATCAACTGTTACGGAGAGGAGAGAGAAACTGAAGTGAGGGGATCAGAAATGGGGATCTATGGTGGGATTTTGTTAGCTTCAGATACAGATCAAAGGAGATGACTTGACTGACTCTCTCTTTCTTCGTGGTGGGACCAGACTGTGGTAATTTTTTTTTTTTTTTTTTCGAAAAGCCAGACTGTGGTAATTTGGTAAAACTGATCTCGATCCGTCGATTTTAATTAATTAATTAATTTATTTAGGGGGTGTTTGGTATGTAAGTTTGAGTAAAGATTTGTAAGTTTAAATAGTAAATTTTTTTGAATTTTTTTGAATTTTCAGAAAAGACAAACAACTTTTTGGGGAAAAAGATAAAAAACATGATGAAAAAAGTACAGCTTAGTTTAAACTAAACTCATGACCAAACAAGGTCTTATTTGTTTTTACTTCTTTATGATTTACCCCTACTTTCCTACCTAGCTGTAGTAACTAGCTGAGGCAATTAGCTTAGCTGTAGTATCTAGCTAGGATAAACTAGAAGGGTGTTTGGTGTGTAAGTTTGAGTTAAGATTTGTAAGTTTAAATAGTAAATTTTTTTGAATTTTCAGAAAAGACAAACAACTTTTTGGGGAAAAAAATAAAAAATATGATAAAAAAAGTACAGTTTAGTTTAAACAGAGCTTGTTGCCAAACAAGCCCTACGATTCTAGGACGAGCATGTGTCTTTCATTGTCGAGGGCGCCTTTTTTTTTTTTTTTTTTTGGGGTAGAATTTCATTACAGAGGATTACAGGATAAATGTTGATATACCGAGAAAATTCAATTTAAATTATAAAGTTAAGGAGTTATTTGGAGTATCACTAGATATAATATTTTATTATTTAGATTTTTAATTTTTAATTTTATATCTTTTTTTTTAACTCAAATTTTAAAAATCTTTAGAGGTGTTAGGAAAACCATTTCAAATCAAAATTTTCATCTCAGTTTTTATCTTTTTCTGAAAATTTTTTTTGTCTTTTCTGAAAAAGTTTTTTGTCTTTTCTGAAAAGTCAACAAAAATTACTATTGAAACTTAAAATTTTTAACTCAAACTCATTCATCAAATGGATCTTAACTTTCTCATTTCAAATTGGAATGAAATATTTTTTATGCCAAAATGTTCGTAACGACGACACGAATAAGACAAGATCTATTTTGTATTTTTTTTTTTCCAAACACGTTTTAAATTTTTGTGTTATTTTTTATATCACATAACTTTTTCAAAAATTTTCCTCCCGACACATTTCCAACTTAACTTCCAAAATATCATTTTCAGATGTTACCCTAAATGGGTTTTAAATTTCTCTCATCTAGTTTGATAATTAAAATTTCTTTGATTATTTTAATTTTAAATTTAAGGATATATTGAATATTTTAAGTATAAAAATTAAGTATTGATTGAGAAAATCTTTAAACTTTATGTATTAAATGTAATCTAATAATACACAAATACAAAATTTTAAAATGTATTGTATACTTTTTGAACAAAACAAAACATATGATATAAAAATGTAAACAATACATAATTGTAGTCTTTCTTTTAAATGTAATTTGGGTAAATGACATTTTACGATCAAAATTAATGGTTTGTTTGTTGTTTTAGTTTGACTCCAACTAAACTACACTTTTTTGGTTGAATTTTTTTCTCTTTTCTGAAAAGTCGACAAAAATTATAACTAATTTTTAAAAAGTCAACTAATTCCAACTAAAAATTTTAACTCCAACCAGCAATCCAAACGAAGCTAAGTATTGATCGAGAAAGGGTATAATTTATGTATTAAACGTAATCTGATCATATTTAAATGTAAAAATTTAAAACACATTGTATAATTTATGAATAAAAATAAAATAAAAAATAAAAAAACAAAAATAAATTCAAAATACATAGTATACTTTGTAAACAAAAATAAAATTTAAGGTACGAAAACGTAACTAACCCTTATGGTTACATAAAATAATAAGCAATCCTAATATCGATTTATGAGAGTGAGTGTGTGTGTGTATGTGTGCGTGTAACCACAAGGCAAAGCCACGGTTGGGAATCCATTTTGTCCTCGCGGCAGGTTATAAAAAGGGCTGTATCCAAACAGGTTCTTACAAAAACGCGATCGGAGTTGCGAAATCGCGACATAGGTCTCCTCTTTCTTCACAAAACCAGTAAATCGCTTCTCAGAACTTGCTTCTCCGATAAGGTACTCTCTCTCTATCTCTCTCTCTCCTAGGAGGTATGATATTTGTTTACCTTAGATTTGTTGGAAATGGAATTATTTCAGATTTTGAAGGCAAATTCCTTGATATTTTCATTGTCGGTTGTGGATCTTAATCGGAAATGCGCTTCATAAGTCGATGCATTTGATTTTTTAATTATTATTATACGCTAATTTTCGCTAATTATAATTGTGGATAAAAGAAAAAAAAAATTCGTACTTGAGTTTGTTGTGTATAATATGTAATTCGATTTGGTGTTGAAAGATTTGATTTTTATCTGAAAATTTCAGATGGAATTTCTCTTTTCCCTTATGATTATCACATGATATTTGGTAGATTTTCGATTCGCTACGATCCGAATATACTTTGGCAAATAGAAAATTTATGGTCTTTGTCTAATGGGTATTGAATTTTAGTCATCATAGTAGAAGAAATTTTATCCATGTTTTTTTTGTAATGAAATTTTATTTTAATTCAGAGTAAGGATCAAGGAACCAGTAATAAGGGATTTAAGGAAAAAGGAACAATGCCTCCGCAGAAGATCGAAACGGGTCACCAAGACACTGTCCATGCGATAGCCATGGATTATTATGGAAAACGTTTGGCAACGGCTTCATCGGATGCAACCATTAAGATTATCGGTGTTGGCAACAGCTCTGGTTCCCAACACCTTGCTACCTTGAGTGGCCATAGAGGTCCCGTGTGGGAGGTAGCTTGGGCGCACCCCAAGTTCGGATCGATGCTCGCTTCTTGTTCCTATGATGGCCAAGTGATAATCTGGAAGGAGGGCAATCAAAATGAATGGCAACAGGCACATGTTTTTAACGACCACAAGTCGTCTGTGAACTCCATTGATTGGGCACCTCATGAACTCGGCCTTTGCTTGGCTTGTGGATCATCTGATGGAAACATATCGGTTTTTACAGCCAGGGCTGATGGTGGTTGGGACACCACTAGGATAGATCAAGCCCACCCTGTTGGAGTAACCTCGGTTTCCTGGGCCCCATCTATGGCTCCCGGTGCTCTAGTTGGTTCTGGTCTGACTGATCCCGTTCAGAAGCTGGCTTCTGGTGGCTGCGATAACACCGTGAAGGTGTGGAAATTGTATAACGGGACTTGGAAGATGGATTGCTTCCCCGCCCTTCAGATGCATACTGATTGGGTGAGAGACGTTGCCTGGGCACCCAACTTGGGGCTCCCAAAATCGACTATTGCAAGTGCTTCACAGGATGGTACAGTGGTCATATGGACTGTGGCCAAGGAAGGAGAGCAGTGGGAAGGAAAAGTTCTTGAGGATTTTAAGACCCCGGTTTGGAGAGTGTCTTGGTCCCTCACTGGAAACTTGTTGGCTGTGGCCGATGGGAACAACAATGTGACATTATGGAAAGAAGCTGTTGATGGTGAGTGGCAACAAGTGACCACAGTTGACACATAGGTTTCAGGTTTTTTCGTTTTTGCTACTTGCAACCATAAAATTTCTTTTGTCGTCATGAACTAGCTCTTATAACAAATGTTCTTGTGGTTACGTTTTGAGTACCTTGTATTGGATGTTTTGGTTGACTGATATCCGATGTTTTGATGATGTGGCTATTGAAGAGAACAGCTTTAGATTATTCCGAGTTTTAGAGCGCTTTGTTTTTGCTTTTCTCTTTATTTGTTTTACTCATGAAGTCCTTGACAATTTTAGTTACTGTTTTTGTTCTCACCATTACTTGCTTATTCATCGCTGTTTATTCACAAACCGGTCATGCATCACCGTACATGTAGCGGTACAACAGGGTCAACACTCACGTGGCAAAAAATACGATAGTTGAGCCTGATATTGCTATGTGGCGGCTCTGATATGCAGTCACATGCAGTGATTGTATCGTCAATAGTGATAAATAACATTTTTATTACAGGCTGTTAGATGACTACTCTCTGTGTTTGGGGGCATCAGGGACTCAAGTCTGCAGCCTGCAACCTTCGCTTGAAAATTGATGATTAAGCTCAATACTACGTAGAAGAGTGATGTTAAGTACACTCATCGAGATTACCGGAACATTTCGAACATTTTTTTAAATTGATGAAACGGCATTTGTCCTTATCATTTCCGACATATGATAAAATTAAAATTGGTGTGATTAACGATTAATGTTGAAGGTTTACTCCTCTATAGAATCACAAAGGGATGTGTAAACAGTGCACTTGATGACATTGACAAATTAAATTTGAATAACTGCCGTGAATAATTCACTTGCACATTAGATAATGAAGAATTTCCACTAATGCTATGTTTGTTGGGGATGAAAAGTGGACGAAAGGAAGAAGGTGGAGGGATTTTAGGATGGAAATTCAAAAACTATGGCATTTAGTAAGAGTGATTTTTGGATGGAAAGGAAAATAGAGCGATTAAAACGTATACGGGACTCACATTTTTTAATCTCTTCAAAATTGATGGGAAAAGTGGAGGGAAAACTTTGCTAAAGTAAACTAATAAAATTACTAAACTACCCTTATGTATTAATAAAAATCCTTAAAGGCAATAAAAATTAAGGTAACACTGCGGTCAATACCCTTTTATATACTCTATTGGTAGAGTTCCTTTTTAAACCATTGAAATGTAATCAAACAGTTAAAATTTTGCTTATGTATGATAGTTATAATGTACCTTACCTTATATGAGTATAGACTAAAAAATTAAAAAATAATATATAAAAAAATCAATTCAAAAAACTTCCCCCCAAAGGCTGATAGAGCCCTCCACCCCCTCGACCGAAGCTGAGGAAGTCCCTCCACCCAACTTCGGTGATTGGCGAAGAGCCCTGTCCCCCCCCCCCCCCCCCCCACCCCCCCCCCACACCGCACCAACGACCCTGGCCCCCCCTCCACCCAACACTGAAGACGCGATCTGGTCGCCCCCACGCCGACGACCCATATTTGGTCCCCCCCCCCCCCCCCCCCGGGAATGTTGGAGATTTGAGACAAGGCGCGCCCCCCCTGCCCCTCGTGCCGAAGGCCCAGATCTTGTTGCCGCCCCCCCCCCCCCCCCAACACCGATGAGCCCAATAGTGCCAACATTCAAATCTGGTCAGCGTTTGGGTTTGGGGGGGGGGGGGGGGGGGGGACCTAGGTTGTCGGCACGAGTGGTGGAGGTGACAGGGCTCATCGGCCGATGGTGGCCGTTGACATTTGGAGGGGTTCTGGTCTAGGGGAGTTTTTTTATTTTTTATTTATATATTATTTTTTAATTTTTTAACCTATACTAGTATGAGGTAAGGTGCATTACAATTATTATGCACAAACAACATTTCAGCCGTTTGATTACATCTAACTGGTTTAAAAAATGGCTCTATCGATATGGTATATTAAATGAGCCTTACCCCAACCTTACCCTAAAAATTATGGATAAAATAGTAATTGCATTTAATGATTCTTTTTCTTTCCTACCATTTTCACCGGTAATACCAAACAATGAAAGGTAATTTTAACTTCTTTCCTCCCTTTAATGCCAAACAACATAAAGGAAAAAAAAAAAAAAAAAGGCTTCGTTTGGATCACATGTCCATTTCCGAAAAAGAAAAATTTTGTTGTTTTAAATAAGAAATTCATTTCATTGGTGTTTAGATATGTAAAAAAATTCATTTTTGAAAACAAAAAGTTGTTTGGAATGAGAAAAAATGCCGTTGTGAGTAGTGCATTGTGAAAATATTTCAAAAAGATTCATTTTTTTTTTCTCCAAAAGAGTACTGTGCAGAGTAAATTTGAAATGAGATAGTTTTTATTTTTTCAAAATGAGAGAATGATGGAAAAAATTGAGACAAACATTTTTTTGCAAAAATTTTCCAATTTCGAAAATTGAATACTCCATCCAAACAAAGGGAAAATGTTTTCTCTTTCTCTTATTTTCTCTCTCTTCTATTTTTCCTTTCCATCTTGTTTTCTTTCCTTCTTATCAAACACAGGCTAAGACACAACCAATAATGAAAACCCCCCTATTATTGAAAATATCAGTATTATAATAACATCATGAAAATATCATTAAAGATATTTATATTCGTGCAATTATCAACATTCAACTTTGTTGATTTTTCCCCATTGTATGAACATGGATAGGGAACTGTATACTTTCCCAATTGTCTGCGTGACATTATTTTTCTTTGTTTCTTTTTGGTTTTTAAAAGAATCTTAGCATTTTTCTAAAAACACAGGTCATTACAGCATAAAAGTCAATTATTAAAGTTGGAAAATTTTGAAGAAAGATTACATAAGAACTGAAAATTTTCCATATTTTCGTGTCACTGATATTTTTACGAAATTATTTCGAAATATCTTATACTATGTCTTCACCCAAAACAATATTTCTAATGGTATTCACCAATATTAATCGATATTTTAACATAAAAGATTTTAAACCCTAAGACATTTCGGCACCTCTTCAATTTCTTTCTATAACCTACCTGAAATTTTCCTTAAATAATTGTTTTATCTTGCTAAGTACATGGACAAAATAGTAGCACAAGTCATGTGGATTGTCGAAATTGCCTTCCCACCGACCGCAACACAAGTAGATTTTACATAAATTATGCTATGTCTTTATAAAAATGATATTTTATTCTATCATTGATATTTTTACCAATTTGTAAAAAAAATATTTACATTAAAAAAAAATATTTCGACATCTTCCCAATTTCTGAATTTTTAACGATATGTTTTACTATAAATACAACACAAAAATTAATAAAACGTAATAAAAATATAACAATTCTGAATGGCGCTGAATCACATCATATTACAATATTTGTTTATTTGTTTCTATAACCTACCTGAATTTTTTCTAAAATAATTGTTTGTGCATGGACAAAAAACGAAGCATAAGGCATGCGGATTGCCGAAACTGCCCTCCTACCAACCGCGACTTTAGTAGACAAGGAAAGGCGATATAAGTAATTTAAACCTTACCGCGCTTCCAGATCTCAATTTGAATTCCCGCGCACTTGTGTTCCCTCCGATAATAAGCCCCGTGACCGTGGGGTGAGGTTAAAATCAGATTCTGACCAATAACAAAACACAGACCCAGATCCAAACGCAACTTTTTTTTTTTTTTTTTTTTTTTGTAATTTTTTTTTCTCGAAGTTCTAGAACCCGCCAAAGAATCATCTTCTTCTTCCTCCGATTTCAGCGGACTCTGAGAGAAAAACCAGGTTGGTCTTTAGGTGAAGCTGTTTCGAGGAATGTCTTCGCTGGTTTCTCGTGAACCCGATTCCAGACTAAGCTCTTATTGTCGCAAAGAGAAATCCCTTGGAGTCTTGTGTTCAAAGTACTCTCTTTTTCCCATATTTTTCACATCTAATTTGATTTTGTTCCAGCTCAATTTGTTCTTTTTTTTTTTTTTTTTTTCTCGATCTGAATTTGTTTTTTTTTTTTTTTTTTACCAAAAAAAAAAAAAAAAAACAGTTTCTTGAGGTTGTACAATCGAGAAGATGTCAGAACGATCGGACTTGATGATGCTGCTTCCCAATTAGGTCTTGATCCAATACCTTATTTTTTCCATGGACTTTTTTTTAAAAATTTATTTATCTAAATAAGGTAGGAATTTTTGGTC
This sequence comes from Ficus erecta, assembly GCA_008635985.1. Lineage (NCBI taxonomy): Eukaryota > Viridiplantae > Streptophyta > Magnoliopsida > Rosales > Moraceae > Ficus > Ficus erecta. Next base: position 1,360,708 of record BKCH01000009.1, read on the forward strand.
ATTGACAAAGCTATAGCTCAAGATTCATTTTTTTTTTTCCCTGGTTGACTTGATTTGAAACTCAATTTGATTCGCAGGAGTTGAGCGGCGGCGTATGTACGACGTTGTCAATATATTGGAGACAATCGGAGTGAGTTCTCAAATTAATTTTTTTTCCTAAAGGATTTTAAGTTTCGAAGTTTATTTTTTTCTTAGATAATTAAAAATTTCCTGAGTTGTTTGCGGGTTTTTGATGACTTTTAAGGTTGTAGCAAGAAAAGCCAAAAACCAGTATACATGGAAGGGTTTAGAGGAAATCCCCAAGGCTCTAGAGCAGCTGAAGGTAAGTGTAGATGTTATATTAGTGTTTATTTGTTTGTTTGTTTTTTTTTCTTCTCCTTTTATTGAATTTATTCTGGATTTGAGCCGTGACATTTTCTATTCTGCTTTTACAGGAAGAAGGTTTGAGAGAAAATTTCAATGCCACTATTTGCTGCTTTACGACTAGAGTATGTTACCGAAATCGAAACTATGTTATGTCCCGTCCCTCTATTTCATTTGCATTGGACTGATACAAAATGAAATAAAAGCGGGTTCTTGTTGAAAAATATTGATTTCCATTAATTGGGACCGAATGAACAAGTGTTAATGCAAACTGCTGGTCTAGTTTCCACAGTATCTGCAGCAACTAATTTCTCATTTAAAAAATACATTTTCATTTTCTTGATTTATTTTGACTAGGTTTCAAATGAGCCTGAATATAAACGGCTTTGGGTTCTGAATACTACAGAGGATGACTCTTCTTCTGCGTCGTCCAAAAACAGTAATCTCCATTTCCTTCCATGTTCTTTCATTCGATATTGTGAATTGATTAACTTAGAAAAGATTGCTTGAAACGCGGGGGGGGGGGGGGGGGGGGGGGGGGGGGGGGGGGGGCGCAAAAATAAAAAACAAGTATCAGTTGGATTCAATTTTCATATTTGTGCAAAGAATCCTAGAAGTTTAATATGAATTATTTGGATATTCACTTGTTGCCACAGAAAACAAAAGAGACAAATCTCTAGCTCTTCTCACCCAGAACTTCATCAAGCTTTTTCTTTGTTCAGATGTAAGTTCTTTTATGGCGCTTTTACAAAGTGACTTCCATTTTTCTAGTAGCCCGCTGATGCCTTCATTGCCTTATTCAGGTGGACTTGATCTTGCTTGAAAATGCTGCAAAGGCATTGCCAGGTGATGCGGATGATGCAACAGTTTTAAGAAGTAATTCACCTTCCATGATCGTTGTTTTGGAGAATTAACAGCTAGAAATGACAATCAAACCTATAACTAATACGCTCTTTGCGTGATATAATTTTTTGCAGCAAAGGTCAGACGACTGTATGATATTGCAAACGTTTTATCTTCAATGAATTTGATTGAGAAGGTAAAAGAATTTCCCAATAACACCTTAGCACATGGAAGTAGGCTTAACTAGTAATAACTTTTACTTTTATTTTCTCACCCTCCTTGTTTAACTCTCAATGTTTTGCAGATCCGCCACCCCGACAGTGGGAAACCAGCATATAGGTGGTTGTGCTGGAGAGGAAAGGCCAATGATAAAACTGGTGCTGCTTCAGATGTTAATGAGCCCAGAAAGAGGGGATTTGGAACTGACATTACAAACCACGGTATCAAGAGAAAAAGAGAAGTTACTGAAGTGGATTGCAAGTCGAGTCTGGAAAGAAGTGGGCAAATGCATGATAGGTTGATTGAACCGGAGCACGAAAGTGACAGTGAAGAAGTGAAGGAATACTCAAAACATCTCTCAAAGGGTATTGAATTTGGCCCTTTTGCACCTATTAGTGTGTCTAAGGTAGAAGATGCTGCAAATAAAAGAGCAAGACAGGTTGGAGACTGGGAAACTTTGGCTTCTACTTATCGTCCTCAGTATCGCAACCAAGGTAAATTGTGAACTGTAATGCATATGTCTAGGCAGTCTTGCTTTTATGGCCGTGCATAATAAATTCATCAATGGTACAAAAACTTCAATCATTGTAGCATCCTTGACATTCTGCTTCCCTTTCAATTAGAAATTTCCTTCCCCATAATTCTTTCCCCAAATAGGGAATCCTTTTCTCCTCCTGTAATCCGACATCTTAAACAATCCAACGTAATGCTCTACTGTGTACGCATCTTGGTATTAGCTATAGAAGTTGCAGTTTCTCTGATCCCACTTATCCAGCAGCTTTGAAAATACCACCACGTCTAGAGAAAAGCATCTCTTTGATGATTAGTGATCACATTTTGACTGATTTTCATGCTTTCAAGAGTTTATATGGAGCTTTTATCTTGAACAAAAATTTAGGTACTGAATTATAAAGACGGGTTTTGTTGGTGATCTCGCAGCTCTATGTGACCTGTTTGCTCATTACATGGAAGCTTGGAAGACATGGTTCGTTGATGCTGTCGGGAAGCCACGAATGCAACAAATTTTCTGACAACTGACAATATTATGATAAAGTTAAACCCTCATTTATGATGTTCAACTGCACAGTTGACAGTAGATTTACTCTTTTTTTCTTCTACATTGTCTCTTCATGACATAGCACACTGGTGTTCCCTGGACACCATTTATGGCTAAGGTAGCGGGATGCCATTCATACCCTAGAAGCCTCTCTCTCTCTCTCCTTATTTTTATTTTTATTTTTATAGAAGAACACAATTTCTATGCGAGTTCCTTGTAAGTGACCAATAGGGGGATTAATTTATTTAGCCAGATAATCTGTCAGCTTACATAGCTTTGTTTGTATGATAAGATCCTTCAGTTTTTTTTTTTTTTTTGGCTGATATCTTTTCTTAATATTTTTGTTTGGGCCAAAATAAAGAAGGGTTGTCTTTTCTTTAGTAATTGATAAGTCTTGTCAAATTCCTGCTTATCAATTTTTTTTTATAACTTTGTATGATAAGCTATTTTTTTATAAATAAATGACAATTTATTGTCACATGAATGGATAAATATATATATATATATATATATAAAGAAGGTTAAAATTAGAGTTAGATTCTTGCATTTTTCTTTTAAGCCAACCACTTTAGGATGTGGCATTTTATCTAAAATTTGGTGCATCCAAAATGTCACTCTCTTTACAATGCAAATGGCTAATTTGTTGATCCTAATTCCCAACTGGACCTGCTTTATCCATCTGTGTCTATATATATACTTGCTATATTAATAATAGAGCCAATTCAATTAAATTTTTTTTAACCATTTTCTCTTTTTGACACTTGTCACCATTTTAAAAATCAAACTAAATATATTTTTTTTAACTCCTATCTCTTTTTGATACTTGTCATCACCTTAGAAAAAATTAGTTTGTTTTTAAACTAATTCAAGTAAAAACTTTTTTAACCTATTTATTTTTCGACAACATATTTTCTCATCATTATCTACGACATTAAAAAAAGAACCAAAAAGAAGTAGTCAAGTCAAAAACAAAGTGGAATCAAACGATTGAAAAAGTATTACCTGATCATAAAGATGAAAATTTAGTTAGATATATATAAAATAATATAATACATCATAATTATTTTTTCATTTGATTTATCAAATTTTTTTATGAAATGTGCATGGCTAGTGCTGCTCCGTGCTGCCACTAGTATTTAACTTCAAAAAAAATAAAGAAAAAAGGATAGGATCTTTTTCTTTGCAGGAAAAAAACAAAACTAAACTAAAAGGTCTTTTGGCCATAATTTTAAGACAAATTTGTCAAAAAATAATAATAATAAGCTAACAAAAATTTGGACAAATCATGCAGCAAAGCCCCACCTAAGAATGCTCCGGTCTTTAATCACCGCAGCTGTACCATCTTAGACGACTTCCACGAAATGAAGACTCCAAAGCTCACAAAATCCCAATGGCGAATCCGTAATTTCGTTGCGGAACCAGGGGCAGTACGGTGATTACACGCTCGCGTTACAGAAGCAAATAGAATTTGGTGGGCTCCGAGGGTGAGGGTAAGAATTAGATTCGCAGAAGCCGTGGGAACGAACGAGCCGTTCAGTAGTAGCGCAATCTCAAACACACAAAAAACTAGAGAGAGAAACAAAGCGAGGAGAGAGAGAGAAAGAGAGCTCAGCTTTGTTTCTTCTTCTTCCATGGCGGCCACAGCTCGAGCTTTCGTTCTCTCTCGCTTCACCGACCTATCTCTCCGGCCTCGCCAACCTCCCCAACCACCTCCACCACCAACACCACCACCGTCGTCGCTCTCACGGCATCGCCTCGCGAGGCCTGCGTTTCCACTGTCCTTGCACCGTCATCGTTTGGTGAAGCCTAAGGTTTGTTTGCCTTATCTCCGGCGTCGACGGCGGCGGAGTCTCCGACGAGTTCGTTTCCACGAGGAGGTCTAGCTTTGACCGCGGCTTCTCCGTGATTGCAAACATGCTCAAGCGGATAGAGCCCTTGGACACGACGGTTATCTCCAAGGGCGTTTCGGATTCCGCCAGGGACTCCATGAAGCAGACGATCTCGACTATGCTTGGTTTGCTCCCGTCGGATCAGTTCTCCGTCACCGTTAACGTATGCAAAGGCCCTCTTGATCGCCTCCTCGTGTCTCCATCATCACTGGGTAACGATTTCAGCTCTCGAATTTCGATTTCCAACTCTTGATCTGGAAATTTGAAAGAAGAAATGAATTTTGAAATCATGATTCAAATTGTGTGTGGATTAGCTGTGATTTGATTGTATTCGTTCTGGAATTAGGTATACACTGTGGAACGCAGAGTATCGGATATCGTTGATGAGGAATTTCGACATTCCGATGGAGAATTCGGAGAAGTTGAATCGGTCGAAGCAGCAGGGTGTTTCCGAAGGGCAGGAGATTCAGGATAAGGACAGTGAAAGTGGTTTTGGGACGAGTATGGAACAGTTGGAGATGACAAGTCCTCAGGTTTTCGGGAATTTATCTCCTGAAGCTTTGAACTATATTCAACGGTTTGCAATCGGAGTTATCCAATGCCAAGGAGGTGAGTAACTTTGTCCGAAAGTTCTGTAATTTCTTCATTTTGTTCGTTGAATAAGCTACTTAACTATAGAAACAAGGATTGAATTTCGGAATTTAAGCAGGGAAATTGTCCAGTATAATTAAAGAGTTCATGTATTTTGCTTGAGGCATGCCTTGGAATCTTGGATAAAGGTGGATAATTTCTAAGTCATATAAGATTTAATGATAAGACCCTATGCAATAGAGTTTGTTCAGAAATGAGCTGACGATAAATGTCAGAAGTGTATTCATATACCTTAAACTGGGTAGTTTTCAGATTTCGAGGCTTTCAGCATATTAAGTAAATGGAAGCAACTTGAGTTTATGACAATGGTTTTGTGATTTGAGTTTAAGACAATGTTTTATGCTTTGATTGAGATGCATAATTTCTCATATTTGACTAGCTTACGAATGTGTTATTGATGCAAGCAAACGGCTGAATTACCATGTGTTCGCTTGTTTATAAATATTTGATCTTTTGAAAGTAGTTTTCTTAACTATTTTTTTGTTAGCTCTTCACCGTAATCCTCCAATTATAGAAGTTGATGTGATGTTTAAGGCGTGCTTATGTAATCATGGAACAATTTTAGGTGTCAAAATTTTTTCTTTTTTCAGTTAACAACTTGTGTCGAGCAGTTTTGAGGAGAAATCCTTTGCAATGGCATCTTGATTTCTTTTATTTGCCACCTGTGGCAGCAATGGTTACTCATCTTGCCCTCTCAATTGGTTAGTTTTGGCAAGAGGAGATGGTAGGTTAGCCTTTTTGTTTGGTGGTGCTAACTATTAACTGACTTTAATGTGCTTCCAACACAACTTGCTGTCTTCATTATATGCATTCTCTTGTATTTAGATTCCAAGCTCCTTGGTATGCCTAGTGAAACTAACGGGTGTCCTATTTGTTTTTCAGGAACTGAATGCTCGAAAGCAGGAAAATTTACAGATAGAATATAGCAGAGAACATAGGAATGATCTGTTGGATTATCTACGGTCCTTGGATTCTAATATGGTAATGGCATCAAACGTATTCTTAGTATTTTGTTTCAGATGTTGAATGTTAATACTTTAAACCTCGAATTCAGTAGTTCGTCTCCCCTCTATCTGGCTTTTCCCAGTGCTATATTTGAGTTATATTGATATGAGGGTACTTGATTTGATTGGACAGGTGACAGAATTGTCCAAACCATCGTCGTTAGAGGTAGAGGAAATAATTCACCGGCTTGTTCAAAACATATCACAGAGATTCTTCAAAGATGACGGTGATTCAAACTTTATGGGAGAGTCGGTCAAAGGGAACAGAGAAAACCTCCCTGATGGCGATGATGAATCTTGCAACACCATAGACACCTCACGCGACTACCTAGCGAAGCTTCTGTTCTGGTTAGAGTTCTGTCACTCTCATTCATAAATGCCTTCGCTTCTCTTGCCTTTTCTTTTTCTCTCTCATTTCTAAATATAGTTATTTTGAACATGTTACGTGTAACATGTTGTCATGCATTAACAAAACTTTTGCACATGGTTCACGTTCACACACATTTAGTCACTTGCTTAATCGTTTGTAACCAGCGGATTCGGGCAACTAAGTCTCCGTTTTCCTGTTTGCAGGTGTATGCTATTGGGTCACCATTTAAGAGGCTTGGAAAACAGATTACAGTTGAGTTGCGTTGTTGGATTGTTGTAAATGAGAGGAAAGAGGGAAACCTGTATATTCTACTGCCACCTTCTCTCTTTTTTCTTCTTTTTTGTTTCCATGCCGATGTCTATTTATGTTGCTATATATATTTCTTTTTCATCTAGAGCTAATCTAGAGCTAAACCCTTCGAGTTTGTCCTAATACGATTTCGCCAAGCATACCGAAAGCTAAAATCTTGTGGATGTTGTAGTTAATAGTTTTATATTTCCATGTTTAAATTCTGCTGTAGCAGATTTTGATCTTAAAACAAGAGAACCTTTGCGTTTAGACATATCAAGGAATTTGAAGTGCAATCTTTTTTTTTTTTCGTTCCATTGAGCAAATAGAAACAATTCTGCAAAAATATACATATTTAGAAAAAACACCAATAAAATCATCATTTTAATTCGAAAAGTGATAGTAGACAAAATAGTTTAGCCTAAATTACCCATCTTAATGTTCTATTAGTTGTCTTAATTAACTCATCTCATTGTCTCATGGTAAAGAATATTGTCAAAGATAAACTAAAGATAGGCTTTTTTTTTTTTTTTTTTTTTTTTTTTTTTTTTTTTTCCGATGTAACTATTATTCTAGTCCATTTATGTAACAGGCCAATCGTAACAATAGTAACTGCTGTGTTAATTATAATGTGCGTTCAACTAAACATTAAAATTGGAATAAACATCGAATGTTCTTTATTTTTGTTCACATTAAAATTCTATTTTATAACAAACTAAACGTCACTTTAATGTTGGGAAATAAGTGTGGTAGTTAGCTCAAGAAGGGTTTAAGTCGTATCTCCAAATTTTGGGCGTTACTTTGAAAAACAGATGAAAACAAACTTCTTGCCAAGTGACTTACATAACTTGTAACTATTTCATTAATGATCTTCTGTTTCTTAATTTAGAGTTGTGTATTTGCACAAAAATTAATAAACTGAATTTGGGAAAAATATTCCGTCTTAAATTATTAAAAAAAAAAAAAAGAAACATAAACAAACAAAAAAATAAATTTGCAATGCAGTAGTGAGAATTATTTATGATGTCCAAAACCGTGCGCCAACGTTGGCTGTTCTAAATTGAAAAACGAAAACCATGAATGAAAAAGAATCAATTCAATATATAAAAAAATAATTAATAATCACTGTATAGTGATCTCTCGATATGTACAAATCTCTACAATAACAAAAAAAATAAAAAAAAAAAATAATAATAATAATAATCGGATGGAAAACAAAACTTTGATTTTTGATCATTGTTGTTGTAGAGTTGGGGGGTGAAACTGGGCATGGGGCTTGTAAAGATCATAAGGCGCCCACAGAAGATCAACAGGGCAAGGCACATGGGAGTCAAGCCTCACCCATGGCTTCCCTTTCCCACTCCAATGCAACAAGCTCACCGGCCCCGGATGCAAACTTCTGCAGCTATTAACCACATTGTCACCACCAAGACCGTGCTGGTTCCACCGATGCTCGATGGCCTCCACATGGCCTCCGAACACCAACAAAAACGGCGGAAGAGATCCCAGCTCGTAAATCCTCCTCTCCTTCTGCACTCTCATCCATCTCTCTATCTCTTTCGTATATCCCCCCTCTCTCCACCTCTCCAAATCCATCACCATCACCCCTGTATTGAAGTAGCATGCCTTGTTATCGCTCTTCTCCGATTCGAAAACCCTGCGAAGCTCGCTGTCCGACCAAAATTCATCGGTGAAGTACTTGGTAATATCAGCATGACAATACTCTGGAGCTCCAATCACTCTTTTCCCGCTTAGTGAAACACTCCACAGCTTCCGTATGTCGTCGACTAATATGGTATCGGAGTCCAAATAAATCACTCTTTTTACGCAGGGCTCGAGCAAATCGGCTAAGTAACTTCTCGCGTAGTTTAAAGGGTTTTCGAGAGCTTGACGAATGGAAGATGATATCAGATTTCTGACTATGCTTTCCTTGAAGATATATACTTTGAAATGCAATGAAGGGAAGGTCGATTCGAGAGTGTGTGTGAGGCCGCTTTCTGCGTCGAATATCGAATCGGAATCGGAGGCGATGAAGTGGAAGAAGAGATTTTCCGGGCAAGAAGTGTGTCTGAGAATTGAGTGGATTGAAGCTACGGAGCCTCTTAAGTACTCTGAATCAATAGTCATGGCGATGTGAACGGCTGAAGGGTTACAAGCCAACGACACGTCGTTTGTGCCCAAAACTGGACAGTGAAATGCGTTTCTGTATTCTGGGGCCTCAGAAAATTGCATGGAAATCCCGAGAATATCGTCGGCTTTTTCATATCCTCTGTGAGTGACTTTGTTTGGAAACGACCGGGCTTCATTGGTCGGAAAGAGGAGAAGCAGATTGGAAACTAGGAAGAGCACTGCCAAGAGTGATATTCTCGGAATCATCACGAACATTCTCGTACCGGTTCTTTTTCTTGTGAGAGAGTTTTGTTGAGAAGAAATGAGAGGTAGATTTTCAGAAAAGTGAAACGCAAAGAAAAGAAGTTTTGAGGCGTACTTGTATGGGAAAGAGAGAGGACACAAATGTTGAAGGGGTCGGAAAGTAAGACCAGAGAGAACGCGAACGCGAACGCGAACGCGAACGCGTCTTGGCTTGTTTGTGTGGGTGTCTGACAATGACGACGCGTTTTCCATTTCTTCTGTTATGGCAGCTTCGCAGGTTTGAATGTCGGTCTTCTCGAACTTTCCCAATGCCTTCGTCAATATAATATATTTTTATATCATGACTTCTTTGCACCATTACCCCCCTCAACGTTTCGTGATTGGCAAATTAACCCATGAATTAAAAATCTTGAAAATAAACCTTTCAAAATTCAAAATATGCTATCTCAGCGGTCATTTTGATAATTTGATCAATATTTTTTTGACATGAATTGACATATGCATGACACATGGACAATAAACGACAGGTAAAAATTGTCAAAATCCATATGAATAAAATGTCAAAAACTGTATATAATTTAAGAGGAGAAATATTTTCTGACCCGACGTGTTAGTTTACTGGCTCACATTAGACATGAAATTGTTTTTGTTTTTTTTTTTCACACAAAGGAAATGAAGTAGTTAGAAAAGTTAAAAATAATGCATCTCCATGATCAAAAGGTTAAAGTTTAAGGACTCAATTATCAAGATTTTTAATTTAAAGACTAATTTATTGAACGTAAAAAGCTCAGGGGTATCCAGGCAAATGCGTCTATATTTTAACATTTTGTTTGGGTTGTTACGAATATTTTAACGATTTGATTACTATTAAGTGCGGCTATCAAGCGTGGTAAAAGCTTCTAGGGACAAGGGTGAACGATTCAATTACGTTCATGCTTTCATTTGAAAACGTGCGAACACGGCTTTTGAATTCAAATAAAATAATGCACCATTGCCTTTCGTCATGTGACCTCATGCTACGTACATATTTACAAAAGCAAAATGTTTAAAAATTGTTTTATTTAAAGCAAAACAGGGTTTGGATACTTTTTGTTTGCTCTTTATTTTTTTGCATCTTAAGACTAGGAGTGACAATACGGGTCGCGATACGACGACACGATTAGAAAACGATACGAATTTTACGGGTTCGGATTAGAAAAAATAAGGGGCATGTCGATTTCGGATCACCCGAATTTGATCAAAAAAAAAAAAACGGGTCGTGTTCGGAGTTGAACCCGTAGAACCCGAACACGACTTGTTTTTTCCCGTGTCAATTTTGGGTCAAATTTCGTATCAATTTCATGTCGCGGGTCAATTTCGGTTCGTGTCGTGTCAACCCGTGACGTGTTCGTGTCGCAGTTTCGTGTCGTTTTCATGTCGCGGGTCGTGTTCGAGTCGGGAAAGAAAAAAATCGACATGACTCTAACACGACACGAACCCGACACGTGACACGAATTGCCACCCCTACTTAAGACTCTCTATCTAAGTCAAAAAGAGAGATTGGGAATGTGATCGTCTACTCCCTTAGGTCCATTGTCCTTGTCCACCATGCAAATAGTATTTTGATGGCCATCTTAACTAGACGACATTTTGGGGAAATAAGAAAGTATTTTTAAAGCATTCCACTTTTTATATAAAAAATAATGGTCAAAAGTACATAGTTTCTTACTTTCTTACTTTCTACTAGGGAAAGGACGTTGCATTTCCAAGACTTTACCAAGTGGACTACTGTTCTTCACCCCAGTTTGTTTGTTTGCTTGCTTGCTTACTTTCTGATTCTTTCTTTTTTGTTTTTTTGTAATTTTTTTTATTTAATTCTTGATAAATCCTTTTATAACTTTGCTTTTGAAGAAAATAACTTGGTAGTCAGAGAATTTACAGCCAAAATCATTCTGTAAAAACAATTTATTATCTGTCCCTTGGCAGAAAATGATGAAATATTTTGGTGGAAAATATGAAAGGAAGTAGAATTTGTAATATAAGTTCCGCTTACCTATTCACATAACTGCACTCAGAGCATGCTAAATTGATATGTTAATGGTAAAATTTTTGTTTTTTTTTAATAACCCATTTCTATAAATTTTACAAAAATACCAAATTTTTTTTTTATCAACAAGGAATAGAAATGGGTTATAAGGGTAGAGATGTTAATGGTAAAATTATAAATTGATATGTCAAATCTAAGCATTTAACAAGGAGAACGAGCCTTACCAACTCACCTAAGGGATGCTAACGTAAAATTTTGGTATTTAGGTAAAAGAAGTGTTATCTAATAAAGTATTATTTTCGATATCAAATTGAACATATGCTAAACTTGGTGGTAAACTTCTCACCAAGTATAGCTAATGCTAAATTTTGTAATTGGTTTCTATTGGTTAGTATCTCAACTTTTTCTTTTTCTTTTATTTCCTTACAATTTTATCATTTTCAAATTATTAAAATGCTAAAACTTTACTTTTACGAATTTCAAAGCTTAATGATGATGACAAAAGGTAAATATAATATTAGAAAAATTATTATACATTAGAGAATAAATCTCTAATATGCTTATTTTCACGCATAATAAATATAGCAATTGACATGAACATAAATATTATATATCGGAGATGGTTCAATTTCCTATCCAACGTATTCAAACCCACATTACTACACTAATAACTTCCTCTATGAAAATGTAAGTTCAACAATATAAGAGATAAATTTCCTATACATAGCATCTCTTAGAGCTGCCACTCATAGATTGAGCTACTCTAAAATTCGCAGCCCCTCCATCGGAGCAATTATCGCTGTTTAAACGATCTCACAGCTTCCGGCAGCTGGGACATCGTGCGCCTGCCTCAAGAATTCGTTTATGGCAGAAAAGGCATAGCCAAAATCCACACAAACATGAGAGAAAACTCGAGCATGTGATGTCTAAATCGTTGCAGCATATAGGACATGAAGAAGGCTGGGGCTCGAAGTTTCGGCCGAGACCATTTCATGGCTCCGTGGCCACTATGCCACTCCGAATTCAAATGCGAAATAGTAACCTTTACCTTGTTTCTAATATCGGTGTTTGACAAGTTAGCACAAAGATTCTTATTAGGCAGTTTAGAACCGGCGGATTCAATTCACATATCATGTTTAAAGGAGAATTAAAGAATGTGTTATGTTGATGGTCATTTGCATTTAGAGCATCTGCAACTGCCTCCCAGTCATCTAGGCACCCATTGTCTAATTCTTCATCATTGAAACTTTCGGAGCAAAAATGGTTGCTACCACTACCGCTGCTGTCCCCCCGCCCACGCTGAGCTTCTTCATAGAATCACTAAGATCGAAGATGAATCCCGTAGCACTACTCGACATATACTCCAAATTGTTGGGATCAATTCTCCTACCCGCATTTTCTCCTCTTGACCTCTTTTCGAAATTGTCCTAGGATACGTTCTGTTCATTGGTTGTTTGTATGGATACAAGGGCTTATCCCTCCTCACTGAGTCTGCCTTACACCCCTTAAGCTTGACTAAATCAAAACCACAAAACAATCATCGATCAATATATCTAAGAAAATGAATGTAACATTTGTTGTGCTTCTCAAAGTTGGGTAGACTCTTTAGCTTCGATGTAGAATGAAGTTCGGGTGGACAAGAGTGGAGGCAGACCAAAGGTCAAACAAGAGTTGGCGCTGATTTCGCTGTAGAAGCTAAAGAAATTGCATTATGTTTGCACTTAGAGGAACAAAGTTATCAATTAAGTACCGAAAATATGTTTTGCGAAAAAAAGTATATAAATAAATGTGAGGGAGGGTTATAACTTTCCGGTTAAACCATTGAACAAAGGATGTGCAAGCTTCTCTAACATTAGGGGTCAGGGAAAGGGTATCTCCTTTAATTCAGTCAATACAAAATTGGATCGTTCTAGAATCATTTAACATTTTTTTTTAAATGAAAAATCATATATATATATTACTCGTAATTAAAGGCAAAAGGCCATTTATGATTATTTAACAAAATTCCTCCTATCTTTGACCGTACAAGAAGATTGGTATTTAACAGTCAAATTATGGTCATTTCCAGAATAACGGCACTGCATATGATTACGGCAGGCCACCTACTTGTTCAGCTCAAATGTTGTACTCATTCAGGATAATAAAATTATTCGTGAGGCTGATAAATAGAGTCCCGAACTAGCTACAGCTTGTGAAGTATGGAAGGAAAATCAGATGGTTTTATTTCTCAATCTTTCTGACTAGCTCCTACAGAACCAAGGTCGAAAAGATCAAGAAAAATCAGTCATTGAGTGATTTCATGGACGCTGGATCAGCTTACCAGCCCAGCACGCATGGGCTTTATTTATTTCCGGCCCATTAGAAGGCCCACTACTTCCTGGCCCAGGTAGGTGCAGATTACGGCCCAGAATACCTACAAGTACGGTCTGTAGACCAGAAACACTACACGGGAAATTCGTTATCACATGAATAATACAATAACTGCTACCAAAATTTTTTATACTAAGCCACGTGTCACAGCCAGATGAAGGCTAGGCGGGTAGGAAGATAAAATTAGAGATGAAAATGAAAATAAATACCTTTTTCTACAAAAATATCATACAGATTACAGATCCTTCTTATATATACAAAAACAATAGCTTATATAAGGCCATCCATGTGGAAGCAAACCCCTTGGGTTGGGTATTTTTTTTCATGGAACAAGAAAGTGGCTTCTGAATATGTAAAAAAAGAAAAAGGCATGAGTTGTGTCTGACTGTCATCTCCATATACTTTGAAAAAAAAAAAACACTAAATAAAAATGCGAGAGAACAGTGACACAAATTTTGCTCCGTGATTTACTTACGGTGATGCAATCTCCGTGTCTGTCTACATGTCTTAGGAAACTGCAGTGTGGCCTCGGAAATAGGCACGTGAAGTTACTGAGAGTGCGACATGAACTTGTGAAATCTTTGTACTCTTTGATCATCATATGAAGATCTATCCCCCAATGATTTCGACCTCTTCCTCGACCGGAAGAAGAAATCTTCCGTGTCCATAATGTAGGACATCTGTCACATGATAATTATACCCATGATCAATTTGGAGTAAAAAATGTTCATGCATGATTTATGACGCAGACTCTTCTTACGATCACAATGCTAATCTTTTCAAAGTTACCAATGGAGTTTTACCCGTTGTAGCAAATAAATGAAAGACAATTGAATTGTTTAAGGGGGAGAACATATTTTCTAGCTACATTTTGGGCCCTCTTCGGCAAAGGAATTATATCCTTCATTTGTTGTTCTAAGCTAGAAATATTTGTGTCTCGTTCATTCCTTTTTGCGTTTCTTATATAAAAAAATATATATTAAAAAAAAAAAAAAAACCCAACCAACCTTGGATGAACTGCAAGTAATCTTACACTCTAAACCATTGACTAATTGGACGCCTTCCATGGCAGCAGAGATTGCTGAAGATTCATCTAAAGATGCAAATCTGCGCTTGTTTCTGCAGAAGAGCAAAAAGTACCCAACAATTAGCAATAGTTCACAAAATCTTTTTACCTTGTAGCAATCTGAAAAAATGGAAAGTAAAATACGTCACTGTTAAATACATTGCATTTTTTTTTTTTTTGGGTTTCCAAAAACACGGTGACGTAAATCTAAAGGTGCATCCAAAACTAACTGCATTCCGTCAGTAAAACGGTAAAAATTCAACCAAATATCTAAGGCACACAAATCAATCACATAAAATAGATTTCTTTATAGATTTCTTTTTCCACATTCTGCATGGGAGGCGCACAAATCAGTCACATAAAAAAGATTTTCCATAGGGAATAGCAAATTTTATTTCATTTTATTTTTTTGATAAATTAGGGAATAGCAATTTTAAAACGAGTAAAAGTGGAATAGTTCAAATGCATGTGATTAAGAACCCAACTGGGAGAGAAAAGAGGTCCTTATACCACAAAATTAAGATAACCCGGACCTGCAAAGGAGCCCTTTAGTTAAAACAATACAGATAACAATATTATACTTACCCTGAAACATAAAGTAATTACCTCTTTAGGGCAATTCCATGTGGCTCCTTTTTTCCAGGGATGACTGATAGAAGATCATTTTTTAGATAATCAGAAAAATTGGGATCCATCGAAACTGCAAAGGCCTCGGGTTTTTCACTCACATTGTGCATCAGCTGGATGGATAACCGAGAGGGGGCAGAAGTCTAAAAAGTGAAGGTAAAATGAAAATCATAAAACCAGGCACAAAGTCAAAAATTATGACCAGTGAAAACTACCTACAAGGGAGGGAATGAGGAAGACAGTTTCTCAAAGAGAGCAAAAACGAGAAGAAAAAAAAGTTCATAGAACTCACATATTCCAATCTATAAATATTCTCCTCGTGCAGAACGACTCGTGCGTTTTCATAATATACTGTATCTCCCATTCCAGGTTTCCGGGATTTTTCACTCTCATATAATTGAAGAAGCTTATTGTCCATCTCATCAGTTGCCACTGTTTGAAGCTGTAGCAAAGAACCATGATTAACACAGTATTTTGGGAAAAGAAAGTTTAAAGAGACAACTTAAAAGTTTCAATTATTCATTTATTTATTTTATAAACAAGAGAGAACCTAAGGTTAGCATACCTGTTTGACTAACTTATATATCAATTTGTCCAATGTAAATAACACATATGATTGGTTTCCTAGGATAGCTCGACATTCATCCTCAAACTTCGCATTGTCGGAAGATCCATCAAGCAAATTGTAAAGCGCAGTCATAAATCTGCATAAGTATGAATGATAAATCTAAATTAACTTGTATCAATCAGTTATAATATATGGAATAAAAAAGATCAGAGCAGCAGTGAAATACCTGCCATAAGGATCAGGAGAACTAGCGTCCTTTGAAGTTCTCCATTGCATTTCTCCACTACCTGTTGAATTCACTTTTGCTGACAGAAACCTTTCGTATAGAATCTGGAAAATTCAAAAGTTATATCTTCAGCCCGGGAATAAGTGATCATATGTAAAACAAACATAAGAAAGGGGGAATATGTTTTGTTTACTTGGTGGAGCCTAAAAAGCACGTAGAAATCATCATTGCCATAGAAGACCCGAGAACCTTTGCTTTGCTCAACTAAAGTAGCTGGCACATGTTTTGCCAGAGGCTTCACGGAAGAAAGAAAACGTTCTGGTAATGGCACTAAGTGTGTGTCACTTGTCCCCTCAGCCTCTCCTTCGCTCTCAGCCTTACCATCAACCTCATCATGATCAACGTCCTCCTCTCCATGCCCTTCCCTGGAGCACTCATCACCTGCAGACTCGCTGCCTGAGACATCCTCACCAGCCTCAGAAACATTTTCACTGTTTTCATCATCAGCATCTGCATCATTTTCTACTCCAGCTTGTTGACCACACAACCCTTCTCCACTTCCAGATTGATACTGCCTACTTTCAACATCATGTTTTTCCTTCACCATACCTTGCATCTCAGCATCTCCAGAAACAACAAAGCTATCCTCCTCAAAGTCACGAGTCGGTGACAACTCACCCTCTTCCTTTTCTACTTTGGAGGCCTCCGCAGATTCTTCATGAGAACTGCTTTGTTTAGTACCTTCTCTAAAGATCCCATTTGTCAAAGGAGCAGGTTTTGCAATATCACCGTCCTGAAGTATGCAAAAAAAACATATAAAACAAGTTAACAAAACATCATCTCCTGCATAACCCACTTAAGGGGGAAGGGGGAAAAAAATTAATTCGTGGATCAATTTGTGATATCTACTCTATCAAAGGCAGCAAAAAGCATAATGTTTGCAATATTCCAAACTCATACCTCTGCCAAAGGTACGGCACTAACATTGTCATCAGGTCTGGATGGAGTTGCTCCACAACCTTGAAATGACAAATGCACAAAACAAAGGAAATAATCTCAGCAAGAATCAGAAATAAAAACGAAGGAGAATTTTTATGCAATGAATTTGTTGAGAGAGAGAGAGAGAGAGAGAGAGAGAACCTGACGCTGCTCCCAGGCTGGTTCTGTCATGACCATTTTCAGCCCCATTTGCTGATAATGCATTCAAATTGGTAACTCGGTCAATGGAGGTGACATGTTTATTGGACCCACAAGTTTTATCAGTCACATCCACATTTTTACGGTCTTTATGCAGTTGATGAGTATCACCGATTGGTTCATCTCTGCATACACGACCCAGATCAACAGAACCATCTTCTTTAGTTGAGGTATCAACAGTTGCTAAACCAGTCCTACAAATACTCAGTGACTCTGGTAAACTACTGCTGTCTTCACAACCCACGGACTTTTGTTTTACGAAACTAATGACAGTAGCATCACCACCTGGACTTTCATCACTTTCTCCTATGCTTGATGCACTACAATTTGCAGTACCATTCCTAACTTCTTGGACATCTTCAGTAACCGTTAAACACTGCGGTTGAGAAGGAACACCCAAAAAAGGTTCGAAGAAGGTAGTGTAGAGTTTCATGACTTTATTTAACTGTTCTTTTGTTGAGCATATTTCTTCACATGAATATTCGACAAGTTTGCACAAGTCTTCATGAATGCTGAGATCTAAGTATTCATACTCCAGATGTGCTCCGATAAATTGTTTGTTTCCAGCAACAACTGTGAGAAGAAAATCATCCTCTTTCTGTTTTTGCTCTTTTATTTCCTTGATCTCACCCACCAAAGCTGCAAATTTAAATCAAGAGAGTTAATGGGATACAGATAATAGCAACCACCTTTATTTTAAAACTAACCACACCGTCAGAAAACGGAGTTTAACTTACATTTACTGCTCAAGTTCTTTGAATCTTGTTGCTTGAAATAGAAGCTCCGTTGATCAAGTGATTTATAGTGGTTTTTTCGCATATATTTCAGCCCAAACCTTGTTAAAGTCTGAACGACACTTTGTCCATTCCTCTTGCTTCTGCTTCAGGCGAGTTAATATGACAGGCAATGCCAGAGAAGGATTTTTACGTAATATGTCCATCACATCAAGACCATGGTCACCGTATAAACGTTCAATGCACCTTAAATTCAGAGCTGCAAAGATAGAAAGTTGAGAGGTCAGAGAACAAGCCACTAAAAACCTTAAATAACACAGACCAACTTTAGGAAATATTCTTGCTTGTTGGTCAGCTTAAAGAAACAAACCAGTAAAGTGGTCTTCAATACGAATTGGATTGTCCAAATTGGCTACATTTATGCTGTTCAACAATTCTTCTGCTCGCTTAGCAGTGGAGGTCACAGACTCTAACAACATGTCCAGTTCAAACCTAAAATGCAACGTTGTCAGAGAAGCAACAAAGAAAACTGTAAAGTTTTTTCCTGTTGTATAGCTCGGAAGTTCAACAGGAGTAAAAGGAACAAATAGAACAAAAAATTTATGACTGTAAGCAATTCATAATGCATTATCGAGAAAAATATCAGATAAGAGAAGAACCATGTTGGACGCTAGTAGTTCCTTGAGGAACTTAGATTAATCTTACTACCAAAGCATACACAAAACACTGTCATTTATCAGCAGAAGATAATTACCAAAGAAATACACCGTTGTAAAATACCATGTCATTGAGGAAAGCGGCAAAACTACTTGCAGACTTTTACCTATCATCTTCACATCTGAACAAACTTTCTTCATACTGATTTCTGCGCATATGTTTAAAGGAATAGTCCTCACTTCCTGAAGTCACAGATACCCAAAAATCATTCAAAACTTCGGTGCCGGCCTCTTGTCTATGGCTTACTGTAGGTATTGGGTACTGAAAAGTGACAAGAACCAGCAGCAAGTTAGCCTTCATTATAAAAACTAGATCCACGGACTACAGCATATAAAGAATTGCATATAACACCATTCATCGAAAAACATAACAAAAACAAATATAAAAACCGTTTGCAACCAGAGAGGTGAAACATCATTCATCGAAAAAAAAAAAAAAAATTGCATACATCATCTGGCAGGAGGCGATAACTTGGAGTACACCGTTTGCAACCAGAAAGGTCAAGCTCCTGAATGGATTTTCCCATATACTTCTCCCTGCATCTTTCCTTTTCTTTGCTTCCCTCCACATCATGCTTTTGCTCTTTATCTTTATCCTCTATCTTCACCGGTCTTGTTGAGTGAGTATCACTTGATATTGATTCTGCATCAAGAAATTAATGCCATTTAAGTTCACCAAAAAAATTTTTTAAAAAATAGAATAACATGTCCGGAGGAATCTTATGGCAGGCTAAAACACATCAGCGCAGAAAAATGAATTGTTCCTCCACTTACATATAAGATAAAAGAGATTTTATGGGGAAAAAAAAACACCAAAACAACAACAACAATAAAAAGGAACAAAAATAGATAAACGTACTTTTACTCATAACACCCGCAAGAAATCCATCTGCAAAATAGACCCAGTAAGAAAAATCCTAATAAATGTGGAACCAAGGGAAGAAAAATTGCTACTAATGTTATGAATTTACCAATATTCTCACAGCGTTCTAAGAAATCGGTAAACTCTTCCATAAGGTCAGGAAACTTTCCCAATAAATCTTTCACCTGAAGCAGCAGAGTGGAAGACCCCAAAAAACGTAAATATTCAAACTGGTTCCTGGAAAATGCAATAAACTAAAAAAAAAAATCTATCTTTTTTCTCAATACGTGAATCCATGGAGTTTCATATTTGCTAATTTAAGTGACGTTTCAATTTTTTTTTCTTTGTTTAACAATAGTAGATGGATGTGAAGGAAGATGATGGCCGATCTACAAGTTAGGAATTAGGATAATTGCTAGAGATGGTGGAACACGTACCAATTTTTTCAAATCATTCCTTTTAATTATTCCATTGCTATAAATATGAAGACACTTCAAGAACGCTTGGTAGTCATCTTGACTGCATAACCTCTCTTTTACTTTCTCACAGAAAATGAATCCCTGGCTGTATATGCCTGAAATGGAAATCAAGGGAACGTAAAATAACTGTCTCTACCAAAAATTAGCAAGCAAAAATAAAAATAAAAATAAAACAAAAAAACAAAACAAAACAGCAATCCAACTAGTCAGGGTCAATAATTGAATTCCGTGGTAGGTTTCCACATTACAATATATTGCCACCAGAGAAATTCAAAATTACAGGAGAAAGTTAAATAAGCTTAAGGATAACAGGGTTTGACAAGCTTAAGGATAACAGGGTTTGACACCTTTACATCAAATATCACGAGATAGCATTTATTCCATCAGCTAATGCCGATTATATGAAGTTAGCATTGATCAAAACTTTAATTTTTGGATAGTTAGTGTAAATTTAACTGAGCTTGTGGAAAAAAGGGATACGAACAAAATTCCTTCTTGATCCTAGAAAAAGAAAACCATAATCACTCCTGGATATGCATCAAATATAGAACAGGGAAATCATATTATATGTAAACACATTTTTAATGATTCCAGCATATATTACAGACTCACTTTTCAAGTTATCTCTGTCATCATTATTAGCATTCCCTCCAAATCCTTCAACCTTTCTTGCAGATTTCTTTTTGTCAGGATGTCGGTGGATGTTGAAGTCCCTATTGTTGTTATTCTCAGCTTCTCTATCATCATGATCACGATTTCTCCTCTCCTTGCTCTCCTTTTCAGCACGCTTCCTTTGTTCCTTATTTATTTTCATGGCCTTGTCGTCATCCAGCTCAGGACGGTCAACACTACGATCACGGTCTACACTGCAAGCAATAATCCTATCTCGTCGACGTTGCTGTTGAAAATGAAATTCATTTTGCCTCCATCAAGAATCTATAAACCCAACCAAAAAAAAAACAAAAAGGAAGAAAACATCTTTGAACTTAAGGTAATAACCTTGTCCATGTGAATTTTGGGTGTAACAGAGCTCCGCTCATTGAAGCGCGGAAGTGAATTGCGGCCATAAGGAACGTGTTGTGCCGAAGATGTTGTATTAGAATCAGGTAAAAATCTTGTGAACTCATCAAGCAAATCTGGATGTTTATGAAATAAAGTTGCAACCTGAAAAGATAAAGCACTAACCCCTTTGAAGCAATAGATAACAATGCTGAGAAGAAAACTTTGGCAGGAAAAGAGGCTATTTTTAAAAAATAATAATAATAATAATTTTTTTCTTACCTCATCATAGACTGCCTTTATGTCCTTGTGCTCCTTTCTATACATATTCAATATGTCTAGAAATGACTTATACACATGTTCATCATTTTGAAATCGTTTCTGCAAGAGAACGATGCACCTGTTAACCAACCAGGAAGGGCTGCAGCAAGAACCTTTTTATTTTAACATTTGAAATTCAATAATAGAGTATAATGACCTTTATCTTGTTCACAAAACTAATAGCTTCCTCAAATTCTACAATCTTTTTCGGAGGAGGCTCATCCTCATCAATGGTTATCTCATAACCTTTAGGCAAGAAGGTGTTAAATCCCAAAATTAGGTTGGTGTGGCCTTTGAATAACTCCTTCACTCTCGCAATGACACCTGCAGTATCAGTTCTGGAATAGACAAAAACACGGCCATGAATCCTTTGGCAGCTACAATGCAACAAAACATTCAACACGAAAAAGATCTCGATGGGTGCGGAGACACAAACCTCTCGGCCTTGAAATCTTTCATAACCTCCAAAAACATGTCATATTTCTCCTTCTGATCTTGAAACATGTCCTTCACTTCTTTGAGATAGGTCAATGCATCACTAGTTGTCAATTTCTGAGAACCACCTCCTCCCGCCCCCACTCCACCTCCACCACCTCCTCCCCCTCCCCCGCCTCCCCCGTCTCCTCCCGGTCCTGGGACCGAGGACTGCCCGTGGCTTTTCACCCAAAAATTGAAAATTGTCTCATTAAACATCAAACAAACGAAACTGAAAAAATTAACAGAATACCACAACTAATCACACAGTTAATCTATACACACAAATCTTCCCTATTAACCCATATGCTCTCTAGTGAACCTTTCCCTAAAAAAAGCCGGCTATATAACATATAATTATTCCGAGATTCTTTTTTCCCACCCTAAATAAACAAGAAAATATGCAAAGTTTCGTCAATTTCAACCAACATTTCATCCCTAATTTACCCGAAATGTGCATCTGTTCATCACAACTCTTTCGGTTAGAATCCAAAAAATAATCAAAAAAACAGGTAAAATTCCTACGAGATCAGCCCAAGAACACGATCAAGAACAAAATTAAACCAAGAGAAATCAAGAAAAACATGCAATTTCAAAGATTGCGGCAGAGAGACTTACGACAAAGGGCGTTTCATTTGAGTGCTGACGAACACGTCGTCCCTCATTCTCTTCATTATTTCTGTAAAGGACAAAAAAAAAAAAAAAACGAACAACAACAACAAAGTGCGAGATTTGTTGTTTCAAAGACGAAATCAACTTACTCTCCAAAAGTCGGGATTTTCTCGGGAAAATAAGCAGGAAAATAGTGAGCAGATCTCTGGGGAGAACCAGAGAAACGGAAACGAGTAAAAAGAGGGGGCGGGGGACTTGATCGCCCACAGAAGGGGGGGGCGAAGGAAAGAAAAAGAGCAGAGAAAAAAAGAAAAAAAAAATGGTGAATAGTTTCAATCTCTTAGGCTTACTACACGTAAATAAAAAGCGAATTTTGAAAAGGGGAAAATTAAAAAAGGATTATTTGGTTAAATTCGGGAAAGGAAATTACAATATTAATGATATTATTTTTACGTATTTATTTATTTATTTTTATTAGTTTTGTAATATTACGTGGGTGGAAGTGTGCGAGTCAAAATGTAAAAATTCGAATAAAATGGGGGTGACCGTGAGAGAGAGAGGGATTGAATTTTTTTTTTTTTTTTTTCCTCAAAAGAAAGAGAGGAATAGCTTGTGTTGGGGGGTTTTGCACCAGGGTTGCCGCTATATTTAGGAGTTCCTTTTCCGCTTTGCGTTCAGTTTAGCTTTGAGCCAAAATTCCCATGGGTTTGACCATACTCCTTATTTTCCAGCCCACAAAATTCTCTCTCTCTCCTTTATTTTTTATTTTTTATTTTTTATATTTTAATTTAAGTACTTGCATGACACAAATTTAACATGGGTGTACGAGTTGGAATTAAATTTTTAATATTGAAATTGAATTGAATTGAGTAATACGTTTGGTGAAGCGTTTAAATTGTTGAAATTAAAAAATGTAAAAACTTAAAATGTATTCGGGAAAAAATATATAAGTACGGAGCTTATTTCGTTCCTCTCAAAATTCTATGTAATTTAAAAAGAAAATCATCCCATTTGGTACGCAAAGTTATGAACTTTTAAAATTTGAGTTACAAAATTATAATAGTAAACATGACTAGTGAAAGTGAGGTTGATTTTTCAGAAAAATACAAAACATATATATCTATATATGATTCAAACTGAATTGAACTTTAGCACCAAACACATGCTTAAAGATCAATACACTAACATGATACAAAATTTTGATACTAGATCAATTTGAATCAGACATTAATAAAACTAAAGTTTGTACAATACTTGTGAATAATAAGGAATTTGTGTCTCATTAATGTGTGTTTTAGAGAGAAAAAATGTTGTGGTATGGATTTTTGAAAAGTAAATATTTGGATTTTCGGATTTGAGTTTGATTGAATTGAAGATTTTTTATTCAAAGTTGTGATCCAAATATATTATAATTCTAATTTTAATTTTTTATTACAACCCATGACAGTGATATGTGAACTAATAAATGTAATTTTTTAGTTTTAACTATAAGTTATATGCAAAAATATCATAAATTTAACACATCCTTATATTTATGCCTATCATAACATTAAAGTTAATTCATAACACTAAAATTATCAACTTTAATATTAGAACGAGCAAAATTATAAGAAGGTATTCAAAACATGGTTCTCCACCTAATTTTTTCTTTAAATAAACTATTGTAGCAATTATTTAATCCTGTCAATAAAAAAAAATAACAACATGACATATATATTGATACTCAAAAATTGAGATTAAAAATTGAGATTAATTTATTTTTACTTTATATTTAGCATGTGTTTGATGCTAAGGTTTGTATTGTAGTATTTTGATTTGAATTGAACGGTGTGATTGGTGAGGCATTTGAATTGCAGGAGTTCAAAAGTGAAAAAACTTGAAATGTGATCGGAAAAAAAATTATCAATATGGAACTTACTTCGTCGTCTCGAAATTCTATACAATTAAAAACAATAATCTCATTTAGACTTGTATATGTAAAGTTATAGATTTTTAAAATTTGAGTTACAAAACTGTGTAAATAATGAAACCGAGATTGACTTTTCAGAAAAAGACAAAAATTAAATTATGATTTATGATTCAAATATTTGCACCAAACATCAGGTACAACATTTCAGATTCAAGGTCTTTAATTTTGAGATGACTTTGAAATTACCGTCAAGTTAAAATGTAGCCACTTGAGATTCTTTATTTGGAGGCTTACTTTTTAACTTCTGAGAGTATTAAATTACCCACTATCGTCTTAATAAGACTAATCACCCACTAATCCTGTATAAAGAGGTAGAGAAGCGTACTGTTCATGAAGTTGCGTGAGCCCTCATGAATGGTATTAATAATTGTTTATATTTATTTATTTATTTATTTTTATTTTGGCCAGCATCTATACCTTATTACCACCTTTGCTCACTTGAGTGGAGATCTGATGTGGACAAATTGCTCTCCCCTTCCCTATTTGCCTAGAAAAAAAAAAAAAAAAAAACACCTCACTTTTATTAACTTCTTAAATTTGAAGACTCTCAATCATCCGTGATTTTTTTTTAATAAGATATGATTAGGGAAATTAGATCTTTGCTCTTTTTTACTTATAGATAATTACATATCTAGAGTAATTTAAAAAAAAAAAAAATTAAAGTAATTATTTAAAAAACCCACAAAAGTAATACATTGATTTTTGTCACTTAATTAAACTCCCCAAAATAAAAAAAAACTATGTGGTAATAGACATAGTCTAACAATAATTTCACATTTACTTTTACTAAAAGATGTAGAGTTTTAATCCCCCTTCTCTCAAGTTAAAAAATAAAAAATAAGAACTACGAGGACAATTATGGTCATAAAATTTCTGAATTTAGAGCTGATCTAATCATATGTGTGGGCACGCATAGTTTTCTTTTTGGATCGAGGAAACCTGTTTCATCATGTCCTTCACTAAAATCTTATGGGCCACAACTCATCATTTTCTTTAATCTGTGAACGATAATATATTTTGTTTAGTAATCCGGTAGATTATCACTAGTAGCAAGGCAAACTACCACCAATAAAAAGATAAAAATCGAAAATTTCAGGGACTCCGCGTAATCTTTAATATCCTAACCAGTACAAAGGTCACTACCAGGCTACCATCAATAACCTGTTATGATACTGTGAACGATATGTTGATATTACAAATTTTTTGCGTCAAGAATTTTTTCCCCTACGATTTAAGCAGTATATCCGGTACCAAAAAAATTATTTTGAGACTCTCTCTAGTCCAAGTATGAGCTGATAAATCTTATGGCGTTTTCTTTTTTCTTTTCATATTTTACCAACTTGACCGGATCAATATGTCAACCACAACATAGTAAATTCTTTTTTTTTTTTTTTTTTGGGTTTGTTCTAAGGATATATAATATATTATGATTAGAAGATTGAAGATAAAGAATATATTAGCTTGTTTGACATAAAAGGTTTGAACCACAATTGAAAACTTTTTTTTTTTTTTTACAGTGTTATCTCTCTTGTAAAATTTAAATTTTTATCATTCTTTTTATCGAATCTATGATTCAAATATCACTAATAAAAAATGAAATGTAGTTCGTTAACTATAAAATAGAGCCATTTTAGCACTTACCAACTTAATCAATACAACTAGAAAATTTCTGGAGCCAATAGTAATAATCATCAACCAAAGAGACAAATCTACATCCGAATTCCATATTTTTGAATGGGCTCATAAAAGTTTAGGACTTTATGCACATCCCAAAGAAATTAATTAGAAAGAAATATAACTATAACTATATAACACATAGTTATATGATATATATATATAGTATTTCCGAACTCTTGGTTCCATAGTACACAATATGCATCTACTCATAGAAAAAGACCATTATTACACAATATTAAAACTCCAAAGTTACATATATATATATATACCTCCCCCAAATATTCAAAGGGTTGAGAGTATATGCGGAACCGTTAGTTCCCGTGGCAAAAGGAGGAGGGAAAAAAAAAAAAAAAAAAAAAGGCAGCAACTAAAGAAAGAAACACGTAGTCATGGTCGTACGTACGTTCGAGAAACGACATGTTCGGTTAGTCGATTGTTGTGTGACTCGTGGAGGTTGGCGTTGTTTGGAGCCTAACTAGTGAATAATAAGCCCCTTGAGGCCCTTTAGCCAACAGATTTGAGTGAGTTCCTCTCTCCACCACTTTCCCTTTGTCCAACACCGCAATCATGTCACTCTTCTGTATGGTACTCAACCTATGCGCCACCACCACACTTGTCCTTCCCACCATCACGCGCTCTAGCGCGTCTTGCACCACTTTCTCCGACTGACTATCGAGCGCGCTCGTCGCCTCGTCCAGTAGGAGAATCTTGGGGTTTTTTAGTATGGCACGCGCTATTGCGATTCTTTGCTTTTGGCCCCCCGATAGCTGCACTCCTCTGTCCCCGCACCACGTCTCGTACCCGTCTTTCAGCCCGGCTATGAAATCATGAGCGTTGGCTGCTTTAGCGGCCTCGATTATCTCCGCCTCGCTGGTCTTATCGGACGCTCCATATGTTATGTTCTCCTTGATCGTGCCAGCGAATAGCGTTGGCTCTTGACTTACCAGTGCTATGTGTTTTCGCAATGACCTAAGTTGGTACGATCTTATATCTCGACCGTCAATTTTCACCACCCCTTTTAGCGGATCATAAAATCTCTCAATCAACCCGATGATGGTTGACTTGCCGGACCCACTCTGTCCCACCAGAGCCGTCGATTTCCCTGCCTCGATTTTAATCGAGAAGCCTTCGAAGATCATCACGTCGGGCCTAGCCGGGTAGGCAAACTGCACATCGCGGAGCTCAACATGGCCCGTTATCCTTTCGGGCCGGTAGCCCTCGGGGTCTTCAGGCTCAATCCGAGTATAGCGGTCCAAAACCGCGAAAACCGACCCAACAGCATCGGCGCCCTTCGCAAGGTCCGTGGTCATGCTTCCAGCATCGGCAATGACACGGCCCGTGCTCACCAAGATCATGAAGGTCTCAAACAGGGCTTTGGATGAAATGTAGGCTTTAGCGATAAGCTTCCCTCCGTACCAAAAGTCGAAGGCCCAAGTACAAGTGGTGAGGCTCTGAGAGCAAGCGAGGCCAATGCCGGCGTACCAGGACTGGCGGATGCTCTCCCGGCACGGGCCTTCTTGGGCCTTTTCGAGCATTTTGAGGATTCTGTCTTGGGAAGAGAAGGCGGTGATGGTTCGGAGGTTGGAAACGGCTTCGGCGGCGAGCTTGCTGCTCTCGTCCTGTGCTTTCATGGCCTTGCTGGACATGTTTTTGAGAAGGACTCGGCGGGTGTAGAAGCAGACTATGATGAGTGGCTGCACGGCGATCATGACCAGGGCCAGCCTCCATGCGATTACTAGCCCCATTGTGCACGCCACCGTTACGGCTGAGAAGGTTTGTACGAGAAGAGCCATCCTATCGCCAACTAAAGATCTCACCTGCACAAAAACCCCAAAACCATTTAAATTTTTTTTTTCTTTTCAAATAAGTGGTTTAGTAGGAGAGAAAAGAGGAAAATAGAGAAAATAGAAGGGAAAATAGTGTGTGTGTGTATATATATATGTGTGTGTGTGTGGGAAAAGTGTTTACATAAACAACCACATAAATTTACTTATTGACCGTATCTTTAAATCATCATAAATTTATTTTTTATACGCATAATGGTTATTTACACACTAATTTAATTTTGTTTCCCTTCTTTGATACCAAATCAAAAAAAAAAAATCATTTTCTTTTATATATTATCCTTATTTTCTACCATTATCTTTTTTTCGCTTTCCATTCTATTTTATCCAATTTTTAGCTAGATAGTGGAAAAAAATTAATTATATTAAGTGGATTTCAAGTCAGGGTCTCTGTAACTTTTCATGTTAATTAAAAAAGTTTTATAAATTAGACTAGTGGCTAAGCATCTTTTTAGGTTTTAGCTGTATAAGACCATAAATTAAGCAAGGATTCTCGTTAAACCGGTATATAATACTCCAATGATTGGCTTTCTCTTTTTAGTTAAACCAATTATTTGCTTTAGTATAGCTATGACTTCAGTTAGATGCATTAAATATAACAATTGCAAACGGTGACCGACAACAAGATAACACACACACACATGCATTCATACATACACACACACACACACACACACATATATATATATATATATATATATTACGTACCACGTTGGCATCTTTTGCAAGTCTAGAACAGACTGCACCAGTAGAATTCTCGTCCTGATCGAACCAGCCAACTTCAAACGTTAATATCTTCGAAAGCATCCTCTCCCTGACCCTCTTCGTCAAGCACTCCCCCATGAAAGCGAAGTTGTAGTGCTGGCAAACGTTGATGATCAAAGAGAAGATCGCCAGCCCAAGAAAACACAGCGCATAAATCGCAGTCTTCTCCTTAATCTCGTCGTGATCAGTCAAGAAATAAACCGATATCATCGACCCCATGGAGAACGCGTAAACCGGCTGAACCGCGCCGAACAGAGTCGCGCCCAGACACCCCAGCATCGCCTGCTTCCACTCCGGCAAGTTCAGAGCCAACAACCTCCTAAACGACGGCACCGGCAGTTTCTTCTCCTCCTGAACGACGTCGTCTCCGGCGGTAGAGTAGGCTCGGCCCGAGTTGGCGGAGCTGGAGCGGCTCAGAATGGAGAGTCTCCGGCTGCTCGTGTTGTTCATGTCTATGCTTGATATGGAGGCCGAACCGGCGTGGTGGTTTGATGACGAATGTTCCTCCGGGGATTTCTGTTTCTCTGTTTGTTGGAGCCGGACGAGGGAGGTGTAGAGGCCGTCGTCGCGGAGAATGAGCTCGTCGTGGGAGCCGGTCTCCATGACTTGGCCGTTCTGGACGACGGCGATGATGTCGGCGTTTCGAATGGTGGAGAGGCGGTGTGCGATGACGATTGTGGTCCGGCCGACCGCGGCTTTGTCTAGGGCTTCTTGAACCACTCGCTCCGACTCGGAGTCGAGCGCGCTCGTCGCCTCGTCGAGGAGGAGGATTCGGGGTTTCTTGATGATCGCTCTGGCTATGGCTATTCTCTGCTTCTGTCCTCCTGACATTTGAACGCCTCTTTCACCAACCTTCAATATGAGATCAATTCAGTACCTTTGTTTTTCATCGTGCATGATTTTGTTCAATAGTAGAAGAGGAAAGCCTTTGTTTAGAACATCATTTCAAACTAAAATTTTCCAATTTATTTTAATCTTTTTTCTAAAAAATTATTAAAAATTTTAATTAATTTTAAAAAAATCAAATCTAAAAAATTTAATTTCACCAAACACAAGCAAAACTATTTTGTTTTACATTTTGATGCTACAAATCAAATCAGATCTTTGTTATACAATATTAAAAGGAACATAAAATTAAACTAAGGTATCATGCGGTTCGCCTTATTATTATTATTATTTAACTAGAAAACATGGTCCATATTAGCTGTACTTCAATCATAATCAGTAATAATGAAACTATTCTCCTATGTCAACTAACTTGATGATTAAAAAAAATTGAAAGTAGAAAAAAATATTCAATGTTTTCTTTTATTACCTTTTTTTGCCACGAGTATTCATTCAGTACGTCTAATAATAATAATAAATAAATAAATAAATAAAGAAAGAGGTTTTCAGTGTGATGTTTGATATGACTGCAAGTGGTGGTACGCGTGGCAGTCTACCAAATTTGGGCCATAAAGAAATAAATTATAACTTTAATTTAAGGAAATAGAAGGCTGCTGGCTAGGTAAGTGGGGAACCAAATCATTAGTCGGATTAATAACAAGACACAAAACCATGGAAAAGTCACTAACAAAATCAGAAGCAGAGAATCGTTGAGCACTTTTAATTGTACGCCATTCAATATTGCACAAGCAATCATGTATTCAAATTCAATTCGAACACATTTGTTTATTATATACACATACATATTGGAAATAAATAAAGTAAATAGCAAAAGGGCCAAAAGAAATTTGTTTTTTTTTTTTAAAAAGGGCAAAAAAGGGGAAATTGGAAAGTGGCAAGCAAAGAATTGCAAAATTACCTGCGTGTCATATCCGTGAGGCAACTTAGAGATGAAATTATGAGCATTAGAAGCTTTAGCAGCCTCAACCACTTGTTCCATATCGGCATCTTCTTTCCCAAACAGTATGTTTTCCTTAATGGTGGTGGCAAAAAGCGCAGGCTCTTGGCTGACCAAACCCATTTGTGACCTTAGCCATTTGAGCTGTAGCTTATCAATGGCAACGCCATCAAGGCGTATTTCTCCACCAAGTGGGTCATAAAATCTCTGCAGCAGTGATATCACTGTTGATTTCCCCGAGCCACTCCCCCCCACCAACGCCACTGTCCTTCCCGATGGAATCTTCAAGCAAAAATCTTTGAAGATTACGCTTTCGGGCCTCGACGGGTATGCGAACTCGACGTGCTCGAATTCCACTTCCCCGATTACATTCTCCAACACTTGGCCTTCCATGTTGTCTGAATCGATCTTGGGGACTCGTTTTATCACTTCTAGTATGCGTTCCCCTGATGAACCTGCTTCTGAGAAGTACTTCAAGTTGGACAAACCAGCACCCAATGCTCTGTTTCATTTTTTATTTTTTTATTTTTTCATCATCAAGGGAAACAAATTAAAAAAAAAATTACCCTAGAAAGTAAAGATTACTAGTAAAAGAAAAAAATATTTTGTTATTCATAAATATCATAAAACAGTATGTCTAGCTGTAGCACTATTTTTTTTTATGTCTTAGCTGGCTGTAGCACTATTATTATTTTTTTTACTAAGTAGTGAAAAAACTTTACTCACAAATAGTGAAAGGTAAAAATGCTGCACTACAAGTATGGTCTAGTGACAAAGTACTATTTTGAGATGAGTACTAAAAATCCTAAGATTTTTTTGACAAAATGATATTTATGCAAATATCTATTTAGTGTATTAGCACTATATATGAGAGTTCCATCTATAATTATGGTGTTTGACACAGGTGGCGCCGAAATATTACCATTATTATTTTTATTGATATACGAGGAAATGAAAAGGAAAAAAAAAAAAATAATACAGAGGGAAAAATGCTTACAATCCACCAACGGCAATAGCAGCACCAACGGCAAAAACAGTCCCTCCTTGGGCCCCATGATACATGACCATTCTGCTGCCATAATAAGACATGAAGGACCAAATAGCAAAAACAACACCATTGCTTCCAATGGCCAAGCCTTTGGCCAAACCCTGCCTAAGTCCCAATTTCACCGACCCTTGTAGAGCCGATGAGAATTCTGTTATCGTTTTGCTTTCCCCAACAAAGGCGTAAACGGTGCGAATTGAAGAAATCGCCTGCTCGGCTATATTCCCCGCCGTATTGTACTCTTCTCGGATCTTCCTAGCCAGACTCATCAAGGTCCTTCCGTACATTAAGCCCGGAATTACCAAAAGCGCCACAAATGGAAACCCCACGATTGCTAGTCTCCACAGCATTATAAACGCCGCTATGTAGCTCCCCAAGAACATTGACGCGTTCATCAGGAAGTTTGGTAGCTGAAAAGGATTATACTTAATTTTGAAATCATTATAAAATTGAAAAAAAAAAAAAAAACAAAAAACAAAAACTTTTGTTGGGAATTATTCTGTGAGGAAAAGGAGACCTTTTCGCTTAGAACATCTTGAATCACAAGGCTGTCGTTGGAGACGCTGGTGATGACCTCCGACGTGCTTGTCACGTGCAAATCAAAGTAGCCCACGTCTTGGCGTAGCACTGCTTTCAAGTACCTGACTCTCATTCTCGCAGCTTGCCTTTCTCCTGTTCTTGTCCAACAATATCCCTCTAAAAATCACCCCCCCCCCCCCCCCCCCCCCCCCCCAAAAAAAAAAAAAAAAACCAAAAAAAGTTAATATTCTCTTCGTCAAATTAGTCCTCTACTATAGTTTCTTGCAAAACAAAAAAGTACTATACTACCAGTGCTGATTAACATACCGAGGAAACATGCTACGAATGACCCACAAGCCAAGTACAAGAGCGCCACTGCATTCTGTCACGGCCCACAGAAAGAAATCCAGAATGAAGAAGTATTAGATTTTTTTTTTTTTTTTTTTCCGGTCAATATGCATTAGCTTTGATTTTATTTCTTGTTATAAACAAAGAGAGACATGGAGATCTAAAAGAATTACCTTATTGATGTTATGCAAGAAAAGATCTTGGGCGGTAGTTTTTGATACACCGCCGATATTGTTCATCAAGCGGCTGGTGATCAACAAAACCAACGGCGTAGAGAAGCCGTCACCAACGGCTCCGATGAAGCCGAAGAACATCAGCAAATAATCTATGCCGTCTGCATGGATGAAAACGGAGCGTAAAGATCCATGGCCTTTCTTCTTCCTGACACCGCCGTTATTTTCCTGTCCCATTTTCCCAGCGGCTTTCTGAGGAACCAAACAGCGGCGCTGGTTATAAGATTCACCAGGACCACGTGATTCTCAGTGGTGTGTTTTGTGTTAGTAAATGAAAATGATCTTTATCTTTTGCTTCCAAACAAGGGCCAGACCCTTAATTACTGGGTAAGTCGGACGACTTGGGACAAGCAAATACAGGTCCTGCCTTGTAACTTGTATTTATAGACCATGTATAGTGGGAAAAAAAGGGGGGGGGTCTTGAATAAAAACAGATATCAAAGTATTATCTCTTAAATAATTCAGAAACTATTGAGGTCAATTATTTTTAAGGTATTTATATATAATATTTTGAAATAGAAGTATATACCAAAATGAAATACATGTATGAAGACGAGGGCAAAAGAAGACGGTTGACTTTATTGAAATTTCTCTCTCTGTGTTGTTAGCGTCACTAAGGACGTCGAATTGGGTTATGTGGGAACCACTGTAGGACTACATCAGTACCTAAGCATCTGTTAATATATGTTGTTTTTTGTTTTTTGTTTTTTGAGGTAATCATCTGCTAACATGTTTGTGCAGGGAAAATTATACTAAGGTCAACCTGAATATTTAATCACGATTATTAGATTAGATTAATTGCGTCCCTTTCTTTGTTTTTGCATTTTCGGTAGATTTTGGTAAATCTAGAGCTTAATTACGATGTTCGTGGGCAAGGTGCAGGGATTGGTTGTTGACCTTTTTTAAGTACGTGATTGAACTTTTTTTTTTTTTTTTTTTTTAAAGATTATTAATATCGTTCCGTTCATATTTCCTTCATTATTTTATTAAATTTTCATTTCAGGTTCGGGGTCGCAAAGTGGAGTATGTGATTGAACTTGTTTATCATATATCCAGCTCCTTTATTCTCCTCTTTATGATCTCCACTATGTCCTAAAAAAATGATAATATATCAATTATTATCTGGCAGTTTAATTAATATGGTATTGTTTTTGTATTATGTGACATTTTAATTAATATAACATATCATGTAGAAAAAAACAGCATAACATATTATTATAAAAGGACATGTGAATGAAGGCAACAGGACTAGGATTGCGACACGCAAGTTGAATGTATAATACAAAACAGTCGTTAATTTGTCATTTTTTTTGGTTTCCCAATCCAAAGCCAAAAATTTCTAACTCATTTTTATTTTTAACTGATTTTTAAAAAGTTAAACAAACCTAAAATATTTCAACTCAAACCTATCAACTAAATGCATGTATAATGTCATTGGAATTACTCAATGCATCTTTGATCCGAAAAAGAAAATATCTATAAACTTTGTATTTGAAAGGTAAATGCTTTCTAATATATGGAAATTAATCCAATTTAATTAGTTTGGATTCTTTTGTCTTTTATAATGTTTTTTTTTTAATTTTATTAAGCATGCGTTTGGATCTCTTTGTTCGAACTGAAAAATTCCATTTCAGTTTTGATTTTTTTTTAATAAAAAGTCAATAAAAATTATTACTAATTTAAAAAAAATCAACCAATTTCAATTTAAAAATTCCATTCCAAACCCGTGATCCAAGATTTTATTTTGTTATTGAGGTTGAATTATAATATTATCTTTTTTTTTTTTTCTATTTAATAAATTTAAATGAAAACTTTAGTTTCTTTTTTCCATTTATAAAGATAACAAAAAAATTTATTTCCGCGTATGGACTGTACATCTATATCATATGATGTATATTGAATATTACGTTTCATGACTTTTTGGTGCTAGTGAACTTGTACATCTAACATATGTAAGAGTATTGAGGATTAAAACACAATGATATTCTAAACCCCACGCGGGTACAAATTTGATTTTCAGATCTTTAAACGGATTTACCGGAATCTCCTAGGATTTGCGTACTATTTAAATTATTTTCAGAATGGGAGAGTGATGGAAAAAATTGATAGAAACACTTTTTTGTAAAAAAATTTCAATTTTAGAAATTGGGTATGTCATCCAAGCATACATCTTTTCATGGCGTAGGATGTTGCATTCAGATTATTAATGGATATATAACAAATAGGAAAATTATATTAAACAATATTTTTATGAAACAAATAAAATAAATAACAAGATTTTAAATATTTTATATAAATAACAAATTTATTAAGTAAATCAAAATTTTACTAAAGATAAATAATAAATTTATTAAATAAATAACATATTTAATTTTTTATTTATTTCAACTATTTTTTAAAAACTGTTATTTTATATCTCATTTAATATTTCTTCCCAAAAAATCCCCAGCTATAAATTAATCAGTGGAATTTTCCGGTGAATTTTACCATATACTTCTAGCTTTCTAAACGCAGCAGTGCATGGACGAAAAACGACAACATCAGACTTGATCAGTGATCCTATAGGTAGCCCCCTTTTGTGTTCTTAATTACACCGACAAATAAATTTAAAAATAAAAAAATAAAAAATAAAAAAAAAGAAGAAAGAAAAGGGGAGAAGGGTTTCTGTTTGGATGTTTCCTTGTGTTCAGACGAAATAATATTCAGGCATTAATATAGTCCTGACTCCTGACACTGTTTTTCTGATCTCGATTGGTCCCGAAGATTAAATGAATAAAATAAATAAAACGCAACTAATTATTCTGTCTTTTTCAATACTGAATTACATGCTCTCATTAAAAAAAGAAAAAAAATTTCCTAAATTAAGCATGTTATTATTATATTGGAAACCGTATCCATCATGAAGGTAATATAGTATAATATATCGACTTTTACTAATATTAAAAAATTCAACAGCAGAGAAGTGAAGGTCATATACATGTATGTTATGCTGAGGATGACGTCTTCTCTTACCTCATCTCTAATTTGCGTTTCATTTTTAACCAATAATATTTTAAGAATTAACATAAATTCAATTACTTAATCCGTTTTGTTGGATCAAAAGTTATTCTTTTGTGTTATTAATTTAATTGTTTGTTTTGATGTTTCTTGTAGTTAATCTAGGCCCCGCATTAAATTCACAATTCTTTACTCTTTTTTTTTTTTTTTTTTGGGATGATTCTTTAATGATCCACGTTATCCCAAATTTTGTCAGGATTTTTGTTAGAAAAATTTGACACTGAAAAACAGTCTGTTGCAAATGCATTGTAAATTGTGCAGCACGTGGACTGTGGCCACAAAAACGCAAATTTATATAATAATTTATTACTGAACAAAAACGCTAATTGTTGACGGTTGACGATGTTTTAGTCTCTCCCATCTTCCTAATCGAAATTTGATTTCGAATCACTAGGAGTCTGTTTGGGAAGATATTTAGGCATTGTTTGGCAAAAAATTTAGTTTAAACTAAACTGTACTTTTTTCATCATGTTTTTTATCTTTTTTCTCAAAAAGTTATTTGTCTTTTCTGAAAATTCAAAAAAATTCAAAAAAATTTACTATTTAAACTTACAAATCTTAACTCAAACTTACACACCAAACACCCCCTTAGAGATAATATTTTGAAGGCTGAATTGAAAATATAAATTGAGGGAAAAATTTAAAAAAAAATTTATGTGATATAGAAAGTAGTGTAAAAATTTGAAATGTATTCGGAAAAAATATACAAGATGAATATTCTCTTGTTCATTTTGTCGTTACGAGCATTTAGATATCAAAATCATTTTATTTCAATTTGAAATAAGAAAGTTATGAAAATGAAAAAGTTATGAATTTTTAAGTTTGAGTTTTTTAAAAATAAAAAAGAAAGAAGGTTTGATATAGAATTGAAATTTTGAAATTCAGATGGTAAAATAACATTTGGAATTTAATCCAAAACAGACCCTAAAAGACATTCTAGTGGTAAAGTCACCTTATGGTAAAATAACATTTGGAATTTGATCCCAAACAAACCGTAAAAGACATTCCAGTCGTAAAATCACCTTAATCCACGATGTTAGGGAACATCAGTGTTATTTAACGTCACTCACTAATAGAGCATGAGTTCCATATTATGAGACCTACCAGTGAAATTCATTTCTCTATGAGTGTGATGTTGAATATCATTGATGTTCTAAAGTATTTTTCTACATTTGACTTTGGTTTTGACTCTATTTACTTCAAAAGAATTGATTGATTATTATTATAAAAATATATACACACAACAGCATATCTAATATTAGTCTTAAATTTATAGGGTAATGACAAAATTTAACATTTGAGTGAAAAAAAAATCTTCAATCAAATGTTATTTTTGATATTAAATTTGTTATATACTATACGTGATGGTAATTATTTCCCATTGAAGTGTAACAAATATTAAATTTAACATTTTTGATTAATTGTAAAATTAATATTTGATTGTTATTAGTTAATACTTTTTTTTTATCTAATTAATTTTTTTTTCATTTTTTAATTATTTTAACATTAAAACTTTACATTTACGAATATTTCAGAATGCATGATAATGCCAAACGGTTGTTATAATATTAAAAACTATATTAAGCCTCCGTCTGGTATTTAAATTTAACTCCAACTAAACTGTAATTTTTTAATCTTAATTTTGTCTTTTCTGAAAAGTCAACAAAATTTACAATTAATTTTTGAAAAGTTAATTAACTTCAACTTAAAAATTTCATCTTCAAATAATTTATCAAACGGAGGCTAAAACATAAATTTTAATATATAACATTAGCACACATATATTGAAGATGGTTTTAGTTTAGTCCTATAAAAATCTTCTCTCTAGCTTTCACGGTCATTATTATTTGGTAAGCACGTGGTGCTAGGAAATGGATATTGTGCTATATATAGATACGTTTATCACTTCGATTCGAGTACATCGCATAGAATTTACACATTGTACTGCTAAATATTTAAATGCCATTATTCAAGGTTTCCCTTTAATTATATTGCTAATAAATATACACACCAATCTATATTAACTTCCCTAACGTGCCGCTAGACAACCAATGTTTAAAAT
This sequence comes from Ficus erecta, assembly GCA_008635985.1. Lineage (NCBI taxonomy): Eukaryota > Viridiplantae > Streptophyta > Magnoliopsida > Rosales > Moraceae > Ficus > Ficus erecta. Next base: position 1,398,404 of record BKCH01000009.1, read on the forward strand.
GTGCACGAATATGATACTTTTCACATCAGTCGTGACCGGCATGAATGGAAACCTTATCACATCAGTTTGACACCGATGTGGTAAGTTACAATATCGGATTTGGATTGATATTGAATTCAACGATTTACGATTGAGAAATATTTATCAACTGACAAGAGGAAAAAACAAAGTCTTTGTGTACGATATATACGATGTTGGTTTTGAATTGATATCGAATCCAACGATTTACGACTTTGATTTGGATTCGATGTCGGTTTTATAACTGATGTTGTACCTTACGGATGTGGAATCATATACTTAGTGCAGAGACCTTTGTTATCTCCTTCACCCATGGATTAACTCATTTAACTACACGTATAATGCACATGCATGTAATATATATAACTGCCTCTTATACAACAGTGAACCGTCCATTAAAATTCCAGACCAACTAAAAATAATGGATTATAAAATAGATATGTGAATTGCCGACAAACCGGATGGTGACACGTGGGACAGGAAAAATTAGTGCTACTTTTATAAAATAGGAAGATATAAAGCAGTGCTTTTTATCCTATTATTTTGCAAGAAAAGTGGACGAATAAAGCGCTTGTGGTGCAAGAAAGGACGGAGTCCAAGAAATTCCCTGCTTGTGCGGTACGGATTCATGTGGTGGTTTCTCTTTCGGCTTGACACAGCAAATGGTTGAGAGAAATTTTAGGAAGATAGTGGTGTACTTGCATGTCATATAGGAGCAAATTTGGACTACTTTTATTCTCGATATCCAAAGTCGGAATGAGGTTCAATCAAATAATTTCAATTTTGTTAAACTTTAATTTTATTATTCAGATCTTTAACTTTGATTTAAAAAATTGAAACTTTAAAAATCTCTAAGTTTTTTTTTTAATTTTAAATTGAAATAAGATAATTTTTTTTGAATTGCATAATATTTTAGAAAAACTAACTAAGATACATATTGATATATATATTTTTTAAAGCACATTTCAAGTTTTTATCATTTTTAACTCGAAACAGTACATTTTTAACCAAATTCACAATTTTAAAATTTAACTCAACTCAATTCAATTTCTCCAACTCAAGAGGACCAACCAAAAAACTTCTTATACTCTATTTGAATCATAAGTTTATACTTACAATTTAAACATAAATTTAAGTATTTATGAGATAAAATATCAACAGGAAAATTTTTTTGAAAAATAGATTCAAAAATCAAATTCAATAGTTATAATTGAATGGATATAAATGTGCATTTGGAACAAAAGTTCAAATTAAAACTTTCGATTGGGTTTTTGTCTTTTTCTGAAAAGTCAACAAAAAATTAGAATTAGCATGTGTTTGGTGCTATGTTTGGATTGTAGAATTTGTGTTTGGATTGATTTTGATTGTGCATTTATCGAGTCGTTTGAATTGCTGGAGTTAAAAAATGTAAAAACTTGAAATGTGTTCGGAAAAAAAAAAATTTAATATGGAGCTTATTTCGTTCGTTTTGAAATTCTATGCAATTTCAAAAAAAAAAAAAATCATCTCATTTGAACTTGTCTATGTAAAGTTATAAACTTTTAAAGTTTGAGTTATAAAACTGTGTGAACAGTGAAGCTGAGAGAAAAAGACAAAAATTAAATTATGATTCTAAGGTTTGGATTTGTGCGTCCAAACACATGCTTAATTTTTGAAAAGTGAATCAATTCCAAGCTTAAAATTACATTTCAAACATTTTTTCCACACACAAGTTGCATATATCTATTCACAAAAAAATAATAATAATAATAATAAAATGAAAAATAAAAAGTTGGGGGGCCTAGGCCTATGCTACCTCCATATATATATATATATATATATATATATTTTGATAACTCTATGCTACCTCCATATGATTGTGTACGTATGTCCCTACGTCTTCTATGGTGGCTTCGTCCTCACTCTTTTCAGAGTTTCACTTACGTTTCCACCAATACGTTTTTATATACGACATGATGAGAATTCTTCGGAATATATGTTACTAGTGTTTTGATCAGCCGGTAAATGCTTTGACATATTGTTTTTGTTTTATATATTTGTATATACATAAATATGTGTATTTGTTTTCGAATAAAAAACTATAGATGAACTTTACATCAAAGTTAATGACGGCGGTACCCATTGATCTTTTAGATAATACTTTAATTAATATATCAATTTGGACTAAAATTACAAGTTGGCAGAACCTATACACAATCGGTTATGTCTGCATGTTTTTTTTTTAATAATTAACATCAGGTAACGTAACGTGATGAAATATAATATCAAATATAATCAGATCCTCAATTATTTTTTTCCCAACTTGGTTTTCCGCAACCTAAATTATTGCCCTAAATTTAGTTTAATATATTTTGGATTCAATTATTGTTAGCTTTGCTTTCATTACCACCAAGGTAGTTCAAGTCCCTAATTGAGATCGTGCTAGTAATTAATTTTAAGCTACCGATTTACTATTCATTAACTTATGATCGGCTGGAACATTTTTTTTTGTCCATTTAAGTAGTTTTTGATTTAATGCATACATTTCTTAACATGTGAGGCTCATTATGACACGTTCAAAGAAAGCATCTACAGCCGTTATCTCATCCCGTAATAAATATATATTTTTTCATTAAAAAAAAAATTAACAGTTGATGGCTGTTGACATATTAGTTAAGATTCACTTTCCAAAGCATTTTCTGGTTATTTTTCGAACATCATTAAACGTAAGGGATGACGTTTTAGTTCCATAAGATGTTATGTTAGACTTTTCATGCTGTTAGTTAGAGAATGACATTTTCAGAAATCGAATATTAAAGAATAACGATGCATTAATTAATTATATAGAAGTAGATTTGACTTACGCAAGATATAAAATTAATTTAAGTACTGTACTGGAAGATGGATATTGGTCGGCCTGAACAATAGTTAATTATGATATAAACCTAGCTAGATCGGGTTAATTTAGGTCATTTCATGGAATTAAGAAGGTATATCTTTTTTATACGTTAAATACAAGTCACAAATAATGTGGCATGTTCTGTTTTTATTATCTATTTATTTTTAATTTGAGAGGATCTAAAGTGTTTACACCTTTATAATAGAGTGAGACGTGAAATTTGAAGCTAACAAATTAAATCGCTCATATTATCAATGTCTGGGCCTCATCACTGCTAGCTCAACATGTTCAGAAACAATATCAGGAAAATATACTTCATTTCTTTTTCTCTGTCATTGTAAATCTTCTATCAAAATAAACAAAACTGCTGATAATCTTTAGATTAATAGCAAATTAGATCTTCTTCAGAATTATTCACGACTCCAAGACCTCAGTTGCAGAGAAATTAAAAAGGATAAATAAATGTATTACAATATATACGCAACGGTTTGAAATTGGTATATATACACACACACATACGTACAAAAAGTAGTAGACAGACATTTTATTAATAAAAAATGGAACATATAAGAGATGAGAGTGTTAAAAACGTGCAATATAGTTGACATGTCTAGATACATAAGCTGATATCTGTTACCATCATTTAGGAAAAAAAAAAGTAGTAGACAGACGCATATAATATATATATAATAGATTTTTCGTCCACTATTCAATGATATGCATGATCACCATTGAATAAGTTGGTGATCTACAGTTGTCCCGTTCGGGCAGGATTTCCACTGCCACCTCAATCTGATTGTGATATAGACATATATAGCGCAAACAATATATATTCATATATACATACATATATATATATATATATATATATTGATACATAGCTTTCAAAACTAAGGCATATAGGGCACGCATGCTTGAACATCGATCAGTGCATGTGAAAGTAGAATCCTAATCACACTTCCAAAGGAATAATGAAAAGCCCCATTTCAAGTTGCAAGTTTATTATCTCCTTTGAAAACATCGAACTCCCTCTTTGCGCCTAGTAGTTGCATTTATATACACATACACAAGATTTTTATATATATATGGTTTGTCTCTGTGACAAGGACTTATGTTTATGTGAAGAGGACGCAGTCTTGCACCATGACTGAGTAGGGGATTTCACTTTCAGTAAACTTTTTTTTTTTTTTTTTAATACTAAATTTCATCTTTAAAAATTTCATATTAATTTCTCTCATTTTGTTCCCACTAAAAATTGATTACAATTATATAAGTTCCTAAAAAACTCGACGCAAACATTAAAAAATATAAATGTAACATCAACATTATATATGCGTAACAACATTAGAATACCTTAAATTTATTAATAGGGTTTGAAATCAAAAGTGTCATCTTACAAATATCACGTTATACTTCTTATTTTATATATATTATAAGAAAATGACGATATAGATAATTCTCATTTTATCTTTTGAACTTTAAAAATTTTCATTTTATCCTTTAAAATTGAATTTGTTCCACTTAACCTTTTTAATTCATTGAAATTTTCATTAAAAAAAGATAGAAAAAGAGAAAAATTAGTTTCACGATTTGAATTTTTATTAAAAACAAATGAAAAAGAGCATGTGAGTGGTTATAGGTATTACCGGAAAATGAGGATCCCTGTAAAAGGATATCTAGATATATATATAAATATATATATATTACTTTTAGTCAGTATTGTGGGACTTTATATCCCTGTTCAGGTGGCTTTATCCTCGTGGTTTGATCACTGATTTGACAACTCATACACCGTTTACTCCTTTGTATATTACCAAACACAGTCTCCACTATATGAGAGTCCCAATCCGACAAACTCGGTTTGCTTTAAAACGTTCCACTTCTTGTCCAGCCAACTTTTATGAATCCCCGAGATGTGAATGTAACTCTTTAATTTATGTTTGGTTTACGGGTTTAAAATGAAATTTTTAAGTTAAAAATTAGTTGATTTTTTAAAAATTAATTAAATTTTTATTGACTTTTCAGAAAAAAAAAAAACTGAGATGAAAACTTTAGATTTAGAAATAAAAATCAAACAAAACCTTAATATGTACTAATTCATTGATTGTTATTATTATTATTATTATTATTATTATTATTATTATTTATAAATGAACTTTTTTAATTGAACATGAATTAACGGGAGAAAGAACAAAATAATATTTAAAAAAAAGTAATAATAAATTATGACTTAAAATTTTAAACATAAAAATAAATAGTATAAATCAAATTTATGACCATATAATATATAAAAAAAAACCTCCTTCCTCCTCTCACTCTCTATCTCTCACTTCTCCTCTCTTTTCTCTCTCTAACAAGAGACTATACATATAAATTTTTTTTATTAAAAGTTAATCATAAATCCTTAGATTTTCTTAGATTTTCAAATCTAAGGATTTACTAGAAAATACAAGGATTTTTTTTTTGAAAATCCAACGATTAAATAAATATATGCTATAATTTATCAACTTTTAAAAAACTTGATATAAACTTCAAAAGTACCTATAAAATATGCTTTTTACAACAATTTACATGCAATATCTTTCATAAGTGGGGAGGTATATTTATTTGTACAAAATTAATCTTTTTTTTTTTTAAAGAGGGGATCAATGGTGTGTGTCTTCATGTCCCCTACCAGCACCATACTAGAAATGAAACTATTCAACTTGATAAATAAGCTATCATCATGTGCTGCAGAAAGAATCCACACTGGCAGATTCTTCAATAAAGCTCAAACAGATGTAGAAATTTTTTAAAATCATATACTATGAGGTCTAATGTTGTGCCGTTTTGTGTAAACAAATTAAACACGATATTATCAGCAAAACTATAATGAAACCCTAGATATACGATTAAAAAGGATTTAACATACACACATCGATATACATACATAATATATATATATATATATATATAGCATCTAATTCCCACATCAAGTTCGATATGAAAGTTTAGTAAAGTTTTGAGTCAGACTTATTACATGCATCCCATTCTCAGTGGGAGCACAATCTTATTTGTAAGCATATTTTTCAGCAATATGTTTGTTAAAAAACAATTTTCTTTTTAATTTTTACACCCATATCACTCTCTAGAAGTATTATTAACACAATTTAAAAAAGTAATATCAGAATTATTCCTAAAAGAACTCTCATTTCAATTTCGCATCCACTATGTAATTATTTTCAAAATACTCCCAGAGACGCGTTTTGGCCCTTTTGATACCGTCCTGCGACTTTTTTCTTTTTCTTTTTTTCAAGAGCCGTATTTAAAGTTGCCGATTTAATAAACGTGAAAGAGGGGGGAAAAAAAGAAGAAGAAAGACTACTATTTAATCACACACAAATATATTTTGCCTTCAATTTCAACCACACATATTAATATTGTAACAATATTAAATCTTTATTTGGCTCTCTATTTCGGTCCTAATTTCATTTAAGTTTTTTATCTTTTTCTGAATAGTTAACAAAAATTTTAATTAATTTTTAAAAAATCAACTAACTCTAATCTCAAAATTTTATTCCTAAACGGTACACCAAACGCATCCTAAGTCATTCATATGAAGATGATCGGCAGATATTGTGCATGTATACATAATTGACGCTTTAGCACATTGAAATTTAGCTACTTTTTTTTTTGCGCAGAATTAGGTGTTTGGTGTTGTATTATACATAAATATATATATATATATATATATCAACAAGTATGTGTGTGTGTGTGTATATATATATGTATATATGTCAAAGGCTTCTTACATGAAAATTGATAGTGCGCGCTGATGAGCTACAGTAGGTCTTGAGGTTGTCCTATACTGAGCTTCACATCCAAACAGTTACACAACACCCTACTCAATAATTGAGTTCAGTGGGAATATATATATATATATACGGCTACCTTTGATTCTCTTCCAAGAACAAGCTAACTCCAAATCTGAATATCTCACGACAATATTGCTCGAGATCTTGATCAATGATTAACTTATTAATTACTTTATTAATTAAACTTATTAACGATATATAAAATAGAAATTTAGAAAAAAAAAAAAAAAACTCAATAATTATCACGTGTTTTTTATTATTACGTGACATGCATCTTTTAACAAAACTGCAAGCTAACTAAAGCTCTACATATGTTTTTTTCCCAGAACATCATGACCAATGGTTTCTGCAGACTGTATAATCACTTATTAAGTTCGAATATTGTTTTCATATATATGCTAGTATAATTAATTAGTTTAAGGATCACTTCGTCTCTTTCTTTCTTTCTTTCTTTTTTTTTTTTTTGAAAAAAAAATTATTGAAATTACTATAATTATTTATTTGATAAGTGGAGATAAAGAAAATAAATAGGAACCACATGTTTAAAAGAGAGGGACTTTGAACAAGCATCAACCCTACTTATAGGATCTTTTTTTTTTTTTTTGACTCTGACATACCCATGGAAGTGTTCCTGTTTGTGAGGCTGAAAAACCTAGAAATGATAGGGTCACCACCAGATTTAAAAAAAAAAAAATCCTAATTGTAGGATAAAAATATATATTGATGTGGACAACAAAGAACTGATATCAAACAATCACTGATATTCAAGTAGTACTGCTCCACTGAAATACTGATAATTGATTAGAAATATGACTCGAATATTATCTTTTCCTTAAAAAAAGAAAAGTCTATAAATATATACGCACACATAAATATAGTACGTTTTCATTTAGATTATTCTGAGTTTATGCAACACAGGTGGTTGAACAGGAAAGAAGATCTCATGCAATTGCAAAGGAAAGTGGAATTCCATAATTGGATAATTAAGTACTCGAGCATGGATATTAATAATGTATAATTTGGAATCAAAGTTGCGTGGGGGAGAGTTGAAGGGGAAACAACTTTTCATGCTAATGCAAACGAGAATCCTCCTTCAAATTAGTAGTTGGATATATATATATATATATATATATGTTTTTTTTTTTCTTTTTGTAAATCTATTTTATATGAATTTAAATTATTAAACGTATAATTCTCATTTATTAAAAAACAAATGAAAAATACTATCAAATTTCGAAACTAGGAGCTCCTATTCAGAGTACCCTTCCCCTTTCACAAACTGAGTTGAGAGTCGTAGCGGGGTATTAAAAAATATCATATTATATGGAGATAAATTAGAGTCACGGTCATTTAGCACCAGTAACAAGTAAGATGTTGGCCAACATCTATAAGTACTTGTGGGCCTGTTAAGCATCCCGAGTAAACTGCAGAGACAACCAGCATATATCTCTTTATCTCATAGAAACGAGTGAAGGAGTTGGTTCAAATTCAATGCAATTTGATTTAAGTGCTAAATTGGTTTCTTCACTATATATGTGTGTATATATATATATGTGTGTGTGTGTTTGTGTGCTAGCTACTATAGAGTTAAATATGTGTGTATATATATATATATACTGTGAAGAAAGGGACAAGACTTGACTTTGTCCTGAAAACCATAACTCATTATATATTGCTCCACCTTAGCTATAGCTTGTCAAATTGGATAGATTCTGGCATAAATTTAACGATTCAGATATATAGTATATTGGTCATAATGTCTAATTTTATATCATAACCAGTACCCCCCATTGCACTGAAGACCATAAGTACTCATAATATTGTTCCACCTTAGCTACAGCTTGTCAAAAATTGAAGGATTCTTGAAGAACATGAGACACCCCCCTCCCCACATCTTTTGTCCCCCGAATCTTTTCCCAGAATTAGAAATGGGCATTTCCGCCCCGGACCCACCTCAACATGAAAAATTAAAAAGAGGGATTTTATAATAAGAAAAATATCTGATATATAATTCAAAAATATATTATTAAGTTAAATGAATTATGACATAAATTTAACGATTCAGATAATTATATCGATCATACGTCTTTATTTTTAAATCCTACACAAAATTCTCCATAACCCCTCCTTTTTTTTTTTTGTTTTGTTTATCTCCCTCTCTTTTTAAAGTGATACCCCAGCCCCCACCACTCAGTGCCACTACCAACAGTTGTCTGCAGAAGCAACAAAAGCAGGCGCCACTGTTACCCAACTAGTCTTTTCCATTTTGATTCCTTACTTTCAGTAGTTGAGAAATACATACATATATGTATACACGCATATATTGCTGATGATCATCAGGTCATTTTGAGGTATGGGAATGGCGAAATGTGCTGTATATATGGCCGTAGCTCTAGCTACAAAACTAACAAACTTTATGGTCAAGAAGATAAAAGAGTATACATTCCTTAGAAACATGAAGCTTGCACTATATATATATATATGTATATGTATAAGGTTGGTTTCTATCTGGTACCGGATGGTATCTTGTAATGTAAACTTCAGTTATTATAAATGTGAACTTCAGTTACTAAAAATATGGATCATGCAGAAGGAAATGTAAAATAAGAAGAATTCACATTCACTTTAGCTATATTTCATTATGCATGAATTCACATTCCTAATATATAACTGAAGTTCATATTGTCGGATATCATACGACATCGGATACGAGACTTTACGTGTATATATGTATAAATGTATTTTGGACTTGGTTACAAACTTAAAACTAGTAGAAATTCAACGGACTAATGAATGAGTCGGTTTTCCAGTAATCCAATAAAGGAAGTTGCTTCCTCTTTGATATAGTTTGAAATTTGGGCAATGACAGTTCCAACCACTTTGAAAACACATCCAAAGGGATATGAGAAATGTTGGGGGGGGGGGGGGGGGGGGGTGGATTTCCACTGTTATCTTAAGGGGATTTTCCTTATTGGGTTCCTGCTATAACCAACTAATTAAAGTTTCTGTAAGTAGGAAAACCACTCATAATTTACTTGCATAATAGCCTTGATCTAATTATGAGAAAGAGAGAGAGAGAGAGAGCGAGAGAGGGAAAGAGAAAAGAGAAAAGAGAAAAGAGATGGAGGCTAATCAACCCACTAATGAGTTTTATTGTTTATGTGTTTGTGTGTTGATGTCACATTATATACTACATTATTGTGACAACCATGTGAAGGGTCCCCTTTAAGTAGTATATCCACTCTTTCCCAATCCACTTCATTCATGTTGAAGTACACACTTAATTATGAATCACAAAAAGAAAAAAAAAAGGTATTGGGATCTTTTTAAAAAGTTTTTATTTATTTATTTATTTAATGCAAGACCTAAACAACAATTTTATGATTTAGATTAATGATACTTTAGTCGTGGAGTTAAGAATTTATTTCAGGGACATAAAGTAGAGATGATATTTTGATTTATACAGAATGTAAAAGATATTTAAAAATCGAATATGATTTATAACTATAGTATGAATTGAACTAAGAAAACTTAAAAATTAGGATTAATCTTATAAATATCCCTAAACTATACATCATTTTTCATTTTTCCTCGACAACATCTCCAACATACCTTCTATTGATATTTTAATTTAATAGTTAGGATTTTATTTTAAAATATCTTTCATTAACTTTAATGATGTCATCAGCAAAAACATTAATTTTAGGGATGGAGATGATATTTTGATCTGTTTTGTTTATAACATGGGCATTTTGATTGGTTTTGCAAAATCAAGGGACAAAATGAAAAATAGTTTATTGTTCGTGAGACACTTATGAAATAAATTCTTATTTTTTATAGACGGAAGTAGACAGAAGGGTCATTTTCATCGGTTTTGTATATAATAGGGGTAATTTTGCAAAATCAAGGGATAAAATGAGTCGCAAAATCGAGGGGCAAAATGAAAAAGGATGTATTGTTAATCAATTATAAAATTAATCCAAAAAACAATAAGTATTTGAAGAAAAATAGAGATAATTTAAATATTCAAACCATAATTCTCAATATTTAACCGGAAACGACAAAATGCCACTAGGTGTCTCCCTTTTCTTTCTTTTTTTTCTTTTCTTTTTACTCTGTACATACATACAAAAAAAAAAAAAGAAGATATAAACTCTCTATTATATCATATGCAGAGAAGCAAAATGAATACTAGTGAGAAAACATGGATGGGAATTCCATCTCAGTAAAATTGCTGAATAGTCATCCCAGCAGAACAGCCATAGAAAAAAGGCCGGACAAAAATTTCAACATTACACAAGGTTAGATTTTCTTGTTGCAACCCAAATCTTTAAATAGAAGAATGATGCATTTTTATAGAAAATTATATCCAGATCGCTTGTGTTTTATGAAATTAGTGGATTGGTAGTGGATTCTTACTTCAAAATATATATGTTTTTAAAGTTTGTTACTTAATGTTTGATAATATCAAATAGATCCCTCATATTTCCCCCAAAAAAAAAAAAAAATCCCTCCAGGTACCTTAAGACTTTTCTGGGGGTAAAAAAATGTCCAATTTTCCTTTTCAGACTGGCACGTACATAATAAAAAAAATTATAATGAAAACACCGTACCAATAAAAAAAAAAAAAGAAATTATAGCAAATATCATATTTTATAGGTACTTTTGAAGTTTTTTTAAAAAATGGTAAATTATATTGTATATTTTTTTTATAAATCCACGGATCTTTCCTTTTGGCTTTTCTAGAAAATAGCAGATTTAGTGTTAATTTTTAACAATAAATTTGTGCGCATAGTTTGATGTTAGAGAGAGCAAGAGAGGAGGAATGAAGGATTTTTTTTTTTAAATATTGTGTGGTAATGAATTAAATTATTCTATTTATTTTTATATTTGGCTTGCGTTTGATTCGTCAGTTGGAGATGAAATTTTTAAGTAGGAGTTGTTGAATTTTTAAAAACTAATTATAAATTTTGTTGACTTTTAAAAAAAAAAAACAAAAACTGATATGAAAAAGTACTGTTTAGTTGGAGTTAAACAAAAACGCCAAACGAAGCTTTAAAATTTTATGTTATAATTTATTATTATTCTCTTCAAAAAAATTATTTTGCTCTTTCTCTTTAAAAAAAAAAAAGACATAATGTCATTTTTTCTTTCTTTCTTTTTTTGTTATCTATGGAATAAAGATATCAATATGAGAATTTTAATTAAAAGAGCATAAAAGGCATTATAAATCTCAAAAAATGAATGCGGGGAACTCATAGAATATTTATTGAAAAATATAGGTACCCGTTAGATATTGCAGAAAAATATATTGAAGTACCAATGTACTAATTCGATAAAACACAAAGTGATGCAATATTTTTTCGTACTTCTATCATGTTTTACAGTGTTCACTTATTGATAAAACAAGAGATCTTGTCCAATTCACATATTGATTGAGTATTTGATTTCGGTCACCCAATTTACGTACATGTCTAACACTTTTGCTTTATCGCCTAGTAGAGATTGTCGTTGTGGGTTGTGACGGAGTAAACTTTACGTTCAGTGGGGACACAATTAAAGATTAAAATTATTAATTAATAGTATGAAAATCAAGTAAAATTTCCTACACTTTTTTATAAATAAGGCATTACAATTGTTTTTGACAGAGTTCTTAATTTTTGGTGCCTCTGCATAATACCTTCGTTATCAATAATATCAAAAATGTCTTTACCTTCGTTACCAATAATATCAAAAATGTCTTTCTCAAAGTAGATAACTAAAATCTGGATGATATTTAGTGGGGGCACAATTAACGTTAACAGACTATAAGTTTAAAAATAACTAAATGAACTTTTCTTTAAAAAAAAAAAAAAAACGATATGAACTTTTTTTTTTTTTTTTTTGCTTGGCCCCTGGGGAGCTTTATTTGTTGAACCCAGCACCGTCCGAAGAAGGCAACGACGAAACCATAAATTATTATGAAATTATTACAAAAGAGGGTATATGTAAATTTTGTTTGGGTTATTATAGGCTTTAAAAAAAGGAAAAAAAAAAAAAGAAAAAAAAGGTGGGGGGCGGGCGGCTTTAAGGGGGCCATATGTAAAGTTATTCAATAATATATAAGCTAAAAAAAGGAGGGGGGGTGGTGGGGGAGGGGAGGGGCGGCTTTAAGGGGGCCGTATGTAAAGTTATTCAATAATATATAAGCTAAAAAGGAAAAAAAAAAAAAAAAAAAAAAAGTTGAGGAGGGGGTTATTCCCCCGGCCTTCATTGACTTCATCCATGCCCCTTAACATGCTGTCCAAGTAGGTTAGGAAAAATGATTAAGAAGAAAAGGGTGATATATTATTTGCACCATTTCCATAAGAGGTTTCATGCAGCAAGGAAAAATAAACAACAACAGTGGTTTCAATTAAATTAGTAATGCAGTAACTTTAAATACTTGATTTTTTCTACCATTGATAAATGGATACAATACTTTGATAATTATATTACATTGAGCAATACCCGTTTATTCAATCAAACAATCATTCAATATGAAATGTACTATGCCTAGTGCTGCATATGTTCTGACGTTGTAGTTTGGAGGCTTATAAGAGAGTGGTAAGCTCCCATGGGGCCTTTGGCCATCAAAGATGAGTGAGTCCCTATTTCCACCACATGCCCTTTATCCAACACTGCAATTTCATCACAGTTTTGTATTGTACACAATCTATGTGCCACAACAATGCTAGTCCTCCCAATCATCGTGTGTTCCAAGGCGTTTTGCACGACTTTCTCCGAGTGACCATCGAGTGCACTTGTCGCCTCGTCTAATAGCAACACTGCCGGGTTTCTCAATATCGCGCGTGCAATTGCAATCCGTTGCTTTTGGCCGCCAGATAGTTGTACTCCTCTATCCCCGCAATGTGTCTGGTATGCTTCCTTTTGTCTCATGATGAAATCATGAATGTTAGCCGCCCTCGCGGCTTCTATAATCTCAACTTCACCGATGTCCCTCGACGCTCCATAGGTAATGTTCTCCCTTATAGTGCCGGAAAATAAAGTTGGCTCTTGATTAACAAGTGCGATGAATTTTCTTAATGACCTTAGTTGATAGGACCTTATATCTCGACCATCAATTTTCACGACGCCTTTGAGAGGGTCATAGAACCTTTCGATTAACCCAATTATTGTGGATTTACCCGATCCACTTTTCCCCACCAAAGCCATAGATTTACCAGCTTCAACATCAATCGAGAAACCTTGGAAGATCATGACATTGGGTCTCGTAGGGTATGCGAAATAGACGTCACATAATTCTACATGACCAGTTACTTTTTCAGGTTGGTAACCTTCTGGATTTTCAGGCTCAATATTTGTGTCCTTGTCCAATATTGCAAATACAGCACGAATTGAGTCCCAGCCCTTAGCAAGGATAGTGGTCATACTTCCAGCTTCTGCGATGACACGCCCGGTGATCACTATGATCCTTATGGTTTGAAATACCGCTCTAGGCTTAACGTAGCCTTCAGAGACGAGCTTTCCACCATACCAATAGTTCAAGCACCAATTACAGCCGCTGATGCTTGCGGAACAACCAAGGGCGATACCCGCAAACCATGACTGCCGAATGCTCTCTTTCCGTGGGACTTCTTGAGCCTTTTTTAACATATTTAATATTCGTTTTTGGGAGGAGAATGCGGTAACAGTTCGAAGGTTGGACACTGCTTCAGTAGCAACTTTGGTGCTCTCATTTTGCTCTTTGATGGCCTTGGAGGACATCCTTTTAAGTAGGACACGCCTCGTGTAGAAGCACGCGATAATGAGCGGTTGGACGGCTATTGAGACGATGGCAAGTCTCCAAGAGATGACCAAGCCCATTGTCCATGCAATAGTTACTGCCGAGGTTGCTTGTACAAGAAGGGACATTTTATCACCCACTAAAGTTCTTACCTACAAACAATAACACAAAATGAAATGCACTTTTAGTTTCTATTAATAAAACAGGTGACGTGGGGAAAAAAAAAAAAAGAAGAAGTTTTGTTTACATACCACGTTGGCATCTTTGGCAAGTCTAGAGCAAACGATACTGCTAGAGTTCTCTTCTTTATCGAACCATCCAACTTCAAATGTGAGTATCTTTTGAAACATCCTCTCTCGAATCCGCTTAGTTAGATGCTCTCCCATGTATGCAAAACTATAATGTTGGCTTAGATTGATTAGGAATGAAAAGACTGACAATCCCGAAAACCACAATGCAAAAGTCCTAATTCTTTCTTTAATCTCTTCATGATCGGTTAAGAAATACACCGATACTGTCGTTCCCATCGCAATCGCGTACAATGGCTGAATTGCACCGAAAATAATTCCACTCAAGCATCCAATGGTTGCTTGCTTCCACTCTGGCCTATTTAGGCGTAACAATCTCCAAAACGACGGTGTAGAGCTCTTTGAATCTTTCAACCTGTTGTTGATTCGAGCTAAAGAACCCACACTACCTGCTACAAAGTTGGTAGGATTTGATTTGCTCACATCTGAGAGGCAATTGTTTCTTTTAGCATCGTCGAAATCCTTATTTGATGAAGGGGATAAGACGTCACAATTGTTCTCGTCTTTGCTTTTCTCGATCTCCATTCTTTGGAGACGGACAAGTGAAGTGTATAACAATCCATTTTCTTCTTTTATCAACTCGTCATGTGACCCAATTTCCTTAACTTGGCCATTTTCCACCACTGCAATAACATCAGCATTTTTTATCGTCGATAAGCGATGAGCGACGATTATGGTGGTTCTACCTACTGCCACCTTATCTAGAGCTTCTTGGACTGATCGTTCCGATTCTGAGTCTAGTGCACTGGTTGCCTCATCTAGTAATAGAATTCGAGGTTTCCTGATGATTGCTCGGGCAATTGCTATTCTTTGCTTTTGTCCTCCTGATAATTGCATACCTCTCTCGCCGACCTGTTGATTTCCACATGATTGACTAACAATTAAAATTACATCATTTCATTCAAATTATTGAGCTTATAAGCTCCTATCCAAACATCTCTCGTCTTACCCGCTGGACTAGTCCCAGCGAGGAAATTTCAAGGCATATTACAATAGAGAAACAAGTAGGAATATTAACCTGTGTATCATAACCTTGAGGCAGTTGTGAGATAAAACTATGAGCATCACAAGCTGTAGAAGCTTCTAGAATCTCCTCCATTTGTGCATCTTCTTTTCCAAAAAGTATGTTTTCTTTGATGCTGGCCGAGAAAAGCGAAGGCTCTTGGCTAACTAGAGCCATTTGAGACCTTAGCCACTTAAGCTGCAACTTATCAATGGAAATTCCATCGAGAAGAATCTCCCCTTCAAGCGGGTCATAGAAGCGTTGTAGTAAAGATAAAGCAGTGGATTTTCCAGAGCCACTAGCCCCGACTAAGGCAGTCGTTTTTCCTGGTGGGATGGTTAGACTAAAGTTGCTGAAGATAATACTTTCAGGTCTGGAGGGATAAGAGAAATTTACTTGCTTAAATTCGACTTTGCCAGAAACGACGTCCAAAATTATGCCTTTCATGTCCTCTGAATCAATCTTGGGAGCCCGTTTTATCACCTCCCTTATATGTTTGCCAGCAGAACACGCCTCGGCCATGTCCTTCATGTTTGATAGTGCAGCACCTAATGCCCTGTTCACCAATGATGCAATAACCAAACAATTAAGTAGGGATAGCAATATTCCTCTCGGGAATTGGCCCCACAGAGCTTCGATCTAAATGGGACGGAGATGAGGGATAATATTCGGGGATGAGAAGGGAGTTTATTCCCCAAATTGAAAGCAGGGCGGGGACGAGGGAAGTACCTCATTTGAATAAGAATCCAAAGGAGTCTTAATTTGAATTATAATCCTTTTGAAGTCAACTTTTCAAAACCTATGTTTCAAACACAAGCTAATTTATACTGTTTAAGCATTCGTTTGGATCACTTACTCAATTTGATATATGATTCTAATGTAAGATTTATATTCCAATATGTAGCTGGTTACACAATTATTCCGATACAAGTATTTAAACATTTAACTATTTTACAACTTTTCAATTCAAATGTAAATAAAGAATCTTTACTTTTTTAAAATCCATATCACACTCATTTTTCTACTTTTACACTATTTAGATGTTACCTTTAACAAAAATTATCCAAACACACGTTTTATTTAAATGCCCAATTCAAATTCTATATGTAAATGCAAACATTCAAGTGAAACTAATATTTCAAAAGAACAAGTGATACAAACGAATACTAAATTCTTTAATAATAAAGTGTCCTACAAATAGGTATGCAACTTCATGCAAGGCAATATAGGTTTAATGAAAGCCATTATGTGAAGAAATAGAGTATAATAACAAAGAGATTTCTAAATTTTCCTAGAAAAGAATAGAAATGGAAGAGAATATTGATCTTACAGTCCGCCATTGACAACGGAGATCCCAGCAGCAAAAACCGTTCCGCCCTGGACTCCGTCATGCATGACCAATCTGCTGCCATAGTAAGAAAGGAAAGACCAAATAGCAAACACAGTGGCATTGCTTCCAATGGCCAAACCTTTCACCAGACCCTGCCTCAACCCCAATTTGGTACACCCATTTAGAGCTTGGGAAAACTCTGCCAGAGTCTGCTTCTCTCCGACGAAGGCGTAAACCGTTCGAATGGAGGATATCGCCTTCTCCGCTACTGTGCCGGCATTGTTGAATTCTTTCCTTATCTTCCCTGCTAAATCCATCATAGATCTTCCACACAACCACCCTGGAATTACTAGAGGCAACGCTAGAGGGAGTGCCACCATAGCTAATTGCCACACCAATATGAACGCTACCATGTAACCCGCTATGAATGCAAACATGTTGCTCACAAAGTATGGCACCTGTTGATTTCATAATCTTCAGGTTCGTTTTTTAAATTGATTTTAAATTTGTGGAAAGACTAATATAAGACTATCTCTAATGTATATGATACTGTCAATATTGTATTTATTACAAGAAGAAAAAAGAAATATAGCCTATTTGATATTTGTGCCCCAATGTTATTCTCATTATATATATCTTTTTATTATCATCATCCTTAAATTTTGAAATTCGTAAAAAAAAAATTTAGAATTTAAATGATTTAAAAATGATAAAATTATAATAATTAGATTAAAAAATTGAGATATCAACAAATAAAAATCAAGTACCACAATTTACGTGATAATTTAACATCAAACATAGCACGAGAGTATTTTATTCATCAATATGCCATAATTTATTTTTTGGTTAATGACATGCCATAATTTATTGACACTTCAGTAAAGATGTTCTAAACATGATACTTTGATAAAGTTAAAAACTACTTTGCACAAATATTGATACAATTTTTAAGTAATTATATTAAGTACTTTTAGCTTATTCTTCTATTCCTTCTTTTGTTTAAAGTGAAAGTGATGCTTTTATTAGAAAACACAACATTTTCATACTAGACTAGAGTGAAATATATAATAAACTTATTTTTCTCCTAAAAATAAAATTTTTTTTTTGGGTAAACGAGAAAATAAGTTAATATAATGATAATATTCGCCAAATAACAAAAGATAAAAAAGTTGTACCTTGTCGTTTGCGTTTAGTTCGTCGATTGCAGATGAAATTTTTAAGTTAGAGGAGGTTGACTTTTCAAAAACTTGTTATTAATATTGTTGATTATTCAGAAAAAGACAAAAAAAAAAAAAAAAAAGAAAAGATGAAAAGGTATATATAGTTTAGTTGTAGTTGAACTCAAATGCCAAATAAAGCCTTCATTTTGGATCTATATCCTATGTCCAATTTTTTGTGTCATAATGATGTCTAATCAATAATATTATGCCAAAAAAATTTAAAATGCTTTGTAACTAATTATTTTATCTTAAACTCTAATTTTTTTAATAATATATCATAATATAATTTGTTAGATATCATTTAGGACTTTAAAATTGGACAGAAAATATCAATATTTCATTTCACCCAAGAGGGAAAAAAAAAAAAAAAAAAAAAAAAAAGTAGTACCTTTTCACTGATAACTTCTTGAATTACGAGAGTGTCATTGGAGATGCTCGTTATGACTTGAGAGGTGCTTGTTGCATCCAAGTCAAAGTAAGCCAGGTCCTGCCTTAGTACTGCTTTCAAGTATTTCGCTCTCATTCTTGCGGCTTGCCTCTCTCCTGTTCTTGTCCAACAATATCCTTCTGAAAATTTCCATTTACACAACATGATCAGCCCAAATCACCAAAAAAAAAAAAAAAAGTCTCATTAATCTATTTCAACGATTGGGATTAAATTTAAAACTGTTTAATTTATATCGGGAGTAGTTATGTGCCACATACTATAAATTTTTAGCATCTAGTTCCTACCGATAACAATAGAATAACTCAATATGTATATAAATCAAGATTGAAAGAGATGGTGAGAAAGAGTTCACCTAGAAAACAAGCAACAAATGACATAATAGCCAAGTATAACATTGCCACTGCATCCTGCCACCCACAAAAAATAAAGAAATAAATACCTTGATACTAATGATCGCTTTTTAATTAGAGAGAGTAAATGAAATAGAGAGAGATAATAGATGAGAGAGAGACCTTGTTGAGGTTATGCCGCAGAGTATCTCCGTCCAACTTTGAGGAACTGCCAATACTGTTAATCATCCGGCTGACAAAAAGCAACGGAAGGTGGTCAGAAAAGCCGTCGAAAACGGCTCCGGCGAAACCGAAAGCCATCAACCACATATCTACTCCATCTGCATGGATGAAAATGGAGCATACGGACCCCTTTCCACGTTTTTTTGCCCTGCATCTTGCTTTCCTTCGGACCCATATTTTTTTTTTTTGCCCCTAATATCTTTCGTAGAGCCCCAAAGCACTCAAAGTTGTCACTGAGATATTTTATATATCGTCTCTCCACAGCGTCCTCAATTATTAAAAGGAGTATGTAGCTTATGTTTGGTTCGCCGATTAAAAATAAAATTTTTAAATTAGAATTGGTTGATTTTTTAAAAACTAATTATAATTTTTGTCGATTTAAAAAAAAAAGAAGATAAAAACTGAGATGAAAAAGTACAGTTTAATTAGAGTTAAATTAAAATATCAAACGAAGTAATAGACACATACTTATATAATACGCATATATATATATATATATAAAGATTACAACTGATCACTGTTACATGATACTAAAAAATTTTAAATATAGAATCAGCTATATTAGTATTCCGGTATTATACTTACCCTTATCTTCAGAATATGAGCAATATTCATACACATAGGCTGATTCTTGATAGCCTAGATATTTTGGATTGTCTCATTAAAAAAAAAAAAAAACAAATAAATAAATAAATAGACTTTATTATAGTGGATTGTTGAGTAGGAGTCACAACACTTCTTGCCAACGTGTTCTAAACTTTATTGAGGGTGTGCGTGACGCCAACTTGATACCACCCCCCACAATGTAATAAATATCTGTAATGCCATGATATATATTTCTATATATACCACACAAAAAATAGATAAATGAATAGTTTCTATAAGGACACTATGGTTATGTTTATATACATATTCAATCTACGCAAGAAATTAGATTATTAACAACATAATCTCATTTAGGAAACCTATTTTAAATCAAATCAACCACACCGTAAATATCTTCACATATCGAGTTAATCATTCCTCGGTATATGTGAATTCCGATATAAAATCAGGTATAGGAGATAATAAATCTTTCTCAAAGTCAAGTTTGAACAAATAAATAAAAAAGATATATATATATATATATATATATTCCCCAGAATTAGAGCGGAGATTTGTATATCCCAGAGACGACAATATGACTTCGGTAATAACAATTCGTGACGTGCATGCAATAATTTGCGGGATTTTATATATTTAATTATTACAATTTTCATATCAAAAGTGTGCAAAAGAAAATCCACTTAAAATATATATATATATATATATATATATATAACAAAAGTAAACGTTAATGCATCTGGGAAAACGTAATATAAAACCCACAACTGCACGAGATAAAAAAAAAATCGATATGAATAAAAGGAATGAAAGATATTATACATTAATTATACCATAAATGATGTATATTTCTATATAATATCGAGATTCGGCATCTTCCACAAATTTTGAAAGATATTTTTGTTGGAGGAGACCTAAGTCCTAACTGTACTTCTAAACACTGATTGCTTAGTGGAAGCACTAATTTTGGTAGTGATTGACGCAGCATCAATTAATTAATTATTGCAACACATGTAAAACATGGACTTGTATGATCCTCTCTTTTTTTTTTTTTTTTTTTTTTTGAAATCTCATTCTCTATCCCCCAATTGCTTTTGGACACGCCATTTAAAATAGCAAAAATCTTTTTTGTTATTATATTTTTAATATCCCACTGTGTTAAGATGAAGATGTGAAGTTCTTCGTATAGGACAAACTAATTTGGACCACTTCGATCCAATTTGCGATGGCATGTAGGCTAATTTGGACCACTGTGATCCATTTTTCCGATGGCACGGGCTTCATTCCCCGTCCGTCAATTTGAGAAGGTAGTATTTACATGGAATTACGAACAAATTCCAAAAAACTCAGGCAGGAGTAGATGAGTAGGCATGTGAGATAACCTTAAGGATCTCACTAATCAGGAGGTTCGAATCTTCTGTCAATTCAGGAAAGTGTAAACTATGCTTGTGTAGTGTTACGTAACGGAAAATAATAAAGTCACCACCAAATCCTTTTTTTAGTTTAAAAAAAAAAAAGAACAAATCCCAAAAGAAAAAGAAAGCAACTAAAATGATATAAATTTAAAAATCATTATACGACACAAAATAAAAATAATTATATATCTTGTTGGTCAAAAGGAAAGAATTTGTGTCATATTGATCAATGAATAAAAAGAAAAAAAATGAGTATTTGAGTAATTTTCTCAATCTCTTATAAAAAAAATAATGAATATATTTGTAACGTATAACAATATATATAAAAGGAAAATTGGTAAAAATATATTATGCTTTTTGGACTTATTGAAAAAATATAATAATCTGTTTCAAACCACATCAAGTATATTGCAGGACATTTAAATGCATATCAAATTCATATTATAGAGCTGTCTTCGTTTAATTTCAACTATTGTAACATCATTTCTCCTTTAGCAGCAAAAAAATAAAAATAAAAATAAAAATAACATCAAAACACCCTAAAAAAAGGAAAATTTAAGAAAAAAATTAAAGAAGAAAAGGAAATGGTGTTTTCTTTTTAGCAAAACATGTTGAGGTATGTAAGATGCATATTAAGTTTTAATTGAAATTTTCATACATAGAACATGAACAACAATATGCAAACAAGAAAGATAAAAGAAAATTTTACTTGGAGATTCCAAAGGAGTATACATTGATAGTAGTATAAGCAAAAAAAACAAAAACAAAAACAAAACAAAAAATCGCACCATACAAATTTGATTATGAAAAGAATAAAAAAAATTCACAAGAATAAGAAATTAGATTTGAACACAAGCAAGGAGATTAAGTCATGTGATGGAGAGATCTAAGAAGAAATCCCTGAGAGAGAGAAAGACAAAAGTTGAGCTTCTAACAAAGAGAAATTATATGTTAGATTAAATCATGCGTCGTGCATATGTCAAAATTTTGTTAAAATTTGGTCGGACGTTTCTGATTTTAGCAAGAGTACAACTAATTCAACAATTCAAATATTGATCTGTTAAATAAAATTACAAATTTAAGAACCAAGTTGTTACAATTCGTAATGTTCATGGACCAATGGTGCAAATAGCCAAAATAAAAGAAAAAAAAAAAGGAGTTAAAAAAAAAAAAGGTGAAGTACCAAAACACACTGTTTTGGACTACCATAAAATGAATAGTAGACACACATCTTGTCTTCTATATATTTAGGGAAAAAAATTATTTTGTTTTCAGGTGTTTTTAACAAATTTTTTTTTTCATCGATGATCCTTTTTTATGGTATGAACTTGACATACAATATATAATTTAATGAGATTTGAAATAAAACAGTTTTAAAAATACACGATTTATTTATATAATAAGTCTTGACATACCGTCGTAATATGCACTCAAATAATAAAAAAAAATTCGAGAGACTTTTTATTATGTTGATTTTTAATATTTTCCCTCTCAAAAAGACTCAAAAAAAAAAAAAAAAAAAAGTTGTGATGTATATAACTATGGATTTGGAAATGTATCCAAATTGAATCTGGATTTGAAATTAGATTTTTTTTTTACACCAGTGGACCATAAGTTTTATTGCACGGTTATTATTTATACGAAAATTTATATCCTAAACTTATAAATGTGTAACATAATTAGAATATAGTGAGTAAGAATTAAATTTTAAAATCTTAGGAAAATTAAGTTAGGTGGCTTTTTTTTGTCACCTAATATAATATATTGCCAAACTTTTTTTTATTTAACAAAATGACCGTTAGTCATTTTTCTAGATTTAATTAATCAGTGATTGACTAATGATTAATTAATAATAGTTTAGTCAATCGGTAACTAACTATAGATGACATTTTTACCAATGGGTGTGGGTACCCATGGGTATGGGGTATAGTATATGGGTGCGGGGGTGAGTATCGGGTTTAAGATTAACCACCCGTGCAGGTGCCGGGTAGGGGTGGGGTAGGGGTGGGGGAAGCTCCCCCATACCCACACCCACTCCATATATATTCCTTTATAATAGAAGAAGAATAAAGTTAGTATTTTAATATTTTAGTTTGCTTTATGAATTTAGTTTTATGGATTTCTGAAGTTTAGATTTTTTCTAATATTCCAATTTCATTTTCAATTATGACTATATTGCTAAAATTTATGAAAACTTTAATGTAAGTTATTTTAATTTTTTTTTAATAATTCTTGATGGGTAAATGAGTAATGTATGAATATAACACTCCTAGCGGGTATTACTCGCCCCCTCACCCGCATTAAATTAGGCAGGTATGGGGGTAAAAAGAGATGCGAGTATGAGGATGAGAAAGGCACACTCACCCTTGTCCCGTCCCATTGCCATCCCTATGATTAACTAATGATCAATCAGTGACTAATTATGAAATTCGGTGATTTATGTTACGATCAATCACTGATTGACCAAATTAACAATATCATGTGGTCAAACATTAATTAATCATTTAAAACAATTGATTGATCAATTTAGGAAAAAAAAAACTTTTTAACTAATTTATAAAAATTTCAATCATTTGTTAAAAAACTTATTAAAAAAAAAAGCTATTCACCTTTAAATCCCAAATTTTAATTGGTTAGAGATTAAAAAAATAAAAGAGTGGGGAAAAATAGTCAAAGGGTTTCAATAAATCCTCCCTATACCTTATTGGTCAAAATTCAAACCAAAGTTCACACTGATTAGGGGGCGCGCGAGGGCATAACTGTAATTTTAAAAAATTACATAAAAAGGCGAATTGATAAAGAATGGGTGGCAATATAATATAATACATTATAATATAATATCTCAGTTCATAATATATATATATATATATATTAGATATTGCAAAACATGTTTCTGTAAAAAATATTTTCGTCCAAATAATGAAAATATTTTGTATTAATTGTTTCATCCTTTATTTTTTATTTTTTTTATTTTGTCCTTTTTTTTATTTTTTACAATTTAATATTGTTTTATTGGATGAAAATATTTTCTATTAACTTTTTAGTTCTTTGATTTTTTTTTTTTTCCATTTTGGTATTTTTTTTAATTTAATTATTTTTTATATTGGTTTTTTTTTTTGTCATTTTATCTTTTTTATTTTTTTATTTTTGCATTTATTTATTCCACTCTTTCTTTATTTGTAGGTCTTTTTTTGTTGGTCTATTTTTAAAATTTTTATTTTAAATTTTCTAAAATGCACCTAAGCACGTGTTTTAGAGTAGTATATATATAGCGGCCATGATTGAGTACCAAAACCGTTGGAAGCTCTTCAGAAGAAGCGCGAAACAATGGCGGGAACGCCAGGAAATGATTCTCAGAAGCAGTTTCTTGCCCTAATTCACAACTTCGCCACCGAGAAATCACAAGGAGGTAACACATTCTGCCCAGACTACTCGTTTGGTTTCGGAGAAAATTAATTTGACCGAGAAAATGTAGAATTAATTGACATTTTGCTCAGACTAATCGTTTGGTTCCCGAGAAAATTAAATGACTGAGAAATTGTAGAATTAGGCGGTGAATGTGATCAGTTACAACATCACGCCTTACCGATTCCGAGATTAAGCTTCTAATTTTCAGTTCTCTGCAATTTATTGTGCGGACTGTTAAATTTTGGTTTTGAAATTGTCTCAAAATCAAACGAGAGAGCGATTAGTGTTCGTGTTTCGAAATTTGCAGAACGAAGAATAGTAGGTCTGAAGAAAAGAGTTGAAGAGCTTCGTTCCGAGGCGGAAGTCGCAAATGCGGAGCTTGAAGACGCTAAACGGAGCAAAGAAATCGCTGAGCAAGAGCTTAAGGGCTATGAAGTTGAGTTGGCTTTGAGCGAAACTTCGATCCAAAGCCTGAAGGTTAGCTCGAATCGGTCGAAAAAGCTTTAGTTTATAATTTGTTTAGATTTTTAATCTAATTGTGTTTAATTCTACTTAAAATTTTTTTCAGTCAAGGATTTTTTTGATTCAAGAAGAAATTTCCACAGTCGGATCTGATTTAGAAGCTCTTAAGGTAATTAAGCTCGCCTCTTGATATTGTATTCCTTTTCCTGATAATTACTGAAAAAAAAAAAAGAACTCATTCCAATTTGACTCTTACTATTTTTGTGTATTTTGTCTTTCGAACATCAATCTTCGAAAATTATGCTTGGATCCTGCAAAGAACGAAGAAGAAGCTTTACGGTCAGACTTTCATTTAAATTTTAAACGAGTCTAAACTTTAATTTAGTTGCTTTGAAGTGGATTTTTTTTCTTCCTTTTTTTAATTGAAAAATATTGAGATTCTTGCATGTATTGCTCATGCAGTGAGGAGTTTACAAGTCAAATGTTTGAGCTCAATGCTAAGATAAGGTTGGCTTTTTATATTAAGGTCCTGGCATCATGTAGATTGTATTTTATTGAGACGCTAAGCGGATATTTACCCAGACGTTGCTTTTACAAAGTGCATCGTGCGTGCGGGTATCTCACTACTTGTAAATTATGATGCATCTTGGTACTTGATTAATGCGATACATGTTGGTACTTGATTAATGCAGGAAGT
Organism: Ficus erecta; assembly: GCA_008635985.1. Classification (NCBI taxonomy): domain Eukaryota; kingdom Viridiplantae; phylum Streptophyta; class Magnoliopsida; order Rosales; family Moraceae; genus Ficus; species Ficus erecta. Next base: position 1,424,385 of record BKCH01000009.1, read on the forward strand.
TCCAAGAGACATTTTCTTGCAATGTTCACAGAGGATGTTCGCTTGACACTTTAGCTGGTATTAACTTATTTACACTGTTCAAATTTCTAGTCATTGATTGGTGATTTCTTTTATTTTGGAGAGACTAAGAGATTGATCGATTTGGAATCAGAAGAAGGCCACAAACTTGCAGGGGAGGAGCCGAATGGAGTGGCTTTATCCACTCTGGAGGACATGATAGCCCATGTAATTTCTCAAACAACTACAGAAGAAGAAGAATACCTAGAAGAACAGAATATTCAAAAGCAGGTGGTAAATCAGTCGTTTGAACCATTAGAAATCTTCTAAACTGAAGGCTTAGCCTGTTGTTAATCTAAAATGTTATTCTTAAGAACTAACTAAAGATACACTACTGCAGACGCAGAAGGAGTTGATTGATCGTGAGAGAAATGTTTCTTTGATTGAGGTCATACTGAAAACATTACAAGAATTGCAGGACTTGACTAGATATCCTTATCGAAAATTTGAATGATTTCTGTGGACGGAGGAATGGTAGATCGTTCATTGGATAAGATCATTAAATTTTGGGTAAATTACTTGAGAAGCATTTAAGCAATGTTATGCATACAAAAGATGCTTGCCTGACATTACTGTCCGTCTACTCCTAGAATAATTGTTTTGTCTAAAGATCAAAGTCTTAATGATGGTTCTAGTCAACAATTTTTGCAAATAATAGCTTTTCCTAGTGGGATTTACTTCGTTTTATATCTTTCTGATCTATTATTTACTTTTGATATTTATATGTTCATTTTCAAACTTCATTGGTAAAATAGGAAGCTTTATCTATTCAATATCTGTATTTGGAAACTTCCATCTTCAAAAGCAATTCATATGAAGTTTTCCTGAAACTACTTTCCAAATCTTTCTTCATAATGGCATGCTCTTTTTGTTATGAAGATAGACTGAAAGACAGAAGTACGTTATGGCTTCCTTTTTTTCATTTTTTCTTTTTAATCAAAGTGGTTGTTCAAAATCTGAGTACGGCATTCCCAGTTCTCTTAGCTATTTAAAATTTTCTGCTTGATTTAGAATCATAGCTTTTTCTGCTTTTCTGACCTGTATTATTTATTTGAAGGTTCATCTGTGATTATAATATTATAATATACTACCATGACCTACTGAAATTGTTTCTTTGACTGAAAACAAGCAGACTTCTGAATTAGAACACGTGCACACTACCCTTGGTGCGGAGTTGCAAACAAGATGCATTTGTCCCAACTGTCAGTTAGACAACGTGGAGGTCCTGAGTGGAATTCTTCAACCAAATGAGGCAAATTAATGTTTTGTAAGCATTTTACTTGATATTACTATATCTTACCAAATATGTACCGGAATAGAAACTTGTACACTTTTCTTCACACCGCATACCACAAATGGCTTTGGGAGGTCATAGCATTTAAGGGCTCATTTGCACAGGGTGGGACGTAAAATGCCTAAGTTTTCTGCTGATCTTCCTTTTTAAAAGTTACATTGATCGTTTTAGGTCCTTTCACGAACATTTACGAATAGCAATGCTTTAACTCTGTTACCGTCTCTCTTTTGTTAGATTACCACACCACAATACTTTTTTCAAGGTCAAATATACATCTCAATTAATTTCTTTAGTCTTTACACGTTTCCATAAATCTAGAGTATCTAGCTTGCAGTTTCCTTTATATAAAACCTCAAATGTGAAGAGAATATGATTATAGTAAAAGAAGATGGATTTTTTTTTTTTTTTGGTTGGCATATGCCCTTTAAGCCAGTGACAACAAACCAACCTCAATAGCCCAGCTGCATCCAATCTCAACTGCTCTGACTAAATTGCTGCGTATACCTTGGTGATGCTTCTATGTCCTTTACCATTAAAGAAAGCAACGTAGAGTTGCCTTTATCATCACCTCTGCTTGTTCCCTGCATTGTCAATTATATATTCTCTATCACATCCTGAAGCTCTTAAACTTGGAAACCAAGTCGATTCATGCAACCAAGATGTCTTAAAAGTAGAATCTGCGATTACAGTGATATTATGATAGAGAACTCACAGTTTGCTCGTAAGGCAGTATGGTGGGATGAATGGTTTGCAGACCAACAACTCTTGTATTGTTAGATTTCACCACTTCTATCTGTGTCGAGAATAGGGCAGAGACTGGCCGATGATCGGAGAACTTACTTTCGCTGCGAAAATAGGATAGTTGCTTCACACCTTTTCCATACCATAGAATTCTGTCACACCTGCAACCATTGTATCTTCTAGTGTCAATTCTTGGAGAAGCATTTGTAGATTAGAGAATATCATATATTCACATATGCATATTTTCTTGTTTGTGTTTGGGAGAGAGAGAGAGAGAGAGAGTGAAGTACATTGGGATAGACAGTTTAACAGAATTCCAAACTTGCCACCTAGAAGAAGGTTATGGTAGGGGCTTGTGATACTCGTAAATTTTGGCTCTAAGAAGGGCCTAAATGCAAGAGCTGACGTTTAGTAGTAGCCATTTTGTAGTTTTAAGTGGTGGAAAGGACAAGGCTGATTATTCTTACCACGCTGGAGTTCTTTGCTTCTCTCCCGATCTGCTGGGAAGACCACCTGAATATCGATTGCGATTTGATTGACTATACTTGTAGGTAGGTGGGAATTCTACGTCCCCCTCTTTCCAACCCTGAAATACTCCACCATATTCTTGCTCTGTTCGAAGTTGATCGAATTCTTGCAACGCCATCCAGTCTTGCTTCTTTATAAGCTGCCTGGCTAGACTGTCCTCCAAATACAGCCTATAGTTGAGATCCCCGAACCAGAATATCCGACTGTTTCAGGACAGATTTTTGTTATTTCCTTATTTGATAACTAACCAATTCCCTCTTTTTTCCCCTGTTAAGGTTCTCTTTTCTACCTTTCTAAGCTCATCTAGGTCTATTGTGTTCATGTTCGTGTTCGTCTTTTTTCTTTCTTTCTTTTTTTTTTTTTTTCTTTTCTTTGCGGGCTAATGTAGTCTGGTATAAACGTAGCCTATAGATTTTAGTATAATCTGAGATTGATTGGAGTTCAGTTAAAATCGGTGATATATATTAGATAATATACATTTACCATCCAAATTGTTTTGCTGCATGAAGATGTTTGAATTAAGATCTTGTTGGAAAACTAAATAGTTTGTATAAAAGTAAATTATCTTGGAACTGAGAGATGAAATTACTTGCTATATCGTAAAATTGAGTTGTAATTGTTGTCGAAAAGACATAAAAGAAACCTAGAGATGTAAAATATAGTGAAATTAATATTTTTTTGCATCTTTTGGAAAATACCAAGTTGGAAGCGAGCATTTATTTTTAAAAAAGAAAAAAAGAAAATTTCGCCACTAAGCTGTACTTTGCTGGAGTGCCACTTACTCGTGTCCTAAGATGGTAAGAGGATGAGGATTATCGTCATCACTAGAGGAGCGAGGGAAACAAGTTCTCCTAAAAATCTCAGAAACTTGGTGATTCCTTCGACCTTCATCGCCTTTCTTCTCGCCGGAAGCTAAATGGGCGGTGATGAAGCAAAAGCTAGTCCCTTCAATCGACATGCTAACCGAAACCGAACCTTTGTTTCCCAAATAACCCATGATGCCACAAGCCACGGAACAAACTTTGACATTGGAAACGCAGTACTTTCTGAGCAATTCACTTTTCATCCACACACTTATAAAGACTCCAACCATCTTTTTGCTTGCCATTAGCTCGTACTTGCTCCCAAAGTTTGGCATCCCATTTATAGTTTTTGATCGTTCTCTCATCGGAGCCGCCCCATAGCTGCTAACACTCTTTCTCCTTTCAGAGTCATCAACCGGCACATAGAGGTAATTGTCACTTGAAATTCGGCTTGCCATTGGTGTCAACCAAGGACAACCATACTTGTCGTTTAGAGTCTTCCCTATGAGCCGGTTCCAGTTTGTTGCTTCCGTTGGATCTTCAGCTCCGATCACTGTTCGGGTCTTTAAAGGTACAATCTCTTGAAATCTGCATGTTGGAAACTACTTGCCGTCAAACGACACTTAATTTTGTTATGTTAACAAAGATTAAGAAGAGATGACCAAAAAGTTTGGTGTTGACTTGATATCATATAACGTACCCAAGGACATAAATGTCGGCGGCATCTTTGAGATTCAACCACTCATCCAAATCTACAGCCAAACTCCCTATGGGAGATCTCCCAGCCACATTCCAAGTACCCACAAAGATTCTAGAATTTGCATAGTCAAATACATCACTCTAAAGAGATGAAGAGAAAAACAAATATTGCTTTTCTGTTCAATTAACTTGGACAAAATTCAAAAAACCTACCTTAGCTCATTGTCGGTTGAAGTGCATGGATCCGTCTCGATGGACCGAAGGACGATATCATCCAAGTAGTCATCACTGTCATCTGAAGAAACATTCTCACCGGCCGGTTAGTATCGAAAGTCTTAAACATTTATTTGAAAAAAAAAAAAAAAAACCATTGAAGAAGATGATAAAAATACCTGAAAGATCATTTGGTTGATACAAGTCAGCTCTCTTGTTCTTTCTCTTGAGCCACTTTGGAATCCTACTAGTTTTTGATGACTTTTGGTTCTCGCTATACATGGCTAACAAGAGAGGTCCGGTCCATTCCACTCTACAAAATGATAAGAATTTCTATTTATGCTACTTTGTAAAAACACCTTCTGTATTTTTATTTTTATTTTTTGCTCACAAGAAACCTGGTACCTCCAAGTACTACTACACAATACACATGACTCTTTCTAGTTTCTAGTTTTCTAGTTTCGTTGCTCTCAACAGAAGCAGATTTGGCTGTAAATGATCATCGTGACAACCGCCGTATATACCAAAGAAATTGAAAGAGAAACAAAGACATGAAACTTTAGAAGAAAAAATTTTAAATTCTTCTAGCGACAAACCCGAGAGAGTTTAGAGAGAGAAAGAGAGAGAGAGAGAGAGAGAAATTATAATACAAGTCAAAGTTGGATAAATAAGGAAGAAGCTTCCCCCCCTCTCTCTCTGACATCGAGTGGTGCAAGTTGAATATAACTGGACAAACACGAGACCAAAAGAGAGATATTGGCCTCACAATCTTCTATGATCATTTGCTACATTATTAGAGTTTGTTGCTTGCAATTTGTTAGCGCCGGTCACATATGGCTCGAGGCCTTTTAGCTGACAAAATTCATTGCACATTATATAAATGTGTATATTTATAAATATATATTTAATGTGAAAGATTATTTAACCATTTAAAAATCCTAGGGGTACCCCAACTATTTATGGGTGGTCCAAGAAGAGATAATAATGTCCAAGCACATGTCCATTTATATTTATATACGTTCTTAACTACTTCAGATAGATCTCCTGTATTAATTTAACCGATAGATATCAGGGTATATAATGGGCAGTTCCATTTTGTTTTCAAAAATAAAAACTTACTTTTTGACAATAAATTTGTATCAAAGTCTCCGTTTAATTGCTAAAAACGACAAATGTGAAATGAAAATGGCTTTTGTTTTTGGTTTGTTGTATTTGGTTCTAATCAATGTAGGAAAAAAGAATTAGAAACATTTTTTTTTCTTTTTATTTGTGTTTATTTTAATATTTTTTTGGAAGTATATGTTTTGACATATTGAGAAACTAATCTTGAATATACTCATTACTCAAAAAAGATATTTCTACACTATAAGCCGATCATTATTTCATAATTTGTTAAAAGTCATGGCTATAAAGTACCTCTCCAAGTACAGCTAATTTATATTAATATTGTTACTTACTAAATTAACCTTACCGTCTCACCAATATTGTGGTTGCCTTTGTTATGTTTCCTCTTTCTTTCACTTTGTGACGGTGTTTTTGCTGATAAGATCGTCTCGCTATCAATACAGGTAACCAATATGTATTAGAGGTGGAAATTTGCATCAGTATTAATGAGGACTAAAACTTGTGGGGTTAGTTTTTCTTTTTTTTCTTTTTTCTTTTTTGTTTGGTAGTACTATAGTTAGGTTGTTTGTTTGGACGTTCCCCAAAACAATGTGGACCGTAACACCGCCAAAATACAAGATGATAATAATGTCACAACTATTTAAAAGTGTATTTTATCACTCACACATAATTTCGTATGTCAAGACTCATGTCCAATTCTCTGGTCCAAAGCCACGTGAGATTCTTACAATCTGTAAATCATGTCAAATATTTTGCTTGAGTTTTTTTTGTACCGTCCTTGCTTCTTCATCCGCGTCATCTTGAGAATCTCACGCTTAACAAATAGAATAGAATTATAAATTGATCATGCTCTATCGTTATATTTGTTAAATTATGAATTTGTCCCTATTATTAAATTATTGAACTATTGTAATCTTGCTTATTTGCATGACATGTTAGACATGAAGAGGATGTTGAATTTAAAATTTATCTTATATCATTAAGTTATTAGATTATTATAATGTTTATATGTAAATTAAGCTCCTTTTCGTTTGAATTAGCTTTTGAATGAGCGCGACCCATACTCATTTAATAATTCCATCAATTGTATATTTAGTCATAATTAAATAATTATCATACTCATTCACGGAGACAACATAGGCCTCACTTTTTTTATTACAAAAAAATCTATATATAAATAGGTGTTATTTTGTATTAAGACACGTAGAGCCCCACTAAAAATAAAAATAAAAAATTATTCTTTTGGTCCATATTAAACTTATTAAATTTCGGTTTTAGTTATTATAATAAGAATTTCTGACTCCATCAGGGATCGTATCATACTACAAAATTTTTATATTCTGGTTTGGGCTCCTCAAACTCGAGCTACCCTTTTGGTTCCGTTATTTTATTTTATTTTATTTCCACACAGACTTTCCAAATTGCCATAGATCCTTGCACAATGAGAACCATTGGCACTTTGAAGTTTTTGTACCAGAAATCCTAAAAAAGACCTCAGAGAGAGTACCAAAAGTCCCTCTATCTTGCTTCAAAAATTAAAAAAAATAAAAAAAGAATTAATAAGAGTAAAAGTCCCTCAACCATTAATGGAGGAACTGGGACCAAGAGACCTAGACACATTTATTTGTAGAGCTGTCATAGGTTTGGACATTCTTTTGAGAAGTAGTTGTGATTGCAGGTTTTGCAGATATATATCAGTCTCGAGCCATTATGAGAGATGTAGGATACTCTATCTTCCTTTACTTGGACCATTGCATTGCTTCATTTCTTTCAAGTATTTATTGTTTTTCCTGACTTCTCAATCAACACTGTTCGGTTTTTAATATTGGCATTTGTGGCAATTTAGGAAAAACCAAAAACTGTTTAGGAATTTAAACACAGGTTGTGTTGTAAAATGTTACAATAACTGTATTACAGGTTGAAGCAGATCGTGACTTGAAGATTATTGGGAATTTGACTCGAATTGGGAAGACGTGACGAATTTAGTTTGAATGCGATATGGAGAGATGAGTAAGGAATGGATAATGCTGCAGAATTAAAAAAAAATATTGTGGATTTGTTTTAAAAAGAAAAATCTAGTTTAAATGGGATCTCCTAATCCTATTTAAGTTAGGATTTCAAAAAAATCTAATATTTATTCTTTGAATATCTACGATTTTAAGGGAGATTATTATGTAGAGGATTTGGGAGATTGATGTGCAATATATTGATAAAATACTCGGATAATGATGGAAAAATATGTTTCCTAAAATAAATAGATTTGAAATTTGAATTTTTGGGTTGTTACATAACACGCTTCAACATTATCTGTAATAAGTTCAAAATTTGAATGAAATTCGAATTTTGAAATATGGATCTAAGATTTGATTTGGAATTATGTGCAACATATTTATAAGTCTCAAAAATAGTTTGCAAAGTGTAGAGCACATAGTTATTCACACAGATATTAAAACTTTGAAGTTTTAGTGTTCTTCGGGAGAAGAATTTTGAGACTTAGAGAGGAGACCTTATTGTTTTTCAGGAGAAGAACTTGAAGCTTTCGGGAGAAGGCGTTTTTAGTTGAAGGGAGTTCAACGACAAAACGAGTGGTGATCGCTGAATAGATCCAACTAATAGGTTTAAGACGACCGGCGACAATAAGAAGATGAAGTCTTTGGGTTGTATAAGTTCGAGAGTGATTGTAATTATTTGATATTAGTGGATTATTCGATAGCTGGACGTGGTCCCAAGGAGTAGGTGTAACCGAATATCATAAAAATTGTATGTGTTTTTAATTTATTTACGTTTTCGGTAATTTAATTAAATCTGATATGTGATAAAACAAATTTAACAAACACCTTTACATAAATATATATATATATATATATATATATATATTCAGCTATAGTGGGTCTCCCTTTATTATGAGGTCATAGAAGTGCCCATGGGATTCAGCTAGTTAAAAGTATCTCTCCTGCTTGGGTAGGTTCAATTGTTCCATCAAAATTTTCTCTACATTATTGGTATTTCTCATCCAATTCGGACCGACAAAACAGTATTTTAAAGCATAGTATATTCATCAACTTCTGTCAGTTTTTATTTTTTATTTTATTTGAATTTTATACTATTTTGATCATATATATATATATATATATAATTGCAGTAATGACAGTGTTATCTAAAATAGAAAGCGTGATTTTTAAAAGTTAAAAAAAAAAAAAAAAAAAAAAAAGTGTTGTGAACAATGATTGTGTAGTAGTGCACTTTACACAGTGTAATTTAGATTTAACCCGAGGCTTACCAAAAACTTTCAGGAAACATACTGATATTTGACCTGAGGCTTATCAAGAAATTTAAAGAAATATATTGATATGCTCAGGCTTTTACTGTCTAATTCCTGGGGAAAAAAATAAAAAGAAAAGAAAAGAAAAGACATCTATTGAGAAAAGAGAGAGAGAATTTGACTGTATAATGTGAACTAATTTGCACCTTCGAGCCACTATTCAAATTTCTAATGAGGAACAAATAACCATTAAATTGACTAATTTCAATTTTACGTTGTTATAAAGGTTTAAGATTTCGTAGTTGTAAACATAATAAGAATGTAATTTTATATATGACTTTATTATAAGGTGGAGACTTTGAATCTCTTTATTCCAAAAGTAAGTTAAAAAAAAAAAAAGTTTGAGATTCCCCACATTGTGCTGGTTTTATCTTTTCCCTTTACCTCCTGCCCTCTTATTTATTTTATTTATTTTTTTGAAAAATTCAAAAAAATTACACTTGGGAAGCACCATTTACTCCAAGTTTTCCTGCAATTATATTTATACTTTATAATGGTCCCCAAGAGCAAGCTGACCCTTGATCGTCTGAACAGTGAAATTATGGAATGGAACTGCCAAAGGAAAAATTAGAGGCGCCATTTAAGACTTATCTTTTTGCCAATTTATTTACCTTTGGTAAAAAGCTAAGGGTTTGGTACCATATGCTCTTGAATTTTTCAACAATTGACAGGTTGGTCTTTATATTTTTCAATTCGAACAGTCATATCATTAAACTTTTTCTTTTTCTCCCAATGTTGATAAGATTCACGAGTCACGTTCATAAGAAAATTCATACCAATTTTATAACAATTAAAAGAATTCACATAATTGAGCTTTTGATTTTGCTCTCAATGTTAATAAAATTGGTGAGTTGCGTTTATACGAAAACTCGTACCAATTTTATCACAATTAAAGTATGTTTGGAGGTAAAGTTCAAACCTCAAATTCAAACTCAAATTTTTGTCTTTTTCTAAAAAAGTTTTTTATCTTTTCTGAAAAAAGTTTTTTGTCTTTTCTAAAAAGTCAACAAAAATTACTATTCAAACTTAAAAATTTCAACTTAACTCAAACTCAACTCATTCACCAATCACCCTTTAAAAGAATACACATCACCGAACTTTTGATTTTTTGCACAATATTGACAACATTGGTGAGTTGCTTTTTTAAGAAAACTCATACGAACTTTATCAAATTTAAAAGAAATCAATAATTCAATAACTTGATTTTTCATTTTTTTTTCTTTTTGGAAAAAAGGACTAAACTGTCAATCTAAACAATTCAAGACTAATCAATCACTAACCATGTTAATTACCTGAGCAATTGAGAGTTTGATCTCTACGTTTTAATTTGTGTTTGGAACACAGGTTTGAGAGGTAATTTTTAGATTGAAGTTGGTTGACTTTTCTAAAACTAGTTATAATTTTTTGTTGATTTTTCAAAAAAAAAAAAAAGACAAAAGCTGATATGAAAACTTTATGTTCACACCTGATAATTAAACAAGTCATTAATTTGGAGATCAAGCATTTATAAGAAGATTCATACCTTTTTCTTTTTGAAATTTGAGAACGGAGAATTTAAACTCTACACTTATGATCCACCACTGCTAGATTATGCCAATAACCATTAAAGTTACCAGTTTTACCAAACTTAAAAAGACTTGATTTTTCAATTTCTTTTTAGGACTGAACTATCGATTACTAAACAATTTAGGACTAATCAATTACTAATCATGCCAATTACCTCTATTTTCCTCAAGGGAATAAAAAAAATTTGATGAAACACAGTAGCTAGTAACTTGACTTGAAACATACCCTAAACTCAATACTCCTTAATTTGACTTCAAACGGGGCTTTTGTTGCTATAGACATAATAATAAAGAACAAAATAGAATTACAATGTCAAGGATACTTGGTCAGTAAATAGCATACTTTGAAACCAAAACTGAAACACATAACAGAACTAAAATAAACAACCTTTAAACTTCCACAATGCTGGAAGAATTCAAAGAGAGAGAGAGAGAGAGAGAGAGAGAGAGAGAGAGATGAAACTCCTTTGAGAACTAATTAAGGAGTAACAAATTTCATTGTCATTTTGCACAAGTTTGAAACTTGACACGCTCTACTTGTCCCCGCCTTTGGAACAAGTACTCTTTCCCGCATTTTCTCGCATCCAAAACCAAATGTTGTTTAAACATGACAATAAAGCCTCAGCTCTCTCATTGAGCTCTTCCTTGGACAGCCTAGGTGGCTCTGCTGCTGCTTCTGCGTCAGGCTCGTCTTCGGTTCGAGCAATTCGATCATCGCCGCCATTTCTTGATGATGATTTCTCACTTATTTTTTCACATTCCTCGGACTCTACCTTTGACTTTTTATGTTCGGACCAGCACTTAGAATGTTGTTTCTTGACCTTCTTGTTCCTCTCAATCTTAACCTCTGCATTGCTTTCCTTTGGGCAATCCTGGCTCTCTTTCGATTTCGAAAGCGTTGAGGTGAAGAGAATGGCTAAGAGGACGAGGTTGAGGAAGAGGAAAACCCAAGCCCGCCATTCCTCTAGAAGAAACACCACCAACACACGCTTCAAACAAGCCATTAACACTGCTGTTCCTGCTGTGACCAAAACCAGAAGAATATAACATTCTTCTTCAAACTCTCTCTCCTTTGTCACTCTCTCACTCTCTTTGAAATTTCCCTTGTCCATTTTTTTTTTTTTTTTTTTTTGGGTTTAATTTCTCGAGTAAATAAAACAAGCTTCACCAAATGGGTTTTTATAAACAAGACTTTCAACAAGCTTAGCTCCACTTTGAGAGGCCAGCTGTGATGTGTTGATCGGTAAAAGAGGTGACTGGTGGGAGCTAAGCTGCTTCACTGCTTAGAGGAGACAAGCAGACATATATGCTAAAAGTTTACAAGCACTATAGCGACCATATGATATTTTCTCCAACTCTATAAATTCTCTCTCTCTCTCTCTCTCTTCCTTCGAATCTGAAGAAAATTGAAAGTAGGGAAATTTACACTTTGACAAATGACAATTCATATGGTTTTCACTTTCATCTGGGCCAATGGTGCTATATATTAGTAGGGGGCATAAAAAAGAAATATTCTAATTTTGGTTTAGTGACGTAATTGTTTTTGGGGAAAGGAAAAAAACAATTTTTCTTTATCCTTTTTTTTATTTTAGGACATGGGAAAGTGGAAAATCCAGTGGTGAAAGGTGCACGCCTTTTGGCATGGAAAAGGGGAAGAGAGAGAGAGAGAGGTGTGCAGAGTGGAACAGAAGGGTGAGGCAGGATTATGCCGGGGAAGGTGAGTGAGAGAGAGAAAGAGAGAGATGAAAGGAAACGTGAGCAGAGCAGGCCAAAAAAGCAAGCCTTGTTCTTGTTATGTTGGGGTTACCGATCAGTCGTTCATCATCAGAAAACGACCCCACATGACCCTTTTCATGCTACATCAGTTAACAGCTCAAGCAGAGAATCATTCCCTGTCGTTGGTTTTCTTTACGAGGTTCTTTTTCTTTTTTCTTTTAAGTAATCGGATTAAAAGTTTGAACAACTACCTAAAACTAATGTCAAGACTGTTGTTTTTAGTTTTGGATGTCTGAAAAAACAGTATGTATGGATAGGCCTCCATATCTGTAATAATCTCTGGAAAGCTAGCAGATTAACAGAGTAAACAGTTACTGTAACGAGATACGTTCGAATCTGTACGGTAAATAATGTCAAGATTCTTTTGTTTTAGGTTTTTAGTCTACCAATAACCTGAGTTCATTCGGAAGCAGAACGAGCTGTTCTGAAAAAGGACTTTCTTATAATGTATGCCTAGAGTATAATTTTGAGAATTCTTTTGAGGGTATTGCTTGCTTTTTTTTTTTTTTTTTTTTTCTTTTTTTAATTTTATTTTAACGTGATTTTAACTTAGATCTAACGTTCACAAACACACTACCAACGGATGTTCCTACATAGAAGGCTCTGTTTATTTATTTTTGTTTTTCAAGCATAGTTGTTGAAAACTAGCTTGAATAACAACCCAGCTGCGAAAGCTAAAACGAATTCCTCTGCTTTTGAATAGGATCATATTCGAATGAAATAAAGGTTTTCAACCGCAGCTAGTTTTCGTATCTTTGGAACAAAACAGAAATATCTAAGCTTCGTTCAGCCACGCCATATGGTTTAGCAATTCAAATAGTTAAATTCAGGCATCTTCTTTATGGGGAAAAGAAGATATAAAGAAAGAAAGAACTGTAGTTACAGATCTTTCTTTCCCATTGAACGAGGCAAATAAGAGAAGTACATTTCTATTCAATGAGAGAAAATTGATGAAGAGGTATAAAGCCGTTTCTTTGGTAACTTCAAGTGTATTATAAAACAAAACTGAAATAATGCATGACTAATTATTGTTAACGGATATAATGCAGACTCTCTCTCCCTCTCTCTCTCTCTCTCATGGACATATGAATATTAAGAAACAATCCCCTTTGTTACCTCCATCGTTTCCCAGACAACGATATAAGCTGCAAAAAAGACAGGAAAAAAGGAAGAACAGAATGGTCAATCATGATGTGGGGTAAACTCAACAAGAATGCAAATGAAATCCAAACAAACTAATAACACTTCGTTCATTTTCTTCACTCTCTGATTCTAAAGATTCGCATGCGACACAAAACGACATTCACCAACACATAAGGTGCCCTTGACCCTTTGCATGCAAATGAAATCCATTTTCATATAGGGTGTTCAATTTACCACAAGCCTCTAATGTATGAGAGAGACATACGAGGATTAAACAGATAGAAAAATAAGAAGAGGATTGAACTGAACCAACCTGACGGGCAACCTGAGCCAGTCGCCGACCGTCCCTTGATGATTCATCCATCAATCTAGACTTCTGTGTCTCCGGTGCAGTATATTCTTCCGTTGTCTTCCTTCTCACAATGCTCTTTTCAGGAGAAGCGATTTCATCAGGACTGCTAGTGGCGTCCCTTCTTGCGCTTCCTCTGAAATGTGTATTTGAGCAGCCTATTTTTGTCGACGTGACAAGGAGATTCGTTCAATCTTTCAGATGCTTTTGTAGTGTCTTGGTCACAATTTATTGATGATACATTCGCCATTTCAATGTTCAGTCCAGAACTTGGAAACCTCGACTCCTCCACAACATCACTTTCCTGTTTTGCCAACTTCTGCTCAGCCGTCAACTCCACGTCCTTTTCTGTAGCATCCTGAAGCTTTCCTGTTTTGTTAATTGTCTTAACATCCAAAGTAACACTAATAGAACCTGATATAGACTTCACATCACTTTCGGTTAACGTCAATCCTGGATCCAGCCGCGGTAATGGCTTCATCTTAGCCTCATTTTCACATGTTTTGGACTCATCCTCAACTGATTGAATCCCTCCATTAAGTAAATATGCAATTGTCCTGCAACGAGACAGAAGAGGCGATGGCTTACAAGGTTTTGCAAGCTGGCCAGAAGGACAAGTGGACGAGGCTTCAACATGATTTCCACTTTTGCTTGTCCTCATTCTCTGTCCTTTGTAAAGTATCTTAATTTCATCCTTCCTGTTGCAGCTTTCATGTTCCAAATTTTCTTTCGATCCATCAAAAGCTTCTGTCATTCCCTCAACAGAAGCAGAAACACCTTCATTGGATCTATCATTCCCGTTCAGTAAGTTTGGCTTGCAACGAAAAGAATCAGAATTTGGCTGGCCAGATTTCAGAAGCTGGCCTTGATGAGACCTGCGTAAGGTTTTCGCTTTCCCAAATCGAGTCTTTCTTCTTCGCGATGTGCGGACTTTAACAGGCCGCTTCTTTTCTCCCTGAGATAACTTCTTGTCCATTTCTATCTTGTCATGCTTAATACTGATATCTTTACATACTTTCTTGCCAGCGGCTTTGGTGACAAACTCGTTCTCAATGAGGGAATCGCCACTGTCTGCATATCCAGAGTGAGATAATTTTCCATCCAGCAAATTTCTTTCCAATGCACGAATTCTCTGTGTACATCCGTTTCTGTACAGCTCCGGCTTTTTGCTCCTCATAATAATGGAAGTGATATCTGATTTACTATGGTCAAAGTTATCCAAATCTGAAGAACTTAATCTTTCGGTCTGGTTCATGGTAATACAACACTTGTCATCCAAAACTCTCTGATTTGTCAGCATGTTATTCATGTCAGAAGTTTCCATAGTTTCACATCCTGAACTTGAAAAATGTGCTGACTTTTTTGAAAATAATTCCTCTTCCCGTGAAATTTTTCCATTAAGAGGCTGCACTTGATTGTTCTTCACTTTCTCTAACCCATCTCCAATCTGTTTTAACTCCGATCTAAGATCAGTTATCACCCTCCTCTGCCTCTTCAAGTTGTGCTTCAAGCTCTGCAATCCTTCGTTGCTGGCTTAAGGATGTTAACTCTGCCTCAGTAGTCTGTAACGAATGAAACATTAGTCAACAACTAGTATATTATGTAGGAGATGAAACAAAGGTTTAAAATCATAGCTTATATACGTATTCACATTTACATGTGACATGTTTTATGTAGAATAGTGCTTAAACAAATACAAACTTGCATCAATATACATTTCCAAACAGAAAATTCAACTTCCATATATAAATAGATATCTTCTGTTCTTCTTAAACCTAATGTTAAGTACACCGTGTTTTTCTCACCAGCCACTACAAGAGGATACTCACAAGTGGATGACACAGATATACAATATATAATCGTTCACACTTTCATCTAGAATTCCGAATAGCGAAAATAATTAGGTAACATTTTACATTCTGATATTACTATTCCTTGAAGGAGCAGACCATTAGCCATTGCTTCTGTAATTACGTGGAACAATGGGCAAACAAGCAGAAGAATGGCCTAAACTGAAAATCCTAAGACTCGGGATCAGACATGACCAAAAAATGAAAATAAAAGGACAAAATTCAACCACATAAGTTGACAAGAAATTCCCTCACAAGCTAGTTCCCAAACAACGCACAATTTAACTGAGAGAAGGCACAACACAACAAGAAGATATAAGCTATCATACGTCAAGAAGTGAAATTACTTAAATCGAGAAGACTCAAAATCGCTTAGATCACTAAAATGTGCAAAAGTAAATCAAGTTATTCAATCAAAATATTTCGGTGAGAATTGTCTTGATTACTTGTGTGTAAAAGCAAGAAAGGTACTTCAAAACATTCAAAGAGCCTAAACAAACCGCAACGAGAAGATCTCCGAGACTGAAATTCTTCCAAAGACTACTTCTTTATAAACTAAAGGTATAATTGAAACAAGGAACTGGCGATTCAACTTCCTTTTAATCTAACATGTTTGGTTACAATGCCGACGAATTGATCATCGATTTCAAATTTCCTGACTTTATTCAGAAAAAAGAAAGAGTGAAAGTAAAGACAAAAACTTGAGCCAATTTCTTCAAAGGCGACCAAGGACCAAAGACATCGCAAAACCGATTCGATCAAAACCAGAGGAAAAAAAGGAGACAAAAAGAAAATCAAGCAAACAAAATCGTGAAGAAGAAAACAATGGCGAAATCGAAGGAAAACCTTGGAGTCGATCATATGCTTCAAGCGGAGGAGCATTCGAAGTGCCTCCTCTTTGGAAGCGGACAGATCCTGCTGAAAGCGGAGAGCTTTGCGCTCCGACACCATAATCCGAGCCGCCGCCTCCTTCGCCGTGTTCAGGATTATCTCCGCGTAGGCCTTCTTCAACGCCACCATTTTCTGCAAATCACCAACCACGACGCCATTGATCAATTGATCAATATCTCAAACTCACCAAACCAAAACACACACAAAAAAAAAAAAGAAAAAAAAAAGTGGAAATAAAGTCGGTGATGGTGGTCGTAAACAACGTATTTGAAATGTTAGTGAGGGAGATGTTCAGAATTTCTCACCTGAGCTTCGTCTTCCATGGCTGAGAAGTCAAATCATCACAGTGCTTGAGAACCAGCACATAGAGAGAGAGAAGAAGAAGAAGGAGAAAGGAGGTTATTTGGTTATTTTTCCCCAACTTCTACTGTTAGCTTCCCCTCTCTCTCTCTCTCTCTCTCTCTCTCTCTCTCTCTCTCCTGTGTCTCTGTTAGGAACCCAAAAGTCCGTTTCTTTTTCATTTATTACGAAACTACCCCTTCTCTCGACACAGAATTACGAGGTTGTGTGACTTACGGGTCAGAGCCACCTGACACCGGGACTTCTGACGGGGTTGTTCAGTGGCTCGTCAATTTCTCAGAGCAAGGGGTAAAGGCCTAATAATTTTCTCTCTCCTGGTCAACCAATTTTCGCAAAAAAACGACATCGTACCTAGGTCCTACGTTCGAGATCACTTACAACGTGCGGCGTCGTTTCACTGTCCCCGCCTTTGGAGAGATAGGGTCTGTTTCGTCTTTCTACTGCTAAAGGCGCGCAAGATGAGAGAAAGCGGGCCCCACCGGCAATCGAGAGAATATTATGCGGTGTTTTTTTATTGGAAAAGGTGGGCCCCGTCCCTTTTTTTCTTTTTTTTTTTTTCCCCTTTTTTTAAATATAACGCGCGGTTACGCAACGTTTTTTCAGTTTTTAAAATTTGAAATTCCGCACCGGTGGTTGTGTGTGTGACGTGTCACCGGCGGCGAACGCAGTTTTATACTCCTCCGGTATCTCACGGCAACGTAGAAGACGAGTTCAATGATTCGACGACGAATTTGTGGCTCAAACGACACGATGGTGCCGTTAATAGACGCCGCTCGCCTAGTAGCGGGAACATCGCCGGCGCCGCTCTCTGACAAGAAAGAGATTTTTTGATTTCTGCTATGCAAAGGAAACTAGGTTGCAAAGATGGGCCAGAATAAAGGTTGGAAGGAGCTGAAGATCTTGGGCCCATTTTTCCCTCCTACACTGGGCCCAATTTTGGGTAGCCCGTTGACATGATTGTCATCTTATGATACAATTACAGCATCATTAAATTGAAGTGTCAAAAACAAATTTTTGACATTTAAATTAAAAAAAATTTTAAAATGCATCATCGTTGATGTTAAATTTATCATATGATAAACTTAATAGTAAATAAAGAAAAATTAGGAATGGACAAATTTAAATTCTATACTTTATAATAAAATTAAATTAATAAAATTAAATTGTCACTAAGTTATGCTTATAACCATAATATCAGGATGGTTTTAATTGACGCAGGACGTGGTTATCTGCTAATTCCGCTCCTGTCAAAAATATGAAATTTAATTTAAAAAAAAACAGTTATAAAAAATTAAGGAAAAAAAAGGTAGATCGGGTATCATGTCAAGCACTAACATATCATGAACCGATGGACCATTTAATTATCATATCAAAGAATAAAACCAAAGACATAAAATAAAAAAAGGAGCCCAATGAATGGTTGGAAGGTGGCAAGGACTTTTCCTCTTGTAACTATTGGAAGTTAATGGATAGTTAAACTTGAAAATCTGTTTTATTTTTGTCCTTGAATTTTTTTGTGTTTGACATATCAGTTATTAAATTTAAAATCTTAGTAATTAACCCATTAAAATTCACAATTATTACATTTTAATCCTAATTGAAAACGAGAGGATTTTTAAAAATAGAAATACTTAGAACATTAACTTTAATATCAACTTTTGAGTATTAATCCATGTGGCATGTGCTTGTCATTATTTTATTAATAGTTGTTTAAAATGAATGTTACATCAATTGATTGTATATATCAATAAAAATATGACAACATACTGTCATATTAATTGGTACTCAAAAGTTGATATTTGAGTTGGTGTTCTTAGTACTACTCTTCTTTCTTTCTTTTTTTAAATGATTTTCTTATATGCAACTTGCATGTGACCTACTTTTGTTTTTATGGAGTCCAATTCGAACAAAAAAAAAGCCTAAGTTGCTCACAATAGTAGTTTGAATGGAAGTGACATGCAAGAAAACCATTAAAAAAAAAAAAAAACACAACAACAACAACGACAGTTCCAATAAGGGCTAAAATAAAAAGAAATTTTGAAATTTTGAAAGGTCAATTATTAAGATTTTTTATTTAAGAACTGATATTACCAAATGCGAGAAACTCAGAGGGCATCCATGCAAAAAAGCCAAAATAATGCTCCGTTTGCCTCACCATCTCAACTCAAACTTAACAACTCAAATATCATCATGTTTTTTGTCTTTTCTGAAAAAGATTTTGTCTTTTCTGAAAAAGTCAACAAAATTTACTATGCAAACTTAAAAATCTCAACTCAACTCAAACTGAACCTGCGATCCAAACGAACCCTAAGTTTCAAAACGACCACAGTAACCGTTCAAAATCCTGGGTGGGTGTGGGTGCTTTACTACTCTTTTTGAATCAATACCACCTAAATCGACTTTCCACCAACAAAACAAAATAGTGTTTCAAACCAAAAAAAAAGTGTGCCCACCCAAAAAAGACTTCACCATTAAAATATTTACGTCGATATTGAGTTGAGTCTCCATTCTTTTCTAATTTAGAAAAAAAAAAAAAAAAAAAAAAAAAAAGAAAATTTACATCCTCCATTGTCCATAACAAAAAAAAAAAAATTCTGGTCTTCTCACAAAAAAACCTGAGCTGCCTTAGTGTTCCTTCCACCCACTTGACTGAACTTTTATGGACACTTACCATAATTTAACCTTACTGAATTTTATTTTTATTTTATTTTATCTTTTTCAATCTATATTATCATTTTTGTCTTTTGAAATTGAAAAACAAAGAACATAAAATAATTTTCTCAAAATAAAATTATAATATTAGTAACCATGTAATTGGAGGAACCTCTTCAAAGAAGTCCTAAATGGAACTACCCATAATAGTTTATGCCTATAATATAATACTCACAATCTCGTGTGAAAATTATACTTCATGCTCTAAATTAGTTATAAATTATATATGATTATATCAAACAAAATTACACAATCATGTATAATATATATGATTACATTCAAAGTAGACACATACAATTTCATTTGTTGGAGTCCGTATAATATTATATTCATAAGGTTAACTATATGGACACTTCTTTATTTTTCTAAAATAATAACGACACCCTCTTGATTGAAAAAAAAAAAAAAAAAAACCAGAGATAATAAATTAAAATAAGTTTTTAAAATTTAATAGACTTTCGTAGTTTTTAAAAATAGAAGAATAATAATGAAAAAGAATGGATCATGAAATCTTTCTCCTGATTTGACTGTTTATTTACTATTATGAATTGAATAATTTGTTACATGGCTCTTCGCATATGTCGGAGCTAAATAAAATTAGGTTTTCTTTGATACATTAATTTAGTTAAAACTTTAATTAAACTGTATTTATTTGATTGAATTTGTGTTTTTTTCAATTAAAAAAAATTATAACTATTTTTTAAAAAATCAATCAACTTTAATTTAAAAATTTTAACTTCAATCCATACGGACGCTTAGCCCACGTTGGGCATCCAGGTTTAATTCCAACTAAACTGTATTTTTTCATATCATTTTTATCTTTTTTTGAAAAGTCAACAAAATTTATAACTAATTTTAAAAAGTTAACCAACTCAAACTTAAAAATTTAATCTCATCTCAAACACCAAACGAATGATTTCCTTTATTAAAATAAAAATTGTACTAACAATGAACACAGCTAGCTAAACTTTTACTAATTTTGAACAGGAAAGTAAGTGGCAAGTTAAAAAATAAATAAAAATAAAAAATAAAAACGCAAATACCTGAAACACGATTGGCCCTCCACCAAAAAGGCGATTCCGCGTCGCTAAGACTCGAAAGATAATAGAATCATTAAACCAGAGAAAAGAAGAATCACCTCCACTTTTTTTAATTTGGTTTAGTTGGCCAACAGAAATAATAATAATAATAATAATGTCTAGTGCAGTGACCAACTATCGCCGTTCTATGTGGACCTCACCCTCCCAAAAAAAATAAAAAAATAAAAAAATAAAAAAAAAAAATCTCCCAGTCAAAACTAATCCTCATTAAATTTTTTCTCTCTTTTATTCTTAATTTTTATTATTTCAATTTTTTCCTCAGTCAAAGAAGCTCTAAAATAATTAATCAACAAACACCACACATTCAACCATTTGGGAAAAATCAACTAAATTCATATCACGCAAGCAAGGAAGCAATTGTCTGGCAAAGAAACAAAAGTCAATGACCGCCTCTCTCTCTATCCCTCTTTGTGTCTCTAAAGCAGATAGTTTGTTTGAGAGAGCTTTAGTCGTAGTGAGTACCCGCACCCGAAAGACCCAACAATTTTGCGAACCATTCACGAAAAATCCCCTTTCAAATCTCGCCATGAAAGGCTCATCAGCAGCCACTAGAATCTCATCGTCCTTATCAATAATATTGTTGCTAGTGGCGGCGTCCTTGAGCTTCGGGTTCTGTGCCCGTGTGGCGGAGGACGACGTCAAGTGTTTACAGGGAATCAAGCACTATCTGCAGGACCCAAATGGGAAGCTCTCCTCATGGGACTTCTCGAACACCTCTGTCGGAGTCATCTGCCAGTTCGTCGGCGTCACCTGCTGGAAACGACCGCGAGAATCGGATCCTCAATCTCGAGCTCCGCGACATGAAGCTGGGGGGATCCGTCCCCCAGGCCCTCGAGTACTGCGGAAGTCTCCAGAAGCTCGATCTCGCCGGCAACGAACTCTCAGGTACGATGCCCTCTCAGATCTGCGACTGGGTAACCCTTCATCGTTGACTTGGACTTGTCCAGCAACAAGTTCTCCGGCCCAATCCCGCCGGAGCTCGGGAAGTGCCAGTACCTCAACAACCTGGCGCTCTCCGATAATGGCCTTTCCGGCTCGATTCCGTACGAGATCGCCAGTTTGAGCCGGCTGAAGAAACTCTCCGTCGCCGATAACCATCTCACGGGGACGGTCCCGTCGTCGCTGAGCCACTTCGACAAGGAGAGTTTTGAAGGCAACAGTGGTCTCTGCGGGAAGCCCTTGGGGAGCTGCGGCGGGTTTGAGCAAGAAGAATCTGGCGATTATCATCGCCGCCGGAGTTTTCGGCGCCGCCGGATCTCTTCTGCTGGCTTTTGGTCTCTGGTGGTGGTACCATTTGAGGCTGAGCAAGAGGAGGAAGAGAGGAGGATTTGGGGTTGGAAGAGATGGGGATTGGGCTGAGAGATTGAGGGCTCATAAGTTGACCCAAGTTTCCTTGTTTCAGAAACCGCTTGTTAAGGTTAAATTGGCTGATTTAATGGCTGCTACGAATAATTTTAGTCCTGAGAATGTGATTGTTTCAACTAGAACCGGGACTACTTACAAGGCTGATCTGCCTGATGGGTCGGCCTTGGCGATCAAGAGGCTGAATACTTGTAAGCTTGGGTGAGAAGCTGTTTAGGATGGAGATGAACCGTTTGGGGCAGATTAGGCATCCAAATTTGACACCCCTTTTGGGGTTTTGTATTGTGGATGAGGAGAAGCTTCTGGTTTATAAGCACTTGTCAAATGGGACTTTGAACTCTTTGTTACATGGGAGTTGTGGTGGTGATTGGATTGGCCTACTAGGTTTAGGATTGGCCTTGGAGCTGCTAGGGGTTTGGCTTGGCTTCACCACGGGTGTCACCCGCCAATTATTCATCAGAACATATGTTCGAGTGTGATTTTGATTGATGAGGACTATGATTCTAGGATAATGGATTTTGGGTTGGCAAGGCTCATGACTTCTGATTCGCACGAGAGCAGTTTTGTTAATGGGGATTTGGGAGAGCTCGGTTATGTGGCTCCCGAGTATCCGAGCACTCTGGGTTGCCGTCGCTGAAAGGGGATGCTTTATGGTTTTGGGGTGGTGCTTCTGGAACTGGTGACGGGACAAAAGCCGCTTGAAGTGAGCACCGGAGATGAGGGGTTTAAGGGGAAGCTGGTGGACTGGGTTAGTCACCTGTCCAATACCGGTCGGATCAAGGATGTTATCGATAGGTCGCTCCTTGGGAAAGGACACGAAGAGGATATTTTGCAGTTCCTGAAAGTTGCTTGTAATTGTGTGGTTTCCCGGCCGAAAAAGAGCGGTGGTCCATGTACCAAGCATACCAATCGTTGAAGGTTATGACCAAAGATCGTGGCTTCTCCGAACAGGATGACGAATTCCCACTTGTTTTGGAAGGCAAGAAAATGATTAAATGTAGCTTTGGAGTGGAGTTGGGATAGAGAATCCAGATGGTCGAAAAGACTTTCATCTTGAGTAGTTCTCAAAGGCTCTGTAAGTAAATGGTTTGATATCCATTTTAACTTTCCCATTTGTTAGTCTAGGCACTGTATAATATAATAAACTATCTGAACGATCGGGTTCTGCGGTAGAGAAATTATTGTTATGCCCTTTATAATATGAAATTGCAGTGTTTTTGAGGCTCCATATGTTTATAATAAGCGTCTTGGGACATATAGAAATTTAACTCAATACAAGAATGGCAGGTGAACAGAACAATCTTTTGCATCACCAGGGCCTTCTAACATAGAAGAATCGCAGTATTGTATACTTAAATGTTATAAAAAAATAATAATAATAATAAGAGAGTATATTGCCTCGTCTGCTAATGGGGCCGAGGGACATTGAGCTTGACTAGCTGTTAGTAAAATAAGCATGTGATTCATATGCCGATCATTTCAATCGGTCTTCTTGATCAACTTTAGCTACATTGTTATGTAGAGAGTGAGAGAAAAAATGGTAAGTTTGGTGGATCGATTATGTCGTTATCTAGGCGATCTAGAGTTAATATTTATGACGAGGAGCTAAATGCTAGTTATGGCATCAAACCGAAGCTGTTCTTAGTTTGATACTCTGCCTGTGAATGTTTAAACCATCTTCTTATTCTCATCTCTAGAACAGACAGAATCGACATGCAAAATTAGTTCAAACATCCGGCTTAGGTTTTCTTGGGGAAAATGTCTATGTTAGGGGGGGGTAATCTGAAACATAGGTCCCAGATTACTTTGGTTTATTTTAGTTATTTATTTCAAGGAAAGAAAGGAGGAAAAACTGATGCTGATGATTCTGTGCGTCTTTTGGCAACTCTGAGGGTGGTCCAAAATCGGTTACCGTTCGTTACGCTAAAATAAAGAAAGGGAATGCCTGCCGTTTTCCTGACATATTGAGAGTGGCCGAACGTGAAGAATTTTACCCACCATCTTGTTGAAGAATATTATTACTGAAAGCAATTCTACATTACATGCTGTAAATTTTTAACTTGGAAATTGCTGTTGAAAACTTTAATAGTTAAAACAACAATATCTACCGTAGGAAAAAAGGAATAGTTCGACTAATAAATTTTACATACTAGATAATAATTAGCTCATGTTTACAACTTGTATAAAGTCAAAGGAAGATATAATTAATGATGGAAAAGATTTAACAAATAAAATTTATCATAATCTGCAGCCTACCCATTTTAGACGACAATGAAGACTAGAAAGGAAAAATAAGTTAAGTTGACTGACCATCTGTGTTATAGCCATCAGATGGCGTGTGTAATCAGGTTTCTACTAATTTGACCAAAGAATTCTACGTTCTCAACTTCTCATTCCAAAATCAGTGTGGAATTTGAATAGAAATATCGAATTCCAAACTGAGCATGCCATCAGGTAAAGCTAAAGCCAAAGATGAGAGCTTCAAATTTGTTACCATATAAGAGCTTTCAAAATACAGCAACAGAAGCTGAATTTAGTGTGCCTGGTAATATTGGTGGGTAGAAATAGATGTCGTACGTTGGATTTTGTTGTTTTTTTGTGTCCTCACTTGTTGAAACAACAAAATCATACATGCTGGCTGTGAAATAGCATGCGCACACAGGCATATATGGAGTCCATGTGAGGCAGGCTTGCAAATCTATACCTGTACAATGGCGGAGTCAGCCTATTGTGTTAGTAGGGATATACATGATAAAAGCTCACGTTTGGTATGCAGGTTTGACTCCAACTAAACTGTATTTTTTCATCTCAATTTTTGTCTTTTTCTGAAAAGTCAACAAAATTTATAATTAATTTTAAAAGTCAACTAACTCAAACTTAAAAATTACATCTCATCTCAAACTCAACTCAAACATCAAAGAACAAGTTTTTAAGAGAATTAACAAGAATAATTTTTAGTGAGTAAAATGTAAAGTTTTTAGAGAGAAAATTGATAAAAAGAAAAATTCACGAGGGCATAAGCCTCCACTTAGACCAGAAATGGCTCTGCCCTTATCTATACATTATTAAGAAATGTCAATCCATTGTATTGCTTGCGTCCAAAACGGTTCATTTTGGACAAAAACGGTATTTCTTTTTTTTTTTGGTCCTTTACTTTTTTTGTTTTGTTTTTCACCCTAATTTTTTTTTTCATTTTGGTCCTTTTTAAATAAGTTTTTTTTAGTCCTTCATTTTTTTTACATTTTCACCGTAAAATTTATTCATTTTCATTTTGGTCCCTTATATTGGTCTCTTTTTTTCATTTTAGTCATTTTATCTTTTTGGTTCCTTTTTAAAATTTTTTATTATTTTTTGAATTTTTCTTTTACACTTTTGTTATTAATTTGCTTTGCTTGTCTATCCCTTCTATATCTATATATATATAGAAAAAATAAAATAAAATATTACTGTCGAAGTAAATTTTTTTTATTTTCACAATTTAGTCCTTTTTATATTGATCAAAATTTTTTTTTTTCATTTTAGCCTTTTTTTTTTTTATGTCTCTCTTTTTTTCTTTTCAAGTCTTTTGATTTTTTTTTTTTAAATTTTGTGGGTTTACTTTTATGTCCAACATGTACATGCCACATAAAAAGTTGAAAAAAAGCTACTGTAGTTGTCCAAAAGGAAAAACTTTTTTAGTCCTTCATTTTCATTTTTTTTCTTTTGGCCCAATTTTTTTTTTTTTTCATTTTAGTCCTTTTATCTTTTTGAACTTTTTTCACTCCTTTTTTTTAGATACTTTGTTGATTTTTTTTTCTTGTGTCTATTTTGTACGTATATGTTTTTTCCTATGTAGATAAATTTTCTCAAATATGTCCAATCATGTGCATCACACATGCTTTAAACTCTATATATATATATATATACTATATATATAGAAAGCACCATGTGCTTTACTGTGTGTAAAGCATTTTCGTCCAAAACGTACCGTTTTGGACGAAAATGTTTTGTATTTGCTTTTTAATTCTTCATTTTTATTTTGACCCAATTTTTTATATTTTTTTTTACAATTTAGTCCTTTTTTTTTTATTTTGGCCTAATTTTTTTTTTTTACAATTTAGTACTTTTTGTATTAGATAAAAATGTTTTGTATTTACTTTTTAGTCCTTTGATTTTCTGTTTTCATTTTGGCCCAATTTTTTTTTTACAATTAATCATTTTCTGTATTTGTTAATTTTTTCCATTTTAGTTTTTATCTTTTTTTTTCGTATTTTTTCATGCCTTTCTTTTTTAATTTTTAGGTCCTTTTTTTCTGTTATATATAGAAAGTGCAGTGTGCTTTATTGTGCAAAGCATTGTCGTCCAAAACAGTTCATTTTGGACGAAAATGTTTTGTATTTACTTTTAAGTCCTTCATTTTTTTTTTTATTTTTTATTTTGGCCTATTTTTTTTTACAACTTAGTCTTTTTTTTTATTTTTTATTTTGGCCTAATTTTATTTTATTTTTTTTTACAATTTAATCCTTTTTTGTATTAGATAAAAATATTTTATATTTATTTTTTAGTCCTTGATTTTCTTTTTTTATTTTGTCCCAATTTTTTAATTTTTTGTACAATTTAATCATTTCTGTATTGGTCAATTTTTCCCATTTTAGTACTTTTATCTTTTTTTTTCATGCCTCTCTTTTTTTTTAAGGTCCTTTTTTGTGGGTATATTTTTAAATTTATATTAAATTTTTTATATGTAAATAAAATTTTTCAAATGCATCTAACATGTATATAGTACATGCTTTAGACTTTGTGTGTATATATGTAAACACACGCACATGTGATGTTTCTAGTGACGTCAATCGGTATTGTGAGTAGAAGGGAAACGTGTTTGAGCCATGGAGCCATCTCTATAAGCCACTAACCACTGTTACCAGTGGTGAATGGGTTAGACCACTAAATACCTCGTTTTATATGATTTCAGGTGGTAAATGACTTATTAAAGGGAAATTTCAAGTAAATGACGAGCAAGTCACCTCGTTTTACTTAATAAATGAGATTCATCAATTTACTTTATTCAGTAAATAATATATGTCGACTAATTTGAGTCCATAAATATGAGATTATCAATTAGTCTTGGTCACTTAATATGAGATTATCAATTAGTCTTAGGCACTTAATATGAGAGTACCAAAAATGATCCTTTTTTTCCAGCCCAATTATTTTTAAAACACCTAAGTGAATTGCTTTAGTTATTTTAAGATAAGTTTGGTACTTCCACTCTAGTTAGAGTTTTCCCAATATTTTGTCTTTTTCTCAAAAAAAAAAAAAAAAAATTTGTTCAAATATTCAAATGTATCTTTTTCATTCTCAAAAAAATATAATTTTAAAAATTCATAACTTCTTTATTTAAAGTCAAAATGAGATGATTTTTTTTAACTGCATAGAATGACGAGATAAAAAAAATAATATATATTGTTTTTTTTTTCTGAACATATTTCAAGTTTTTATATTTTTTAACTATCATAATTTATTTTCGACTAACGTACATTTCAAACATTCACTTATTTTCAATCACAACATTTTCAAAACACTAACTCCAATTAGTGTTCCAAACGCCTCCTAAGTGATCAGATTGTTAAATTTAAATGACATGACAGATAAAGAGTGAAAAGATAGGAAAATTGGAATAATAGATTCAAGCTCACTATGAAAGGGTTGTTTTAACACGTGGGGGCAAAGTTTTAAGAGATACTATGACCGTTTAGAATAAGGACCACCCTACACAAGGTGCGTACTTCGTGGCCCCATGATTTGTTAAATCCTTGTTTTCTAGGATCAGCATTTTGTACTTTGAGAGTACGAAAAAGTTCTGTTGCAAGCTTGACACAAGCTTTGGCTATTGGCTAAGCCTAGGAGGGCCTTTTAGTGTTACCGTAAACGCTCGTCTTAAAAATTATCTAGCAAATAATAAAGAGTGTTTGGTTCATGAGATTTGGCATTAACAGCACAAAATCAGAGCCATATTTGTTGTACATAAAGAGATAAAACTGTTGAGAATGACAGTGGCCAGACCTTCATGCATCGACCCGCGAGCTATTCTTAATCCGCATGGCTTTAAGCCTTAAAAAAAACATGGGAGCTCGTCGTTATGATACGGAAATAAAAATATCTATAAGCGATGTATATAGTTTTATTTAATATGATTTAACGTAGAAAAACATGCACTATGAAAACGAAACTCTAAAAAAATAATGGTTTGAGGGGGGTAAGAACTTGTACTTGGTTACAATGAGGAAATTGCACGGGTTGAGAATCTTCCTTTTCTCCCATGGAACAAAAAGGGGCTCTAGTTTTGAATCTCACACTTTACTTTGGACCGGGTTTTTTGTTCTCGAACCAATCAAAATCAAACCAGAAAAAGGAGCCCCCCCTTAAAAAAAAAAAAGAAAGAAAAAAAAAAAAAAGCAAAAGATAAAGAAAAAGCAAGGGCCAGGGATAATCCTTGACCTTTACTTTGTTTTCACTTTGGACTGATTCCATATCATTCAGTCATTCACCGTTTTAACTCCAAAGGCAAATGTGATATATCTATTTAAAAAAAAAAAAAAAAAAAAATTGCGATATGTTTAAAATAACCTTCTTTAATAAGAAAGTGCAATTATTGGCAAAGTTTTCCTGTTAAAGGTGACACCAATCAAGGCTATATTGTTTTTGTCATCGGTAGAAGAGCACCTTTAATTTCGATGGGAGGGAAATTGCTTTATCGCGGAGCACGAGCCACAAAAAAAGCCACTTGAATTTGAAGAAAAACAGAAAAAAAACAAAAAGAGTTTTCATGATAGGAACTGTCTTGTACAAGACGTGATACAAAAGAACTCTTATTCATTTATAAGTTATATTGTTAAAAAGTTTAGCGAACATCTTATCGAAAATTAAAAAGTACATTTCTTATTGTAAAAATTCTATAGAAAAAAAAAGCCAAAATATTTTGGGAAAGCAAAATAGAGAGTGCCAACAAAATGATGAAAATGTATACATGTGACAAGCTTACACCAGTTGATGCAGGGGCCAAGACTAGAACCTTTCTCGGGGAATGCTTTGAAAAATTACTCCTTTTTTTTTTTTTTTTGCTCTGAATGAAAAATTACTTATAGTATCAACTTTGTCTGTTTTTTCCAGTACAAAAAAGCCAAAATACTTATCCATTAAAAATCTGTCTCCAAAGCATATTTACGAGACAAGGCAAATTACCTCCACTTTTTTTTTTTTTTTTCAAGGCTTTTTGAACATCTCTCTCTCTCTCTTGCTTGCTTGGCCATTTACAATGAGTTTAAAAAGGTTCTTAACAATATCCGCATATCTCAGGGAAAATGTATGCTTTAAAAAGCAAAATATTACTGAGCTTAATTTCCAATCAATAAATAATCACTCCACAAAAAAGGGGAAAAAAAAGGCCTAAATCCTAGAACTCTCACAATACAAATATTACTGACTAACTCATGCATATTCAGACCCCAAAATGTAACAATTCATAAAGTGGAAAACATCCCAGCTTCTATTCTTCTAATATTGCCTGATTGGTGGACCTAAAATTATTTAAAAAAAAAAAATGCATTTGCCTGCCACACAATGTTTTCATCTTCATCAAGTACCTGATAACACATTTTCAGGCACCAGGTGGTTGTCTGGTCTTCACTACTTTCCTGCGCATAAATATGAGAGGACAATATTTTAAGGAAATCTGTGAGAGGAAATTGTATGAGAACTACTTTGTTTTGGGAAGTGGCCTATTTTTGCATGGTGAAACGATATTCATATATATATATATATATATTTATTTATTATATATAAGATTTGATGAGAAAAAAAGAAAAAAAAGAGCTGGAGTTTGCAATACATGTTTCTTTTCCATATTTAAAAGTTGTGTCCAATTCTCTCTCCCAAGGTCTTTTTTGTGTTCATCAAAATAAGAGAAAGTTTGATGACATAAAGAAAACTTTTCTTTTGATAATTGGATTAGGGGCATCGGATTAATTGGGAGGAGTAGTTTTTTAAGTTTAATGCTTCTTATTCTTTCTTTAATGTCCTAAATTGAAGCAATTTCCATACTAGCACAGACAGTGGAAGAAAAACATCTCACCCAAAAAAAAAAAAAAAATCCTCAATTTAGAACAAGATTGCATATATGGAAGTGTACGAAACATCTATGAAATCCACTGTCACATCTGATATCCAAATTGAGAGGAGGGGAAAAAAAATGAAACAGAAACTAAAAGATCAAACATTTTGTGCCCTCTTGAAAAATGCAAGCTTTTCCAGAATTAAAACTTGGAAAAATTCACAGAATCATTCTCAACTTCCTAAAATAAACACATTCAGAGATTCTGACAATATATAATATATATATATATATATATAAAATAAAAAGATACTGACCTGTTGTGAATGGGATCAGGACCATTAGGTACTCTTCTCTTGCTGACATAGTTAAAGAAATTAGAGTTGCCATGAAGAGCAACTCTCCCTCTTCCATTCCACTTCCAATGCTTCAACATTTCGTTAGATGTGGCGACGGTTAAGGTGACCGTTTTCGCGTCGTGATCGGCTATAATCCCGGCGAAGAGAAACCATAAAGCAACAAAGAACACGAGAGCTCCAACAAAAACCCTCAAGACCTTTCCTCTACAACTACTACCACTACTAGTCCCCATTACTCTTTCCCTCTTTTTGTCCATATGACTTAAACTGATAATTCAAAGAACATTATCGGCAAGTGGAAAACAAGGAGATGAGGACAAAGTGAAAGTGAACAACCGACTCAAGAGCGAGTTAAAACAAGCAGAAGAAATTGAACAAGAAAAATCTAAAACAGTACGGAGAAAATTTTATCACTTTGAGATTTTTTTGTGTTTAAATTGGCTGGTATTAAAAGGCTAAATCAGACAAGAGGATATCCTCTTTGTTTGTGAGACACAGGGAAAGGCTAAATAAACAGAGGAGTTTACAATTTCTTTATCACTTTATTTTTGTGTTTGAAGTGGTCCCCATAATTTCTCTCTCCCCCTTTTTTTTTCCCTTCTCTTTTTGTCTTCATAAAGAAAAGTCCTACAACGGGGCGATCAATGTTTGCATACCGAGCCCCGCAGAAGTTAATAGGAATGTTAAACAAGCTTAATGTACTGACGGTAGAAGGTATGAGTATCAGATTGAGAAAAAACAAACATTAACATTTTAGGCTCTTAAAAGTATCATATCTTTTAACAGTTGACCTATCACGGTCATCTTTTATTATTAGGCCCAGTGATCCCTAAATTCTCTCTCTGATTGCTCGGCCACAAAAGCCTTCAAGATGAGAAAATAGTGTATCCCATTAAGTTTAACTTCTAGGCAATTACTGAATAAAAGAGAATTCGTTACACTTATAAGCCACTTGAATTCCCCTTCTGTTGTGCATTTTCATGCTGCAGCTCTAATGGGGACCTGTCTACAGTAAACGAAAGACATAAGAGGGTACAGCCCAGATGTAACAGTGACACAGGAGAGAAGAGGCAGCCGAATTATTGGACTGCTTGGTTCCAATAATTCTCATCATTTTAATCACGTGCCACGGAGCTCTCATTCTCACAACACACGTACGCTTTTGTTTGCTATTCAAATAAGGGAACATGTTCGACACAGTTTATTGGTTTTTTTTTTTTTCTTCTTTCTTTCTTTTGGTTCTCTTCTATTTAACAAAAGAGAAAAATGTGTGGAACAAAATAATTGGCTGTGGAGGCTAGCTCTGCCAACTTTTCTTGTAAGGTAAGTATCTACAGATTACACAAAAAAAAAAAAAAAAAAAAAAGGGGAAATAAAGCTCTCAAATGGTTTTAAACGAGCTTCAAATAAAACAATCAACTGCGGATAAATTGTCGTTTTAATAAAATCAATTCTTTAGCAAAGAATAACTTTTATCGTCCCCATTTGTCCCCCTAGTCACTTCTATCATATTACTACAAGACATAAAGCGTATAAATGTCACATAGAATATTCATCAGAAAAAGAAAAAAAAAAAAAAAAAAAGAGCAGGGTCTGCAAAAACTTTGAACTAGTACCACCCAACAAGAAATGAATCCGCCAGATCATGCAAAAGGATGCTAGTGTAGAAAAGGGCGTATATGCAAATTTGTCATACCAAATGCAGTACTGAAACTTGAGCAAGATAATAAGTAACAATTTTATTTAGCAACTTAAAAAAGAAAAAGAAAAATTGCATTGCATTGTTGTTGTTGTTATCATTTATAACTATTATTGTTATTATTATTTGCTGAAGGAAAGGGATTCATGGGTGGTGGACCTGCCACTGCTTCGCTTCTTCATATTTAAGAGCACCCAAAAATAATATAAGGATTCGAACCTTAAACCTCTTTCTTAATAAGAGTATAAGGAATGAATGAGTCTCCATTAGGAATGATAACATGACGGTTTGAGACGAGGGTGGTCTTTCGTCAACCCACCTGTGAATTAAATTACTCTTAATAACTGCCTCATTAAATCGTTTAAATTGACAGGGACGGACCCATTGTGGATTCAAATAAAAATAAAAAAGTAAAAGATACATACGTACAAATACATATATATGTATAAGAATTGAAGTTAAAATAAATGAAGATTATAATTTTTAATTTTTCATATATTCAGTATGCTAAAGTTTTATGCTTAAAATTATGTGTTCACCAAAAAAAAAAAAGTTGCTTCAGATTTATATATTACAAATCATCATGTATAATACTTTTAATATAAACATACTATACTAACGGAGACAAGAAAAGGAGGGACGTAGGCACATAGGCCTGGGGACTTAAGCCCACTCAATTTTTTTTATTTATCTTTTTATATATGTATTTGACTTAAATTTACAAATAGCCCTCTAAAAAGTAAAATTTTCATTTATTCTCAAAGTTAAAAACTTCTAGTCATAAGTCCGCTCAAAAATTGGCCATCAGCGTTCATCAGCGAGGGTCGGGGACCCTTAAATCCATCCATAACTGGTACCCCACGACGGGTTAGGGGGCCCCCTCCAGTGGGGATGGAGTATGAAATTTGTTCGTTCAAGGACCCCAAAAGGGGGCAGGGGGAGAGGGGGGCCCACGAAAAGAAAAAAAGGCGGAGACAGGCCGGACGGGAGCCCCCAGGAAACAGAAAAAGGCGCGCAGAAGCCGCAGGAAAAGGAGGGCAGAAAAAAAGCTAGAAGGGGCGACGGGACGCCAGGTAAAATTAAAAATTCTCGTATTAACACACTAAAATTAAAACTTCATACATAACCCTCCGATCATTAAAATTTATTTTATCTTAAAAAAAATTTAAAGTATACCTTCTATAAAATATATTTCTGCTTCCGGCGCTAAGATAGTTAATGGATTAAGGAGAAAATTATCGTCTCTAGCCTCCATCGTTTCTGTCCACCACCAGCCCCAAGGCATTGCATTTAATATGATGAAGCTTAAGGAAACAAGTTTGAGAAGTGACAGTTGAAATAAAAGAACCAGACACGTCAACGTCGGAATCATCCTTTTCATTAAAACAAAACGCTCTGAAATTGACAATTGGGGAGAGAGGCCTTTGTACCAAGATGTGTGTGGGACCCACTACGATACTTTTGCTAACATTCACAGTGAAGAACACGCACGCAGAACCCAAATTGGCAGTACTAATTAGTAACTCAGTTACTTGAGAAATCTGAGTTAAAAAAAAAAAATAATAAAGAAAGAAGAAGAAGAAGAACTGATCATAACTAAGAACCTTGATTTGCTGTCAAGAATCTTAAGATTCATGAGATTTCGCTTCTTGTGAGGTAGTATCCCACATGAAGAGTTGTTTGGTACGCTTGGTCCCACTAAAGAAGAATATCATTTTTGTTCAAGTGCAGTACATGAATAGAGGATATGTCGAATAATCTCGAAGAGAATTATGTGTTCATGTTTGGTAGGTGAAAAAAACTTTTATCGAAAAAAGAAGAGTAGTCTTATCGCCTTATAAAATGTCCAGCGTAAGGATACCATATACTTGTGCAGATTATTTAAATCTTATGTACTTGTGTACAACGCTTGGTCCTAATGATCCAAAACAATATTGTCCCTACACTTTGTTGCGCAATGTAGTATGTGATATGTGTATCATCTTCTTTTATTTATTTTATTTATAATTTATTTGTTAGACGAGAAGAATGAAAAGAATGTGGAATGGGCTCATCAAATTAATATCAAGCCCGCATGTTTTTCTTTTTTTCTTTTTTCTTCTCAAATTTAATCTCAAATGGCCTATTGCTTAACCAAATAATTCACCCAAGTTGCAACTCAATAAGAATGCTTTGGGAGCCGAGAGAGAGAGAGAGAGGGAAATGACTATTTTGTGATGTCATGCTAATAAAACCGTTTTGTAATAAGAAGATGAGGGGAAAATAATCATGCAAATTGTTGTTTATGGGGGAGCCAAACTGCATGCAATTCTTGCCTCTTCTTTCAAAATGTTCAGTTTGCTGTTTTTTTTTTTATTATTTAAAATTTATTTTTTATATGTGCATGCAAAGCTTTGGAGTTGCATACATAACTCACCTTTACATTTCTCATCATTCTCTCTCTCTCTCTCACTCCCTCACAATGGGAAGGCCACCTTGTTGTGATAAATCCAATGTCAAGAGAGGCCTGTGGACTGCAGAAGAGGATGCCAAAATCCTTGCTCATGTCTCCAAACATGGCGTTGGGAACTGGACCTCAGTTCCCATGAAAGCAGGTCCGATTTTTCCTTCTCTTTAATTTCATGGCCTATATATGTATACACACACAATTTTAGTAATTTACAAGAGTTTGTTTTCAGGACTCAATAGATGTGGGAAGAGTTGCAGGCTTAGGTGGACTAATTACCTCAGGCCTGACCTCAACCACAATGACTTCACTCCTCAAGAAGAAGAACACATTATCAACCTTCACCAAGCTATAGGAAGCAGGTTTTCACTTTTTTCTTTCTTGTTCTTTTTCGGTTTTTTGGTCGGAACATTCGTAGAAAGTTGATTTCAAGTAAATATATTGTTGTATGAAATCGAGTCCTAAACCAATTTAGAAATTATCTTTCTCTATCAAACTTTTTTTTTTTTTTTTTTTAATGTAATGCAGGTGGTCTCTGATTGCGAAGCAACTACCCGGAAGAACGGACAATGATGTCAAGAATCACTGGAATACCAAGCTGAGGAAGAAGCTTTCCAAGATGGGAATTGACCCTATAACACACAAACCTATTTCTCAGATCCTTTCAGAATATGGAAACATTAGCGGCCTAGCGAATTCTGGAAACCACATTGCCTCTCGGAGCTTGGACAACATTTTTATCCCGAAATCGGAGTCATCATCGGTCATCAGAGGTTTCCCACCTCCCAATGTGATCATAAGTCCTTCAATGGAGCAAGTTCCGAGCTATAATTCTCTCTCTAGTGCTTTTAACCCTTCATTGGAGTTCTTGAGTAAGGTCCAAGTCATCAATAAAGACACTGTCCAACCACACTTTTTCAATGAAGTAACCTCCTCTTGCTCATCATCATCTTCTCCTCATGTCACCGACTTAAGCTCGCCGCAATCCTTCTCTTGCCAACAATCCCAAGCACAAATATTCACACCTTCTTCTTCTTCTCCCCTTAATTGGAGCGAGTTTCTTCTCCTTGACCCTTCCGAGCTCGCGGAAGAAACACAGGAGGAAGAACAAGAGAGTGAGTTTGCTAATGGAGGTGACCAATTTCTTGGAGGTCAAGGAAACAACAAGACTATAAATTCCTCCCCGAATTCATTCGTGGACACTATCTTGGATCGCGACAGCGAGTTGAAGGCGGCATTCCCTGAATTCTTGGATGGATCTTTCGAATATTACTGCGCGTACTTGGACGACAGACACTTTTCAGCCTAGTTGAATTATGTTGAGTAGCTAGCTTCGTATCAGTACTCTTTCTTATTACAATAATTATAAAAATAATAATAATAATAATAATAAATTGGAATAGGCTTTAGATCTTGTATCACAAGCAATACCGAAAGGAACGACGGCGATGACGCAACAAAACTAATAGATTTTATGTAATTTGACGTTTGGCATAATGGGAGCCATTAACTTTAGTAGTTACATTTCTAATTCTAGGTGAAATGAAAATTCTTTCTTTATATATGGGGACAAAATTATTAAATGGAACCAAGAAAAAAAAAGGTAATTCTATAAGGAGCAATGGATGAGAGAAGAACCGCAAAGCTATAACATATTACCAACAAACTCATCCTATATTTTAGCATCCAATGATACGAATTCTGACATCCAAATCTAACGGCTAGAAGTATATGTTAAAAAGAAAAGAAAAGAAAAAGAAAACCCCCTCTTTTTTTTTTTTTTTTTTGGAATTTACTTTGAATAAAACTAATGAATCAAAAGCTTCCCCTACAGTTTCATTCAATCCATGAATCTCGTCCACTTATTTTTCAGATTTACGTGTTAACCAAAAAATTCAACTCAAAACAGAACCAAATTAAGACCAACCAAAGGCTCAAAAAGAACAATGCAGCTTTCCAAAAATAATAAATAAAATAAAAACGTTCTGGTAGTTAGGAGAAAGAGTTAAAAAAGAAGCGAGAGAAAACGATCGAAGAAACATTACAAAATTCTAGAGAAGAAACATTCATTGGTTCATGGCAATGACTACATTGCAAAGATCTTCCGTTTCTTTTAGAAGACAGGGCTCGTCGGGTCGCATTTGGGGCGATCGCCTTCAAGTTCGGGCATCGGATTCCAAGGCCTCCCATTCCTCGTTCAGACTCAACAAAAGAGTAGAGGGACCTCTCACAAGTCTTCAAAGAAAACAAGAAGGCAACTTCCACGAACCAAAGAAGGTTAGCTCGTCAAGACATTCAACGGGGATCAAAAGGCCCGGAAATGTTCTTTCTCCGCCCTCTTCGGTCGATGCATGGGGTCTCCTACAGCTTAACCAAAGCCTCTCCGATCATAATTTTCATTGTAAAAGTTCCATTTTCTCTCATTTCCTTGGCTTTTCGATTACGAGAGCCCGAATGTGTGAATTTCAAATGGCTAAATTTTCATTGTTGTAGCATTAGAATGCCTTGGAACGACCAAAGTCCAAAGGTGTGTAATTATTTTAGATATTTGGTTTTCTTGAATTTAAGTCCATACTCTCAATCTTGTTTATTTTCAATGACTCCTAATTCAACCCAACGCTCATAACTTGGATGATTAAAATCAGTCAAAGTATGTGAAACTCACTAACCCGAAAGAATTCATGATAATTGTATTGCGTCAAGGCAATATATATATATATATATATTTTCCCTTTTGGCACCTTGGGTAATTAATATTGCATCAAATCTATCTTTAAACTCAACCATCTTTAAATGATAAGGATTTCTAGGTTAATATTCAAACCTACGTGATAAGATGAGGTTTTTTGACATAACACTAGCCTCGCATGATAAAGACGGACTCCCAAATGGGACCCACTTATATAAGACATCCAACTAATCCCATTGGTGTAAAGTTGTGAAAGCTAACTATTAATCTGATTCAAAGACAAAATGTGAATCCAACAAAATTTTATTAATGGTGCTTTGGAAATTTCACATTGTAATTTCGATTTTCCTGGTCAATATTTGTTAAATTTTCTTTTTTCTTTTTCTTTTTTCTTTTCTTTACAATGCACGCTTTCTATGAAAAAAAGTAATTAAAAGGACAAAAAAAAAAAAGGGATAGATATAAAATTGTGATGTGAAGATTTTTTTAATCCTTGCTGGTCCCTGCCTTCTTTCCAGGAAAGAGCTGTACCTCTGGATTATTCACTTTACTCGGCTTATACTTGGTCCAAGGTCTCATTTTCCAAGAAAAATTGTTGGGTGGTACTTGGAGAAAATGACCAAGCAAACAATTAGCTCGAGCCAATTCTATTATCCTACCTCAGTTTACTTCCTTTTCTTTTTAGGACAGTTTGATAAGACTTTTGCTTTTGCTTTAAAAAAAAAAAGAAACAAAAACTATAACTTCTCAGTAAATATTTGAAATAAAAAAATTTTTAAGATCAAAATGTTCTTTAAAGTTTTCTAATAAGTACTTAAAATGTTAAATGAAGTTTATAATGTATAATTTAAATTTTGTTATAAGTTTTAAAGTCTACTTAAAAGAGCTTTTGTCATAATCCATATTTTTTACCCTTGACAGACAGTACTTCTGGAGACTAGAAACTCTTCTGACAGATCATCCAAATATTTTCAGAAACAGTTTCTGAGAAGCGAAGAGCAGCTTCTAGGAAGCTCTGTCTTAGTTCGTTATAGAACAACAAAGTAAAGAATAAAAACAACATAACAGTCCAATAAACCGGCACAGGAATTATCAAGACCAATTTTTTTTTTTTTTTTGGTACGACTGAGTCATTTAGTAAAAATGACTATTTTACGACCATTTTCATCACATAGAGATAGAAATGGAGAAATCACATACACTTTCTTGCTTCTTATTTCACTTAATTTGGTGAACATGACCGTACATTCGGATACATATGTACAAATGAATGAAAAATACAATAAATTTTAAGGAACAAAGAAAATTGGCTGCCGAGTGCCAACATACAACCGAGGCGCCATATCAATTAACAAGGCATCCTGTTTTTTCTCTTCATGAATAAAAAAAAAAAAAAAAGGAAGGGTTTCAAATAATCTTCAAGCACTTACTGAAATATGAAGGCTTATGACTCAAAAACCGAGTTGATGATAATTAGTGTAGTCAATCTCATTCAGGCGTACACAGCACAACATATGCTCTGGCAGATCCTCTGCCTTGTTCCCCTATTTCAAAAGGACAAACACTATAACATATGGATCTCAAGGATGCCGTGCAAATGATTCAGTACCTCAATCGACAACTAAGTCAAATCCGTTACCTGAATTGTCAGACCGAAGTCCAAGATGCATAGCTTCAACCTGTCGTGGAATGCTTCGATGCCTTTTCTCGAAATGTAGCTGAATCGATGCATATCCAGATCGATCTCAAAGTAGTTTTCTCCCTGTAGGATTGTGAAAAAGTACTTGTGTGAGATTACACTATTGTGTTAGAGTGTACTATCAAGTATTTAAGAAAAATTTACCAAGTAAAACTCATGTTGAGGACGTGAAAGAACTGGTTTTTCATTGTAAGCATTCATTAGCTTCTTCTCAGCTGTACTTAAATGAAGATCCTCCGTATTTGCCACTCGGCCCAGGATTTTCAATCTTTCTCTAAAGGGTGCGATGGTATCAACGGGAAAACCTTTAACTCTTTCCACTTCATCATTGATAAATTTCTGTCAAGGAAGAAACGACATAATCTCAGCAAACTGTCATATACCAATGTTAAACACAAAAACAAAATTGTAACGATGCCATAAGAAAAAAAATGTAGCTAAAATAGGAAGAGAGCAATGGTTTCATCTTACAGTGATGTTATCGCGGAAATTAGGTGGAAGATCTTTGGAATAACTTTCAGAAAGATTAAAGTACATAACCAAACTCATTCCTTCTCCATCATTTTCGCCTTGAAATATGGTAGCAGAATATAATGGCACCTGCAAGTTACAAATTCACATATTTAAATATGTATATATATATATATATTAAAACAAATTTTTCAAGAACTATAGATGGTTAAAAAAAGGAATATGGTTTCATCGAAATATACAAAAAGCAACCAACATCAGGATAACTTTGGAGCATTGTTCATCCAGCAATATATACCTGAACATTAACAACTAGAATAGAAGGGGCATCGCCAGATACATGCTGAGAAGGAAGTTCCACAAAGCGAGCAATATGATGAATTTTCCTCGGGCATACGAAAACATCAACACCGAAAGGATAAAACGCCGCGCAAGTTGGAGCAAAGTCTTTCTTTTTATCTCTGCAACCAATCAAGAGTTCGTGCAACAACAAAATCAGGCAATAACATCAAAATGCTCCAACTGACCAATGACTTTGTAATCAGAGCAAATTAAATGTATAATAAGGATACAAAATGGAAGCAGATATTCTCACCTAAAATAGTTTTTCCCTCTGACTTTAAAGGTGCTTGGCTCAATTGGCGACCAACAATCCGGAATTCTTTTCTCTATTGGGCAATGAGGAACCGTAGAACCTGCTTTTGGCCTTTGCAGAAGCCCCTTGGGTGAAACTAGGACAACAGAGAAAACATCAATATGATCATATTGCTGGACATTTTTACCCTCAAACATTTTGTACATTATTTCTTTCTTTCTTTTTTTCAATTTTTTCTGTCTGCAAATGCAAATCTAAATCAAAATATACCTAATAAACACTAAGAAAAACACTAGTGATCTTATCATTCCATAATAAACATCAGTGATTCTCATTCAAAAGGAAATTAATTCTCATTAAAAAAAAAAAAAACAAAGACGTGTTAAATGCAATACTCACTTAATGCAAGATCAGAGTGTTGTCCTTCTCTCCATTTAAAGGAAAGTTTTGAGGGCAGTTTCTTCTTTAAACTTGGAGGACCTGGGCTTACTGGTCTTCTCTTGTCAATTGTGGGGGCTGTGGAAGCAAGACAAGGCAACCAATTATTCGGAAGAAGTCCGCAATGATCCAATGGCGGCGTAGCTCCATCTCCTCCGACGCTTTCATCCGCACAAATGGTAGACACTTCATCCACATTAACAGAACTAGACTCAATTCTCTCATTGTTTTTGTTCAATTGCTCCCTTGGTTTGTGATTCTCCTGCTGGCCGTCCGAGGGAACGACGGCTTGAGTCTGAGTGCTTTCGCCAAGCTCCTTATTTCGGAAAAAAACCCTCGGCGACGAAATGCTCAATCTGGATGAGCTTTCGTAGCCATTAAGAGATGAAAAATCTGCACATTGTTAATCAGCACATGAATTTCCAAAAAAAAAAAAAAAAAAAAAATCTTTTGTGGTGCTCAAAAACCACATACCCTCTCGAACGCTATGAAAATCATCCTCCAATTCGGATTCAACAACCGAAGTACAATCAACCCATGAAGCGTCCGTACTTGCTCTTGCTGTTCATCAATAGAACCCAGAAAAAAATAAATAAATAAATATTCAGATGATTCAAGTTCCTACCTTGGGTAATAAAAGAAAACAGAAAATAAATCTATTACTGGAAATTAATGCACACAAGACAACAACATTCATTCACAAGTTTCCAAATTAATGAAAGAAAAACTAATCTTTTTCAACCTATCTTCTTTCCCATTTTCTTATTCAATTACCCAGGGAAAAAAAAAAGACTTAAAACAGGAAATCAGATAAAATAGAAGAAAAAAAACCTTGAAATGGAGGATTAGAGTAAGATCGATTCAAGGACGAAACACGTCCCTGAGAAGTTCTTCTTCTACGGCACCTCCTCTTCTTCGATGACAAATCCAATCTCCTTCCCACGCACTCTTTTGGTCTCGAAACGCAACCTCCCATCCTCTCTCTCTCCCCTCTTTTCTTTCTCTCTCTAAAATCTCTTCTTCTTCTCGTCAAAATCCTTTTTTAAAAACACCTCTCAGTCCATGACAAGCTGCTTCGTCTTTCTCACTCATTTTATTTTCTTTAATCGTTAAACAAAAGAAAATGATGACTGGTTAATTTATTTTCCCACCAAAAAAAATTTACCAAAAAATAAAACTTTTGTAATTAATTTTAAGGTTAATTGTTGGATCGGTCCCTGAATTTGAAAGTAGATGAGAATTTGGTCTCTAAATTTTATTTATTGGTAAAAGTACCCATGTATTTTTAAGTAGGTGAGATTTTGGTAATTAATCTATTTTTGTTGTTAAAATACCGCTAAAAGTCTTAAAAAAATGTGTGTTTTCATCCTCATGTTAAATTTTGGACTTAGGTGGTGGCATGAGAATATCGTGACTCTGATGGGGGAGGTCACCTTGACTAGTAGAGTACGACGACAAATATTTGTTTTGAACAAAAGTATTTTGTTATCCTAAAAAAATAAAAAAGTTCAAAGCAATATCTAACAAAAACTATATTTATAAATTAAAAACAAAAACTCACAAATATTTAAAAACCAGAAAAAAAAAAAAAAAGGATAAATAGAGAAAAAAAATATTGTTTATTATGAAAAGACAAATTAGTATAAAATAAAAGGTAATAAATAAAAACCACCTTTTATTTTTCTATTTGTGAAATTTTATTTTTTCTGATTACTTTATGATTTGGTGTTTTTTTTTAATTCAAAAAAGATTATTTTTTGTTGAAATTTTTTGAATTTATTGAATTTTTAGGATAATATAGTATTTTTATTCAAAAAAGAAGTCATTTGTCATTTTCTACGAACTGAGACAGCCTCCTTCATCAATGTCAGTCTACTATCATACACCACCCTTCTTTAAAAAATTAATAAAATGACTAAAATACACATTTTTAAAGAATTACGGGATATTTAAAAAAATAGATTAGGGATAAAACTCTCATCAATTTAAAAATTTAAAGGTATTTTTATTAAAAAAATAAAATTTAAAGACCAAAACTCTCATTTACTTAAAAATTAAAGGACCAGTCCAACAATTTATCTAAAATTTAATCTCACATCAGTGGAGAATTAGTTAGATTCTTTCTTTCTCGGCTTCGAAACTCGACAAAGTCTGTCGAGTTATTGGGAAAAGTCAAACTACAAGCCCAGTTAATTTTTTTTAGTTTTTTAATTAAAATAGACTCTACCTATGATCCACCCGTGGCGCAATAGAGTTGGGCCCACGCGCGACTCATCGTTGCGAACGGACGGCCAAGAGGCTGTCTATGTCGGTGGGATGTTTAAAAGAGGCGCGTGGGTAAATTGTGCTCGAGAACCTAATACCGTGTCTTGTGGACAGAGTTCCGTCCACGATGTCGTTTAATGTTCCAGTGTCAGTTCTCATTACGTGTCCGAGATCTTAGCTATCTGTAGCACGTGTTTTAATTATTGGTTCTTGCACAAACTCCTAGAATACGACCGAGTCTTCATCATTCTTTCTTTAAAAAAAAACAATAATAATAATCTTCACTGGGTATATGGGCCATTAATGGGCCTCAGCTATCCCTTTTTTGGGCTTTAATGGTGGTCCAGAACTCGACTCGGTCCATATTGGATTTTTTTTTTTTTTTTAATAAAAGCTAAATGGAGTGTTGCAGCGAGATTGAGCTTTGAGCTTCGACAATGGCGGCGGTTTCTTCGTTTCCATCACTTTACTCGCTGAAACTCAATTATAATTCTTCAAACCATGGATTATCTTTTCTTCTTCGACTACTGTACCTCTCTTCAATGTCCGCTCCAGGCCAAGCAGAGGTCCAAGGCCGTCCACCATTATCGTCTTCTCTTACAGTAAATTCTTGAACTCAAATTCTTGGTTTCAATTTTCGCTTTTTTATGCGTAAATGATTCATTTTTGGGGTTAATTTCTAGAAAAATCGGGGAATGGAACCGGAACGGTTAGCGAGGAGGCGAAGAGAGTATTACGAGAGCGGTACGGTTTCAACCCCGACGAACCTTCTCCCAAGGTCATCCCTAATCTCTATATCTCTTGACTTTCTTGTTGTTTGAGCTTCGAATTAGTTTATCAATGGAGTTTTGGTGGTTTTGATTGCGGAATTTTAGACTGGAAGAGAAAGCAGCTGAAAAATGCAGGAAAAGGCAAGCAGGACGGAGTAGAAGAGGATACAAAGCCGCCTCGAACCACTCATAAACTTCTTCAGGTTTGCATTTTTCTGATTGAATTTGCAGCAAAGTCTGTGAAATCTAAAATTTTTTGTTAGTTGTAAATGGAAATGTCGTTTGAAGTTTGTCGGCCAATGTAGGTGCTTGGAGGAAAGGCTCGGAGGAAGAAATTGCTGTCTCCGAAGGGCATGGATGTACGCCCGATGATGGAGGTTGTCAAAGGCGCAGCCTTTGATATAATACAGGTAAAGGTTGAGTCTTTTATCTATTGGTTTTTTTCACATTTTTGTTATTATCTATTTGCTTGCCAAATTATTATTCTTATTAAAATAATTAAGGTCTATTTAGAGCCCGTTCAGCGTTGCGTTTGGAGTATTTTTAATTTCCTCATTCCAAAAGATGCTTGTGTGAGTGTTTGAAAAGAGCTTTCATTCAGTGCCACAAAATGTGTTCCAAAAATTGACTGAGAAGTCATACTATTATAGCTCTTACTTTCTTCTGCTGAAACTTCAGCACCGTGGAAGGTGCCCTTTATTGTTAATAATAAACACGACTTTCGATATAATCGGCGTTAACAATTTTTTAGGCAGCTGGTGGTAATCCTACATCTTTAAGGCCTGGCCGCTGGTTAGACCTGTACAGTGGTACGGATCTGGGAATTGAAGCTATTAGCCGTGGATGTTCTCAGGTACCGGGGAGAAATTTTCCAATTTATTGCATTTTTCTTTTCTTCGCTTTTATGT
The DNA here is from genome assembly GCA_008635985.1 of Ficus erecta. Lineage (NCBI taxonomy): Eukaryota > Viridiplantae > Streptophyta > Magnoliopsida > Rosales > Moraceae > Ficus > Ficus erecta. The sequence goes on from BKCH01000009.1 coordinate 1,468,703, forward strand.
GGTATGTCCTTGCATAAATCTATGCTGTGATATGTTTGCTATGGTTTTGCATCCCTGATCAAATTTCAAGAGCTACTTCCTGATAATGCAAAACTTTTAGGTGCATTTCGTTGAGATGGATCCATGGGTTGTTACCAATGTCTTGCGTCCAAACTTGGAGTGGACAGGGTTTCTTGATGCTTCAGTTATACACAGTGTTCGTGTTGAAAACTTTTTGGAACGTTCCAAGCAATTTGTTGGTACATGCCCTTTTTCTTCTGAACTGTCTTTCCAACCACCATTCTTGGCATGTAAAGAATCGTCCTATTCAATGATTTTCTAATTCGAGTTCTACTATGCGCTTGCTGATAGGTGCATAATAATTAAATCATATTTATTAGGTATTATGTGGAATGCCGATTAGCATTAATTTTTGATAAATTTGGGATGGGAAGCATGATGTCTATGTTTGATAAGAGAAGAAATAATTGTTCAAATTTTCATATTGGTCGATTACACTTCCATGTTGATGCAAATCATCTCCAGATTATAGCTATTCCTATGTGCAGGTGAAGGTGGACCCTTTGATTACATTAGTGTTACCCCTCCATATACACAAGTTGATTATGGGGTACTGATGCGCCAGATCTCAAACTCTGCATTAGTTGGAGAAGATACCTTTATCGTAAGCATGGCTTCTTATTCTCGGCCAAATACTTATATTTAAAAACTAGTTTTTTGTTCTAATTTGTTAATTTTGTCTATGACCTGAAGGTTGTGGAGTACCCACTAAGAACAGATATGTTGGATTCATGTGGCTGCCTTGTTAAGGTAATTTAAACAACTATTTATTTCTTCCTTTCGTTTGAATTACACGACATGACTGAAAATCATCTATATAAAACAAATGACTAAACCTTTGGGATGGATCATGGATATTATACCCTAGTTGAAATAAACATGATTGCAGTAGCTTAAGAGGAATTATGAGAACCGTGTGCTGACGAAGTGCTTTGCATACATTTGCATTTATCTCTTCTTTTGACTGCCGTGCATATAGCCAAAGAAAGGGGAAAAAGATTAAACTTCCTCAACTATTTTGTTGATCTTTTCCTTCCAAATGGAGTTAAACTGTATGGTATTTAGTTAAAGTAACTTAGTACTGTGAATGTTCTGTCGGTTTAATGTTGTTTAACTTGGAATGTGAAATTGCAGATAACCGATCGACGGTTCGGCCGGACCCACTTGGCAATTTATGGTCCCAAATGGGCCGAGAAGAAGAGAAAATCAGAAAACTCAATTGGGAAGATAGTTGTATAACTTCCATAAATAGTCACTGAATCCACCATCTCCCCAACGACCATGTCGTCCTCAACTGTCCAAGGGATCCTCATGGTAATCTATTTCACTGATGCTATGCACTAAGCTCGCATACTCCTGTGTTGCCGTGACTGATTAAAATGCTGAGTTTTCGTGTCGCAGGCGAAAGTCCTAATTGCTGATTTGAACTCCGAGGATGTTCAACAGTTCAAGTATTAGAGAAAGAAATCTCGTTGAGTTTCTCTAGAAAGTACAAAGCATTAAAAACCTAAGTTTTGCTTGTATAGAAATTGATACTCTAGTTTTAGATGCTAGCTTTGATGTGGAATAAAATTAATATATTAATGTTTGCTTGTATAGCTTAGATGCCCGCCCTCCCTAAGTTCTAGTTCTAGAAACGTTGATGCTTTGCATCTTGTACAAGACAACCTTTTGACCTCTAAGGTACAAGTATGAATGCCAATTTTCCCCCACTATTATTGTTGGTCCTTTATTTTTTCTTAGGTTATTCTCGAGGAAAAGATGCATTAGCATATTCTCTCGTCTTTGCAGCAAAAAAAAAAAAAAAAAAAAGGGTATAGTTGATCCAACAAACTTTTCCATAATCTCCTCCCATCGTACCGTTGACCAATAATTATTGGTTGAACATTTTGGTTAAGCTCGTCGATAGTAGACTCTCGATGCTATGCGAAATAAATATTGTGCAACTAGTCAGAACCTCAGCCAAACCAGAAGATGTCCTAATCAAATTTTAAACGAGGTTAATTACATAAGTATACGTGTTTAAGTGGTGTTAGGAGCATACACTGCATTTGAAGTTTTGAAAATGTTTTGATGGAAAATAAAAAAAAAAAATCAATGTTTAGAGTTGTGTTTGGTTAAAAATGTATTGTTTTGAGTTAAAAAATGCAAAAACTTGTAATGCATTTGGAAAATAAAAAATCAAGATGAATTTTATTTCGTTTCTCGTGTCATTATATGTAATTTTTTTATAAATTTTTTAAAAAAATATCATAATTTCAACTTAAAAGAAGAAAATTATAGACTTTTAACGTTTCAACTCATACTTCTTGAACAAAAAAAATTATAAAATTAAAAACAAAATAACTCTAAATGGTTTTTCAAAATTTATTTCGATTTTTTTTTCTTACAAAATCACTACGGTCGGTGGTGTTTTGATGTTTTGTTTAATAGTTTTTATTTAAAATGCTTTCTATTTAAACGTTTTTTTTTTTTTTATCGTGCCCATGGGGTGTGTGTTAGCTTGTATGAACAACAAAAAAAGAAAAATCTAAATGATCCCCCTATTAATTTGAAAAACAAAAGAAGAAATTGTGCAAAAAAAATGAAACTAACAGGTATATTTATGCAAAGCCTTAAAAAAAATGTAATTATGAAATTATCCCCTCTTTATGAATGGAATGGAACCCCTAATAAGGGGAAAGTCAAAACTTCATCATATGTGACGCTTAGCAGTTGAAAATATGGATGTAATGCAAGGTACCAATCTGCATAGCTCCAATATCGCACAGCTCAATTGTATATACAAGTATTTTGTATGAAACCAAACTCTCTTTTGGAACCAAGCAAAAGGAAAAAAGTTGGAGAGAAGCCAAAGTAATTTCCCTAGGACGAACACGCATTGCAACTCTTCCGGCAAAAACCGGGCAAACCCTCAGAACCCACCATATAAACAGGGTTCTTTGCACATTCACCAGCTTTAGCCCACATAGGGCAGTTATCGTTATCGTCAGTGCACTCATTACTGCTTGATCGCTTCACCGGCTTGTCAAAAGACCTAACGTGAATCCACTTGGTGGCAGACCACTTCTCACCTTCAATCACGGGGCAGCTTCCATGCAAGCTATTCGTGTCGGTAGTAGCATCAAGATGAAGGCTGAAGAACAGCAAGGCGTCCCCTTTGAATGGTCTCACTGCAAGCAGATGAAAGCAAATTTTCATATGCCCTCGACAAAAACATGTAAGTGCATTGGTGTAGACAAAGTAACTGCATAGACCATGATATATCTCAGATCCAAGCTGAGAAAGGAGCTGAGAATCAAAATAATAGTGATGAAAGACACAAGGGGATGAAACTCTTAAGAAAATCCATTCAACCTCATGAAACTGTTAAAAATCAGCGGTATTACGGCATTTTGGATCTTGCAAGTGAAAACGACCAAGCAATTAGAAGGACAGACATTTTGAACTCGTCGTAGAACAAGGTAAACTCTTACCTGCATAGCCATTTTTAGCACATTCGGACAAGTTGTCATCTTTTGGTTGTGATGTTTTTCCCTGTAGACATGAAATAATAATAATAATAATACTAAAAACTATTGATATTCAACAAGAAGGAATAAAAATAAAACCACTAAACCAAATCAATTTCAGTACGGCGAAACTCGTCAGTCATCACCTCTGAATTGGGAAAGATCGTCTCCCCGCCCTTCTCAACATTAGACAGATACATCAAAACCGTGGCAACCCGATGGCCACCCAACTCTTGATTCGCCTTGTCATGGAAAAAATCAAAATGGGGTTCATATTTCTCGCCATGCTCATAGTGAAGTATCTGCATAGACTCTCCATTTTCTGATAAAAGAACACCATATTCAATTTAATTTAGAGTACAAAAAAATCACTTTAACATCTTAAAAGATCATAACAACCAATGTCTACCTTTCGGAAGGAAGGTCCACGCAGCAATCCTGGCCTCAATGTCAGAAATTATTTGATCCTTCAAAATGAAACACGAACCTAAATTAAGTTCTCAAAGATCATCAATTTAGAAGAATTCACCGAATTAATCACAAATTTTTAGCCGTCACATCTTCATCAAATTTTATATCGAACGGTTAAAAACTGCTAACTACTTGACTACTTTATGGACCGCAAAATTTTCTGAAAAAATAGAATAAAGGTCTTTGTTACCTGAGCCTTCTGAAGGAACATTCCAGAGCTGGTACGTACTTCGCTCATGATACTCTTGCCAGACTCATTATCAGCCACCATTGACTTCTCTAGCTTATTCTTTGCCTATTAACCCAAATCCAAATCAACTCCATATACAAACCCAGAAGATCTAATCTTGTCTCCCAAATAACATATCTTTTCATAACAAACTTCTCTTCGCAAGAACATGAAATTCTTCATGTGTATATATATATATATTATATATAATAATAATAGAAATAGGTATATATTTACCAGAGTGATTAGGTGGTCACACTCTTCCTCAGACAGAAATCCCTTATAAAGAAAGCCCTGCAGAGTTTTAATTACAGAAATTAAAGAAAAGATTAACCGAAAATTCAATATGATGCCTCAGAAACCAACATTAACATATTTATATATGGGTATATATATCTATATATGTATATGCGTATTGACTTTGACCAATTAATAAGAGAAAATTCAGAGCGAGAAATGAACCTGGGACTCCATGAGAGCTGAGTGACCCGAGTTGGATCGAAGGTTACATCCGTCTTCAATCTGAGCACCGATTCCTCTCTGTGAAAAAAAAAAAAAAGACAAATTTAAACAAAAACCCCAGAAAAAATTAACAAAAAGAGAAAGAAGAAGAAGAAAGAGATAAGGGGAATAAAATTACTCGTACGTTTTCTTTTCTCCGAGCCATTTTGGGACACGAACAGAGGAGAGCGAGAGATTGGGGAAGAAGAGCAACAAACAGAGAAAAAGTGCGAGAAAATGCCGAGAATCCATGAGAAAATTGCGGTGTTGGTACGCCCACCAAATCTATGCACAATGGGACCGAATCGAATTGTTGGATTTGAGGTGTACGAGAGGTGTAGCGTCTGGAGAGAAATTGTCCTCTTGGTGCTCCGAAATGAGAATAAACATAAAAATTAAATAGAAAGTGAAAAATGGTGGTTTTTTTTTTTTTTGGAGAAAGGTGGGTTATTTGTATTATTGTATATATTAAGGGACAAATTTTTCCTAATTAAATTAGAGATTTTTTTTTTTTTTTTTCCACGTGAACTGCCTAGGAGACGACTTTTTTTTTTTTTTTTTTGGGTCTTCTGACTTCTCTACGCTCTTTATATTTTATATATTTATTTATTTTATTGTTTTTCAACTAACTCAGTGGGCGCCCACAACACGGCGCCCATCGGTTGTTTTGCTCCAATTTCTGAAACAATCTATAGGCTTCAAGAAATATTACGGTAAAATCATTTTTATATATCTTATTGATTGGTGTGTGTAAGTTTGAGTTAAGATTTGTAAGTTTAAATAGTAAATTTTTTTGAATTTTCAGAAAAGACAAACAACTTTTTGGGGAAAAAGACAAAAAACATGATGAAAAAAGTACAGTTTAGTTGAAACTAAACTTTTTGCCAAACAAGGTCTATGAAAAAAGTACAGTTTAGTTTATTTTTAAATAGTTTAGATGTAATCAAACTGTTAAGATATTATTTATATATCATAATTATAATACATATTTTATATTAGTATAGATTAATAAAAAAAAATTTAAAAAAAAACTCACCCCTTCCCTTCCATGACACCAGCAACTTCCCCATCCATGCCGACGATGGGCCTCCCGACTAGATCTGCCCCCCGATGCCGACGAGATCTGAATGTCGACGCGGTTGGACTCGCTGGCGTTTCGGGGGCAATAGGGCTCGTCGGCGCGGGTGGGGTGTCTTGTCTCAGATCGCCGGCGTCGTCCGGGGAAGGGGGGGGGGCGACCAGATAGCGTCGTCGGCCCCCGGGAGGGGGGGACGACCAGATCGCATCGTTGGCGCCTGGGAGGGGGGGCTTAGGTCTCGTCATCGATCGTCGGAGTTGTGGTGGTGGGGGCTTCCTCAGCATCGGTCGGGGGCTGGGGGGTCGAAGGGCTGGGTCGTCGGATCGGTGTGGGGGGGACAGGGCTCATTGCCGATCGCCGGAGTTGGGGGGTGGGGGCTTCCTCGGCATCAGTCGGGGGGTGAGGGGTCGAGGGCCTCCATCAGCCTTGCGTGAAGGGGGATTTTTTTTTAATTTATTTTTTATATATATATTTGTAATTTTTTAGTCTATAATAGTATAAGATTTGGTACATTATAACTATCATACACAAATAACATCTTAATCATTTTATTACATCTTAATGCTTTAAAAATTAGCTATATCAATAGGATATAAAAGGATATACTGTAGTCTTACCCATTGTTTTCTTTTCTTTTTTTTCTTTTTTTTAATTTGTTTTCCCTTTTTTTTTTTCCCCCTTCAGGATTCAGGATATTTCCTGTTTTGTTAAGTTCAATTAATATTCTAGCAAAAAAAAAAAATTCAATTAACTTTACAGAAAAAATTTTTAGTAGATCACCCATGATTGATGTTGTGATGCAATGAGAAAAGGGAAAATTTTAATATAGGCTACGAAAATGTGTTTGTAAGATTTATATTAAAGTATGTTAATTTTATATGCTTATATAATAATAAGATTTTAATTGGACTTAATGTATCAAATAGTGTGTTATCTGGTTGTAGTGGTAGGTTAGTGGTAAATTTCACTCGATTACAAAGCGAGAAGTCGAATCCTTCACCTCTATGATAGGGTAGTTTAGGGCATTAATTCCGGATGGAGAGTTTTTTTTTTTTTTTTTTCCCTCAAAAGTAAATAAACTTCTCTATTCACATATCTAAATTTTTCATTTTCATTTTTTTAAAAAAACTCTCAAACTGATCATAACATTATTAAATCAAATGGAGATGATTTTTTTTTAATTTCATAGAATAATGAGAAAAAAGAAACAATTTTCATATTGCTATTTTTTTTAACATATTTCAAGTTTTGTTTACAGTTTTTACAATATTTAATTATGACAATTTATTTTTCAATCTAACACACATTTTCAAGCATTAACTAATTTTCAATCAAATATTTTAAAACTCCGACTCCATGCTCCAAACGTGTCTTAAATTTATTTAAAAAAGAAAGAAAGAAAGAAAGAAAGAAGAAAAAGAAACACTTTCTATCTCATAAAAGCTCCATATACATGCATACATATATATATTAATATATATTTCATACATCTTTTAAACTTAATGTAAACTATATATAATAAAACCTCAATATGGGCAAATAATTAAGTCCCTGAATTTTAAATATATTGAAACTAGGCTTTATTTGGTATTCAAGTTTGACTTCAACTAAACTGTACTTTTTTATTTCAAATTTTTTTTTTCTGTAAGGTCAACAAAATTTATAGTTAGTTTTAGAAAATCAACAAATTCTAACTTAAAAATTTTATTCAAACGGACGAACCAAACGCAAGCACTTTAAAGTTGTCAAAGAAATAGATTCAGAAAGTAACCAGTGGATGTTGTTATATAGACTGCATACAGTATATCCTCATCACTTGCCTGCCAAAAAGAAATTCTCCTCCCTCATTTTAAGAGGTTGTATTTATAAACAAACCACCTAAACCTAGTAGATTTGCTGGTGGTTTTGCATGGCGTCTGTTTCACCCTGAGCTGGCTACGGACATTTCATATCCTTAATAAAAGGTGCTTGATCAACGGAAAGGATGCACCAGAATGCCGAAAATGATGGTTAAAAAAAAGGTCGGAAGAAAATGAAGACTACTTCAAGGTTTGGAGGAAAAAAAAAACATTATACTTTTTTCTTAATTACCATTCTAATAGGTGTAAATAATTAAGAAAGTAGAAGGCAGAAGCTCATCATCAACTTTTATGGGACCAGCCACCAATGAGTTGCTACAGTGTTAGGGATGTCTTTTGTTTTTCTATTCAAGATGTTTATGAATTTATACTCGGTAATTTATATAAAAGATCTTTTCCGATTAATATGTTACGTAGATTTTATTTATTTATTTCGTTAAGATAAGATTTATTAGCACAGCCAACTAAAGGGCAAGACTCTAGTGGTCACAAACGGAACCACCTCCTCGTCTCTGCAATGAGAACCAGAGTTCAAAACTGAGCAAGCTACAAAATCAACCAAAAAGTTTTTAGCCCTAGGAACCCTAACTATTCCAGTGGTGTCGTCATACAAACTATTGACAAGATAAGTTCGCCGATAGTTTGCATGATATTATGTTCATCATTTGAGTGAAATTGAATTAGACCATTTTTCATTTTGTTAATGCTTCTAAAAGACGTTTCTATAAACAATTATAACGTGAGCTTAAATTACATCAATAATTCTCTTTTTTAAATATATATTTAAAAAAAAAAAAAAAAAACCTTCAAGGGGATTTGATAAATTCATCACTTGTATCATATTATACTAGTTTCATATTATTCCTCATTATACAAACCCTATTTTATTTAAGGGTTTTTTTTTTCAATACATTATTTAAGTTCATTTTGGGTAACTAACTTATTTGTATAGTAGTGTGAACCAGGGATTAAATTGTTAACCTCTCCAAAGAAAACCACAAGCTTTAATAACTTTCTTAACAACAGCAAGCTTAGGCCGTTGGACGTCCACCACAGTGCCGTCGTTGCCCGCCAGCGCCCGGTACTTGTCCTTCCTGGTGAAGCTGGTACACTCGTACGACAACCTCGCCGCGATCAGCCTCTGTATGTAATTGGCCACCTCGTGGCGTCTTCTTCCCTGACCCACACGTCAGCTCGTACGGCAACTTCTCCAAGAGCGTCACCTCGTAAACCGGGCTCGGGTTCATGAAGAAGTAAAACGGGTCCATCCCCTTCCACCCCCTCGCCGTCGTGCAGTGGAACATCTCCATCCGGTTAGCCATCGCCACCGGGACCAGCTCGTCCGTCAGCTCCGCGAACAGCGCCGAGAATCTCAGCAGAAATGGCTCTCGACACGTCGTCCCCTCCGGGCATATCACCAGGTCCCCTTCTTCCAGAAGCCTCTTTATCATGGCGGCGTCTGTGGCTCGGTCGCGGCTCAGCCGCACCGTCTTGATTGGAGAAATGAACTCTGAGAGCCGCGAGAGGGAGTAGGTGACGACGGGGATCGGACGGCCCAGAGCCACCGAGAGGAAGACCGGGTCGAGTAAGGTCCGGTGAGAGCAGACGAAGAGGACTCCGGCCCGGCCAGTGGATTTCTGGGCCTTGGCAGGTGGGCTTCCTTTTATGTGGACCCGAACGCCTAAGGCCCAAAACGCGTAGTACACGATCGGCATCGGAAGAAGAGAACCGACGGCGATTCGCAAGCATGCCAACGGAAACCCGATCGGAATCCAGAGAATGATGAGCAAAGCCCTGACCGGGGTCGGCTTCTGAACAAGACGGCCGTCGTGGAAGACCACCGGCTTCGGAAGCTTCTCGTGGCTTACCGGCTTGACTTGGGGATTTTGAGTGACGACGAAGCTCTCTTTGCACAAAGACATGAACGGGAAATCGGTTTTCCGGTCACCGAGTCCAATATCCGGAGGCGGCGCGTGGAAGAACGCCTTTTGAAGAGCGTGGGCCTTATGCTTCCCTACGAGAACACCGGGAGTTTTGACCAGACCGGTGGCTCTGCCTCTGTAAACATGTATCTCCGTTCCGAAAACTAAGTCGGCGCCCAAGTAGTCCCTCAAAAACGGCTCGACCATGATCTTGGGATTCGCCGTCAAGACGCAGCGTTTCCCGCAGGAGGAGAAGACGCGCCAAGTGTCGGGATGGAGGTCGCCGGAGTAGAACTTGGGGAGGACGGCGCGGGCTACCGACTCGATGTCGGAAGCTCGCAGGCCGGCGAAGGTGGCGAAGATGAGGACGCGGATTCCGGCGGACTCGGAGATGAAGTAGTAGAAAACTCCGGCAAGGGGGGAGGCGAGGAGGAGGAGGAGGAGGCGGAGAATGCCTCCGACTTCGAAGGCGACGAGCGCGAAGTAAGGGAAGGAGCTCCGTCCAGTGAGCAACGTGCCGTCCATGTCGGCCACGACGGTGTCTTTTTCGCGGCCGATGGACTTGCATTGGTCAATGGTTGGGAACGTCGGGAGAGAATTACACTTGTTGGCTGGCTTTTCTAAGCTAGCCATGGTTAATATTATTGAAAATGGTGGTGGTTAGGGTTATTGAGTACTCAGGCTTCTTTTTTTTTTTTTTTTTTTTTTTTTTGAAGGGAGTATTTAGCTAATTGGGGTGGAATATATATATATATATATATATATATATATGATTTTTCCCCCCCCCCAACAAAGGAACAAGCTAATTCCTTGGATTAATCGATAAGACTTTTGTGTTGTTTATTTATAGCTCGGTAGTGATTATTTGCACGTAAGCTTGCGGAGTAGTAGAGAACTATTTCAGTGTTTTTTTTTTTTTTTTTTTTTGGCACATGTGGAGTGTGACTGGTGAATTAGAATATTTTTTATAGAAATAATTACAAAAAAAATCTATCTGTTTTTTAATAACATTATGTATATGTCAATTTTTCAAAAAATAAATTTCTATAATACATATTTTACCTTTTATTATAATTCACGTCATTTTATTTTTTCTTACGTATTCTTTTATTTTCCTTTTTTGTTTTTTTATTTATTTTAATTGTAATTATTTCTTGAATTTTAAATTGATTGCGAAATAACTACATTTATATTCTGTTCTGGTAATACTCATTTTTTCATCCTTCATTTTTTGTGTTTTGCATTATGGGTATGTCAAGAATAATAATTTTTTTAATTGAACATGATTATTCTATTTTTTTTTCTCACTTTTGTAGTCCATGAATATTTGTTTGCGTTATACGTTATCATGTCAAAAATGAGCTTCATCATTTGATTATGAAAAAGGCTATTTTACTACTTCAGCATATACATGAATACTATTTAGAGTTTGCAGTCTACGTTTTTCGTTTCTATAAGAACATTCTTTCATGAATAAAATGTTTCTTCAGCATAATTAACCTCATTATCCTTTAAATTATTATCCTTATTTTTTTATCATTGTCGTATATTTATCTCAATAACCAATTCTTTATTAAAATGATTGCTTGTTAGTATATTTTATGTTATTTTTAAACATATTTCTTAAGTATGATTTTGGTTTCTTAAAAGCCCAATTTTTTAGTATGATTTATGTTTTTTTATGATAATTGTAAAGTTTTTATGATAATTTTTTCTACTATTATTGGTATTGTTTTAATAGTTAGTTTTTAAGGTTTAAATGTGGTATGAAATTACTTTTTTTTTTTCATGATAATTACTATTATTATAATGTTTTTTAAAATATGTTTTTTTTTATGATAATTATTCTATTATTATGATGTCTTTTGCAAGTTTAAAAGTGTTTTGATATATTTCTTTTTTTTTTTTTTTAATTTTAAAAAAGTGTTTTCTATTTCTTTATAATTTTAATTTTTTACATATTTATTGTTAATTTTATCTTAATGATCAATAAATTATTATAAAGATTGTTTTTTTTTTTTTTTTGCATACAGTATTGTACAACTTATATGTGATTATGTGATTCTTTTTTCTTTATAATAAATCAAGTAAAATAATCTTTTTTTATTATAAATATTTGCTCGGTTTGACATATTTTTAGAGATTTTTTTTCCTTTTTATTGATTCTTTACTTGTTTATTTTCAATTCTTAAGTACTTTAAAAAAATTCTTAATTGAAGGGTATTGTGGTCTTTATAAGTATCAATTTAGACATTCATGTAAATAAAAAAAATGAACATTTTTCAAAACATGGTCTCCAATTTAGACATTTATGTAAATAACTCTTTTTTATTTCCATTTTTAATATATGGCAGGTATGACTTTTTATTAAAAAAAAAGTAGGGTTGACTTTTAATGAGGGTAGAATTCCTTTTTTTCCCCCAAACCATGGTTACTTAAACTGTAGCTATAGGAGATCTCCAATGGCACTTCGGTGGGCTCGTGATGCGAGCGGTGGCTGCACAGATCAACGTCGTGATCTTCATTCTTATTCGGCCAGTGGCATACCTCAAATCTTGCGTCGACGACAAGATGAGATCACGAACAAATCTCCAATCGCGATGGAGAAAGAAAGGTCGTGATCTTCAGTTGGTGATTAGACGTTTCGCGCGATCGCGATCTATAGATTACGCACGTTTCCTGGATCTACGATGATTTGCGGCGGTTTTAAAAGCTTTGTGAACAATCTCGTCTGTGAAACGACGTATCGCGAGCTCAATCGCGATCTGCAGACGACGCACTTAGATCTCCGGTGATGGGGCGACGGCGGATGCTCTCGTAAGCTTCAGGACGTATTCTCTAGTGATATGACAATGACGACAGAAGCGGCGGCGGCGGTGGCGACAATAATTGGGGATTTAGGGTTAGGGTTTGATTGAATTAGGGCTTAATTTGGGATAATTTTGGGTACATTTGTAATTTATAAAATTTAATAAGAATTAACATAATTATTTGCAATTATTAATATTTATTTAGTAAATCCTTTTTTTTTTTTAAGAATACTTAGTAATATTTAGATTTACTATTTACATAACAAGTATAAAATACAAGACAAATAAAGAATTTACGTGTAAATAGAATTGTTTCTTAGTAAATATAAAGATTTACTATTATTTATTTAGTGAATTTTTTAAAAGAATACTTAGTAAATATTAGATTTACTATTTACTTATTAAAGGATTTACGTGTAAATGCCATTAAATATATAGATTACTATTATTTCTTACTTACATTTGGATTTACTAATTTTATCTATTTTATAAATCCATTTTATTTTATACATTATATCCATTTATTTATTTTGTAAATATTTGGATTTACTGATTTAGATTTGTTAAGCAAATATTATATTTACTGGTTTTGTAATTTAATTTCCATTATACTTGGTAAATCCACTTTACTATTGAGTAAATATTATTATTTACTCATAAATTTTATTATTTACTAAGAATTAATAAATATGTAAATATATTATTTTCTGACAAATATTATATTTATTAGTAATGTATTAACAGATCTATGATTTATTAAAAATAATAGTACTAACAAAAATTCGATTTACTAATAAATAAATCATGTGATTATCAATATACATGTAAATTTCATTATTTACTGTTTTATATTTAAAGAGTAAATATCATATTTATCAAGTTAATATTAGATTCAGTAATAAATAAATCAGATAAATACCTTTATTTATAAATAAATATCATTGTTTACTATTTTCCATCTAACAAGTAAATATCCTTATTTAATGTTTGTTTTTTTAAGTTAATAGATTAATATTACGTATATACCCATCAATGTTAATAATAAAAAAATTTATAGTTATTTTTAGTATTCACATTTTCTTTTATAAAATTTTGAATGCTACAAAAAGCCCCAATTTATCCTCAAATTCAGCCCAAATCTAGCCCTAATACTAACCCCCAAACATGTCAGCCACCACCGGTTTTGGCCAGGGAGCCGCTGGAGGATACGGTCATGGAGACAAAGAATAAGAAACCGCGGGATCGCCGGAGATTTTGCGTTGCCGTCGATGAGATCTCGTTAGATTTCATCGCAATTCCCACCTTGTGGTCACGATTCCAATTTGACGCAGAAAATATTCGCGATTTCTGCCATTGAGATTTGCAAATCTCACCGTCGATCATGCTCGCAATGGAGTTGGCGACGGCATCGGCCGTGAATCTCGCGACGGAGACGAGATATGGGAAGTGATTAAATCAGGCGAAGAGATTGTGATTTCCTCCTGAGCTTGTGGCTTTCGCCATCTCGCCAGAGTTCTTGGCGTCTAGTTCGCGACCTCCGATGGCGGTGATCGGCATTGACAATGGTGAGGTCTACTAGGGTTTCATATTTTTAGGTGTGTTGTTTGAGTGTTCTCGAGGACTGTAGGTGGTTCTAAGTGGTTTTGTTTGTAAGGGATATTTTGGAGATTTCCTATTTGAATTTAAAAACAATATGCTATTTTGCATCTCAAATTTTACCACCTGTTATATTTATATTGTTAAAATTATAAAACTCAATATACTAGTTTGGTCTTTCTCCCATAATTAAATTGATAAATGTGGTAAAAGTGTAAAGAGTACTTGTCGTTTTCTTTCGCTTTTTATTCTTTTTTTATAATTTCTTTCCTTATATATTTTCCATAAGTAGCCAATACATTTCATGGAGTTTTTTTTTTTTAATTACTATTTGTTTTTGGTTCCGACGAGGATAGTGGAGACAAAATAAGGAATCATTAACAGGTATAACAATAATGTATAACCGATTCGAATTTAGAACTATTTTGATAAAAATAAGCATTAAATTTATTAGGCTATATATTTATAATTATTTTATTTTTTTTTTATTTTGCTAGAAAGAGAAATTAGAGATTAAGGGTCACGTACCCAGATATTTATGAGATGGAAATGCTTTCTTGTGTGACATAAATTATTAACAATGTGGGTTTTCTGATACAATTGGTCTATCATGATGAGATTGAACTAAAATCAATTGTTTATCAAGAAATCTACGAGAAGCTTTGCCTTACCACCAAATAACCAATGGTAAATGTACATACCTTATGCACATGGATATGTGTGGATAACTTCTCTACAACAATTTGAATAAAAGAAAAAGAAAAAGAAAAAAAAAAAAAGATGGCATAGACGTGCATTGAATGCATATCCATTTATATCTAAATCAATCGTGGTCTATAAATTCTGACTTTGATATCATGTTAAATGAGCTTATTTAAAATTCATCTCCAATAACTAATTTAAGTGAAGATGAAATTCAATTCACATATAAACATCATAATAGAGATAATTAAATTCACAATTAGACAGGTTTCACCCATTCTATCTCGTGTCCTGACGATATCCACTAATGTGTGTGCATGAAGATATACATTAATATAATTGAAAACTCAGGTGTTTCTTTTATTGAAATTGCTTGGGGCAATGTTTTTTTATTATTATTTATTTATATAATTGAAAACTCGTGCCATACAAATGTGGATTCGATTTGTTAAAAATACAGGTGTTTCTTTTATCGAAAATGCTTGGGGCAATGTTTTTCTATTATTTTTTATTATATAATTGAAAACACGTGCCGTACATATGTGGATTTGATTTGTTAAACATTATAGTTATAGAGATCTAAATCGTTTTTATTATTTTTTCTTGATTTATTATTCTCTTAAAAGTTCAGTTTTGTGAAGAAAAAAATATTTAAGGAATTGCACATGATTTTAAAAGAAGTCGATAATTAGATATAAAATTTATTAGGAGGTACTAAAAAAAAACAATAGAGAGGACCACGGAAAAAAGTTTGAGTAGGGATACAATTGGAGAAAATAATTTCAAAAGGGCATAAAATAAGTGTGTGTGTGTGTGTGTATATATTTGTATAAGTTTATAACTGAAAGACAGACAAAACAAGAAACGATATGTGGACGATGGGGAGGAGGTTTTATATATGTTTCATCTAGAAAATAGTAAACTAGAGATGGCCACATGAAATATTTACACACACACACACCACACACACACATATATATATATACCATTCCTATGTATATAGATGACAACATTTTTTAAAAGCATTACTATTTTATAGGAGTTACAAGGGGGAAAAAAAAAATTTTAAATAGTCACGCATTTGATAGAAGTTAGCTAATTACGTCAATAATTTATTAGGAGGTAGTATGAATAAGTAGTAGTTGAGAGAGTTACGGAAATAAAATTTTGGGTAGGGAGACCTTTGAGGGGAAAAAAAAAAGTTATAGATAGCAAATTAATTGAAAAGTACTGTGGAAAATAGAAATTGAGAGGGTCGCTAAAAATATTGTATATGAATATGGTTGATAATGTATTTTAACGAGGAAAAAAAAGAAGAAAATTAAACCATTAATGAAAGTAAAACGAAAGAAAGCACAAACACAAGAACGAGAGAGTGGACACCTTTTTTTTTTTTTTTTTGATAAAAGAGAGTGACACTTGACATATGGAGACCGAATACACCAGAGTGACACTTTTTTTTTTTTTTTGATAAAGAGAGTGACACTTCACATATGGAGACGAATACACCAGAATGACACTTTTTTTTCTTCTTTTTTTTTTTTTGGCTTAAAAGAGTGACACTTATATACATGTAAAACTTATTTCAACATGGGTAAAAGAAACAAAGGGAAAAGAAAAAAAGGGGGGAAATTCAAGAAAGCTTAAAAATAAAAAATAAAAATAAAAAAGCATCATGTAGATGGATTGAGAGGACTTGAAAATTAAGAAAATTGCTCACAAGGTGATTATGAGAAAATTGTAAGTGAGGACGGTCTATAAAAAAAAAAGAAAAAAAAAAAGAGGAAAGAAAGGAAGAAGAAATATTTGAATAGAGATATATTTAAGAAAAATTTTAGATAAACAATTAATACAAAGACATTATAAACGTGTATATTAAAGATCACCTCTAAAACTTAAATTTATTAAAGATAAAGAAAAAGAAAAGTAAAGAAGAAAGCAAAAAAAAAAAAAAAAAAAAAGGGAAATAAACGTGTTGGCTGGGAAGGGTGAAGGTAAGGTAAGACAGGTTTAATTTGGGTCACGACATGATAACACAACATGAACTTGACATAAAAAATACATATTAGGGTTTGGAAAAAAGGGTGCTTTGGTTTTGGGTTAAATCTGCATAACACGATAGAAAATGGGTTTGGTTTGGGTCAATCCAATGGACACGAAATCAACCTACAACAACCCGTTCAAAATTTTGTACAATTCTGGTTAACTTGGTGGTGGTTTTTTTGGATGAACTAATCATGAGTTTATATAGTTTTGTGTTTTGAATTGCCCTTTTGTGATGAACTAATTATGGATTTGTATGATTTTGTTTTTTATATTGATATTATGTGATGGTATATTGCTTAATTTGCTTAATATGTATTTTAATTGTATGTTAAAATATTTATAAAACAAAATGTCCTTATTTCTGGTGGGTCAACGGATTGCAGGTCAATGGCCGTGTTGTGTTAATCAACCCAAATAGTGTGTTGGCGGGTCGGGTCGGATTCCAATTTTTAGTTCATATGCAAATTCTGATTATAAAATGGAAATAACTCGCTAGAAATTAATGATTTTTAGTTTTTATTGTAGATTTTATATGAGAAAATTAGTAATAACATTGCTTAATATTATGGATTTAAATACAATTTTTTTTTTTCAATTTAGTTTGTGATAAACTTAGACATGCCTTTCTTTTTGTGAAGAATTTTGGGTTCATGGGCTTGTAATGGTGTTAGTGCCGTATATAGAAGATAATTTTTTGAATGATTGCTTGATTGTCTATAATGAGAAGGAAATTGCTGCTAAATTTGTGTAGTGAAACAATTATAAATGAGTTTGTCTCTATGGAAAGATCGTCGAGTATAACTTGTGTTTAAGAAAAGAAAATGATATTTTGATATATATGAATTTAACATATTCTCTCTTTTATTGAGAGAATAATATTATTTACAACTGTATAAATTTTTATTTTATTTTTTTTCATTTTTACAAGTGATTTATTAGACTTGAAGTTTAAATATGTGAAATTTTAATGGCTATGATATTATAAATATATTAAGATTAGCACTTCAATTTCAAGTTCTTTCTTGTATTATTTTTATTTTTAATTGCATATAATTGATAGTAACATGTTTTTCTATTTAGATATAATACTGATATTCATATGTCAATATATCATGAATTTAATAAATAAAAACGGTTTCATAAATAGAT
Source organism: Ficus erecta (assembly GCA_008635985.1). NCBI lineage: Eukaryota > Viridiplantae > Streptophyta > Magnoliopsida > Rosales > Moraceae > Ficus > Ficus erecta. The sequence continues at coordinate 1,486,638 of BKCH01000009.1, forward strand.
ATATATGTTAATATAATCTTGATTAAAAAATTTTTTGATCCCCTTATCAATAAGTCCTGACTAGTAATATTGATTTATCATGTACTTGTTTAGTGGTAGAATTAAATGAGGAGGAAACAAAAAAATATAACAGAAATTTATCATGTTCGTGTTTTTTTTTTTTTTTTTTTTTTGGGTGCAGAATTGAGCAGAATTTTCTTTGATTTGATATCATGAAGTCTAGGATTGTACTCTGATAACCCAAGTAATGAATGAAGCACAAGAAGCATGCAGATGAAGGGAATTAGCAGATAAATTATTATTATTATTATTATTTACTTTTGTTTCAGTAATGTTCTATTGGAGACCAGCAAGAACGAAAAAAGAGCACCATGATTAAAGTTTCATTTGTAAGAAAAAAAGTCTTTTGGCTGCAGAGGAATAAAGGACCACTTTTGGACAAACCAAGGCCACAGTCTCCCTCCACAGTTGAAAAAAAAAAAAAAAAAAAAAAACAGTGAAAAACGGGACAAACATATTTGTTGCTAAAAGCAACCGCAGTCCCCATCAAAGTTAGAACTTTTCTGTGTCTTGTCTAGTTTCTCTTGTCTGGTTTCTTCCAACTTTCCTTTTCCAAAAGTTTCATTTCCAGGTTTTTGAGACAAAGCTAACGCAAAGGGTGTTTCTGAAAGAGCTTGGAACCAACACAAGAGGCCCACCTTAAGACAAAAATAAAATAATAATAATAATAAAACTCCAGCCTTGAAGAACTCATAACAGTCAGCCCTAGAATTCTTTTCCCTACTCATTTTACTGGAAGAGTACGATTCAATTTGATAGGAAAAAGAACAAGAGAAGAATAAAATTCACTAAGATGTGAAAACATTCAAGAATAACCACTTGTATTATCAGAAGAATTCAAACTCCAAGTATGGACCTGATGACCTATCTGAGTCCGAAGTCGCCTTGTTATTTGGAGGCACTGTTGTTGACTTGAGTGCGTGATTTAACAATGCTAGATCGATAGGTTTCGGAATCTCCGGCGGGTGAGTACTACGGATTAGCGCCCAATTAACACTTTCAAAGAAAGGATGCTGCTTAATTTCGGTTGCACCTCTCTTAAATCCTAATCTCTTTGCGGGTCCTTTGCAAGTAGGCCCCGGATAAGATCCTTAGCAGCGAAACTAGCATTTGATCCTTCGGGGAATTTGAGGGACTGTCCCACAACGTTAAATAGCGTCTCTCGGTTTCCACTGCCTTTGAAGGGTGTCCTGCCATGAAGCAACTCGTACAAGAAAATACCGAAAGTCCACCAATCAACAGCCACTCCCATGGCCATCCCCTCTTATGATATCCGGAGCTAGATATTCGTGAGTTCCAACGAAGGACATGGAACGGGCATTCGTTGGCTCGGCAACGAGTACGGGGAGCGAATCCGAATTCGTCAAGCTCGTTTTTGCGCTTCTCGTTTTTTCGCTTCTCTCCTTGGCGGTCTTAGAGCTAAAAATCGAGGCTTGAAACAAGAAGGCTGCAAGCAAGAAGGTTGCACACAAACCGGCAATTTGCAGGCCGGATCAATGCACGACGGCTCAATGCAGTATGAGGAGATTCTACAAGCCGTCTCGGTATCGGACTGAACAAGAGTTGGACTCACAAAACATCTTAATGACAAATCAAAATCCGAAAGCATTATATGCCCATCCTCCCTAACCAGAACATTTTCGGGTTTTAAGTCCCTGTACACCACTCCCATCATGTGGAGATACTCTAAAGCAAGAAGAACTTCCGACGAATAAAAACCTGCAGGTAAAACAAAGTTCATTTCAAGCTCTAACACAATATACTCACCCTGCACATCTACAGTTCTAACTAGTAACAAATATACATTTCATAACAAACATATAGAAACAGCCATTGTTTTACCAACCTAGCGGCTTGCTCTGTAAAGTGCTTGCCCGGTTGGCGTTGACGAAGAGTGTGAAGATCCCCACCACTGCAAAACTCCATTAACAAGCAAGAGAACTTGTCGGTCTCGAAATGCGAGTAAGAGTGGGAAGAAAGGGATGGTCCAACAGACCCAAGATGTCTTTCTCGGTCTGAGCTCTCACCAACTTCTTCCTCCCGGCGAGCATGCCTTTATCCATCACCCTTGATCGCGAAAAGGCAACCCATTCCCCTTAACTCCGCCAGATAAACACTCCCAATATCCCCCACAACCCAGCTTCTTCAAAAGCCTGAAATGCCCCCAAACCCAAGTCCCCATCTTTCCCTCCTTTCACGCACTGAATCGCGTCCCATCGGATGTCATTCCCCTTGTGCGGCTTCGACGGGCAGAACCTCCTGCTGCTGCTGAAGCTGCTCTCGTTCCCGCTCTCTTCTCCTTCGCGGAAGGCTGCAGACTCAGCGGCGTTCTTGTTGGTCTCGGCGGCGCTGCTGCTGCTACTCACGCTGTTTGTCGGATCCGGAAACAGTGCCGCTACAGAGGCTGATACTGACGCTGGTGACGGAAAGCGCTGTCGTGGGTTTCACTGTTCTTGGGTGGTTTGTTGTCCTCCTCCATTGAAGCGGTGGTGCAGAGAAGTTGTTCGATGAAAGTCGTAAGAGAAGAGGAGGGTGATTTTTTTGGGGGATAAAAAAATGTGGGTCAGGTCAAGTTTGGAGGTGGGGTGTGACCGAGGCGGTCAAAGGGGCGGGCGAGAGAGACGCGGGCGCGAAGATAGCAGCTGAAACCTGAACATATGGGAGGAGGGAGGGACCCAAAAAGGAGGGTGAAAAACGGGATTCAAATTTGAAATGAGTGGTCTGAGAGAAGAACTGGGTCTGGGTGAGAGACCCAATGCCCGAGTTGGGGTTGGAGTTAGAGTCCATTTCTCTCTCTTAGCCCTCTGTCCTAGAAGATACAGCTTGGAGACAAAACAAAAACGCAGAGGAAGAGAGAGAAAGAGAAAGAGAGAGATAGAGAGAGAGAGAGTGTGTTGAGTTTCTGTTTACGAGGACGACAAAAGCGTTTCAGATTTTCTAAACAAACGTAATTTTTTTTTATTTTTATTTTTATAAGTACAACCCTATAACTCAGGCTAATACCGTTACTCAGGTAAGGTTCAATTATACGGTGCAGTCAAATGTATGGGTTTTTGGGCTTTGAGGGGAGAAGAGCGAATCTTGACTGGATGAAGTACTAATGAATCTTGACCGTTGATCGATGCTAGAATCTTGGGGTCATGTATGAGAGATTTGTCATTTGTGCTGTTCTATTATAGATGGAATATTTTAGATTTTTTCCTATCATATTTTAAATTTTTTCCTAGGAGCGTTTGTAGAAAATTTCATTTTTTTAAGTAAATAGGATTTTTCTTTTTTTGATAATGACGTTACCTGTAATCGGAGTGATCATGAATCGGAGTGGATAGGATTCGAAGTGGGCTGGTGGATTCGGAGTCAGAATATACTGTTTACTTGGGTTCCAGGAATCGGAGTCGGAATCACTGTCAATCCCATTCATGCGTTTACTTAGAACATGAATCGGAGTCAGTTACTGTAAATTTACTTATATACCCTTTCAGTTAATTTTGTGTTTTCAATTTAAATAAGTAGATTATATACTAATTATTTTAATACTAAAATGATTATTTTTTGTGCTACTAATTATAGACTATTTTCTTGAAATATATGTTTATTTTTTAAAAACATAATGTTGAGATAAGTAATTTATATGCTAATAGTAATTATATTATGAAGATTATTTTTTAAATAAAAAAGTCAAATTTTGAGATAAATAGTTTATTCTAGTAAATATTTGAAGATTATTTTTTAAATAAAAAAGTCAAATTTTGAGATAAATAGTTTATTCTAGTAAATATTTAAATTTTTTTGAAATATAAATTTGCTTAAAAAAATTAATGTTGAAATATATTTCTAAAATTAAAATTTTGTTTGTAGTTGATTTATTATGGCTCACTTTTTTAATTTTGCTAGAGTATTAAAAATTTTAAAAAGTAACATTAAAAAATTTAAAAACAAATATAAGATATGATATAATCATCTTTTAAACAAAATAAGTTTCAAATCATAAATATACCAAATAAGTTTCAAATTGGGGACAAAGTAGTAATTTAACTTTAATATCAAGAATGAGAGTGCTAATCCAGTGGAGGGGCTTGGGATTGCCAATCCCCTTATTCAATCCCAAATTAGTGTGGGCCCCACACAATTTCACTCCCATTCCAGGATTAAAATAAGTAAGTAAACATGAGATTGATTCATATTCCCCATTCCGATTCCCTATTCCTGTAAGGTAAACAAGCCATTAAATCATTACTCAAATTACGTTTTGTGTGTGTGTGTGTGTGTTTCTTTTTTTTTTTTTTTTTTGCTTAAAGATATATTGAGTATAGGAGGAAAAATATTTCCACTATTGGATATTAGAAATATTTGCCAAAATGACTTTACAAAGAAAAGTGAAATTAGGAAAATGACTTTCCCAATTTTTTTCTATTTTTTTATTAAAAAAATGCTGACCATATAAATAATGAATATTTAATTCATAAAATCATTTAAAATATAAATTAAAAGCTTAAAAAAAAGTGAAAAAAATAAATGATCGTGCCTTATTTGTTTCTTCCTCCCGAGTTCCCACCCACCCCCAAATTTGTCAAGCACTCCGGCGTTGATGGCCGGCCACTCTCCATAATCTTCATCCATCAACGTTCAAAAGAGCTCGTTAAAACAACACATAAGAGCCTGGGATGTCGGAGTCGTTCCTTCCGCCGTCGCCGTCTTAGTCATTGCAGCCGGCCACGTTGCGGCCGATGTCCCCCACCTCCGAGGTTTGGTGAAAGTGTTAGACATGTGATATATTTTTCAAATTTTCAATTATTGATTTTTTCTTTTAAAATTTGTTTGATTAATGAAATTTAGATAATGGATTGTGATTTACTATTAGGAATTTTTATTGTGGAGCTTTTAATTGTACAACATTAATTTCATTGTCTTTTGATATTCAGAACAACCACTGAAAAAGGAACAATCATAAAAATGTTCCAAACCCATTGGTCGTTCTCTTAAAATAATGATTTTGTTTGTTTGTTCTTATTTATTTGTTTGTTTGTTTTTTGTTTTTGTTTTGTTTTGTTTTTGTTTTTGTTCTGTTTTTACTTTTGCTTTTTAATTTTATATGATTATGTTAGTTTAGGAGTTTGATAAATGATATAGGTATTCTCAAAAAAAAAATTGAAAACATTATGTGAAAATTTTCTGAACGACCGTTTGGTTGTTCTTGCCAAATAGTTATTATTATTTCATTCTTAAACAAATCAATTCAAATAGTAAAACTGAAATTATCTTAGTAAACTTCCTTAGCTGCAATTTGGAAAATCCCTAAAAATGGAAACATTATTTTTTCTTAACAAATTCAGTATTCTTTGTCAAAACTTCAATAAATTTGTTAGGTTTATGTAACTATTTCGATAAACAAATGATTGTGTTGATCTATACATGAACATGTTTGTATGATGAGACATGTGAATTATGGTTACTTTTTATTGGAAAATGACATGTGCGTACTCATAAAAAAATAATAATAAAAAAAGAGGAACTACCATGATTAGTTTACGAACGACCAGTTGGTCGTTCTGACAAATAATGATTTGGTTTTGGTTTTGGTTCTGATACACCAACTATCGTAAAAAAAAAAATATCACAATCACGATCACAATATTATAATACTATTCATAACACTAATCACTATATGTTTCATGAAAGAACCAAAAATATAGAGGAGGAGGTTGATAAGGCAGAATTGAGTATGTGAAATACCACAAGAGCCGGCCGGAAAGGCAGAGGAAAAGAGAAGGATTTTTATAAAAAGGACCAAGATGATTCTAAGCCTATAAAACACTTTGAATGATAATGAAATGTAATGTTTTCTATACTTTGATCATCTTGTAGGATTTTTATATTGTTATCTATTTGCGTTATTGGGTTACAATATGGTTATTTGTTTTCATATGCAAAGACAACATTGGTATTTTGTTTTGAATTTTAATGGGATTGTGTTAACTGTGACTATTTTGTTTGTGAAAATCACATATGTATAATCAGGAAAGACCGTGAAAAGTTATAGAACAGCCGTCTGATCGTTCCATCCAAATGAAAGTCTTTCTTCACTTTAGTTTTTTTTTTAATAAATGAAAAATAAAAATAATCAAATGATGGTCTTTCTTTATGTATGATTTGCCTCAAAACCCTCAGAATGACCACGAAGGAAAAGTAATGACCACTAAAATTTTAAGAACAACCATTTGGTCGTTCCTTCTAAATAGTCCCCTTTTTTTGCTCCTTTATTAATTTTTTTTTAAAAGTGAAATTTAATGATAATAAAACCTCTTAAAAAATAAATAAGTGCTTTTTAGCATGGATTTATCTCAAATAACAAACAATCATACATATTGTCTTGAAATTAACTTCACTTTAATATCACAAGTAATATCTCACAACGTTGATGACTAAGTTTTAATACACTATTTCAAAAGGTTAAGTTAAAATTTAAGCTTTTCATGACATTATTATTGTTAGTAGTCCAAAACATTATGAATTTCAATTACACTATGCAAAAGCCTCAGAACGACTACGAAAAAAGAAGAACGACCACTAAAATTTTCGAAACAATCAATTACTGTTGACGTCAATATTCGGGTGTGCCATTATTGCCTAAAAATTGAGTGACTATTGAAGAATTTGGGGTGGTTTTTGGGTTTCTCTCACACGAATGCCTCCTCTGCTCCAGTTCCCATAGTTTGGGTTTTTTTTTTTTTTTTTTCCCTTCTTATTATGAGTTATTAAATCTAATATATTTATTTTTTATATTTTTTTAAAAGAAGAAAGTCAATTTCCTAATTAAAATTTTTGGAAAGTCATTTTACAAATAAAAGAAAGTGAAAAGGTCATTTTGCCAATTACCTCTAGGATATTATAGATCATTTATGGAGTAATTGGTCCAAATAGTCCCTGACCCTTTAAAAAGTGACGGTTTGGTCCCTATTTTATTTTTTTTGGTCGAGAAGACCCTAAACTCTTAAATTGTTGGCCATTATGGTCATTTCCGTCCAAATCTGTTAAATTTCTAACGGAATGTATTATGTACAATGCATGATCTAATTGGTGAGGATAGTTTAGTAATTCAATAATAATTCATTTAATAAAAATTAAAAAAATCATTAACAAAAAAATAAAATTCCCTTTTCTCTCTCCCCTCTTTCTCTCTTCAAAATCGACGACACCATGGGGGGGACCCAGATCGGCCAACTTTGGGGGGGTGGATGGTGGTGAAGACGTAGGGGGGGACCCAGATTGGCAAACTCAGGGGGGGGGGGTGGGGAAGGAGGGAGGGAGACGGGCTCCGGTTCCGACTCCAGCGTTGGCGTCGGATCTAGGGGGGTGGGAGAGGGAGGGGAGGGGAGGGGAGAGAAAGAGAGAGGTCTCTCCTTTTTAAAAAAAAATATATTTTTTAATATTATTATATGAATAAGGGTATTTTTGTCTTTTCATAGGTATTTTCCTTCAAAAAGCACAAAACGTGCTTCTCATGTGATCATTCTGTAAGTTTTTTAACGGAACCAGATGGAAATTACTAAAATGGTCAAAAAATAAGAGTTTAGGGTTATCTCAGCAAAAAAAAAAAAAAGAAAAAAAAGAAAAAAAAAAAAGAAAAAGAGAATAGGGACCAAATCGTCATATTTGAAAAAGTTCAGAAACTATTTTGGCCAGTTACTCTATATTAATAAAAAGTGGGTTTCATAAAAGTTTCTTTCTTTTTTTTTTTTTTTTTGTTGTTATAATGTGGTCGTTTTCCTTTTTTTTTATTTTGTTTACTCAGCACATGTTTTTAAAATATAATCAAATACAATTTCTTTTATTTACTTAGAAAAATAAACTATACACATTTTCCAAAAAAAAAAAAAAAAAAATTCATAGTACCATTTCTAAAATTTCCCTTCTAATTTTCATATCCAAAATCAAATCAATTTGAAAATGCTCCAAAACAGAAATTTTCTTTTCGTTATATATATATATACACTCTCGATGATGTTATATATATTTTTTAATCTTTTATGATTCTGACGAGATTTAATCATTTAGACTTATAATAAGTATTTTAATTTTTTTAATATAATGCCGGATCAAACTTGTGTTACTGGTCTACTCAAACGCATGCCCATCACATCCTATTTCATGCCATTTGATCACATGGTCATTGGAAAAAGGTTAGTTTTTTCATTTGTGAATTAATATTTAATAAGAGCACTATAGATTTTGCTCAAAGATTCGAGTGGATATTCCCCCAGCACCCAAGTTTGGAGCAGGTATGGATAAATGAGGCCCACGTTCAGGAAAGTTTATGATGGCACTTTGATTCAAATTATTTACTGATGAGAAAGAAAATTTTGAATATCGACCCTCTGCCTGTATCATAATAATAAGTATCCCATTCATTTCCTGCAAATCAATTTAAGACCAAGAAAGCGAAAATAAAGAAACTTGTTATCATTTCTGTCATAGTTATCTGATTTTACAGATCAAATTTTTAACTATAATGTACCCAACATGACGCTGCATTTAATCAAATCAGAATCTTTTAAATATCCACTGGGGAAAAAAAAAACGTATACCAATTCAAGCATATGACAAACACAATATGATAAATGGTAGTCGACGATATTGATGCTGAAATAGTCAGAAAAATAATCAAGTCACGAATTTATATAAAAGTTACAGTTATATATAAACATGCATTCTTATCTGACTGTTGTACTAATTGTATTTCTTTATGTATGCTATTATAACAACTAATTAATTGATTTTATTATAGTTTTTTTTTAATAACACTTGTCTTTTATATCAACAATTGCTAAACAGTATCATGTCATATATATGTAATTTTACACAAAAGTACAAGTAAGTCAATTAGTTGTTATAAATAGTTTATTAAAAAGTATTCGATTCGGATAAAAATCAATTCTTATATATTTTACAGATATGGTAAATGCATGCTACTCATTAGACTATCTCCAATGCATTCGTCTATACTAATGCTGTATTTGTTACAAAAATGTGTGAAGAATAACATTATCTTACTTTATACCACAATGCATAATGCTAATTCTTATGTTGTTTTTATCTTTTGTCATTATTATTGTGCTTTTGAACTTGTAAAAGTGAACACTTAGTATTTAAATAATTAAAAATGAAAACATTGTAATGATCATATGGTGAAACTCAAGCAAACAATCAATAAGAATTAAAAGTTAAATATGACCTTGACTATAGTTTGTGATAAATTTATCACAAAATTTAGCGTATGATAAATTTGGCATCAAATATAGCATCCATTGAAAAGTAATTTTTTCATCAAATCTTAAAATTTACCATCGATGTAATATTTTAGTATTGTATTAGAGATGCGCTCAGTCATTATATATTCTTCACTAAAAGCAATACCTAGATTCTGAGGCAGTTGTCGTAGCCTGTGCAGGTATAAATTTTCCTTATATGTAATAATAATATTTGAAAGTTCGGCATGGTATGTAGTTTTATTTTTTACCATTATTTTTTATTTTAATGATCTTTAGTTTGAGGGATTGCAGTGTACATGGTGTAATCTATTACCAAAATGGGGAAAAAGATTGGGGAACAACATTGAAAAGTGCCTTGAAAGACTTGGTCATTATACTTCTACCATATTCATTAATCCATTTATATATTTGCCATTTATTGGCACCAATTACAGCGACTAGACATCTAAAAATTATATTTTACGTCGGGCTTTATATGTTTAAATCGGTGGTTTTCATCTCCTAAAGCAATACTAAAGAAAGTAACAGTTATGTACAGTGTTCTTATCATATATATATATATATACATAAATATTTTCCCTCTATGAGGCAATCTCGAAGTGGCACATGTCAAATTTTCTTGGTCAGCTTTCTATATATGGATGTAACACGCCGAGGCCTAAGAGGCCAACGCGTAAGTTGAACTATCTCTTAGAGTGCAATCCAAGAAGAAGCACCTCTCTTCAACTATCTCTCTCTCTCTCTCTCTCTCTCTCTATATATATATATATATATATATTTATTATATCAACTCAATCATGTCATTTCCATTATCTCTCAAGAAAAAATTGCTGTCTGTCAACTGATTGCATTCAGAATATGAAGTTGGCAGATTTCTTTGCTGCCTTTTCCCTCTTCCTCGCATGGCAATTTATGCTATTTGGTAATATCTTAACAAGTAGTTTGAGGTTGTTTTGTTTTGTTTTGGTTTTTTTGTTTTTTGTTTTTTCTTTGAAGCACATTAATAATCTTTCTCGCTTTCAAATTTTAATTAGTGATAATCTAAATACCAATACATTTTGAACAACTCATATTATCATAATATTTCATACTTGATAATTAAAATTGTGTGATTTTGTGTCACTGTATATGTTCACAAAATTTGCTTCCATTTACATGCAGGAAATGCAAAAGCACATACAGTCACGTTCTACGTGCACAACAAATGCCCATTCCCCATATGGCCAGCCACCGCGCCAAACAACGGCTATCCGGTCCTAGAGGACGGCGGATTCTACCTGCCCTCGGGCCAAACTCGTCGCATCGTCGCGCCGTGGAAATGGACGGGCCGGTTGTGGGCCCGGACGCGGTGCAACTTCGCCTCTAATTGGAACCGCGCGTGCCAAACCGGGGACTGCGACGGAAGACTCCAATGCAACGGCCTAATTGGCACCCCACCAGCCACACTCGTGCAAATCTCAGTCCAAGCGGACCAAACAAAGCCCAACTTCTACGACGTGAGCTTGGTCGACGGCTACAATCTCCCCGTCTCGGTCTCCGCTCGCCCCACCTCGTCGAAATGCGCCATCGGAGGCTGCGGGAAGAATCTGAACAGTTATTGTCCCGTCGAGCTCAGGGTGTTGAACGACGAGGGCCTAGTGGTGGCGTGCAAGAGCGCTTGCTTGGCGTTCGATTTGGACATTTTTTGTTGTCGAAATGAGTTCGGAAGCCCCGAGAAATGCGGGCCAAGCGTGTACTCGAAGATATTCAAGGACGCTTGTCCTTGGTACTACAGTTTTGCTTATGATTCGCCGCCTCCGCTGGCGACCTGTTCTGCTAAAGAGTACGCCATTACTTTCTGTCCCTCGACGTGGGGTGGTGGTCCTCGGAATATCACCGTCGGCGGTAATACTGACGTGGCTCGTTGAGGAAGTTTTCTGCTTTTGACGATTGGTGGTTGGAGTTGGAGATAATAAGTTGATGTGTAATGGAAGCTTTTTTATTTGGATATGTAAAATTCGTTTATAATTTGTTTTAAATTTAGTTTACTGTTAGGTTGTTATTAATGTTTTTGCTATATTTCAAGATATGGGATGGTTGAGTTCAAGCTAATGTATCAGACATGTCATTTTCATTTTCATTTTTATTTTTTGGTTGGAAATTAATATTGGAGATGGCGTTTGTTATGAAAAATTCGTCTTCAGCAAAAACCCTTTTCACTTTTTTCCTCAAAGCTGTTGAAAATAATTTTGGACCAATCAAGTAAAAAGTAGAAAAGGGCAAAAGTGATGTAAAAGACTTCATGATAGTGAAATTATATTAAAATATATATATATATATATATGTGGATGCTATTTCAAATTAATTTGACAAAAAACACGGCACCTTCATGATAATTTCATAAAACTCGAGGGATCAACATATTTTTTTCCTTTTTTTTTTAAGTTATTTTTTTCCCATTGTTATTTCATTTACTAAAAAATTTATAGTTATACATGCAAGAAACAATGATCGGAAGACCTTTCTCAAAAAAAAAAAACAAACAAACAAACAAAACAAAAACAAAAAAGGGGAAAATCACCAAAATGACATAAATTTAGAGATCCTTGTACAAATATGAAACAAAAAGTTAACACTAGATCAATATGAAATAAAATTAAACTATTTTAACTAAAATTTAGTTTAATGACATAAATTTATAGTTATATATGCAAGAAACAATGATCGGAAGACCTTTCTCTAAAAAAAAAAAAAACAAACAAACAAAACAAAAACAAAAAAGGGGAAAATCACCAGAATGATATAAATTTAGAGATCATTATACAAATATGAAATAAAAAGTTAACACTAGATCAATATGAAATAAAATTAAACTAAATTTAACTAAAATTTATGTCATGTTGGTTAAGAGTGGAAAATTTATGTTCGGTTGACCGAAGGATGAAAAAAAAGTTGGTTAGTTATGTAATTTTCTAAGTGTTCGTTTGGAAATCAAGTTTGAACTTGGTTTTTTAAGTTCAAGTTTTGCATTTTTCTTCAAAAGTCTTTGTCTTTTTTTCAAAATTTTTTTTTGTCTTTTCTGAAAATCAACAAAATTTACTATTTAAACTTCAAAAACTCAACTCAAACTCATTTACCAAACGGATTCTAAAATTAAAAAAAAAAAAAAAAAAAATAGAAGAGCTTTCCAGCGGACCGTTATAATTCGATAATGGGCCAAGTAGGTTTTGGGCTTGCGATTAGGGTTTCCTTAGATCTATAATCGCGTCCACATGCAGTCTCAGACTCTTCAGGACTCAGAACCGCCCATTGCCGCCTTCAAAAATTCAACCAGAAGAAGAAGAAGAAGAAGAAGAAGAAGAAGAAGGAGGACCGACCTCTGCCGAAGAATCCGTCATTTCTTTCTCTCTCTCTCTCTCTCTTTTTTTTTTCAAATTATTTTATGGCTTGATTTTTATTTTTATTTTTATGAAACGAATTCCAATCAGTTGATGAGAGAAAAACTGCAACAATATGATGGATTCATTCCTTGATTCTCTGTACTTAAGTCTCTGATGATTGTTCCTTTTCTTTTTAAACTTTTTGTTTTTCGTATTTCTTTCCCTTTATTTTTGAAATTGAATTTTCCAGTTTTTTTTATTAGAAATGATGAGTAACCGTTTGGTCCGTGTTTCTGATTTAACCGTGATTGATAACCCCTTTTTTTGCACACTCTGATCTTACATTATATTTTTCCTTTTTTTATATTATATATTTTTTATGTTTTTATTTTATTTTATTTTTTTAAGTTTGTCCTTCTTTCTTTTTTGGTTTTTTTGTTTTTTTGTTTTTTTGGGTTCATCACTTTTGGGGCTCCGTATGCCCTGACTGGGCAATATTAAGTATTCCGATTCACTGAATGAGCAGAGGCTATTTAATAAAGTATGAGAGCTGTCGTTTGCAGTTCATTATTTGATTTTATTATTTTTCTTTGAATTTTGATTTCCAATTTTTTTTTTTTTTTTTTTTAAATTTTCTTTGGCCTCTCTGCAGTGATGAAACATGTATGGAAATACCCATGTCAGACTTCAGAGATTTTTTTGAAAAAAAAAAAAAAAAATTCAATGAGATTGACTATTCATATTGCCTGAGCAGAAGTGATTGTTCATTTGTGTGATTTTGTTTTAAAAGTAATAAATTCAAAAGAGAAAAGAAAAGAAAAAAAAAAAAAAAGCGACGCGAGATTTCGCCGATGAAGTCTCAAGCTTTGAATTGGGAGCAAACTTTTTAAGATTGTGTGTTTGTAAATTCCCAAGTAAGCGTCGCAGATAAAACACCCGGCGACGTTGACGGTCCTCCCAGAGACGGGAGCTCCTCCGTTGTGGGGCAGGCTCATATTCCATTGCCTGGTGGAGCAGCGTCGCTGCCTTTACCATTTGTGGACGGCCATGAGCTCTTACATTCCATTGATTTTACTTTTTACTTGCATTAGAATTCCTTTTGTTACTTTTTTTTTTAATTTAAATTATTGAATTGTCTTGAATGCAGAAACTGGTTTTTGAAGAGATTTTTCGTTTGTGTTTTTGTATAACAATTGAGTACAGCTCTAATTTTCTCAATCCTCAGTTGCAGAGAGTAATAGAGATGAAGACCATACAATGACATACCTGATGAGGTCCAAATGGTTCACGCAAAGACAATCAAGGTTGAAGGTCCTCGTGGAAAGCTCGTTCGAAACCTGAAGCACATAGACGTAGACTTTGAACTGATCACTAACAACGTTCCCATAAATTTCAATTTTATTAAATTTTAATCCATGTTCATACATTGCGATGTGTTCAAGGCAATTGTGTTCATTTAACCAATGAAAGAAATAAAATAATTGGAGTGTAGTCAAGAGCAGAGAATCAATGAAGCACGCTGAACCCGCCGCAACTTGGCCCTCGGTGGCTTGTTCGGCATTGCCATCCCAATCTTTGTCTACAAGGGCACTGTCAGAGAGTTTCATATGCAAGATGACCTTACACGAAATTTCTGTAAGCGTTTAGAGAATGCTTTACAATAATTGTGAGAGTGGCTAGTAAAAACAGAGTTCCATTTCCTTGTGTTGAAAAACCGGCCCTTTTCTTTGGCGAAATTGGGGGCAAGTGATGCCAGGTTTTACCATTATCTTCAAGTTGTATTTCACCTTTTGCCACCAAGAAGACAGCATACTTTTGATTGGCCACTTCGGCCTTTCTGATCTTTTGTCCAGCTTGGTTTATCTTAGAATCTCCAAGACTCTTGTTAATGGAGTGATCCACTCATTTCATTCTCTCTCACACATACACATACGACATAGCGACTACATTTCACTAAGTGACATGTTTCAAAATTCCAGGTGTGTTGCGTCTTTGAAGATGATTTTAATGAAGGGAAATTTGTTGCATTTCTCTATAGAACAAGAATTGAATCTGGAAGCTTAGCTGAAAAGAGAGAGAATAATAAGTTTGAAAGTTCAAGAAAAAAAGGAAAATACTAGAGGATTGTTCTTCCCTAGTTAAATTGTTAAGTTTATTGCGTATATAGTTAACTTTTGGTAAGTCGTTGACGTATCTCCTTCCACATGAGGTGGTGCAAGCAAACACTTCTTCGGTGGTACAGACAATTAAAGTGGCTGGTTAATGAGATTTCTAGTTCGAGATTTTGTTTCACACCAATGGCTCTATTTACATTTGAAGCCTTTCTTTGTGATTATGTAGAGATCTATGAATGAAGAATGAAATACATGCTAGTACTATGTTTTTTTTTTTTTTTAATAATAATATTTATCTAAATTTCCCCTCAACGTTTATTTTTGAAGAGTAATACTAAATCATAGTATCAAAATACATAATACTATAATACCCATATGATACTCAAAATACCCCTCCTCCCTCCCCCTATCTCTCTTCCTCTCTTTTTCTCCCTCTAACCTGTACACATAAATCTGCTATTGAAAATTTAGAATATATTATTAGTAAATTTGTTTTTTTTTTTTCTAAAGATTTATCAGGAAAAAAAAAAGTTATAAAACCTACTACAAACTTTAAATATATATATATATAATATGTTATATGCTATAACTTCTTCTTTTTTTCTTTTTTTCCATCCAAAATCAAAAGGGGAAAGCACGACACAAATTTAGAGATTACTACATTAACATGACACAAAAAGTTAGCACTAGATCAATATAACACAATTAAATTAAAGTTAACAAAATTTGTGTCATGTTGAACAAGAATGTATAATTTGTGTCATATTAGTCGATAGATAAAAAAAAAAAGAGATTATTTAGGTAATTTTCTCAAATTCTCTCCAAAAAGACATTTGTTTAGGTTTTAATATATATATTTTTAATTTATTTCTAGATTTGTAATGCAATTCTTTATATATTTGCTTTATTTCCAAAAAATTCAACAACCTTCTCAAGTTACAACGTGAAATTTTTCTCAAGCTTCTCTTCTTTGCAATAAATCCGAAGATAGAAAAGCATTAACGGACCAGTGGACAACGGGTTAAAGCAAATTTGGGCCTTTGATTCAAGATGAGGCCCATTTATGTTCTTTGGAAGATTCTGGAAAAGCCTGGGCTGGCTTGCGAGTTGCGCTTTAGGGTTTCCTTTAGAGAACCAATTTGTAGATCTATAAAGACGCGCTTCTAAGCAGTCCCAGAACCGCCCTCTGCTTCCTGGCCTTCGCGTTCGTCAGAAATCTTCAACTTCAAGTATGATTCATTTCATTCCTTAAAATTATTTTCTCTCTGTTTTTGCCAAAGAATCACCGGCCTCTTTTTCTTCTGCTTTTCTTATTTTATTTATTTTGTTTTCTCTTTGTGAAACGAATTCCAATCAGTTGATGAGAGAAAAACTGCAACAATATGATGGATTCATTCCATGATTCTCTGTACTTAAGTCTCTGATGATTGTTCCTTCTCTTTTTTAATATTTTTTTTTTCATTTTTTCCTTAATTTTGAAATTGAATTTTCTAGCTTTTGTGTTTGATATGATGAGTAACCATTTGGTCCGTGTTTCTGATTTAACCGTGACCGATAACTCCTTTTTTTTTGCACACTCTGATCTTACACTCTTTATTTTTTGTTTTTATTTTTTAATTTTTTTTTGGTATTGAAATTTTTTTAATTGGGTTCATCACTTTTTGTGGCTCTGTGATTACATGCCCTAACTGGGCAATATACGCTATTCCGATTCACTGAATGAGCAGAGGCTATTTAATCAAGTATGAGAGCTGTCGTTTGCAGTCCATTATTTGATTTCATTATTTTTCTTTGAATTTTGATTTCCAATTTTCTTATTTTCTTCGACCTATCTGCAGTGATGAAACATGAATTAAAATACACATGTCAGACTTCAGAGATTTTTTTTTTACTTTGTAAAAAAAAAAATCAATGAGATTGACTATTCATATTGCTTGAGCAGAAGTGATATATATATATATATATATATACTTTTTATTTGTGTAAATATTGAAATAAATTAAAAAAAAAAAAAAGCGACGTGAGATTTCGCCGATGAAGTCTCAAGCTTTGAATTGGGAGCAAACTTTTTAAGATTGTGTGTTTGTAAATTCCCAAGTAAGCGTCGCAGATAAAACACCCGGCGACGTTGACGGATCTCCTAGAAATGGGAGCTCCTCCGTTGTCGGGCAAGGCTCATATTCCATTGCCTGGTGGAGCAGCGTCGCCGCCTTTACCATTTGTGGACGGCCATGAGCTCTTACATTATTGATTTTACTTTTTACTTGTAGTAGAATTCCTTTCGTTACTTAAAAAAAATTATTATTGAATTGTCTGATGGCAGAAACTGGTTTTGGATGAGTTTATTCGTTTGTGTTTTTGCATTTGGGATAGCAAGCACTAAAAGGAGAGAAGAAATGATCATTTGTGAGTGAACTAAAATTAGAAGTGGTAATTCGTGTCACGTGTCGTGTTAGAGTCGCGTAGATTTTTTTCTTCTCCGACCCAAACACGACCTGCGACATGAACATGACATGAAATCGCGACACGAACCCGGCACGGGTGGACACGACACGAATCGAAATTGATTCGTGACACGAAAGTGACCCACGACACGAAATTGACTCACGACACGAAATTGACTCGTGACACGAAATTGACCTGCAACACGAAATTGACACGAAATTGACTCGAACTTGACCCGAAATTGACACGAAAAGTGACACGAAATTGACACGAAAAAAAAAAAACGGATCCACCCGAACACGATCTGTTTTTTTTTTTTTTGCGTGTCAATTTTCCCAAACCGAACACGATCCGTCCCTTGTTTTTCTTAACCCGAACCTGATTCGTGTTGTTTTCGAATCGTGTCGTCGTGTTGCGATCCTTTCGAGTCGTGTCGTCGTGTTGCGATCTGTATTGTCATTCCTAATTAAAATGTTGTCGTGTTGCGATCCGTATTATCATCTCTAATCAAAATGGATTATAATAATATTCATACGGATCATCCCTAATTATCATCCCTAATTAAAATGGATTATAATAATTAAAATGGATTATAATAATATTCATGAATGGACTATAATAATATTCATGAAGAAGACGAGACGACCCTTGAAAGAAACGTCAAAAATCTTGTTGAAACGACGTAGAAAACTAAAGCCATCGCAAGGTCGTTGAGACCGGAAAAACGACATTCCTCAAAACGACAGCAAAGCAATTAGAAGTTTTGGAACTTGTAAAATACTGAGAATGTAATATAATACAAGAACAGAACAATGAAGGGTTAAAGGAGAGTGAGGAGAGAGGTTTTCCTGAGAAAACATGATAAAGGAAAGATGATTGGAAACAATTCTCGGGAAAATGTGTTGGGAAAAAAAAAAAAAAAAAAGGCAGGCATGAAAACGACATTGAAATATTAAAACGACAGCAACTATAAAACCAAAAAAATAGTCTTATTAAAAAAAAAAAAAATTTAAAGGCGTATCCATTTTAAACGACAAGAAAAATATTGAAGTGAAAGTACGGTACAAGAAAATCGATGAGAAAATGGAAAAATGAAAGTGTATATTTAAAAAAAAAAACCAGAAAAAAAAAAAAGAAGAGGTATAAGGAAAGCGTTGAAGGTGGAAACAAAACGAAGCTGACACGAGACTGAAAAAATGCGATAAATTCTAAACCAACTTTATATGGAGGACTAGATTACAAAATATTAAAAAAAAAAAAAAAGGAATACGGAAAAAGTTGAAGGTGGAAACAAAACGAAGCTGACACGAGACAGAAAAAATGACGATAAATTCTAAACCACCTTTATATGGATGACTAGAGTATAGAACGACAATATTAAAATCTGAAAATGAGGAAGACTTGTTGTTACTATGTATTTGCACATATTTATGCCTAGTCCAGCGGTATTTTAAAAGTAGGAAAACAGTGTGTGTTTATTATTATTATTTTTTTTCCGAGGGAAACTACAAGATGTATTTTTGGCAAATTGAAAAGTTATTCATGTTTACTCCAAAAAAATAAAAATAAAAAAAATTATTCATGAAAAAAAAAAGGTGATGATGATAAATACTAATCTATTCAAAGTTTCCTCGGTCTAGAAGGTGAAGGAAAATAGGAAATTTCAAAATCACATGTCTTGGTTGGGAGCATTTGAATATATAAAATGACCATTTTAAACACCTCTTTCAAAAAAATGTCTAAAAACAAACCTATTTACAAATTTGAACAAATTTTAAATTCCATCCTTTTTTTATTCCATGTTTACCCTTCAACATTTTCTGATTTGTTTTTTCATATATAAGGATTGTCTTTTTATGGAAAAAAAAAAAAGGAAACTTTTTTGTTACATTTCTGAATTCCTCTTTTATATATATATATATATATATATATATATATTTGTATGTCAATATGATAATGACCATATCGATTAATGGTTCGATATGTTGGAAATAATAATATGGTCTATACGATAATGGTTTTGTCAATTTAATGATTATATTTTGTCATACGATATATATATTATAGGGATTTTATCGTTATATTACATGTTCCTAATTAGTAACATTATTGTCATGATATATATGATGTAGATTCTAGGAATCTATGGTCAAATTTCAACTAAGATTAGATCATAGAAAAATCAACATACGGAAATTATTAAAGTCCTTGGACATCGCATGTGAGAATCACAAATTAATCATAATCGGAAAATGTAAATAATAAAGTGAAACAAGAACAGTAAAAGATAGCAACACCGAAATTTAGAGAAGTTCACCGGAATTGTGTTACGTCCTCTAAGTCTGGAGTTTCACTATATACGAATTTTGAGTACAAAGGTTACAATTTTCTAGCGGTCTTCCGGCAGAATAACAGTATATAAATTTTAATTTTAATTTTATATTTTGTTGTTTTTTTTTTTTTTTTGTTTTACTTCAAAAAATAGCTTAAAAAAAAAACGTGTAATTGTTGCGAATAATATCCTCTACGAATGCTCCCAAAAAAGATTGGTGGGGCGAGACCTCCTTAAAAACCAACCTTCTAGACAGAACAACGTTCCCATAAAAGATTGACCAACCTCCTAGACATAACTTCCTTAGATTTTACGTCTCCACTAAATCACACAATGCTTCGTAAACAAATTGAAAGAAACATCTAAATTTTATTTCAATTTTATTAAATTTCAATAAGTTAGCGGTCTAACAGTCAAAACCTAAGTTAAAAAAATAATTAAAAAAAATGGTAACTAACCAGAATAGTAAATCAAAATTTTTAATTAAAATCCTGAAAATTGATAAATGAAAAAAAAAAAAAGACAACTAAGAAAATCAACTATAAGAATAATACTATAAACTAAAAAGGAAACAAAATGAAAAAAAAAAAAAACAAATTAAAGAAAAAAAAGGAAACAAAATAAAATTCTAATTTATGAAAAGGTAAAGAATAAAATTATCAAAAATAAAATAAAATCAATTGACTGTAAAAACTAAAAAGGAAAAAAGAAAATTAGCTAGATTAACAAAATTTCTAATATTTACATTCTAAATAAAAAAAATCGAAGTTGTCCGAGCTAAAAAAAATGTCTAAGATAAAAATAAAAAATAAAAAAAAAATTTAAACAAACTAAACTGTCTAAGCAAAGAAAAAATAAAAAAAAAAATGTAAACAAACTGAAAACGTAAACAAAACAGAAAAAAAAAAGGTAACTACAAAACGTTAAAAAAAATGAAAAAGCAAACAAACTAAACTAAAGACATTTAATAAAAGAAAAAAAAAAATAAAAAGAAATCACTTACCTCTCTTCCTGTTCAACCACTCTTGTTCGTAACACCTCCCTGGTAATGGCATCAAAATTTAATTATGCACAAATTGTATCTAGATAAAGCGGTCTACTGTAGCACAATAAAGACGATCGATCCAATGAGAATGTGGTAAAACTAACAAACAAGAAAGATTAATAGAAAATAAACGTTAAAAAGATAAACGAACAAAGCAAATAAAAAGATAAAATATTTTTGGGATATTTGATAATGAAACAAAATAAATGCAAAATTGAAATAAAGGATAGGTAAGAAATCTCAAATATTTTTGTTCAAACTCAATATTTCAATTCTATAACTCAACTATAAGTTTCATATCCCAAACATCCGGTTGGAAAATATAAAGGTGAAAACATAAATAATAGAAAAAGTATTTGACCAAATTAATCCCTTCTCGTTAAAGTAAGCACAACTATTTTGATACGTCATCTAAAAGAGACAAAATACCCCATAGAAGAATGCAGTAAGGGATGTTCATATAAAAATAATTGAAAGAAAATCACCAATTACCAGTGATTTAATGCACCGAATATAATAATTAGAGCTGTTGTAACTACATAAATAATTATTATAAACATTAAGCAGAAGAGAGGAAAATGAACCAAATTTATAAACGTTGAATAACAAATGGAATTGAAATAAAAAGAAGAACGCAAACAAATAAAATCACTCAAGACTTAGCCTTCCATCGGTGGTGTATCACTCATAAAGAGATGTGCCACTCATCTCACACCTTTAGAAAATCTAAGGAAACAAGAACTGAAAAATAAAATGAACACTAAAATTCTTGAATGAATATTACAACAAGCAGAGCTATCTATTTATAGTGTTTTAGAGTTATAACTAAAAAGGGAAACAAAGGAATAAAAATGGAAAACTAAAACTAGAAAATAAAAATAATATTACAATTAATTGGAGAAATCAAATATTTGATCGGGGAAGAAATCGGGCTGATTTGATTATCTTGGAAGACTTTCTTCTGAAGTAGAAATCCGAAAAGTGAAGGATTGCTGCACACCACTACTACAAAAGTTGGCTTAAATGACGGAGATTACACGAAATTTTTACATAAACTGTCGTGTAATTACCATTGTCTAAAAGGTAATTACACGACGGTTTATTGAAATCGTCGTGTAATCTCAGAGATTACGCGACAGTTTATTGAAACCGTCGTTTAAACCCGAGATTACACGATGGTTTCAGGAAAGTGAAGGATTGCTGCACACATCTACCACGTGGTGCAAATGGAATGGTTGTTGCGGATAGATGTGACGTTCTTCAATTTATTGCTTGACTAACTTGGGAGCTGATGTGACTTAAAGGAATAGATTCAACTGCTCTATTACATGGCTTTAATAAAAAGTATTGTAATATATAATTAAAACTTAAATAATTTAGTATTTACACAATAATAGACACCAAAGAAAGTACACTTTTGTGTACTAATCAGGTATCCATGTCAAGATAATATGATGAATTTTCTTTTTTGTTCAATTTTGTAAATAAGTTTGTTTTTTAACATTTTTTAAAACAGTTATTTATAATTTGTCCATATACGTAAATGATCCTCTTTCCAAACGAAAATTACGTTGGCTGACAAATAGAAGAAAACATCAAGAAGAAGGGGCAAAAGAAAAGTCATTTAACTTTGGAATAGGATGAGTCATTTTTCTTGCGGTGTCACACTCAATCATCTTTATTCCAATCAGACTCTTTACATATACAGACAAATTAACACCATGCTTTTAAAAAATATCTAGAAACAAATTTATTTATAAAATTAAACAAAATATAAAAATGATCATGTTGTGATGATAAAAATACCCTTAAATCTAATTAAAAAAAAAAAAGGTAGATTTTGTTCGTAAAAAAATAACCAAAATAGAAACTTAAAAATCTTTAAAAACATTCGCTTTATATTCCCAAATTTGATTCCAATCTTGTTTGTGGATCACAAATTAAATTTTTTTTTTATGAAGATGTTTTATTGTTTGTTATTAATTTTTTATATTTGCTGTCTATATTACATTGATGAGGTCAATATGTTATAACATTATGTTTTATGAATATGTTTTTTTTCCCCCTCAATGACCTGGTCAACAAGGAAGTGATCTGAAAAGTGATAAATTCTGGAGTATACTATTCTAGAGTTCTTCTACATATAGACCATGACCATATTGCTATTGATTAAGAGTATGAAATATAATAGTAAGGTCCTTATAGTATATTTATCATATAACAAAATATAATTGTTAAAATAATAGAGTCAATATCATAATAACTACAACGTCAAACATAATAATAATAATAATAATAGTAATAACAATAATAATAAAACTAATAAGGGATGAAACTAATGAAGGAAACAAAAAAGAAAAAGAGAAGTTTCCGTTTAAAATATAAAACTAAAAAAGTAAAAAGTCTAAATGTCCAAAAAAAAAAAAAAACTAAACATTCTTAGAAAAAATAAAAATAACTTGTGTTCACATATTTAAGAGAAAACATTTCCTCCCATAGAAATAGTCTAAAATAACTAATTAATTTGAAATTAATATTTAAAATAAATTAATAATACAATTTCTAAAATTATTATTCCTTAATTCAAAAGAGATGTCCATTCCTAAAAAGGCAATAAAAGTAAACATGGAACAAATAATGATTGAAATTCAAATTTTGTTCAATTTTACAAATAAATTAAAAAGTGTTTATATTTTAAAAGGGGTATTTTGTGTAAATACTTCTTTTAAAAAATTCTATAAATTTAGGTGAAATAAGGGCAAGAACATTAAACTTGAAAATTGCCAAGGAGCTTTTTTTTTTTTTTTTTTGTGGCGCATGAGAGGACATATGATTGAAGAAAAAACGAATTCGGTTTCATTTTTTTACTATTTTTTAATGTTTTTTTTTTTTGGGGTACCAAATATGGTGTCCTAATTAAACAAAACAACTGTGACAATTTAGACCTATAAAATAAATTATAAAAAGTAAAAAGATTTAAAAAAAATGAGCATGCCAATTCTAATATTTTAATTTGGTTTCAAGCATGCATGTTTAGGTTTTGATCACGACATCTAGTTTATATTTATATTTTTATTTGTTGTGAATATCTATTTCAGTTGAAGTTGTGCATGTACAAAACAAGTCAAGCTGTCTTCTTATTTTAATATTTTTTGATTGAATAGAAATTTTTGTCTAAAGGAAAATTCCCAGTAAAAATCGAATGGAAAGCTTTGGATTCGATGTTTCCCTTCACATCTCGATGCTAAGAAAATGTTTCCCTTCACATCTCGATGCTAAGAAAACCACTCCCTTTCAAATAACATAATTTTAATACAGTTTTAGAAAGAAAGAACTTGTTTAGGAGAGTAAATAAATTGGATAACATGAGTAAAACAATAAATCAGACACTAGCGATACTATATTAGTTCTTTTTCTTTAATAGGTATTTAATAATCAATTTAAACTGTGATACCTACGCTAACATTATATGATATAACAACAATTTAAACTTAAGACTAAGCTACAGACTCAAAGGATAATTAAGTGAAGTAATAATCGGTAACAACAACGTTTCCTGTTAAGTTTTTGTTGATATATTAACACACACACACACACAAAAGTTATGGCTTCTATTTTGAAACTTCACTCATCTTGATCAGTTTTTGTTTGCTAATTCCATTAATTTTGAGCATAATCAGAATTAAGAGTAATTAGCCTAACTGATCTTTAAACTTTTTAAGAAGTGAAACTTTGGTCTCTGTTTTTTTTTTTTTTTTTTTACCGTGATTATCCTAAACTCTCTAAAAAGGTGACTGTTTAGTCCTTTCTGTCTGGTTTCGTTAAAAAACTCTCGGAATGATTACGTGAGAAGTACATTTTGCGCTTTTTGAAGGATAATACCCTTATTCATATAATAACATTAAAAAAAAAAAAAAAGAGAAGAGAGAGAGCTGAACTCAAAGCTCCTCCACCCCCTCTCTCTGTCTCTCCCCTCCCTCCCTCCCTCCCTCTCCCACTGCCCCCCCCCCCCCCCCCCACATATCTGACGTCGGAGCCAAAGCCAGAAGCCGTCTCTCTCGCTCTCTCTCTCTCTCCCCCCTTCCCTCCCTCCTTCTCTCTCTCCCTCCCTTTGTAGACAACCGGCGATCTGGGTTCGGTCCCCCCACCACTGTCGGGATCTAAGTTTTGAATGCCCCCTCCCCACCACCGCCGAGATTTGAGTTCGACCCCCCGTGCGATTTGGGTTTTGGCCCACCCCCAGCCCAGAATCTTGATATAGGTTCCCCCACGTCCCCCCCTCCCCCCCGGACCAGATCACCCCACCTTCTCTTCGTCGCCTAGATTGCCCCTCCGCCCTCCCCCCCTCTCGCCCATATGAATTTTAGAGAGAGAGAGAGATGAATTTTAAATTTTTTATGATTGAGAGAGAGAGAGAGATGAATTTTAATTTTTAAAATTTTTAAAATTAATTATTATCAAATTACTAAAATGTCATTTTAAATTAGATCACATGTAATGCACATGACTCATTCCGATAGAAATTTAATGAAATTGGACAGAAAGGACCAATCCATCACATTTTTAGAGAGTTTAGGGTCAATACAGTTAAAAAAAAAAACTAAAACTAAAATCAAATTATCATTTTTTAAAGAGTTGATAAACTATTTAAACCAATAACTCAAGAATTAATTAGCCCGCCATCAAGGATGGCGGCTGACTCTTATATGACTCACAAGTCACAACTCATGCACTTGAATCCTCTGTTCAAAATTGATGTTCCAAACTCTGTCTAATTAATAAAAATATGTCACATCATTCGAATATGATACATAGAATTAATAGAGATTTGAGATTCCATCGTCAACGTTACACCCACTTCCTTAACCAAATTTTTTAAAAAAAAAAGCCATTAAGGCGCTTATCATCGTCGTCTTTACTTTATCATTGGCATACAAGATTTTATACAATTTTTAACTCTCTCTTTCAGTAAAGAGATTTAGGGTTCGTTTGGTGAAACGGTTTAAATTGATTAACTTTTTAAAAATTAGTTATAATTTTTGTTGATTTTTTTAAAAAAAATAAAAACTGAGATAAAAAAATACAGTTTAACTTGAGTTGAACCATTTCACTGAACAAGCAGTTAAAAAATAAAAGAAAAGAAAAGAAAAGAAAAGGCATATTCAAGTTTAAACTTATAATGGGTTTGTATGGGTATGAATTTCCAGATGTAGTTGTCAAGGATATTGAGACGAATTAATGGGTTTCGAAGGGCTTTTTCTCTTTAGATTGTGCTTTATTTCTGAAATTTCATATGCATGTTTAATCAACATTTTTTTTTCTTTCCAGTATTTTTTTTAATGTAAAAATAAAAATTGGCTATTTCTAAACCCACCACCCACCCTCCACAAATTCATCAGCATGAATTTAGAATCCTCAATCCCCAAATTTTCATCCACTTGAATACCCCAACACCTTCTTCTTCTTCACCATTTTCCAAACCCTAGCAGCCAAATTACTCTCTGAAGCTCGGCCATGTACCTCTACAGCCTCACGCTCCAGCGACCGACGGGCATTCTCTCCGCCATCAACGGCAACTTCTCCGGCGGAAAGACGAAGAAGATCATCGTCGCCAGGGGCAAGGTTCTCGATCTTCTCCGACTCGATGAAAATGGTTAGACTATTCTCTCTGCCGAAATTTCCGGTGCCAATGGTTAGATCCAGACTATTCTCTCAAACTATTCTGCTCTCTCTCTCTTTGGTGTCGAAAGTCTAGCACAGAAGAAGGCAACAGGGTGAAAATGACAGGGAAGGGAGGGATGACAGTACTGTTATTATTATTCTTTTTTCTTGAAAAACGTATCGATAATGTTAACTCCGTTAAATTGTAAAAGTCCTTCAGTGACTTTGACATGTCAATGACTTGACATGTTTTAAATGGTTAGATTGGGTTTGGGACACCAAGTTAGTCCCACAACTCACGTTCACGTTTGAATTTGACGAGGCAATTTCGTCAAGTCGACCAATGAAAACGAAACACGTAACAAACAAAAATTGGGTGGCCAATAAACAAACAAAGAAATCTCTCGCACCAATCGCGTCCCATTTTCAGTCCAAAGAAACTACGAGGAAACAGAGTAGGAAATTCATTAACTGCCTTGCTCACCAAGGTGTCCAATTTACACTTTCTTTCTCTATATATAAGAGCAAACTAAACTCTGCTCAAAATTCACAACCAATTAGTTGAAAAAAAAACTCACTGAAATATAGTTATTACTTCGAAAATATGATGGTCAGTATGGGGGAAATGTGGACTCATGTGGGCTCCCTTATGGCCAGCTTGATGTTTGCTTATGCTATGTTCCAGCAATATTTCCCTTACGAGTTCCGGAGTTACTTCGGAAAATACTCCAACAAAGTGTTGGGACTTGTCTACCCTTACATCCACATCACCTTCGACGAGTACACCGGCGACCGATTCAAGCGGTGTGAGAACTACATGGCCATCCAAACCTACCTCAGCGCCAACTCCACGGAGCGCGCCAAGCGCCTCAAGGCTCGCGACATCAAGGACAGCAAGTCTCTCGTCCTCAGCCTCGACGACAACGAGGAAGTCACCGATGAATTCAAAGGCGTTAAGGTCTGGTGGACTTCATACAAGAACACCCCGAAGAACAACACCTTTAGTTTTTACCCCAATTCGGACGATAAGAAGTACTACATGCTCACCTTTCACAGACGCCACAGAGATCTTATCACCGGCTCTTATCTTAGCCATATCGTCAAGGAAGGGAAAGGAATTGAGGTGAAGAATCGGCAGAGGAAGCTCTACACTAATGGCTCCAGTGAGATATGGTACAGTTACGAGAAGAGGACTAAGTGGAGCCATGTCCTCTTTGAGCATCCCGCGACTTTCGACACTTTGGCTATGGATCCTAAGAAGAAGAAGGAGATTATTAATGATCTCATTAAGTTTCAGAAAGGAAAAGAGTACTATGCCAAAGTTGGGAAGGCTTGGAAACGTGGTTATCTCCTTTATGGTCCTCCGGGGACTGGTAAGTCAACCATGATCTCTGCCATGGCTAACTTTTTAGATTATGATGTCTATGATTTGGAACTCACTTCAGTTAAGGACAACACGGAGCTGAGGAAGTTGTTGATCGACACGTCGAATAAGTCGATCATTGTGATTGAGGACATCGATTGTTCGCTTGATCTCACCGGTCAAAGAAAGAAGGAAAAGGAGAAGAAAAAAGGAGACGAAGAAGGGAAAGACCCTGTTCGTAAAAGGGCTGAAGAGTTGGAAGATGCGAACAAGAGCAAGGTTACACTTTCGGGGTTGTTGAACTTCATTGATGGGATTTGGTCGGCTTGTGGCGGTGAGAGACTCATTGTGTTCACTACTAATCATGTGGAGAAACTCGATCATGCTCTCATCAGAAGAGGAAGGATGGACAAGCACATAGAGTTGTCTTATTGTTGCTTTGAGTCCTTTAAAGTGCTTGCTAGGAACTACTTGGATGTCGATTCGCATCATCTGTTCGTGGAGATCGAGCGCTTGTTGGGGGAAACTAATATGTCTCCTGCTGATGTTGCGGAGAATCTTATGCCCAAGTCTGATGATGAAGATGCGGATATGTGCTTGAAGAATTTGGTTGAAGCTCTAGAGAAGGCAAAGGAAGATGCGAAAAAGAAGGCCGAGGAAGAAGCAAAGATGAAGGCTGAAGAAGAGGCAAAACTGAAGGCTGAAGAGGAAGAGAAGACGAAGGCTGGGAAAGAAGAAAAAGTGGAGAAAGTGGGTGAAGAAAATTCTGCTAAAGAAAATGGGAAATGTACTTGTAATGGAACATCAGTTAAGGAAGAGAAGGAAAATGGATCAGTCGCCTCTTAAGGCAGTTAGGGGAAGATAGAAAGTTGTACGTCTTTTACTAATAAAATTTTATGTTATGCTGTGTGTATTCACTGAGAAAGTTGTGCGACTTTCACTAGAAAGTTAAGTGTCTTTCAGTACTACTAGCGGCTAGTACTAATTACTCTATGTGTGTTTCTCGATTTGCCATTAATTATAATAATAAACTTTTCTTCAGTTTTTGTGACTCTGCGTGGCTGAATTTTCTGGTTTTCCATTTGTCTAGCTTCCTTTGTTGTACTATGAACACAAAATCTTTATTCTTATCCATAGTGAATATATATACATCGCGATATATGTGTATAGCGCATTTTATATAAGAGAAAGGAAGGAGATATCAAGAGAATGCCCAAAATCTCATTTGTTAATTGATTTATGTCATATTATATAAGTAAAACGTAATTCAATTATATTTACAATAAAAATTTTCTATTCTTATGTTTATAACATTACTTTCCTTTACCATTTGATAAATATGTCAATAATTTAATCATACTAATATATTGGCTGAGAGCAAAAGGCTTAATATACGTTTTTTTTAAGGAGTAAAAAAAAAAAAAATGTTTTTCACGAGTTTGCATGATGATGCAGGTATGCAAGTGGAGGCATGGAACAGAAAACGGGGAAGACAATATTGAAGCAGTCTGCTAAAACAAGAATCTATATATATATATATATATATATATATATAGCATTAAAAAACCATAGGATGGGGAAAGGGACGATTGGGAGGAAGTTGTAGCTAAAACTATATGAAAACCTAATCGGATAAACGCATTAATAATGAACATTAAATAACAAAATTGATTTCATTTGGAATATTAATCTTGGTACTTCTTCTCGTATAAGTGTGTTTATATTATTATTTTATTTCGATCAATTTTTATAGGGGCAAAAAAACATAGCATAATAGCTAAAGACGAAGACTAAAAACGAGAAAGGTCGTTCTTTTCCGGGAACCTGTCCTTTGTTAAGCCACAAAAGCCGTCAAATTTGGTGCCCACAAAAAAAAAAAAAAAAAAAAAGGAATAAAAAAAAAAAAATGTAGAGCTTGACTTTGGAAGAGTTCGTTTCCAAACTTTTATGGGACCAGCCACCAATGAGTTGCTACAGTGTTAGGGATGTCTTTTGTTTTTCTATTCAAGATGTTTATGAATTTGATACTCGGTAATTTTATATAAAAGATCTTGTTCGATAAATATGTTATGCAGATTTTATTTATTTATTTCGTTAAGATGAGATTTATTTTCTACGATATTATTAATATCTAAAAATGAGAAAGACTTGTAGTAACTCTGTATTTGTACATATTTATGCTTAGTTTAGCGGCATTTTAAAAGTAGGAAAACAGTAAAAGTTGGAGAAAGAATAATCAAATTTACTTCATATAGAGAAATTCGACCGGAGGAATTGAATTACAAGATGTGTGTGTGTATTTTTTTTTCCTGAGCGAAACTATATATGTTTTTTCGGCAAATTGAAAAGTCATTCATGACAAAAAAAAAAAAAAAAAAAAAAAAACAGAGTGAAGATTTTCACCCACGTGATGATAAATACGATCATCTATTAAAATTTTTCTTGGTCTAGAAAGTAAAGGAAAATAGGAAATTTCAAAACCACATATCCCATTTGAATATAGGCTTGATTAACTGACCGTTATCTAGAATGAATGGGCATAAAGTATTTGTAAGTGACTCTTAAATGTGGCGCTTGAGAAAAACACTTGAAAAACATTTGAAAGGGTGTTTGACCATTTCAAATGTTTCAAAACATCGCATTCAGGCAAAATTTCAAACTAGGGGTATTAAAGTCTTGGTTTGATGTTTTTCTGCAGTATCAAATGTTTGTTGCTTCTAAAAGACTGTCCTCTCTCGGCTGGATGTTGGTCCGACCTATTTTAATTCAAATATTTTTCCAAACGAATATTAGGTTTGTTGACTAATGGTAGAAACTATCTAGCTGGAGTGAAGAAAAGGAAAAAGAAAAGTCCTTAGCTTTACAATGTATACTAGGAGTCAAGATTTACGGTTCCGGATTTTCCGTCTAAATGGTTACCCCCAGTAGTGTAATGCCAATAACAATTTTCTATTCTTATGTTTATAACATTACTTTCCTTTACCATTTGATAAATATGTCAATAATTTAATCATACTAATATATTGACCTAGAGCAAAAGGCTTAATACATGTTCTTTTAAAGGAGTGAAAAAAAAAAAATACGTTTTTCACGAGTTTGCATGATGATGCAGGTATGCAAGTGGAGGCACGGAACAGAAAACGGGGAAGACAATAGTGAAGCAGTATGCTAAAACAAGAAGTTATATATATATATATATATATATATATATATATAGCATAAAAAAAAAAGGATGGGGAAAGGGACGATTGGGAGGAAGTTGTACTAAAACTATATGAAAACCTAATCGGATAAACGCATTAATAATGAACATTAAATAACAAAATTGATTTCATTTGGAATATTAATCTTGGTACTTCTTCTTGTATAAGTGAGTTTATATTATTATTTTATTTCGATCAATTTTTATTGGGGAGAAAAACATAGCAGATTAACTAAAGACGAAGACTAAAAATGAGAAAGGTCGTTCTTTTCCAGGACATGTCCTTTTTTTAAGCCGCAAAAGCCGTCAAATTTGGTGACAAAAGAAAAAAAAAGGAAAAAAATAAATATTGTAAAGCTTGGCAATGGATGAGTTCGTTTAATGGTATTCACAGTTCAATGTAAGAACGACACAATACCTTCCAAAAAAATAATAAATTAATGAATATAGTACTTGATAATGAACCAAACAATTTCCAGATATAAAATTCCAGCTGGTTACACTACCAAGTCACCAGGGATTTAATGTACGAAGTCAACTTGGTTTCATAAAATAATTTGTTTCGGCAGGGACCTAATTAATAATGATTGTATATACAGATTTGACACAAGACCTATGGTTATAAAAGTAATAATTAAAAAATTATTAATTGCGGGGCGATAGTGTGCATGTGATGATTTGTTTTCAGAATATATATATTAAAACTCTTCTATATATGGATATACATACAAAGATGGAGATAGAGACTTGGTCGAAAAAACGCAATTAATTACTTTAAACAGCATTGTTGTACAATCGTAAACAAGTAGAACTCATACTGATATATCATACATACGTATTTTAGAAATTTAATTTAAAAAATTTGGTATTATTGGCATTTTTCTGGGACTCCTACTTGAACTCATAATTGGACTGGGTTGCTCAGCCAGCTATAAAATGAGCTTTAGATCTTGTAAATTTCACACTCATCTTTTCTCAGAAACACTAGAAGAGAGAAAATTATTGTTTAATTTATTTTATTATATTTTTTTTTGTTTTTTGAGAAGTAGATATATTATTGTTTAAGTTGATTTTCAGATTTTATTCTTGATCATGTTGACCATGGGAGAGATGTGGACTCAGGTGGGGTCAATAATGACAAGCCTGATGTTTGTCTATGCCATGTTCCAACAATATTTTCCTGACGATGTGAGGCAATTCCTCAAGAGACATTCCAACAAAGCCGTTTGCTTTTTTCACCCTCACATCCAAATCACCTTCCCTGAGTACACCGGCGACGTTTTCAGGCGCAGCGAGGTCTATGCCGCCATCCAAAACTACCTCGGCGCCATGTCGTCGACGCGTGCTAAACGTCTCAAAGCTCTTGACTTCAAGGGCAGCAAGTCTCTTGTCCTCAGCATGGACTACGATGA
The DNA here is from genome assembly GCA_008635985.1 of Ficus erecta. Lineage (NCBI taxonomy): Eukaryota > Viridiplantae > Streptophyta > Magnoliopsida > Rosales > Moraceae > Ficus > Ficus erecta. The sequence continues at coordinate 1,518,900 of BKCH01000009.1, forward strand.
GGAAGTCATTGATGAATTTGAAGGTGTCAAATTATGGTGGACATTTTCCTACACAAAGCTGAAAAAACGGAGTGTTTCTTACCGTCCCAATTCGGACGAAAAGAGGTTCTACAAGCTCACATTCCACCGAAGCCACAAAGACCTCATCACTACCTCATACATCAACCATGTAGTGACACAAGGGAAAGGATTGGCTGTGAAGAATAGGCAGAGAAAGCTTTACACCAATGGCAAATATGAGAGTTGGTATGGCACTAAGTGGAACCATGTCCGCTTTGAGCACCCCGCGACTTTCGACACTTTGGCTATGGATCCTAAGAAGAAGAAGGAGATTATCAATGATCTCGTGAAGTTCCAAAACGGAAAAGAGTATTATGCCAAAATCGGGAAGGCTTGGAAACGTGGCTATCTCCTTTATGGCCCTCCGGGGACAGGTAAGTCGACTATGGTCTCTGCCATGGCTAACTTTCTTGATTATGATGTCTATGATTTGGAACTCACGGCGGTTAAGGACAACACCGTGCTGAGGAAGTTGTTGATCGACACGTCGAATAAGTCCATCATTGTGATTGAGGACATCGATTGTTCGCTTGATCTCACCGGTCAAAGAAAGAAGGCGAAGGCGAAAGATAGTGATGATTCTGATGATTCTGACGATGAGGAGGATTCTGATAGGGGAAAGAGTGAGAGCGGAAAGAGTAATGTCACTCTTTCCGGGCTGTTGAATTTCATCGATGGGATTTGGTCGGCTTGTGGTGGCGAGAGAATTATCGTGTTTACTACTAATCATGTGGACAAGCTTGATCCTGCTCTCATTAGAAGAGGTAGGATGGACAAGCACATAGAGTTGTCTTATTGTTGCTTTGAGTCCTTCAAAGTGCTTGCTAGGAACTACTTGGATGTCGAATCGCATCATCTGTTCGTGGAGATCGAGCGCTTGTTGGGGGAAACTAATATGTCTCCTGCTGATGTTGCGGAGAATCTTATGCCCAAGTCTGATGATGAAGATGCGGATATGTGTTTGAAGAATTTGGTTGAAGCTCTAGAGAAGGAAAAGGAAGATGCGAAAAAGAAGGCCGAGGAAGAAGCAAAGTTGAAGGCTGAAGAAGAGGCAAAACTGAAGGCTGAAGATGAAGAGAAGGCGAAGGCTGGGAAAGAAGAAAAAGAGGAGAAAGTGGGAGAATTCTGCTAAAGAAAATGGGAAATGTACTTGTAATGGAACATCAGCTAAGGAAGAGAAGGAAAATGGATCAGTCGCCTATTAAGGCAGTTTGGGGAAGATAGAAAGTTGTGAGTCTCTCGCTAAGATAAAAAGTTGTATGTCTTTTACTAAGAAAATTTTATTTTAAGTTGTGTGTATTCACTAAGAAAGTTGTGCGCCTTTCACTAGAAAGTTAAGTAAATTTGTGTTTTTCAGTACTACTAGTGGCCAGTACTAATTACTCTATGTGTGTTTCTCGATTTGCCATTAATTATAATAATAAACTTTTCTTCAGTTTTTGTGACTGTGCGTGGCTGAATTTTCTGGTTTACATATGTCTAGCTTCCTTTGTTGTACTATTAAACACAGAATCTCTATTCTTATCGATAGTGAATATATATAAGTCGTGATATATGTGTATAGCGCATTTTATATAAGAGAAAGGGAGGAGAGATTAAGAGAATGCTCAAAATCTCATTCGTTAATTGATTTATGTCACATTATATAAGTAAAACGTAATTCAATTATATAAATATTTACAATAACAATTTTCTATTCTTATTACTTTCCTTTACCTTTTGATAAATATGTCAATAATTTAATCATACTAATATATTGGCTGAGAGCAAAAGGCTTAATATACATTTTTTTTAAAGGAGTGAAAAAAAAAAAACATTTTTCACGAGTTTGCATGATGATGCAGGTATGCAAGTGGATGCATGGAACAGAAAACGGAGAAGACAATATTGAAGCAGTTTGCTAAAACAAGAGGCTATATATATAGCATTAAAAAAAAAAGGATGGGGAAAGGGACGATTGGGAGGAAGTTGTACTAAAACTATATTAAAACCTAATCGGATAAACGCATTAATAATGAACATTAAATAACAAAATTGATTTCATTTGGAGTATTAATCTTGGTACTTCTTCTTGTATAAGTGAGTTTATATTATTATTTTATTTCGATCAATTTTTATAGGGGAGAAAAACATAGCAGATTAGCTGAAGACGAAGACTAAAAATGAGGAAGGTCGTTCTTTTCCAGGACATGTCCTTTGTTAAGCCGCAAAAGCCGTCAAATTTTGTGCCCCCAAAAAAAAAAGGGAAAAAAAAAAAATATTGTAAAGCTTGGCAATGGATGAGTTCGTTTAATGGTATTCACAGTTCAATGTAAGAACGACACAATACCTTCCAAAAAATAATAAATTAATGAATATAGTACTTGATAATGAACCAAACAATTTCCAGATATAAAGTTCCAGCTGGTTACACTACCAAGTCACCAGGGATTTAATGTACGAAGTCAACTTGGTTTCATAAAGTAATTTGTTTGGAAGGGACCTAATTAATAATAATTGTATATATAAATTTGACACAAGACCTATGGTTATAAAAGTAATGATTAAAAAATTAATTAATTGCGGGGCGAAAGTGTGCATGTGATGTTTTGTTTTCAGTATATATATTAAAACTCTTCTATATATGGATATACATACAAAGATGGAGATAGAGACTTATTCGAAAAAACGCAATTAATTACTTTAATCAGCATTGTTGTACAATCGTAAACAAGTAGAACTCATACTGATATATCATGCATACGTATTTTAGAAATTTTATTTTATGCCAAAATCGGGAAGGCTTGGAAACGTGGCTATCTCCTTTATGGCCCTCCGGGGACCGGTAAGTCGACTATGGTCTCTGCCATGGCTAACTTTCTTAATTATGATGTCTATGATTTGGAACTCACGGCGGTTAAGGACAACACCGTGAGGAAGTTGTTGATCGACACGTCGAATTAATAAGTCCATCATTCTGATTGAGGACATCGATTGTTCGCTTGATCTCACCGGTCAAAGAAAGAAGGCGAAGGCGAAGGCGAAGGCGAAAGATAGTGATGATTCTGACGATGAGGAGGATTCCAATAGCGGAAAGAGTAATGTCACTCTTTCCGGGCTGCTGAATTTCATCGATGGGATTTGGTCGGCTTTTGGTGGCGAGAGAATTATCATGTTTACTACTAATCATGTGGACAAGCTTGATCCTGCTCTCATTAGAAGAGGTAGGATGGACAAGCACATAGAGTTGTCTTATTGTTGCTTTGAGGCCTTCAAAGTGCTTGCCAAGAACTACTTGGACGTCAAATCTCATGATTTGTTCGCGACAATCGAGCGCTTGTTAGGGGAAACCAACATGACTCCGGCTGATGTAGCGGAGAATTTGATTCCTAAATCCGATGATGAAGATGCAAATGTGTGTTTGAAGAATTTGGTTGAAGCTCTTGAGAAGACAAAGGAGGAGGCAAGGAAGAGATCTGTTGAAGAAGCAAAGTTGGGGGCTAAAAGAGTAGAAGACCATCAAAAGCTAGAGGTTTCGGAAGAAGGAAAAGAATTGGAGAAAGTGAGATAGAAGACTCACTTACTCAATAGAATTTGTAAGGGTTATTTATTCGCTTTTAGGTTTGAATTTTTAGTTTGCATAGTTTTTTATTAGGTCAAGTTTAACAATTTAATTTCCTAAGAGAAAACTTTCATTGAATGAAATTATTAGATTATTTAAACTTTACCGCTCTTGGTTCTTTCACCTCTTTCTCTCTTGACTCTTTTTTTTTTTTTTTTGGGTCCTGCATCAATGTCTTTCATTATTTATGGTCACTTTGGTTATTCCATTTGACACTATTACAATGGTGAGTTGCTTCCTTCATATATATAGAGTACTAAAAATTCAGAATTAAAGCCCTAAAATTTTATTTAGGAAAAAAAAAAAAAGAATAAAATCTAAACCCACTCCTAGCCTAGTCTGCAACAGACTAAATGGAAACTCTAAAAAGTAGATCTACAAAAAAATAATAATAAAAAAATAAGAAAAAAAAGTTGAACATGCATTCATCTAAAAAATTACTAGTGAGAAACCAATTCAAATTGAATTTGCAAGAAAAGAATTGGCCTTTTGTTGCTTTTCTACGACATTATTAATATCTAAAAGCGAGAAAGACTTGTAGTAACTCTGTATTTGTACATATCTATGCTTAGTCTGGCGGCATTTTAAAAGTAGGAAAACAGTAAAAGTTAGAGAAAGAATAATCAAATTTACTTCATATAGAGAAATTCGACCGGAGGAATTGAATTACAAGATGTGTGTGTGTGTTTTTTTTTTCCTGAGCGAAACTACAAATGTATTTTCGGCAAATTGAAAAGTTATTCATGACAAAAAAAAAAAAAAGATTGAAGATTTTCACCCACGTGATGATAAATACGATCATCTATTAAAATTTTCCTCGGTCTAGAAAGTAAAGGAAAATAGGATATTTCAAGACCACATATCTTGGGAGCATTTGAATATAGGCTTGATCAACCGAACGTTATCTAGAATGAATCGGCATAGAGTATTTGTAAGGGACTCTTAAAGGTGGCGCTTGAGAAAAACACTTGAAGACATTTGAAAGGGTGTTTGACCATTTAAAATGTTTCAAAACATCGCATTTAGGCAAAATTTCAAACTAGGGGTACTAAAGTTTGACTACTTGGATTGATGTTTTTCTGCAGTATCAAATGTTTGTTGATTCTAAAAGACTGTCCTCTCTCGGCTGGATGTTGGTCCGAACTATTTTAATTCAAATATTTTTTCAAACGAATATTAGGTTTGCTGACTAATGGTCGAAGCTATCAAGCTGGAGTGAAGAAAGGGCAAAAGAAAAGTCATTAGCTTTACAATGTATACTAGGAGTCAAGATTTACGGTTCTGGATTTTCCGTCTACATGGCTATCGCCTAATAGTGTAATGTCATATCATCTGAATTAAAAAACTTTAATCAAATAAAAAAATGTTTAATATTAAAAATTCTTAAACAAACTGATGAGTTATCAAAACATTATTGAGTGGATAATCAATGAGATAGGAAAATAAGACAGTAAATCTATGTTCATATACTAGGATGAGTTCTTTTCCAGGCAGTGTCCTACTCAACCATCTTTATTCCGATTGGTAATTGGCTCTATAAATTTAGTTGAAATAAGTGCAAGAACATTAAACTTGAAAATTGCCAATAAACTTCCTTTCCTTTCCTTTCCTTTTTTTTTTTTTTTTTGTTTTTTGTTTTTTGTTTTTTGTTTTTTGGCGCATGAGAGGACACATAAAGAAGAAAAAACGAATTTGGTGTCCTTTTTTATTACTTTTTAAATGTTTTTTTTTTTTGGTACCGGATATGGTGTCCTACTTAAACAAAACAACTGTGACAATTTAGACCTATAAAATAAATTACAAAAAGTAAAAAGATTTTTTAAAAAAAATTGAGCATTAATTGGAATATTTTAATTTGGTATCAAGCATGCATGTTTAGGTTGTGATCACGACATCTTGTTTACATTTATATTTTTATTTGTTGTGAATATCTCTTTCAGATGAATTTGAGCATATTCAAAACAAATCAATCTTCAATCTTTCTTCTTATATATTTTAATATAGTTTTTGAATAGAAATTCTTGTCCAAAGGAAAATTCCCATTAAAAACCTAATGCAAAACTATGGATTCGATGTTTCTGTTCACACCTCGATGCTAAGGACTCCCTCCCTTTCAAATAACATAATTTTAATAGAGTTTTAGAAAGAAAGAACGTGTTTAGGAGAATAAATAAATTAGATAATGGAAGCAAGACAAGAAATCAGACAAAACTTTTACAGATTTAAAAATGCCATGCTCGCCTACCATGACGTCAGCGATACTATGTCAGTTCTTCTTCCGTAATTTTTGATATAAATGATACGTCAACTTGTTTTCATAAAATAAACTATGATACCTACGCTTATATTCTATGATATAAGAACAATTTAACCATACACTAAGCTGGAGATTTAAGGTGTGAAGTAATAATCAGTAATTTCCTGATTGGTTTTCGTTGATACAGCAGGAAAAAAATTTAGACACAAAAAATAAAATAAAATAAACTTTTCCTTGCTCCAAATTTTATAATGATCATATATTTTTCACCGTTGATATGCTCAGACAATTTCCTCAAGTGGGCCAATGCAAAATAAACACGTAATAAACAAATTTGCACCAATACGAGAGGAGTCCCCGTTTCCATTTTTCAGTCTTTCTTTATTCGTAACTGATAAGGAAACTGCAAGGAAGCAGAGCAAGAAATTTATTAAGTGCCTTGGGCACCAAGGTATCCAAATTTCCACTTTCTCTCTCTATAAAGAAGAGCAAAATAAACTCAGCTCAAAGTATCATAACCAATTAGTTATTAAAAAAAAAAAAAAACTCACACTGAAATATAGTTATTACTTCGAAAAGATGATGGTCAGCATGGGGGAAATGTGGACTCATGTGGGCTCCGTTATGGCCAGCTTGATGTTTGCTTATGCTATGTTCCAGCAATATTTCCCTTACCAGTTCCGGAGTTACTTCGGAAAATACTCCAACAAAGTGTTGGGGCTTGTCTTCCCTTACATCCACATCACCTTCGATGAGTACTCCGGCGACCGATTCAAGCGGAGTGAGATCTATATGGCCATCCAAACCTACCTCAGTGCCAACTCCTCGGAGCGCGCCAAGCGCCTCAAGGCTCACGACATCAAGGACAGCAAGTCTCCAGTCCTCAGCCTCGACGACAACGAGGAAGTCACCGATGAATTCGAAGGCGTCAAGGTCTGGTGGACTTCTTACATGAAACCCCCAAGGAACAACGCCATCAGTTGGTTCCCCAATTCGAACGACAAGAAGTACTACACGCTCTCCTTCCACCGACGCCACAGAGACCTCATCACCAGCTCTTATCTTAGCCATATCGTCAAGGAAGGGAAGAGAATTGAGATGAAGAATCGGCAGAGGAAGCTCTACACTAATGGCTCCGTTGAGAATTGGTATGGTGAGAAGAGGACTAAGTGGAGCCATGTCCCCTTTGAGCACCCCGCGACTTTCGACACTTTGGCTATGGATCCTAAGAAGAAGAAGGAGATTATTGATGATCTCCTTACGTTCAAGAAAGGAAAAGACTATTATGCGAAAGTTGGGAGGGCTTGGAAGCGTGGTTATCTCCTTTATGGTCCTCCGGGGACTGGTAAGTCAACCATGATCTCTGCCATGGCTAACTTTTTAGACTATGATGTCTACGATTTGGAACTCACTTCAGTTAAGGATAACACCGAGCTGAGGAAGTTGTTGATCGACACGTCGAATAAGTCCATCATTCTGATTGAGGACATCGATTGTTCGCTTGATCTTACCGGTCAAAGAAAGAAGGAAAAGGAGAAGAAAAAAGGAGACGAAGAAGAGAAAGACCCTGTTCGTAAGAGGGCTGAGGAGTTGGAAGATGAGAAAAAGAGCAAGGTTACACTTTCGGGGTTGTTGAACTTCATTGATGGGATTTGGTCGGCTTGTGGTGGCGAGAGACTCATTGTGTTCACTACTAATTACGTGGACAAACTCGATCATGCTCTCATCAGAAGAGGAAGGATGGACAAGCACATAGAGTTGTCTTATTGTTGCTTTGAGACCTTCAAAGCGCTTGCTAGGAACTACTTGGATGTCGAATCGCATCATTTGTTCCCGGAGATTGAGCGGTTATTGGGGGAAACTAATATGTCTCCTGCTGATGTTGCGGAAAGTATTATGCCCAAGTCTGATGAAGAAGATGCAGATATTTGTTTGAAGAACTTGGTTGAAGCTATCGAGAAGGCGAAGGAAGATGCGAAAAAGAAGGCCGAGGAAGAAGCAAAGTTGAAGGCTGAAGAAGACGCAAAGTTGAAGGCTGAAGAAGAAGAAGAGAAACTGAAGGCTGGGAAAGTAGAAAAAGAAGAGAAAGTGGGTGAAGAGAAATCCACCAAAGAAAATGGGAAATGTACATGTAATGGAACATCAGCTAAGAAAGTGAAGGAGAATGGATCAGTCACCTCTTAAGGCAGTTAGGGGATGATAGAAAGTTTGCAAGTCTCTCTCTAAGCTAGAAATTTGTATATGTCTTTCGCTTAGAAAATTCTATGTAAGGTTTTGTGTCTTTCACTAGGAAAGTTGTATGTATAGTTGTGTGCCTTTCACTAGAAAGTTATGTGAAGTAGTGTGTTCTTAGTTATTGTAAGTTTGTAAAGTTTATGTGTTTGTCAGTACTCCTCCGAGTGGCTAGTACTAATTATAGCATGTGTGTTTTTCGATTTGCCATTATTTGTAATAAAATCCTTTTATCAATTATGTGATTTTGCAGTCGTCGAATTTTCTGGTTTTCATTGTGCATACTATTACTGTTGTGAGTTGCTTGCTTCCTTCTATTGATAGTGTTAAGGGTAAAAAGAAACCTGAATACCATATCTCTAAAATATTACAACAATAACAAATATATAAGGGTATTGGGTCACTCCATTTAACATGTTGACTTTTTAAAATGAAAGCTCAATTTCTTAACAATCTCATATTTCTTTTCATTCTCCCTAATCTTTGCATATAGAGCATTAAAATTCATATTAATTAAAGCACTTGGTTGAAATCTAACTCTACGTATAGTCTAACTGGGAAGTTTAATCAATTCAATAGACATTGATTTTTTCTCTTCTTCTCCCTAATCTTCGCATATAGAGCATAAAAATTCAGATTAATTAAAGCACTAGGTTGAAATCTAAATCTACATATAGTCGAACTGGGAAGTCTAATCAGTTCAACAGACATTGATTTTTTCGAAGTAGCAACGACAAATCAATGCTACAAATTGCAAGAAAAATTGACTCATAATTCACGTTATATTTGATAGTAAAAGTATTACGAGAGCTTTTGACTAAGACATCAGATTCTTCTCAAGACTTCCTCAATCTTCCTGTAGTGGAATTGCAACCATATCGCCGATGTGTCACTGATACATATAGCGCGTTATATATCACAGAAAAGGATAAAGAAGAGTGAAAGAGAATATAAATATCTCATTTGGTATTTGATTTCTAAGTGAAATGAATGAATACTAATTTATTTATATGTCCTTAACAAGTTCACATTATATAATTAAAAAAAATTAACAAGTTTCTATTCCTGTCTTTATAATAAGTTTCCTTTCCAATTCCAATATATACTCCCGATACGTACCATAATTCCTTAACGATTGGATTATCAATCAGTTCACGACCAAAGGATTTTCATTTTTGTTAAAAAAGGAGGGAAATTAAAAAATGATTTTCAAGTTGTGTTGCATGAAAACGGGGAAGACAAGAAAAGGAACGTTTGAGAGGAAGTTGTAACCAACATATTAACGAAAGAGTAATTGGTCTAAATAGTCCTTGAATTCTTTAGAAGGTGATGATTTGGTCCCTGTTTTTTTAATTTTGGTCGAGAAGACCCTGAATTCTTAAAACGTTGGCAAAAATAGTCCTTGCCGTCTAAATCCGTTAAATTTCTAACAGAATCTTTTTTAGGTGATGTTTTGTAGTAAAAAGACCAAAATACCCTCCAGGTTCTCTTTCCCTTAATTTCCTTAAACTATCCCTCAGATTATCCAAAAAATAAAAAATAAAAAAATTTCTCCCTCCCTCCCTCCCTCCCTCCCTCTCCCTCTCCCTCTCTCCCCCTTTGCAGATTCCAACGATGGCGTACATCTCTGGTGAAGGAAGTCTTTCTCTCTCTCTCGCCCCCCCTTTGTAGACTGGCGATGGCATCCATCTCCAGCGAAGGAAGCTAACAACTAACTTGCGATGGCCTCCGACAACGGCGACACTAGATCTCACAATGGTGGCTCCCCGACAACACTTGTTGGAGCTTAAGGAGATCCGCTCATCGACGACCAATCCGTGTGCTGTATTAAAAAGGTAAATGAGTAAAATAGAGCGAAAATAAGACATGAGAAGCTATGGAGTTAGAGTTTTGTGGGAAGAAATTGGGGGAAAAAGTTTTGGGGGTAATTTTGCAGCTTGAAAACCTTGTTTTCTACTTAGTGGTGGTTCAAGATTTTTCACGTCATGGATGAATGATAAATTTGGGTGCCTCTCTGGATGCCTCCATCAGCAGACGCCACAAATCTGGTGCCTCTCCACCCAGATCCGCCGCCCTCAACTTGTGAGTCTCCTCTCTCTCTCTCTCCATAGATCCGATCCAATTTCCGATGGTAGATGACGTCGCTCCTCCCTCTCTCTCCATGTGATGCCCTAGAAATTCATAACTTGATTCATGAACTATTATTATGGATTTCCTTCATTAATATACTTCTGATGAATTATTTTGATGAATATCAAATTTCAAGATCATGAATGATTATATATGTATCATCAGTATGATGATGTCGATGATTTAACAATGTTCAGTTTTTCGATTTAAATGAGAAATTTTAAATACATAAAAGTTGAGTTGAACGACATATAAATTTATACGAAAAATTTATTATGTCATATTAGAGGGATAATGTTAATTTTTTTTGGAAGAACCCGATTTTAATTTGTAGGTCAATTTAATGATCTTAGTATTTATTTTTGATCATATCAATAGTTAAGTTTTGAGAGTATGATTGGGGAATTAATGTGTCACATAAATAAGAGATGTATAATTAGGATTTATTCTTAAAAAAATCCAAAGGTGGAAGATTGATCAAGAATTGTGCTTAAATTTGAAATCAATGGTGTAGATTTTATGTTAAAACATCCTAGGCAAATCAATGGCCAAGCTTTGGATGATAAGTGACCAATGAGAGCTTAAGGTAAGGATTGGTGTAATGAAAGATCCAATGGATGAGAATAAGGATGACAACTTTTGATCAATGGTGGAAAAAATTGGAAGAAAGAAAAACAAAATAAAAATGAGAAATGCATAGGTTGGATCCGGATTTTTGTATCAAAAAGCAAGAATAAATTTGAACAAATGAGAAAAAAGGAAAGTGGTGCATGCATGCAACCTCATGTAAGAGATGACATGGTTTATTTTGGCAAGTTGACCCAAAGAAGAGACAAGTGAAAGTGACTCCTTATCTCCACTTTGTTGAACCAAATTTTCACCCCCCCCCCCAACACTCTCCCTCTAAGTGGCGGCAATGAAGGGGAGAATCAGCCAAAAATTTTCCAATTTTTACCCCTCAAAATACAGCTCCCTTAAGGTAAAAGTTGGCTGAAAATAAGCCCATAACACCTCATTTTATTCTCACATAAGTTAAGCTCAAAAACCCTAGCCCTCTAGCCACCACCAAGCTCAAAAAAAAAAAAAAAAAAAAAAACAAAAGCCACCAACACTATTCTCCATCTCCAACACCCCTCTAACACTCTCCTCCCTCCATTTTCAAGCTCTAAGCAACCCCATTACCAAGTTCAAAGAAGTGTGAAACGGAGTTAAAGGATGTTTTACTAGAGGTAAACCAGTGGTAGTCTTCGTGTTTTAGTCATTTTTGGAGAACTAAAGCATGATATTTAGTTATAATATTAATGTTAGACTTCTTCTTACCTAAGAAAAAGTTTTGAGAAGAACTTTGGAGGTCCGAGATCTTAAAGGATCCGTGGAGCATTTCAATAAGATATACGAACTTTGTTAAAGCTTGTAGTGGTTGTGGTAATATAGCATGCATTAGAAACTTTGGTATGAAAAATAAATTATATGATACAATTCTGCAGAGGATAAGCTTTATTTTATGCTTTGGAATCACTTGGTTTGCTTTTGTATGTCTAAAGTTATGTGCACTTGAAGTTGTGACACAAAACTAGTGAGAAAATGAACCTCTGGGATACAGCCTAGCCACAGGTTTTATGGACTCCGAACCCTTTAGCCTCAAAATTTTGGTTTAAAAGTTATAGATCTAAAAACTAAATTCTTTAAGCTTTTCAACAAGGTATCATATGCCTTGAATGGATAAATGTGCAGTTTTTTGTGAATTTTACAAGTTTAGACTACGAATCGAAAGTCTTTGCTGGAATCCTGTACTAGTCAGGGGTTTTGTATATTTTGAGTTAGTAAGCCTTAATGTTTTATTAAAATTTCTTATCATATAGAATAGACACTATAAGCTTTCCAATGAAATATCCTTTGCCTTATTTAGACTTGTAAGTGAATTGTTATGATTTTTTTAAACTTACACATGAATCTGGACTTGTGGTATAAACGTGGGACCAACAATAATAAAACCTAAGTTTATGGTAGGAAACGCTCAAGCACTAAAGAAAATAACTTTACTACTGTAAAGTAGAATGTCAAGCTTCAAAATGAGATATCAAACGTTTAAAACGGATATGTACATTAATTTTAATAAATCACATAATATTATATTTTAATTTGGTAAACTGAGATTTTACCATAAGACACTTAGGAAAACGTCCACATTTATATTTGAAATACTTGAAATCTTAGAAAACAAATTATACAGACAGAAACTAGATGTTTCAAGCTTTCCAACAAGTTATCAAGGGTCCAAAACGGGATTATACTCAAATCTAAATAAATCTTACAAGTTAAAATCCTATACCAATAAAACGATTAAACATTAAAATGTGACATAAGGGTAAGGCATAACATATGAACATATTTAGTTATGAAATGAGTTGGTGATCAAATAATGTGAAAAACCCTAACTTTATTAAGTTGAATCACAAGTTTTAAATGGGTTAAAATAAAGTACACTAAAGGGTTACTGGGCATATGGCAAGAGACTACCTTAGCCCAACTAAATGAACAGAACTAAGGGGATTGGGTCTTACAAGCCCAATAATATATGAGAGGTATATACTTAGGTGACTCCTTGTCACCTTGATTGATTAATTAATTAATTAATCAATTAATACATAACCAAATGTAATTAATAACGTAATTAATGTAATTAATTGATTAATAATTAATTAATTAATTATAAGAGTTAGTAGATGATAATCAAGATGATTATGTTGAATAACTACATAATTATAATACATGATTAATTAGAGATTAATTAATTATTAATCATTAATCATTGATATAATCATTAAAATAACTATGGATGACTAACTAGAGATTAATCAAACATTAATTATTAGATTAATCAAATTATTAATTATTAATATTAGAATTAATAATTATTAATTATTATATGAGAAAGAATATTTAAGTAACATAATTAAATTATTAACAATATAATTATTAATTAGTCAATTAAAATTATGTAATTTAATTATAATTACTCAATTAAATAAAGTAATAATTAACTATTACCCAATTTAATTAGTTAATTAATTAATTAATCAATTGATTAATTAATCATTTAAATTTTTAAAAAATAAATTAAATAATAATTAGTAGAACTTTATTTTAACACTTAATAATTAATATAAATTAATTATTAAGGTTAATTATGATATAAGTAAATTAAATGCACTATAGTTTATAAAATAAATGAATAAAGTAATATAACTATGATTCTATCTAATAATGAGATATTGTTAAATCAGTACAATTTCTCAAATCTGCATAGTAAAAGATACAACTCCAGAAGTTTAAGCATATAAGACAAGTAAGTACAAACATCACCTATAGTATGGTACAAAATATTTTTCTTTATTGATGCTCTACATTTACTATGACTTGACTTAATGATGTGATGAGTATATGAGTTATACGTATTGCTTTGATTAAGTATTTGATGTACATAATTTCTCTTGCACTGACATGATCGGCATACCTCACATATATTATGTCATAATGATAGATGCATAGTGACATGTAAATCTACACATTGTCACAATTAATATGAATGAGACAAATAAAAGATATGATTAAGTGTCATACCAACCTCCAATTAGTGAGAGGATATGATAAGAACGAAAGTTATAAGATATGACCTTGGAGGCTGTTGGAAGGTGGCTCCCCTAACTCCCCATTGGTTGAGCGCATATGGGTACAACATATGGGTCCTTAAGTAGACAAAACATGTATACAATGCATCATAAATGAACACACATGATCACATGCATTTTTTAACATTCTTAACGTTACGTGTGATGATGTGATTTTATGAAAATATTTTGTGAGATATTATTTGTACTTGCTGAGCGAAAGCTCATATGTGTGTGTTCGTGCCGTAGATAACGCGGGTGAGCAGCCCGCTACTTAGATATTTTATGGACGGGTGAAACTGTGTGGAGGCGATGAAGGAAGGGAGTGAGATACCACTACGAATTTAATTTCTACATTTAGACTTTTTAAATTATTTTATATCGAATATATTTATAACTATGTTTCAATATTTTGGTACTACTAAACTAGTATGAGTACTTTACGACAAAACGACTTTAGACTATTTCCTTTTAATTAATATGAAGTTATAGCTTTTTAAATATTATCTAAAAACGAATTTGAATAGGATAATTATTTGCTAGAGGTTTTCAATTTTCTCAGTTAAAAATTTTAGTAATTTTAACTTTTGTAGTACCAATATAATTTATTAAAAAAAATTATGTATTTTAGAACCAAATATAAATAAGTGTTAAGGTTAAATTAAATAAGAATAAGTAAACTAGTTAACGGTCTGAAAAGTTAGGTCGTTACACTCCGACACTTGGACCTCTGTCTCCATCTCTTCCAATCCCCAACTGCTACCAGAACAACCCTCTACATTCCCCCTTCTCTCCAGTGACACACTTTGGAGCTCGGGTTCTCATTCTGCCTTTGCCTTCCTTTGCCAAGGGTGAGTTCTCTGGCTGATTCTCCTCCCAATGGGACTGTTTTTTTATGTTTATCAGTTTTTTTGTTAAATTATATTTATTATGAGATTACTAAAATGCCCTCTTAAATGAGATAACATGCATTGCACATGATTTATTTCGTTAGAAATTTAATGAACTTAGACGGAAATGACTAAGATTGCCAATATTTAGAGAGTTTAGAGTCATCTCGACCAAAATTAAAAAAAACAGGGACCAAATCGTCACCTTGTAAAGAGTTCAGGGACCATTTAGGCCAATTACTCTTAACAAAAACTAATTGGATAAATGCACTTAAAAATTTTAATTACAGACTTAATTTTCATTTGAAATATTAATCTTGGTGCCCTTCTTGTATAAGCACGTTTATTATTTTATAAGTAATAGGCCTAAATGGTCCCTAAACTCTTTAAGAGGTGACATTTTGGTCTCTGTTCTTTTTTTTTTTTTTTTTTGCTTATTGACCCTAAACACTCTAAAAAGGTGACGATTTAGTCCTTTCCATCTACCTCCATTAAATTTCTAACGGGATGGTCATGTGAGAAGTACGTTTTGTGTTTTACGAAGGAAAATACCCCTAAAATGACAAAAACATCCTTATTCAGATAATAACATTAATTATCCAGTAAACAGAGCCTAACTCCTTTCTCTCCCCCGCACCTGCACCCAAATCAACCTATGCTCTAAAACCTAACCCCAAGCCGCCGCTGCCACCACCACCTCCACCTCTGCCATCGCCGAAGTTGTAAAACTGTGAATCTCTTCTTTGCAAATGAAACCCAAGGCAACTACTCTCTCCTCATGGCCGTGATGGAGTCCTATGAAACCATGGAAATAGTGTTTGCAATTCAAGAGATCATCCCTCGTCCACTTTACCTCAGGTTGAAAAAGGACATGTTCATGACGGAGGGAGTGACCGAACATACGGGTGATCGGACCTGCTTGCGACGGAGAAATTGATGGCTCTGCGGCCGAGAAAACGCGAGAGAGACAAAGAGAAATCCGAGAGAGAGAGAAAGATAGAGGAAATCTAGAGAGAAAAGCCCAGATGGTAGAGACAGTAACGATATCCTCGCCGACACTAGAGAAGAACATTATTGGAGGATGGGGAGAGAATGACAGCAAGAGTAAGAAAAGAGAGATCTGGGTTTGGCCCCTCGTCGCTGTTGGGATTTGTTTCAAGCCCCTCTAAAGCCCCGCGTGATTTTTTTTTTTAATAGTAAATCATCATTTGGTTTTGAGATGAAAAGGATCTGCGTTTTGAGATGAAAAGAGAGAGAGGAGGGGGGAGGAGAGAGATAAAATAGAGTTTAATTTTATTTTTATAATGATTTTTTTGTTAAATAACTAAAATACATTCACAAATTAAATCACATGCAATGCATATGATTGATTCCGTTATAAATTTAACGGAATGGGATGGAAATGACCAAACCGTCACTTTTTTAGAGAATTTTGGATCAGCACGGCAAAAAATAAAAATAAAAATAAAAATAGGGACTAAAATGTCACTTTTAAAAAATTTAAGAACTACTTAGATAAGTTACTCTTATTTTATTTCAATCTTTTTTTAGTAGAAAAGTATGTATAATAAAAAGGGGCAGAAGACGAAGACTAAAAATGGGAAAAGGACGTTTTTCGTTTCCGAGATATATATATATATATATATATATATATATATATATATATACACACACACCCCCTTGTTAGGCTGCAAAGGTCGTCAAATTAGGTGCCAAAAACAAAACGAAAAAAATTGTAAACCTTGGCATTGGACGTTTTAGTTTCATGATTCAATTCATAGTTCAATTGAGAACAACCATACGTTCCAAATAATAATAAATTAATGACTATTACACTAGAATGAAATCAAAGAATTTGCAATATAAAATTCCAGGCTTAACTGCTAAGTCTCCTGCGATATAACGTACGTAGTTAACTTAGTTCCATCATAAAGAAACTCTTTTTTTTTTTTTTTGGAAGGGACCTAATTAATATTAATAGATTTGACATAAGACCTATGGTTATAAAAATTAATAAAATTAATTTGCGGGGCTAAAGTGTGCATGTGATGATTTGTGATCCACATATATATGTGTATACATATATACAAAGGTAGAGATAGAGACTTCAATTAGTGGAAAAAAGGCAATTAATTGCTTTAATTACAGCACTGTACAATCGTGAACAACTAGAACTCGCACTAATATAGCATACACGTAGCTCTCAAAACAAGTGACGCAAGACGTAGGTTTAAAATTTTAATTAAAAAGTGCGGTTGTTTAGAACTCTTTAGAGATATATTTTATTTGTTTAGGACTCACTTTTTTTTTTTTTTTAAGTTGTAATTTTATTCAAAGTTAAACTTGAACTCCATACTTTCGGTGCTTACTATTATTATTATCATTATGGTCGTCGTTGTTATTGTTATTATTATTAATATTATAAAGAAACTACATTTTGGTAGTGTTATTATTTTTACTGAAATTTTATGAGGACAAAGTTAATATAGAAATATTATATTTTATTCGAATCTTTTATCTAGATATATATATATATATATGAAAATGAGAGAGAAGAAGATAAATTTGTGAATACTTTTATTCTTTTGAAATTTAAATTGTGAATATCTGTGCACAAAGAAAAAAAAAAAAAGGAAATAATTGCAATTCTCTTGAAAAGAGAAACTACCTAAAAACTTTGATAGTAAACAATTACTATTCTTTAGAAAAAGGAAACTAGCTTCAAAGCCAAACATTTACATGGATTACAATTCTCAAAATTTACAGATTTGACGAAATTTCACTTTCCTTATTAATAAGATTAAGACTTTTTCTTATGGTTTGTTTGGTGCGCTAATTGAAACTCAAAATTTTCAATTTAATTTTTGGTTTTTTTTTCTGAAAAGTAAACAAAAATTATAACTACTTTTTAAAAAGTCAACAAACTCTAACTTAAAATTTTCATTTATAACTGACGAACCAAACAAGCGCTTAGTGTTTTTGTTGTATTAGGATAGAAATAAAGATTAAAGACTTCTTAACATTTTGATATAACTTTTTATTCCAGGACTCCTACTTGAACTCATAATTGGACTTATAGTTGGATTGGGTTACTCAGCCAGCTATAAAATAAGAATAAAGTTAAGACATTAGAGGTGCCCCTTATATAGCTTATCATTTGGTAAGAGGTGGACCAATCTTACTAAACAAAAAAAAAAATTTACTTTTTTTCATCCACGTAACGTGGTGAGGGGCATCATAAGTGTCCCTTAGCTTTATTCATAAAATAAGCTTTATGACTTGTTTGGTTCTCAGGTGTGAACTTAAGGTTTTCACCTCAATTTTTGTCTTTTTCTAAAAAATCAACAAAATTTATAACTAATTTTCGAAAAGTCAACCAACTTCAATTTAAAAATTACCTCTCAAATCCGTGTTCCAAATACATGCTTAGATCTTGTGAATTTCGCACTCATCTTTTCTCAAAAACAATAGAAGAGAGAAAATTATTGTTGAAGTTTCGTAATTCTTTTTTGATAAGTAGATATATTATTGTTCAAGTTGATTTTCAGATAGGGGGTGTTTGGTGTATAAGTTGAGTTTCAGTTGAGTTGAGATTTTTAAGTTTGAATAGTAATTTTTGTTGACTTTTTTCAGAAAAGATAAAAAACTTTTTCAGAAAAGATAAAAAACACGATGAAAAAAACACAGTTTAATTTGAGTGGAGATGGAGAACCAAACTCCCCCTTTATATTCTTGATCATGTCAACGATGGGAGACATGTGGACTCAAGTGGGGTCAGTGATGGCAAGCCTGATGTTTGTCCATGCTATGTTCCAACAATATTTTCCTGACGATGTGTGGCAATTCCTCAAGAGACATTCCAATAAAATTTGTAAGGATTATTTATTGGCTTTTAGGTCTGAATTTTTAGTTTGCATGGTTTTTTATTAGGTCAAGTTTAACAAGTTAATTTCCTAAGAGAAAACTTTCATTAAATGGAATTATTAGATTTTTTAAACTTTACCGCTCTTGATTCTTTCACCTCTTTCTCTCTTTATTATTATTATTTTTTGGAATCCACTCATAGCCTAGTCTCCAATAGACTAAATGGAAACTCTAATAAGTAGAACACGTATTCATCTCAAAAACTACCAGTGAGAAACCAATTTTAATCTAATTTGCAAGAAAAGAATTGGCCTTTTTGTTGCTTTTCAATGTGTATTGGTGTACTTTTTGCTTGACCTCTAGTCAACAGATCAGAATTAGGTACAAACATATCTCCCACAAAATGCATATAAGGAGGGAAAAAAAAAAAAAAAAAACCATAGGGGCAATTATAGTATTATTGTACAATGCTATATATGCTTGATTGGGAGAGATGAGCTGGAAAGGTTGATTGTTTGCTCCCAGCTAGTGACATTTAGTGGTGGAGCAGGTATGGTCAAAAGATTCCAAATCAGATAATGATGTTTTGTCAAAATAATTATTATAATGACAAATTATTATAATGACATTTATTATAATGACAAATTATTAAAGAAAACTTAATAAGGCTGAGGCGCTGAAATAAAAAATAGGGAAGTATTTAGAATATCTATTTGAGTTGATATTTTTATGTTAAAATTATATTATTTTTCAAAAAATTAATTAAAAATTAATTAATTATTAAAAAAAAAGATAAAATGAATTGAGATTTTTATATTGGAATGTAAGCTCCAAACAAAAATATAAGAGAATTGGAGAATTTCAAATTACAAAAAAAAAAAAAAAATTGCTTGAAAACAATGAAGAAAATTTAATCATTATCAAAGAAGAGGAAAAAAAAAACAAAAGGATTGTTATTACCAAAAGAGTATCGGTCAGAGAATGAGTACTAATTTCATTAATCAGAATCATTATGACCGTGTTAATAAACAAACTGTAGTGTCTGCTACTGATTCAGTTTTTATTTTTTATTTTTTTATATTTTTGTGGTTCGGATTAGATCGTAATATGAAAATATATAATGGGTCTCATTTGATGGAATCTTACATTAGGGTAGGTATGACCTACAAATAACGTACCTCATATCTTTTATTTTCCTTTTATTTTTATTTTTTTTTCCCTCGTCTTCTAAAAAGTTTGATGTTATCATTATTCTTTTTTAAATTTCCAATGTGTCTTATGTGATGTTACCACAAAAAGTGAACCAAGTATTCTCTCGGAAGTAGGACTCCATCTTGCAACGAAGCTTCCTCGCATCATCTCGGTTCATACCCACAATTCCTCACATGCGTTTTCTTGGTCACAAAGGAAAAATATAGGTGTAAGATGGATTGAAGAACAATGACATCATTGATGTGACGTAATCTCATATATATTATCATTATATTATTATATGGGCCCGCGTAATTTCTGTGTTGCAATTACCCTACTATGTTACATTTTAAATGCTTAAATTTTATGAAAAGAGCATTATTTACTAAACTCCTCCAAAGGACTAACGAGATCGGAAGACTGATTATTCATTTTGATAATATTTTAATTTTAAATCAGTCCCGTCATAATAATCATATTTGATAATTTATTTTTAAAAAGATCCATATATCATGTATGTAGAATTACACTTATCTTCTAAAATTACATCTTAATACTCTACCCTTAATTATTAAAAAAAGAAAGAAAGAAAAAACTCCCAAGAGGCCTGAAACCATGGGGGCGACTAAAGCGCACAAGTTGGGTGACCTTTGCCGACCTTTTTGAAAGAAGACAAAAGCAACTAGT
The DNA here is from genome assembly GCA_008635985.1 of Ficus erecta. Taxonomy (NCBI): domain Eukaryota; kingdom Viridiplantae; phylum Streptophyta; class Magnoliopsida; order Rosales; family Moraceae; genus Ficus; species Ficus erecta. Next base: position 1,539,483 of record BKCH01000009.1, read on the forward strand.
CAATTTCTGAACAGATTTCTTAAGGGGGTATTCACATGGGGACAGCCAATAGCTGTACACGGGTCGCCGACTCAGCCCCTAATCTTGGTTATAAAAACCACACAAAACCACTCGTCAAATTACTCTACCAGCTACGACAAACTTTCTTTACAAGTAACTCCACCACAAGGCTCCCCCAAAAAAAAAAAAAAGAAGAAGAAGAAGAAGGAGAAGCAAAACCCAAAAAAAAAAAATGTTAACAAGCATGAATCCTAGAGACACTTTTGCTCAGCTTGGCTCCATATTTGGGGGGCTAATGTTCTTCTGGGCAATATTTCAACAATACTTCCCTTACCCGCTCAGGAACTACATAGAGAAATACACTCACAGATTGGTGAATTATGTCTACCCTTACATCCAAGTCCGGTTCAACGAGTTCACCGGAGAGCGGCTGATGCGCAGCGAGGCCTACTCGGCGATTCAGAACTACCTTAGCGCCAATTCCTCGATGCAGGCAAAGCGGCTGAAAGCGGACGTAGTTAAAAAAACCCAATCCCTTGTTCTCAGCATGGACGACCACGAAGAGGTCGCCGACGAGTACAAAGGGGTAAAACTATGGTGGGCATCAGGTAAAAACACTCCCAAAACGCAATCCCTCTCTTTCTACCCGGTTAGTGACGAAAGAAGGTACTACAAGCTCACTTTCCACAAGCGTCACAGGGACCTTATTATCGGGCCTTACCTAAAACACGTCCTCAAAGAAGGTAAAGCAATTAAAGTGAGAAACAGGCAGAGAAAGCTTTACACCAACAATGGCGCGTATTGGAGCCATGTCGTGTTTGAACACCCTGCATCTTTTCAGACACTGGCGATGGAGCCGGAGAGGAAGAAGGAGATCATTGACGACTTGATTGCGTTCAGCAAGGCCGAGGACTTCTATGCAAGAATTGGGAGGGCTTGGAAAAGAGGGTATTTGCTATATGGTCCTCCGGGGACTGGGAAGTCAACCATGATCGCCGCCATGGCCAATCTGCTCAACTACGACATCTACGACCTCGAACTGACGGCCGTCAAGGATAACACCGAGCTGAGAAGGCTGCTGATCGAGACGTCAAGCAAGTCGGTAATTGTTATCGAAGACATTGACTGTTCGCTCGAGCTGACGGGGCAGAGAAAGAAGGAGAAGAAGAAGGAGAAGAAGAAGGAAGATGATCAGGAACAAGAAGGGAAAGAAGAGAGTAAAGAGAAATCGTCGAAAGAGGAAAAAGATGGGAAATCCAGCCAGGTGACTCTGTCCGGGCTGCTGAATTTCATCGACGGCCTGTGGTCGGCTTGTGGTGGAGAGAGGATTATCGTCTTCACGACCAACTATAAGGAGAAACTTGATCCGGCTCTGATTAGAAAAGGAAGAATGGACAAACACATAGAGCTGTCGTACTGCGGTTTCGAGGCGTTTAAGGTTTTGGCTAAGAATTATCTGTGTCTCGAAGACCACGACTTTTTCCCCAGAATTAGGACCTTGTTGGGGGAGACTAAAATCACGCCTGCCGATGTTGCTGAGCATCTTATGCCCAAAACCATTTTTGGGGACGCTGAAGTGTCGCTCAAGAGTTTGATTAAAGGTCTGGAAATGATTAAAGAGGAAGAGGAGAAGAAGAAAGCTGAAGAGGACGAAGCCAAAAAGAAGGACTTGTTGGAGAAAGAAGAAGCCAAAGATGGAAAACAAAATCATGATCAGCAAGAGCAAAGTGGATGAGCAAGTGAGTCAATGTCTCAGTGAGGAGGGTGAGGGGCCTGTAAAATTGAGTGGCGTTGGTTTTTACCAACTAAAATAAAAATTAAAAAATATATATATATCTCTCTCTCCTTTTTCTTTTGAAGAAAACTTTCTCCTTTTGTTTATTTAGTTTTTTCCGCCCCAAGAAAAATGGGCCATAATAGCCAAAGCACGCCCGCAACAGGACGAATCAAAATCACTCACGCAAGCAGAAGAAACTAGAACGTGAATACATTTTTATGGAACTGTATCAGAGGAAAAAGTTTAATTGATATAATAACCCAACAAGGCAACGACAAGAGTCCAGCTGCTCATGAGCTGATGAGCAGACACATAAAAGGGTAGCCCTTGGCAAAATTTTCAGTTTCAGACAATTATTGTTATGTTATCTGTTTATATAAAAGAGTAAATAAAAAATTACTGTTCTTTTTCTAGTAAAAAACAAACCGTGTTGGTGTTTCTTACTTTTTCTTTTCTTTTTTTTTTTTTTCACTTTCGGTATAGGTTTAGTCAATAACTATAGTACAGTTGTTCATGATACTAGCCGTATAAGTGTAAGATCTAGCTGTGTAAAAAGCCTATTCAAACAGTAACTTTGTCCCCTGTTTTTTTTCCCCTTTTTTTTTTTTTTTTTTTTTTTTTGCATTCCACTTGTGTTCCTTGCATGCAATTGTTAACTTTGTTTATTTATTTAATTTTTATTTAGTATCATCATTTTAACATTGTCAAACATATTATAAAGGTTAAAATATGATATAAAAATTGATTCCTTTTAAATATGTATCAACTTTTTTTTTTTTCAGATTATTTTAGTCATGTATAGAGAACTTTTTTAAAATCATTATCCCAGTAATACATCTTATTTTGTTCTTAATTTTAAATATATTAAAGAAATGACATAAACTCTTGTTTATTTTATAATTGTCCTATGTATGTCCATTTCGGTATTCTTTCTCTTTTCTTTTCTTTAAATCATTTTTTTTCATCCTTTTTTAGGGACTAGAAATTGAATTTTCTTTTTCTTTTTTCTTTCTTTTGAAAATAAAAAAAAAATCTTGTTCATTAAAATTTTCTTTGCTTTAATAAGCCATATTCTCAGTTATTTTCATTTTTATTATGATTCTAACTTAAAAAAAGTATGAATTATCTTTGTAATTTTATTTGTGTCTGAATCATATGATAAAGCTAGCAGTTTTAGAGGTTATAAAATTTCAAAACTTTATTTTTCATTACTTTGAGATATTAATAATAAATTTCATTCTTCTATTTTTTTTTTTTGCCATGTTTCGTTTTGAGTTCATTTATGGTAATTAATCGAGTAGAAAAATTCATAATTCATTGATTGATCTTTTTTTTTTTTTTTTTTTGACATTTTAATGGGCTTACTCTTAGTTAGAATTTTGTTTTATAAAATTATAGATGATTTTGTGTCTTAAACGAGTTAAACAAAATTTAGTTTCAGTTTGCTAAGTTCGAATTTCTTTAATTTCGTGAAAAATATTGATTTTTTGTTAAAGAGTCAATTTTTCATATTTGATTTTAACACATTGAAGTGGGAGAAATCATTATTGGGTAGTTCTATTAATACATTCATTTTGACTCTCTGTCTTTAACAAATTCTTTAATTAAAAAAAATACTCTTAAACAAAATGACATAAAAAGATAATTATTATAAACTTTATTACGTTAATAAAATTTTACCAAAAATAAATTTATATTCATTTTTTCTTTCCACACACACCTAAATATCAAATCCCCAAATAAACAGCGTATAAAAGTTATTATTTTAAAACCTATGATAAAATCCTAATTTTTACTTTTACACCCATAAAAGAAATAAAAAAAAAAACACTTTGTTAGTTGGTTTCTAATTTAATTACTTGTTGTTGTATCAGTCATGCCCTTTTTTTTTTTTGTATTGTTCAAAGTTTTGGACAAAGTTTTACGTTAGGATTTTTTTTTTCCACTGTCTTGTTTTTTTTTTTTTCGTTTTTTTTTTTCCAAGATGTTACGTTTAGTTTTTTTTTTTTTTTTTTTTTCCTTCATTGTCTTGTTTTTCTTTTTTCTTTGTATTATTGGCTTTCATTATTCTCATTGGCATTATAATAGTTTGGTTATTGATTCTTTACTATACATATATATATATAGTCTTAAATCCAGTACCTGATCATATTCGGTTATATGAATTTCAATTATTAGGGATGCGAATCCATAAAGAAGAAAATGTAGCTAAAGCGAATATGAATTCTTTTTATTTTACATTTCCTTCTGCATGAGTTTACATTCTTATTAACTGAAGTTTATTTTCACAATAATTGAAGTTTATATTGTCGAATACCATCAAGTACCGAATTTAAGACCATTCCCATATGTGTGTGTATATATGAATATCTTTTGTTGTTTATCGTTTATTTTTAATTTTTTTCTAGCAAAATTTTTATTTAACCTACAAATAGATTAAGCGCTTTTTAATTTGAATGTTTTCAAATATGTTTAAAAGATGATGTCTCTACTTAATACAATACTTTTTTTTTTTCCTCTTCAGCTTATCGAAATAGATCATATACAAATGAATTCACTATTTCTCAATCAATGTAAAATTCCCCAACCTATTATTTTAGTTTGTTTGTTTTGTTTTAAGGGATCTGAAAATATAAATTATAGGTTAAAACATGACGTCTTTTTTCTACTAATTATTATTATTATTATTATTATTATTATTATTATTTGTAGATATTCAGGAGTAGGACATCAAAATAAACCAAAAAAATAAAAATAAAAAAGTAGGTGTGAAAAGAAATTTGAAGTAGAGTACTTTTATTTTATAGAAATAATTAGGGATAATTTTGGAATTTATTAGGGTGTAATGAGCAAATCTAATCCTTTTAAATTTATCAGGGGTGTGTGTTTAGAAGGGATGGAGTCAAGAAAAGTGTATCAATAAAACCACCCATTTGTTTTTTGATATGATATGTAATAAGGAACAGAGGAATGTATTCATATTTTTCACATACTATAAATATTTTTAAAAGAATTTCTATTAATCTCTTTCATAGAATACTAATAAAATTATGTTATATATAGATTGTTGACTCTTGTAGTGAGCCAATATTACCATAAAAAATATAATTTTCTTAATAAAAATGTCAATATGCAAGTTTCACAAAATAACAACATGAGTTGTATTTTGTTATTTGAAGATACTAGAATGTTTCTTATATTATGTCGTATATATTATCATGGTTTTACGATGAAATTGAATGTAACTTTTGAACTTGTACGCTTATTGATGTAAACTCTTAGGTCTTTTAATATTTTATTTTTTTATATTACAAATAATTTTTTACGCTATAAAAATTTCAGTTACAACTCAACACGTGCCTCCTAAGTGGCATGACTAGTTTTGTCATAAATGCGTTGATGTAAATTTTCTCTTAGTAGGGAAGATTAAAAAAAAATTATTTCAAGAGCAGTTTAGGCCTTGGCCTAGGTTGTGTACGTAGTACAGCAGTAGAGCCTCGAATTTGAAACAAATATTTCATAAGCCGATGAAATATAAAATATAAAATATAAAATAAATATTTCTAAGCTGATGACTTTTACTTTGATTGTATTGTCATCGTTATAAAATATAAAATAAATATTAACTGCTTCTTGGTATAAACTTAAAATTCATTTATATATTTCTTATATTTTTTATGAGGTTCAAAATCAAGGTGTATTTTCTGTATAAACTCAAAGATAGAGAGTATATTTAGGTAAATTTTGTTTAGAAAAAGAATTACACTATCTAAATGATGGAATATAGTATTGTTTGTGGATCCTAGTTACTAGATATAATCCTTTCATGAAAAGTAAAAAATTCCAAATATTTAATTTAGAAGCAACATGTCACTAACTATAAAGGGAAAATTTTAGAACATGTAATGCAATATCAGTTTACAACCGAAAAGCTTCATATTATTCTTTAAAAAAAAAAAAGAAAGAAAAAAGCTGCATGAAACGACAAATTCTTCAGTCAACTAAAAAGAACGACAGTGTTCCTCTGAAAACGTCAGCAGATCTTGGTAATGCACTGTACATAGTTGGATATTAAACGAAAACTAAAGGAAAAGTAAATTGCACTTCATGAATACATATCAATAAGACATTCTCGTTTCAAGAATATGATGTCGTTTCTAACAAATTGTCGTTTTAACGACAACCATGCCCCCACCCCCCCCCCCCCCCCCCCCCCCCCCAAAAAAAAAAGACAGCTATTTATTTGATTCATTGTTTTACGTAACCTATTTTTCTTAAGATGACCTCTTTTTCCCTGACTGTCTTTGAGATATTATCGTTAGAACTTATTAGCGTCTAGGGTGTTTTCTAAATATTGTCGGTTATTAATTGTTTTCGTTAATAAAGTTTGTCGTATATCTGAAGTTGTCGTTTTAGTTAACCCATTTTTTCTTATGAAGTTATGATTTTTTTTTTTTTTAAAGCTTCAGTAAATCTCCCTATTAGATAGGATTCATTTTCTCATCGATGCACATTTCTCATATTAGATATGATTAAAATCACTTCAAAAGAAAAGAGTATGAAAAAAGCCAAAAGAGTATGCAAAGCATATAAAACTTATCGTAATAATTGTTATCAGAATTACCAAAAAAAAAAAAAAAAAAAAAAAAAAGGAAGAAGAAGAAGAAGAAAAATAAATCCAAAAAATTTAAAACCGAAGCCAATATTGAAGTGAGAAAAAGCAGCTAAAACTCACAACAAGTTGAGCCATCGATTTTCCTGCAAATTTACTTCGAGCAATTGAAAGTTGAGACAGTACTTTCCAATTGCAAGCTGATGAAACTTTGATAGGCCTTTTTTCGGCAGAAAAACTTGATGGGCCTATTAACATGAGGTCCACTTCGCTCTACGGCAGTTTGTGGAAATTGTAACTAAGAGAGAAATAACGAAATAGTATTTTTGAAAACAGGGGGAAATTTGTGGTGAAGATTCATTAAGAGTAGCTATCAGTATGTACTAAATATATGCCATTAAGATCAAATAAATCTCTTGACTAGAAATGCTTGAGTTGCACAAAACTCAAGCACACACTACTGTATACAACCACTCTCTCATTCTTCTTTAACAAACATATTTTTTAAAAAAAATTGAAAAAATGAAAAAAATGAAAAAATAAAAAATAAAAGATGCCAATGAACACAGTGGGAGGGGCCACCGGGGAGGGGGCTCGTCGTCGTCGAAACAAAGTTTGGGGGGGGGGGGGCCTGGGTCGTGGTTGGAAGGGGGGGGGGGGGTTGGGGGGGTTGGGGTGCAGGATTTGGCCGTCAGGGGATAGCGCTTGCTGGTGGGTCATCAGGGGGGACCTGGGTAGAGTGGGGGGTAGGATCTGGCCGCCGAGGGCATGCGGGGGTGGTCCATTACTCGGGTCTGGAGGGGAGGGGCTCGTCGTTGGCCCGAGGGGGGGTGGGCTTGGGTCGTGGGGAGGATTGGCAACGGAACAGTGAAGACCGATGACCACTCCTTGGGTCGGGAAGGGAAGGCTCAACGTCCCCAAGGAGGGAGGGCTGGGTCGTGGGGAGGATTGGCAACGGAACAGTAAAGACAGCGGTGGCCGCTCTTTCAATGGTTGAGGCTTCAAATATATATATTTTATAATTTAGGCAAATATTTTAGGAAGTGGATGCTTGTATGTATTCAAGTGTATGTTAACTTTGATACACCTTATTTTATGGCCATTCATTTCATTACACCATCATTATTAATCCATAGATTAGACGCTAGTAATAGTTACTTTCAAAAGTCTCTACCAATAGTTACCAATAGTTATTGTTTTAGGACTTGGAAATTTATCCCCTAACACTAGTAAAAGGCTAAAATGTCAAGGATAACATCCAATTGAACATGAATTAGACCATCCACATTCTTCCAGGGTGATTTTTCCAGAAAGCCTCGATAGCACTTGATTGAGCTCTAACAAGCTCCAGAGTATCTAGATCCTCGTAAGACACACCACACCTGTAGCATGTTCCAAAACAAAGTGTTAAAAGAAATAAACGTATGTTTTTTGTCTCATAATTAACTATGGCAACTCAACTAGAAACTTCTCTTTAGACTACTCACACAACTTCTCTGCTTTATACATGTAAATATTGAATGCCTTTCTTACACATGAACTCACAAAGCACATACATTCTTATGCAAGGAAGACAGTGATTATAAGATTTATAGTCGATTTTTCCAAACTCACTCAGAAAACAACAAATGATCTGCCTACGTATGATCCACCAGTTAGATATTTATGAAAGCTTATTCTGATTTCAAGAACAACAACAATGCGAGTCAAAATACCTGCATATATGCTTCGGAAACAGCGAATAGGGTGGTGAGAAACTCCCATCGACTCTCCTGCCAGAGATCTACCAGTTTCCTACCTACATCTCACTTTGATGCAGAGAAAAATAAGTGGCATTAAAGAAAATACAACTCTAGTTCTTTTTCCAATAAATAAGTAAAATCAAAATACAATAAAATCATAAAAGCCTAATGGCACATATAATCTGATCCAGTTGCAGAATGTAATCAGCTAATAGCATAAATTGGTAAGAAAGCTATAATGCTGCAAACTTCCATTAAAGGGCATCTCACTGCTTTGCAAATAATTAGATGTATCAGCCTTAACAAGTTCCCTAACTATCCATCACAAGGTTTCTAATAACTTGCGTGAAAATAGAAAACAAAATGTGATAAAAAAGATGCAAGACTAGACAAGATGATAGTGTTGAAAATTATTTCAAATGCTCAAACAAAGAGGTGTTAGTACCAAGTCAGGGTCAAAAGCTAGTCCATCAACAAGGAAGCCCATCTTCTTGAGATTGTCCATACAGCAGTCGCAAGACCGTCTTTCCCAAGCCACAAGAAAGAAAATTAAGTTAAGAAATGTTCTTAATCTTATGGTTACCACGTATTAACGTTGACTTTCATGACAACAAACTTGCTTAATATTCTAATAGTAGTTTACCATGACACTGTAACGCATCAAAGTATAGTCCATGTCACAACCAATGGCGTTGATGGATCAGAGATTGAAGGTGCGGCTGCAAAATATATCGCGGGGCAAATATCTTGATGAGGAAGGATTTTGCAGGGCACATTAACATTCAAAAGAACAAAACTGGTCTAATATTTAGTACCTGTTTTGTAATATGACCTCCAAACCGTCTATCTATAACAGATCTTTGGCCTAATCCAAGCTTGCATAATCAAAATCATTTTTTTTAGGTAGTAGCTATGGAAAACGGAGGTCAATGGTGCATTCAACAATGTAATTCCATTAAGTATTATATACTTACAATGTTAGCACAAGTCACTAAGAAGATCTCCCAAGGCACTCACCATACACACAATTTACTAAAAAGGCTACTAAAAATTTCAACACAACAGAAATTCATTTATCTCGAGTACAGTCAAACAGGAAAATTCCCTCACCGTCATTGCCACTGACAGTAACAAGGTATCTTTGAGCAACAAAGTCCATTACATGGCCATAGCGATGCCCAGGTCCTTGTCCTTGCACCACCACTCTGCATCTCACATTCAAGAAACCCCATAAAAGCTTAATTATCCCATAACTCCAATCCCAAATAACAAAGAATCAAACGAGAATCAGTATGATTTTAAGTTTTAACAATCAAATCTCACCTGTGCCACTTGCATTTATCGTTTGTCATGTCGAGCACGTAGAGATCATCCGTAGAATGCCGGCAAGAACTATGCCTACCTAAAACATAAACCACAAATTCACAAATTCAAGCTAATGACACAACAAAAGCCCTAAAAATCCTTTTAAAAAAAAATCCCTATTCTCAAAAGCCACTGCGCTAAGCACCTGAAAGACAACCATAGTGCCCACTGCAGCCACGGCGTGCGCTGCCCTCGGAGATGGAGGCTCACCAGCTGGCCCAACTCTACACAACCACAACATCGAAAACAGCACAATTATCAACAATGTCCGAATTTACAAACAACGATCCGAATAGATCCGTACCGCCGGAGATCTTCGGCAGTCAAGGAAATACGGCCGTTACAAGATCCGAAGAGATCTGGCGCGGATCTTTGTAAAAGAAATAAAATAAGAAAAATTACGAAAAGTTACCAGAGAAGAAGGAGAATAACACATATGTTTAACGTTTTCACGGACTAGAAATAAATAAGGAACAGAATAATTGGAATCTTATATAAATATAAGTTATAATATATATATATATGGGTAAGTTATCTTATACTTATAAATTTATTAAATTCAAGATCATTCTAAATTATAATAATTATAAATAAATAAAAAGTTTAAATTTTTTATTATTAATTACTAATTTTCTTAATATTTCTCTGCAAGATGGAGTTCTGATAGGAAATTTAATCTTGAACTATAATAAATGAAACCTAAATGATTTTTTTTTTTTGGTTTTTTTTTTCTTTTTAACATCTAAAAAATAAAAATAAAATACGTCGGGGTGCAAGAGCGCAGAGAAAGGATGACAAGCGTTGAGAGAGGGAGAGAGGGCGCTTGGGCGCAAGAGGACGGCAATCGTCAGAAGAGGATGGAGAAGACAACGAGCACGTGGGTACGGGGACATCAATTGTCAGAATATGATGGAATGGTGTAGGGATGGCAATCGTCAAAAGAGATGCAATGGTGCAAAGGATCAGATAATCAGTGACTCATTTGAATATAATAGCAATGATTAGATATTAAATAAAATAAAAGAGATGATTAAAGGTTTTTTTTTTTTTTTTTTTTTTTCAGGAAGAACAATCTTTCTTTCTTTTTTTATTTTTTATTTTTTGGATGTAGACAGAAAGTGGGGAGTGTTATGTGAGGTGGGTGTATTTGGGAGGGAATTATGTGATGAAGGTTGGGTCAAGCATCGTAAGAGGGGGAGTATTTGAGGTATTGAAGTCTAAAATCTTAAACTTTGATATTATGGAAGAAATAAAATAAGAAAAATAAGAAAAGTAACAAGAGAAGAAGGAGAAGAACATAAACATGTTTAATGTGGATGTGTTTTTATGGATTAAAAATAAATAATTTATTAGTAAAGAACACAATAAATAAACTATTATATAAATACAAGTTATAATATATATAATTGAATAAGTTATCTTATACTTACAATTCTACTAAAATTAAGACTATTCTAAATTATAATAATTATAAATAAATGAAAAGTTTAACTTTCCCTATTATTAATACTAACTTTCCTAATACTATGAAGATCGTCTTCAATGCGACGCAATGGAGCTCGAGTTCAAATACTACATGCGTGGAGAGGCCAGATCCGGCGAGATTCAGCTAGGTCTGGTCAAATTTGGCTTTGCTGAACAGGCTTCGAAAGCCGCTTCTTCATGGCGAGACAGGGGCGGTGGCGATGATTCGAGATCCATGTGGCTCGATCTCCACAGATCACCCGTAGTCGCATGATTCCGACGGAGGCCACTTCGTGAGAAGAAGCGACGGTTGCATTGGCAACAATTGCTTGCGGCGGAGGAGATCGCAACTCGCGGCGGAGGAAGTCGGAGCTTGATTTGAGAGTGACGGGGCGACCATGGAGGAGAGTGACTAAAAAGTTGGCACTAAAAGCCAAGTTTTTTGTAGTGACCCTACATGCCTAACTTTCTTTTTTCCTTTTGAGAGATAGAATAAGCAGTCCTTCAAGGATGCAATAATTTCTTCTCAATGTAACTACGAAACTCACAATTAATGCCACCAATCTACTTAGAAAACAGTTCAAAAAATAACTTCAAAAAGAAAACAAAGCATAAAGTCAAATAACCCACTATTAAAAAAAAAAAAAAAAGCAAAAGAAACCAATGAGTGTTGCTTTTATAATTTTATTTCGACATGTGAATTGAGACCTAAAATTAGATAGTAAACGCTATGGCTTCTAGTAATATAAATATGAATGCACTGACTTGTCTGAAAGAAGGACCTTCTGGAAGTAATGAAACAAAACACATTTTGGATTCACCAAAAAAAAAAAAAAATCATAGTACAATTATTATATTATATGATTTTGGTAGTCCATATTACACTTTCCTAGAATTGTGGTACAATTATTATATTAATATATATCCTTTAAAAAGACTTTTTGTGCCAACTCTCTCCTTGCAATTTCATGTTGACTTTGAATGATTGCACGTTGCAGACAAAACTTGACATGGTCTGATTCTACAATAAAGACTTCTCAAATGAAAGTTCAGCATTTTTGGACAGTTTCATCAATAATTTCAAGTATTTTTATGTTATTTTCTCTATTAATTTTACTGGTTTTTTTTTTCGTTTTTTATTTTTAATCCAGGAATCCAAGTGACAGCCAAAAATATAAAAAATCATTCAGTGTTTATACCGATTTTAGGGGTGGAAAAAAAGGTATTTTTAATTTGTTTAACCTACTTTCTTGCATCTCTCTTCCTTTATAAATTTTGCACATGCATCAATAGGATTTCAAATTGCCACACATCATTATAGTATAATTAATGTATTCCTTAATTACTTTGTGACCAAGTGAGGAAACTACCAAAAAAAAAAAAAAAAAAACAAAGCCGTGGTCGCTTTCATGTCTCTCTTCCTTGCATCAACCGTTGTAAAGGGTGAATTACTAGCTGGTTTCCATTTTAGATGCATACAAACGGTTTATATCAACAATAAAAGGAGATTTTGAAAATTCGTCATACACAATATATGTGACTTTGAAGACATACAATAGTTAATTATTGTATCTTCGTAAATCAAATTACCGGTCCAACTCTTCGATTGTGAAAGCGGCTTCTAGCGGCCCTACTTCGCAACACGTGACATGATAAGCAGCCTCAACGCACTGCATCAGAAACTTCACAGCCTCGCAGAAAAGGATGGAGAAAGGCTAGGCATTACTATTAATTATCTAGAATAATATTTTAAAAAAGTCTTAATGACTAGTAGCCAAGAACAAGAGACCTACTTAACTCAGGTTTAAGAATGATTTAGGGTCAGATGAGAAAACCAACCCTGGGAGTTAGCTGTCTAGGTTTTTATGTGTGTATATATGGACAAAGGCAGTTGTGAAGTGAGTTAAGAGTTTTTTTTTTTTTTTTTTTATAAAAAATAAAAAATAAAAAAAAGAAAAAGAAGAAGAAGCTAGCTAGTTCATGAAGAAGGCAATGAAAGAAAGAAGGAAAGAAGTTTGCGGAGTCTTGTCGCAGGAGCGATGGCACTTGCTAGCTCTAAGCTGAGGTTATATATAAACTCTCACACATATCTATATAAATTTATACACACACACACATATTTTCTATATATGTATGCACATACTTAAAAGATCCATCGAGCTAGGGATCGAGCTAGTGCCATCGCCCTTCGGCACGATTCCTCATAATTTCTTGCATCTCAGTTTCCAACAGGCGCTCGCGCACACACACACACACATATATATATATATATATATGTGCTTCTTGCAGTCATCTAAAGAGTAAGCGATTCATTATCTGATCTGATTAGTTTACTTACTTGTTTTTGGTAATTTAGTTATATTGCTTATAAACGTGCTTGCAGCTTCATAAAAAGGCATCGACAAATATGTCTGGTATGTGTATTTCTCCGCAATTGATGAACAGGTACGTGCCAAATTAGAAAAAAAGAGAGAGAGAGAGAGAGAGAGAGAGAGAGAGAGAAAGATATTTGGACCATTCGGTATTTTTACATTATACTATAGTACTACTCTTGAGATCTATTATAATTAGAAATAGGAATGAGATTCTGTAAATCTATTGTTATATCCTAACTCGGAATTCATATTGTCAATCTCACAAGTGTATTATGAGATGTGTGTGTGTGTGTATACCACATCCTTATCATGCATTACAAGATGTTGAGATTATCATTAGAAGTGTATGCAAATGACTCGCTGGTAAGCCATGTGTTAGAATACGATGACCCGAAATCTGTTTTAGTCTGCCCGAAAAGCTCGCAGTGTGACATATATAGTGAAGTTTTAATTACGGGAATTTTTTGGGGTTCGGCCCGATCCCATTATATATATAAAGTAATTTTAGGGATTTTATTATTATGCTTTCTTTGTTGTAGCCGTTCCTTCTTATACCGATTTTTGATTTAATGAATTTTCTTTTTCTCTGTTTGTGATTTTTTCTCGTTTACTTTTTTTTTTTTTTTATATAAATCTATATGTTCTTGTTTTTTTTGTTCCTTATTTCACAACACCATGTTATAATATATGTCTGAGCTATATATATTATTAGCTACACTGGGATGTTAACAAGTCGACTACTTTTTTTTTTTTTTTTCCTGAAAATCCATGTTCTTTTAGTTATATACAAGTAGTGTAACAAGCTTTATATATATATATATATATATATATATATATTCTTCTTTTTCTTATTCTTTTCTCTGAATCTATGGACAGCAGCTTGCTGAAATAGTGAGTGAGTTGATGGAGAGTTCAAGGACTTCTCAGGAATTTCAGAGTTGACATTTATATGTTCAATAAATGCTAAAAAAAATGGAGGCCGCCAAATATAGGAAAAAAGAAAAACAAAAAAAAAAAGAAAAAAGAAAAAATATTAGTGCCTGTGGCGACAGGCAAAGAAAAAGTACGACGAGAGAGAGAGAGAGAGAGAGAGAGAGAGAGAGAGAGAGAGAGAGAGAGAGAGAGAGAGAGAGAGAGAGAGAGAGAAGAAGAAGAAAAAAAAAGGGTTAGTGGGTGACCTTCCTGGCAGTAGAGCCAGTCTTTTTTTTTTTTTTTTCGTTGAAAAGGATGAGTTATAGGGATAGAGATTAGAATTTTCAAATAATCTCAAAGAGATAAATACCCTCATGTGATATATGGATCTCTTTTGAAGTAGATTGCTCATATATTCTGACTAATACAATAGTGACGAGTCGAATCCAAACATTCAAAAATAAGAACGAGCACTTTACCAACCCATCTAAAGAAAGTTAGTAGTAGAGCAGTTTTGTATTCAGGAAGTAGGCAATTTACAATTAATAATTGACCTTAGGTGGTGCGGTAGGATTATAATTCTCATAGATTCGTCTCATGTGGCATGAAGTTTATATATTATATATATATATATATAATATTGAGATTTTATTAGTACTAGACTTTGATCTTATGCTTTATTAAATATAACTTTGGAAGATTGTATATGTGTGAGAATATCTAATCTATGATCTCTGTTGTCTCCTTGTCTCACATCAAGCTGGGCGCTGAAAAAATGGAATAATTATACTACAAATATGTGTGTATATATGTATATATTATATGTTTCATGCTGAGGGCAATCAAACTGAACTAACTAAGGGTATAAATTGTTATTTATTAAAATAATATTGCTGGGAAGCACTCTAAACTAGCTTTATCTTAAATTCTGTAATCTCGAATTTGTGCCCAACCCATTAAAGATCATAATAAAATTGTTTTTCACGGCATCATTGACCATATATTTTTCTGTATCCTCCTTTTTTTTTCCTCCCACTATATGCCACTGGAGACCATATATATGTAACTGTTCCCAGATCCTAAAAGTTCAAGAATATGAAAATCTTAGCCTAATTACTGAAATAATATTTAATTTTGAATTGGTGATACTTATTTGAGATTTCATTCTTTAATACAACTAAATATGTGTGTGTATATACATAAAACCTAGATAGCTTTTCGGAAATTGTGAAAAATATTGTTACATATATAAATGTATGTACAGTAGCTAGGTCATATTGTTTTTGTTTTCTTTAATTTTTAATAAATTTGAATGAGAGATTGTTCTTTCTCATTATTTATAAAAGATATATATGTTTTCGGAAATATAAATAAAAATTATTATCTAACTTTTTTAACTCGGAAATATATATATATATATATATATTATTACCTAGCTTTTGTTAAAAAAAAATTAAAGAGAAAAAAAAAAGCTGGTACAGCAAATTAATGAACCTCTCACATATAAGTTAAGAAGTTATTATAATTGCACTAGACTTTTCTTTCTTTCTTTCTTTCTTTCTTTCTTCAAACTTACCAAGATGTCCTTGACTTCAAATAATGAAAACAGTAAAGCACTTGAATAGCATGCTTATTACGTTTCATCATCTCATAGGAATACTGTTTCATGATTGATTTTATTTAATGTTAGAGAGCATAATGATAATTAATAGACCGAATTTAAATTAAAGAAACATAAAGAAAGCATCTCGAGTGACCTTTTTTGACTGCACTTTCAACGAATAATGTTCTTAGAACTGGTAATTGTGCATTGTTGCCCGACAGCGAGCAGATTACAAGATGTCCAAATTAATGCATCTTGGCTCCTATATCACGTGTGTTGGTTCGTCCTTTGAAAGGGAAAAGAAATATTAATATTATTAATACTTGATTAATTTTCTCAATCCCTCATATATATAAATATATATAGATATATATATATATATATATATTATACCGGTTGTGTTGCATTATTAATTTTCTTTCTTCTCCTTAATCAGAACATTCGCATCAAATCTTAAAAAAAATACAAAGAACTTTAAGGAAAAGATATTTTATAAAAACATACTAGACGGTGAAACGTCTTCGACCCCACATAGGCGACATATATAGAAAAATTTTGCAAAAGAAAATGATGATACTTGGGGATTTAATTAGGCTGATAATTGGTAAGCATAATTGTTTCATGAAAAACTATTGACTTTCATTTATTTGACTTTGTAATGCTGTCCTTAATTATTTTCAGCAAAGATCCCCCAACATTTAGTTAGAAATTTCTTGGCATTTTTTATTGGACTTACAAAGAGTCATCCTCCATATTCCACCATATCGGGATGAATATTGGGTGAATTGGATAGATTTTTTGATGTAGCGGAAGCGTATAATTACACATAAATCATTGATTTTTAAAGATTAATACCCAAAAATATACAAGATAAGTTGTATTAGATTCTTTGATTCTAATTAAAATACCGAAAAATCATGCAAATCAATTGAGAGAACTCTCAGAAGGAAATTATTGATCAAAAACTCTAATAACAAAATACATAAGCCTTTAAATAGTGTATCCCTAGATTCTAATCCTAATCCTATTCAAATTCAAATAATGAAAAGATAACTCCTAGAATTTAAACTTTTGAAGATAATCCTAAAACAATTAAAAAAAATCTATTAAAACTAAAATAATCCATTTAATTATCCTATTTTCATACTGCATCATTTTTAAATTTTTTTGACTCACCAAAAGCTTAATCTATCTAGTAAATCCATAGTTTGAAATAAACTGCTGAATTAAAATCAGGTTGAATTGGGTGAGTTGTACAAATTAGGCATTACCAAAAGTTAATTTAAAAATTTTTAAACAAGAAATGTGAGAAAAAAAAATTCATCACACTTTATCCCTGCCAAGTTAGGAAATGAAAATTTCTGGTTAGGGGTGGGTTAGTCTGATCTTGAGGCTACGTTAAAATGAGTTGTTGTGAAGAAAAAAAGTCGGATTATAGACTTATAGGTTTCTTGTTGTCACCAATTTTGTCAGTAAACAGATCTCTTTTTCGTGCATCTTCACGCTAATACTCTTGAAATAATGAAACTTTCTTATCTATATATACATATATATATATACACATCGATAGAAGTAGTCTACTTTGGAAAATAGAGAAAAGTACATAACAGCTTTTTTACTTTGCCTACTGGTATACAAGAAATTTCTTGGCATTATTCTAGTACTAAGACCCACAAGGGGCCCTCCGCTGTGTCCCACCGTTATTTATTAGATTTTAATTTAGGATTATTTTTCTTGCCCCTCCTCACCAACTCTATAAATACGTCTCTCTTCTTGAAGAAGAACACATCCTTCAGTTGGTTTTGAAGACGATCATAAGGAGATCAAGATCCTGAATGATGAGATTATAATGGATTCCTGTCGCAGAAGAGATGGCGCCTAATGCACGCAACAAACAGCGGCGCCTGTGATTGGCGGCATCTCTTCGCGTACAGGAACCCCTTTTTAATCTCTATTTCCAGGCGAATGAAATAGCTACTAGTTTTTGCATCTTTTCCATCTTCTTTAATACAGCTAAGTCCTTTCATACATATATATGTGGATGATATAGATTTTCTTCGGGTTCATGACAAGCACAAATCTATGTGTGACTTAAAATTCTAGTATATATACTATATGATTCATAAGTAGTAAAATAACTATATATATATGTGTGTGTGTGTGTGGTAGATACACTGCAGGGTTACGCTTGAAAGGGGTACTACTGGAAAACTGGAGCCTCTGAGAAGGCTTCTACAATATCTTTGATTTTATAAGTTGTAGCAACAGAAAGTGTAGTATGTTTGTGTTATATATATTATTTTTCCACATGATCTTTTGATCTCTAGCAAGAATTTTGTGTATATTAGTTTTTTTGGTTTTTTTTTTTTCAGGCTCATGATATGGAACCAGGTCTTCTTGGTAAAGATGGCTGTGCGAGTCAAGTTTTTCCCAACAGGACTAGTCGATATCGGTTTGGGCAAAAGTTAAAATTTAATCGGAGATGTTTGGAAATTGAAGAAGTAATTAGCGATTGTAACTTTATATATGAAGGCCAGTTTATGAAAAAGCGATTGTGTTCATGTACAAATCTGAAGTAGGATATAAGTTTAATTTTCAGACTTCCAAGTTCCTAAGATGTTTAAACTGGGTCATCTTCCTTGTAAATAATAATAATAATAATAATAATAATAATAAATAAATAAATAAATAAATAAAACTAAAGAACACCGGAGAAGAAACCTACAAGTGATGAATTCAATTTTTCATCCTTATTTATTTTTTAATAAATTAAAAACATCGATAAATAAATAAACAAATACATCCTAAAAAAAGAACTTACTCAAAAACTCAGGAAAAAAAAAAGTGAAGTTCAAATTGATCGTTAATATGCAATTACAAAGCACTTCATATGTAAATAATTAATAAAAAAAAAATTACAACGCACTTCTATATGTCTATATTAGGGTTCAATGAGAGTTTCAAGTTTCTCGTCTTTAAAAGAGAAAATTAGTGAAAGAAAATAGTGTTGTAGGAAAAAAAAAAGTTTGAATTGTGTTCAAACTTATAAAACAAACGAAATTTTTGCAAATTTGCAACTTATCCCAGCTAGCTATATGTTCCTTTCAAGAAATTCCTTTAGGTCTTTCAGTCAGTAGATCAGTTTGAACATCTAATGCGTTGACCTTTTCATTTCTGTTAAAGAGATATAGAAGCAATACATAAAACAAAAATTCTATAAAATGAATTTATTTTGCTAAAATCATCCAGTCAAATTCAATATTATCGTTTTCGTCATAAACATATGGGCACAATTTCAATATGAATTAAGAAGGACGTTGATAAGTATTTATTGCACTAGGATGAAATCAAATTGAAACAAGCATATTCTTTTTTTTTTTTTTTTTTGACATTTATTCTGTATACTTATCTAATTGGAGATTAAAAAAAATAAAAACAAAATAAAATCGGAAACTAATAAATCAGAGATGTATTTTTTGAACTATATAAGGCCAAAGAGCAGTTCTAGTCTCACAAAGCTAATTAATTACCTTATTATAAGGAACAATGCTAGGAAATATTAGTGATGTTTAATATCACTCACTAATAAAGGGTGGGTCACATAACATGAGATCTACCAGTGAGGCTCACTTCTTTATTATTGTGATATTGAACCGTACTGATGTTCTAAATAATTTTTCTATTACAAGTGATCTCCTTTGAAATCCGATTAAATAAACTTGATAAGAAAGGCTGATTACTTTAATCTCCTCCAAATTCCAGTTAACTTAAAATGCTTTATAATTTCAGTCAACATCAATCTCTATTCTCTTATAACCAGCTAATTAAGTGCTTATCCGTCTTTCATAGTCAACTTTCGTAAAAATATAAACTTAGGTTTAGCTGGCACAAATAATACCAGCGCTATTCAGAAAAAAATAAAAAAATAAATAATGCCAGAGCTAGCTACTGCCTGAACATTTCATAATATATTATATTATTTGGTTGGATTACTTAAAATATTAGGTTATAAATTAAAAAATATATATTAATTTCATAAATAGTAAGGGCAATTAGGACCTTCTATTTCCCCTTAGGTTGCACAATTAGTTTTAAATGTGGTAATCATGTTATTTTTCAGCCAAACAAAGAAAAAATGCAGTCAAGTTTGAACAAACGTACGTCTACCTCAAAAAAAAAAAAAAAAAAAAGTTTTCAAAAAGGTATAATTTCAATTGGTTTTTTTATTTTTCCTTTTTTAAGTCTTCCGATTGAGAAGATGGTAATAAGATAAGACACAATACCTTTGTAATTTATTAGGTCATTTTCCTATGTGAATTCGACAAGTCATGGTTCAATGGAAATCTGCATCGACTTTTATTTCTTGAATAATTTTCTTTTCCAATCTCACCAAAGTAAAGGAAACTATGAAGAAGTTCACGAAACCCTCCACAATATCAATTAATTCCTATGGACTGGACGGACTCATGAGTTTACTTGAAATTATTTCTTGTCGGTTTATATATATATATATATATGTATATATTCAAACTTTGGAAAATATAATATATATATATATATATATATATATATATATGAGAAAAGACTAGTCTTGACAGCTTATTCGTTTCTTCTCACTTTCAGCCAACTAGCTAGCTCTTTTTAATTCCAATTAGTAACTCCATGGTAATTTCCATTGTGATAAGGAAACTTTTTATTAAAAAAAAAAAAAAAAAGGTGCTTTTAAAACTGAGAGAATTCCTTAATGAGTAATATATCCGTCATATTAGAGAACTAGCTGAATCCGGTGTGGGAAATTTCCTGGGTTTGTGAAGAAAAGACCTTATAAGTTTATCATAACATGACTTTTCAAATATAGAAGAAAAAATCTTGGCCCCTAAAATGAGGCTCTTTGAAAGCTATATTGGGCAGAGAAAGGGGTCCAGTAATTACAAGAAAAGTAGAATAAAAGGAGTATAGGGATTCATGTCGCAGGAGAGATGGCGCAGTGGGGGTGTGTGTGTATGTACAGCTACACACACACACACGCACACATATATATATAGGTGTGTATAAATTACACAGACAAAGCTGCGCGATCCTCCTGTGACATTAAACCCTATCAACTTCTTGAGGCACTATTTACAGATCTTATTCTCTGTTGGTTTCATATATCACAAAATAAGTACTTATTTTCATATATATATATATATATATAATTTGTTATCGTTCTTCTTTTTCTTTATTGCTTATTCTAGTCTATGATTATGCAATTTTCTTTATTTCACTTGACCAACCCCTTCGGCAGACTTTTTTTTTCCCCCCTCTTGTATTAATGCTAGTTCATCAATTAATTAATTACTCATTAAATATTGGCTGATTAGATAATATTTATGATGCGGTTAATTATATTGAAGGCTTTTAATTATTATTATTCCTGTTAAATCCACAGCTTGGATTGGGCAAAAGAAAGCTGAATTATATGTCTAAGTATAGATCTTGTCTAGGAGATCACCTACATGCATGATTCCCTTTGTAAACTTTTGTGAGAAGTAGGATTAATAAAAGAACTCAATTGTGCTAAGTTCAAAAATATATTAAGGTTGTCTCCAGCTGTCTTTGCTAAGATCACAACTTGTAGTAATTGTATAAAATAACTAGATATAATGGTTTTTTTTTTTTTTTTTTAACACAATCAATAGGATGAGATAGTAAGGACATACGGTGTAACAGTAAAGCGTCTTTTTTTTTTTTTTTTTTTTTCTTTCTTTCTTTTAAGATGTGTTCGAGTTTGATATTTGATAATCCTAATTAATCAAAGATACTACTCAGTTAAAAGATGATGTGGTCCTTAAAAAAATATTGATTAGTCAAATTCTTTCTATTTGATTTATGAGTTTTAGGTTTTTTTTATTTTTTTTTATTTTTTATCAGAAGATAAAGATGGGGCTGAATAGAAGCAATGATCCTCCAGGTCTTATACAAGAAGGAAAAAAAAAAACACACACACACACACACACACAAAAGATGAGACAATTTAATAAAACTAAGAACTCTAGAGTCTAGAGGCCAGAGATTTAAAAAAAAAAAAAAAACGACCCAATCATATTCTACTGACAGCTAGCAGAAACTGCAACTTGTCCAAAATGATTTTTGGATTTTGATAGCTCTATTCTACAGCATTCAATTAATTGACTTGTAAATAATTAAAGAAATTAACTGCTGTTTTTAATTTCTTTCTTTATTTCGTTCAAAATATTCAGTACCTCTGCTACAGTAGTGTTGTTTATTGCGCATTATTGCTAACAATTCTTTTATCTGTAGGGTAGGATTTGGTAATTAAGAATTAATGTTTTCACTGAGAACTAATTTCGACGTGCAGAATAACCAAGTGAAGAGAAAAATAATATAAAGTACAACCTCAATTTATTAAAATTTACATTTACTGTTTCCTGTAGGCTATAACTTAAATTATATGGGGGAGAAACAAAAATTGATATGTGATTAAACAAACTAAGACCTAAGAGGAGAGCAGATGAACATATCAATGATAGTGACATGGTGTGATAAAGACAAAATCATTTAAGGGATTTCGTTTTTATTAACCAAGTTTGAGTCGTGGCACACATTATGTCTAGTTTTTGGTATTAAAATAATAAAAAAAAAAAAAAAAAGGCTATGTACAACCTGTTCTTGAATTCTAAGAGTTACAAGTTGTTGAAACGTATTATCCTAGTGGACATTTTTAATGACGTTAGAAAGAGAGTATGAGAACACCATTGATCTCTTTCATAGTTTTTTTTTAAGAAAAAGAGAATTGGTATAATATGTATATATAAACGTATGAATATTGTTTCTGTGTGTATATATCATTGCTTTTGATCCTCCTTTTACATTAGTTTTCGATTCTGCCATTGGTTGTTAGCCAGGATAAAAATTATATAAAAAAAATACTTTTATTTGGAAATGAAGGATATAGTTTTATTTTTCAATAGGATTTTAATTAATTTTTTTAAGGCCATGTGAAAAGCAAGGCAAAGGGCCCTGACCTTCTAGTCTCTAGCTTGTGAAGGTATTTCTGAATGGTCATGCGTTAATATAAATTTAATTAGGACGTGCTTCTTTATAAAATCTCGTGGCTAAGAAAAAAAAATTTTAATTAGGTAATTAAGCAAAAACCATAAAATTAGATTTAATAACATATGGCCATCCAAAGCATCAATCACCATTGCCGAGGTATCTGCCATCAAGTTAATCAAGTGGGGCCCGCTCAACAAATTATTTTGTACCTCCAGTGTTTGTTCTTCTTTGGTCAGTCAAAATTCAAAAGAAACCGTAGAAAGAGTCGTATAAAGTAGCAGCCTTTGGGCTCATATTACATATGTGTGTGTGTGTGTGTGTATTTATATATATATATATATATAAACTATATATATATATAGTTTCAATTCAACCGTGTGAACTCAGAATTAATCAACTGTACATATAAACGCTACATAAATATTTTCAACATGCATGTGGGTAAATGCGTTCTCACGTGGTCGCCTTTGTATGCATCCGAGGGAGAGTCACCTAGTCCCTTTGGGTGATCTTTATTCAAATAATTAGAGTATCTATGGAATATATATTGTGTGTGTGTGAGTGGAGAAGTGAGAAAATAAAAATAAAAACAAGGGATTGGGGGACCACACCTTCTTCTTCTTCTTCTTTTGTCCCTCTAATTCCGACTCTTAGGGTATGTTTAATAGGAAGGAAAACCAATAAGAAGGATGAAGTGGTAAATTATTTAAGTGAGATAAATGAGAAAGGAATGAGATGTCTTTTTTTCTTATGATGTTGGTATGTAATATTATATCTCGCTAATAATATTTTCATTTTAAGAGATATCAAAATTAGGATATTCGAAACTATCAAAAAAAAAAAATTTAGTCAAAACATTTTCTTTATAACACTTTCAGTAACAACATTTTTGTATGACTAAATGTTACTTTTAGTCACAACTTTATCACCAATATGCAATTAGTAACAAGTTTTTTTGTGACTAAAACTTTTAGTCACGAGAATAGTCACGTCGTACTAAAAATTTTGTAGCTAAAAGTTTTACTCACAATAAAAATTTGTGACTAGATGTATATTAGTTACAACCTTATGACTAAATTTGATATCTAGTGATACAAAATATTGTGACTGAAAGTGTCACAAAAGATGTTGTAACTAAAAGTTCATTTTTTTAAATATAATTCGAAGGATTTGGAGTCCCTCCCCCAATCTAATATTCTTTTGTCTTTTTTCCCTTACCAAGCAACTATGAATATCAAAATTCTTTCACTAATATCTCTCGATCCCTATCTTTTCTTCCACTTTTCTATCCTACCAAACACACTCTTAACCTTAGGGTTTTTTGAGGTTTATATATATAATAACTCTTCGCCTTAGGGTTGTTTTCCTATTTAGCATTTTTTTTCCCAAATTATGTAAGACTTATACATGTTTTATTTTCTTCGTAAGATGCGAACGTTAGCTTCGTGGCGCATGCTTTTTCAAATTCTAATTATTCTAAACCATCTGAAAATTTATTGACTTTGTCAAAAATATATATATATATATATATATATATTATGAGAGGCAGACGTTGTTAATTAATTGAAGTAGCACTATCAAGAGATGACCATCCAAATAATTACTATCTAATAAATTACATCTTCCCTTGATGTTTAAAAGTTCAATTTGGAGATTAAGTTACCTGTAAAATCAGATATTATAATTAATAAAATTGTAACAGAGATTAACATGATCTGTGCAAGAATGACACACACAAATGGAGAAATATATATTATTAATAGAAAATAATTGTGCAATTCATAATAAATGATCTTCTTGTTTTTTTTTCAGTCGTCATCAACATGACGTGTAGGTGAGATATAGGAGGATTCAAAAAACGACAGAGCTAGGATATATACAAATATGTGATGTGAGAGGTTCTATATATATATATATATGTTTATTTATTTATTTATATGTATGTATACAGATCTCATCTACAGCTGTGTTGCATTGACAAACATACATAAACAAATGATCACCAATGGCCTTGAAGAAGAGCAATGTAATATCTAATTGGATGTGACAATTGTATTATATATAGAGCCAATTTTCTAATCATATAAACGAGAAATTCACATAAATATTGTCAAACAATTATCTCACCTCTTAATTTCTCCACAAATTTTGAAACTTCAAACTTACCACACAAATGGGCTAGTAAAGAATGGGAAAGAAATTTGAGAAAAGGGCTAGGTTTTTTTTTTTTTTTTTTCTTTCCTTTTTCTTTCTTTCTTTCTTTCTTTTCTTTTTAGGGGATTATGTTATGTGTGCTGTGAATAGAGAAAAAAAGAAAAAGAAAAATAATATAAAACAATAACTTGTCTTTATTAGACAACTAAAATACGATAAATAGTTTATATACCTGTGGCATATATTTTCACTCTATTATAGTAAATATCATTAGCCTCCCTTACCTGGCCCTGACATTACCTACCCCTATATCATCATGTAGGAGCGAGAAATTTCGGAGCTTTTATATATGTGTGTGTGTTTGTGTGTGTGTGTGTGTGTGGCACAAAATAAATAAATAAACTAGTACGTACAGGAAAGCCTGCCTTTTAGACATAAGTGAAAGGCAACTGCAAGTTGAGTTCAAATATGGGTTCCTCCGTGCCAATTAAAAGGCATCTACCTCATATTTGTAGGTAATGCCTGTTGAAGGACTAGTCAGAGAGGAGCTGGGTTCCAGAGTCGCCGGCCGGCCGACACGCTCATGGGCCGGCGATCTGAATCTGCGAAGGAGCACTAATGGGACAAAGTAGAGATTTGATGGGGCTACTGTCGCAGGAGAGATGACGCCTTCTGTGATGAATATGATCACCTGAATATTAACAAGCAAATCCAATTGGCACTATTTATATACACACTAGGCTTCATATCTCCTCGACTGTAGCCTCTTCTTTTTTCTTCACCAACTGGATTCATCTCAAACCCATGTCCTTCACAACATTGGGAAAAGAGGTATATACTATATAATCTGTAATTTCTTAACGTTTTTTCCTTTTACTTTTAGTATACATGCATGCATATCTATATATATATATATATATATATTCTTTTGGAAGAATATCCTCCGTCTTCTTTGAATTTTGGTAGCAGCTAGCTAAGAGCATTGAAGGACACTAAATGTTGTGAGAAAATTACGATTGATATATCTATATATATATATATATAACCCAAAAATAAGATGATCTTCCTGTTGTTCTTTGTCAAATATTAAAGATATAGCTTCCCCTCCCTTTTTCTCTACAACTTTGATTTAGCTTTTCTTTCTTGCCAATAATCTCAATTACGTAATTTGTTGGATTAACCCTGCTGGGAATAGTTCAACGGGTGGAAAGAGGGGTTTGAATAGAAACTCTCAGGCTCAAAACATGATAATATTTTCATTCTTATGTTTACAGGAATGATCCTATATATTTACTTAGAAGGGACATTCCATGGTGCTATGTCATGAAGGTTGAGGTCTTAAAAGGCCATCCATAGTTAGCTAGGCTGTTTTTGTTGTTGTAATTTGATGATATTGGTTTATTGAGGCAATCATGATCGATTCGTGTTAACTTTAGAGGAACTGTCTAATGAAAGGGTGACACAGATCAGGGTGTTTCTTGTTCACATGATTCCGTGCAAGACTTGAACGATATGATTAAAGAAGATAAATATTCATAGAACTTTGTTAATTCCGGCCATAAGTGGGTTGGGAAATCATTACTTGTTCAATAAAGTTATATCTTTATCTTTATTGTACTATTAATTAATAAATTAATCATTTAATATATTTACCAGGTAAATGCCTTAATTTCATTGTTTAAGATTGATGGTACTCTCCTTGTCCAAATAAGTGCCAAATGTATTGTTTAATAAATAAATGCCTAAAAGCACTTGCTTTGTCCTTATTACACTATATTAATCAGTTAGTACCATTTACTAAATAAACAAATGCCTAAACGTATTGTTTAATTGATGCATGAACAACTACTTGTACATTTTTATTTTGGGATTGAAGACAAGTATTGCTTCACTTGCATACAGTAATTTATAAGTTACCACTATTTACTGTATATAATATATATTCTAATTAATATATATCTATAAATTGGATTTCATGCATGAAGCCTATTGGAGCACTTAACAATTATTAAAGCTTCTAAAATATTCTATTATAAGAATTTATAGCTCCAATCCTAAGGCTAGGTTACTGATAAATTATGTTAGAGTTTGGTATGAATTCAATTTGGCCCGGCCCGAAAAGCTCACAGTGTGACATGTGTGGTTGAGTTTTTTATTAGGAGAATTTTTTTTTAAGGGTTCTGTGGTGGTAGTAGAGGGGTTGGAGCCCCCACGGTACGGACCCAACCCGGATTTTCACCCGGTTCACGTTTTAGGATTTTTGAGTTTACAGATGATGTCATTTTAGGATTTCATTATTATGATCTTTTTGCTATAGCCGCTCCTCTTGTACTAATTTTTGATTTAGTAGATTTTTTTCTCCTCTGCCCGTGGTTTTTTTTCCATCTAGAGTTTTTTACATAAATCTGTGTGTTCTTATTTTTCTGATTTTTTTGTCGCCTATTCATTCCTAATTTCGTAACAAATTATATATATATATATATATATATGCACACACACATACATACATTAAACTAGTAACTAAAGCTGCAATGAAGAATATAAGATGAGCTGTTGGGAAGAATTAAAGCTGGGCCATGGTCCTCATGGATAAGAAAAATAGAGATTCTGCTTTTGATTACTCAGGACATTAAATAATTTAATATTAATTGATCAGAATTGTAAATAGATCATATAATTGAAAAGGCAAGGTGTATATATATAATAAGCAGTTTTAATAATGTAGGTTCCCACCTCCGAGCCTTACTATACGAAGGAAAATGATTCGCATCATGAAAAAGCAGTTCCATAACGCATCATAAAACTAAAATACAACTTATCAAAAGTTTATTTATGTTTTTTTAAATTAAGGTAACATAATCAGTTCAGTTTTACAGAATTTATAAAATTTTAATACACCTGTAGTCATGATATTTATGAAAAAAAAAAATTCATGTGATCATTGCTTATATAACAATATATTATCGTACCAAGATTGTCCTGTATATGATGATCTTCATTTTAACTTGTTTGGAGGAAAGAGAAGCTAATCCCTTGGTCATCTTATGTGCCCTACTGCAGTGGGCTGAATTTCTGTGCGTGGCTGCATCAAGATTGTTGTATGTATATGATGCCGTTTGCATGCATTTTGTCTTTTCTTTTATAGGAATGTTGTCGTTTTTAGTAGATACTTTGTTTCTTGACGATTTCCGTATATCTGTCGTGTATCTGCTCCCGTCCTTTTGTAGCATATATTGTTTCTTGGATTATTGTCGCTTTTATACAAGCTGTTGTTTATAAAGATTGCAGTGTTAGCTGATGTTGTCGTTTTTAGTTGGTGTCGTCTTTAAATATTTGTCGTTATCGCTTTCTAACAATTGTCATATAATGCCGTTGTTCTGGAAAACTTTGTCCCTCTTGGTGCTCTTCATCGGGATTGCCGTATCTCTAGGGCTGTTGTTCTCTAATATCTTGTCGTTTCTTGGAGTTCCCGTCGTTTTAAGGATATTGTACTTCACTAAGATTGTTGTATATCTCGTATTGTCGTTCTCTAATATACAGTTATTTTTGGGTTGCTATCCTTTATAAGGATGTAGTAACTCATCAAGATTGTCGTAGATATGAGGCCATGGTTTTCTGAATACTACATCGAATATGGTGGCTTTTTAGCGTTGCTTGTCGTTTAGAAGTATACTGTCGTTCATCGACATTATGGCGTGTCTTCTTCGATCATATTGTCGTTTTTTCGTTGTTGTTCTCTCAAGTATAGTGTCATTGTCATTCAACAAAGTTGTTTTACATCTGTCGTTGTTCCCTAACAAACTGTCGATTTTGGATTGTTGTGGTTTTCAAAATGGTATTATCTTTAATTAGGGAAAAACATACTCAAAATATCCTTGTATTTTTACAAAATACCACTTCTATCGCTTGATTATGCAAATTTCTTAAATATTCCTTATTTTACCAAACAGAAAAGTACCCTTTATCTGTTAAATTTAAATTAGAAAACAAAACAAAAGTGCCATTACTAATTTATGTTTAAAACTATTGAAAATCTAAATAACTACAAAGTGAAATAAAAAAAATTTTAAACCAAACAAATTCTCAAAATTAGGGGGGGAAAAACACAGCAAACTCACTCTCCCAGCCCCGCTACGTCCAACTATCATGTTTTAGTCGATTCATGAAGATGATGTCGTTTTATTGAAAATCTGTTGCTTTGCCAAGATGTTGTTTTGTTTGTCGTTTATTAAAGAACGTCGGATACCTGCTGTTGTCGTGTTTATTAAGTATATTTCTTATTATAACAGTCATAAATTGTTGCTTCCTGGCTTCTGCTGTTATAGAATTTTTGCGTTTGTAACTATTATCGTGTATCTGATGTTTTCACTCTATGGTAACGTGTTTCATTTAATATGACTCTCGTAATGATTTTTCTGTTTTATAATGATGATGTCGTTTTATAGTTTACATCGAGTCCTTTTCGGTGTCGTTAAAATTTTTTTGCTTTTACAAATTTTTTGTCGTTTTCTGAGTTGTTGTTTACTTATGTTGTCATATAAATGATGTCTTCGTTTGAGCTAATGCGAGAGATTATCGTTTTTAGCTTTAGGACTGCCTCATTAAGACGTTACCATTTTATGAAGATGTTGTAAACGCTCTCGTTTTTGTCATCCGTGTTTGAACGTTGTCGTATTATCCATTCTTTTGTTCAGAAAACGTCGTTTTTCAATTGTTATGTGATAAAGATTTTATCGTTTTGCAAATTTAATGTCGTTTTCTCAAATATTGTGGCTTTACTTACGTAAAGACATTGTCGTTTTTGAATATTGCCGTATGTCTGATATCCTTATAAGCAATCCTTGAGACGACGTCGTTTTGGTTTAAAAGCCAGAAATTAAGCAGGGAGAGTCGTAAATAAAATCTAAATAAAATCAAAAAGTTCCCGGGAATATTTTAAAAATAAAATAAAAAGTGGGCCCAAAAAAATTAAAAAAAACGAAAGTTCAATTACTAAAATTTCCATTCCGAATGGGTGTATAAAATGGCATATTGGGAAAATAAATGGGCTTAACTAGCAACCGTTAAGGTTAACATCGTGGCACCAATGATGTCTTGTGGGAAAAATAAAATCGCTACCACACATCAATCTCAAAAGTGACTCCCAATTTTATTTATTTATTTTTTAGTTTTTTACTTGCAAGTAATTGAGAAAGCAACAACCCAACTAGCAAGTAGCGTGATGGTAAGGTCTCAACTGCCAACTATACGTTTTTTGTAAACTGAAATTCAGATCATACTTGATTCATCAATCACAAAAAACCAGGAAAGCTACATTCACGTTTTTGATTCAGATGCCTTGCCACAAAGCTCCATCGCAAACCCCCTACTCCTCACCCTCTCCTAAGTCTTAACTCAGAGAGAGAGAGAGAGAGAGAGAGAGACTTGAAATTAAATTATGCAATGAATGAGAACTTTGTTGGCAGGGAGAAAAAAAAGGGGGATCATTAGTCTTCATGCCCTCAATTCAATGTGATGGAAGAAGAATATTGAAACCACCGATAGGATAATAAAAGATTCTAATCCTAGGCGTTCATTAGCTAACACTCACTAACAGGCTATAGGCTAGAAGTAGTGCTTTGAGGCATAATCTACGCCAACATTATACTGGCCGATTTTGTGCATAACGAGACTTGAAACCATGACTTGATAGAAGTAAAAGCTTCATATAGGATCTCCTGGTCACCATACCACCATCACCGATTGTAACAAGATTTGCTAATTACTGCTTACAACTCTTCACAGAATATCTATTCAATGCGTCATAAGTTGGAAGCAAAGAATTCTCATCAATGCTCATCTATTCTAGCATCGAGGCATGCCTAAGAGCAGCAGTCGATCAATAAAAAATAAAAAATAAAAACCCATCACATGGTCTTCTTACTCAAATGCAGTTGTGCTTGGAAGCAGAAGAAAACATTTTTGTAGTGTGTGTGTGTATGTGTTTTTTTTCCCCTTCCAAAACAAGAAACGTCACTTATGTACCACATTGAAGGATTTACAATTCGGAAGTAACAAAATAAGTAGAATTATGTAAAAGGTTTTTCTATAATTTCTCATCTTCCAATCAATTTTACACCCATGATCGGTCCAACAAAGATTTACGGGCTGCATTGGTAACAGCAGGAGGACCTGGAAACACAGTTCTAAAAATTTTACAAAAACAGAGAAGGTGAACCCCTGCACTAAGCTAGTGTATCAGTTTGGTTGGTGCATACCGTGTCGTCACAGCAGCAAGTATCCAGATCTCTTCAGTAGAGTAATTCCGCCAAATCCAAATCATCCTTGCCATTCTATAGCCCAGATAAATGAGTATGCTAACACCCCCCATTTTCAGTTCCTACTAGAAGATCGTAGCTTCTTCCATCTTCAAGTGAAAACTAACTCCGTTTGCACAAGAATCACATCCTAAAAAACAAAAAGACAAAATCCTTGGGGCCTTGTTATTTGCACTGTCTCGGTCGAAACTTCTCCTTGGACAACAAATAGCTGGTTAGGATTTCCATCCTTTTAGCACCAGGGCCGGGCCTGAGGACTGTGGTATCACCAGTAACAGAGCATGGATCAGAGCCATTTTCCCTACCTCCCATGCACCAACCACCGGGAACAACCATGCCAGGACCACGAGACAAGAGCTCAGAATCGACTTTGTCGAGCACTGGATCATCTCTGCGGAACTTCCTTGCAAAAGGAGCATTACTGTCGATCATCCTTTGCATGTCAGCAAGGTTGAGGTTGTGAGGATGTTGCTTGGGAGGATTGTCCCATGATATGAAGTGGAGGTCGCTATTCACAGTTGTGTTGCGAAACTCTTGAGCATTGCAAATAACAGTGTGGAAGTATCCTTCTGGGGATGATATGAAGTTTGCATAGTACATAAGAACTGTTCGAGGTAGGTTGTCCCATCCCCATATGCAGTAATCAATGAACGGCCTAGAAAGTACCATCCAAGCCGAACCTATAGCATAAGGCAAAAAATTAGTTATAATTACCAATAGAACATTGAGCAAGAACTTGCATTG
Source organism: Ficus erecta (assembly GCA_008635985.1). NCBI lineage: Eukaryota > Viridiplantae > Streptophyta > Magnoliopsida > Rosales > Moraceae > Ficus > Ficus erecta. Next base: position 1,571,607 of record BKCH01000009.1, read on the forward strand.
AGGTCAAACTCTATACATAACATTTTAGAATATTTAACATAAATGGCAAGCATTTCATCTTTTTCTTACCAAGTTAATTTCGCTCATTCACTGATCACGGAATACATTGGATAATGTGAACATAATATTTGAACAAAATCATGCAATAATGGCATCTATAAGTGCACAAGATTAAGCACCCCTTGAGCTATATCTCCATTCGCCAAGTACAATAGCTATTTAACGCAAGTAAACCAAGTATAAGTTTAGCAAAACTGAATCAAATAATCCAGGCAAACTGAATGATGATTAGCATTATAATTGCAAAAGAACAACGCACTGTAAACCAAGTAAATGTTCTCCCTATATATGCTTCCCATTCACCACGCAAAAGGAAAATACAATCTAGCTTTCAGAAAAATGGCTCTATCCCACACTAATCCATACCACAATAAGCACTACGAGTTTAACAAGCAATTGCACATTAGGTATTTCATATACGGTAACGGTGCATCATATTATTGACTCCCAAATCAACATCAACAGTGGCAGGTTGAGAAGTATAAATAAAGATATTTCAGAAACTGATAAGAAAAATCCAGGAAGATTTGATTAATAAAATACGCAATTATGTTGGGGGCAAAATAGGGTTTAGAGTTTCCTATCTACTTTCCTCTTATGTTTTTTTTTTTTTAAAAACTTTCTAATCTAGAGTTTGATTAAGTTTTCCCGACTGTTATTTAGTTAATTTCCATTATCTTGCTTCTGCTTCTCTATAAATAGGGCCTTGTGATTACTATTTCACCGCACACTAGATTAATGATATTGATTATTCAGAATTTCTCTCTACTTCTCTTCTTTTCCCTCTAAGTTCTAAATTCCCTTCCTTTTGGACCTCATTTCCTTTCTTTCTTTGTCTCTCTCTTCCTCTCTCTAGATTACTAAGATTGATTATTCAGAATTTCTCTCTACTTCTCTTCTTTTTCTCTAAGTTCTAGATTTCCTTCCTTTTTACCTCACTTCCTTTCTTTCTTTATCTCTCTCTTCCTCTCTCTACATTATTACTTTGTTTGTCCAGATGAAAATTTTTCCACATGCTTAGAAGCAGGTCCAGAGCTGTAAGTCAATCATTCAAAGTCTAAGCTGTTACACGTTAGTGGCATTAGAATCAAGCATTTACCTAAAACTAACTAAGGATATGATATTCAGAAAAGATGCTATTTCATTTTTCCCAACAATGGTTCCTTCAAAGGTATTCAAATGAGAACTTTTGGAAAGTCTTCTCAAAATCCATTCTTGTAATTGAACTACTAAATAATGTTTCATTTGTCATCTAAAATTGGGAAACAAAAAACCAGAAAGAGAATCTCCCCAAAATATTGGTCCAGTTAAAAAATATTCTTAAAATCTCTTTTCTAGAAAAGTAACCAAACAGAGCCAAAATCTAAGTTATTTTCTTCTTCCGGTAATATCTCCAGTGTAAATGAGTATAGTACCAATATTCATCATAAGGAACCTGAAGACAGTATAACTATCTGCAGCAATTCCATGATCCCAAAACATAAAGAACTTCCAAATTAAACATCGATAAAGGAAAACGATTTCTAGTCCAACAAGAAATAAGATGCAACTAAGAAAGTCTACCAGAATCGATGAACTGTATTCAACTGGATAAATTTAACAAATGAAAAAAAAAAATGCAGTTAATAGTTATCAATATGTTGATCGCCTAAAAACAGAAACTTGACTTGGAAACATAAAACCAAGACAAAGAACAATACTGTTTTTCATGTAAACCAAAATGGAAAGATAAAGAGGCCAAAAATGGATAATAAGTAAATATTAATACCTGTAAAAAGCTTGAATGCAGTTGGCACACTTCTCCTTTGTGTAACCCAGAAAACATCCTCTTTCTTTGTCATATACAACCCGGGATCTACAATGATTGGCTTTGCTCTTTGGTACCTGAAAACATATAGCATCGCAAGCTCAAAGAAACGAATTTACCCATCAAGAATTCAAGGCAAGAAACAAACAAGAAACCCAAAAAAAGTCCAAAATCCACACAATACAAATACAAAGAAAAGATCTTTTTTCTTCTCTCTCTCTCTCTCTTTTTTTTTTTTTTTGGCACATACTCTTTCCACCCAATGTTGCTGGTATGATCGATGAAATTAAGATCCCGCGGCAAGTACGAAAACGTGTGAAGCAGATCTGATTAAGCCAAAAAAAAAAAACAATTAATTCAAGAAATCAAAAGAAAATTCCCAAATTTCCAATTCAAGAACTATCAAAGACAGACAAGAGACCCACCGTCCTGAGTAACAAGAGGGTAATCGGAGGCGCTGAGGTTGATGAACCAATCCCAATCGCCTCCTTCCTTCAACAGAATCGCGGCGGCGTGGAGTGTGTTGGCCACCATGGTCGGACCTCTGTAGGTCACAAGATTGGCCTTGGTGATCATCCTCACATTGCCGAACTTCACGTAGGTCTCGTGATTCTCCACATATTTCTGCAGATCCAGCCTCTCCTCCGGCGGCGACTCGAGGTCGAGGTGTATGACGTAGCGGTTCCTCGGGTGGTAGAGGGCCTCGAGCGTCCGCTTCAGCATCTTGCCGTCGCCATTGGAGCCGGAGATGAGGTAGGCGAAGCGCGGCGGCGGAGGGAGCGTCGAGACGGGGACCGGATGGAGCTTGGATTCAACGAAGACGGAGTTCGCCGCCGTTAGGGAGCGGTAGAAGGGAAGCAGCGGCGTCCCGTCCGACGAGGTTAACGTCGTGAGGAAGACGAGGAAGAGAGAAACGATCGAACCTATCGCCAGAGGAAAGATCCACTTCCTTTCTATCCCCTGATGGTTCCTCAGATGCATGTAATAGCTCCTCAGCTTCTTCATCTTCTCTCTCTAACTCTTTCTCTCTCTAAATCACGCCCAACTGCTTCGTATAAGGTTGTCGGAGTTTCTTCCGAAGAGAGGAAAGTGAAGGTAAATGAGGGAAAATCACAACTTTTTTTTTTTTTTTTTTTTTTTTTTTTTTTTTTTGCCTCCCCTCTCCGAGTTGGGTAATGAACCAATGGGTATTCCAATTTTTCACCTGGAGTATTTTTTTTTTTTTCCTTTTTTTTTTTTTTTTTTTTTTTTGTAAGAGTTAGGTGATTCTGATAATCTGATTGTGAAAGTGGGATTGGAAGAAACGATTTGGAGGCTCTTATAAATGCTCTATTTTCTTCATTTTTTAAATCTTAATTTATTGTTCATTTTTTAAAATCTTAATTTATTGTCTTTATATATATATATATATATATATTCTTAACGTCATTGAGACGGGACGACTTTGGATTAAGACTGGAAATTAAATTTAATGAAGATTAATTGGGGGTATTTATTTAGTCTCGCCGTGACAAGAGGGGGGGGAATTGAATAAAATGAATGTCGAGAGACTAGAGAGTGTTGTTATAAAGCTCAAAAACTCTTTCAATTCAAGTCTAAGGAATTTAATTCAACTACGTAACAAACTAACTAACAACCAATTAGAGGACAAGATTTTGGCTTCTTTCTTTCTTTCTTTCTTTCTTTCTTTTTTTTTTTAGGAGTTTTGATTGCTTTTTGCCCAATTTTTTTTGACTTCAAAAGTGGAATTGTTGCTTGACGCCAAGGAGTCAGCAAAAAGATTTTTAGAGTGTTAACAAAGTTGTTAAAGGAGATATTTTGGGATTAAAGAGTTTGTATATGTACTATGCAAGGGGAACGTATTTTCCAAGAAAATGGGAATGGTTTCTAGCAAAAGAAGAAATAAGAACAAAAGGGAAAGCCAAGAACTAGTAAAGATAGTGATTAAAGTAATTTGATCTTTCATTAGCGTGGGGTTAGGTTCAATTACTTCCAAATCTTCATTTTAGGGCTAAATTCTGTTTGATTATTATTGTATTAGTTTTCTCTTTTTTTTCTTTCTTTTTTTTTTAACTTGGGGTTAAAAAAATCTAGAGCAATACTAAGATCAATAGTGGAATAACTATAAGGAAAAATATAAATATAGTGCATTTTCTTGAAACTACTTGGTATATGTTTCTTTGTTTTCTAGATAAGAAAAACCAAATGGAATCTCCATGATGTGCTCTCATGTATTTCCTTGCAAGTCTTTAACCAACAATTTAAAAACTTGAATTGGTATCAATCGGATTTGGAGGTCTTTTGACTAGTCTAGCAAAAAAGGAAAAAAAAAAAAAAAAAAATTTAATGCAAGGAATAATAAATTGTTAAGGCAACATTATTTCCGGAACAGGAAGTGCACGCTTCACGATCCTAGAGATTCTTTCTGAAAAAATAAATAAATAAATAAAACCTCATTAATATGCTTTTGATTATTCTTTTAATCGTATCCGTGTTATTTTTTGGAGTTTGAACTGGCGTACAACAAGATTATAAGGCAGGACCCATGCTTATCTCATAATATTAATTATTATATCTTAACGTGACTAAGTAGCCACAAAGATGAAACACTCTATCAAAACAAAATTATGATAGTGATGGCATGGCCGTAATTTATTGAAAAAAAAAATGCTAGTCTTCTAGAAAAGAAAAGGAGAAAATAATAGTCAACAGTGCTGTACTAGTACCCAACAAAGTAACAATCTTAAGCACAAAGAAATGGAGAATTTACTTATGACCATATTAATAAAATTGACAAAGAAGTGGGGGAGGGATTTCATTCGTAATAGTAGTTTTTAAATAAAAATAATTAAAACAAAAGGCAAGTTTTTAAAATAATTGGAGTAAATAACAGTAAATAATAAATTTATTTGATAAATGATTTATATAGATCTAGTAAATTCACTATTCACCTAATAAATTTTTATTTACCTAATAAATTTATTATTTATCTTAAATATTTAAAACCTTATTATTTATTCTAATTATTAATATAAAAATAGGAAAAATCTGTGATAAAATCTCATTTATATACTCTATCGGTAGAGCTCCTTTTTAAATCGTTCTGATGTAATCGAACGGCTGAGATGTTATTTGTGTATGATAAATATAATGTATCTTAAATCATAGTATCATATACTAAAAAAATAGAAATTAAAAAACAAAAAACTGGCTAGCAACTGTTCACGGGCAACCCCCCTGACATCGACGATGAGGGCCCCCTCCCTGACGCTGACGAAGACCCCCTCCCTCCCCCCCGATGCTAGCAACGAGTGCCCCCCCTCCTTCCCAACGCCAATAAAGGCTCCCCCCCCTCCCCCCCCCGCCCCCCGCCCCCCGCCGATGCCGATGAAGAGAACCCCTCCTCCCCCCGCCAGATGGCGGCCCAGAAACTGGTGACAAGCGCCCCCCCTCCTGGGACGCCGTCAACTGTAAACAATGTTAGTTTTTTTTTTTAATTTCTTTTTTATTATTTTTTTAATTTATTAGTCTATATTAGTATGAAGTAAGATGTATTACAATTATTATACACAAACAACATTTAAGTTTACAATTACATCTTAACGGTTTAAAAATGAGCTTTACCGATAGGGTATATAAATGGGGCGTTACCACAACCTTACCCATAAAAATATTATTAATTAAAATTTCTCTATTTTTTATTAGGTAATTCTACGGTAGAACTCCTTTTATATACCTTATCGGTAGAGTTCATTTTTAAACCGTTAACATATAATCAAATGGCTGATATGTTACTTGTGTATAATAGTTATAATGCACTTTACCTCATATTATTATAAACTAAGAAAACTTAACAATAATATAGAAAAAATAAATTAAAAAGAAAACACTACTCATTCCCTCCCTAGCCACCAGTGATGCTCCCCGGCCGACGAGCCAATCCCCCTCTAACGCTAACAGATCCCCCTCACCCCACGACGCCAACCAGCCCCCACCACGCCCTCTCCCAACGCCGACAAGCCTAATCCCCCCCCGAAGACAGATCTGGTTGGCGTTTAGGGCGGGTGTCGGTGTAAGGGAGGAAGGGCCTCCTTGGCATCGTCGCCGGTGTTTGGGGGGCCATCTGTGGACTGTCACAAGATCAGTTTTTTTTCTAGTTTTTTTTTTAATTTCTATTTTTTTTTTATTTTTAGTAGATAATATATATGTTAAGGTACATTATAGTTATCATATACAAGCACGCCTCAATCATTCGATTACATCAAAACGGTTTAAAAATAAAACTCTACCGATATGGTATATAAATGAGACTTTACCATAGTCTTACCATTTTTATTTAACACATGTTATAATGGGCAAGTTTGTGGTACAACACTTGTTATATACTCTATCGATAGAGCTCATTTTTAAACCTTTCAGATATAATCAAACGGTTAAGATGTTGTTTGTGTATGATAATTATAATGCATCTTACCTTATTATATTACATATCAAGAAATTAAAAAAATAATAAAAAGAAGAAATTAAAAAAAAAAAAAAAAAAAAACAACCTTCAATGTATTTGGCTCCTCGCTTGTGGTTTGCCGGGTTGGGGGTGGCATCGCCGGAGGTCACCGGGGGGGGGGGGGGGGGGCGAGGGGCATCACTGGAAGTTGTGGGGCCGAGCCGAGATCGGGGGCATTGTCGGAGGTCGCTGGGGCGAGTCAAGATTGGGGGAGGGGGAGATCTTCGGAGGTTGCGGGGGTAAGCCAAGCCAAAATCGGGGTCGAGATTCGATTTGGGGGGGGGGGGGGGGGGACGGGGGATGAGCAGCCCAGATCTGGCTCCTGGGTCTTGTGGGGGGTCGGGGAGATCGTCACCAGATGGGAGGGATCGAATATAGCAGGGGGTTTATCGTCGGGGGGTCAGGGGGCTAGATCTAGCGTGTGGGGCTCGTCGTTCGAGGAGAGGGGGCCTGGATTGCAAGTAGGGGGCGCTTGGGTCGTGGGCCGGAGGGGGTGCTTGGGTCGCCAGGGGGGCTCGTTGTCCGGTTGGGGAGGCTCTGGGTAGCAGAAGGGCTCGTTGTCTGGTGGGGGGCGCCTAAGTAGCAGGGCCGACAATAGGAGAGCCTATATCGCGCAAGAGGGCCTTGCCGGAAGGAGAAAACGTTTTTTTTTAAATTTTTTTAAAATTAATTTTTAGTATATAATATTATAAGGTAGGGGGCATCATAAGTCTTATACACAAGCAACATCTTAACCGTTAAAATTTATTGAATGGTCATAAAATGAGAGATCTACTGATAGAGTATATAAACGAGACTCTACCGCAGACTTTCCTTATTATAATATGTGTTTTTTTTTCCTTTGTTTAAAAAAGAAACAAATAGTAAAGGGAAAAGGAAAATAATAATAGCCATGGCTCACCTGCCAAACTGCCCACCAAACCTACATAATAAATGATCTCTAAATCTCAGCCATTATAATGCATATTATCTTATTATATTACATATCAAGAAATTAAAAAAATAATAAAAAGAAGAAATAAAAAAAAAAAAACAATCTTCAATGTGTTTGGCTCCCCGCTTGTGGTTTGCCGGGCCGGGGGCGGCATTGCCAGAGGTCACCGAAGGGGGGGGGGGGGCATCATTGGAGGTTGCGGGGGAGAGCCGAGATCGGGGGAGAGGGGGCATTGTCGGAGGTCGCTGGGGCGAGTCAAGATTGGGGGAGGGGGAGATGGTAAGCTAAGCCAAGATCAGGGTCGAGATTCTTTTTTTTGGTGGTGGGGGGTTGGGGAGATCGTCACCAGGTGGGAGGGGTCAGATCTAGCGGGGGGTTTGTTGTCGGGGGGTCATGGGGCTAGATCTGACGTGGGGGGCTCGTCGTTCTAGGAGAGGGGGCCTGGATTGCAACCGGGGGGGGGGGGGGGGCTTGGGTCGTGGGTCGGAAGGGGCGCTTGGGTCGCCAGGGGGGCTCATTGTCTGGCGGGGGAGGCTCTGGGTAGCCGAAGGGCTCGTTGTCTAGTGGGGAGAGCCTAAGTAGCAGGGCCGACAACAGAAGGGCCTGTTTCGCGCAAGAGGGCCTTGCCGAAAGGAGAAAACGGTTTTTTTTTTAATTTTTTTAATTTCTTTTTTTAAATTAATTTTTAGTATATAATACTATAAGGTAGGGGGCGTCATAAGTCTCATACACAAGCAATATCTTAACCGTTAAAATTCATTGAATTGTAATAAAATGAGCTCTACTGATAGGGTATATAAACGAGACTCTACCGCAGACTTTCCTTATTATAATATGTGTTTTTTTTTCTTTGTTTAAAAAAGAAACAAATCGTAAAGGAGAAAGGAAAATAATAATAATAATAATAATAATAATAATAATAATGGAAACACTAAGTAGGAAGTGTGGAACCAAATACTTTAATAAGTGCCATGGCTCACCTGCCAAACTGCCCACCTAACTTACATAGTAAATGATCTCTAAATCTCAGCCATACAATAGCTTTACTCTACATATGTTAGCAAATGAAGGTATTTAGCAAGTGTTTGGTAACAATGATAGTTGTGAAATGACACAAGATTTAACGAGCGTTTGGTTCATCGATCGGAGATAAAATTTTTAAATTAGAGTTGGTTGACTTCTTAAAAATTAGTTATAAATTTTGTTGACTTTTTAGAAAAAAGATAAAAATTAAGATGAAAAAATAAAGTTTAATTGGAGTTAAACTTAAATGTCAAACAAAACCTTATTATATCCCGCAAAGGAATAGTGCAGCACAAGGCCTAATTCTAGAATTTGACTTTCTAGAATGGGATGGATGTGATTCACCAATTCTAAAGTTCCATCCAACTCTTAAGCACCGATCTATATAACAGGAGCTATTTACATAACGTTTTTAGCATTCCAAAGTCAAGAATATACACCAATCTGTATAACAGACATATGCGATATATATATAGTCTAGAACAAGGGCTTGAAAAGGGCAATCCAATTTATTGATAATAGGACTTTTCAATCCCATCGGCCTTGGTTGAAATACAGCAACACGATTAACTTAACTTTAAGAGCGGTGAGGTGACTCTTGTGAGTGCCGCTATCTCATAATAAATGCAATAAGGTAAGCTGATAAGGTAAAGCTGATGCCCATGCAAGGTAAAGGTTTGGCAAGAAGATTGCATATTATTTTTCTATTTTATTCTTGGGGTTTTCTACTCCTATGTATCACATCGTTAAACGTTAATGTATATTCTTAATCATTTAACTCGATTAAAATCACATCAAAATAATAGTAATAATAATAATAATGGTTTTTTTTATATAAATTCAATGGTTAAAAAATAGAACTCTACCAATAATGTATTTTTTAACTCTTACCATAAAAATTCCCTTTATTTAAAACAAAAATGACATGGAACAAAGAGACATGAGATTTGCTTTTGTGTGCACATTTGTGTAGATAGAGATATTGGAGTACCTGACCTGCAAAGCAAGGTATCAGTTAAAAGCCTGTATGCAATAAAGGAACAAGTTCAGTCCTAATTAGAAAAAAGGAAAAGCAAAATTTTGGCAAAGAAAATGTTGTTAAATTATTAATTATTAAGCTGGGATGAAGAAAATCCATGCTCTTTCACTGTTAGGAAGGGATTAATTGTAGAGGCTAAACCAGAAAACCTATTAGTCTTTTGGTCAAAATATGTCTTTTTCAGGATGGTCAATTGTTAGTTAAAGAGATTAGGGAGCTATACTTCAGAGGTGTGTAAAAACTCATAACTAATTCATTCAATATGGTTAAACTCATTTTCTCTCTGTTTTCAAATTCTTTTCCTTGTGAATTTTTCTTGAGATTTTAATGTTGAAAGATGGCCCCCAATCTAATTACTGCGCTGGCAGAAAAACAATACGAGCACTAACTTTTTTTTTTTTTTTTTGTGAAATTTTCCCACAAGATATCTTTGTTTTTCTTTTTCAAAAGATGCCCTCTTTTAATGGACATAAATAACATTAAATAGCCTAGCAGGAAGACCAAAAAAAAAAAAAAAAAAAAAGGCCATGAAATTTATTTCATTTGTTTCTTTCTGCTTGAGGGGTCATCTAGGACTATATTTCCTTGACCAGAAGAATTTATTTGAATTTCTTCAAGTACTCTTTTAAATCGTTTCCATTCATTTAAGATCTTTTTTTTTTTTTGGTAGAAATGTAAATGGAGGTTGAAGAAAAGAAAGCAAATGGATTTAAGAAATATGTAAACAAAATACACATGACATAATGTATTTACAGATTAAACAATAGTTTGGAAAAATGTATTGGACGTAGCCAGTAATGAACTTCTTAAGGTATTCGCGATTTCAAAATGCCTTTTTCATTCATCCTGTTCATGATCCGCGATGCGTCGTTAAGTCTGTTTGCTCGTTCATAGATGCTGGCAACAACAAGATGCAACTCCTTCTTGTTAATGTTAGGATCGGAGTCCAATCTCTCAAATAGTTCTTCCACCATCTTCAAATCCTTTCTCGCGCCGTAGAGACTAAGCATCTGAAAGTGAACTTCATCAGAGAAAACACACCCTTCTTCCTGCATTTCTTTATATAGAGCATCTGCCTTCTCGAAATCTCGCAACTTGCCATATGCATTCAGGACTAAAGCAATCACATTGGAATCGGGAAAATATCCGGCCTCTCTCATCTTCTCAAATGCCTCGGTCAGATTTGCATACTTCTTATTCTTTGAAAAAAGCTCTATCATGCAGTTGAAGACAGATATATCTTTAATCTCCCTGGCGTTGCTAGCCTGACGGAAAACCCACGTGGCCTCTTCCAGGCGACCAGCACCAGCAAGAATGGTGATTGCGGTCTCTCTAGGGATGTTGTCTGGACGCTTGAGCTCGAGAAGTAAGCGCTTAGCATGACCAACCAAGCCAGCTCTCTCATAAGCCACAATCATTGTCTGATAAAGAACCTGATCGATCTCAACACCTGAGCTCCTCAACTTTTGGAACAACATTGCTGCCCTGTTCAATTTCCCCGCCTTACCCCATATAGAGATTATTGTCGAGTACGTAATGGCATTCGGATCAATCCCTCTCTTCTGCATTTCTTGCACGAGATTCGTAGCTTTTTCATGCTCCAGGGTTTTACCATAAATCTTAATCATAGTGTTGTATGTGACAACATTCTGCTCAATATCCTTCCTCTGCATCAAGCGGAAGAGATGGATGGCTTCCCCAAAAAGCTCAGCCTCACCGTAAACCCTTAAAAGTGTATTATAACTCACAACATTTGGTTCAATTCCCATCTTCCTCATGCTCCAAAACAACCGATCGGCTTCCTTAGCCATATCCAGCAGCCCATAAACATCAATCATGATGTTGTAAGTCGTGAGATCAAGAGGGCATTTGACCTCATTCATCTCGGAAAACAAGGACAGCGCCTCAACAAACTTTTGGTTCTCAACATACATTGTCAATAGAGTCGAATAGCTAACTGTATCCGGCAAGACGCCTGCAGCCCTCATCTCCGATAGCAGAAGCCGCGCCTCTCGAAAGAGTTTAGCTTTCCCAAACACGTTAATCATCGAATTGTAAGCGACAAGGTCCAGAGTAATCCCCGACCTCTTCAATCTCGAAAAAATGGAGATTGCCTTGGAGTAATCGCATAACTTACGCGAAAGCTCGATCAAGTTGCTGTACAAAACAAGGTCGCCGGACACACGGTCCTGCTCCATCTGCTGCAACCAAGAAAGCGCGGCATCAAACATGCCCTCTTTCCCAAAATAAGTGATGAGAGTAGAATAAGTATACCTATCCGGCGCCAGAGCTCTCTGACGCATTTCATCGAACAGCCCGTGTGCAACTTCCCACTGCTTCGCACGAAGCACATTTCGGATAGCAACGTTGTAGGCGAACACGGAAGGAGTGTACAGAGCCTGTTCATTAATCCAATCGAGAATGGCGAGCGAGCGTTGCCAGTCGGGCTCGCGAGAGAGCAGCAAAACCATGAACTTGATCGAGAGCTGTCGGCCTTTGTACGGCGAGAGTACGGCGAAGAGTTCTTGCTCGTTCTGGGTTTGCCATATCGAGCTCAAAAGCTCGTCCATGTCCACGCTATGATCCAGAAAGGCGCTTTGCCGGCGATCCCTGTACGGCGTCGTTTCGTGGGGCGGCGACGATGTTCTTCTCCAGACATCTTTGGACTTTGAATTGGCCGAGACGACGAGACTGAGGTTTGCCCTGTTGTTCTTCGTGGCCGCGAATATGATGGGTACGGCGGTGTAATTATTGTAGTTGATGTGGGGCAATGGTGGAAGTGAAAAGGAAGAAGATGGAGATGAGCAGCGTAGTTGCACGAAAGTAGCAGATAGCGAAAATAAACACATTTTTATTTTTTATTTTTATTTTTTCATTTTTCAGAGAGATTACTTTCGGAAATTATTAGATGCTGGCCTACCCGACCGACAACCAAACCAAAATATAAAATAAATAAAGAAAAAGATAAAAAGAATATGCAGCTTTTTCCACGTGGATAAGTATTATTTGACATTTCAATTATGGAGAAAAATAATTATGGGACATTCTATTTAAAAATAAATAAAAATAAAAAACAACCCCGTACTCACGCAAAGGTGAGCTCCATTATACTTATACGGACAGTGAATCTTGTCTGCAGTGAAACGACAACAAAGTCATGTTGTGCGACACTTTTCTAATTATTCAAAAATTATATATATACGGACAGTGTACGGAAAGAAGAAAAGGGCCAAAGGTTGGATTGAAGTAAAAATGAATCAAAAAAATCTAGTTTGAAATAGTATTTCAAACACATGCTTGATTTCTTTTTTTTTCTTTTATATTTACTCATTATAATATTATCATTTTCAAATTATTTAATTTCTAAAAGTTTACTTTTCAAAAGTTAACAATGATGAAAAATGTAGATATAATACTATAGAAATGATCTTAACTCTAGTACCTAATGATATCCGACAGTATTAATTTCATTTATTGTAAATATGAACTTCAGTTATTAAAACTGTGAATACCTGTAAAAAGAAATATAAAATAAGATAAATTCAAATTCACTTTAGTTATATTTTTTTCTACATGAATTCACATTTCTAATACCCGAACTTCATATTTACAGTAACTGAAGTTCACATTGCCGAATAATATGAGGTATCGGATTTAAAACTTTGTATATTATATACTAAAGTATAAAATAGAAAAACATATCAAATATGTTAATTTCATTTTTTTTTAATTGGAAGTGGCCTAACTTGAATGAAAAAGGACATTTAGTATTATTAAAGTTTATAAGAAATTTAGAGGGGAAAAAAAAAACGTGATTTTATGAAGAGCGGAGATATGCGGATGATTTCACACGAGAGTGATTGTGGGCCCACTTCAAACGGAGCATGTATGCTTTACAAAGGGGCATTGGAAAAATCGAAATTGAAGATGGACACATGCACCTGCAGGGTTTATCTCCAAATACAAAAAATGGCATTTTGGTGTTCCAGAAATACAAAACGAATTATTAAATCAAGGTATGATTTTGATTTAAAATAAAAGTTATGTCGTTTCTACAGAACTGAAAATGTGACCAGAGAATGACCTGTCGTTTGGATCAACTGCAGATTTGAGGAGAAACGACATTGCCAAAACGACAACAAACAGCAGGTGATGTCGTCTCTATAGAATTTTTGTCGTTTTTAATCAAACAGAAGGTTTTCACACAAACGACACGTTTTTCTATTACTTGGACAACGTGATTGCACTGAAACGACAACAAAGTCATGTTGTGTGACACTTTTCGTTTTCTTGTTCTTTCCAAATTTGAATGAAAATACTAGTATTTCTACTTCAATCCAACCTTTGGCTCTTTTCTTGTTTCCTCTAGTATTGTTTCAACTTTCAGTCTTTTCACTTCCTAGCGTCAAGAAAAACGGCCATGCTTCATGCTAAGAAAACCTTTTCTCCAGAGTCAAATTATGAAAGTACTAAACTTGATTTGCATTTACACACACATATACATATACATATACAAATATAAAAATATATATGTATGTATTATATATATATATATATATATATATATAAAAGTAAACTCAAAGGATGGTTTGACCTTAGTTATGCGTTCAATCCACTTGTTGATTTCTTTATCTGTTTTCAGCAATGTACTTGCTTATCCTAATGGCAAGTTGATGCTTTCTCTCTTGCCACCCAAAGTCAACCATGTTTGATTCACCAGAACAAGGTAACATAGGCACTAAAAAATAGAAGCCTAATTGTATGGGAGCCATTTCTTTTATCCGGCTTATCCATTGAACATGTAAAATAATGAACAAAAGGTCTACTTTCTCATCTGATAACAAGATAAAAATGGAGGATATTATTGACTTGCACGATTCTTCCACCAAACGAATTTTAGACAAATTATTTCCATTAGAAGTAGTTTGTGGCATCCACCTAGATCCAAAGAAAAATGAAATACTACCAATTGGGTTATTGGTTTTTTTTTTTTTTGGAAGAATTCATGTTTATTTCCACTGAGCTTTATTCTTGTTCTTTCTATTTGCTCATTTGTTTAGAGAGATCAAAAAGTTGCTTTTGTTCATTGCTCGAGATGAGGAGCTTTCTCACTATCATCTTCTTGTTCTATCTCCTTCTGTTGGCTTCCGAGTATTCTTCTTCATATCCTCTCTGTACTAATGAAAGTGAGTTCTCTTTGGTGGTCATATATATATATATATATATGTATATATACATATATATATGACTAGTGGTTTGGTTCATCTTGCACTTCTTTTTTTATTGCTTTTTCACTAATCTGTTGATTGATTTTTTTTTTTTGCATGTTTTATTGGAACAGAATCACCTTTTACCTTGAAGACCCCACTTACTTTCTGTCAATACAATGGTAGTTCTTGCTGTAACTCCACTGATGATAGGCAGTTGCAGAACCAATTCAGAGCCTTGAAAGTCTCTGATTCTGGTTGTGCTTCCCTTCTGAAATCCGTACTTTGCTCTGTAAGGAATCGAGCCTTTAGTTTGTATTTCATTGGATTTTAGATTTTCTCCTTCCATCAATTTTTGATGAACTAAAAAGCATGTGTTTAGTTTGTCTTATACATCTTGTTCTAAGAAAGAACTGTAAAAAGTAAAATATAAAAGTTTGAAAACCGATTTCAGCTTATATTCTGTTATTTTTAACTTTCAGCAATATGTGCATCTCAATGTGTGTCGAAAGTATAAACTTTTCCCTGTTTCTTCATATGACCAATGCATAAATTGATGATATTGGCAGAGGTGTGATCCATTTTCCGCAGAGCTATACCGAGTTGATTCGGGACCTCGGAAAGTTCCTGTTCTCTGCAATGGCACAGTTTCACCAGACTCGCCGCAGTCACAGAATAATTCAACAGACTTCTGTTCTGAAGTTTGGAATGAATGCCAAAATGTGACCTTAGTAAATTCACCATTTGCATCACCACAGGATGGAATGCCAGTTAACTCTACTTCCAAGCTGTCTGATATTTGGAAGTCGAAAAGCGCATTTTGTAATGCATTTGGAGGATCTTCTGATGCCGATTCGGTGTGCTTTGATGGAGAACCTGTGAAACTCAACAATACCGAAACACCAAGCTCCCCAAGTGGCATGTGCCTTGAGAAAATTGGCAATGGATCTTACCTTAACATGGTGGCTCATCCCGATGGCTCTAACCGCGTGTTCTTGTCCGACCAGCCAGGCAAAATCTGGTTGGCAACTGTTCCTGAGGAGGGGTCAGGAGAAGAGTTGGTGATTGATGAGTCAAAGCCTTTTCTTGATTTAACCGATGAAGTGTTTACCGATACCGAGTTTGGGATGATGGGGATAGCTTTCCATCCAAAGTTTCACGTGAACGGCCGTTTTTTCACCTCATTCAACTGTGATAAGGTCAAATGGCCACAATGTGCGGGAATATGCGCGTGTAATTCAGATGTGGGCTGCGATCCTTCGCAGCTGAGCTTTGACAATGGAGCTGAGCCGTGCAGATATCACAGTGTCATTGCAGAATTAAGTGCCAACGGTACCACACAACAACCTTTTTAATGTTAAAATTCCGCATTATCTTTTTTTAAAGGAGCTTTCTGCGGTATAATTCAACACTAATAGTACATATTTCTAAATGTTAGACCCAGCAAAAATCACGTCAAAGTATACAAAATTGATAGAACCTGATTCAAATTTGACGGTTCAAAACAAAGCCCTATCAGTATTATTATTATTACTTTTTTCCATATTCTAATGTATATTTCTCGCTTTTTAAGAGTTCTCTCTTGTAATTGTCAGTTAGTGATGATTCTAATTAGCACTATTTTGGGCTGTGATTAAGGTACTAGTGTTAGACCACAGGAAGTTCGGAGAATATTCACAATGGGACTTCCATTTACTTCACATCACGGGGGGCAAATACTATTTGGACCCGAAGACGGCTACTTGTACTTCATGATGGGCGATGGTGGCGGCACAGGCGACCCTTACAACTTCTCACAGAACAAGAAATCCTTGCTTGGAAAGATTGTGAGGCTTGACATAGATAGCATACCAAGTGAGTATTTTTCACACAATTTTCTCATACAATTCCATAGTTTACCTCTCATTGGTGCTCTTTTCTTTTTTCCGTACTTCCAAATTTCCAACACTGAGAATTAGGTGGATTTTCCAATTTTTTGTGTTTTCTCTTAAGCACTACATAGTAATAATAGCATTGTTCTTTTATGGATTCCTTAGTCTTAGTATTCATTTGCAGGTGCAACAAGAGTTTCTGAATTGAACCTGTGGGGAAATTATTCCATTCCTATGGATAATCCGTTTTCGGAAGACAAGGAATTGGCACCTGAAATTTGGGCACTAGGATTTAGAAATCCTTGGCGATGCAGTTTCGATTTTGAAAGGCCTTCTTACTTCCTTTGTGCAGACGTTGGACAGGTTTGATTCTAGTCTGATATTAATTTACCTGGGAAAAAAAAAAAAAAAACTCGGCATTTCTATCGAATGTCCACTATTATGTGCTCTTTGGAGAACAAAAACTATAAGTGCACTATCTAGATCTTGCCAACCTAACATGTTTCCATTTGCTGCCAAAGCTGTATTGCAAAGCAAGAAAAAAAAGTTCACCGAAGCCCGTGAGAGACAGAGCTTATAGTACCTCTTTTGTCTTCAAGCTCTTCTTCAACTGCAAACTTATAATTTTGTTTTCTTGATATCTATATTCCGTCAAGTCTCTAATGCCTAAGTCATGATCTCATAGGACAAATTTGAAGAGGTCGACGTAGTAATCAAGGGAGGAAACTACGGTTGGCGTGTTTACGAGGGTCCTTTTCTATACAATCCACCGAAGTCGCCTGAAGGAAACACATCTTCTAGCTCTATTAATCCGATTTTCCCTGTCATGGGATACAACCACTCTGATGTCAACAAGGCTGAAGGATCCGCTTCCATCACCGGTGGCTACTTTTACCGCTCTAGGACCGATCCTTGCATGTATGGAAGGTAATAAATCAACCTCATCCTTTTTCTCTTTACGAGGACACTGTTTTAAACCGTCATATCTTTATCAAGTTCTGCAAGTGTTGCATACTTTTTTGTTTTGATGTGATTTTAATTAGATTCATCGTTCAGAAACACGCACTACCAATACTGATACTCTACCGCAGAAAGCTCCATTAACAAAATCACAACTTCTTTTTTTGTAATTACAGATACCTTTATGCAGATTTGTATGGTGCTGGCATATGGGCAGGAACAGAAACTCCTAAAAATAGCGGGAACTTCACGAGTTCTAAACTTAACGTCAGTTGCGCCAAGGACTCTCCTATTCCATGCAGTGATAATGCTGGAAGCTCAGGCTTTTCACTAGGCTTCATATTCTCCTTTGGCCAGGATAACAGAAACGACATCTTTATACTGACTAGTAGTGGTTTGTACAGGGTGGTTCGGCCTAGTCGCTGCAACTATACTTGTTCCACGGAGAATGTCACCGATCTTGTTCGTCCAGAATCGGGTCCTCCTCCTCCATCGCCTTCCACCTCGACGAGGATAAGGCCCGGAGATTCATTACTGGAGCTGCTTTTCTTTTCCTTTTCCTTCTTTTTCCTATTTGGTTTTTCGTGTTTTCTCTAAATCATAAGCTCTTGTGACCTGAATGCAATTACTTGTATCAGATTTAGAACCAATTTATGTTTATTTATTTTTTTTTTTGGGAGCATTGCTATTCATCATCGCTAGTGATACATCACTACAGGTTTACCAATACATCAGAAGGGTCGCATAAAAAAAATGAACATGCGATGGTTGTAAAATCTCATATTGCTACGTGACAATTTTGATATTATATCATATATTTGTGATTGTATGGTACTTTCTTTTTTTGAATGGTATCATTTTGATATTTGATTATTTTTTGTTGTCAGTCTTTCAAATCGCTTCCTGGAAATTAAAAAACTTGTACATAAATATATATATATATATATATATATATATATATATAGTGAGAGAGAAAGAGGGAGCTTAATATATGAGCTTTTGCACTGTTTATATGTTTGTAAAGTTACAAAAATACATCTACAAGGCGAAAAGCGCGACATCAACAAAAACTATGGACTTTGAGTGGTATATAAGTGTCTATAAATTCTCTTTTAATTAGTAATTATCTGGAAGTTATAATTTAGTGGGGTCCATTTATGAGTTCATTTTAGTTCATTCTCCTTAAGATTCTTGTAGTGAATCTGTCCACTGAAAATGTGTGTTCATGTATTTGTGTTTTATCCAAAAAAAAAAAAAAGATCGCCTATAGCGACAAAATGAACCCTTTTTTTGAATTATTAAAAAATTTTAGATTTTGTCACAGTAAAAATTAAATGGAAAAGAAATTTCTTATCTAGTGAAAAGAATGAATTATCGTTTTCTATTTTATTAATAAGCTAAAAATCTTAAATACGAGGATGTGTGTGACATTTTAGATACTTGTTTTTCAAAACATTACAAATATATATTTGGGTTTTATAGTTAAATAAACTTTTTTTTAAGAAGGTTTTTTAATAAATGGCTGAAATTTTTAAAAATTAGTTAAAAGACCATTTTTTCTAAAATGATTAATCAATTTTCTTAAATGGTCAATCAGTGATTGACCACGTAATACTCAATCAGTGATTGACTTACGGTCAATCACTGATTAACCAAAATGTAAATCACTAAATTTGATAATTAGTCACTGATTGACCATTAGTCAATGACTAATTTGTCATAGACAATCACTGATTGATCAAATCTGTAAAATGACAAATGGTTATTTTCCTAAAATGATAAACGGTCATTTTTCTAATTAAAAAAATTAGGTTATCTATTATATTAGGTGATTAAAAAAGGCCTCCCAGCCTTTATAGCTAAATAGTCTTTTTTTTTTAATAAGTTTTTTAGTAAATTACCGAAGTTTTTAAAAGGCTTTTTTTTCCCCTCTAAAATGGTTAATCAATTTTCTTAAATAGTTAATTAATGTTTGACCATATAATAGTTAATTAGTAATTGGCTTATTATTAATCACTGAATAATAATAACGTAAATCACCAAATTTCGCAGTCAATTACTAATTTTCATAGTCAATCCCTAATTTTCATAGTCAATACAATTATGAAAAATGACAAACGGCTATTTTCCTAAATTAAAAAAAAAAGTTGAACTCTTTATTAATTTAGGTGATTAAAAAAGGCCACCAGTCAAATTTTTCTATATATTTCAAAGATTAATAGACAAGTAAAAAGTATTTTCTAAGGACATGTTTAAGGTGTCTACCGTCTGGTTTCCAAGCAAATATTTGGAGAGTTTTTGGTCTTCAATAAAATTTTTGTAAATATCTATAACAAGTAACTCAAATTTTTTAAAGTCCATAACTTTGTTATTTTAAATCAAAATAAGATAATTTTTTAAATAAAAATTTTGTATAAAATTTTGAGAGTATTCAAATAAGAATCCATACTAATTTTTTCCCATACACATTTCAAGATTTTCCATTTTTTCACTCTAAACAAACTTTTTTTTTTTTTTTCAATTTTCAACCTAATGCGTATTTTTAAAACTCAACTCAACTCAACTCAAATCCAACGAAAATATCTTTAAAACTCCGCTACAATTGTTCCTTCAAACGGCCTTCATGTCCAATAAGGCAAGAATTATGCTCGTTGTGTCATCAAATGAGCTTAACAAACATACTTATTACTTAAGCTATGTTCATTTCATTTCGAGTCAGCCGAATGATATAGTTAACTATACATATTTATCATGATTCATTTTGTGGCGTAGCCACATTTAAGAAAATGGAACACTCATATTTATAAAAATTGATTTTTTAACCTAAATTTGTAAAATTTATATTGTGCCTTCATTTTATAACAAAATTATAATTGAACCTCTATTTAAATTTTGATATTTTCATTTTAATTTTAAAAATTTATGTAGAATTTAGTTTTTTTAAACCACAAGTAATTATTAAAATATATATTTATGTTCTTTTTTTTAGGAGAAATTCTTTCTAGTTTTTTATAGCACCCCATGTCTCGCTAGATTCATTAAGTAATTAAGTTGTTAATTTACTTTGATGAATCATTAACTTATTGACTAAGTTAAAAAATGATTTTTTTTTTTTAACAAACCATTAGCTCGCATAGAAAATTTTGTATGCCCAAAATATCCTTGTCTTGAACTATTAAGAAAAACAAAACAAAACACCCTTATTCTTCGGGGGCGATAAGAATAAGGCAATTTCAATTTTCAAAAAATTGACTTATTCTTTTTTTTTTTTTTTTTTGAAAAAATCGTATATATGCATTTAAAAAAAACGTATATATGGGCATTTCTTTTCTAACATAGTTGCCCTCTCATAGTAACTCTAGAAATTTTTTTAATTTAATTTTCATTTTTATCTAACGTGTGTAATGTACTCATTCCAACTGATTGAGGATATTTTATCTCGAATTTTAAAAGCTCAATAAGGCAACGTGTTAAAATATAATAAAACTTAAAATTCAAATGTGATTGCATATATAGTTTTGTTATAATTTTACATTTGATATTTTCAAAAAGTGAAGAGTTTTAGGGGCGGAGGGAGGTGGGGATGAGGGGGCATATGCCCCTTCATCTTTTCAAAAAATTATATTTTAGCATGTAACTTTTTATAATTTTTTCTCTTAGAAAAAATATATTTATATCTCTTATTCTGCCCCCGCCCCCCCAAAAATTTTTTTTTAACTATTACATTAGTATAATTTTTTAATATTTTAATCTTTTAAGAAAACTTTAAATCTAGCCCAAATTTTAACTTTCAATTGCTCGCATTTAAAATATAGTATCTCCAAGTAATCAAATTCAATCATACTACTGTATAAATTCACAAAGTTTTGAATAGTCAATTTTAAATTTAAATTAAACTCTATTACGAGTTTAGTTCATTTAGTAGGAAAAAAAATCAAAGATACAAATTGAAAAATGATGGCTTAAGAATTTAGCATTATAATTTTGTTTCAAATTTTTTTGTTGAAGCCACGCCCCCTTTAAAATTTTTTTATAGCTCTGCCACTATAGAGTTTAAATCGCCTCATACCAAACTCAAAAAATCTAAAATAAGAATTTTAACACTATTTGCATTTAAAGAAATTCATTTTTTTAACCTAGAACTTTGAAAAAAAAAAAAAAAAAACTCCAATTAGAAACCCTAAATATAATCCCAAATTAAAAACCCCACATCTAGTTTTTCTTAAAGCCCTACCCTAGCTTAAAGGAAGTTGCTGTTGTCGCTGGAAAAGAAGACATGTTTGGCGAGTCTATTGCCTGAGAATTTGTGATAGTCTCTGTAGAGATTGTCGTGTGGGATCGCAATATTGTGATAGCATCTTCCAATGAAGTTCAGGACAGGGATTTGAAGCAATGACAACGGTCATATCTAGGACGTCGAGCTTTACAACGAAGCAAGTTGCGATGTCGAAGTGTGCAACGACGACTTCTGGGACTGCAAGCAACAACGATTGCTTGACGAGGAAGCTTCGAAGATGGGGGTGAGAAATTCAGGATATTTTGGGGATTTTGGAAATCTAAAAAAAAATAGATTTTTTTTTCAATCCTAAAAACTCATGCTATTTTTTCTTTTACCCCTACAATTATGAAATTCTTCCTTTTCTCTCATAAACAAATTTTTTTTAAATGATTTATAAATGTTAACCATATTCCATTTAAGGTTTTTTTTTTTTTTTTTTTTTTTCAATAAAGTTGATGTGGACAGAAGTTAAATAGGGTAAATTTTATTAGGAGAGATAATGGTAAATAGGAATTTACAATAAAACCGATATTGATAAATCACCTAAATGTCAAATGTAAGCATGATATGATGGCATGATCTACATAATCTACTGAATAATTCTTCAGTAAAAATATGGGCACTACTTATTTTTTTTAGATCACTATAAAGTTTTCATATTTTGTATACATTTAAAATTAGTTATCTCCATATAAGTACCCACTCAAATTAACTATCTTCATATAAGTCCCAACTAAAAACTTACTCATTAATGTCCACCCAAAATTTTTTCTATTCATATTATTTTTTCTAAAAAAAAAAAATTAACATTTGCCTCAACTTCATTATCAAAACACCTCAAAAAAATAAATAAATAATAAAACCTTTCATTATCAAAATATCAATAGAAAAATCAATCAGCTACATGTTATTCTAACAGCAACAAAACAAAAAACAAAACAAAAAAAAAAAAAAAAAAATCTGCAACTACGTATTATTTATATTTGACACTCAAAATCTCTATAATAACAGAGTGAGTGACTTGTAGGGAAAATAATAAAATATATATTTACATGTATTATTGAAGTAATTGCAAAAACAATGTCATAATTCTAAGAAGTGCTATAAAGAATATGAACAAAACTAACTTCTGTGATGCTCAAGCTGTTGATCTCCATCCAAATATTTCAGAGTTGTCCTCGCTTTAAACTGAAAGATGCAGCAGCATTTGTCAGCTCGGTCTTTGAAACAGACGCCGGCGAGTTTGTTAGATCAGTATTTGAAATTTTGTTTTCAGTTTCCACAAATTTGTTCTTGAATGATGCCTCTCCACTGCAACAATAAATAACTAAATAACAATCTCATGAAAATGCTATAATTATTATAAGTTTTGTTGCACAAGTAAGGTTTTAACCAAAAAAAAAATCCCTCTCAAGTATTACCTTAAATCATAAGCCTCCTGTGATCTGTCGTCGACTATTAGATCGAACGGAATATCATCATACTGAGACACATCCAATTCTTGTTGAATTGGAAATTCTTGCGGTACGAGGAAGGAAGATTGAGCAACTGGTTCGACGTTATTAAAGCTAGGGTTTTCGATCATCACTGATTTTAAGTGACTGTCGTCGTAAGTACTTGGATTTATATACAAACCATTGATTCCATTTGTAAGCACATCATAGTTAGAAGGCATAGTTAATTGCAAAGAGGAATCATGACTAGACGAACCTATTTCCTGTTGTTTGCAAATTGCAAGCCTTGTATGCACATGGTGAAGCTCTTCAAATGTATTTTCTAACTGAGTATGCAATTGATTTATAATACCTAAACAACCGTGAACAGGAAACCTAGCACGCATAGTGGATTCGAAGATGATTGATGTCATCGCGTCTTGTTTGCATTCATTACGTACCTCCTTGAGGATGCTCATAATGTTGCGAACTCCATACAATCGATGCGCATAGTGGAACTTCTCGGGCTGATCGGCTGGAAAGAATGGAGCGAGTGGACACTCCTTTGAACACTTTCTTCTCTGGTATTTGCACGCAGCACAAGCCTGGCTTGTGCCCCCTTTTATGGTCATTAGAGTACCAAAATGAGTGTGAAATATCAGATGAAATGAAATGGAAATGAAGATTTTTTTCAATAAGGTTGTTGAAATGGAAATGAAGATAAAAATATGGTAAGCAATTAATTTAGACGATGAAAATGAGATCATGGATGTGCTTGGAAAAGGCATAAGTGGAACACTGGAATAACAAGGACCGTGTAAGTTTGAAGTATTCAGCAAAATAAAAAGTAATCAATAAAAAATAAATAAAAAGGCCAAAAAAAAAAAGGGTAAGTTTGAAGTTCTCCTGTTCAATGGGTTAGACTTGTTGACCGTGGATGCATCTGCAAGTCTTGTATATATATAGACCCATAAGCCATCTGGATATTTTCACCTTGATGATCAGATTTGTATTTTATTTTATTTTATTTTGATGTATTTAAATTTGTATTTTAGATTATTTAAGAAAAAGCTTTTCTTAAAAAATTTTAAATAAATGACGTTGATAAAAATTAATAATTGTATCGAAACATTCTGATTAAGTTGATAAAAAAAATCCCTTAAAAATAAATATTTAAGAAAAAATCTAAAAGAAAAAAGAAAAAGAAAAGATTGTGGTTGGGATTATTTAGAACTATCAGATAAGATTAGTTTTTCCTTGGAAACAAAGATAAGATTAGTTTTTTTTTTTTTTTTTTTTTTTTTTAATTTTTAATTTTACAACTGAAAAAGACGTGCACGGGAGTTTTGAGTTTTGACCAGTTCAAGCTTGTAAATAAGATCATGTACTTACACGTAAGGAAATGTTTACGGTCGTAGTATTTCAGAATTAGGATTAGCATAAATGACGTAAATACTTTGCTTTTGCTTTGTTTTGTTGTTTTTCCCCCCCTCCTTTTAACATGTAAGCTCATGCTTTTTATACCTTAAAAAGGAGCTTGATAATATTTCTTGATTTCTTCTAAAAAATGGAAGTGTTTTTTTTTTTTTTCTTTTCTTTTTTAAACTTAGGATAGGAGGATTTAAAATTTATATTTTATGCGTGTGTGATTATTATTAGATTATGCATGTAACTTTTTTTTTTTAATTTGAATTCAACTTATTTTTTCGTAAAAAAAAAAAAAGAATTTTATTTTAGAAAGTAATGAATTAAGAAGTATTGCGACACTTGTTTTGCTTAAAACGGTAAGTATTGCAACGGTTCTTAATTGTTAAAAGCACGTGTATTTATCTTTTTTAGAGGGAAAGGCACGTGCATTTTAGCCAAGTGTTTCTTTTGACATAATATTTGAATTCGATTTTTTTTTTTTTTTTCAATTTCAGATTAGAGGAATTTGAACTTTATCCTTTAGATAAAGTTAGATGTGGTGTTATTGTTGGACTATCGTTACAAACATTATTTGAATTGATTCCAATTAGGATTCTTTTTTTATTTTATTTTTTTTTTTGAGATTGATTGGAATTAGAATTATGATGATGTACAATGAACCTTTCAAAAAAAAAAGAAGGTATAATTAAAAAAATAAATATTGCGTTCCCCCCACCAACCCCCCCCCCCCCCCCCCCCCCCCCCCCCCCCCCCAAAAAAAATAACATCCTTATCAGTTAAAAAAAATCCTTATCATGATTAGTGATGAAATCAGAAATTTGGTTAGGGGACTAATAACTATATGGGAAGATTTTGAAGGATATGAATTAGATTTTTATTTTTTGTACGGGGGCTTTATGCAATTTTCCTATTGATATATACGTAAGTAAACAAAAGGGGGGTGGGGACAAGCCCCACTAAGCTTTAATTGCGTCAGTGCATGATCATGCATGAAAAATCTTGCTTCAAGTAGGAAAACAGCAGGGGAAAAGACAAAACCAACCCTATTTGATTTTTTTTTTTTTTTAACACAACAAGCACACATAAATAAATTTTACGGGACAGATTGACTAAAGGATTTTCAGGAGGAGGAACCATATGGACTCATAAGTAGACTTACAACTTTAAGACAGCCCATGGGATGTTGTTTGTGCGGAATCCAGATATGCATTCCCATTTTCATGTCTCAAAGGCTGTTCCCTCAATAAACTTTTGACAAATCATCAATGTGTTAAATTTTTTTTAATATTTAGTGTTTTTTATGTGGCTAAATTCTTAAATTCAGATGATGCGGTATGACACTATTGGGGGGATAGTCAATAAGATAGGAAATCCAAGACAGTAGATCTTGATCCGTTTGTGTGTGCTTGATGTGTTTACCAAAAAATTGGTAGCTACTTGGTGAGACTTATATTGATGGGGAGTGAGGATCTTGAGTGGCTAATAACCTTATTTGAATGTTTCAATACGAGTAGTACAAAAGTTGCAATTTAAAGGGGTAGTATGGAAGTTGCAATTTTTGGAAATATTGGATAAAATTGATTAATAGCTTTACTTTGGCTTGGACTATAATGATCTTTTTGGGAGCTTTCCAACGGTACATATTGATCTCATAATTTGGACTTAAGAGAAAGTTATGGCGCCAAAACGTAGTGCATTATCAGGATTGTTGTCTGATCTACAGTGCGTTGGAAGGGTAAAAAGTCTTTGACAGCATTAGAACCCTCTTATGTCAAGGTTTTGTAATTTTTCGGAGATGTATCCAAATTATTTCGAATTGTTAAAATGTGACTTGACTTAGAAAGGTAGTGTAAACGGATAGAAATTGTAAGTTATGATTAAAAATTACTTGGTGTTTAATATCCATCATTTTAGTAAAGCTCGAGGCATGCACGTGCTATAAATAGTAGGTCTCGTCAGATTAAAGACGCATTAAAATATCTTCAAGTTTTGATATTTGAATTAAAAAAAAAAAAAAAGGGTGCTCTCCATTAAACATGCATTTGGTGTATAGGTTGGAATTGAATTTTTTAGATTGGAATTAAGTTGTGTGTTTGATAAGACGTTTGAATTGTTAGAGTTAAAAAGTGTAAAAATTTTAAATGTGTTCGGAAAAAAAAAATATTATGGAGTATGTTTCGTTCATCCCGAAATTTTTTTTTTCAATTTAAAAAGATCCATCTCGTTTGTATGTGTATATGCAAAGTTATGAATTTTTAAAATTTGAGTTATAAAGCTGTAATACTCATGTGAATAGTGATACTGAGATTGACTTTTCAGAAAAAGACTAAAAAAGTTATGATTCAAATTGAATTGACCTAGTGTACCAAACAAGCCATAAGAGTTATCTATTATGTAAATTTACCATTTACTAAATTTAGTGAAAAATTTCTCACCAAGTATAGTTAGTGTTAAAGTTGGCAATTGATTTTTATATTGGTTGATATCTCAACTTTTTTGTTATCTAAGTTTTTTTTTTTTAAAAAGAAAAAGTACATTAACATTAATGAAGAGTTACAAACTAAACAATACAATGCAAAGATCTTGCAATTGTACAGTCATAACTCTCAACCATCGATATAAACAACTGACACACAATGAGAACGGTGCAAGTCTGAGGCTCGAATAAGAGAAAACACCTCGACACGCCAGAAATGAGCATGCACCAAGCTCTGCTTAACAAAGCCCCAACCAATGACGGAGACTGCCGATCAATTGGGAGCTACAACCTCAGATCACAGAGATCACCAAACATCCTACATAGCCACAAGTCTAGTAGGACCAACAAATCGCCAAGATCTAAATCTGACAAATAAACCACGAGTCTGGACAATAGGAAGACCATCATTACTATTGAGGACTGAAAACAAACACACTAAAACAACAAACAAAATCAGATCTGCTTATGATACGCAGTTATTACTACACCTACACGCAAACATACCAAAACAAAATGAAAATCTACCAACACTAGAAAAGCCACAGGCAAAAAGATGACCACCACAGTCAAAGTAAATAGCATGAAAGTACTATCAAAGCCATGATCCTTCCCCTCCTTTTTTTCGGTGGAGGGCAAGCTTCCCAACCCCGTAGTCACCTCCACACCTAGTAATCTCACCGCGATGGTTAGATCTTCATCTTTTGGGTCGGAAAACCGACGGCCGCAAGCAAGGCGCTGCCGCATGTTCCCGGCGCTCCGAGAGGCACACCCTCTAAAAATCCTAAACACCCCATGAAGAGATAGAGAGAGAGAAAGAGAGAGAAATATTGTTTTTACTAGTAGCTAGCCCTACAAACATCGTTATCAAAGTTATTACATATAATTTTGTCATGTTTAAATTATATAAATACTAATACTTTATTTTACGGATTTAGAAACCTAATGATATTGACATAAGATATATATAGTATACTAGAGATGTTCATGTTCTATACCGAGAGAAAATTTTTACCAGTAGCTAGCCCTACAAACATCGTTATCTAAGTTATTACATATTATTTTCTCATTTTTAAATTATAAATATTAATACTTTATTTTTACGGATTATGAAACCTAATGATAATGACATAAGATATATATAGTATACTGGAGATGTTCATGTTCTATACCAGTCCCAACACTCACACATGGATTCATTGCTTCTCTTTGGGTAAACTAAGTTGTGGGGATAAATATTGGGGAAACAAATTAAAATAATTAGTGGGCAATTTATTTAAAATGAATTTCTGGACAATTTATTGAATATAGAGATGGACAGGGTTTATACACACACACACACACACACACACACACACACACATATATAAACGAATATAAGCAGAATTTCAAAAAGATAATGGACGATACTAGTTCTTCGATATTTGGCCATCGCCTAGCTCCAAGCCTTGTGAGGTTTCAGTGCATGATAAGTTGATAAGAAGCTCGATCATGGTAAGATCTGTCTAATGTAAACTTTGATCATGACGGAATTCGTTTTCCAACGAGAAAAAAAAAGTAAAAAAGATTGTAGGTTTTTTTTTATTTTTAAATTTTATATATAATCGACTGGAAATGGGGGTAACATGCAAAATTTGGTGCTAATTAATAGGAGGAATTTTTTTTTTTTTCTATTTACATTAATGTACAGAGCCACACAGTTAGCGATAATCCAAGTTGTTAATGAATATTACCTCTAACCCTTGCTTATTAATAAATTGGATTAATAACATGAATCTCCAATTGATTACTATTTTTTTTTTCATGAATAATCTTTTATTTCAAAAATAATAATAAATTTCACGGTTTTAATTTTTTTTAAATTGATTCAACGGTTAGAATTTGATTTTCTTAACAAACTCCTTTATCACTATTATATTCCAAAAAGTTGTTCGCATTCTTCTTGGTCAAAAGTTTCTTTTGCAAATCTCGGTCAACAGCATCTTTAACCAAGTATATAACTTTCTTTTTTTTTTTGGAAAAAGGGAGTATAACACGTTTTAAATATGGGAATTCCACTTCTCGTCCTCTGTTCTTAGGGTTATATATATCCCCACCCATAATAAAAAGAAATAAAAAATATTAACACGACAGTTATTTAATATAACTCGCACTTAAAAAAAGTATCAAAAAATTTAGTAACTAAATTTTATAGTAGTGTTACGTTTTTTTAAAGTTATATTATATAAACATCCATGATATTATGCTTTTCACTTTTATATATTACAATTTTATGTATCATAATGATAATAATAGGATTGTTTTTATGAATACATCCTGAATTATGTATCATATTTCATTTTATCCCTGGTTATTAAAACAGTTTATTATGCCCCATAAATTATATAAAATCATTCAGTTTACCTCTTTCGTCTACTTCCGCTTATTTATTTAACGGAATGCTGACGTGATGTGTAATTAAAAATTAAACAAACATGTTTTAGAATAAAAATCCTTATTATTAAAAAAATATGAATTTTTAATAAAAGAAAACATATTACTTTCATATGAATAATATTTTATTCTCTCTCGTTCGTTCTATACCAAAAATCTCCTTCCTAACCCTTTACAATTAGCTTCTTAATTATAATTTCCTTAGCTTGGGGGCGAAAGGAAGAGACTAATGAGGAGAATTGATTGGAGAAAGCGATTGTGACAGTGATTTCGGGTGAGAGGAAAGAAATGAGAGAAAAAGACAATGAGAAGGAAGGGAGGAGAGAGATGGGAGTGTTGTGGGGTTGTGGAGAGAGAGGCAGAGAGAAAAAGGAGTTGGAAACTTTGCTTTTTTTTTTTTAATTAAGAATTAATATTTGTCTTATAATAAAAATTTATATTTTAAAATAGATTTATTTAATCTTTAAATTATATCACATCAACATTCTATTTTATTTAATAAATAAGTAAAAAGGGATGGAAGGTGTAAATTGAATGATTTTATATAATTTAAAAGACATATAAATGATTTTAATAATTAAGGACATAAAATAAAATAGGGTACAGGGAAATTTATAAAATTAATGCATAAGAATAGGATCCTTTCCAAAAGATTACAACAAAATCATTTGAAATGTATATTAAATTTAACAGTAACCGACTACATACTAGATTAATGGGAAAACAGATCATCGGTGGAAGCTTCCTAGCCATCAATCAACGCAGTTTTTAAGTCATCGCCCCCCATTTCTGACTATAATTTTATAAGGACTGCTATATAAACAACTTAAAATAAAATCCCACTCTCTTCATCCAACAGACACCATTCTCAAAGATCCAAAAAGAAGACAAAAGGAAATGGAGTTTTTCAACAAAGCCAAAGCCGTGCGACTGAAGAGCCACCTCGACAAGTACTTGTACGCCGCCGATGACGAAGAGACCGTTCGTCAGACCCGAAACGGCTCGTCGCAGAAGGCCTGGTGGACGGTGGAGCTCGTCGACGGCAAGAGCCACGTCATCCGCCTGAGGAGCTTCCACGGCAAGTACCTAACGGCCTCCGACGAGCCCTTCCTCCTTGGCATGACCGGAAAGAGGGTCCTCCAAACGACACCCGTTTCGCTAAACGACAAAGCGTTGATCGAGTGGGAGCCGAGGACGGAGGCGTTTCAGGTGAAGCTAAGGACGAAAGGAGGGAAGTACTTGAGGGCCAATGGCGGAACGCCGCCGTGGAGGAACTCGGTCACTCACGACGTTCCTAACCGGACGGCGACTCAGAGCTGGATCCTTTGGAGCGTGGATGTGGTGGAGCTCATGACGGTGGAGGATTCCGTGATGTGTCGTTTGTCGCCCACGTCGAGCTTGTGATCGTCGTTTTCAGACGGGTCAGATGCGGGTTCTCCGCCGGCTTGTGTAAAACGTGTAGAAATTGTCAGTTTTGATCAAAAGTTACTCTAGGTGTTTAATATTGAATATATTTTTTTATTCTTATACAAATTGTAAGTTGTGATTAAAAATTCTTATACAAATTGTGTTTAACAAATTTTGATATTTAGACTAAAAAAGTGCTCTCCAACTAAGTATTATCTTTTATGCCAACAATTTCATGTAACAAATTTAATGATAAATTTTCAATCAAGTATCCAGTATTAAATTTGATATTTGAATTTTATTGGTTGATGTTGTAGAAAACCAAAAAAGCAATTTGGGAGCAAGGGAAAGCTATGGTTTATTATTTTAATTAATGAGTCAAAATAATACATCAAAAGATATTTATATAGACTAATTAGAAAATATAAAAAAGATTAATCTATCATTAACTGTTGAAAAAAAAAAAACTTAATAATAATAGGAAACAAGTAATAAGTAATAAAATAAATATAAAACTATATTATCTAACATCCCCTCTCAAACTCACGATGCTGCTGTAAGTAGCATTGAGAGTTTGCCAAATAAGAAACGAAAACGCGAAACGGAAAGCGCCTTGGTAAACATGTCAGCAATCTGTATGGAAGAAGAAACGAAAGGCAGTGTGATGGTGCCAAGTTGATAGTGATGTCGAATGACATGACAATCAATCTCAATATATTTGGTCTGCTCATGAAACATTGAATTGCGGGCAATCTGAATAGAACTCTTACTATCACAATATAAGGGAGTAGGTCGATTAAGAAAAACACCCGTATCTGTAAGTAATCAATATAACTAAACTATCTCACAAGTAGTAGAAGCCATAGCACGATATTCTGCTTCGGTGGAGGATCGGGAAATAACATCTTGCTATTTACTCTTCCAAGAAATAAGAGAGTCACCGAGAAAGATACATAAGCCAGTAGTGGACTTGCGATCCGTCGGATTACTAGCCCAATCAGCATCAGAGTAAGCACGTAGCTCTAAGGACAAAGTATATGGAAGTAAGAGATTCTGAAGCTGAGTGCCACGAAGATACCTTAAAATTCGTAGAACAGCAGCAACAGCCCAATGAACAGTAGTAGGTGCAGTGACAAACTGACTAACTAGATGAACCGCATGTGCAATATCTGGTCGAGTGATAGTGAGATAAACCAAGCTGCTAACAATAGTGCGGTATAAACTAGGATCCGGCAAAGGAGGACCATCAGAAGGAGTATATTGAGCATTAGTCTCAAGAGGTGTATCAACAATCTTATTATCAGTAGGACATACACGCTCAAATATATTAGCTATATACTTTAATTAGGAGAAAGATAACCATTCGAAGAAGAGGCAACCTCAATGCCCAAAAAATAACGTAGTGAGCTCAGATCTTTCATGGCAAAACTACAAGCTAACTTAATCTTTAGTGCTTTAATACCGTCAACATCATCAATAGTAATAATTACATTATCAACATATAAAGATAGTAGAATACGACCTGCACCAGTACATTTGACAAACAAAGCTGAATCATGATGACTAGAGTGAAAGCCAAGCAAAGTAATCACCATAGAAAACTTCTCAAACCAAGCTCCAGGTGCTTGTTTGAGACCATAAAGGGCTTTTCTGAGCTGTCAGACTTCACCAGGTTGATAAGAAACACTAGGAGGAGGTACCATGTAAACTTCTTCATGAAGATCACCATTCAGAAAGGCATTTTTAACATTCATCTGAGATATATACCATTGACGAACAGAGGCAACTGCAATGAGAGTGCGAATAGTAGTCATTTTTGCAACTGGGGCGAAAGTCTACTCATAGTCCATACCATACTCCTGAGAGTAGCCTTTAGCAACAAGTCGGGCTTTGTATCTTTCAATAGAGCCATCAGACTTGGTTTTGATTTTATAGACCCAACAAGATCATATTGGTCTTTTACCTGGTGGCAAAGGTACCAAGTCCCGTGTCTGATGCAAAGCAATAAGTTCCTCAGTCATAGCATCTTGCCAAAATGGATTACAAACAACCTCTCTATAGGACAATCGCTCAGAGAGATGATGAATAGAAGCTAAAAAGGAAGTTAAAGAGCTAGAATAACAAGAGTAAGTAAAATCAGGTAGCTCAGTAGACTTACGAGTAGAGTGACGGGGAGGAGGAGGAGGAGCCGCAGTCTCAGGAAGTGATTGGGCAGCCATAGGAGGAGAGGGAGCAATGGTAACATCAGGAACCAGAGTACCAGAATCTGCTAGGCTATCAGTGGGAACTCTGCAAGAAACATTATCTGAAACTAGAGCAGGTGCTTGTGAAACAGATGGTGAGATTGTGTTAGTGTCAAGATTAAAAAGATCGATATGTATGAGATCAAACTTGGTTAGATTATGAAAACTAGTATGAATAGAAAAGAATGATATATGTTCAAGAAACACAACATGACAAGAGACATATAATTTTTGACTAATTAGATCAAAACAACGATTTCCATTTTGACCTGTACCATAACCCAGAAAGAGACACATAATAAATCGCTATGACAATTTACTACGCTTGACATGAGGACGAATGACAAAATAGGTGGAACCAAAAACACGTAAGGAATAATAATCAGGAGTATATCCATACAACTTTTCAAATGGTGACATACCTGAATTGTGTGATGTTGGAATCCTATTAATCAAATGAGCAATAGTAAGAATTGATTCTCCCTAAAATTCACTAGGAACACTAGAAGAAAATAAAAGAGAACTAGCAATTTCAACCAGATGCCTATGTTTCCTTTTGACAACACCATTTTGTTCGAGAGTATCTGTACAAGAAGTTTGGTAATGGTTCCATCAGAGGTAGCAAAGTAGAAAAATCATTAGAAGTATATTCTCCTCCCAAATCACAACAAAAACACTTTATGACAGCCGAATGTTGAGTTTTTACAAGAGCTCGAAAAGTATTAAAAATACTAAGGAAATCAGAACGCATTTCATAAGATAAACCCAACAATATCGAGTGCAATCATCAATAAAAGAAACATAGTATCGTGACCCTCCCTTTGTGATCACCGGATACGGTCCCCGGACATCAGAATGAACGAGATCAAATGGAGCAACAGAAAAAGAGATACTTTTATAAAATGGTAAAGCAGAAAATTTTGCCAGTTTGCAACCACTACAATTAGAAATATCATGAGGTTTTAAATTTCCTAATGCTCATGTAGAAGCTAAATACTATAAACGAGACGTTGAAACATGACCTAGACAAGAAATCCATAAATAAAAATCAGAAGACGAACGACTCAAATGAAAAGACGATAGATCCACACTAGAAGCTGCAACTTCTGGTATTTTGAGCTGATCGAAAACATAAAGTCCCCCTCGCTTACGACCTGTCCCAACCGTCGTGATATCCTCTTTTTGTACTGGTGACACTAGTTTTACAATATTTGGCAATTGCCTATCTCTTACCTTATGAGGTTTCAGTGCATGATAAGTTGATAAAAAGCTTGATCATGGTAAGATCTGTCTATTGTAAACTTTGATCATGATGAAGTAGGTCTAGCGTTGTGGAATTCGTTTCCCCGGTAAGAAGAAGAAGAAAAAAAAAAAGAAAAGAAAAAAAAGAAGATGGTCTGTTTTTTTTTTTTTTTTTCAAATAAATAATATACAAGAAATTGGAAATGGGGTAACATGCAAATTTTTGTGTTAAATAGGAAAACTTTTTTATTTTTTACAGTATTGCACATAGCCACACAGTTATCGACAGTCCAGGTTGTTAACGAAGATTTTCTCTAAAAGGCATGTTTATTAGTAATAAATTGGATTAGTAACAAGATCTCCTACTCTGTTTTGATAAATAAAATTTAATTTTCAAAAAAAAAAAAATCCAATAAGTTATAATTTGATTATCTTTATAAATTACTTAACTATTTTATTGCAAAAAAATGGTTCCCATCCTTCTTGATCAAGAGTATTTTTTTCTTTTCTTTGAATGCTTCAAAACTCGGTCAAGGGAATCTTTGACCGAGTACATAACATGCAGATGTTTTAAAAACGGGCACTGTACTTCTCGTCCTCTCTCGAAAGACTTATATCCCACCAAACTCATAATTATTCGACCTAATTATTAAGGGGGTGTTTGGTGTCTTAGTTCAAATTAAGATTTTTAATTTTTTTTTTTGTCTTTTTCTCAAAAAATATTTGTCTTTTCTGAAAATTCAAAAAAATTTACTATTTAAACTTAAAAATTTCAACTCAAACTTACACACCAAACACCCCCTAAATATATTAAAAGATGTAACAGTAATTTGTACAATTAGAGTCGTTTAGTGAATGAGTCTGAATTGAAAATTTTAAGGGGTATTTGGTGTGTAAGTTTGAGTTAAGATTTGTAAGTTTAAATAGTGATTTTGATTGACTTTTTCAGAAAAGACAAAAAAAATTTCGGGAAAAAGATAAAAATTGAGTTGATGGTGATGAGTTTGAACTAATAGGTCAAACACCCCTAACTTTTAATAATAATTTTTGTTGATTTTTTAGAAAAGACAAAAAAAAAAATTCAGAAAAGATAAAAAAAATTTTCAGAAAAAGATAAAAACTTAGATGAAAAATTTGTATTTGAACCAATTCTCCAAACATAGCATTAAACTTTTCAATGTTGTACTTCTTTCATAAAGTTATATGGCAAAAAATAACTATCATATTGTACTGTTTGTATTTATATTTATATTTATTTTTATATATTTTGATGAGAGTACGACTTCAGAACCATATAAATTATGTGTTTTTAAGGTGAAATCATATATCATATATAATATTATTGTTAATATATGTAGATATTAAATTTGACAGTGACCGATCATCGTTCGAAGCTTCCTAGCCAGTCAACTCAACTTTAAGTCATCGCCAACCTTTTCTATCTCCACAAGTCTATAAATTCGTGTATAAACTTCAAAGAATACGGCCATATCAAAAGTCTCTCAAAAATCCAAAGAAGGAAATGGAGTTTTTCAACAAAGCCAAAGCCGTGCGATTGAAGAGCCACCTCGACAAGTACCTGTACGCCGACGACGACGAAGAGACCGTCCGTCAGACCCGAAACGGCTCGTCGCGGAAGGCCTGGTGGACGGTGGAGCTCGTCGACGGCAAGAGCCACGTCATCCGCCTGAGGAGCTTCCACGGCAAGTACCTCACGGCCTCCGACGAGCCCTTCCTCCTTGGCATGACCGGGAAGAGGGTCCTCCAAACGACACCCGTTTCGCAAAACGACACGGCGTTGATCGAGTGGGAGCCGAGGACGGAGGCGTTTCAGGTGAAGCTGAGGACGAGAGGAGGGAAGTACTTGCGGGCCAATGGCGGAACGCCGCCGTGGCGGAACTCGGTCACTCACGACGTTCCTCACCGGACGGCAACTCAGAACTGGATCCTTTGGAGCGTGGATGTGGTGGACATTGACGTGTTGGAGCACATGACGGAGGAGGCTTCCGGGAGTTGTCGTTTGTCGCCCACGTCGAGCTTGTCGTCGTTTTCGGACGGGTCGGATACGGGTTCTCCACCGAGTTTTGGCTCCGTTTCTACGGGATCTGCGTTTGGAAGTGGTCGAGAGGTATGACATTGTCAAAATTTTAATCTTGCTTTCGTTTTTGTTTTTGTTATTTTTTTTTTAGAGTCAAATTTGTGTGCTTTATAGAAAGTCAATATTATTATATGCGGCTATGAATAGTAGTTTTCTTTTTAATAGTTCATTATGTTTTTTATAGAGAATGTGACGCTATGGAAATGAACTACGAATGTTCAAATTTCTATATTGCCTAGATTTGCCTAGAGCCAAAAAAAAAAAAGAAAAAAAAAAAAAAAAGAAGAAGCAATATTGCCATTAAAAAACAATTTTAAAACTGAGCTGAGAGGAAAACCACTAGTTAATTGTTTTAAAAGAAAATAAATATTGGTGAATAAAGATGTCTATTCGTTGGTGGCATG
Organism: Ficus erecta; assembly: GCA_008635985.1. Lineage (NCBI taxonomy): Eukaryota > Viridiplantae > Streptophyta > Magnoliopsida > Rosales > Moraceae > Ficus > Ficus erecta. The sequence goes on from BKCH01000009.1 coordinate 1,608,455, forward strand.
TCAGCATCTTGAAATTAACTTACAGCTAGGATTAAATATTCCTTTTCATATAATTTTTTTCCAACTTGAAATCTTATAATCTTCCTATATATGGTTTTATACTTTTAAATTCTTGGGGTCAAAACGTGACATTTTGGCCAATATAAGATCTAGAGTGGACATAAATTGATAAGCTGAGCAACTTGTTCAGCTAACTATTTGGTTTCTCTCAACTCTTGTTAATAAAGAATTCGTCTTACTTTAATAAATGAATAAATAAATAATATATAGAGTACGTCTTGCTAATAAAACCCATAAAGTTAATTAAAGACACCAAAACCATACCATAGGAAACAAACAGAAATAAATCTTGAGAACCACACATCTTTGTAATATTAACTTTTTACGCGTGATGCACTCGCTAAAACAGTCCTTTTTTGGACAAGTACCACACATTTTCCTTCCATAATGCGATCAAAATATTGGCTCTTATTATTATCCTTATAATCTGATTTCAATCCAGAACAATTTCGTGCAATTTTCTGGATTCAATCAAAGGTACTAAATGTAAACATACCACAATGTATCTATACATGTGTGTATATATATCGAAATCTATGGTGATTCAATTTTGTTGTTTTTCTTTTTTCAGAGTTCTATGGAACTTTTCCAAAAGGCCATGGTGGTACGCCTGCGGAGCCACCACGAGAAGTACTTATTAGCCGACGACGACGAAGAGACCGTCTGCCAGGACCGCAACGGCTCGGTCAAGAACGCGAGATGGACGTTGGAGATCGTCGAAAACGGCGCCAACGTGTTGCGGATGAAGAGCTGTTATGGTAAATACTTGACGGCCTCCAACATGCCGTTCCTTCTGGGAATGACGGGGAAGAAAGTCCTCCAAACTCTGCCGAGCAGGCTCGATTCCTCCATCGAATGGGAGCCGATCAGGGAAGGATTCCAGGTCCGCCTCAAGACGCGCTACGGCCAATTCCTCCGCGCAAATGGCGGCCTGCCTCCGTGGAGGAACTCGATCACGCACGACATTCCTTACCGAACCTCAACGCAGGATTGGGTTTTGTGGGACGTGGACGTCATAGAGCTCCGTCCCAGGCCTCCACAACGTTCCCTGCCTGCGTTGGCACCGCCTAGTCCGCCATCTGATTCATGTTCTGAACCAGAATCCCCGACCAAACTAGAACTTACAACTTCTAAATTTCCCAGCCACAAGGTTTGTTGAGAATAAAATAGTACACGTTTGTTTTGTCATGCCATTATATTTGTTTGGTGTTCTTCTCTAATGCTTCATATTCGTTTCTTGAAATGCAGCCAAGCAATTCGTCCGATGGTTCAGCGGTGAAAGCTGAAGGAAGGATGATCTACTACCGCGTATCTAATGAAAACAAAGGTGTCGACGATGTGACGGAAGAGCTTTCCTTTGCATTCAAAGGCAGTGGCGTTGAGGAGTTGAAGCAAAAATTGAAGGAAGAGACGGGACTTGACGACATTGTTGTGTGTTCCCGCAATCCTTTAAATGGGAAGCTTTATCCCCTTCGTTTGCATCTTCCCCCAAACAATGCAAATATGCATGTCGTAGTTGTTCCCTCCTCATCTGAAGGTTGGTTTTCGATATGGAACTTTACGTTCAGTTCTTTTTCTGTGTTATCATCTCGTCACCTAGATTACTAGTCTCTAAATCGGAGAATATTGAGTAAGTGGAGTCTAATTATCGCCCTCACGCAGAGTACGAATCGACTTTAGAGGCCATGGATCTTTCAATTTGTTAGGATTTTGGTACATGTTTTTTGTTGGGCAATTCTAGATATATAATTTATTATTGCGGCTTACCAGCATCGCCTTTTTCATTGCCATTCGGTTTATAGTATTGTTGTCTTTCTATTCATGTTGATTGGACTATAATCTTTTTCTGCTCTTCAACAGCAGGAAGGTGAACGCAGGAGTTCAATTGCACATAAAAACCGAACTTGCTGAGCCAGTCGACACCGTTAATTGTCCATATATCTGTACATTCAGCTTCTTAATCTGCTCAGACTGCCATAAGTATTGGGAGAAGGGGAGAGGGATTGCTATTCATTACTTTAAATCACCAGGGAACGGAAGTCTAGCAATATTCGCAACAGCTATGAAAGTACTCTGAAAGTTGTTTTGGGAATTGGGGAAGTTTTATTCAATTTCTGAGAACTTCGATGTGAATACGAGCTTTTTTCGAGACGATTTTCTGCTACGAACGTATTGTTTTCTTTACAAATCGATATCTCTTATGAATGTGTCAATCTTTTTGTTGTATATACTTTCGGATTGAAGTTGAGAACTGGAAATAAAATGAGACGTGTTTGCGTGTTTTCTTTTTACTTGTTTTAATAGACCAGAATCCATGAAAAGCGTAGGTCATAAAAGTTAAGCACCAAAGGAAAAGTTCACTTAAGAATCTGATTAACTGGTATTATGAAGCAAATATTTGTATATTTCAAAATATTCTGCACAAGGGTGTCCTGAATAGAGTTAAAAGAAAGTAGATCTAGCATTGCGCAAATCTCAGCTCGGCAAGAATGCACAACATCTCCTGAAACAAACTCATTCACCCTTCCATCAACCTCTATAATACTGCAACCTGGTGTCTTCCTGATCCCTCTATCACCAATCATCTTCCGTATCCTAACCGCATCTTCAGTCCTTCTAGCAGCCAAATAAATATTGGATAACTGCACATAGACGCCATCTTGTCCTGTCTTATCCTCATTTTCTAGCAGCACAAGCTCGTTAACGGCAAGCTCTGCAAGATCTACATTGTTATGGATGCGACAACCACTTAGTAAAGCACCCCAAACAGAAGCAAGTGGCTCCATGGGCATTCTTCTAATGAGCTGATATGCTTCCCTCAGTTTACCGGCCCTGCAGAGCAGATCCACCACACAACTATAGTGCTCATGTTTGGGCAAAATACCGTATTGACTTTCCATGTTGTGTAACAGAAGCTCGCCTTCTTTTTGGAGCCCTGCATGAGTACAAGCGGTCAGTACTCCAAGAAGGACAACGCCATCAGGCCTGAGCCCATCATCCACCTGCATCCTCTCCAAACAATGAATTGCTTTCCTTGCCTGCCCATGTACCGCAAACCCTCCAATCATGGCAGCCCAAGAGAACACGTTCTTTCTAGGCATCTTCTCAAAGACCTTCACGGCCATGTCCAAACAACCACACTTGGCATACATATCAACAAGAGCCGTCCCTATGAACACGTCCGATTCAAAACCTTTCCTCTTCTTAACGTACTCGTGTATCCACTTTCCCTGCCAAAGAGCTCCCAAGTGCGTACAAGCTGTGAGTGCAGTAACTGCACACCATTCATCAAGCTCAACCCCAAACGCCAACATATCCCTGAAAACTCCCAAGGCCTCAGAAGCCAACCCACATCGAATATAGCCATCCATAAGAGCATTCCACTGAAAACGATCTCTTTGAGGAATTTCGTCGAACAGTTTCCTGGCATCGTCCATAATCTTACATTCTGCATACAACCGAACAAGCGCAGTCTGAACATAACCATCCAATAAAGCCAGCCCATTTTTCACCACCCAACCATGAACTTGCTTGCCTTCAAGTACCCGAGCGCCGTTAACGCAAGCCAAAAGTACAAAATTAAAAGTGTTGTGATCAGCAACCCTGTCAGTCGCTTTCACCATGAGTTGGAAGTAACGCAGAGCCAAATGAGGGCGAGAACTGCGCGAGTAGGCCCTGATGAGGGTGTTGTAAATGAAGGAATTGGGCGTCTCGATTTGGTTAAACATGAGAGAGGCGTAACGGAGGTCGCCGGAGTCGGAAAGAGCGCAGAAGGCGATGAGTTTGCTGATGGCGTAGTTGTTGAGGTGGAGGCCGCTGGTGAGGAAGAGGGCGTGGATGGGCTTGAGCTGACACATGTTGGAGCAGCGGTGCGACAGAGACATGAACCGCTTCCATGCTTGGATGCTGGTGGTGCCCTGACTCATGTGTGACCATAATTAATAGAAGTATTTGGAGTGCGAAGCTGTGTTTCGGAAACCAGTTTTGTTTGACCGTTACTTGCGGTTAAGAATGTTTCTTGTGGAAAGACGGTTGACCAAAGCATATAGTTCCGAATGCGAAACTGCCATGAATCGATAGGGTCCAGCTTTCTTGATAAAGAATGTGTTATTGGTATCAGAATTATTCACCAAGAAAAAATTTGGCATCTGAATTTTGATTTTAACACATAATTTTTCTACTTATACAATAATATTTCTGTCAATATTCTCTAAAATTAAATGAGACAAATTGAATTTGGGATCACATAAATTTTACTTAAAAATAGAATTGTGATTATAAATTTTTAAGATTTAATCAAAGATATATAAAGTCATCATAGATATTTTGATAGTATAATTTGTTTAAAAATTATTTAATTATGATATTTACTGATGAAATACTCATATGAAACTGTTGGCGTGATAGTAAAAAAATTTCAGATAATGTGACGTGTAAAATTAATTTGAAAATTTAGGGATTATTTAAAAAAATCCTTTAAAAATAAATCTGGTAAATAATTTATAAAAAAAATTCAGTAAAAAGGATAATCAATGGTACAAAACTAACAGTAGATTAAAAAAAAAAAAGAAGTAAATAACCCCTTTATTTTTTGGAGAGAAGCTGTAGTAGAGTTTTCATTTAAACTGTTAAGATGTAATCGAATGACTGAAATGTTGTTTGTGTATAATAACTATAATGCTTATTACCTTGCATTAGACTAATGAATTAAAAAATTATCAAAAAAAAAAAAAAAACTAACATCGTTTATAGTTGATGCCGTTCGCCGGGGAGGGGGGGCGCTGGTTCTTGGGTAGGCAGGGGCGTTGGGCTCGTCGTCGTTTTTTGGGTTGGTGGCTAGCGGGGGTAGAAGAGCGAATCTTGCTTGGGCGAGTGGGGGCGCACAGATTTGTTTGGGTGGGAGGGGAGCTCGTCGCCGATGTTGTGGGCGGGGGAGGGGGGCGTGGCACAGATCTAGTCGGGGAGGGGGTCTTCGTCGGTGTTGGGGGGGGGGACAGATGGGCTCGTCCTCAGTGTCGGGGAAGGGCTTCTTCGTCGGTGTTGGGGGTGGGGGTGGTCGTTGGGGTGGGCTCGTTGCCAATGTCAGGGAGGGCGTCACCTACCACTGGCCAAATGTTGGTTTTTTAAATTTCTTTTTTAAAATTTTTTTAATTTATCGGTCTATATTAATACGGGTGCATTATAATTATGATACATAAATAAATTTTAACAGTTCGATTAAATCTTAATAATTTAAAAATGAATTTTACAATATTAAATGAGGCTATATTACATACTTTTTCTATTTTTTGGAGATAATAAGTCGAGAATACCACCAGTGTCCTCTCCCCGGCCGACCGAGGTAGGATTTTTTTCTATTTTTTTGAGATAACAAGTTGAGAATACCACCAGTGTCCTCTCCCCGGCTGACCGACGTGGGATTTAATCTGAAAGCGCGACAGTATTGCCCTGCATATTTAATTTGCCAAGAATCAAACAGCCGAGAGCAGAGTGTGCACGCATGAGCTTCACTTCGGCGCGCCTCCTCCTCCATTTTGGGCTCTCGCGTTCCAGCCGAGACTTTGGCTGCTTCCTTTCAACTCCCTCCCACCGCAAATTTTCTACCACTACTGCCATTCCAACAGCCCAAGAGGTCACTACCGATTTCTCAATGCTCCCAAAAGATTTATGGGAATTCTTTCTTTTGTTGTTTATCTTTGGTTTTATTGGACTTTTCATGTTCGGTAATTAATTTTCTCCAGTGGGCAGGCTAGTGAAGAGCTACTGGTTGTAGTTGGTGGTGGAGCAGCTGGCGTTTATGGGGCAATTAGAGCTAAAACTGTTGCACCTCGGCTCAATGTCTTGGTTGTTGAGAAAGCAAAACCTCTCTCTAAGGTAAGCTTTCTTTTCCTTTTTTTTTTTTTTTTAATATGTATATATATTCTTTTTTGCCTTTGATTAGTTATGATTATTTAAAGATATTAATAATAAAAGTTGTGGAATGTTGAATTGGCAGGTAAAGATTTCTGGAGGTGGCCGATGTAATGTGACTAACGGGCATTGTACTGACAATATGGTAAGTTTTGTTAGTAGTCATAAGAAAGAAAGCTTAACCGAAAAAAAAAAAAAAAAAAAAAAAAGAAGTTTCCCTGCAGTAGCACTTTGCTTGATTCCTTTGCTTCCTAACCACTAACTATAATAACAACTAGATATTGGTTCTCTATTGACTTGTCTGTTCACTTGAGAAGCTATATTCACTCGGGTTCATACTTAACCCCCTTACGAAATGCAATTGTTACCTTCATGTTGTTAAGACAGTGGAGCATAATTATTACATTGATGCGGAGTCAGTACTACGCGGATAGATGGTAGAGATTTCACACTTGTAAATTTGGTTGCCCCAGTTTTACTTGTATTTGGGAGTGCCAATTTAAGGTTTTCTTGTGGAGTGAGATAATAAGACAGAGAGTCTAAGAGGCGCGAGGTGTGTGATTTCTCATGTAATTTTCTTTAATTTTATTTTGTTTCATTATTATTATTATTATTATTTGCTAAAGATGTAATCTACTTCTCATAGTGTGATTCTCCAATGGCTGAAAGTTGATGTGACTCTCACATTGAGGGTGAACTAGTATAAAGCTTGTATTTGGTTATTTGTTTGTTTTTCTTTTCTTTTATTGCTCGTTAGTATAGGATTAGGACTTTGAAGACTTAATACACGTTGGATTGTGTCCATATGAATTGGAAAACTTCCACCGCATTTGTAACTAAGGTTCTTGTCAGAGTGTCTCCTTTTCCGTTTATATTTAGAATTGTAACTTGAGGAACTTTATATGCACAAATAACGTTCACAATGATGAATTATTCATAGATTTTGGCAGAAAATTACCCAAGGGGCCATAAAGAATTTAGAGGACCTTTCTTTGACATGCACGGGCCAGTTGATACCATGTCCTGGTTTACAGATCATGGAGTGGAGCTCAAGGTTGTCTCACAAACTCCAAGTCACTTTGTCTAACATATGTTTGCATGTTTAATTTATGCTTCAGTGCTAACAGGTTGAGGAAGATGGGAGGGTATTTCCTGTTAGCAACAGTTCTTCGTCGATAATCGACTGTCTCATGTCGGAAGCGGAAGGGAGAGGAGGTAGTCCATCCATTGAACTATGGTACCGATTGATTTCTGTTCATTTTTCTTGTACCAGAAGGATAAAGGGACTTGAGTTTCTGTACTTTGGAAAACTGTCGTACCCTATCCACTCTAGCTTCCTTGCTTGTTTTACAAACAACCATCTAAATGAAGAACTTTTGCTTATTATCAGTGGTGGATCCAGAAATTTCTCTTAGTGGGGGCACACATAAGGAGAAAATTTTTAAAATTAATAACTTTATAGGATAAAAAGTTTAATATAAGAATAAGTTGAGTGTTATAAGGCACATTTGAGAAAAAAAAAACTTTTGAGTGGGGGCACATTGGAGAAAAAAAACTTTTGAGTGGGGGCAAATTACAAAATTTTAAGAAAAAATAGGGGTATAATTTAAATTTCAAAAAATTGAGGGGGGCGCGTGCCCCCCTGGCCCTAATGTAAATCCGTGCCTGCTTATTATCAAGGATCCTAAGTTGTTTTGCTGAAATACATGTTCCTTAGCAGTTGTTATGCAGACTAAAAAAGTTGTGAAGACTGCATCTGCTAATGGCGTGAAGTTCCTTCTCGGTATTGAGAAGCTTACAGCCAGTTCTGTCGAATATGTTGCAGCTGACTATCTATTGATTGCTAGCGGTAGTAACAGTCAGGTTGGTTTGGACAAATGGTCCTTTTCACATTCTCGTGTCTTTGGTTTAAACTATTGAAATATGTTTGTTCATGTTACAGGGGTATAATCTTGCATCTCAGCTTGGTCATTCGATTGTAGATCCCGTGCCAAGTTTATTCACTTTCAAGACCGCAGATTCGCAGCTTGCAGAGTTGTCAGGAGTAATGTTCTTTTACGCTGTCTATTAAGAATTAGTAGTAGTACGTTTGTTGTTGGTGGTGTAACATACGCACTCAGGTGGAAAACACAACTACTATTAAAAACACAAGTCATAGTGAAAGCGGTGGCAATATGCTGCAATGCAAGTAATCATAATTGGCAAGGATGATAAAATGGTTGTATGTGGACATGGAACTTAAAATTTGGAAACCATCTGCAAATACATCCTTTTTCTTGTCAAGAATCTTCCCCCCCCCCCCCCCCCCCCCCACCTTTTTTTTTTCTTTTCTAAGAGCCACGTACAATCATCAAATTTTTTAAAATCCATGTTTGTCTGAATTCGTTTAATTTTGAGTTAAAACTGCTTGATATGATTTCTAGTCAATTACTGTTATGTTATTTCTTTTTGGCTAAAGTCAATAGTTCTGCCTTTTCCCTTTTTGATATATAGGTTACATTTCCGAAAGTTAAGGCAAAGCTGGTGTTGGAAAATGTCAAAAGGAATATACAACAGTTTACACAGGTATATTTGCTCTTTATCGTGATCTTCAACAATGATTTGAAATGCCATATTATGAGACATAACCGAGACCTTTGTAACTGCAGGTTGGGCCCATGCTAGTGACTCACTGGGGACTTAGTGGGCCAGCAATCCTTCGGTTATCTGCTTGGGGTGCTCGTGATCTGTTCAGTTCAGGTTACAAAGGTAAGGAAGTTCTCCGTCTTTTCTTTTCCCTGGTTATCATATTTCTTCATGTACTTCAGAATATGAATTTGATCATTTACCTTAACGGGATGTTTTGGATGCAGGGATGGTTACTGTGGATTTTATACCCGATTTGCATATAGAAGACGTTAAGTCAATCCTTTGTCGCCACAAGCGCCAGTTTGCAGTATGCCTTGAACTCAGTGCTTCTTTTTGTGAATTTCTGCAAGATGACAACCTACGTAGCTCCCTAGAAAAATTAAATATTTCCGGCTGAAAAAATGTATACTTTACAAATTAGGATACCTTAAAGACTCTTTAACATTATCCTTCTCGATAACTATAGTACCAAGTTTGCTTAAGGAAAGTTGACAAAATAATATATTCCATGTTTTTGTTAACCACTGGCTATTTTGTATTGGTTAGTTTGAAAGACATGCAATCTTATTTGGTGATAACTTCGTGGCCTCTGCAGAAGCAAAAGGTGTCCAATTCATATCCGCCAGAATTTGGTCTTGTAAAGAGATTCTGGAAATATATATTAGATCGTCAGGTTATACTTCTTCTCTGAGTTGGAAGATGGTATGTTGCTATTTTGAAAATTTACTTATACTTCTACTTTCACTGGTAGGGTTTATCTGGAGACGACTTGTGGGCCTCAATTTCTAACAACTCTTTATTTTCTGTTGCTTCGGTATTGAAGCATTGTGACTTTGGAGTTACAGGGAAGGTGAAAACCTGTAAACTTCTCCACAGTTTTTCTTTTAGTGTGTGTGTGTGTGTATATATATATATATATATTTTTTTTTTTTTTGGTATTTTCTGTTGGTTGTTGAAATTAATTTGTCATGTGTTCTGAAAGCTAACATGCATTAAAAAAAAAAAAATGGTTTAGGGTCAATTCAAGGATGAATTTGTGAAGGCTGGGGGTGTTCCGCTTTCTGAGGTATCTCTCACTCTGTGTAATGTGTTCTTGTGTATGCATACTGCTTTCGTAGATTCATTGGATGCTGAATTCTGTGTTTGCTTCCATGAAGATCTTGCTGAATACAATGGAAAGCAAAATTCATTCCGGTTTGTTCTTTGCCGGGGAGGTAATGATCCTCGCAAATATTTTGTTGATTTCCATGACAAACATTTACAAACTTAAAAAAAAAAAGCACATACCATGGTGTTCTATTTCTTGCACTCAAGAGTAAGATATAAATGCAGGTATTGAATGTCGACGGAGTAACCGGCGGTTTCAATTTTCAGGTAAAGTTTTTTGCAACATGTCGGACTTGATAATGCATTTACTTTGTTAAGAAACTATGTGCGGAAAGATACTATTAGCAATTTGTCACTATGAAACCTAATCTTGTTCATTAATTTTTTTTATTTTATTTGATGAAACATTAAATTACTCGACTATAGGATTTGATGTCTAGTCGTTTATCACTCTTCATTAGTGGACACTCGCTAAGCCACCGGTTTGATTTTTTTTATTTTTTATTTTTTTCAGAATGCTTGGTCAGGTGGATACATAGCTGGAACTACTATTGGTACACGAGTGAATGATGCTCATCTCAGGGTTTTAGATTTAGGATAAGATTTTATCATTATTATAATTAGTAGTAGTATTATTATTATTTTTTTGTTAAAGAGGAATTTTGCTTCTTGAATCTCTTACTAAATCGTCGTCATGTGGCTTTTTCTTTTTCTTCTTCTTCTTCTTCTTCTTTTTTTTTTTTTTCGCCAACAAGTTGAATCATGTAGTGAATCTCGTGATTGAGTTGTAAACTACTTTATCATTATTGTGTCAATTTTTAGCCTTCATTTGAAGACTCCTTTTGGGAAAGTGAAGATTAGCTGAGCAGTATGATGTCCCATCATGAATGGCTTTGTTGATTCTTTTATTGCTTTTGGTGGATTGGTTGGGTAAAAAGAGGTTACTTTCAAGAGGGCTTTTTTTATTTTTTATTTTAATTTTTTTATCCAAATGGGTTATTTATTACCCCTTTTTATTTACGAGAGAAAATTATTTAAATAATTATATTTTTTTTATCTACTGATTAATGTAATATAAATTTTTTATATTTATTAATATAATATAAATTTTAATTTAATTTTGTGTCATATTGATTTAATATTTTTTGTCATAATTGATGTAATAATCTTTAAATTTGTGTCATTTGGATACTTTGCCTTTATTAACAAAAATTTGATTGGCAACTCTTTCCTCATAAAATCTTAATCAGTTTGCCTTTTTTGATGGATACCGAGATCAGTGGCTTTGATTCCAATCACTTCCTTTTTCAGATCGGATCTTGTTGTGAATGATATATACACTACCATCTTCACTTTTCTTTTCCTAATTTTGTAGCTTTCCTTTAATTTTAAGCAAATGACATGTGCATGTGCATATCAATTTCCTATGAAATTTTCCAAAAAAAAAAAAAGTTTTATACGTAAACAAGGTAAATCTTTTGTGGTGAAATGAGTGAAATGACTGAAAACATGTAACACCCATACGTAGTTCTATTCGGGTTGGAATTGAGCCTCATAGACTTATGAAAATACGATGTTTTAACAATAACTGATTAATCACAAACATTCAGTCAATTACTAATTAATTATTTTTTAAAAGACGATCATTTTTTTAATTTTATAAAACTTCAATTATTTATTAAAAATCTTATTTTTCTTTTTCTCGATCATGATCCGCGTATATATTTAAGAGACAAGAATTATGCTCCTAATTGAGTTGGAGGGACTCGAATTCACACAGACTATTTAGGATTTTGCAATTATTTTAAGAATAATTAGTAAATAGTTGATCTAAGAGATGGCTTGTTTGAAATTGCTTAGAAAATTACAAAATCATTAAAAAAAAACAAAAAGGAGTTTGGAGAAAGCGACTTGCAAACCTATAACATCTTTCTCGGAGATAAATTTGGATAAATAAAAAATGACTTACTGGAAGACTAAATTCCGTTGAATGATTCCGAACTTTCAAGATCCCACAGAACAAAGAACAAAATCAAAGAACAAACCATTAGCCGTCAACAATACTGTTCCACTTCAACTAATCACGGCCGTACAAAGATAATCCACAGTTTAATCGTTGTATTCAATGGTCAATCCTACGGTTCTCACGTGAGCGAAGAGGTATTTTGGGATCATTTGACCCGGCGTTGCGCTTTGACTCCAATAATAAAATAATAAGTATGACCCGTTTCCTTCAAGTTAGAAATCTCCAATATTTAAGCTATAAACAAAGATCCTTAATGAATCAGCTTTTTCATTTTAATTTTAATTAATAAGCTATTAATGATTAGTCAGTCAATGGGGCATATTCTTGGAGTACCATTCCCTCGTATCCAAAATATCTTTATATGTTTCTGTTTTAAGTTCGCAAGATGTAAATATTAGTTTTATTTGGCCTCGTATTTAAGTTTTATTCGAACTAAATTGAACTTTTTCATGTTAATTTCTGTCTTTTTTCTGAAAGACAATAAAATTTTATAATTAGTTTTTAAAAAGTCAACCAACTTAAATTTAAAAATTTTATTTTCAATTAACTTATCAAACAGAAGCTTAATTAATCTCAAAATTTAATTTGCAGGTCAAAATGTCTACATAGTAAGAATTTATTTGATTCTTTGCCTGTGTATTAAAAAAAAAAAAAAAGAAAAAAAAAAAGAAAGGGAGCATCCTTAGATATCCCATAAAGATGGCATATCTCATTTGAGAAAAAAAGATGGAATATCAGGTTTTTATTAGAGAATTCATATTAACAATAAATTATCTTACTTTAAACTTTTAGCTTTTATCAGATTTTGTTAAATTTACATATTTTATTCTAGCGTTATCTTAATGTAATATAACTTTAAAACCACCCAATATGAAATTGCCAATGCACAACCACTTCATAGAAATTTTCTATTTTTTAAGGCAATCATCTATGTGTTTAATGAATTGGAAATCTTACTTCCCCTGGTGACTCTATTTTGTTTCTTTGGCATTTATAATAAAAGTATACAATCCATGTGCACGAATCCCACAATTAAGGTTCAGTTTTTAGTATCCAAAATGATATTGAATATCTAATTATGTTGTTTAATAAATTTAAAATGACCTTTTCAATTAATTTTTTTATATTTAAATATCATAATTTATTGAATAACATGGCATAATATATAGTATTTGACGTGAATCTCATATTGATACCTATCAATATACGTAGAAAAATATAAAATTGTACCATGACGTGAGAATGACATTAATTATCTTATCTTTAATTATTTTATCCAAATTCGAGACTAATCAAGTGGAGGACCGGAGGTAGTAATACGCTAGTACTTATTTTTTCTAGGGGCGAATTATTCAAAAGTACATACAACTTGAAAAATGCAAAATGCGCATGTACTAGAGTCAAAAATACAACTTGGAAAACCATTAGAAATTGCTGGATCATTGTCGGATAAATGTATCTTGGACCACCAAGTTCCAACCAATTAAAATTAATTTTGACTTTCTTTATTTATTTGTAGGTGCCCAAAAACCTAACACAAAACAAAATAAGCAAATGAAACGCAATATTATACTCCGTTTGATAAATTAATTTAATTTTAATTAAATTTTATTTTTTTATATTATTTTTTATTTTTTTAAAAAATTAATAAAATTTATAATTAATTCTAATTTAAAAATTTTATATCTAAGTAACTTGTGAAACAGAGACTTTAGATCTCCAAGTTGTCCAACTTGAGGCCACTGACGCAGACGCCAACAATCATAACAATCCAAAATCCTCAGACGACCTTTCCACGTCAATGAAACATACACATACATTCTTTTTTTTTTTTTTTTTTAACCTGCATATTCCAGAATCCAAATATGTTCATCTCCAAACACCACCTTTACATATATATATATATATATGTACACACACACATACATACGCATATAACAATATTTATTTGCGCGGACTTTCCTCTGGCTACAAAAGCGCCTCGCCCTTTCTCTCTCCTCCTCGTCTGATCTTTTTTCCGTGACTCGCCTCCATACTTTCTCCCACTTTCTCTCTCCTCTCCGGGTCGGTGGTGATTTATGCTTTTCCTTTCTCGGTACAATCTTCTCTCTCTCACTTTCCCAGTTTTTCTGGCTACATACGTTACATTCATGCATATATGTGTATATGTATCTGTACTGCAGTGTATTGTATTATTTTGTATTTGTATGTGTTTCGAAGAGCTTTACGCGATCATCAATGGCGGTGAATCGCCGATGCGGATGAGCTTGTTGTTTCTTGTTTTTTTTTTTTTTTTTTTTTAACTGGATTTGAATTGTGGATTCGGATTCTGCAGTTTCAGGGACGAAAATGGGAGAGAACGGAGATGTTGGGAAGAAAATAACGGTTGGAGTTTGCGTGATGGAAAAGAAGGTGAAAAGTGGTCCCGAGGTTCTTTTTGTTCTACTACACCACTTTTCTTTGTGTATGCATATACATTATACTTGATTATTGAAGTGTATATATGTAGTTAACATGTTCGCTGATTATAGATGTTCTCGGCGCCAATGAAGCAGATCCTTGATAGGTTACAGGCATTCGGTGAATTTGAGGTAGATAGTTAGTTTTGATCTGGATTCATGCTTAATGCGTGTTCTGTAATTTGATTTTGTTATTAATTTTGTTTTCTGAGCAAATTAGATGCAGATTTTGTTTGGATTGTGATATCAGATTGTGGTTTTTTTTTTTTTTTTTTTTTTTTTTGTAGATTATACATTTCGGAGATAAGGTCATTCTCGAAGATCCGATTGAAAGGTACATTTTTCGCTTAATTTTTTTTTCTTTTAAGAAATGCTAGCAACATTACTTATGAATATGACATGTAGTCTGTTCTGTAGCATGTACGACATGGGAGAGTTATTGCTGACATTCTGTTGTCGGTAACTTTGTGACTGTTTGGTTCATGTTGTTTCAGCTGGCCTATATGTGATTGCTTGATTGCCTTCTATTCCAATGGATATCCTCTCAAGAAGGCCGAGGCATATGCTGCTTTAAGAAAGTAAGAATAATTTGTCTTTATTATGTTCTTATTTCAGTAGATTCACCGATTTGTCTTTTTAGAAATAGTTTGTAAAGATTTATCCATATAATTAGATCAAGAAAACTACTCCTGAAGATGCTCTTTCCGTTGTTAATTTATCCACAAAACTCCTCTCCAAGTTCAGTTTACTTACAGAAGCGTAGCATTGGATTAATCGTTACGAGGATTGTTGATGAACAAGAAAAAAGGAATGGGGTGGGCGATTTAGAGGAGATTAGGTGTTAGCTTGGCTTTTGGAATAAATAGGAGAATTATTTTTCTTTTACAAATACTGTTGCAGAAGAACCAGTTACATGTGAAGAGTCCCTAGTGTTCAAATAGTAGGAGTCTTGGTTTCTTCTGTTCTGTCCTGAATAAACATCTCTGATCCAGGCCTTTCCTTGTCAATGAGCTGGAGCCACAGCACCTTCTTCATGACCGTAGGGAGGTATACGAGGTATGTGTGTCAACTTTCAACTTCTTGTTGGTGTCTCTATTTCATGATTACTGCCTTTAGGTTATTTCAAGTCTTTCTGGTTAATACACAGCTCAATCAAAGGCTAAAAAAATTAACACACAGGAAAACTATCATGGGTCCTAAAAGAAAATTTCTATGCATCCGTGTATTGGTTCTTGTGATATCTAATAATGTCAATATGTTTAGACTGTAGTTATAGGGAAGGATGGGCTAAATATGATATGTGAATATGAATTTGAAACGTTGAGAGCTTGTACTTCTAGCCAAGCTTCTCTGCTTCTTAGTTCTGTTTATCGTTTCAGCTCCTCAACACTATCTATCAGTTCATTTCCAGTAAAACTGATTTCAATAGAAAGAAACAAGCCTAGTCATTTTGTGTTTGGCCCTAATTCCAAGCACATGCAAGTTTTCCTTGAGCAAAATTGGTGGGATTAGATTTGCAGACATAAATTACCAGAAAAATACTTCTAAAAACAGACTATGAACTCTTCATTCATGAACTATTACTTTATTACTTCATCTGGTTATTCTGTAGTTTGTAAAAGTTGATCAACATATGCTAATACCTTACTCTTGTCGGCTTCAAGCGGCTTGAAATGCATGAAATCCCTGTTCCAAGATATGCTTTTGTAACTAGGGAGGTTCCTTATGAAGAACTGGACTATTTTGTTGAGGAAGAAGATTTTGTTGAGGTCAACAATGAGCGATTTTGGAAACCATTTGTGGAGAAGCCTGTTCACGGTAAGTTTGCGTCTTAATTAATGAGAATTTTATTTCATCTATGCTGCTTCATCTGAATATTGCAAACCTTTTTTTTTTTTTTTTTTTGGTTTATAGACAAATTTCCTTTACTATTAATTTCCCATTATTTTCTTCTTCAGCTGAAGAAATTGACAGCTTTTAAGATTTATATCAATCTGCAAATATTGTTTTTTCTCGTGTGTTGAAATGACTGTCTTTGTGCTTTTTTGAAGGGGATGATCATCGTATAATGATATACTACCCAAGCTCAGCAGGAGGGGGAATGAAGGAATTATTTAGAAAGGTCAGCTTTGTGATTCCTTTTATTTTCTCGCGTTATATGGATTAAAGAATGAAATCACATGGTGCATCTTTTTCTAAGGTGGTTCTTCTAAGGATGAGGTTCTTGCCATTTTTGTTGAATGGAAATTTCTTTAGAATTGCCATTGTATGTTTTCAATTTTGGTTGCCAATTTTTTTTTTTTCCGAGAAGGTAGGTTGACACTTTCTGCTGTCAAAACCAATCATATATAATTTGTTAACTGGAAGTTTTGTGGGTTTTTGAATCTGTTAGCTTATAATTCATAGCAGTATGCAACCAAAATGTGTTCTTAGGGAGACGTGCATGGTTTGGCAGGTTTAATAGAGGTTTTGCCTGATGCTTTATACGTGACACGTTTGCGAAATAAATTTAAGAATGGTAGAAGATGAATTGTAACTGATGTATAATTGTATGATTTGAACTTGGCTAGCAGCTAACCTATATAAAGGTCCAATGCTTATCCCAATCTATTTACAGATGAAATCACTTTTCGTTTCAGGTTGGTAACCGGTCTAGTGAGTTCCATCCAGAGGTTAGAAGAGTGAGACGGGAAGGCTCTTATATATATGAAGAATTCATGCCAACTGGAGGAACAGATGTCAAGGTTATATAGTTTTGGTTTATAATAGTCTTACAGTGATTTTTTGTTTTCTGAATTGTGTAGCAGTCAAGCAGGACAAAGGCAGATTCTCTCTCCCTCTTTTCCTTGTTTAAAATAAATTATGTTGAAAGCTGTCTATTTTATTTTTACTGTCTTGGATTTTATGTATTCATTTTTATGATTACTTGTCATCCGAACCATTTCTTTCTTTAAAGCCTATTTTCTTGGTGCATCACCTTCAATGCAATCATTTATTTTGTTTTGTCTATACAATAAATCTAAATCATTGCTTTGAAGCTTATTTTCTTGGTGCATTACCTTTAATGCAATCATTTGTCTTTTTTTTTTTTTTTTTTTTTTTGGTCTCTATAATTTAATTTATGCTCGTCTTGTCTTAGGTATATACAGTTGGTCCCGAATATGCGCATGCTGAGGCAAGGAAGTCTCCTGTTGTAGATGGTGTTGTCATGAGAAACCCTGACGGCAAGGAAGTAATTACTACATGCAATCCCTTTCTCTAGTCCAATATTTTCAGTTTTTTTGTACTTTTGTTTCTAATAGCTTATGATCTACCATCTCCTGTATCTCTGAGAGTCATCCAGAACATAGTTTCAGCACCTTTAGCATTATTCGTATTGGCTATTTTGTTACTTATAACATAATCTTTTTGTAAGTTTGTGGAAGAAAAAAACTTCTGTTTTTCTTACTCTTATTAATTCCGGAAGTATACATATATATAGGATAAAGAAGATCTGCAAAATATCTAATCTAACTGCAAATCTAATCTTTATGAATTTAAAATTCAAAAAACAAAACATAAACAACTCCTAACATAATCTTCCAGCTCCTAAATATTCTCAAACGTAATCTTCCTATCTTTCCAACACTCCCCCTCAAGTTGGTGAGTAGATATCGATCAAACCCAACTTGCTAACAAGAGAATCAAAAATTGGCTTGAACAACCCTTTTGTGAGAATATCCGCTGTTTGCATTGTCGTTGGAACAAAGGGCATGCAAATGGTACCCGTTTCAAGCTTTTCCTTTATGAAGTGTCGATCAACCTCCACATGCTTGGTTCTATCGTGTTGTACGGGGTTATGAGCTATACTTATGGCTGCCTTGTTATCACAATAGAGCTTCATTGGTGTCTTCATAGGCATCTGTAATTCTACTAAAATTCGTTGTAACCATAGTAGCTCACAAACACCATTAGCCATAGCCCTATATTCTGCCTCTGCACTACTTCGAGCTACCACATGTTGCTTCTTGCTTCTCCAAGTCACAAGATTACCCCATACATAAGTGCAATATCCGGTTGTGGACCTTCTATCTGTGGCAGAACCAGCCCAATCCGCATCAGTATAAACTTCAATCTCCCGTTCTAGACCTTTTTTGAAAAACAGGCCCTTTCCCGGACAACTCTTCAAGTACCTTAGAATTCGGTAGGTAGCATCTAGATGTTCCCTTTTTGGCGAATGCATAAATTGGCTTACCAAGCTAACTGCAAATGCTATGTCAGGCCGAGTATGGGACAAATAAATCAACTTTCCCACTAGTTTTTGGTACCGTATAGTGTCTATAGGTTCTCCTCCCTGATCTCCTTTGAGCTTCACATTCGGATCTATTGGTGTCTCCACGGGTCGGCATCCACTCATCCCGGTTTCATTGAGAAGATCTAAGATGTACTTCCTTTGAGTAACAGTAATTCCCTTCTTCGATCTCGCAACCTCCATTCCAAGAAAGTACTTGAGAGCTCCCAAATCTTTGATCTCAAACTCCGTAGCCAAAACTCCTTTTAACCGGTTAATTTCTTCCAAGTCATCACCTGTCAAGATGATATCATCCACATAAACTATTAGAACAGTTATTCTCCCACTATCCGAATGTTTTGTGAACATTGTATGGTCGGTTTGAGCTTGTTTGTAGCCTTGCCTCTTCACATACCGAGTGAATCTCTCAAACCAAGCTCTTGGTGATTGTTTAAGGCCATATAGTGACTTCCTCAAACGACACACTTTCGAGCCAAAACTCTCTACAAAGCCGGGAGGTGGTTCCATGTACACTTCTTCTTCTAAATCCCCGTTAAGGAAGGCATTTTTCACATCCAGTTGTTGCAGAGGCCAATCAAGATTTGCTGCAATAGAGAGTAGAACTCTCACAGTGTTTAGTTTTGCTACCGGTGCAAATGTTTCCGTATAGTCAATGCCGTAGGTTTGAGTGAAACCTTTGGCCACTAACCGTGCCTTGTATCTCTCAAGCGTACCGTCTGAATTAAATTTCACAGTGAATACCCATTTGCACCCAACTGTTGTCTTCCCTCGCGGCAAGTCTTGCATCTCCCAAGTCCTGTTCTTCTCAAGTGCTCTCATCTCCTCAAAAATTGCTTCCTTCCACTCAGGAACCTGTAAAGCATCCTGCACACTTTTTGGAATCTCCACAAGAGACAATTGAGAAGTAAAGGCAGAAAAGGATGAGGATAGATTTTTATAGGACACAAACTTCGACAATGGGTGTTCTAGAGGGACCCCACACATCACTATGTATTAAAGAAAAAGGTTTTGTTGGCTTGTAGGGTTGTGGAAGATAAGAAGCACGATGTTGCTTTGCTAATGCACAAATCTCACATTGAAACAAAGATGGATTTTTATTATGAAATAATTTGGGAAACAAATGTTTTAAATACTGAAAACTAGGATGGCCAAGCCTATAATGCCATAACATGATTTCGGGAATTTTAGAAATAGAAACACACTGAAAATTGGAAAAGTGAACTTGATTACTCGGATGTGATCCATCTTCAAAGAAATAGAGTCCCTCGTGTTCCCTAGCATTGCCAATCGTCCTCCCCGAAGCTATATCCTGAAACTCACAATAGGAAGAAAAAAAATTTACTCGACAATTGTGATCAAGTGTTAATTTGCTAATAGATAATAGATTACACGATAACTTGGGGACATGAAGCACGTTATGGAGGATTAAGAAGGGAGAAATTTGGATTGAACCCATTCCGGCTATGGCCGAAAGAGATCCATCCGTAACCTTGATTTTTTTATTGCCTGCACACGGACTATAAGAGGAAAACAAATGAGAGCAACTTGTCATATGATCTGTTGCTCCGGGGTCAAGAATCCAAAAAAGGTGGGGTTCAGTTTTGACACTAGGGTTACCTTGATGAACAAGAGAACAAGAAGGAGTGACAGAATTTTGCGGAGATTTAAAAAGTTTGTGCAGATGCTCTAATTGTTCCTTTGTAAAAGGAGAAATTTCTAAGTTAGCTGATTGCTCTTGAGAATCTGCAGGTGTTGTTTGAAGAGCTCGACCATCAGATTTCTTCTTCAAATGTGCCGGCTTTCCATGAATCTTCCAGCAAGTCTCCCTTGTGTGCCATGGTTTCTTGCAATGATCACACCAAGGCTTCTTCTTCTTGTCACCGTCAATATCAAATCCGCGAGAAGCAAGGGCTGAACTATCGGTCTCCAACTGGGTGTGGGGTGTTAGCTTGGTTAACATGACTCTCTTTCGACTCTCTTCTTGGGGGACCTCGGAAAACACCTCACGAATGGACGGTAGAGGTTTTCGGCCAAGGATGCGTCCCTTCACATCATCGAAACTACTGTTGACACCGGCAAGAAACATGTATACACGATCGTTCTCTTCTCGTTTCATGAACCGTGCACAATCATTAGGATTCTCCCACACATCCTCATAGCATTGGTCCAATTCCTGCCATAAGGTCACCATCTCATTGTAATAAATAGTAACCTCACGATCTCCTTGCGTAGATTGCCAAAGTTTGGACTTCAATTCAAAGATTTGAGAGGAATTCTCTAAATCGGAATAGGTTTCGCGAACCGAGTCCCAAACATCTTTTGCGGTTGGGAGGAAAAGATTTGGCTTTGCAATGGAGGCGTCCATTGAATTAAGAAGCCATGCCGTCACCAGGGAGTTTTCAGATCGCCAAATTTTGAAGTTTGGATCGGTTGCTATGGGCTGCACTATCTCACCTGTCAAATAGCCTAATTTACCACGGCCATCAATGGCTAGTTTGACCGATTGGGACCACTCTAGATAATTTTTACCATTCAATTTGTGCATGGTAATCTGAAGGGAAGATCCGGAAGAGAGATGATCAACACTGCCAGTATTAGGAGAAGAAGAAGAAGGATTGCCAAGTCCGGAAAAAGTGCCAAAAGTAACATCAGGAACCGACGGAGAACTAGGAACTGGGGAGGAACTGCCATCGCCAGGCAGCACCGGCTTGGGAACATTAGATTTCGTCATTAGGATTGATGAATCCCTGAAGCTCTGATACCATGTAAGTTTGTGGAAGAAAAAAACTTCTGTTTTTCTTACTCTTATTAATTCCGGAAGTATACATATATATAGGATAAAGAAGATCTGCAAAATATCTAATCTAACTGCAAATCTAATCTTTATGAATTTAAAATTCAAAAAACAAAACATAAACAACTCCTAACATAATCTTCCAGCTCCTAAATATTCTCAAACGTAATCTTCCTATCTTTCCAACACTTTTTAATTATCTGATTTGACTAGTGATGCACTGGTTGAGCTGCTGACTAGTGATCCGTCCCAAACTGTTGATATTTGAGCTGCATATGCTAAAGCAAGCAGGAACTACTGGAGTTAACTAAAGTTGCAGTTCTGGGTGAGTCAAAAGATGTTTGAAACATATGTTTCTTATTTCTGTTGACAGGTACGATATCCTGTCTTATTGACACCTATGGAGAAGCAAATGTCAAGAGAAGTCTGTATTGCATTCAGGCAAGCGGTAGGTCATTTTTATTGACAGAGTATAGTCAGATTTTTGCTACTATGCACTTTTTATTAGCTACCAGAATTTTAAAAATTTTTTTATTATTTTTTGTGCTTGCATCAGTATATCCTTTGTCTGCTCGATTCATTATACCAAATTGTTGAGATAGCCTTAAATGCATGCTTGGGATTTGTTTTTCAAAACTTAATTGTTAGATAATGTTGATTCAATGAATTGAGCTAGAATGTGGGGATTTGTCATAGTACTTCTTTTCTTGTTTAGTCTTTTTTTTTTTTCCAATTTCTGGTTTTTAATTCTTGAGTTCTTCTCATTGCATGCAGGTTTGTGGATTTGATCTCTTGCGTTGTGAGGGGCGTTCCTATGTTTGTGATGTTAATGGGTGGAGCTTTGTGAAAAACTCCTACAAGTAATGCCTTTTTTTGATTTGTGTTAATCAAATAGTTCATTTTTGTGGTCTTACTTTTGTCATGCCTTATTTCACCAACCCCTGTCATGACATTACATTTTAATGTTTCCTTTAAACCTCAAGATTAAGTATCTTAAATCTTAAAAATAGCTTTCTTTGCTGTTTTTCTTCTTTAATGTTTCTTTTTCCTGATCCAGGTATTATGATGATGCTGCTTGTGTGCTTAGGAAGATGTTTTTAGATGCTAAAGCTCCTCATCTTTCGTCAGTAATTCCACCAACTTTACCATGGAAAACTAATGAACCAAGCCAACCTTCTGAGGGTTTAACTCGCCAAGGAAGTGGAATAATTGGTACATTTGGGCAGTCTGAGGAGTTGCGCTGTGTGATCGCTATAATTCGCCAGTATGCCATAATTTTCCGTTCTCTCTTCTTTTATGAAAATATATTATTTTCCCTTCTTAGCCTTGTAATGTTTTTGGCAGTGGTGATAGAACTCCAAAACAAAAGGTGAAGCTGAAGGTCACTGAAGAAAAGTTGCTAAACTTGATGTTAAAGTACAATGGAGGAAGGCCTAGATCTGAAGTGATTATTTCCTACTTTAGTTTCTTGACGTCTTTTCATTTTGTCTTCCTAAAGATATTTTATGGTTCTAACCACTAGATCTTGTTTCTTTTCCTGTAGACAAAACTGAAAAGTGCAGTCCAGTTGCAAGATCTGTTAGATGCCACTCGGATGCTTGTACCTCGTACTAGGTACTGTTATCTTTCGGATTATCATACACCTCTCATTATAATCTAGTAATATGCAACGTTCTGTGTGGAAAATGCATTACCTATTGGTAATTGATTTTTTCAGTAAAACTAAGTTGTTCTGGGTTATTTCTTTACATTTTCCAGGCCAGGTCGAGAAAGTGACAGTGAAGCAGAAGACTTTGAGCATGCTGAAAAGCTTCGTCAAGTTAAAGCTGTCCTTGAAGAGGTTTCATAAAAATTTGAGTTCTTTTTGAAAGTATTCAGCTAGCCACCAAACGGTTTAAAGATTACAGATCATCTACGTATGAGGTTGAGTCCTGCGTTAACTATAATATACCACTGAATTGGCTCTCATCATTTGCTATTGTTCTCTCAAATGTAATTCAGGGCGGACATTTCTCTGGAATTTATCGAAAGGTTCAGCTAAAGCCACTAAAGTGGGTCAAAGTAGCAAAACCTAATGGTGAAGGTGAGGAAGAACGACCGGTTGAAGCTCTAATGGTTCTTAAATATGGAGGAGTCCTTACACATGCAGGAAGAAAGCAGGTGCTGACCTACTACTTTTGGGTCTGTCTTATATGTTACTATCTATTCAATTTCTTTTCCTTAGTTATATTTTCTCTTGTATATTTTCAGGCCGAAGAACTTGGTAGATATTTCAGAAACAACATGTATCCAGGTTACTGTCATAGTTCCTTTCACTAGAATATTCAAAATCAATTTGCTTCAACATATTTCTTAATCCCAAAAAATTTGTGTCTAAGACTAGCTTTTCTTGCAAAATGATTATTCCATATGCATCCAGATCCTTGATGATAGTGCTTTACTCCAGTATAATACCTATATTAAATATTTGCGTAAAATCTATGTTAAATATTTAGGTTACTGTTCGTAATGAGTTGATAAAATAGCAGGTGAAGGAACTGGCCTGCTTCGTCTCCATAGTACATATCGTCATGATCTTAAAATCTACAGTTCTGATGAGGGCCGTGTGCAGGTACAATTGCAGCAATACTTGCATTTCTGTTTCCTTTTCTTCTTGTTCTCTTTCGTTTGTTCTCCAAATTTTGGCCTCCTTTTTTTTTTGGTTTATACTCGTAACTAGACTCCAGCATCATTGAGGAGTAGCATTATTTACAATGTAATTGTCAACAGATGTCTGCAGCTGCATTTGCGAAAGGCCTCCTTGATCTGGAGGGACAACTAACGCCAATCCTGGTTAGCTTTTTTCTTGAGTATTGAACACTTTTGAATGTTAAGGTTTTATGACTGACTGTATCATATTTTTCTAGGTCTCCCTTGTAAGTAAGGACTCATCTATGTTGGATGGACTTGAGAATGCCAGTGTTGAGATAAAAGAAGCCAAGGTTCTCTTGCTCATGTCCGTAATTTTGTTTAGTTAAGAAATCATGATATTTTCTTGTCCCATGAACTGATATTTCCTTTCCACGTTATAATTTGCAGGAAAGGCTAAACGAGATTATAACTTCTGGTGCGAAGACGGTTCATAGCAATGGATCACCGACAGTTAATAGCAATGGGTCGCCTTTATGGATGATGGATGGAGCTGGGCTGCCATCGAATGCTTTTGATCTTCTACCCAAGCTGGTAATCACATTGTGTTAACAAAACCAAAATTTCCTTTCTTGTTTTTCTTTCGTAAGCTGACTGCACAACAGAATTTCTCGAATTGCCAGTAGATTGATATAGGATATTAAATACGAACAACATGAATAAATGCGTGCACAACATTATTTCTAGTGTACTACTGAAATGTTGCATTACATTGGGTGGATATTAATGTTATCCTTTCTGTTGTATAGGTAGAATTAACTAAGAAGGTTACAGAACAAGTAAGATTACTAGCCAAGGATGAAGATGAAGAGCTTACCGAGTCAAGTGCTTATGATGTGATTCCCCCTTATGATCAAGCCAAGGCCCTTGGAAAGACTAATATCGATGTTGACCGTATTGCTGCTGGATTACCATGTGGTAGTGAAGGATTCCTTTTGATGTATGCTCGCTGGAGAAAACTTGAAAGAGACTTGTACAACGAACGCAAAGTGTGAGTGCTTGCCAGTTCTACTTTACTCTTTGTCTACTGTTGTTATTACTATTATTTTTTGCTCAAGCTGTTTCTACTTTACTTGGGTTATCCTGGATGCAGATTGGCTAATGTTATTTGCATTATATTTCTTGAATACATGCAACGTATGACAAACTCATGGAGTCTTAAATTTGGGAATGTTTTTGGACAAGGGAACAGCTTTTTCTTTTTCCCTGAAAATCACAAGGGAACAGATTTAGAAGTTGAGGATTCAACTTATTTTATTTTAATTTTTGGATCTCGAGATAAACTTTGGGTACCCATTTAGTTTTGTTGAAGTCAAAGATCACAGAATTTATTGTATTTAAAAATGATAGAGAAGTTATTGAAGCTATTTTAAGTGTACATCCTGATTTGTGGGTTTACTTGCAGGCGGTTCGATATCACGCAAATTCCAGATGTCTACGACTCATGCAAGTAAGTTACCTGGAAAATCCTATTGTTTATACAAGTTTGGCCATACAACGTCTTCAATTCTCTTTCTTTACGCTAGTAGTACAGTTTCCTATGAGTTACTTAGATGCCTGCTGCTGGAAATATTCACGTCTGGTTTGCATGTGTCGTCCTCATATCATCTGATTCTTTAGTATCTAGTTCTGCCATGCTCGTTTTCCACCCCCTCACCTCTGCCTTCCACTCTTTATTCTCTTCCGCAGTTGAACTTTAGCTAACCATTATCGTCAGATTAAAAAAGCATTTTGAATCCGAACTTAAGCCATCCTATGTCCCATGGTAATCAATGATGGATAACATTAAACAATCTGATTTGCTTATTATGATTTGGAATATAACATGCCATTACAAAGAATATTATGCTTATAAAATCTTATTTTCTCCTGCTGATTGCGATGCATGTATTTTCCTGACTTGTCACTTTCCAGATATGATCTTTTGCACAATGCACATCTTAATTTAGAAGGCTTGGATGAGCTCTTCAAAGTGGCTCAGGTATAGAATGCAAGTCCTCCACATTATTCAATTTTCAATTTGTTTCCACATAATCTCAATCTACTTTTTGTGAGGAGAAATTCTCTTCTTACATGAATGGTGTACAGAGCAGTCTCCAAAAGCTTCTAGCTAAAAAAAACAAGCAAGAGAAATAAAAAATAAAAAATAAAAAGCTGAACATAGAGGGTATTAGTAATTTTTGGAAAGGATTTACTTGTATCTAGCGTATAATATTAATGTACGTAGGAGCTGTAGTATGACGTATCCTGCCACTTGCTATAAACATCTGAACCATTTTCATTTTATTGCTGTTGTAGTTACTTGCAGATGGTGTTATCCCGAACGAATATGGAATCAATCCAAAGCAGAAGCTCAAGATTGGCTCAAAGGTAGCATTATGCTCTCTTTTATTATAAGCTTTTTTGAATGCTTTTTTCTTTTTCAATATTTCAAAATCTCGAATGTTGTTGACAGTTGACACCTCATGATATTCAAAAGTTCTCTCTCACTGATTGATTATCAATTTATAACATGACTGAAGTTTTCAATAGATTCGTTTCCTCTAAATCTTCTTCAAGAGATGCTTATGGTATTTTCAAATTTGTCTGATGATAGCTCTAGTGGTAAATAAAAAAAAATGCATAACTGATGACGTTTATCTTTTTGATCCATGGTTGATATCTTTTTTTTTTTTTCCAGTACCACCAAAGAAACATTTTTGGTTCTGGCTTAGGGTCTCAATTTGTTTCACTCCTACCTTAACAATATGTCCTGCATTTCAGATTGCTCGACGTCTGTTGGGTAAGATTCTGATTGATCTGAGAAACACTCGTGAAGAAGCCATCAGCGTTACAGAGTTAAAGAGTAATCATGATCAAAATTCAGATCTGACGTCCGAAAAGGATGATGCTGAGTGTCATTCTAAGCTCTACATTAAAAGTGATGATATGAAAAGATCAAGCACTAACGATATATTAAAGGTTAAAGTTAAGAATGATGACGTGAGAAGATCTAGCACTACAAGTGAAATATCAATGGATCAGGAGGACGATGAGGAAAAAGAGACCAAATACCGCTTGGATCCAAAGTGAACTTTCTAGCCTTTTTTCCCTTTTAAGTTTATAACCGCGTCATCTCTAATCCAACTGATTATATCAATCCATTATCTCAACTTTATTTTAGGTATGCAAATGTCAAGACACCTGAACGCCATGTGCGCACGCGCCTTTACTTTACATCAGTGAGTATAATAGCTATTTCCGACTTATCTCTACAACTAAGTAATATATTTTAGACAGAAGTTAGCTTTAATCCCCATGTTCTTTAATGACAGGAATCACATATCCATTCTCTCATGAATGTTCTCCGGTATTGTAACCTGGACGAATCTCTTCAAGGAGAAGATAGCCTTGTTTGCCATAGTGCTTTGGAGCGTTTATACAGAACTAAGGAGCTTGACTACATGAGTTACATCGTGCTCAGGATGTTCGAGAACATAGAGGTTGGTAATTTTGTGGTTTTCCTAGATAAGCATGGTTAGTAGTTGACATCCACCCGGTCCAGTGAGAATAATCGCAACAACTGATTATCTTCAGTAAAAGACCTGAACCTGAACAAACTTAAGCAGTACCTTGGGGGATCCTATGGTCCTATCTATAGGTTTTGACTGATTCCCTTACCCAAAAAAATAAGGTTTCGACGGATTCAATCTCTCTTTTAAGCTAATAGAGACTTAGCTGTCATTTGAATTACACGAATAAGATCTGTATGCGAGAAAAATCTTTATCATTTGAGTCCAGAAAGTTCTCCAAAAGGTTGATCTTGAGTATCTGGCCATTATGTTGCTAGTGGTTTTTAAGACTCAGATTATTCAGCCCGCGGGATAGATCTCTAAATTAAACACGACTGTTTTCTGAACTTAGAATTATATAACTCATACACATATAGTCATGTTTATTTTGCAGTGCAATCTTTTTCTGATTATTAGTTATTTAAAAATAAAAATAAAAATAAAACTGCAGGTACCTCTAGAAGACCCAAAAAGGTACCGCATCGAGATGACTTTTAGCCGGGGTGCAGATTTATCCCCGCTGGAGGTAATCCACATGTGGTTGACTGGATAGAAAGTTGATTGACAT
Source organism: Ficus erecta (assembly GCA_008635985.1). Taxonomy (NCBI): domain Eukaryota; kingdom Viridiplantae; phylum Streptophyta; class Magnoliopsida; order Rosales; family Moraceae; genus Ficus; species Ficus erecta. Next base: position 1,636,537 of record BKCH01000009.1, read on the forward strand.
TTTCATGCTTGTTAATTATGAATTTATGATCGACTTTTTTATTTTTATTTTTTTTTTCCTTGGCAGAAAACCGATAGTGAGGCAGCTTCATTACATCAGGAACATACACTACCAATAATGGGTCCGGAGAGACTACAAGAAGTTAAATCATATCTTACATTGGAGACAATGGAGAAAATGATTCGGCCATTTGCGATGCCAGCTGAGGATTTTCCTCCACCATCAACCCCTGCTGGGTTCTCTGGCTATTTCTCAAAAAGTGCGGCAGTGCTCGAGCGATTGGTAAATCTTTGGCCTTTCCTTAAGCATGGAAATTCCAATGGAAAGTAAGTAAGTGGCATATTTTCTTTGTTCCTCTTCATTTTCATTAACGGCTTATCTTCGTCTTAAGTGTAACTGAAACTTCGGTTGGTTGGATGATCGGAGTTGGTAACTTTGAGCTCTTCTTCAGAAAACATGGGAACAAACTGACTTGTCACTGAAGTAGGAAAGCAACCATGGTAACCGGAACTGACATAGTTTTCAGTTTTTTTTTTTTTTTTTTTTTTTTTGGGGTGGGGGTGGGGGGGGGGGGGGGGGGGGGGGGGGGGTGGGGTTTATTTTATTTAATATATGTTGATGTGAATAATTGTTTTCATCTTTTAATTACCTTTCTCAAACGTCACCAAAATTGGTGTCGGCTAAGTAAGACTTTTGTTCCATGAATTCAGATTCCTTAATGCCAGAATTTTCTAGCTCTAGATAGAATAGGATTTGATCCATACTTCTAAAATCTATGACTAGTTTCATCTCGTGTAAATTCCCTCTTCTTGAGGAGTGTTCTTTCAATATATTTATTTACATATATGATTAAGCATTTTTTATTAATTAAGTGTGAAATTACAACATTTGTATTTTATATGCAATCACTATATCTATTGTATTATGACAATTAATGAAAACAAATATGTTGTCGTAATCTTTTCTAAGAGTAGTTAATAGCTAGAAACCAAATAACAAACATATGGTGCAAATTACTAAACTAAACATGCCTAGTCGTAAATAATTTGCTCAATGTCTAAAGAGGGGTTTTTATATATATCTATATATAAATATATATAAAGAAACTTTTAAGAAGTTTCCCTAACCTGACATACGACATGTCATCTTGTATTAAAACGACAATATAAATTTTTTTTTAAATGGAACGACAATAGAATTTTTATGACGTAAAAATAATAAATTTGAAATACGAACATCTTTAGTTAGACACGGCAGCAAAATTTTAGACGGACAACGACACGGACTTCTACATGCGGGCGTTTTACCAAATAAACGACATTAGATTTCTGCATTTACTACATGTCGTATGTTATTAAAGCGAGAGTAAATTTTTAGTTAAAAACGACTCTCATTGTATTGAAGTCAACGACTTCAGAACGTTTTCGACAAATTATTTATGTACATAAAGACCGACATTATCAATTGAAAATATTCATGATTCCATTTGTTATTTTGTTTTTAATTTTGTGTTTAAACAAAGACCGACATCAAGGGAAAACAATGCCGTTTGAGGAAATTAACACAAAGGAATTTAAAACCATAAACGACACGTATTGTTGTAGGCAATACTATAAACGAGAAGTAATTATAAAAGAAAAACGACATTTTGTTGAACAGAAAGGACGATAAATTTTAAAAGAGTAACGATCTTTCTTCTTCTTCTTCTTCTTCTTCTTCTTCTTCTTCCCGAACTTCGATCTTTTCTGTTTTTTTCTTTCTAAAAACAATTAGAAAAACTGAACTGCTTTTTTTTTTTAAACAAGTCTATTATGGTCCTTTAAAAAAAAAATTTTGTTTTAGGTCCTATTAAACGGAAATATTGAAGCTCATTGACATGTTAACTTAGACATCAAAAAACTTTAAACAATAAAGGATACTTGGTAACTAAATGATAGTAAACATTTAAAAGTTTACACCAATTTAATATCTTGTTTCTGGAATTAAATGGCAGGAAAACTTTTTAGCATAAAGATGTTCACTAAACAGAAAAACCAAAATCCAATCGACATGTCAACTTAACATCAGCAAACATTTAACGACAAACGACACTGTCTTACGATAGAATAGCAAACAACATGTCGTTTTCAAATGAAAAGACATAAAAACTTTCAAAGGAGCATATGACACGTTGTTCTTCTACGAGCAACATGTTATTTCGAAAATGATATACGTTTATCATTTTTATATCGAGTATTTACCACCCTCCTTTTATTTCTTTCTTTTTTTTTTCAATTAATTATCTTGACTAAGAGTAACCCTAGAAAATCATGAAAACATCCCCTCAAAAAAAAAAAAAAAAAAACATGAAAAAGTTTCTCCAAATAATAGCGAGCGGGGATACACATTCCCCCACTATTCAACCTAATCCAATCTCACTTATCTACCAAAACCCACTTCATTTTGATGCCATTATTAGATATAGCCACCTTCTAGAAAAGACTTCATGGGCCTATGCAACTCTAAAGTGTAATACAAATGGGGCATTATTATTTGTTGATTCTTGTTTTTGCATGTTTTTATGTTTCGTTTCTTTTCTCATATTTCTACTTCTCTTGGTGGCACTCATCAACTGCAATCTTTTAGTTTGTAGCTCTTTGCAATTTCATGATATGACCACATGATATGGCCAAAACCTTGTCGTTTTTGTTGGATGCGGTGGGTCCCACATTGTATAGAATCCTTGGTTTGAGAGTTCAACTTTGTTAGTATTCTTTCCTTAAAAAAAAAAAAACCAAACACTATTTGGGAGTGTTCAAGATAATTAATTAGGTAGTCTAATTGTGAATAAAGTGTTTGACAAAGGAAAGTGGTGGGTTATCACTAATATTTAAAAAACAAAAAAAAAAAAAACAAGAATAATAACTAAAAGAAAGAATCTTATCATGGAAAGCTGTATTTATCTTTCGAATTACATGATTTCTTCTTATCCTCTTTTCCCGTATAGCTTTTGTTGGCCATGTTTAAAACAGGATTCGATTATAACCCTCCAACTCAAGGTGAGAATAAAGGATCCCAGTGTTCAGAGATTATCTAGCACCTAATGCATACAACTATCTTTAAAGCCAATAATTACCTTCTCATACAACTATTTTTAGCAACTTAAATATATTCGAGGTGAAAGATATGAACTTAATACATTTGATAAAATCATGGATGAAATTACCGTTAGATTATTTTTACAACACTATCTCTTTCTTATATAGTAATAGTTTTTTTCATTTGTAACTTATGAATTTCTAAAAATATTCCATGATGTTTTCATATATATATATATATATTTAGTCTCTCTCTCTCTCTTACTCATTTTAAAAGGATATGGTACGCAGTACGGAAGCTTACTTTATTAACTTTAAAAAATATCTATCAAAAATTTGAATTTAGGTCCTAAGCACTCGAATCCTCTTTTCCACCCATTCAGGTAGTTCCAGTGGAGAGTTTACCTCTCTTTGTTATTTATTGTCTTCAAACTTTCTTTTCAACCTCATTAATATTCTATAATCAGATCTTTCTAGACTTCATTAATTTAACATATATATATATAATCACCTTTCTTTTTATTAGTTTTTTTTTTTTTTTTCTCTCAATTGACTCCTGTTTCTCATGTTACTTAACTCTAATTGTTATGGTAGCTTCTACACATTTTATTACCTGCCCACTTGACTAGAAATTTATTCTCAAAAAAGACAAATTAAGTGTGGATAGCGAATCAAAAGGGAAGATTTATGCTGAAAAGAGAAGCATCTCTAGTTTGTGTCGCTTTCTTTCAATATCAATGGAAACTTCACTCGGATGTCTCTTATGCTAATGGCTTGGTTTTCTTTACGTCTCTCTATAGCTCAATGAAAGCCAAATTATGTGGGAAATTGGCCTGAGAATATGCCCCTATAATTTCTTAGTGATGGCCCCAAAAAGACGTATTAACGTGAGGGGAAAAGAAAAGAAAAGAAAAGAAAAGAAAAGAAAATGAAAGGAAAGAAAGAAAACTTGAAGACCATTTTCATTTTGAATATGTGAAATCAAAGGCAAAAGAGGAATTCAAGGAAAGTTTAACCCCTTCTGTTTGTATTATTTAATCTCGTATATCAATATTTTTCTTAAATTATGATTTTGTATTTTGTCATGTTTCTTACTTGTAGTGCAGTATGGTTTTTGTCGATCTGTGACAACAATAACTTTTAGGAACGTAATGACAGAGACGTGTAACAAATTAAACATCTTAGGAGTCAATGAGGTTAAACGTGTATTTTGTTGGGAATATTGGATTGCTGGGAATTAAAGCAATTTTTCTTAAAGCATTATTGTTATACATACCACACTAATGCATGGTGTTCAAATACATACCACACTCATTTTTAGTCTCAATGTCGTGAGTGTTTTTTTTTTCATGAATATTAAAAATTAAAGAAAAAAAAAACAATAAAATAATATAAGATTTGATATGATTTTGTAATGTGTCTACATTCACATATCAGGAAAAAAAAAATTAAAAAATTCACTAATAAAGAATGTTATCAACGGGCTTAAGTAAAGACAAATTACAATCACAGAATCGGTTAAGTTATAAAAAACAATTTAAATATTTTAAAGTCAAGAGATTCTCTAATTTGAAAAGGAAAAAAAAAAAAAAAAGAATCAATTCAAAAGTACTTTTTTGAATAAAGGTAACTATATACAAAATGTTAACTTTTCTAAAATCTAAGCACTTTTCTGTGAGTAATGAATATGTTAAAATAAAGTTTATAATATACTCGGAAGAGAGTTTTTGAGAAGTTATAATTTACAAATTTGACTGAATGTTTTTTTGAAGAGTCAAAAATCTTTTGATAAATCATTCAAACCTTACTTGAAGTAGCTTTTAGTTGCAGTAAGTTAGAATTAACTTCTAAGAAGTTTTGCTGTTTCAGTACCTTTTTTTTTTTTTTTTTTTTTTTTTTGGGGTAAAGATTGAAACTTTCTCATGCTAATGTACGTCCACGTTAAATTAGTTTATGGATAAAGCTGAAAAAGATAACAATATTAACAAGTTAATTTATCGTTAATTTTTTTTGTATTTGTGAATGTCTTCAATCAAAAGAATTTGTATTCGCCCTTTTAGCTTTAAGCAATAGGCAGCTTCGTAATCAAATAAACTTAAGATAAGAAATCCAGCCGTGTGTGACTTGCTTTACATATCTTATATATAATATACATATATATATGTTTTTATATATAAGATAATATACAAGATAATATACATATATATATATGTTTTTATATATAAGTTAATATACAAGATAATATACATATATATATATGTTTATATATAATATACATATATATGTTTTTATATATAAGATAATATACAAGATAATATACATATAGATGTGTTTATATATAAGATATGTAAAGCAAGTCACACACGGCTGGATTTCTTATTTTAAGTTTATTTGATCACGAAGCTGCCTATTGTTTAAAGCTAAAAGGGCGAATAAAAATTCTCTGATTGACGTATTTTGATTGAAGACATTCACAAATACAAATACAAAAAAAAAAAAAAAAAAAAAAAAAAAAAAAAAAAAAAACCATAAATTAACTTGTTAATATTAACAATATTAACGATAAATTAGTTTATGGATGAAGCTGAAAAAGATAACAATATTAATAAGTTAATTTATCGTTAATTTTTTTTTTGTATTTATGAATGTTTTCAATCAAAATACGTCCATCAGAGAATTTTTATTCGCCCTTTTAGCTTTGAGAAATAGGCAGCTTCGTAATCAAATAAATTTATGATAAGAAATCCGGCCGTGTGTGACTTACTTTACATATCTTATATATAAAAACATATATATATATATATATATATGTATATTATATTAATGATTAGTCAAGCTGTCCTTTTGAACTCAACTTTTGAATTGAATGAAACAACAGACAAATACAGTTTATTAATCCATGAGATAATGGAGTGAATTCTAAGTGTGCGCACAAGTCTATTTCATGATTTTCATTGTCCTATAGCCAATATATAATCGATAAAAGATACACATGGGGTTATATCAAAGAGGGGAAAAGGGAACTATTAAATTACTAACCTCATTCACGTGCCTGCATGTTGATTATGTAATCTTTATTCTTAGTTTATGTTTGGATTGACAGTTTAAATTAAAATTTTATAACTTATTTTTATCTTTTTCTGAAAAGTTAACAAAAAAATTTAACTAATTTTTAAAAAATCAAATAACTTTGATCGATATATTTTTGAGATATTTTTACTCAAACGGAAGCTTAAAAATTATAACAAATTTTTACATTAAAAAGTAGGGAAAGCTTTTGTTAAAATAATAGTAATAATTTTCATTAGATTACGTCACATAGCCACTTTTTAATTTTAGTTTAATTTTAATTTTTTTCTAGGGAAGTGTTAGTGGAAAAGGTTCTATATTGTGATTAAAATACATAAAAAAAAATTAGGAAAAGTATCTTAATAATACAAATTTAAAAATCATTATATCAATATAATAAAAAAAATAACATTAGATCAATATGACATAAAATTAAATCAAAATAAACTAAAGTTTGTGTCATATTGGTAAAGATGAGGAATTTTGTATTATGTTAGTCAATAGATTAAAAAATGTGGTTATTTGGGTAATTTTCTCTAAAAAATTTAAGATTTAAGATTTTTTTAAAAATAAAACTTTGGAATCATTTGAGAATAATAATTTTCATTTGATAAATTGAAATATATATGTTGATTTTGGTAAAATAATATTTTAGAGTTGTGTGAAAAAAAATATATTAAAAGAGATGTATACATGATAAGAAGATAATTTCAAAAGAAAGGTATACATATATAATACAAATAGGATGTATAGATGCTAAGATGATATATTTAGACGAATGTCTATACTATAGAGATAAAGTGTAAGGTGTGAGGCATAAAAGAATTAAGAAGCCAAGTGAACTAAATTAATTAAACCATTGGATAAAAAAGATTGAAGAACAAAACTTCAAAAGCTATTCTCCTCTATGTGTTATATTGTAGATATATATATATATATATATGTTTATAATGTACTCTATTAAAAATGAAAGACGAAAATAAATGGGTAAAAAAAAAATACAAACATTTAAAGTGATTCAACAATATGATTATAACCACGAAAAAGAAGAGAGAGAAAATTTGTACTAATTAAAAACATTATTATCAAAGAGCTTCGTATAAATGTACAATTATAAAACAGCATCCGATCAAAACTATTTAAATCTCTTAAAATCTTAAATTGAAAACAAACACAATTGCATAAAAATTTCTGTTGAAGATATTTATAAACAAGAATCAACTTTCCCTAATAATTTCAATGAGAAATGGAAGAATACACTAACGAAAGAAAAAAGTTAAAAAAGATAAAGAGTCTCCCCCAGGAAAAACTCCCATGTGATGAATATAACCTTTTTCATTAGCTTTTTAATTTTTAAAAGTGGCACGAAAAATACTAAATTAAGGAGAAAATCATATAATTGGGAAGCATGGATCAGTTGAGAATAAAATTGATGTGTAGATAACTCATAACTAAACCTCATTAAGTCTATTGAGGATCAGTTCATTAGGATATCTTTTAATAAAGATCTAGTGGCCAATTTGCTTAGTAAAAAATATGTGTATAATACTTTGTGTAAATATCACAAGAAAATGTTGAGTACATATTTACACAAAAAAAGATTACCAGTGAGAATTTCACCACGTTTCTCACAAAGCCTCCATTATTAAAATATATATATATATATATATATAGAGAGAGAGAGAGAGAGAGAGAGAGAGAGAGAGAGAGAGAGAGAGAGTAAAATCAAGTCGTAATCCTTATTCTAAAAGGGGGTGGCAGTAGAATTGACCTTCGAGGCTTTTAAAAGTGATAGCCTCGTGGAAAAATGACTTTCGCCCATAATTGCTACCGACTATTCTTGTTTTGATTATACTTGTTTTGATTACTGAATTAAGGAAAAAAAAAAAGTTGTTTTCTGTACTAAATAAGAGAGAGAGAGAGAGAGAGAGACGTGTTTAATGGAAATAGACTATTTAGAGAGTGGTAGTTGGGAATGAGAAAGGTGACCAAAATACGTGTCCACAAAGTGAGATGTTTGAGCAACCTTCAGCAGCCTATTATCGGGATTATTTCGCAAGTATAAAAAGGACAAAAGAACAACTACAATAGTCAAAAGAAATAACCAAATAAAAAAAATAAAAAAATAAAAAGAGGGAGAGAGAGAGTGGGAAAAAAAAAAAAAAAAGCAATGGAAGAAAATGACTGAATTCTCTCACTGACTCCTGTGACTTTTTTTTTTTTTTTTTTTTTTTGGTGCTAAAGTTTTGAATTGAATGGCCACTTCACTACATGTCTAAGTTATAATCTTCTTTGTACGCGGGTAGGATTTCAGCTTCACTTTGGCTTTTTATGGTCCTTTTTTATTTATTTTTAATTTGATGTTTATTTACAATTTCAGAATATGCAAGAAAGAATTAAAAAAGAAAAAAAAATCGTGATTAAAGAGATAGTTTAGCAATAACGATATCTTACATCTAATTTTATTATAAGTGTGGTGTGAAATAATATAATGTTTGAATTGAAATTCAATGTTTTATGAGATTAAACATTATAGAAAAAAAGTCCCAATTATGGATTTAAAATAATTTGTCACACAGATTTATAAAATATAATGTCTAATTTTTTCCAAAAGCAAAAGTTCATATTTTGTAATTAGCATTAGGAATTACTTTTTCTTCAAAAGTTATATTGAACAACGTCGTACATATATCGATCACAACTTCCTTCTTTAATTGCATCATGTATAACATTTAAAATGATTAATTATTGCTTCCTTTTTTTTTTTTTTTTTTACTCTTTGTTATCATTCGAATGCATCGAGATATACGTTCTTAATAAAATGATACAATATATATATATATATATGTTAACTTTTAGGGTGTGTTTGTTAATGAGTAATTCAATTCAGAAAAAAGGAATTAAATTCCTGATTTTAAATTCCAATGTTTTCTTTTGTATTTGAGAATTAAATGGCGTGAGTCACAACTAAAAATAAAAAATTAATTTCCTTGATAAGGAGGATTTTGTTTCTCACCTACTATCTACAAAAATAAATTCATTCTCCTAAAAAATAGGAAGTAACTAACTTTATACCAAATATACAATTATTCTTATTTAATTATTATTTTTTCATTTATGGATAATTTCGTAACTACAGTAAAATATTCCCAATCCTTCTAACTTTTAGAAAGTAAACAACATAATAGGAATTTAATTACTCAAGTAAATAGATTCCTTTATAGATTAGTAAATGTTTTATCTAATTCTGGAATTTAATTCCGTGTAATTTAATTCCTTTTTTCATAGAATTAATTTCCTATTTTTAAAATTCCCGATAAGTAAACATGCCCTTAGTAATTATAGATAGTCCAATTAATTCATCAAAAAATAACAATTGAACTTCCTAGCCCTGGTTTAACACATACTCATATATATATATATATATATTAGAGTTTTCAATAGTTATTATGTTTTTATAACCATCCATGGTTACAAGAAAAAATTATAAAAAATATTGTCTATCTTAATTACAATGATGATGTGGCATTTTTAATGACTTATTATAGTAGGTTAAACAACCAATTCCTTTTAAAAGATAAATAACAACCAATCTTAAATATTGATTAAAAAATCAATTTTGTCATTTTCTAGGTAAAAACTTTAAACAAATTTAATAGAAATTATCTCAAGGGGGGCACTTAGATAAAGAAGATTTTATTCATATTATATAAAAAAAAAAAATAGATGAATGCCTCAAAAATAAATATTTGAGTAGGGATATTTGACAAAAAAAAAAGAGATTATTTTGAAAGATTAAATTAAGAAAAAAAAATTTACTAATAAAATATGTTAAGAATAGTAGAATTACCAAAAAAAAAAAAAAGAAGAAAAGAAAAGAAGCAAGAAAGAAAACTATCTCAAGGGAAATTGATTAAAAAATTTTATTATAATTTACAGGGTCATATTTTGGGAAAAAAAATTTTTGAAATGATTGTATGGAAAACTGTATAAATAGTGGCATAGTGTGAGAAAAAAATACAGTGAAAAATACTTTACGAAAAATAATTTAACAATAAACGCTTGAAGAAATTTTGAGGGAAAAAAAAAACCTTTAAAGAGTAAGTTAGAGGACAAAATTTTCAGCCAAAAAAAAAAAAAGAAGAAGAAGAAATTATTGGAGAGAACATTTTATTGATCAACGTCACTAAAAAAGAAAAACCGCATTTCCAACCCAAAAAAAAAAAAACATGCAACTAACTAAACTGATGCACTAAAAAAATTGAAATATTATGGTAATTTTTAAAGAAAAACTTAAGAAATATACGAATGAGATTCTAAAATTAAAAATAAATATTCAAATTAAATTCCATTAAAATAAAAATAATAATTAAAAAAAGTCATATCAACAAGTTAACAATAAGTTACCTATCTAAATTGTCTTTAAATGAGTTTTATAAGTTCAAGGTTCATTAATTATCATAAATGTTTTTAACCAATTATCAAATTAATTACAATTATCTGATTTATATCAAATGATTAAAACAATGATAAATAGTAACTATTACAATTACACCCATATACATATATATATATATGGGTAGAAGAAGGTCGCAATCTCACATAACCATTAAAAAAAAGTTGAAATTACGTTCTGATAAAAAAAAATGAAATGTATTCTAAAAGAGAAGAAAAGATTTACATAATGCATCCTTGTAGTTTTACATTTCTGTAAAAATCTATCAACTTTTAATTCTAATGTTACCCTGTTGACTATTTACTCAGGAAAGAAATTAGTAAAAATATTTTAAACCTCAAAGTATCCTTCTAAGCCTTGCTCCCAAAAACAATTTAGGATGTTTTTATGTTTAAAATCCTAGACACACGTAACGTCAAGGCCTCAAACTAGTTTTGTGTTGTCTATGACGGACCTGGCCGAGTCATCGTCTCCTCACTACCTCAGGCTGGGTCCATGCAAAGAATGCTTTAATCTTTGTTGACTTTGACATTTGTGGTGATGAAGTTTTGTTTGGTCGTTTGATTGTTTGGTTCCAACATAAGGCTCAAAATGTTAGAGAATTTGAGTTTAATTTAAAACCTTTTAGTTTTGATAACTCATGGGCAAAATAGTATTTTTATAATCTATGAGGTGGTGCGTTTGTTATTTCCAAAAATGTTGAGTAGACTTTATTAAAGCCAGAAATTAGAAGGATAATATAAACAATTTTCCCAAAAAAAAAAAAAAAAAAAAAAAAGAAACACTAAAAAAATGGAGGCAAAGTGTACCTGTAAGTACAGTTCACGATCTTTCCTTGAGCAGTTTATCCGCACCAAGCGACAATAGTCGTGTCTCAATACCGAGAGAGAAAGAAAGGAAAAAAAAAAAAGGTTGCCACTTCTAGATTTTAGAGAGAGAAAGTAGATACGTAGAGAGAGAAACCAAAAAAAAAAAAAGAAAGAAACAGAGTATAAACACAGAAAAACTCTGTTATCCCTTTGATCGGTTATTTAATAATAACCCCATACTTCTTTTTCCAGAAACGACTTCAAGAAGAACTCGAGATGGGCGATGATAAAGCTGAGACCTTGGAGGCGGTTGTGAAGGAAGCTGTGGATTTGGTATGTCAAACACCAAAAACAAAGCATTTCATTTCCTATCTCTGTCTCTGTTTTCTGATTTTTTTTTTTTTTTTGAGTGATTTGTTTTGTTTGGTTTATGAGGTTGTGATGAATTTGGGAAACGTTTTGGTTGCAGGAGAACGTGCCTCTTGAGGAGGTTTTTCAGACCTTGAGGTGCAACAAACATGGCCTCACGTCAGAGGCTGCTCAAGAAAGGTTGGCCATTTTTGGCTACAACAAGCTCGAGGAGAAGAAGGTCGTTTCTAGTCTCAACTTCTGCAGAATTATTTATATTTTCGGTTTCTCTTGGAACTTCACTCTTCTGAAACAACCAGAATTTCTTGTTTTCGGTTTCATGATTTTTGTTTCGTTTTTTTTTTTTCATGGTTTTTTTTTTTTTTTTTTTGACAGGAAAGTAAGTTTCTGAAGTTCTTAGGGTTTATGTGGAACCCTCTATCATGGGTCATGGAAGCTGCTGCTATCATGGCTATTGCTCTCGCCAACGGAGGGGTGAGTTTTTTTTTTTTTTTCTCTCTCTCTCTCTCTCTTTTCTCAGATTATGCTCTGTTTTTGTTCTAAAGAAAGTTTGAAGAAGAAGAAGAAGGAAAAAAATAATATCTCCCTAGCTTTCTTGATAAGATTTCTCTCTCAATCTCCGAGGTTGTCAAAAAGAAACGGGCCATATTTTTATTATTTTCATTATTATTTTTTGACATTTTTTAGGTGATGATGCTTAAGAATTTGCATGAGAAAATTTCACGGTTGAAAATTTTTTTATTGCTCAGGGAAAGCCTCCAGATTGGCAAGATTTTGTTGGGATTATTACTCTGCTTCTGATCAATTCAACAATAAGTTTTATAGAAGAGAACAACGCCGGAAATGCTGCTGCTGCCCTCATGGCACGCCTTGCACCAAAAGCTAAGGTGCTCTAAATAATTTCCTCATTTTGTAATGTTTTTAACTCTTATTATTATTATTTTTTTCAACAATTGGTGTTATGATCATGTGAGTATACGTATACATATACATACATATAAACATATATATATATTTGTGTTTTTTTTAGGTCCTTCGAGATGGGAAATGGATTGAAGAAGACGCGTCCATTCTTGTACCTGGTGATATAATCAGCATTAAGCTAGGGGACATTATTCCGGCGGATGCCCGTCTCCTTGAGGGTGATCCATTGAAAATTGACCAGGTGCTTTCATATCTACTACTATGACTTTTGTAGGCCGAGATATGTAGAAAAAGAGCAATGATACACACCGTGAAAGAATAATTCTGTCATAACCGTCGTGAAAACATGTGTCAAGAGCTGCGTAGACACACAAAGTGTCGTCGTCGTCGTTGTTGTTGTTGTCAAGAAATTCTTTTTCTTGATGAGTATTCGTTTCCCATTGAATTACAACATGAAATTGTTTGGTCCTTGTGTAATATCCTAAATGTCTAAGAGAGTTGGCATGTGAACTTGATTGAATGAGATGAAATGTTGTCACTGAAATACTATCTTTTTCGGGTTTTTGCAGTCTGCCCTTACTGGTGAGTCCCTACCCGTTACAAAAGGCCCCGGTGGTAGTGTTTATTCAGGTTCGACATGCAAACAAGGCGAGATTGAAGCAGTAGTTATTGCCACTGGCGTTCACACCTTCTTCGGCAAGGCTGCTCACCTTGTTGATTCCACCAACCAACAAGGCCACTTCCAAATGGTAAAAAGGAAGTCACTGAATTTTGTTTACTGGCAGAAAAATTGTTTTGCCACTTTTTACAAGTTTCCTTGTATTTGGATAAACAGGTCTTGACTGCTATTGGGAATTTCTGCATATGTTCCATTGCCGTTGGGATGATCATTGAGATTATTGTCATGTACACAATTCAACACCGACCTTACCGCCCTGGGATTGACAATCTGTTAGTTCTGCTCATTGGAGGAATCCCCATTGCTATGCCCACAGTTTTGTCTGTGACAATGGCAATTGGTTCACACCGCTTGTCTCAGCAGGTGGATATTGAAAAAAAAAAAAATGCCATTTTTAAGCCAGCCTTTCGTTCTCGGTTTAATATTTTTTTGGTAGACATGAGTATCTTATAATAATTATTGCAGGGAGCTATCACTAAAAGAATGACGGCCATAGAAGAAATGGCGGGAATGGACGTGCTTTGCAGTGACAAAACTGGAACTCTAACATTGAACAAACTTTCAGTTGACAAAAATCTTATAGAGGTCTGTCAAAGATTTCTGCTTCTTTTTTTTTTTTTTTGTTCCCTCTTCTTCTTCTTCTTCTTCCTTTTATTTTATTTTTTGTAAGTTAGATTTTGGTTCCCACTTTTTTTCCTTGGCTTTATTCCCACAGGTCTTTGCGAAAAGAGTAGATGTGGATACTGTTGTTCTGATGGCAGCTCGAGCCTCCCGTATTGAGAATCAAGACGCAATAGATGCTGCTGTTGTTGGGATGTTGGCTGATCCAAAGGAGGTATGAATTTCAAAGATGAATCACTTTCTGTGATGTTTACATTGTTGGTTCTTGTTTTTGTTTTTGTTTTTGTTTTTTTTCTTTGTATTTTACTAGTAACTTCTTTTGGTTACAAAATAGGCGCGAGCTGGTATCCAAGAGGTGCATTTCCTTCCATTTAACCCGACCGATAAGCGAACTGCTCTGACTTATATTGACAATGAAGGGAAAATGCACCGTGGAAGCAAAGGTGCACCTGAGCAGGTATAGTTATTAGCTACTATTTGTCTATCTTTTTTAGTTCTAAATTCATATGCTAATTTTAGTAATTAATTGAGTTGTTTTGCTGTTAGATTTTGAATCTTGCACACAATAAAGCAGAGATAGAACGTAGAGTTCATGCTGTAATTGACAAGTTTGCAGAGCGAGGATTACGGTCACTTGCAGTAGCTTACCAGGTACTAAGCTTAAAGCAGTTTTAACTTCAAGTAACGGTTTATGTTGCAAATTAATTACAGACATGTTTTGTTCATTCGTTCACTAATAAAAAACCTGTGTTCCTGTTAACGTAAACGCCTGTCTTCTCCAGGAAGTTCCAGATTGTAAGAAGGAAAGCCCTGGAGGGCCTTGGCAATTTATTGGCCTCATGCCTCTATTTGACCCACCAAGACATGATAGTGCAGAGACGATTCGAAGAGCGTTAAATCTCGGGGTAAATGTTAAAATGATCACAGGTATGTGCCCTATAATGAAAGTGTATTTAATGACCATGACCTTGGTGTCTCAGTTTGCTGCCATGGCGGTTGTTAGTTAAGTTTAGTGTATTGTCTGCTTGATCGTTTGCGATGTTTATTAGGTGACCAACTCGCAATAGCAAAGGAGACAGGACGTCGTCTGGGAATGGGAACCAACATGTATCCTTCCTCCGCTTTATTAGGACAACAAAAAGACGAGTCTATCGTTGCATTACCAGTCGATGAGCTGATTGAAAAGGCAGATGGATTTGCAGGAGTTTTTCCTGGTATATTATAGTGATCTACGATTTTTTAGTATGTACTGATAGATGCATAAAAAAGATACTTTGTACCCTTTTCGGAGATAGGCACACGCTTTTATATCTTTTCAGGGTTTATTTGACTGACATTTTTGGGTTGCAGAGCACAAATATGAAATCGTGAAACGACTGCAAGCCAGAAAGCATATATGCGGAATGACTGGTGATGGAGTGAACGATGCTCCTGCTCTTAAGAAGGCTGATATCGGGATAGCTGTGGCTGATGCGACTGATGCAGCTCGTAGTGCTTCTGATATTGTCTTGACAGAACCTGGCCTCAGTGTTATCATAAGTGCGGTACTGACCAGCCGTGCAATATTCCAGAGAATGAAAAATTACACGGTGAGTAAATTCTGTTAAATAATACATCATCTCTTTAAAAGCTCATAATTTAGTACTCTACTACTCATGTTAATGGTTTTATTTTTTGTTGCAGATTTATGCTGTTTCTATTACAATTCGTATCGTGGTAAGCTATCTGGTTTGGTTTTGTGGTTTGAAAACTCTTTTTTTTTTTTTTTTTTTAAATCTTATTGGCATTGGTATACAATTTGTTTTATATGAATTTCTACATATAGCTTGTATGTTTGACCTTGAATTACTATCTTTTGATTTTCTCGTGCAACAGCTTGGATTCATGTTACTGGCCCTCATATGGAAGTTCGATTTCCCGCCTTTCATGGTTTTGATTATTGCTATCCTCAATGATGGTTCGTACCTTCTTTATCACTCATCATGTGTACCTTCTGGTAGTAGCAACGATCGATTAAACTAAGTAACACACTCCCGGGCGTGTACCAGGTACAATTATGACTATATCGAAGGATAGGGTGAAACCATCGCCTCTGCCAGACAGTTGGAAGCTGGCAGAGATCTTTACAACTGGAGTCATTCTTGGCAGTTACTTGGCCATGATGACCGTCATTTTCTTTTGGGCAGCCTACAAGACGAACTTCTTTCCCGTAAGTAATCTTCATGTTGATTACTTACAGCTTCATGTGGTTAGAGCTCAGAATGTGCCTCTAAACTATCTATCACTTGAACTCATACTTGTTTTTGCGATATTTCAGCGTACATTTGGGGTTTCGAGCCTTCAAAATAAAGAAGAGGACTTCAGGAAACTAGCCTCTGCAGTATACCTGCAAGTCAGCACCATCAGTCAGGCTCTCATATTTGTGACGCGATCCCGGAGCTGGTCTTTTGTCGAACGCCCTGGTCTCTTACTCGTCACCGCTTTTGTTATTGCTCAGCTGGTGAGTTCTACTTCTAATTTTCGACCTCCTAATATTCCTAATCTTCTACGGAGAAATCTAATGGACTTTGCTCTTAACTTTTTGTTTGTGAGCAGATTGCCACATTGATTGCGGTTTTATGCAAATTGGAGCTTCACCGCAGTTGAGGGGATTGGTTGGGGATGGGCTGGTGTGATTTGGCTATACAACCTCATTTTCTACTTCCCCCTTGACTTGATCAAATTCTTCATTAGATATGCCCTGAGCGGAAGAGCTTGGGACCTTGTTATCGAGCAAAGGGTATGAATGAAATTCGCCTCAACAAGTAATTTGTTCGGCGGAGCTCCTGATCCTTTTTCCTTTCGTTGATTTTCCTCTTCCTTTTTTTTTTTTTTTTTTTTTTGGCAGATTGCCTTTACGAGGAAGAAAGACTTTGGCAAGGAAGAACGCGAGCTCAAGTGGGCGCACGCACAGAGGACCCTCCATGGCCTTCACCCACCCGAAGCCAGGATGTTCGCCGAGCGCACTAGTTATACAGAACTTAATCAGATGGCGGAAGAGGCTAAGAGACGAGCTGAGATTGCGAGGTAATTTCTATATTTTATGTCGTCACAAGAAGATTAATGCCTAAACCGAACATAATGTCTTATGGGGTCTTAAATTGTGCAGAATAAGAGAGCTGCATACGCTGAAAGGGCATGTGGAATCAGTGGTGAGACTCAAGGGCATTGACATTGACACTATTCAGCAATCATACACCGTTTGATGAGACCCCTTTTTTATTTCACACTTAAAAAAGTTTATCCATAGCAATATGTCTTCTTCTTTTGAGCTTATTTCTCAATTCTATAGAAACATGTTAAACGCATTAACAATCCCATAAATTAAGCTGCTTTATATATATATATTACGTATACGGTACAATCTGTGTTCCAATTTGTTGATTTTGTTGAACTTTGGTTGCTTCTCTTTTCGTATTCGAAGGCACTGATTTTTTGGTATGGCAAATAGATAAAGGAAACGACAACAAAAAAATACTTGATGACGGTAATAGCTGAAACAAACGACATTAGCATGCCACTAAAACGACAACTGCCTATGGCAAAATCCTGTAGCTAAACCGACAAAACGGCCTGATAGCTTTAAAACGACATGTATTCATATAACAAGAAAATGAAAACGACAAACAGCTTGGTACCACATCTAATTCAAACTACAAAATCTTGACAAACAACAACAGAATTCTCGTCTTCAAGCCAAAAAAACAACAGAATTCTCGTCTTTAGCACCTATCAAAAAACCACCCCCCCCCCCCGGGTAAAAAGGGCATATTTAAGAAACGACAATAGATACAAAAACGACAACATATTCGGAAACGTAAACTTCTTAGGAAAACGAGAGTAACCTAAACGGTATTTGAGTTAAAAAAAAAAAATTGGCGTGAAAGCAAAAGGTCGTCGGAATTAGATAAACGAAATGGAGAACCCAATTGCCACCATTCATCATGGAATTATCAACGAAATTATCAAATAGATTTACGATACTGAAAATCCAATCCCAACACAACTGAACTGTCATAACATCAACATCGGATATGCAATTGTCATCGTAAATGATCAAATTTATACCCGGAAATTAGAAATTCAAACCAAAGGAAGGAAGCAAGCATTTATAAAGTATAAACTATATAAAGAGTAACTGAGTGAGAATCGAACAACAGCAGCAACGGCGGCGACGACGGCGGCGGCGGAGGAGGAGTTAAGAGGCATCGACTCAATTCTGGCGATGTTTCTCAATCTTCGTCTCCAGCTCCTTCTTCTTGGCTCCGACAACCCTATCCACTTCCTTCCCTTTCTTCAGCAGCACGAACGTCGGCATCGCCTGAACCCTGAATTCCTGCGCAACATCCTTTGAAGACGGGGAAAAAAAAATCAGTCCAAAAATAGGAAAAAAAAAATAGAGAGAATCTGTGGGAACGGAACGTACGGACAACTCGTCGACATCGATCTTGACGAAGTCAACGTCGGTGAGCTTGGCGGCCATTTCGTTGAAGGCCGGCTCCATGAATTTGCAGGGACCGCACCACGAGGCCGAGAAATCGATCACCAACTTCAAACATCCATTTCGACACAATAATCAAATATATACATATATTAGATCTATGATTCACGACTCTAGGGGAAATAGAGAGAGAAGAGAAGAGAAGAGAATCAAAGAGTTATATGCTTACGAGCTTCGAGGTTTCCCGGGAGGCGTTAAAGTGGAGCTGCCATCTGGCGGAGGAGTGAAAGGCGAGGACCGACGACGGCTCCGACGAGGAATTGGCGGCGGCCTCGGCGGCGGTGGCGGTTCCACCGAACAAACTAGAGAGAATGGCTCCCATTCTTGTTCAGTCTTTGAGTTCACCCACAAAAAAAAAAAGATTTTATGCTTTGTGAGGTGCGAAAATTAAAAGAGAAAATGTAATTTAGAGTCTTCAATAAGAGAAAAAGGATAAAGCATCTAGAATCTTTTATATATTTTGTATTCTAATTATAAAATTGATTTAGACTTCGCTTCTTCGCTTGATGTTCGAGTTTAAATTGTATTTTTTAATCTCAGTTTTTTTTTTTTTTAAATTTTTGTCATTTTCTGAAAAAGTTTTTATCTTTTTTGAAAAGTTAACAAAAATTTTCAACTCAAATTATATTTTTTCAACTCAAACTCATTCGCCAAACTGACCCTTATAGATAATTCAATTGCATATTTCATATTTTAAATACACAATTGAAAAATATAGATTTTAAGCTCTTAAAAATTCACAAAAAGTATTTTAAACAAACTAAAAGTATCTTTATTTTGATTTCCAAAATATTATTATTACAAGTTATCCTAAATCGACCAAATATTTTTTATAACAATTTACAGTAAAATACAACTTATAAAATAATTCAAGCAAATAATTATGTGACTAAATTACATAAATAAAGCAAGGTTAATGCTCATATTACATAAGGAACATAATATTTTGAAATAAAAAAAAATGAGAATAAAGAAGACTTAATTAATTTAAAATATAAACACTACGAAATAAGAGAATCAATATCACAAATAAAACACTCAACATATAATCTTATCTCTAGCCTCACCAATGGAAGAATTAGCCTAGCTTTCTTATCATTTTCACAAATTCTAGAAAGAAATTATGAAAATAAATTGCAAGACAAAACAAGAAAATGAAAAAAAATGTGTCTCAAAAAATACACTATGTGACAACCACCCCAAAAGCCTTACCTGATTCCCTTATTTATAGAGTTTTAGAATGCTAAAGGGGGGTTTGGACCTCCGGTTGAAGTTTAGATTTTCTGATTCAACTCAAACTGATTGAGTTTGGTGCTTTGGTTCAGCTTGAACCTTCGATTCACCCGTTATACAGTAAACCCAAATGGGTTTACTGTTCACCTCTGCTCCCCTGAGCCCCTGTCGCCTGGTTCTTCTGCCCTGGTCGCGAATCTCTTCCTCCTCCATATCGGCGCCCATGTGCTGCTGTCAGTGGCGCTGTTGCCTCTTCCTCCATCCCATCAACCATCTGCGAGGTTGCAGGTAATACGGTAAGTGCTCCTCCTCCCTCGATTCGACTTGCTTTTAGTGCACAAAACACGCCCACATCTCGTGCAGCAGATGAGGCGCCGTGTGAGGAGTTGGAAGCGACGTCGAAGCCCTCGGAGGATTTCCCAGTATTTCCAAGTTCGGAGACCATCCTCGCGAGCCGTTAATTCTTGCCCTAATCCGATTTCTTGTACCGTATACTCGTCCTCGGGCTCCAACTCGGTAACCCTTGTATAATTTCGTCCTCTAATTTCGTTTTTCTCAAATTGTTTCTCAATCCCATATGAAATCAGTTGATTGGCCTTTTTGACGGAATTTTTTTTTTCATATCCAATAATGTTTAATTATAGGTGCATATGGTTTTGTGGTTGGTGTTAGAGGTTGATTTTCATCTTGTTATGAAATTACTTGTTAAAATGTGGCTTGATTTGCTCGTACCTGCATTATGGTGACTTTGTGCTTCGTTTTCGTTCGATTACCCACTGTTTTGGTCAGTTTAGGTTTGAGTTTTGGTTGATTTTGGCACTTTTGTGACCCAAACTAGCTGAGCTCTGGTTTTTGGCATTTTTGGTCATTCTGCTACCTTTAATTGGTCATTTATGGGCTGCCTAGATGATTCACTACGCCTTGTTTACTGATTTTTTGATTTTGGTCACTTTAGGCTTGATTTTGTCTTGTTTTTGCTACTTTTTGGACCCAACTGATGTTATATCTGGTATTTGGCGTTTTTGGTCATCCTCCTACCTTGGATTGGTCATTTAAGGGCTGCCTAGATGATTCACACTGCCTTGATTACTGATTTTTTCATTTTGGTCACTTTAGGCTTGATTTTGTCTTGTTTTTGCTACTTTTTGAACCCAACTGATGTTATATCTGGTATTTGGCGTTTTTGTTCATTCTCCTACCTTGGATTGGTCATTTAAGGGCTGTCTAGATGATTCACAATGCCTTGATTACTGATTTTTTCATTTTGGTCACTTTAGGCTTGATTTTGTCATGTTTTTGCTACTTTTTGGACCCAACTGATGTTATATCTGGTATTTGGCGTTTTTGTTCATTCTCCTACCTTGGATTGGTCATTTAAGGGCTGCCTAGATGATTCACACTGCCTTGATTACTGATTTTTTCATTTTGGTCACTTTAGGCTTGATTTTGTCTTGTTTTTGCTACTTTTTGGACCCAACTGATGTTATATCTGCTATTTGGCGTTTTTGTTCATTCTGCTACCTTGGATTGGTCATTTAAGGGCTGCCTAGATGATTCACACTGCCTTGATTACTGATTTTTTCATTTTGGTCACTTTAGGCTTGATTTTGTCTTGTTTTTGCTACTTTTTGAACCCAACTGATGTTATATCTGGTATTTGGCGTTTTTGTTCATTCTCCTACCTTGGATTGGTCATTTAAGGGCTGCCTAGATGATTCACAATGCCTTGATTACTGATTTTTTCATTTTGGTCACTTTAGGCTTGATTTTGTCATGTTTTTGCTACTTTTTGGACCCAATTGATGTTATATCTGCTATTTGGCGTTTTTGTTCATTCTGCTACCTTGGATTGGTCATTTAAGGGCTGCCTAGATGATTCACACTGCCTTGATTACTGATTTTTTCATTTTGGTCACTTTAGGCTTGATTTTTTCTTGTTTTTGCTACTTTTTGGACCCAACTGATGTTATATCTGCTATTTGGCGTTTTTGTTCATTCTGCTACCTTGGATTGGTCATTTAAGGGCTGCCTAGATGATTCACACTGCCTTGATTACTGATTTTTTCATTTTGGTCACTTTAGGCTTGATTTTTTCTTGTTTTTACTACTTTTTTGACCCAAACCAGGTCGGATCTGGTTTTTTTTCAGGTTTTGGTCATTCTCCTACATTGATTTGGTCATTTGTGGGCTGCCTAGATGATTCACTGTGCATTGATTACTGATTTTTTCATTTTGGTCACTTTAGGCTTGATTTTGGTTTGATCTTGGCACCTTTTAGACCCAAACCAGGGCGGCGCCGGTTTTTTGGGGTTTTGATTATTCTCAATCCTTGTTTTGGTCATTCCTAGGCTGCCGAGATGATCTATCCGAGGGTTTGGCTATGATGATAAATGCCCATCGGGCCAGATTGTATTTCCATCTGATTGGTGCGTCATTAACCCGATATCATTTAGGTAGTTACCGGCGGTACAAGCCATGGTAGTTGCCATGACATCGTGTAATTGACATGCCTCAGATGCAATATGACAATCACTTCATTCTGAGCCAAGTTTTGTCGTCAATACATGTTGCCTTATTTGTGTGATTTGATATTTTCCTTTTTCTTGCGTTAAGGAAATGGTGCGCAAAGCATCCGGTGAGTCGTACGTATGGACCGAAGACAAGGAAAAATTATTCCTTGAAAAGCTTGCTGATCACATGGCGACAACTGGCGGGAAGCAGCCAACAGCTAGCATTCTGGATATATGGGCCAAAGAGTTCAACACTCGTTTTGGCGGTGTGCAAGCTTTGGCATCCACTTTATATACAAAAAAAGAGCGGATGAGAAAGATTTACAGGGGTTGGAGGGTGTTGCAAACCCGCACCGGCCTTGGATATGATCCGGCGACGGATACGGTTGTTTGCTCGGACGAAACATGGCACAACTTCGTCAAAGTAATCCAACTTCCTAATTGCCTTCTATAATATTATGTAGAATTTATTTAGCGACAATTCTACGCAAATGTTAATCGTTTGCTTTTTTCAGGATAACCGGGAGTGTACCCATCTCCGCTACGAGGGCCTGCGCAATAAGCAATTGTATTACAATATTTTCGAAAAAAAACCACGCAGCAGGTGCCTCGGGTTTCGGATCTGTTACGATGGGAGGTGGAAGTCCGCCATCGTTTGATTTTGACATGTCCATTGACCAGTCCGAAACACAGCCGGGTTTAGAGGAGGAAATTAGTCCAACCTCTGGTCCGCGGAGACAGGCTACCGCGAGAGTTGTGACTGACGAAGCTGGTCCATCCCGGTCACGGGGGAGTGCTGGGAAGCGGAAACAAAGGGACGCGACGGATGAGATGACTTTCGAGGCCATGCAGGAAATCGCGAATCATTTCCGCAGTCGCTCCCAATCGGGAACCAGTAGCGAGCAGACCAGCCAGAAAGATCATATCTTGGATTGCATGAATATCATGAAGGAGATGGGTATTCCACAATATCAGCGAACGATAATGTGGCACTACTTCGATGCTCATCCGCGGCTTCAGCGTCCATTCTGTCTGCTTGACGACGGCGACCAGAGGGGCATTATTGCCTCAGTTGTGGCCACCCAAATGCCCCCGCCCAATTGATTTTTATGTTGTTGGAGAATTTTTTTTCCTGTACCGTTTTTGTTAGACAAAACATTGAGAGATAAACTATTTTCTTCCCGTTTATTGGTGCCTTGTTTACGTTTAAAATGTATTAACCTTATTTGACTGATAATTTACCCAGATAGTTTGCTAGGTCAATTTATGTTTCATGAGTACGATATGATCTATTATGCATAATTGCGTGCCTGTTAACTATGGGTTTGTGATTTGTTTCACAATATTATATTAATACATGCACACAATCTCGGAAAATATAGTTAATACACGACCATCAATGGTGACTAATTAAAATTTGGTTTCGGATAATTGATCTACAACAGGTAAACTAGTGCATTTTCAACGTCAACAATTTAGAGGAATGAACTGGTTCGGATCCGCACCTGATAATGAGGACGACGCCCAAGCCGCAACAAACGAACTATGCGACGATGAAGACTTCGCAATAAAAGCAGTGGTATCTGTGGCAAATGCTCGGCGTAACAGACGACGATTAACACATCCAATGCATAATTCAATCCTAACTGGCAGCATGCGTGTGGAGGAGATACTAAATGGCCATGACGACGTAATTCAAGGAATGATCAGTATGAAATCCTCAACCTTCAGAGTACTCAGTGGCCTATTGGGCAGTCGGGAATTGTTGACGCCAGCTAATAACATGAATGTAAACGAGCAGTTATTCATTTTTCTAACCATTTGTTCACAAGGCGCTACAAACCGACACGTGTCGTATTTATTCCAGCATTCTAAAGAAACAACGTCACGTTGGTTCTTTAAAGTGTTGAAGGTTATTTGTGCGTTGAAGGACGAATTCATCCGACAACCTGACTAAACGGCGGTGCAACATTTGATAAATGACCACGCGAAAAAATATCGGCCATGGTTCGATGTACGTTAACGATGATCTCTAATTTCATATGAAGCGGTTTTTGTTTACTAATAGCCTGTTATGGTTCATGATGTTATGCTTACTGTATATTCATTTTGGTCATGCAGGGTTGTATTGGTGCTATTGATGGGACACACGTCCCATGTGTCCCGAGACGCGAGAATGCTGACGGTTGGATTAATCGTAAAGGATTTCACTCGCAGAATATTTTAGCGGCATGTTCGTTTGATATGAAATTTACATACATGTTGGCCGGATATGAGGGATCATGCCATGATGCGAGAATGTTGGACGAGGCAATATCATTCCATGGTTTCCCACTGCCCCCACTAGGTAATTGTAATTGTCCCATTATTGCATAATTTAAATATACGAACGTAAGTTAAAAATATTGGACTTCGTTTAATATTGTAATGTTTGTATGACAGGAAAATTTTACTTAGCAGATTCCGGCTACGCCAATAAGGATGGTTTCCTGAGCCCATTTAGACGGGAGACGTATCATTTACCAGAGTATCGAAGACGTCGTGCCGGCCTAGGCAACCGCAGGGAGGTATTTAACTACACGCATTCTTCGTTGCGAAATTGCATCGAACGGACGTTTGGTGTCTGGAAGGCGAGGTTTAAAATACTTAAAGACATGAATAGCTATCCTATGGACAAACAAGTCATGATTCCCGTGGCGTGTGCGGTTCTGCATAATTTCATTAGGATGGTGCAGATTGGGGACCCATATCTAGAAGAGTATGTAGCTGATTGCGTGCCTGTACGTGAGAACGACGACGTTAATGCGGATTACGTGTTGGACGACGGGGTAGATGATACTGGGCCCAGTACAGGAATAGAGCAACATGGCTCAGGTACGAGTGCGATGAATCAGATGAGAGAAAAAATTGCGGATGCAATGTGGGAACGATACCAATCATATCCATGGTATAGAACCACGTGAACGCAAACAAATAATGTAGTAGGTACATTCTTTTGATGATTCTTACATTACAAACAATGTACATTTTGTTGGGGTATAATATTACAATAAAAGGAATTTTGCGACATTTTTTGCTTTATAAAGTTGAATCGTTTTTTATATTTTGACATATTATCATGATTTCCAATTTTATTTACTAAAATATACGTTAGAATGTTTAAAAAAAAAAAAAAATTTTAATCCCCTCATTTTCTTATCATCCAAACAAGGCCCTTGTTTTTTTACCCTCAAACTCAACTTAAACTTTTCACCAAACACTCAATTCAATTTCAATTTTTCAACTCAAACTTTTTACCAAACACACAACACTTAAACTCAACCTAATTTAACTCAATTCAACTTCAATTTTTCAACTCAAACCTTTGTTCCAAACAGGCCCTAAGATTTAGCTAAAAGTAATAAAATTCGTTGGAGAGTTGCTATGATAAGTGGGAGAAGTGCTGAAAAACTGATGCAAAATTGGGAGACTTCTGACACGTAGCACCCTCTGATTCGCATTAGGGAGAAAATAAGATCATATGTTGAGTTATTGGGGAACAAGGGTGGACCCACACACCACACGTCGTGCATGAAGTGGAGGAAATGGAGCGCTGACATCAGCTGGCAGTAACGCGGGACCCACGCAGAGAGGATGAAGGCGTGCGAGTGAACGCGTGCGGGAGAGAAACTCACACTGTGGTTGGCGCGTGTAGCGGACGTGCGTGAGAGACGTGCTAGGTTGGAGAAGAAACGTGGCGGGGCCTATTATGACACGGCTCGGTGGCTCGAATTCGACTTGGCTGGGCGGCTTCTGAAGCAGTTGATATGCTTGGGTTTTGAGCCGAAATTTTGCTTCTTTGTTTAATGGCCCGTTTGTATGCTTCTTCCAAATAAATCTGAAAAACAAAATAAGTAAAATTAAAATTAAATATTTTTTAATCTAAAATCTTACTTTAAAATCATGAAAATATTTAATTAAAATCTAAATCATTAATCAATTAAAAATATCAAAAAGTGTATTTTTATATACTTATCACGAGGCCCGCGGAATCAAATTCTACAGTCCACTTCTTCGGCTCTTGATATAAATATTCTATTATTCTATTATTCTATCTTGATATAAATATTCTATTATTCTGCTATGAAGATTTTTGTTCTTGATATAAATATTCTATTATTCTGCTATGATGATTTTTGTTCGTGGTTGTTTTTGGATTTTTGAATGGGATAAGATACCTCTTTTACAGCCGTTGAAACGGCAGCGTTTGGTTGATTTTTACTGGAATAATTGATTTAAATAGTCTCTAAACTTTTTAAAAAGTGATGATTTGATTTTTATTTTATTTTTTATGAACAAGAAGACCATAAATTCTTAAAATATTGATCATTATAATTTTTTTCGTTTAAATAAATTAAATTTCTAACAAAATGAGTTATATATAATAGATGTAATCTAATTTATTTTAGTAATTTAATAACAATTAATTTAACAAAAAATTTAAAAAAATCATTTAAAAAAAAACAAATTCCTATTCTCCCCTCTCTCTGTCTCTCTTCTCTCTCTCTCTCTCTCTCTTCATTTCTCGACCCAGATCGACGACACAGCGGGGGGAACCCAGATGGGCGAACTCCGGGGGGGGGGGGGGGGGGGGGCGCGGACGGCTGCGATGACGCAGGGGACGGTTGCATTCCACCGACAGATTGACGAACAGGCTGCTGGATGTGATGTTCTGGACCACGAACTTGCAGATTTTGCTTTCTCCGAATGACGAACAGTCCAATCGGATTTCGCAGCCGGCGGAGAAGCCAAACGGGAATGGAACTGTGGTCGGCGATTTCCCGTCATCGTCGGCTCATGATCTGTTGCAGATTGCCGAGCTCCGAGCTTCCATTGAAGAAGAAACTGGGATTGCGATGAAGTTGATGAAGATGATGAAGAGAGAGAAATTTCTTCGGTGGGAAAATGGAATCATTCTCGGAAACCAAACAGGATAATCACCTTTCTGGAAGCTCAAACCAAAAGGTTTATGAGTTTTGCTACAGCAAGAAATTAACGGAAAAAAGGGAAAAAAATTTCTATATGAATAAATATTGAGGAAATTGATGGACAAAAATTGATAGAGATGCCGATGGGAGGCCATCTATAAACAATAAATTCTATCGAAGTGAATATATTCAGCTAGCTTTGAATTTAATACAAATGAATTTAATGGGAATTTTTTTCATTTTTTTTTAACCTCTGGATTTGCTGAGACGCTTAATAATTAATCTCTCTGCTGCAACTGTTGTTTGCATTTGATTTGAGTTCAAAAACGGAGTTCTTCAAGCTCTTCTTCTTCTTCTTCTTCTTTTCTCCCCAGATCGGCGAACTACGTGCGGGAAGCGGACGGCGGCGAAGACGCAGGGGAGGGGGGAACCCAGATTGGCAAACTCCGGGGGGGGGGCTGCGAGTTCAACTCTCTTTCTCTCTCTCTATTTTTTTTATTTTTTTTCAATGTTATTGATACAAGAGTATTTTTATCTTTTTAAAGTTAACTGAGCTTATGTGATAATTTATATGATTCATTTCATTAAAAATTAATAAATTTGGATGAAAATAACTATAATAACCAATATTTTAAAAATTTATAGTCTTTTCGGTTAAAAAAATAAAACCAAAACAAATTGTCACTTTTTAAAATATTTAAATATTATTTGGAACAATTTAAAAAATTTAAAGATTATTTAAATTAATTTAAAAAATTTAGAGATTATTTACATCAATTACCCTCGTAAGTTAATATATGATTTTTTTGGACTTTTCTTATTTTTTGGCCTTTTTCCTATTATCTTTATTTTATTTTATTTTATCCCACATATATATATATATAAATTATGCTTCTTGTATGACTTACACGTGTCCCAAAGTTTCGTCTTAATTGAGAATCATTTTTTCAGATGAAACTATATGGTCCGAGCTGGTATAAACCTTTCTTTTTTTCTTTTTTTCTTTTTTTTTTTTCCCTGTTTCTGCTTTGGTAATTAATGTTTGTTATACCTTTTATAAGGAAAGACTACAATACAACCCCTTTTACATACTCTATTAATAGAGATCTTTTTTAAACTATTAAGATGTAATCAAATATTACATGTGTATAGTAATTATAATGCACATGACCTTATACTAATATAAACTAAAAAATTAAAAAATAAAATAATAAATTAAAAAATAAATTTTTTTTTAAAAAAACTAACGTTCCTCAACCTAGTCCCCCCAACATCGACGATGACCCCCCCCTCACCCCGCAACCAGCCCAGTTCCCCCCACGACACCGACAAAGCCCACTTTATCCCCAGCGATGAACTCTGCCATACGCCGGCGATGGAACCTCCAGCGATGAACTCTCCCACACGCCGGCAATGAATCCCCCTGTGCGATCTCTAGCGAATCCACCCCCCTTCCCGTCCGTCCCTCCCAGATCCAAGTGAGGAGCACCCCCCCCCCCCTCCCCCACCCCCAACCCACCCACCCACCCACCCACCCACCCACTAGCAATCGAACCTCCCCCTCCCCCATCGATCGGACCCCCCACACCTCTAACCACCGCGATCCTCCCCATCCCCCGGCATTCTGCAGAATCATACGCCCCCCTCCCCCCCGCGCCATCTTCATTCATCATTGCCAGCCCTGTTGGCCGACATCCCAGAAAACCTCCATCCATGGAGGTTGAATTTTTATCCCTTTCTTTAAGAATTGACCCTTGTTATTTTTTCTCTTTTTCTCTTAAAATGTAGTCTCTTTTTTCCATTTAAAACAAATCTAATAAGTAAATTAAAATTTTTAAGTAAAACACTTTTTTATAACTCAAAAAAGTTCAGAACCATGCAGTTTGTTTAAATAGGAGCTGTACATAATTCCCTCTAATAAAGTTCAACGTGTGGAGCACGTTTCAATAACTAGTATAAAAATAAAAGATCGATGGTATTCCCGTGTTCTTATCTATTGTTTATTTAGGATTGAAATCATAGATGAAATAGTACTAAAACCAGACTCATCCTATCTTGGAGACTCGATCCAAAATTTTCCAATTCATTAGAAGTTCATAATTCTAACAGTCTATATATACCACTACTCCAGTGGCTTAATTATCTTTATTATTTTTTATTAAGTAAAAGAGAGTCAGTGGAGTCCTCGTGTCCTCAATCTATTGCTCTTTCAGGATTCTGGTAGAACCACTAATGAAATAGTATTGACACCGGACTCATCTTCTCAGCATACTTGATTCAGAATTATCCAATCAATCACAGTTTATAGTTAACAAAAATGTCACTTTTAGGGTTGAACTTCAAAAAAGAGATTCGAAGGTTTGAACCTGATGCTGAGATTGGAGGAAACTTAATCTTATAAAGTCTTGT
This sequence comes from Ficus erecta, assembly GCA_008635985.1. NCBI lineage: Eukaryota > Viridiplantae > Streptophyta > Magnoliopsida > Rosales > Moraceae > Ficus > Ficus erecta. Next base: position 1,666,200 of record BKCH01000009.1, read on the forward strand.
AACGTAGTAAACTTTTGACACTTTATTTATTGAGGGAAAAAAAAGACATCACATTTATTTATGGTGGACTTGAAGGAATGATGTAGGAGGTCCAAGCCACATAGACAGCCTCTTAAGTTCAAGTATGCTCCTGCATCAAGGAATTTCTAACGCTTGTTGAATCTCTGCCAGATTGTTGGTGATTCATGGTGAACCAAACAAACTTGGTTGGCTATTGACAATCTCCAATGCAAAGCCGCATTTCTTTTAAGAATTCACTGAAATGGAACTGGAACACCTTGTTTTTTGTTCACAATAGCCATGGCCAAATATCGGGTGCCCATTCCAATGGGCGCCTGTTCCTCTGGTCCCTCCCAAAACGGTGCTTCACCGTCACCCACCAGACGCCAATATCCAGTCCTCAGAGACTCTGCTTGTTCATCCGTGCAGTTCTGTAATAATGCTTCCACTCGGAAATTTATCCCGAGAGAACCTAGGAACTGAGATTGAGTAATTGGCCCATGAACAGACACATGCCCTGCAATATTGAAAAGAAGGCACACGATTGTATCTCTTTTCTTTCAGTTTGTTGCGTTTAAATATGAAATCGTGAGAAAACGCACCGGAAGCTTCCTCAGCAGATTGTCGGATGGAAGCAAAATCAACATATGCACTGAGATCAGCCGATCCTGGATCATCGAGAATGTTGACAAATTTATGCTTCCGAATTGCCTGCAAGAAATGTAATATGATTAACGCATATGTTTACAAAAAAAGAAGAGTGCAGCATCAAGTGAAGCAAAATGGCAAGTATCACAAATTTGGTATTCATACTACTATGCAGCATAAAACCGAATACTAGTCACATATCATGACCATGGACGATAGATATTTTCAGATAACTCTTGTTGAGTTGGGCTGACCAACACGCGTGACGCATCTAAAAGAGAAGAGTTTCAAATATTTATTGCATCAAATCTACTTCTAGGATGGAAAATTCGATCATATTAACTCGCATTATGTATGTGATGTTTCAAAGATCCAGCAAGTTTCTTCACGGAAGAATAGAAGCACGCACACTGGTGCGGGCAGAAAGAAAGCACACACAAAGGTCAATGTAATTCCTAATCTAACAGATTACAAACAAAGGTAATATCCCAACCTGCAGACTATCTGAGACTACTCCATTCAGGCCATAATCAATTATAAGAGCCCCGCCTCCATCAGAACTGATTCGCTCAGCAATAGTTTCAGTCAACTCCATTGCTTTGGGGCAAACCTCAATCTGCTCAAGCTTAGCCACTTCTTCAGTTGTAGCCCATTTGCAGCGTTTTGCCAGATAGAGGGTTGCAGGTGTTGGCTGTGGAGACAGAACAAAACGAAACCTAGCAGATTTGTAAGTATAAAACAACTCTGTTATTTAAAGTCTGAGTATGCAGATAGACTAATAGACTAATTCTGTAAGAATTATACACTAAATCCTTACTTAGAATCTTCTGCAACATCGACCATTTTCTCACACCACCCACGAGAAGCCCTCTGAACAAGAATCAGTAACCAGAGTATCAAGATTAAGAAAACAGGAAAAAATAACCTAGCCAATGACATATTTAAAGGGAGGGGGGAGCAAAAAAATGAAGCAAACATTTACATACAAGAAAATATATAGATGGTTGAAAAGCAAGACACCAGCGAAAAAGAAAGTTGACAACATCAAAGCTTGACAACATTAGACTGTTTTACAGAAGCCCTTCAAGCATTTCATCAATCAGGACACACTAATTGAAAGGGACAGTGAAAATCACTCAGCTAATAGAATGGAAATAGACGAACCTGAAATTGATGAACTGGTAAAGCATCATAGAATTCATGGGCAATGATGATTGTGGGCACTGGTACAATGGTTCAAGAAAAGAATCAACCAAAAAGAAAAAAAAGAAAAAAACTGTATTATGAAGTAAAGAAAACATACTTTTAAAGTCAAATTATTAAATAGATAAATAAAGTGGTATTGCAACAGCATAAAGTTTTGAGTCTTAATAAACTTCCAAACTTGGTCTTCACGTGAAGCATTTCCCATCCAAAACTTGGTCAAGCAAGATAGCCAATCTTTGCAATTAGCATCATCAGATTGGACTGAGAGTGAAATTTTCACATCAAACCCGTACCATATGACCTAGTAACTTTGCCCCACAACAACCACATCCATGGAACCCTAGTTCTAAAGAAGCTACGAAGAAATTTAATATGCACGTGATGTTTGTACGGGTACTAAAACAGGTCTTCATCTTCACTTCATGTTATACGTTCTACCATGCATCATTGTATATATAAGTACCAAGTTTTTGCGTACTCGGAAAAAAAATGAAACAGATAGGAAGTTATTCTGTTCAATCAAAAATGTCTATTATTCTTACTGAACACGACGGCAATAAGAAGATAACTTCTTACCTCCTGAAGGAACTTGCTCCAATGCAGCATGCCATGATACAGGGGATCCAGCCAGTGTGCTGACAGTCCTTTTATCGGTCTCGTCGGGTGTAGGCTCTTCATCCACGCATTTCAAATTCTGGTGTTGAAGCTTCTGCAAGGCAGGGCTACACTCTACCAAGTGCACGTGCAGTGACTCGGTGAAATTCTTAAATTTTGATGCACCCTACGCAAAAAGGATACACCGTCAACTCTCTATTATACAACTGAAAACATGTGTTTAAAATATATATATATATATAGTTATATATATATATATAAATAAGAATTGTGTTTCATACACGAAGAAGATCCGCCATGAGAGTTCCTCGACCAGGACCTAGCTCGACTAGGTTAACTTTCTTTGGTTGTCCCATTTGCTCCCACAGGCACATTGCCCAAACAGTAACCATCTAACAGTTTAACACACACACACAAAAACCATTAATTCTTTTATTATTATAGCTAAAATTCAACCCTCAACTGAACAAGAGCAACGGTCTTGACAAATTAAGAAGAGATGCAAAACAAACAGCCAAATTACCTCTCCAAACATCTGGCTTACTTCAGGAGAGGTGATAAAATCACCTTCTGCTCCAAAAACATCTCGATTGATATAAAATCCAGCTTTAGGATTCGTCAAGACTTCCTCCATATACTCGGCAACTGAGATTGGGCCACCACGAAACTGAACAACCAACAATGATAACAAATAATCAAAACAGACATTAATCAAACATCATACAAAAAAACAATCTTCCCAGTTCGTTAGATTAACGGTAACACAAAAAAAGTGACCTTGATGATTCCTTTGAGGTGCTTGACGAGCTCGGAGTCCGAAGAAGGTTCATGAGAATGCTCTGCCATTCCAGAACCAAAACAACTTTTTTCGTGAGAATAAAAAAAAGGAAGAGTAAATAAGATTTATCGAGAGGAAGAACTAGATGTACCAGGGGGATTGTAAAGGCCGGAGCGGTCGACGGAGATTGTGGCGGGGGGCTGAGGAGCGGTTTGGTTTTTGTCGTCCAAGTGTTCGACGAAAGAACTCTGTGGGATTTCGGAAGAAGAAGAAGAAGAGCATTTGCGAAGCAAAAAAGGGGAGGAGTAGGAGAGGCGAGGAGCGAAGAAGGTATGGGATATGCGCCGAGGAATGGAAGCTTGTTGCAGCACACGTCTCAGCATTTTGGAATGGTGACCTGTGGAGAACTGGGAAGACCCGTTTACGCTTTTGAAGTTTAAACCATAAACTCAGAGTAAACTTTTTTATTTATGAATATAAATGTTAACTTGGTGTCAAACAACTTCAAAAGTGTGGGGATGTAGCTCAGATGGTAGAGCGCTCGCTTAGCATGCGAGAGGTACGGGGATCGATACCCCGCATCTCCAACTTGTTTTTAATAATTTATTTCATGAATTTGTCCTCTCTCTCTCTCTCTCCTCCTTTTTTTTTAACTTGTCATTTGTCCTTGGCTTGCTAGAACTGGTAAACATTTGGGACTCTTATAAACTAAAAATAAAAATAACAGTATATTTGGTACTTTGTAATTCAAATTGGAGAAATTCACAGTAAAATAATCAACAAAACATAAGAGGAATTTGTACAAAGAATCTATAGAAAGTATGTGCAGGCAATAAAACGATGAGTATATTGTAGAAATCCACTTATAATGTAAATGAATACACTCTTATTTAGATCAATACAGTTAGAGAAAATTAGGTATATTTTCACGGATAAAGCTGTGATAAAATCTCATTTAAAAATCCTATTAGTATAGTTAATTTAATAGACTATTCGATAAATTTTAACGGCTTAGATGTTATTTGTGTATGATAATTATAATGTATTTTATATTAAAAATAATTTTTAATAAAATAAAAATAATAATAATAAAAAACAACGAGCACATCCCCCCCCACGTTCCATTTCTTGGTGTGTATGGTAAGTTGGCATGGACGATGCAGACTATCACCAGATTGGTATAAACAACGAATGCTTTAATTTCTTCATCATTATGAGAAGCAAGACAAGCAAAAAAAGATGTTAGAATTTTCTTCTGAGAGTTGTTTTGAGGCACATTTTGTAAGCTCAAACAAGTACTGCTTCCGAAATGATGTTAATTGGATTTGAGTTTGAGGGATGGTGCTAATGTAATCAGACTTGGCTAGAAGTTTGTTCTATGTATCTACTTTAATTTCTAGATTGAAGATGCGTAGTAATTGCTACTGAAACATATTGACTCACTACTAGCTTTTTTTTTATTTTATTTTTACTAAGAACAAGAGTAGTAATTTTTCACTCAACATATTGATACATTTTGGACTCTGGTGAAAGTGGAAGATGAGAGAGCTGAAATTGGAATTTCCTTTGTACATCAAAGTTTCACGGAAAGTGTTCATCACTCAGTTTTTGACAAGAATATGACGCTTAATTATCTTGTAGTAGCTAAAATTAGTCCATTTGTTAGATTGAATTAAATCAGATGACCCTTTTGTTTTAAACAAAAAAAAAAAAAAAAAGGGAAAGTAAATAATTAGGGCATATACCCTTTTGAACCGGAGTTATAAATTAGGATGGTGGGTCTTTACTCATGTTAACGTTATTTAATAAAAGGGATAGAAAATATAAAAATTGTAAATTAACTATAAACTAATAATCATCAGATGCTTTCAATTCTTCTTCTTAGGTACTTCTTGTCGTTGTCTATGTGCATCACAGATTAGTGAGTAAATCTTGGATTTGAGTTTTCACTTGTATAATTAAACAATGTAATTTTCCTTTCAATATGTGGTCGTCTGTACCACCGAGTTAAAGGATTACTATGGTGAATTTGGTTAAAAATTCAAGTGTTAAGAGGTGCCATTAAAGGCTTAAATATGAATGCTTGTTTCATTTCAGGTGTCAGGCTGTCAACCTAGAAGAGTATCTAGGATCATGTCTCCTCTTATCGTCTATTTGGTGTGACGCACTCCTCTTTAAAAGATAAGGTCTGTTTTTAAGGTTTTTAACAAATATTCTTATGAGTGGTCGGGGTTCCTTCCATAACTTAGATTTCATTTAGTGCACTAGTTTTGAAGAAATAAAGGATTACTATGGTGAATTTGGTTAAAAATTCAAGTGTTAAGAGGTGCCATTAAAGGCTTAAATATGAATGCTTGTTTCATTTGAGGTGTCAGGCTGTAAGCCTAGAAGAGTATCTAAGATCATGTCTCCTCTTATCGTCTATTTGGTGTGACACACTCCTCTTTAAAAGATAAGGTCTGTTTTTAAGGTTTTTAACAAATATTCTTATTAGTGGTCGGGGTTCCTTCCATAACTTAGATTTCATTTAGTGCACCAGTTTTGAAGAAATAAAGGATTACTATGGTGAATTTGGTTAAAAATTAAAGTGTTAAGAGGTGCCATTAAAGGCCTAAATATGAATGCTTGTTTCATTTTAGGTGTCAGGCTATCAGCCCAGAAGAGTCTCTAAGATCATGTCTCCTCTTATCGTCTATTTGGTGTGAAGCACTCCTCTTTGAAAGATAAGATCTGTTTTTAAGGTTTTTAGCAAATATTCTTATTAGTGGTCGGGGTTCCTTCCATAACTTATGCTCCGTTTGGTTCGCAAGTTTGAGTTGATATTTTGAAGTTGAAATAGTAAATTTTGTTGACTTTTCAGAAAAGACAAAAAACTTTTTGGGAAAAAGACAAAGACTTTTGAAGAAAAAGACAAAATTTGAGTTGAAAAGTTGGGAATGAACTTGCGAACCAAACGGAGCATTAGATTTCATTTAGTGCACCAGTTTTGAAGAAATTTTTAGGTTGAAATTAGTTATTTTTAAAAAATTAATTTTAATTTTAATTAATTTTTTAGAAAAAATAAATGAGATAAAAACGTTAGATTCACAACGGACACCAAAGATGAGTGCCATGTCAAGATTGCTTCTTAGCTGGGGCATCAATTAATTGTTTTCTTTATTCTGTTAATTTGAACTTTTAGACCTTAGCTTTAAAAGGACGTCAGCAAAAGTAACAGTCTTCCCTGCGTTTTTTTTTTTTTTTTTTTTTTTTTTTTTTTTTGGCGTCTTTTTAAAGCTACGTCTTGCTCTGTTCCATTTTCAATCGATTAATTGAATTAGTTAACTAAGGACTTATTTGAGAACATATAGACACGTACTTGAAGGTTGGGTTAGAAATATATGTTTAGAAGAAATTTTTTTAAAAAAATTATACGATGTAAAATATAGTATAAAAATTTAAAATATGTTCGGAAAAAAATTGTAAAAAGATTCTTATATTGTTCATTTTGTCGTTACGAATATTTTAACATAAAAATCATCTCATTTCAACTTGAAAAAAGAAAATTATAGACTTTTAAAATTTGAGTTTTTTAAAATGGAAGAGAAAGAAAATTTAATTTAAAATTGAGATTTTAAAATTCAGATAATATTTTATCATCTGAAATTAGTGCTCCAAACGGGCCCTAAAGCTGTTGGAAAAATGGTTTTTAAACCATTTTGAGGTCCAAATTTGAGTGGGACCCACGTAGTAAAATTAACGGTTCTTGGTGGATTTGCATTCTCTGTCGCGAGGAGATCGAAATCATATATTTTATACACTCAAAATGGTATTCGGGTGAATGAGAAATTGTTTCTCAAAGTATGCCCATTGAAATATAATTTTGTTGTAAAATTGCTTATAAATGTGGAGTCTCACATTGTTTAGGCATGAAAGCTTGAAAGACTTTATAAGATTTTACACTTTTATACTTGGGTAAGATTGTGTACCCAAGATGCTCTCTCATACACAGGGGGTGCAAATCACATCCCCGATGGGTTAGGGGCCCAATATGTGGCTTGCACGACGTGGGCGACGCGAATGTCAGTTCGTCGAGCTTACTTTCACGTGGGTTTTGTTTTGCAAAATTTTTTTTATTTTCCAACATAAATTCCGGATTTTTTTTTTCCAGAATATCAACAGTCATCTGTTCATATTCCATATGATTGTTCATATTCCGAGGGTTTTAAATGGGCAGCACTAATGCAATGCATTAATCCAGATTAAAACTCAATGAATTTTGGTTTTGTAATACCTCCTTTTGGAGCCTATAAAAGAAGGCCTCAACAAGTTTGAAATCACACACTTGAACACACAACACTAGCTCTTTCTTTTATGTTCTTTGTGTTTTCCTCTCCTTGTGGTCGGTTTTGAAGTTTTGGTGATAGAGGGAAGGCTTTGGTTTCAAGTTCGCCGGAAGCGGTTTTCGATCGTGCTAGACTACCGTTGTTCATCGTTATATCCTGAGAGACAGACGTCTGTTTAAGCCTCGTGCACTTACCGGAGGGAACGAATCTGTTTTAAAAAAAAGCGTGTCTCACGTGTCTCGACGATCTACTTTTTGTGTTATTTCCTTCGAGTTAAGATTAAATTTCGGTGTAACAATTTTTCTTTATATTATATTTGGATTTCACTTGTTCATTGTTTATGTTTTATATTTTATAACAAAAGCTAGTGTAGAGGTTCATCCCACGCGGTTTTGTACCGCCAATTCAACGGCAACTTATTCAAATCGGCGAAATTCAGCAAAATAATAAACAAAATATAATATGAATTTGTACTTGGCAATGAAATAAACTAGCTAGAAATTATGTGTAGGCAATGAAACGAATCATATTTTATAGAAAGTCCACTTAAAAAAGGCAAATTAACATACTCTTTTTTGTGATCACTACAGCTAAAGAAAAATTAGGAATACTTCAACATAAACATAATAACTACATTCATTTTACACCACAACTCCTCTCACACTTCCCACACTAATTGGATTCGAGTCACTCGCCTTACGTTGGCTGGCGTGTATCGTAAAACACACTATAATACATACCACACAAAAGCCGTCAAGACTCTGAGATTATACGAGGACTTCAACCAATTCTCTTATTAAGTTGATCTTCGTTTAAAAAGAAAAAAGGAAGACAGAAACAAAGCAAAAGACGACTGTTCTTTCTCAGAAGAACTAGACTTTCTCAAAAACAGCAGCAGTAACTTTATCATCATTCTTCTTAAGATCACAAGAAGACAAAGAATCAGTGCCGATTTTCTCACCGCCATCAGCGGAAACACTAGCGCCATTTTTCTTGTCGTCGTGGATGAAATATACAAAGAAGATGCAAGAACTGCTGGCAATCACTACTACGGCGTACATTATCAAAGTCGCTCCAAGGCAAGCAAACGTGCCAAGCTGATAAGCAAAGCCGAACAAGATAGAGCTCGACAACGCCCATATGGTGAATTTCAACAACGATTTCTTGGCCGATTCCTCGTCCCGAGGCAATCGTTTTATGGCCCGGAAACAAATCTCCAACACGAAATATCCTAGGATGACGAAGATGATGAAAGCGACCATGGGCATGTCGTTGTTGGCGTATGCGCGGTAGGTCGTGCCGATGCTGCTGATCGTGAGGTTGACGTAGGCAAAAAGAGGGGCATAGGTTAGAAATTCTGCTTCCGAGTTGGATTTGTTGTCGTTTCTAGTAGTAGTCGGGAGCAGCGTGGCTTTCTCCTGGCACTTGTTTTTAGACATTTTGTAAGCGCGCGCGAGAGTAGAGCTTCTGAAATTAACGGTGGCGATTTGAGTATAGTGCAAGTGGTTGTGCTTTAGGCAGGGTATAGATTGGTGTGAGAATTGGCTGACTGAGTTTGAGTTAATATAGAAGATCAATAAGGAAGATGCTAAGATGTTGGAGTCTATTTTGCTTTTTCTTTTTCTCTTTTTTTTTTTTGGCTAAAGAAGTCTATTTTTCTAATTGATTAGACAGAAGATGCCTAGAAGTTGCAGGGGAAAATGCAGTGCAAGAGGATGAAATTTTCACCTTGACTTTGCTCCCTTCCTCGAAGTAGAACACGGGGAAATTCTTTTGATTGGGCCATGAAGTTACGCCGAAAGTCCTGGCATACATATTTTTCGCATAACAAAATATTTAATTTTTTTTTTCTTCTTTATATACATATACAGTGAATATACTCGTTTAAAAGAAATACATAGTAAATTTACTTCCTCTTTTTTTATTTTCCTTTCAATTTCTTGTTTCTTGCGTATTAAAAGGGGGCTTAATGCCAAAAGCAAATCAACAAGAAAAAAAGAAAGAAAAAAGAAAGAAATGATGGGTATGAAAAGGTAATTTGATGTGTTAGAATAATGTTAATTTTAGGAAAACAATTGGAAGTAACTTTAAAATACGCGGGGCATGTATAAAGTGGATTAAAAGAGTAAGAAAAATACTAGAGAATATCAATTATGTTTAATATTACTGATTATTTTGACGGCTATGTTCTCTGATTATTTTGATTATATATATTGGGAGGCAGAAAAAAAAAAAAGAGAACATCAGTGAGTGATGTTAATAGAGGATGAATTCTACAATATAAAACACACTACTAATAGGATAATTTCTTTATTAATGTAATGTTAAGTATTACTGATGTTCTAAAACATCACTAAGGGGGTATTTGGTGTATAAGTTGAGTTTGAGTTGAGTTGAGATTTTTAAGTTTGAATAATAATGTTTGTTAGACTTTTTTAGAAAAGACAAAAAAAAATTTTCAAAAAAAATAAAAAAAATATGATAAAAAAAATACAATTTAATTTAAAATGAGATGGAGAAACAAACAGGTCAAAGATATCTTGGCCCATCGAAAGTGACCCTTAACAAGAGATAAAACCCATCTTATTAAAATAATAATAATAATAAAAAAACAAAACAAAACAACTGTACTCTTTTTCACGTCAGTCCCGTCCCTTTCACTCTCTCTCTCTTCGTACCCACCAGGCCCCATCCCCACCAGACTACCAACCTTTTGAAGATGAAGACGAAGACGAAGAACCACCTACGTTGTCATCCAAAGAAAGATTGTCAAAGTCCTTGACCTTTACCTCCTAGCAGGGGCTCTTCAATTATATCCATACCCAGCGAAAGCCCCGTTGAAACACTAGAACTCAAAGTGTCTGAGGAAATTCAAGTCTGCATAATAGAAGCTATTGCTAAACATAAAAAAAAAAAAAAAAAAAAAAAAAAAAGCCTTCCCATTAAAAAAAAGTATTTTGCTCTTTACTCTTTACTCTTTATGTTTTTTTTTCTTTTATTTTTTGTCTGTCTGCCAACACATCTAATCAAAATAATAAGAGAACATAGTCGTCAAAATTCCAGCTCCGACAACCTTCCGTGAACGGTATGAGCAGCATCTCCGTCGTCACAAACTATTTCTCTTGTTCCAACTCATCTTCTTCTCTCCTACATTCAATTCATCTTTCTCTCTCCTCACTCCTCTCTCTTTCTATGCATGGGTTTGGCTGTTTGGGTATCAGTTTTCTTTGGTGCCGGTTGTCATCATCTATCTCTATCTATTATTTTGATTTCTCTTACTCCATGGAATCTAAAAGATCTCTCCTTTGTATTTCTAAGGACAAAACTCGTAACAAAAAATAAAAATAAAAAAGTACAAAAGTTACTAAAACCAAAAGTGAAATTTGGTCACCACAAAATTCAGTCCCATTTTTTTTTTTTTTTTTTTTTTCAAGGATCTTAAATGATACTGTAGGAATGGTTTTTTTTATGAACTCCAACCTTTGAATTTTTCGATCATAAGAAAAATAGAGGTTTTGTGTGGTTTGAGAAATATTTTTCTTATTTTATTATATCTTTTATTTATTTTTTTTACGGGGGTTTCTATAACACTTTACCTCGTCAATGGGGTGAAATTTTTTAACCACCCGATCTATTTGATCGATTAAGATTAAAAAGATACATCAATGAACTATTAAATCTATCACGTTTGATTATTAATTTACCAAACATTTCAAAAATTCTATAAAAAAAAAAATCCTGTAGTTGCCTCTCCTCCGATCACCCCTGCCACCGCCCTCCTGAACTCGTCGCCGGAGAAGAAGGTCCTGCGACCATCTCTGGTGGTCACGCACGCCCATCGTGAGATCCCGGAAAATGGGTTTTGACCTACAGTTGCGATCGGACGACGGACTCCACGAGGAATCTCGACAGGCGCTTGGGCGGAGAATATCTTGGGTTCACGCCGCCGAGGAACGTCGTCGCCGACCTCTGCCGCCCAGATCCGCGACTGAAAAGCAGTCGCGCGCCAACCCAAGCTGTTGAGAGGCTCGATGGGACGACGGACTCCGAGGCGCTTGGGCGGAGAAGATTTTGGGATCAGGCTCCGTCGCAGGAATCAGCGCTGTAAATGCAGTCTCCATCACTCTATCGCCCGCCCAGAGCCGTTGAGATCGTCTTGCCGATGATCACAACCCGCGTATGGGTTGGGTCGCGCCGGTGGGTTGGATCATCGCGACGGTGTGACCCATGTGGCCTCCACGACTTGGCGCCGTCGTTCTACCTGCACCGGGAGTCCTCCGCCGCTACATGGCTTCGCCGTCTTCTCGCTGACGAGATCTCACCCGCCGGTGGGGGTTTTTTTTTTTTTTTTTTTGTATTGTAATGTGGAGCCAATCTCATGATTAATGAGAGTAATCTCTTTTATTCTGATTCGTCCAAATCAATGCGACGGTTAAAAATTTTTATCCCATCAATAAGGTAAAATGAGGAGATCCCGTTGTAAAACTCCATCAGTAAAAGAGAAACTAAAAAATGTGGAAAAAGGATATATATTAATTAGTCCAGGGACAAAACAAAGAAACGTACCAAGTGATTGGAACACCTTTAGCACCAAAAAAAAAAAAAAAAAAAAAAAAAAAAAAAAAAACCCCTAGAAGAGAAACGAAAGAGAACTAGAGAGGAGGAGAAAAAGGGAAATTATTTATGTTTTACATTTTAGTTTAACTCTAATTAAATTATATTTTTTTATATTAATTTTTAATTTTTTTAAATAATAAAATTTATAATTAATTTTAAAAAATATATCAATTTTAATTTAAAAATTTTATCTTTAATTAGGATTTGTTTGGAACTTTAACTTAAACTTAGGGTATGTTTGGATCACCATCTCATTCCCAACTTTCCAATTCAAATTTTGTCTTTTTCTTTAAAAGTTTTTGTCTTTTTCCCAAAAAGTTTTTTGTCTTTTCTGAAAAGTCAACAAAATTTACTATTTCAATTTCAAAATATCAACTCAACTCAAACTGAACCTGCGATCCAAACGGACCATTAAATTTTTTAACTCAGTTTTTATCTTTTTCTTAAAAAGTTTTTGCCTTTTCCCAAATTTTTTTTTTTATCTTTTCTAAAAATTCAAAAAAATTTACTATTAAAATTTAAAAATTTTAACTCAAACTCATTCACCAAACAAACCCTTGATAAACCAAACACACGTTTAATTTTTAACTTTATTATTGGTGGGTCCATAAGTTAAAAAGCAATCAGACAAAAGCTTTATATGTGGGATCCAGGAAGAACAAAATGGCTGGTCTTCCACTTAACGAGGTGAGGCACACGCGGTGAACTGAAATCCTCTATTCAAATTTTCTGTACAAATTTCTTTGTCTCAAATAGTGTCAAAGTACTTTGTCAAGTCATTCAAAAAAAAAATGTAGTGACTTTTTAGGAGCCTTTTTCGTTTGCACATACGTTTAAACTTCAAAGCAAGTTTCTATTTAATTCTAATTAAATTATATTTTTAAAATAAATTAATATAATATTTAATTAATAAATTTTAATTTAAAATTTCGCTCTTCTCTTCACCTTCTCCACTAAACGTGCTTTGATTTCTCTCTTCTCTGTCCAACTACTACCTTCAGTACTTTACATCTTCATCATCAAGCTTTTCTTTTTTCATTTTTTATTTTTGTGGTTTTCTTCTTCTTCTTCTTCGAATTCAAGACAGATAGTAGAAAAGAAAAGAAAAAAAAAAAAAAATCTTAAGTCCACTTATTGAAACTCATTTACAAATTACAACAAGGATTTGACTTGGAAATTGTGGGAGGTATATTAAAAAAAAAAAAACGGATGAGTTCTGAAAATCAAAAAGAAAATAAAAATAAATATATACAAGAACTCTCTGCAGGAAGCCAAGAGCAACGACCAAAAGTAAAAGGGAAAAAAAAAACATGGGAGGAGTGAGGACCAGCCATGGGAGGAGGGGTGCGTTGAAGCTGATCGATCTTTGGGGATGAGCCAGAATATTGATGACCAAAGATGGATCAATCATGGGAGGAGGAGGAACTGGCGAAGAGCTCACCGGAGATACCGTCGGAGAAGAGACTGGCGGAGCAAAGGAGTCGTGGTGGGGAAGTCTGGAGGTCTTGAAGAAACTTTGTTATAATTTGTTATACTAGCGGACGTTAAACTTGAGTTTGGTTCGTCGATTAAGATGAAATTTTTAAGTTAAAATTAATTGATTTTTTAAAAATAAATTATAAATTATATTAATTTTTTAAAAAAAGATAAAAAATAAAATAAAAAAATATAATTTAATTAAAATTAAATTTTAAATATCACCTAAATCTTTAAAATTCATTATGATGTGTATTTTGTATTGGGTGGAAGGATTTTGGGACTACATTTCTTGATAAAGGATTTGAGTCTACTAGAGATACCCTAACTTTAAATAGCTATAATGATCCCTGAATTTTTAATAACATACTAATTGATCCTCAAAATTTTTTTTGATTAAGTGATCCCTAAAATTTTTAAAAAGATATAAGTTAGTTCTTTTCACCATCGGACGCCTAAAACCTCCCTCCTGACATTCCGTCTAGTTCTTTTTACCATCTCCGCTTGAGCATCCGAATTCATCATAAAAAGACTACACTAGCCCCCAAAATATCAACCAACCATTTTTTCACCCAAAAAAAAAAAAAGATTAAAAAAAAACCTTTTTTTCACCCTTCGTCTTTAAACCAGCAAACCTCCACTCAACCTACTAATTGACCAGCACGGGGTCGGCTCAACAATTTTTGAGGCTTTAAGCAAAGTTTTTAAAAGGGACCTTTTCAAATTAATTCTTTTATTTTTTTCTTCAATTTGTCAAAACCTGGTGCGTATTTTTTAGGGGATAAATTTATTCTTAACTTAGGTCGGTGTGAAAATCAAATCAATACAACAATAAACAAAAAAAGGAAAAAAAAAAAATAAAACAACTAATATGAAATTCGAACAACAATATTAGCAAAGTAGATAAGGAACTAGGAAGAAAAAATAATAAAATCTCAACAAAAATAGATATAGATTTGTGGGGGCCTTCGAAAAAACGACAGTTATAAGGAAAAAAAGCCTCATTCGTATATATTTAATAAATAGGATTAGGGTTTGTTTCGTTAGTTTGAGTTGTGTTTTTAAAGTTGAAATAATAAATTTTGTTGACTTTTCAGAAAAGACAAAAATTTTTTTGAAAAAAAAACAAAGACTTTTAAGAAAAAAGATAAAATTTAAATTGAAAAATTGAATTTAAAATAGTGAACCAAAGGAATGCTTGGTTTTCTATCCGGCAGGGTCATATTGTCGGATATATCCGTTATTTTTATACTAGTCATAGGATAGTAAGTGAATGGCGTGATCTTGGCAAGCAAAAATGAAGCGCAACCTATTTCACAAACTGACATGGTCAGTTGGTTTAGGGTGTAAGCTACACAAGAATAAAAAGAATATTGTCAGACAAAGTAAAGTGTTTTTCTCTATCAATTACTTCTTTTTAACTCTCTCTCCTCCGAACTCCTCAATCGTCTCTTTCCCCCTCTCTCTTTCTCTCTCATCATCTCTTCCATTCTCTCTCACGTCTTCTCATCTCTCTCTCACTTTATCACAATTCACAACGGTTATCATTCACTTCTCTCTCTACAATTTCTTCATTTTCTCTCTCATGTTAAGCTACATCAAGTTGGTTGATTTACTGGAAATAACTTGAGAAACTTTCGTTCATGTGTATCAAAACCCCCCATTTGCATCTTAGAACTGAGCCTTTTATTGACATGGCCGAATGCTATGAAAGAGGAATCCTATCTGTTTTTTTCCTACAAATCTGCTTGTTGATTATGTTCAAAGTGAGCTTGATGAGAGCATTCAAATCCCCAAGTATGTAGATTCAAGTCACTTCTCAATACAAACCCAAATTTGATTCGTGGAACTAAATGAAGCAGAGGAGAAAACTTTGATGGAATCAGAGTGCTTACACAAAAAAGAGGGCAACCAATTTATTTTCTTCAATTCTAGCAACTCATATTTTGAAGATCTTTTGTTTATCTGCACCCGTTTGAAATTTGTTTTCAAATTTCGAATGAATGCATTTATAAAAATAAAAATATTAAAAACCTCTGGATATGTGAGGTGAGGGAAAAAAAAAAAACGAAAACAGGAAGGGGAAGTAGGGGGTTTTTTTTTTTTTTTTTTTGTTGAAAGGAAGGGGAAGTAAGTTAAACCCATGAACAAAATAATAATAATAATAATTAAACCTCTAAAAGAACTCATCAAAACTTGAAATCTCCTCATAGATTCCCCACTCACAGAGTTACAACATGACCGTCCCATTTTCACATTAGACGCTTTCTCACCTATAAATCATCCATAGTTTTTGTCCTCGTACTGCAGTTGTTCTTCTCAAATATTAAACATTTAAACACTTCTTCAGCCACGACAGACAGGTGGAATGGGAAGTGGACTTGTTCACAACTAATAACCCTTGCTCCCACAAATTTAGATGACATATTAAAAATATCAGCATAAAACTCATGGAAAAATATCAGCATAAAACCTCTCTCTAAATTTCTTTTTTCATGATTATGGTTATTATTACAGGTTTGTAACTCTAACTTTAATGAAGTCCTTAATTTTGGATATACATGGTCAGATGAAATTTTTTTTTTAAGTTGCATATAATTTTAAAAAGCATGAACATGTCTCTGTTTCAAAATATATTTTTTTTCCAAGACACATTGTCAAATTTCATATTTTTTTACTTCAACAGTTTCAAACGTATCAGCAAATATACATCTTATGTCATACATTAACTCTACCCTCTAAACCCTTAACACTAAATACCTACGAAATTTGTCTCTTAACTGCTACGCTTTTTTAAAGCTAAGCTTTTATACGCATTCCTAATTTCACATTCCTTTTCCAACACTTGTTTCATTACTTGCAGTTCCCTCATCCACTTGCCTGCTGATTTTTCATCTTATCACATCCAGTTCCCTCCTCCCAACACGTGTTCGTTGGTTGACACAACACGTTGGTCCCGTTTCATGTGCGTTACCGGACTAGCCTATTTTTTTAGTAAAAAAAATTGGGGCCTAAAATGGGGGCCTTAAGCCCTTGCTTAACCTAACCTCCCTAGAGGTTAAGCCGGCCCTGGACCAGCAAACCACCTCATGCGCTGATGGTCATCACTGATGACCCTCAGCTTTACTCTATTTTATGAGAAATGACATTTTTTTTTACTGCTAAAAAGAATTGTAATTATAGCTATTACAAGGATGTGATATATAAATAAATACAATTTTATATGGGTATGCTGTAAATTTTAATGTGGAGACTCATGAAAAAAACTGTTAGAAAATTTTATTCAACAACGAAATGCCTTTTTTTTTTTTTTTTTTTTTAATATGGGTACTTTAAAAAATAAAAAAAAATTAAATAGAGGTTGCCATATCGGCACTTAAAAAGCTAGCAATACAATTGGGATAATCTTTAAGCCAAAAACGCTCTCCATTCAGGGACAAAGCAAGCTGCGCTAGTGTGTGGGCTGCCATATTTGCCTGTCGGGGAATATGACAGCAAGTGCCACCACCAACTTCACTCATCAACGCATTGATGCCTACAATTATAGGATACTCTGCAGCAAAACACATCTTCTCCTTAACTGCCCGAATCGCATTAAGAGAATCACATTCAAACTGATAATGAAAAAAGACCATTCCTATAGGGAAAATAAAGTAAATTGTTCAAATAAAAAATATATTTTAAAAATATTTAAATTAAATAATAATAAAATTACAAATTTAAAATGGATAATAAATTCATAATAGATAGTTTATTTACTTCTAATTAATATTTTAGAATCATCTTATTCATAGTTTCCATAATTTCCGCTAATTTAAATAGTGCAGGATAGGATAATGGGTTGAGAGCCGGAATGCTTAAGCCCATTGTTTTCCAACGGGCCAACATTACACCTTCAAGGCCCAAGTTTTGGCCCACGTTTAGTTTTCAGTCGGCCCTTTGAGCTTCCCAAGAAGAAGAGGTGCTCTAGTCTTAGTATCCTCCCAAGTCCAAGCCTAGAGAAGCGCGACAGACGCGACAAGACAAACAATGGCGTACGGTGGTGCGGCGGTTGGGGCGCCACCACCAATGGCGGGTTCGACATCAGCGTCGACGGTCCGGCAAGTGAAGTTGGAGCGAGAGAGCGAGCTCCGAATCGAAGTTGGCAACGACTCTCCTCTCCGCCTCCGCCTCCTCAACGGCACCGCTGAAATCTTCGGCACCGAGCTCCCTCCCCAAATCTGGCTCTCCTTCCCTCCCAGACTGAAATTCGCCGTAATCGAACTCTCTTTTTTCTCTTATTTCTATATTGATTCGTCATTTCTTTTAAGTAATTAACTCTTCTTCTCTTTCAAAAAAAAAAAAAAAAAGGTTTTCACTTGGTACGGTGCCACCATTGAAATGGACGGCTCAACTGAAACTGACTACACTGCTGATGAGGTATTTAATTTCGCCGTTTTTTTTTTGGTATTGGATGATTGAGAAAGGTAGCAATTGCAAGATTTATTTTATTATTATTATTATTATTATTATTTTTGGTTGACATTGGATGATTGAGGAAGGTAGTAATTGCAAGATTTTTTGATCTTTTTCTTTTTTGCGGGCAGACACCTATGATCAGCTACGTGAATGTGAACGCCATTCTGGATGGTCGAAGAAACCGTGCTAAAGCTTCTTCATCCTCCGATGCTTCCAATTCTTCTCTTCAGGTACTTCTTTTTGTTGTCATAAGTTCACAATCTAGGATTAGAGAGTCATTTTGATTGGGGTGGAGATGAGTTCGCGATTGTGCATTTGGTTGAATATGAACTGTTTGGAGTAAATTATAAGTGTAAAAACTTGAAATGGGTTCGGAAAAATATATCAATATGGATGTTGTTTCGTTTCTCTCGAAATTCTCTGCAATTTAAAAAAAAAAATCTTCTCATTTCGACTTGAAATAATGAAGTGAGACTTTTAAAGTTTCAGTTGGATATGTAAATGGTGGAATTAAGTTTACTTTTGAAAAAAAAAAAAAAAGTACAAAAAACAGTTGGAATTGTTTGGTTGGAGCGAATGTGCAAACATCACCAAGTTTTCAATTCAATCTGTGGTCCTGTGTGTTTAGGCTCCCAGGGTGATTGTTGTGGGACCTACTGATTCCGGGAAGAGCACCTTGTCAAGAATGCTTCTTAGCTGGGCAGCTAAACAGGGTTGGAAGCCAACTTTTGTGGACTTGGATATTGGGCAAGGATCTATAACAATCCCTGGATGCATTGCTGCTACCCCCATTGAAATGCCTATCGAGCCAGTGGAAGGAATTCCTCTTGAAATGCCTCTGGTTTACTTCTACGGACACACGACTCCTAGGTAACTGATCTCGAGTTCGGTCCGTTTTTCTACGGTTGTGTCAGTCGATCAATGCTGTGAGATTTCTTAAGAATTGGTTTTATTTGACAGTAACAATGTAGAGCTATACAAGGTGCTTGTAAAGGAGCTTTCTCAAATGCTAGAGAGACAATTTGCAGGTAATGCTGAAGCTCGAGCTGCAGGCATGGTGATAAATACCATGGGATGGATAGAAGGTGTAGGCTATGAGGTATTTAACTTCCCAAACTTCTTTAGTTAGATATTTTTTTGGACCTGTTTCCCTGAATGATATTTTTTGTGGTATTTCTATCTGCAGTTACTTCTTCATGCGATTGAGACATTCGACGCCAACATTATATTGGTTCTCGGTCAGGTAGATGCCTTTAAAATTTTTTTTTTCCTCCTGGATCTGATTCTGTTTTCTTGCAAAATAGTTTATCCTCTACATTCTTATGAACTTGTGAAAAAGTCTGAGAAGCTATAATCGTCTCAAGTATGATGTATTCCTGTGTACAACGTTTATAAGTAGTAGAGAAAAGTAGTTTATCACCATTTCTATTTATTTTCATATGGATCGTTTACCATATCATATGCTTTTATTGTTGATACTTGGTTATTAATTTGTTCAGTTTTCATGCATGCGAAATTGATAATCTGTCAACTGTTCATTGTGTTCTTATTGTTCCCAATTTAGGTCTCAACCGCTTTATGCTTGTGAACCACCTAGGGATTTAAGAATGTGGATTATTTAATTAGGCTTCTATGAAATTACAGATTTTCTTCAAAATTCCATTTCAGGAAAAGCTTTGCAGTATGCTTAGAGATGTCCTAAGGAAGAAGCCCAATGTGGATGTTGTGAAACTTCAAAGGTCAGGTGGTGTTGTATCTAGGAATGCCAAATTTCGTCAGAAGGCCAGGAGTCACAGGATAAGGGTAAGTATTTGAGAACTTGAGGGTTTTTTTTAAAAAAAAAAAAAAAAAAAAAAAAAAAAAACTATTTTATCGTTCATGTTGCCTAAACCAATTAATATCATCTTATAGTATGCTAACAGATATTAACCCCAAGGGGTTGGCTCAGTGGTGAATCACTTGGACTTAGTGCCTCATGATGCATTAGGTCTAAGGTTTGATTAGGACTTTTCGGTTTAAATTGGTGCTTTATCATTGGAGAAAGCTAGACGGCTAGAAAGTAAATTTCAGTTGGAGGAGATCAAAAAAGCAGTTTTCAGTTGTGATAGAGACAAATGACCGGGTTCGGATGGATTTACAATGGCTTTTTTCCAGGATTGTTGGGATATTGTGAAAGGAGATATCCTTAAGGTCTTTGAGGAATTTTTAAAAAATGGTCTGGTTTGCTCATCCATGAACCATACTATTCTTTGTCTTATTCCAAAAAAGATGGATTCTAGAAGTGTGAAGGATTATAGACCCATTAGTCTTGTCACGGGCGTCTACAAAATATTGGCAAAGGTTTTAGCCAATAGATTGAAGGAGGTACTTGGCGACACGATTTCCATGACACAAGGAGCTTTTGTGAAGGACCGGCAGATTTTAGATGTGGTATTGGTGGCGAATGAAGCAGTGGAAGAATATCGATCCAAAAAGAAAAACGGATTGGTATTTAAGGTTGATTTCGAGAAGGCCTATGATCATGTTAGATGGAGCTTCTTGGACAAGGTGCTGGAATAGAAAGGATTTGGTAAAAGATGGAGAAAATGGATCTGAAGGTGTTTGCAATTAGCTAATTTCTCAATAATGGTTGATGGAAAGCCAATGGGTCATTTTGGGGCTACAAGGGGTCTTAGACAATGAGATCCATTATCTCCTTTCTTGTTCACTTTGGTGGCGGATGTCCTTGGTAGACTCATGGATAAAACTGTGGAGGAGAGAAGGGTAAAAGGTTTTAAAGTTGGGAGAGATGAAGTTTCTGTTTCACTTTTACAATTTGCTGATGACACTTTGTTTCTATTGGAGACAGGTAGACAACGTCAAAAATGTAAATTGTCTCTTGAAGTTTTTCATGGTTTGTTCGGGATTGAAGATAAATATGGGAAAAAGTACTTTGGCAGGAATTAATATGGAAGAGAATTTGCTAGATGGTTTGGCCTCAGAGTTGGGTTGCAAGGTTGCAAAATGGCCATTAAAATGCTTGGGTCTTCCTTTGGGGGGAAATCCAGTTTCATTAGAGTTTTGGTCACCGGTGGTTGAAAAAGTCTCCAAGCGGCTGGATGGTTGGAAGAAGGGTTTTCTTTCAAGGGGAGGGAGAGTGACTTTGATTCAATCTGTTCTTGCTAGTTTACCGATATACTACATGTCAATTTTCAAAATGCCAGGTGCCATTGTTAACATAATTGAGAAGATGATGAGAAGTTTCTTATGGGATGTTCAAGAAGGAGGAAGAAATAGAAGTTTAGTGGCGTGGGATCTAGTTACAAGAAGTAAATTGTAAGGAGGTTTGGGCTTGGGAAATTTGAAAAAGAAAAATTTTGCTCTTTTAGGAAAATGGCTTTGGAGATTCCCTTTAGAGCAAGATTCACTTTGGGTAAGATTCAATAAGAGTAAGTACGGGATTCAAACTAACGGATGGGATTCCAATATTGTTACAAGAGGGTCCTTTAGAAACCCTTGGAAATCTATATCTCATGGACTTCATGTTTTTTCTTGACAATATCTCATGGAAAGTGGGTGTGGGGAATAGGATTTTGTTTTGGAAAGATAAGTGGTGTGGTAACCAATCATTTGAGTCTTCTTTCCCTAGGTTATTCTCTCTTTCTGCCATTCCTAATGCTTTCATTTCAGATATTTTTTCCTTGAATGATAATATTGACTTAAATTGGGATTTTGGGTTTAGAAGGGATCTAAACGATGGGGAAACAGAGAAGTTGAGTTCCTTGGTGCAATTATTAAATTATTTCTCCCCTAATTCTATGTCTCCTGATTGTAGAATTTGGGTGGGCAATAACTCGGGGTTTTCTTGTAAGTCATTCTTTGAGTCACTAGTCGGAATGGAGGGTTGTCCAAATTTTGAACCTTTTCGATTTATATGGAAATCTGGTGTTCCCTATAGGATTAAAGTGTTTGCTTGGCTGGTTTTTCATGGAAAATTAAACACTTGTGACTTGGTTCAGAGAAGGAATCCTCATTTGGCTCTTTCACCTTCCTGTTGCGTGATGTGTAAAGAAGAGGGAGAAACATTGGATCATTTGATGCTTCACTGCAAGGTGGCTAGAGGATTGTGGCAAAAAGTATCAACTGAAGCAGGTTTTTTGTGGGCATTCCCGGCTAATTGTAGATCTATGATGATCGAAGAGATGGTGGGTTTGGGCTCCAATAAGATGGCTGAAGTGCTTTGGAAGTGTCTGGTGCTTGCTGTGCAGTGGAACATACGGATCGAGAGGAATTCAAGAATTTTCAATGAAAAAGAAAGTGGGGTGGATGATATATTTGAAAAGGAAAAATTTTCAGCTTCGTTATGGGCATCAATGGATAAAGCTTTCAAGAATATTCCTTTTTCTCTGATTGTGCAAAATTGGAAGGATGTGATAGGAAATTAACTAGAATGGGATAGTTACGATCTGTCCTGGTTATTATTCTTATTTACGAGGATACCTTTTCCTCTTTCCCTTGTAATTGATTTATATATCAATAAAAGGGGTTTTTCCTATTAAAAATGAAAAAATAGGTTCGATTAGGACTTAGATGTCTCATTGTTTTTGTAATTTTTTTTCTTAAAGATTTATGTTTACTTTTCTTATTAATTAATTTCAGAATTGGCATCCAAGTCTTTATGCCTGTCTTGTCTTCAGCGCTCTGTACCGAGTCCCAAATCCAGTATTTATGTCTACTTTTCTTATTAATTGAATTCGGAATTTGGCATCCAAGCCTTTATGCCCGTCTTGTCTTTAGCCCTCTGCACCACGTCCCAAATCCAGAACTATCCATCTGCTTTCTAAGAACTTTTTGTAATTGTTCTTTTGATTGCTGAAGTTTGTTGGTTTTTTGCCAGATTGCTTCTCAGAACAGGGTTTTTTTTTAATAAAAAACTTGGAGTCGTATAGGATATTGATCTTTGTATTGTATTTGAGCTTGGATTATTAGTGTATTTGATCGTCACCTAGTTTCAATTAGCAAGTGAAACAAGTATTCTTCTTGTTAATAGCTTATGAAACTAGGAGTGTATATAGAATTATATCAATCTACGAATTCCTTTTGACAAGGGTTATGCTGTTTTTTCTCCAGGAATACTTTTATGGCCTTGCAAATGATCTCTCCCCGCATTCTAATATCGCAAATTTCAGTGATTTATCAGTTTATCGAATTGGTGGCGGGCCACAGGCACCACGTTCAGCTCTGCCAATTGGTGCAGAGCCTGCCGCAGATCCAACGAGATTAGTCCCTGTTAATATCAACCAGGATTTGCTCCATTTAGTTCTTGCTGTTTCATTTGCGAAAGAACCTGATCAAATTATTTCAAGGTAATTATTGTTGCTTTATGGATCTGCAAATATACCCTGTAAACTATTTAGCAATTTATCCGCTCAATACATTATACTATCTTGCAAAATAAGGTTTTAGTTTAAACTCTAAAGTACACATATCAAGTTGGGGGATGTCCCTATCCCCACTACATGCCTCGCCATAGGAGGATTATAATGAGTTCTGGTGTCCTGCCAATCTCCATGTGTGTTATAGAGATGCAATTTTGATAAAATGATATCATTACAATGAGTAGATGGTAGGCTTTTTCAGAACAAAGTCCATCGATTTATTCAAAAATCTTTCTTGTTATATGCTGTCATGTAGTTGGTCACTTTGTTTTCTTGTGCAGTAATGTTGCCGGGTTTATTTACATCACTGATATTGACGTTCAAAGGTTAGGATTTTTAGCTTTAATGTCTTATTATAAGCACCTATTGAATTCTGGTTTTGTTGGACTTATCAGTATGCGACACATTACAGGAAGAAAATCACGTATCTTGCACCATCTGCCGGCGAACTTCCAAGCAAATATCTGATTGTGGGAACCTTGACATGGCTCGAAACATGAAGTATCTAGGACATAGTTCGTGACTTTCCCCGGATAATCATAGAATAGCTGATGAGCATTACAAGAGTCTACTGTTGTACATTACTTTCGGCGTGTGCCAGTAGTGCTAAAGATCAAATGCCTTTTACATCACATTTCTAGTTTAACTATGAATTCTTGTCTAGTTTAGTGATGGAGCTGGTGCCATTAGGTAAATTATTTTGTCTCTATCGATTCTTGTATAGCAACTTTTGATTTGTGTTGTCATGAATTTGGAGGTTAAAACTGTGTTTTGTTTTTTCCAAAGAAACTTGGAAACTACACCGGTACCGTCTATTTTACTCTTACATAATAAGTTTTAGTGGCGATTTCTTGCGAATTCTCCTAAATTTTATCACGAGTCAGTCTCTGCCAAGATTGTTTGAGCAAAAGCCTTGTTGTTTTGGATCGAAGGTATATGATTTAGCACATTCCTTTTCTTCTTGAAATCGAAGACCTCGAGGAGGAGCAGTATGGCGATTGGCTGGCCTTGCCGGCTTGAAATTTGGCTGAAAGAAACGAAGTTAAAAAATAATTTTCTTTCTGTTTCTTGTGGATAAATTTTGTTTAACCTTTACTTAGAATTATATTGCAAATCAAATTCTACCGTGTGAGAAAATAGAGATGGAGGAAAACATGTTAATTATTTCAAAACATATCAGATTACAATATACGTTCTAGATATTTGTTTCTGATGTTGAGAATTCTTTACTCTTTGCACACACATATATATATATATATATATATATATATTTATATAGAAATATGAGATGAGATTCCTTGTAAAGTTAATTATGTGTTCCTATGATGAATACATGAATTACATAATTGCATATCTTATTACACAAGAACAAGCAGGTGCACATGCCCTCCTGCTGATGTTGCTGACTTGTTGTACATAAGACATTTACACACGCACAAAAAAGTCCAATAAGATATAAATTAAATGATTTTAAGTTAAAGATTTGAATTAATTAATAAACAAAACATATCTACGTAGAATTGTTCATCTAACACCCTTTACATGATTGCTAAAGAGCTCCATTGTATATTTTTAAGCTATGCTTTTGCTTAACAATAATTGAACCTGAAACTAAATTGTTTTTAAATAAAAATTTCATATAATATAGTCTGCTAACATTTCCGTACATAAAAGTTGTCAGGATATATTATAACATGTTGATATTTTCTGTTATTATCAATAGACTATTTTTTTTTTAAAAAAATTGTTAATTAGAAAAGAAACAATTTAACATGTTCAGATTTGCCATATTATCAATAGACAAAAATTTTTACTTTTCCATTTGATTGCAAAAATAAAAATAAAATTTGGTAATACTCTTATTATTTTCATATTCTTTAATCTCATAACAAAGAATATTTCTATAAATATAACATAATTAGATTATTTATATCAATTTCTCTTAATCATTCGCTCATAATTTATTCTATTATTACCGACCTAAATATTAATAGTCAAACTTTAAATGAGAATTTTTACAGAGAGTAATATAATTTGAACTTAAATAGACGAACGGATGAAAATTTTCTATTTTTCTATATTCAGAAATGAGAATAAATACAAATGTGTAGTAATTGGAGTTTGGATGGGCCATTAGAGTGATCATGAGCAAGTTTGATGTGATGTTTGGGAATATGCCAAAGGCTGTGAGAGTCAATGATGGCCTTTTCTTCTCACTCATCAGCTCTCTCTCTCTCTTCTTTCTCTCTCTTGCCCGACCTGCCCAGTTCCTCTGTTTCAAACACCCCGACCTGCCCCCACCATCGATAATGGAAAAAAGGCAAAACTTTTTCCATTTCCTCTTTCTAAAGCTGCCTCTTTTTCCACGCCTTCCTTTCCTTCCCTTTCCTCTCTCCCCTTTCTCTTTTCCGAAATCTCTCTTCACCGTTTTGACCAGCCGGGCCTGATCAAAATTTTCATCTCTTCACTTACACAAAACCTCTTTTCTCTTTTTCATTAACTTCCAGGATCAGTTCGGAGATGAGTTTTTTCAAGGTGGTTTCAAATGGGTACTGACTAACAAGAGAGACTTGGGTTTGAGTTTTAAGACTTGAGAAGATGGGAATAAGAGGTTCTGAATCTAATACTGCAAAGTTGGAAACTTGGAAGGAGATGGAGAGAAAATCAGAGGTCAATAAGAAGAAGAAGAAGGAGAAGATGAAGATGAAGAACGACAAGGATGGTTCAGTGGAGGAAACTGGGTGTTGGGTTAAGTTCAGTTTCAGGAGTTGCATGCCTTCAAGATCAAAAGTTGATAGCTTCATGAGTGGTACCAGTGCTTCTTATGGTAAAGTCAATTCCTTTGTATTTCGTTTTCTCGGTTTTTGTTGTTTCAAATGAAATTTTTTTCCTTTGTGTTCTTTTTGTGAATTTTTGGTATCTAATTTAATTGAAGAGGCATGGCAAAATGTTTTTTGAGCTGAAAATGGATCTTTTCCTTTTTTATATTTTTTTATTTTAATGTTTTTTTGTTGATTGTTCGGTCTAATATGGCAAGTTCTGTTGTTTTGTGATGGAGAGATAGCTAACTAAAGGTTAGAGCTGCAACGCTTTTATGAGATTACCATAAAAGGAATTTCTGGTAGTTTTTGAAGAGTTTACGAAAGTTCTAGCTAAATCTAAGGGAACCGTTTTGTTTTGTATTTTTTTGTTTTGTTTTGTTTTTGTTTTTGTTTTTGTTTTTTTTTTTTTGTAAATTGGTCAAAGTTTAAGGTATATAGGGATAGAGGATTAGCATGCCCAGATAATCCCGGGGCTGGGGATTGAGTGGTGTATCCTTGTGTGGTATATGGATCCCTGGTAAATTGGATTGCCCTTATACTCCGCCCACCGCGGTGGAGCTGACTTGCATACAAGACCTTGTCGAGGAGAACGAGCAGCGTCACCACCCTACCAAATGACCGGGTGGTTATCCAAGGGAGCCTTATTGCTTAAACTGTGACACTCTTAATTGCACCCTTTGACATGCATATATGCAGGGTCGTAGCATCACTCTATTTGTAAGTACGGTTTTTATGGAATGGGTTTTTTTTTTTTTTAAGGTACATCTTTAATTGGTCCCTATCTGTTGTCAAGTAGTTCCAAATAAATTGCATGGTCATGACTTGCAGAAATGGCTCCTCCGGTTTAAAACCATGCAGCACTTATTATAGAGGTCCATGAAGTGGAAAGCTATCAATGTTATGTCTTTTTCACTGAACATTTTATATGTTTATTAAGTTAATCTTTTAGTTTTTTATTTTATTTTATTTTATTTTTTCTAGTTGGTAAATCTACTAATGAGAAAAATAGAGATCAAGAAGTTACCCCAGTTGGATCATCAACAACAACCAGTAACATCGAAAGCACTTTAACCACGCCCGATTTCAGCGAGGAGCTGAAGGTTGCTTCTCAGCTCCGAAAATTCACATTCAATGACCTTAAGTTAGCAACTAGGAATTTCAGACCCGAGAGTCTTCTTGGTGAGGGTGGGTTTGGTTGTGTTTTCAAAGGTTGGATCGAAGAGAATGGAACTGCCCCTGTAAAACCTGGTACAGGACTTACCGTAGCGGTGAAAACTCTTAACCATGATGGACTTCAGGGTCATAAAGAATGGCTTGTATGGATTCTATTCATCCTTTCTTTCTCTGTGTTTTGCTTTATTTGTACTTATTTTGTTTACTGTACCTTTCGTTCATATCATGATTTCTGTGTCTTGCATTTCAGGCGGAAATTAATTTTCTTGGTGACCTTATCCATCCCAATTTGGTTAAACTGATTGGTTTTTGCATTGAAGAGGATCACAGATTATTGGTTTATGAGTTCATGCCACGAGGAAGCTTGGAGAACCACCTTTTTAGAAGTACCTAACTGAACCTTTCTGCTTCTTTACTTTTTCGCATCATACTGGACTTTTTTTCAATTGCAAAAAAGTTTTAACATTTTAATAGCAAATCATATATCAAAGATAGAACATTCATTTAGACATCAAAAAGCTTTTGGAGATGACTCGACAAAAGGTATATCCGGAAATTGGAATGGTGGTATTATGAGTAGCCAGTGATAGAGCAGGTCTTAGTAGAAACAGGGGTTAAAATCCATTCTAAAAATCAAAACCGGTAAAGAAACAAATTACTCTCACAGTTCTATACGTAGGTGGCAAAATCGACCATTTTGTATTAGTTCATCAAATCAGTTTTTTATATGTTCAAAAACCGTAACATGTCCAGGAAAATATTTAAATATTGGACATATTGACATGGTCATATGCATTTGGTAATTTATTGGTACTCGGTTCTTGAACTTTAATGTTCTCTGGTTGTGACCATGTTATTTGTAGAAGGGTCGGTGCCACTTCCTTGGTCTATCAGGATGAAAATTGCATTTGGTGCTGCAAAGGGGCTTGCTTTTCTGCATGAAGAAGTTCAAAGGCCAATAATATATCGCGATTTTAAGACGTCGAATATCCTATTAGATGCGGTAAGTGATTATTATGAGTGAAAACGGTTCCTCCTTTTTTTTTGTTTTTTTTTTTGAATCCTAATCTGAAAAGTGAAATTATTTGTAGGATTACAATGCTAAACTGTCGGATTTTGGACTGGCTAAGGATGGTCCGGAGGGAGATAAGACACATGTCTCAACAAGAGTTCTGGGAACCTATGGTTATGCAGCACCAGAGTATGTGATGACCGGTGAGTTTCGCTGCTATTTTTTTCTCACTGCAATTAGCAGCCAGTGTGATAAAATCTTCAAGATATTTTTCTTGGCATTTTTCTTCTCTGTCGTTGTCAAGAAATCGGAATGATTAGATGCCTTACTGAGAACGTCTTTCCTTAGGATCAATTTATACTTTCGGAGCAATTATTTAGGCGGACGAATTTGAAAGTTGACTTTCTGCCATTAATATGAAGACTTGCTAATTGAGTCGTTTTCATCTTTATTTCAAGTTTAGGTTGACTAATAAATGCACTTTAGTTATGACTTGGTTTTGCTTAAAACCTAATAAGTGTGTTGGTCTAGGGCATCTGACATCGAAAAACGACGTGTATGGTTTCGGGGTAGTGTTGCTAGAAATGCTAACTGGCCGAAGGTCCATGGATAAAAATAGACCAAATGGGGAGCATAACCTTGTGCAATGGGCAAGACCACTACTTGGAGACAAGAGAAGGTTCTACCGGTTAATGGACCCTCGTTTCGAAGGTCATTTTTCGATCAAGGGTGCACAAAAAGCTCTTCAGATTGCTGCTCACTGTCTTAACCGTGACCCAAAAGCTAGACCCTTGATGAGTGAAGTTGTCGAGGCCCTAAAACCTCTGCCAAAACTGAAGGACATGGCCAGCTCTTCCTATTATTTCCAATCTATGCAAGCAGCTGCTCGGTCCAAGTCCATGCCAAATTCCAAGAATGGCATTAGGACACCGCCAACATTTGCGCCAAGGAAAGGAACCCCAACGAGGACCTTGTCGAGCCAAAATAGCGCTCAAGCTTCTCCCCAACACTACCCTGGTCAATCACCAAACCTCAGAATAACAAAGAAGAACGATGGCAGCCATATTTCTGCACCTCCATTGTCTTAATTTTTGCTGCCCTCGGGCCTCATCTTCATGTTGCGTCCCGTCCTCAACAGCCATCCATCGGTTCTCTGAAAATTTGTGTTTTTCGCCGTGCATCATTCCCACCCATTCACTGGCCGAGTAAATTGGAGGAACAACCAGCCTCAGCGACCCGTGAATGATGTGGCACGTTGCATCTAGTCATTTACTGGTTCCCAAATATCAAAAATCTGTAGTTGTATACTCTGGCAGATGTTTTGTAATCTTTTACCTTTCACTAGTAGTAAGGACTAAGGTTATGTAGCTGGACATTGATGTTTCAATCCAGTTTGTGTAACATATAGTGATTTATGCAATTATATAATCTTGTTTAATAATGCTGCTTTTACCTCAATTCCTCTAGCTCCATCCAACCAGCTGCACTAGCACTGTTCACTTTTACAAATTTAATGACAGTTATATCCAAATGAGATTTAAAAAATTGAAAAAAAAAAAAAGGGTAAAAAAATGATTAAAGTGGTGACAGAAAGTGTCTTGCATTTCCCTGGAAACGGAAGAGTCAACAAACAGCTACTATGCTTGGTTAGCAAAACATTGACTCAAGCCAGCTGGTCTCTGCTGATGCAAAAGACAGATGGCCTTTTTTTCTTTTGGCTGAACCAGATTTTTTTAGAGAGAGAGAGAGAGAGAGATATGAGGGTTAGTTGAACTTTTTCAACCCCCTGGCTCCCATAGAAAAAGAGAGGTATTGTCATACTTGGACTTTTAGAGCGGTTTTTTGTTTTCCACGTTGGTTGAACTTTTTATTGCCACTTTTGTCAGTTTTGATATAAATATATATATATATAT
This sequence comes from Ficus erecta, assembly GCA_008635985.1. Taxonomy (NCBI): domain Eukaryota; kingdom Viridiplantae; phylum Streptophyta; class Magnoliopsida; order Rosales; family Moraceae; genus Ficus; species Ficus erecta. The sequence continues at coordinate 1,696,660 of BKCH01000009.1, forward strand.
ATATATATGTATTGAAAAAAAAGAGAAAATTTTAAAGCTCAAACAACAAAAATGACAATTTGTAAACGATTGAAAAAAAAAAATGATAAATTGATCATAAACCAAGAATGACACAAGTAGTAGTAACATGAAATCTCTTGAGCTCAAATTTTAAATTTAAGGCACATCAATTTAACATTGTATTAGAGATTCTCAAGCACATTCTTAAAGGAAATGAAAAAAATAATCTATTAAACCTTGCATATTAGTTTAATATTGTATTAGAGATAATCAAGCAAATTCTTTAAAAAAAAAAAAATACTACTACTACTACTAAACGTATGAAGACTTCAATTTGGCAAAAAATTCAGCTTTGTGGTGCTTAAAGTAGGCTCGGATTCGAAGCTCCATATTGGAGGTGTCCGTCATCAAAATCTTATCATCTTGTTATTTCTTCTCCCTTTCATTTCTCTCCACCGTTGTCTTCAAATCTACTTCTGCCTTCTTCTTCTCCCTTTCATTTGCTCATTCCAAGATTTTCAGTTCCCATTCTTGGGCGAGAGCTTTGCGCTTCTCAGTCTCGCATGCTTAACTATTGAATTCACGATCCATTTGGCTCTCAAGTCCCGACCTAAGTTTTTCATATCAGTTTTTGTCTTTTTTTTTTTTTTTTTTTTCTTAAAAGTAAATAAAAATTATAACTAGTTTTTGAAAAATTCAATTTCAAACCGGTGTTCCAGCAGGCTGAAAACAATTCAGAGAAACATATGCTCCAAGTATCAACAACGGCCTTGCATTTCTTTCGTGATTCTTTTTTGGTATTGTTTCCGATAGGCCTTTTAGCAATTGTTCATCTTCAGGTTGATCAAGATTGGAGCTCGGAGAAATCAGTGTTTGAGGAACTTCTGAAGGAGAATACGGGCTTGGAGAGCCATCGGCGGAAGCTTGTGACTTGCCACTTCACACTGTGTTGCAATATTTCCCAGCAATGATCAAATGTGAAATTTTTGTTCTCAAGCTGATTATACAACAGTTTTGCTTGAAGAACCAGGAAATGGGTTGCAAAATTAGCCATCAAATCAAAAACAAAGTACAAAATTAGAGATCGATACCCGGAAGGCATTGATGTTGAGATACTGTCGTTTTGATGATTAAACTACAAACGAGATATGAATGTTTCTCCATATTAAAAACGACATGTCATTTTTTATAAATGAACAACGATTAAGGAGCTGACTTGTAATGCATTCATGAGTCATTATTTTTTTTCACTGGACTCAAACTCATGTGTTTGTTTATTCATGTACACTTCAAGATGGTAAGAGTTTAACTTGCACAAAAATTGTCAAACTTACCTTATTATTCCAAAGTTAATTTTGTTCGTTTGGAAGAGAGGAAATACCTCTACATTACTGTAAACGTAATTTAATTATCACACAAACTAACATAATTTTAGTGAAGCAACTCAGTAGTATCGGAAGCCACCAAAAAAAAATAAAAAAATAAAAAAGAAAAAGAAAAAAAGGCAGTCTGTAATGGGTTATTGCATAACAGTTTAATTTCTTTTTTGAAATTTTTATTAGATAAAATCCTTTAAGTTAAGGATTTGAACTAAGAACACCCTTTTATCTTTTAAGTGAAATTATTTGCACCGACTGACAAAGGAGTGGCAAAACAAAGGGAAAATCAGAAAAGAAATCAGATATATCAACGGAGCCCCGCTCCCCTGCTTCCAGACATTCGTACAACTAACCACCAAAAAAAAAAAAAAAAACAGAGAGAGAGTGAGAGAGAAAAGAAAAGAAAAGAAAAGAAAAGATTATAGTAAACTTCTTCCAAGTCAATATAAATAAATAACTTTCTCATTAAAGCCTCGCCCTTCTCTCTCGAGTCTTGGCTTCAATTCTCCTCGTTGAGACAACAAGGTAAGACCTTGCAACGACCCTCTTCTCTTACTTGCTTTCCAAGAAATCATGAATATGTTTGAGAAACTCTGCAAAATGGAGGAAACAAACAAGTTCTTAACTTTTTTTTTTGTTTATTGTTTTTGCTGAAGAGACATTATTGTTTAACTTGTGATTTGGGTTTGTCGTCTTTGAAAGTGCAACGAACCCTTGAATGATATTTTCTGCTGGGTCATCATTTGTTCCAATGGTTTTTGACTCCTCGCTTTTTTCTTTTTTTTCATTTTAAAATTTTTTTGGCTTCTTTTCAAGCCTGTATATTTTAGTTCGAGGTCAATATTTCATTTTTTTTTTCTCCTTCGTCCTCTTTTTTGGCAGCCATATTTAAGATGACGAGTCTGCACAACGGTGGTTTTTTTTTTTTTTTTTTTTTTTTGTATTTTTTTTTTAAAACTTCGGGTTATAATGGATTTAAACTTCACCCAGTGCTAGTATCACCATTTATTAGAGTTTAAGAGCAAGGAAATAAAGTTTTATACGTATAGTTATACTATTAAAAAAAAAAAACTGTAAATATTAGTTTGAGCAAAGGGGTACGTGTGCTGGTTTGAGCCTTTTGTTACTGATAAATTTCATCTTCTATTGATGCTTATTTTTCTCTTTTCTTTTAGATTGTTCTTTGTGATTTGATCACTGTGTACTGTGTTTACATTTGACCAGAGCTGTTTTGTTTTATAAGTGTGGAGATACTAACTCATCAATACCACCAAATTATGTAGAGAGTTGAAGCATGGGACAGACACTCGGTTGCATTCAAGTGAAGCAGTCGAAAGTGGCAGTGAAGGAGCAATTCGGGAAGTTCGACGAGGTGCTTGAGCCAGGCTGCCACTGTTTGCCTGGGTGCCTCGGATACAGGATAGCTGGTGAACTCTCCTTGCGCGTGAAACAACTCAATGTCCGGTGCGAGACCAAGACCAAGGTTGTTTTGCTTCTTTTAATTTTGTTTTCCCCTAATTATGTTACTCATGGTTAAATTAAAGGAAATCTGAACTTGCCCTTTTCGGTTAAGATTATGTCGGATACAAAATGTGATACATGACATAACATTTCTTCGCAAGCACTTAAGATTTATACAAGTCATAAGGTAGATAAATGTACCAAGGAAATATTAACTTATTGCCATAAGAATTCATGTACAACTTACATTCTTTGTCCTCTTTTTTGTAGTTTACAAAATGTGATTTGATGTTAGGAGGTGATCGGGTCTAATTTGGTGTTGAATTTGTAGGATAACGTCTTTGTTAACGTGGTTGCTTCTATCCAATACCGTGCGTTGCCGGAAAAGGCAGCAGATGCTTTCTATAAGCTCTCCAATGTCAACTCGCAGATCCAAGCCTATGTTTTCGATGGTACGTCAACGTGTTTTTGGCGCTATGAGATTGTAGATCCAAAACCACATTTGTAAGAACAAGGAAAAACCTTGCTTACCACTAGAGGCGTTCTAGACCAATTGCTTGACTAAGACAGCTTATATTGTTCTTCAGTTATCAGAGCTAGTGTCCCGAAACTGGAACTGGATGCTGTCTTCGAACAGAAAAACCACCTAGCAAGGTCTGTGGAAGAGGAGCTTGAGAAGGTAACACATTTACAGAATCGTTAAATAGCCGTCGGTTTATTTCGAGACATCAGAATCTAACCAATTTACATTTGCAGGCCATGTCTACTTATGGTTATGAAATAGTCCAGACCCTCATTGTGGATGTAGAGCCTGATGTTCATGTGAAGAGATCTATGAACGAGATAAATGCAGGTAAATAGATTACCATAAAAATGGCGATCGAGTTTAATTGGGTGATTGCACGGTTTTGCTTCAACACCTTAAAACACGACTCTCTGTCTAATTACAAGCACCACTTTATTGCGGTTCGCCATTTGTGATGATAGCTGCTAGACAGAGGTTGGCAGCAAATGAGAAGGCCGAAGCAGAGAAAGTATTGCAGATTAAGCGAGCGGAGGGAGACGCGGAGTCCAAATACCTGGCGGGGATTGGCATAGCTCGCCAGCGCCAGGTCGTTGTTGATGGTTTGAGGGACAGCGTTCTGAACTTCTCCGAGGCTGTTCCTGGAACATCAGCCAAGGATGTCATGGACATGGTTCTGGTGACTCAGTACTTTGACACCATGAAAGAGATTGGGGCATCCTCAAAGTCATCTTCCATCTTCATCCCACACGGGCCTGGCGCGCTGAAGGACATTGCTTCGCAGATTCGGGAGGGTCTCCTTCAAGCCAATGCTGCTTAAAATTAGGGGGAAAACTCTTTGGCTGGACTTGGCAGATGCTTTTCTGCTGAGGTTTCTTTTTTAGTGTTAAGTGAATTTGGTTTTCTGAGTTCTCGTGGTACACAGAACCTCCTTTGTCTTGGGGACTTTTTTCTCCTCTCTACGAGACGTCAGTCGCAAAATAGTTTTTAATTGGAATTCAAATTTTTCATTTTAATTTTTATCTCTTTTTAAAAAGTCAACAAAAATTATAATCAATTTTTAAAAAATCAACTAATTTTAACTTAAAAATTTCATCCCCAACTAACGAATTAAATGTAGGCTTACTAGGTGAAATGCCATTTTCAGTTGGATGGAATTTGAGACTCAAAAAATTGGTTGTTATTCAAATTTATGGATAAGATCATTGACTTTTGCTTATCTTATATGATATAACTACGTACGTATCTATAATCTAGAACTACTTTTGCATATCTTCTATGATGTAACTGCCTACGTATCTATAATCTAGAACTATATTATAAAAGAAAGTTGTGTTTTTGACATTATTAAAAAAATTTGATCTCTTCATTTTATCTTTTTCTATACTTTTTTTTTCTATTTCTTTTTTTGTTGATTTGTTTACCTCTTTCTTTCTTTTATTTTTTATTTTTTTACTTTTTCTCCTCAAAAGTTTTACATATTTATAATTGGTTCATTTAAAATACTTTTAATTTTTTTAATTTATCCCTTTGTAAAATTACTTTTTCCAAATATATATGTCTCCACAAATTTTTTTTTAACTATTCTTCAAATTGTTATATTCCCTTTTAATCATTAATTTCTTGATTATGTTAAACTCTTTCGGAGATGATAAATATATTAAGAAAAAATATTGATTTCTTAAAAAATTTAACATCTACTAATTCTTACATAAAAAAAACATTAACATTAACATTAACATTTGTTTTTTTTTTTTTTTTTTGAAAAAAAATCAACACATTAAATCCACACTTGCGAGTAACAAGTATACATATGTTGCTCTACTATACGTAGAAACAGTATTCATAACCTCACGAGGGTTATCATAGGCTACCCTTTTTTTTATATACGATAGCAATACACAGCTTTGTTTTCATTATTTATTTCAATTTGGGTCCGGTATTCAAACTTTACATCTTATATTGTAGTCAGGTATAAAGTTATCCCCAGACAAAACTTGCAACCACAGCAATACACAGCTTCTGTCTCTATATTCTGAAGATTCTGATTTTCTTATGTTTATAATTTGCTTGGTTACTTAAAAGTCCAAAGAAAATGGAAAAGCCAAAAAAAGTAATTAATTGAACAAGGCTCTTCATGGATTCTTGGAGCAGAATCTTGTAGAGGTTTTTCGATGGTTTTTGTCATATATCGTTAGCAGAAAATAAGAAAACAGATTCACCTGCTAATAATTTGTTTTTACTTTTGTTTACTTCTGATTGTCTTGTGTTAAAAAATTGGTGACAAAATATACAAGGAATACTGTCTTTTACGTGAAGTTTCGTCTTGTGGAAACCATACGATTACCTAATAAAACGAGAGAATATTCTAATCTCTATCTTGTGCCAGTTGCTATAGATACACAACTACAGATAAAAGAATATTATCTTATCCCACTTGACTTCTGGATTTATATTAGGGATACATTGTGTTGTAGGGAGACGTTGACCTTTTTTTTTTTTTTTTTTTAAATTTTTGAAGGGCTATGATGGCTTGAATTTTCTTAGAATCTGCTCCGACAGGTTCTATTGACAATGATGATATAGCTTTATTGGTCTAGTTATTTCAGTTTTGTTGTGTTTCGTTTTGTTTTTTAAAATAAAGGCCCCGAAAACAGATAATATCGACGGAGGTACCAGACAAGGTAGGCTTCTCCGTCATCCATGCTTAAGGGCAAGCAAAATTTTTGCTCCTTAACAGTATTAATACCTGTTTGTCAAACTCATTACAGCCTCGTTTCCGGCTTCTTTATCTCTGTGATATCTTGAAAATCTGTTGGTATCTCTCAGAAAGATTTCCTGTTGTGATCTCTTCTTTTATTATCATGGACAATATCTAGTAGAGTATTTGATTTTGGTTCAATTTTTTCTCAAGTCAATAACTAATCTGATATGTACTGTTGGATTTATTTAGAGTCGAGATCGGATAGAAATGGGCAATCTCTTCTGCTGTGTACAAGTCAAGCAATCTTCAGTTGCCATCAAAGAGAGATTTGGAAAGTTCAATGATGTGCTTGAGCCAGGATTTCACTGCCTACCTTGGATTTTGGGATCCCGACTTGCTGGCCATCTCTCGCTCCGGTTGCAGCAGTTAGATGTGCGTTGCGAGACCAAAACAAAGGTTTGCCTATCTTGGACAGTCGCTTTACAAGAAAGCTATATTATGTACCATTTGCGGTTCTTAACTACATATGATGTATGCTCTAATGATAATTCTGATGTAGGATAATGTTTTCGTCACTGTTGTTGCATCTGTACAATATCGTGTTCTCATCGACAATGCTAGTGAGGCTTTCTACAAACTTAGCAATCCCCGTACCCAAATCCAAGCCTATGTTTTTGATGGTAAGATGGAAAGGAAAAGGAGATGAGAAAAAAAGAAAAATCAATACCATGAATATTGAAACAATAGTTATACATGGTTTACTTGATTGTTCACTTTATTGTTTAGTGATCAGAGCAAGCGTCCCAAAGCTAGACTTGGATGATGTCTTTGAGCAAAAGAATGAAATCGCAAAAGCTGTGGATGAGGAGCTTGAAAAGGTATTTTGAAGTCGAACGAAAGAGTCAAACTATGTCTATAAGCCAAACTGCGTAATTTCTAATGTTGTTTTTTCTCGAGTAACAGGCTATGTCTGCGTATGGTTACGAAATTGTTCAAACACTCATTGTTGATATCGAACCCGATGTCCGTGTGAAGCGATCCATGAACGAAATCAATGCAGGTGAGGGAAATCACTTGACCTTACAGAAATGCTAGTTAGTCGAATAAAATATCTTGCTACTAGTTAAAGGTAGGAAGATCCACAACATAACTTGTACCCCTTGTCTTTTGCAGCTGCAAGGATGAGGGTGGCAACTAATGATAAAGCAGAAGCAGAAAAAATCATACAGATAAAGCGAGCAGAAGGCGAGGCCGAATCCAAGTATCTGTCAGGTGTGGGCATTGCTCGGCAGCGCCAGGCAATTGTTGATGGGCTGAGAGACAGTGTGGCTGGCTTCGCAGTCAACGTGCCAGGAACCACTGCCAAAGATGTGTTGGACATGATTCTCCTCACACAGTACTTCGACACCATGAAGGAAATAGGCGGCACCTCTAAGACCTCGGCGGTGTTCATCCCGCATGGACCAGGTGCTGTGCATGACATCGCCATGCAGATTCGAGATGGGCTGCTTCAAGCATCCTCATCCGCACAGTAACATCTGTCAAGTTCCACCAGGTTCACCTTGGACGCTGAAGATGCTGTTATACAAAAGCGCTTGTGCTTTGCTTATCGTTATCTAGTTTAATTGGTTGTGTGCCTAGAAATACTTCCTTAGAAAAAGTATCATTTGTTGCTGAAATCGTAGTGGACCGAACACGGCATATGGAAAAATCTCAAGAGAATCAACAAAATTTGGAAGACATGTTCAACTCAAAAACCTCCGTAACAGGTTTCACCACCCTCTTTAACAGTGGGTGGGGCGTGTAAGAACTCGAAAAGGTATATGAAACCAAGTACATTTATTTTTACAACAAAAAAAAGAAACCCGCCAAAACAGAAGATAATGTCACGGCATTAAGCATTTGTTCCAGGAAAAAAAACAGAACCAACAATTGGAATAAAAAGAGAAGTCAGCCTTAACTCTGAAAAAGACAACTATACTAAGCCCCTCTTTCCTAGCTTAATGCTCCCTGCCACAGTGACACGGACCGATTTCTCACTCATGGCTTGAGAGCCAAAGCCAATCCAACCTTGGCGCTCTTTTCTACGGCCTTGGTGTCTACCTCCCCAGAGACAGTGAAGAATGATTTTGGCCGCCACTCATGCTGAATAAGAGCATTGACCTTGCCGAAGTTGTTCACCCGGGCCTTCACAGTGGTCAATGGGTCCAACGCATGCTGGGTTCCAACAGTGATTGTGTTGTCGTTGTTTGAGAAGCTGTGGGCTACCTCAGCACCGACAGCCGTGTTTGTGAGGAGATTGACGGTATGATAGTAGGACGCACTCAGGGTGTCACCCTTGTCATTTCTGAATCATCAAGAGAGCTTTCATCAAACTAAGAAACAGGAAAGATTTGATCCAAATTTGTAAAGTCATAACAATGTTGAAGCCGCATTAATATATGCACAACAAAGCACAAATATATCAAATTAAAGTTGGCAAAAGACAGAGTCCCATTTGGATCATAGGAAAGATTTTTTGCGAGAGAAAACAAGGTAGAAAAAAGTGGGGAAAATGATTTTTTGAAAAGTGGATTAAAAACTGGGTGCCAAACGGGCTAGATGTAATTAAAGAACTAATCCAAAGGTGATTGTTAGAGTAGGATATGCCATTATATATAACAGCTCAACATGGACATCCCATAATTGACTACACTTAACCAGCTACATGCCAACAAATGTACTCGGGGGTCGGCTGCAAACTAAAAGCTGGGACTTTTGATTTTGACGATACCAAGAACATGTAAGTTTAACAAAGGAGAAATAACATATCAGTACTCACAGGGTCAGTGAAGCAATTAGGTCTGTATTGGTAAAGCTCAATCCAGCATTGACTTTGGTGAATTGTCCAGTTTTCGAGTCAAAAGAGAGATCAGTGCCAATCGCAGCAACATTGGTTCCGAAAACACCAGAGAAGTTAACAACAGGGTTTGCTGTCAACCCAACGCTGGTGGTTATCCCTGCATAGTCATGCAGATACTGGAGCTCCACCTGTTCAAAACTACTAATTATATGGTAGTTTCACTATTTAAATTAATGAACGTCTTCCAAGCAACATAATCATGTTAGATTTATTCCTTCCACCTCGAAGAACAGAAATTCAAAATTATAACACTAATGCTACAGAAAGAAAAAATCATTACACCAAATTTACATATAACGTCACTTACCTTGCCAGACCTTTGATCAGGAAATTTGAAGCTTAAGATGGTCTTCAGCCCAGGAGCAGGTTCATCAACAGTAACAGTTGTGAAGAGCTGATAAAAGTACAGAGTGTCAGTACGGATATTGAACGAGTAGAAAATAAAAGAAATTTGATGACAAAAACGTGTGAATAATTTTCTTGTTTCATTGTCACCGATCATCCTTTTAAAGAGATGAAACACTACCTTCAAATCATACAAATTCCAAAAATACAGAGGAAAATGCAATTGAAGAACAAAGTTTTAAGTTTTAACATTCAATTGTAAATCTTAAACTACAACACAAAATAACTATTGTCAAACGTCAAAGGACCTATATAAGCCTACAAGTTGCCACAGAACTTGACCTAGATTTTACCAATTTTAAGCAGAAAACCCGCACAAAAATTTATCAACAAACCTGAAATAATGGAGGGAAGAAGATGGACAATGAAAGTGAAAAACATTGGGGGGCTTACATTGGAGCTTGTGTCGACTTTGATATCAGTTGTAATGTTCTTCTGCTTAAGCTGAGTGTTGACATCAGCCAAAAATAGCTCACCCTTCTTTGTTCCTGAGGATGTTATAGCCTACAGAAATGAAGACCACAATTATTGATCCTAGTACACGGTCAAATATCAACATAACATATTCTCATATCCGCAAAGCAAATTCATCAGAATAGTAAACTCAAATTAGGTTAAAAAAAAATCTCTGATTCTTAAAAACTGAGACCCCATTTGGTTCTCATCTCCAACCTCACTTTTGGATATCGATTACCTAATCTCATTTGTTTACACAAGTCAACTACAAAACAATCCCTCCTTTTTTCTCTCATCCATTTTCATGAAACTCAACTTTAAGTCCATAACTTTCTTATTTCAAATCGAAATGAGATACTTCTTTTTGCTAAACGCTCACAACAACGAGAACGAAACAAGATCCAAATTACCACAAAAGCCGAACGCATTTCAACTAAACATACATTTCCAAACATCCACTCATTTCCAACTAAAAAAACAACTCCAAAAATCCAACTCCAACCTATTATCCAAACGAACCTGAGACATTCTTCCAATAACCATTAAAAAACAAAAAAAAACCCCATAGATTCCTGTAGACGAAAAGCTCATTCACTTTGACAAATTACGAAATTGGTGTGATTAGACTACGAATAAAAGAAGAAAAACCAGAAAACGAGAGAAAACCTAAAGCTACGACAAACGAAATGAACTCAACTCACCACTCCAGTGGGAGAGTAGGTAGTGATGGTGAACTTGTGGTCGCTCTGGTAATCCTTGTAGAGAAGATCTACCAAACAATTAAGAGAAAAATTTGCAATCAACACCATTTCGCCGATTTAGGAGATATGAACCCTACTACACCGCAAAAAAAAAAAAGAAAAAAAGGAAAAAAAGAAAAAAGCGATTCTAGAGAGAGAAAGGGAGAGCAAGAGCTAGAGAGAGAGAGAGAGAGCACCTCTGGCTTTCTTGCCGATGTCGGTGTAGAGCCCAGGACCCTTGCCCATGGTTTTTGCAGCGAAAAAAAAAAATGGAAGATCGAAATGAAGAGACAAAAATGGGGGAAATTGAAGAACAAGGAATAGCTCGGACTAAGCAAAAATGGGGGTAATTATACGTTTGGCCAATATATATGCGGATTGAAAACCCTAATTTCGCCCTTTTTTTTTTTTTTTTCTTCTCTCCCTCTTTTTTGTTAGTCTTTTGACTTTTATTTTGGGAAAATTTGGGAACCGTTGATAGAGAAGAAAGTTAGGAATTTTGCTTTTCTAACCGTTGATCTGTGTTGCTCGGGGACCAATTTAATGGTGTTTATTTCGAGGCTATTTTTACCAAAAAAAAAAAAAAAAAAACGAAAAAAAGAAAGAAAGAAAAGAAAATAGTAATCACCTAACGGTGGCTTTGGCCACTTTCACCGACTGGCTATAGAGCAATTTGAGGCCCAAAAAAATAAAAAAGAAAAACAAAATCAAATCAAATCAAATGGGAGAAAAACAAACAATTGAATAATGTTTGAATTCTCAAAATAAAGTTGATGTTTACATATACATATTAAAAGATCATATCATAAACTTGATGTTTACACATTGATTACCGATGTTTTTTTAGGATATTAAGAAATTGTTTCTTATATCTTATCATATATTTGAGTAATCCTATCTTATAACATTGATAAGACAAACAAAAATAAATAAAATAAAATAAAATAAAAGACTTCTAACTTCATCCATATGAAATGTATTTATTTATTTATTATTTTTAATGTTTTCTAAATATTGCTAAATAATTGCAGGTGTCTTATGGGCAGAAGCCATGAAAATCCAGATGGCAAAAGTAGCTCACATTTTGAGAGGAGCTAAGCTATTTCCTGACGGTCATTTAATTGAAAGTAAACCAGCAGAAATCGCTTCCTTTAATGTGGTAAATACTGAATACACATACCAACCACCATCAACACAATTTTCTCTTTTTATTTTATTTATTTAAAATTTTTATTTTCTTGGGAAAACATCAAGATTACATGAGCTGACTGCTAAAGGAAGGGACTAAAAGTTTTTTTTTTTTTTTTCTTTTCTTTTCTTTTTTAGATTAGCAAGTATTTAATTTACTCAATAAACAATTATAGAACACTAATACACAATAACGAGTTATAATGAGAAGTTGCATACACGTCTGTTATTAGAATGTCTAAGCTAAATCATTTCCGAGGCTTCAACTGCCAAGAGTCATTTCATCAAACACTTTGCATGCAAGGCTTTTCGTCGATTGCCACGTCCATTTGCATGGCATTTATGACACTTGACCACCTTCAGCAATCTTGTTCGACGTTTCCCGTGATGTTTGTTTGCTAAGAAATTCTATGTTTACTTTGTAAGCCAGTCATCTCAATCTCACTCTTTATGTTTTAACTTCCTAATGGACTGATTCTAATACAATTTCTTTCTTTTCTCTCTCTCTCTCCCTCTCTCTCTCTCTTCTTTTGTGTGTGTTTGTGTCTTATGATCAGCATATCAGTCATATTACATCATAATCTTAATTGTAAAAATTGAATAAATTGAATGAGACTCCAAAAGTCAAATCCACAACAACAATCTGACCAAGGTTTCTGGTCCTTAAACTATGTGTTGCAGAAATTCCTCTTCTGGTCCTAGTGTTATGCCGCTCAACTTGGTGGAAACATTTTTATAGTGCTAACATGAAGAAGTAGACCAATGCTATAGGCAACGCAATTAGCATGCCGAAAATTACCCTGCAACCGAAAACGAACCCGATTTCAGAACCACCTTCAAACCATGGAAGAAGAAGAAGAAGACTGTTATACAAAAGAGAATCAGAAGGATAAAAAGGAATTGCTACCCGGTGCTCAAAATGTCTGGATGTATGTTGTACTCTTTAGCAAATACAAAAGGAACAATTCCCTGAGGCAGAGCAGCCTGCAGTAAAAAGAAAAAAAGAAGCTAAATTACTGTAATTAGCTTATATCAACATTACAACTTTTGTTTTTTCATCTCAAATCAAAAAGTTATCAGGTTAAAAGACTCGAATATCAATCTACACATTTTATAGGGTCCACAAGTCTCAGCCGATATTGCTGGATTAGTAAGTGTCCCTAGCTACACATCTGTGGCAGTCACATAAGAATGATGCTAGAAGACCAAAATCGCTGTGTAGCGTTACTCGAAACAGAATAAACGCACCTGAACAATTGCCACTCTGAGTTGAGTTCTCCTCATTCCAATGGCAAGGGACGCGGCAGCCATGAGGAAAGGTCCCCCGATGAACTTGAGTCCCATGGCTATAAGCGCCATCCGGGTCCCACAAGCTATCATGCTGGTCCTTGAAGCCATGAAAAGACCTGTAGATTAAGCCACACAAGTGGTAAAGATCAAACCCCAAATGTGTATGTTGCCATCAAAATTCTTAGGCCTCAAGGCAGATAATCATTTGTCGGAATTTGCACGTACCTAAGCTGAACATTGCCATGCCAAGTCCTCCACTTGCGAGTATTTTAATCGATTCGTCAACTATTGCTGGCAACTTCACTTCCCATCTACAACACATTCAAACTCATAAGAACAACAAATTTACATGAATGATCCACCGACATATATATTAACGGTAGAAGGTGAGGATTTACTGCTAGACTAATAATGGATTGGAATTGCTTTTCGTTAGCTTACCTAAATCTTATGCACGCCCAAACAAGGCCAATAATAGTTGCATGGGTGTTGGGATTTCCTAAAAGCTTTCTTCCAACTGTTAAGAGAATAAGCGTTGTTTTGATTTTCCTCGGACTTGTTGATCTGGTTCTGGCTTCCTCTACTTCCTCTTTGGGCTGTGACTCTTGAGTGGCCTCCAAGTCCTCTTTGAACAGAAAACCAACAACCTTGACTGGTGTCAAAAAATATATACCAAACTAGAAAATATAGATATATATATATATATATATAGATGTGTGTGTGTGTGTGTGTGTGTATATGTCAGGTTTCATGTTTGAAAGTACCATCAAACACAATTCCAGACAAAACATAGGGAAAAAGGAAGAGAGAAAGATGTTGAGGTTAGTGTTCAATTGGTGTTATGTTTGGTAAATGTTAAGGAACTGGAATTCATTCAAATTATATCTAGAAGGAGGACTTATAATTCAGTAACACCTACCGGTGGCTTCAGCTTCAGAAGAAGGCGAGACAGAGGCGGCAGATTTGGCGGCGTTGAACTCGTAAAGAAACAGCAACAGATTGTACCAGATTAAGCTTTGTAAGGCAACTATCTGGGAAAGGAGCTCAGCAGCTTCTGGACCATACATGGCCTTCAACAGAGGAATCCCCAGGATCAAAGTGTTAGGCAGAATCGAGACGGAGAGACCGGTTATGACGAAATCCAAGCCTCCTTTCGTTGTGATTCTAGTGATCACTGTCAATGCTACAAAGGCAAGGAGTTTCTGAAGAAAATCCGACAATATAAGCCTCAGGTTCATCTTGTAAGGATTGTTTTCAGAGAGGATTTGGAAAGACAATAGAGGGATCGAAAATTTCGCCACGAATTTGTTTATGCCGGAACATTGTTCCGGCGTGAAGATCTTCCACCACCTCACAGAGATATAGGCCAAAATCATGGCAACATACAAGGGGACAGTGGCTGTAACAACATGATAAACATCAGTTACAGAAATCATGTTGAGTAACAAAGTTTCTTTTTTTTTTTTTTTTCCTCCTTTCTTTCTTTCGAAGGATTGAGAAAAAATATATACTGCAACAAATATGACATTCTCTTGGTATAATATATATATATATATATATATAAAAGTATTTATGTTCTTTCTTTGTTGGTTTTGTGATCATGTTTAGTAGAAGCTTCATCAAAAACTTATTCTTATTCCCTCGAGAATGACCATGAGGCTCTGATAGTTTGTGTCAGGATACAATTGTACCTATTTTCTTTTTTATTTTTATTCATAATAAAGTATTCTGATTTCCATGTTGCCTACTTGCTAATATGAATAGTTTGTTTCACTTTTTGTATTTATCTCACTCGGTTGTCATGATTAGGCATCAAAGACAGATATATATATATATATATATAAATATATACACACATATATGTATGTATGTATATAGATATATAGTTAGATTACAACTAGAGGGGGAAACTTATAGTTTTTGATGAAAGGTCAGGGGGGGCAATATTGTCATCGTAAGTCAAAAAAGCAGATTCGAGTTTTCTTGTGGCCAGGTTCTTTAGGGAAAGGAGGGCCTATATTGGATGACATGGTAAGTCTAAAAAACACCTTACTTGTTAGGCTTTTGTTATATGTCTTATTATTTTGCATAATGATATTGAAAATTAGCGCTTCTTTTTTGAACAACTTTGTATACCCTATTGGTAGGATACAGTTTAACGAACGCATTTTTGTAAGAGAATATTAAATTAGTGATTTGAAACTTAGAAAAACTATGTTCAATGTGTGGGGTATTTTTCGTACCCTATGTTAGTTAAAAAGTAGGTGGAGAATTTTACGTGTTCTTTTACTAATAAACTCAGAATTAATGTCTTTTTTGAAGTCGGTAATTATGGTTATGATTGCAACTGTTTTTGAAATTCTCTCTTTTCTAAGGTTTCTAATAGTGGGAAGGAAGAATAAAGAAGAAAAATTGCAAGGGAAGTAATTGGTGCTGAGGTTGTAACAATATTAAGGGAAGAATTTTTCCCTAAATATGGTCAAAAGAGTTGGAATAAGTGTGCTAGGGAATTTGCTTTTTTTTACTGTTAAAATTTGGAAAATAAAATCTAATGATATCTCTCTTTCTTTCTATGGTTTACAAACCATTTGATATGTTATTCCTTATCAACTACAAAATCCTTATAGATCTCAAAACCCTTTTTAAGTCTTAAAATTAAGCATGTGAATATTTTGTTTATCTCTTCGAATAATGGTTTTGCCTAATAGGAAATCAGATGTCACAATCTTTATTCATTTTAATGTTTTGGTTCTTTTAGTGCACATGCATATTCAAAGCTTCAAAATTTTGCGAAAAAAGAGAAGGATGAAAGCTTCAAAGATTTGCTAACAAATAAACATGTTATAATTTTTCCTAAATTTAACTCTCACTAACCATTGCCATTTCTTGGTAATACTTTGTAGATTCATGAAAAATTGTTAAAGAAAGAAATTTTAGAGGGTAAAGTGCCAAATCACGAGAAATTTATGGGATATTTATGCTTAAAAAAAAAAAAAACAACAACAACTTCACGGTTTTTATTTTTTATTTAAACTCTACAACTTTTATCGAGTCAAATATGACATTACCATTATATGTCTATAGTAATTTTTTTTTTGGTGAATAAAAAAGATTTAAGGGTGGTCCCATCATTTCCAGATTTGCAGTCCTATATGTACGAATATTTCTTTAGGTATGACAGAAATAGATCATTTATATTAGTTTTTCTTAATCGTCCATCCGGAGCCTACCCTATCATCACTAAATCATGCTTCAACAGCCGAAGTTACAGCGGGTTCTAAGGGAAGGCATTGGGAATCGAACCCGTATAGACGAAAGGGAGATGCCTAGCAAAGGCTTCCCATCTATTTATCATCTCATCAACCCCTGTAGGTGTTATAGTAATTGAACTTTACACACATATGATAAAATATAATTACATTTACGTTTAAAAAAATATATGATAAGTTGTTGTTTGATTAAATTTGTAGGCTAGGTATGAGTTATGACAGGGAAAGTCAATATATTTAATTGGATATTAGAAGGCTTTATTAGCAAAGTAGCATCTGATTAAGGAGTAGTTTAAAGAGCATAATACAAGGCTTTTTGAAATGAAGAAACGAATGTGTCATGGAGTATGCTTTCTGACTACTGACACAAAGCAGTTTGGCACTAAAGCTCTGTTCCTACTCCAACCTCAAGCAATTGACCAACCCCAAATTCCTCCTTTGAAAACCATTTTCAATCCTCAATATACTTTCTTTCTTTAATTAATTGTTGTTCTTCTTTTTTAAAGGGGAAAAAAAAATGCTTGCCTTTACTTATTTTCTCAAGTAATCAAACAAGGAAAAGGTAGAGCAACTAATTATCTGCTTGTTTTTTTTTTTTTTTTTCCCCTTTCTTTCCTATGTTCCTTTTCTCCCAGGCGTTTAGATGTGTCTATGAGTTGTGATGTTCGTTAGAGGATTCAACTCCTACGTTTATTTATTTTTATCACATTTATTTCCTTCTAATAATATCAGGACACATTAATTAAAAATATAATTTTAATCATAATATCATAATTGACACATTTAACAATTCTAGTCTCATTCATATTAGACTTTTAACAAATTATAGGGTAGTGTTTTATAAGTATAAAATAAAAAAGATTTAACAAGCTTAATATGATATAACTTGGCTGACCCCTTCAATCAAACAAAGATTTCTTAAATTACTAATTTCAACCTAAAAATTAAATATCTTTAGCAACCACGCAAATTGTGCGTGAAGAAGTGGTTGAAGTTGTATGAAGGAACATACAAAGACAATAAAAGACAATAAAAAAATTATATATTTGCCTTCCTTAGTCTCTTCCTTCGTCCATCCAAATTTGAATCCCATGAAAATCCTGTAAGACCCCCACTCTAGTTTTAATTATAGATAAATTAGAGATATTCTGGATCAGGTCTGAGTTGACGATTATAAGAGACTAAGTTAATGGCTCATCTCTTTGTTACCATACTTAAAGAAGTGGATCATGTTTGTGTGACTGAAATTAAGGCGATAAAGGAGCCACTACCAGAGCCTTTTTAAGACAAAAAGGAAAGAAAAAAAAAAAAGCTTAAATTTAATATATGGCCTTTTCTTATGCTTGGAATTTTCAGTCAAACAAGTCCATAACAAAATGTACAGACTGACCCCTAATATAGGATTAACGCTAACATGGGATGTGGATCTTTTCCACATTCTTCAGGAAAGTACTATTAACCGTTGTATGTATAGTATCAATGCTAGCTTAGCATGATTAGGCATCAGGGCACATTTTTTTTTTTTTTTTTGAGTAAGTCAGGGCACAATTTTAATACACATTTTAAAAAGAAAAATATTATTTTATCGGCAAAAAAAAAAAAATAGACACATTTCATTCATCAAATTTTATTTTCTTAATTTAAGATTCTTTTCATCTATGTCCCATAAACTTAGTACTTCTATTTTACTTTTTGAACTTTAAAAACTCACACTTTGTTCCTGAACTTTGAATTTAACCTCACATTATCCTTTTTATCAAAATTTCAGTTAAAATCATGTGGAAAAATACGGGGAATTAGCTTTACTAAACTCATTCTATTAGAATTCTAGTAACACAAATGGAATAAGACCACATGATCATGCACTTAACTCACTTTTTTCCATATGTTTTTAATTGAGATTGATCTAATGGATAAAGTGGTATGAAATTCAAAGTTCAAACGATAAAGTGAGATTTTTAAAAATTAGGAAGACAAAGTGGGATTGACCTTATAAATTTAGGGGAATAGATTAGAATAATTAAAAAAAAAGTCTTTAATACTAGTTTTTATTTTTATTTTTATTTTTTATAAGATTTCTCTTAACAAAAAAAAAAAAAAATCCTGGAAAGAATAGGGAATCAATTAGGCTGAGGGTTTTTATTTAAAAAAAAAAAAAAGAAAAGATCTTTTAGATTGTTTTACTGAATAATTAGTCAAGAATTTTTCCAAAGGAGGGGCATTAGTCAATTGCCTCAATGGCCATACCCTTGAGCTCACGGTTCTCCACTCCCTACGCTTGTAAATATATATATATATATATATATATATATATATAATCATCTCCAATTAGCCTTTCCTTGCTTTAATTAGCAGCTTTAAATATATATGTTGGCTGAGAAAATTTCCAATTTTTTTGCATGGAAATAAACTAATTATTAAAAAAAACAAAAACAAAACAAAACGTCTTATATTATTACTCGATCTGCATGGTTTCCATTGCTCTCTGGTCAGGCAAGGTCCAATTCCTCGCTGTATTTGGAGCTTGATACCGAAGGACCTTCTTAGCCACTTATTATAAACGGTGAAAGATATATATCAAAAGAAAATATATACATATCTATATATATATATATATATTGAAGAAGGGAAAAAAAACAAGACAGTGAATTCTCAACGCAATGTTGGGAACAACAAAGCTAGGGCTGGTATTCTTGATCGGTTTTGTGGTACTAATTGCAAGTCTGAAAGCCGAAATCAGCGACTTCGACGACTCATGGCAGAAACGAGCTAAGGAAGCTCACAAGGCCGCTCTTGAGGCCTATGACCCCAACCCTGAAGAAGTTACAGACAGCTTCAACGAAGAAGTTGACAAGTTCGTACTAAATAATTCAAATCTTTTTTTTTTCATATATATATATATATATTGATTTCATTTCGCATAGAAAATATAAATCATAGTTTATCATCCACCATGTTTAATCAATCTCATGATGTGAATTTCCGTCATATCTGATACTATGTGTATATATAGTATTATTATTATTATTATTTTTATTTTTTATTTTTTTTTGCATGTGGGTGCAGGCTGATAGATGGATCGAACAGCACAAGGAGGGAGCTAAGGAGGTACTCAGGTCGCTGCGTGGCGACAAACCCGATCGACCGGTGCTGGAGGTGCCGGAGAAATTGGGCCAACAACCGCAAACGCCTCGCGAGCTGCGTGCTCGGCTTCGGCAGGAAGACCAGCGGAGGGAGGTCAGGGAAGTACTACGTGGTCACCGATCCATCCGACAACGACGTGCAGAGCCCGAGGCCGGGGACTCTCCGCCACGCCATGATCCAGAAGAAGCCGCTGTGGATCATATTCGCCCGTAGCATGATCATCAGGCTGTCCCAGGAGCTCCTGATCACCAGCCACAAGACCATCGACGGCCGCGGAGCCAACGTCCACATTGCCTACGGTGCCGGCATCACCATCCAGTTCGCCAAGAATGTGATCCTCCACGGCCTTCACATTCATGACATTGTGTCCAGTAGTGGGGGTATGATCAGGGACTCCGTCGACCACATCGGGTTCAGGACGGCCGCCGATGGAGACGGGATTTCAATCTTTGGATCGACCAACATTTGGTTGGACCACATTTCCATGTCCAATTGTCAAGATGGTCTCATTGACGCCATTCAAGGCTCTACTGCCATCACCATTTCCAATTGCCACTTTACTCACCATAACGATGTAATTACCGAAACTACTTATTTCACCGATTTACAATTGATCATAATTTTTGAGCCGTCGTATTTTCATCAAGTTCTGTGATATCTGCTTGACGAGACCTTATAAATATTGGTATATATACAGGTGATGCTATTTGGTGCAAGCGACAGCTTTGAAGGGGACAAGATTATGCAAGTGACGGTGGCGTTCAACCATTTCGGAAGAGGGTTGGTGCAGAGGATGCCAAGATGCAGATGGGGTTTCTTCCATGTGGTTAACAACGACTACACTCACTGGCTAATGTACGCCATTGGTGGAAGCTCACATCCCACCATTATCAGCCAGGGCAACCGCTTCATAGCTCCTCCCAACAATGCTGCTAAGGAGGTATTCATATTGTCATAATACATTATTATAATTATATAGTATTCCCAACAATGCTGCTAAGGAGGTATTCATATTGTTATAATACATGATTATAATTATATAGTATTCCAGTTTGTAGACATATAATGTGTTGGATATATTTGCGTAGGTGACCAAGAGAGACTACGCAGCTCAGTGGGAGTGGAAGAGATGGACATGGAGGTCAGAGGGGGATCTGATGATGAACGGAGCCTTCTTCGTTCAGTCGGGAAATCCTAGCAAAAGGAGGCCATTCAGCAGGGACCAGATGATCAAGGCGAAGCCGGGAACGTTTGTCACTAGGCTTACACGCTTTGCGGGTGCCCTAAACTGTTATGCTGGCAAGAAATGCTAAGGCAACTTTTAACAAGAAAGTAAAAACAAGGTGGAGAAGGTGCTTTTGAAGACTTCACTTGGGCATTATACTAGGAGGATGGATGAGGATGAGCAAGATTTTTTTTTTATTTTTTAAAAGTTGCTCATTCTGAGCAAAATTTTTTTTGGCTCTGTTTCTTTTGATGTCTACATTTGATTTTGTATTTCGTGACAAACTCTTGAATATTTGTTTACTATGACGCGAGGACACAAATCAGCAGAACCATGACTCAAGAAGTGCATTGTTACTAGTATCAGATATACGAATACAGTGGGCACCTCAAGCACCTGTTTTCCCCGTATTCGGTCGACTGGAGATCAAAATGCAGGCTTTGTAGTTGTATCTACGGGAGACTATACATGTGTTTTACGTATGATTTGTAATCGTTTTGGCAAGGGAAAAACAATTATAACAGCTTTACGATACATTAATTTGCCGAGTCCCTTTTTGTTTCCTCTTTAGTTAGACATGGCAGTTAACCATATCGGCTAAACAAGCAGAAGATAGTGAACCACTCGATTTGTTATCTAACCGATCTTGATATTGATAATTAACCGAGATATAGTTTCACAGATACATTATCAGAGATTGAACCCCAAAAACGAAAATCCTAGAAATGAGCCAGTGAGGAGTTAAATAGTAGAACAAAAAGCCAAAGGGAATTTTGCTATTCGGCTATGATTCTATTCGCTATCCGTTTCATTCCCTGAGTCTACATTCATTGGTTGTGGGTTCTTGTAGCCACTAATTTCGTCCTTGTAGCGTTTTTTATCTTGCCGAGCCTTGGCTTCATAGGGCTCTTTCTCCTCGGCTGCGCAAAACAAAAAGGGAAAATAAAAATTAAAAAGAAAAAAAATCAGTCTTGTGAGTTGTGATGTGACAACCAAACAATGTAAGCTGAAATTGACAAAAAGATTTCGTCCATCCCCACTATTGAAGAATCCAGCGACTATGACTGTTAAGAACATTAGGCCCACCAGCCACCAAAGGTAGATGGGACCATGACTGTCACAGAATGGGAAGAGGATTCCACGGAAAGATGAAACCAACCGAAAATTATTACGCATACCTGACATCTTTTTCCATTTTTCTCCGAGGACTCTTCCCACTTCAGTGAACGAGATTCCTGGATTAGTCTTCTTCACATTCTGTGTGGCCAACAAATTACACAATCAGTAACCAAACTGTTCCCACGAACAGGGGCAAAGTTTCTGACAGTGAGAAAATTCTCTTTTTTCTTTTTCTTTTCCTTTTTTGATGTTAACAGTGTGGAAATTCATGATTTTCGTTGAAATAGCTTTCCACATGTTTGCTAAATGATAAAACATGCCTCGTGGGAAATGGAAGAAGGCATGCAGTCGAGCTGGCTAAGGTTCAGAGTTAAGGCCACATTGAGGGACCATATAGTCGACAAAATATGCATCCAATACTCGACACAGAACATAAAAATATAGGGACATATATGTAGAAACTAAAACCCACCTCCCTCTCCATTTGTGAGAAGAACATGAAACCAGACATCGCTCTTTTCGGTGCGTTCGGATCCTTTTTCTTTTTCTGTTTTTTCTTCTTTGAGCCACCCTCTTCATCTCCATCTTTAGATTTCTTCTTGGAAGAAGATGCCTTAGAAGATGAAGGTTCTTTTTTGGATTCCTTTTTGGCAGGTTTCTGAAAATGGCCATTCAGTTAAAATGGGAACAATTAAAAATTTTGCAGGGAACCTTATTAAACATAATCTAAACAATAAGAACAAGATGCCTTGCCTCTCTCTCTCCTCCACTTTCACTAGCATCAGATTCTTCTTCTCCAGAATCATCAGTCGGGGAACCTTCATCATCCTTGTCGGCGACAAAATCTTCATCCTGGAAGGATCACCATGTCAGAACACGTGAGTGGACTAGCACATCAAAAGATACACAACGGTGGGGGACAGAGGAGCATACACGCATGGTAAGTGAACACTAAGATGCACAAGTAGGAAAATCAAACAAGAGTGTTATTGATCAGAGAAAAAGTGAGAAAGAGATAGAGGGATAGGGGTCAAAACGAGCTGAATTATTCGGCCAATGTATTGGGAATATGCCAACGAGTCGTAGGAGATATGTCTAACTTTTAATATCTAATTTTCTTGGCAAATAAAAATCCAAGTTTCTAGTATCAGCTTCCTTGCAATGAAACATAAACAACGTCATGATAACTCCAACAATGTGTCAGTTTTCTTGATAAAATTAGATTTGCATACTCGGATCTTCCTTCTTTCTTTTTCCCTCCAAACCAAATAGTAGGTGTGACAACTAGTGTTAGTCTCCAAAGTCATTTGCTTTCCAAAACAGTAAATGAAGTACAAATTCTAGCAGGAGTTTTGGCCCTCAATGATGTAGCCCAGAACTATTCTTTTTCACCACAATCTAATAGCGCGTCAACACTAAAGAAAAGAGAACAAAAAAGAGTAGGAAAAAAACCTCTTCATCACTCTCATCTCCACCGGCTTCATTTTTAACACGAACAAGATGCGGATCAACGGCATCATCATCCTCATCTTGAAGAACAGATGCAACGCCATCTGTAGTCTTGAGATCTCCCAAGTTCATGATTTTCAAACCTTTTCCACTGCATGATAGTTACCATGGGAAATTAAATAAGCACACTTCAATCATTGTCTCCATAAAATGAGATGAGAAGCTCAGACTGACCTCATGAAGTCAAAAAGATTATGGTACTCGTTTCTCTGAATATTTCGGAAAAGATGTTCTTGCTCGGTTTTAAGTCTGATAAGAAGATCAAAGTAATGCATATTTGAGCCACCAGCGGCATGCCTCTGAAATTCCACGTAATCAATCTAGAAGACAACCAAATAGGTCAGCCTCCATGTAATCTCCAGTACGCTCCATATTTGGTCAGCAACATTATAGTATCATAAAGAAGAGACAAATATAGGAAATATACCTCATCATGAAGAATAAGGGTGGGAGGTTTAGGGAGAAAAAAGAAGCTCTTTTCAAGGGGATACAGGACCCCATCTTCAGCTTTCAGTGATGATTTCACTGCATATCCATCTTGACAGCTACGGAATTTTCCTGGTCTAGTAACTTTAGCACCAGATAACCCACGCAATATTGTGGTGAACACCTCATGAATAAGTCCCTGTCAGTTCAGTATATGAATGTCAGGCCAAGGTCATTGAATCAGAAAAACCCTAGATTCCCAAAAATGGTTCAAGATCCCAAGTAGCCAAAAAAAAAAAAAAACATATTTGTAAATTAAAACATAAAATAAAAAATTTCTACCTTATAAGATGGTTCTAACTTGTCCTTGTATTTGGTGTTCAAGATATCTTCACTTAATGACAGCGAGCTCTCAACTATGTAGTCAGTCTCAAACTATAAATGACAAGAAAAGAACCGAGTCAACTAAGCAAGAAACATAAAATACCAAAATTCATATAACGGAGAAAGGAGAAGTTAATAAGCATGAGTCATAAGTACCCAAATTGTGGTGAACATGAAAACAATGCAATAACAAGTACCTGCAATACAACATGTGGATACAAAGTTTGGCCTTTACGGATTGGTGGATCGAGAGTAACAACAACAAAGGTATGTGGTTGATTATACTGCATACAGAAAGAGATGGAAATACTTTAATCAACATCGAACTAACCAGTCCACTGATCAGAGGCAACCGGAGAGGCAGAGACTAGTGTTTTAATAACAATAAGCATATGCATAAAGAACTGGATAGTGTGAATAAAAACTTCATTAGCATCTATGAAGAATTAGTGCACGGAACAAGAATAGAAACCTTGGGAAGTAAAAAGAGCCGAACAACACTGCTGTACTGAATTTTAAAATCATTAGCTTGTCCTTGTAGCCTCAAAAACGAAAGATGAAGTTCCACACTATAGCGTCCCCTGCATAAAGCAAGTACTTGCTTTAGCATTGATTGTTTCAATAGTAGGATTGTAGGTGCTGATGTACAAATTAACATGTATATTAAAGAAAAAATCCGTGTTTCCACTAGACCTACCTTGGCGTGAGGATAGCAATACCATCAAATGTAACAACAGCTTCTTCACCTCCAGCACCAACATCTGCCATTGACATAATTTTGTCACGAAATACCTACCAACAGGGAATTGAAAATATATCAGCATAATAGCATATCATAACAAATCAAAGGTCCCAAAACTTCCATCACACACTACTAATAAATTAACCTGGGCAGGAGGGCGGCTTTCATCACCAACAAATTGAGTGTTGGAGTTAGGAATGTGAAAACTTATCTCCATCAACGAATCTTTCTGTAAGAACAAAACCTAAATTGTAAGTATGTTACCATAAACATCTCTATCCTTTTCTTAGTAAGAGATAATACTAGCATTAAGGGGCCTTGCTAGGCCTTCGATTACAAATAGGCTGCTTAAGATAATTTTAAGAACAAAATCTAACAAACCTCGTTAGCTCCAGTTGTATCATCCACATGAAACTCCAAGATGACGTCATTTTTCCCCTGAAGTTGTGTTTGAGAGACATCTGCCAAAGATACCTCAAATGCTTGCTTGGAACTAGTCAAAAATGTTAGCATATTCCCTGCAAAAATCAGTGTAGGTCATTAAAATTTAAAAAGAAAAATAAAATAAAAAGACAGATATGCAGTTTATACTACATGAAAAGAACAAGAGCATATAATTAGGCCAAGTTAGCAAACAACTTGCAAAAGAAAATAAACTCCTCTGATGTCCTTCTAACTACAGATAGCCCGCCCATTTTTAATCCACTTAGCCAGAGGTCAAATCACATTACAATTAGTCATTTAGAAAGAAAAAGACACAATATCTACATTATCGTAACCATCACCATTCATCTTATCAAAACATTCAGTCTTTCCCATGAAGCAACTGTGTGCAATGCAAGAATGGATCAAAAACAAAAAGAAAACGTAAAAACCAGATAAGTGCCTTTGTATTAAGTAACAAAAATGAAAGAGATAATTACCATTTAAATCAACTTCACCCCAATTACGACCACTTACGGAAAGTTGCTTCTCCTCTGGAGTAATCCCACAAGTATTTTGGAAATATGTGGACAAACTAGAGACATCCTGCATGGTAATTATAGGAGCAAAGGTATATGGTTAGAGGCATTTGCAGCAAGACCACGAACTCAAAGGGATTTTTTGCAATATCATCTTTAGAGCTTGCATTGACAACCGTCATGCATACAGAACAGCAAAAAAATTTTACAATAAAGCAATAAACATGTGAACACGAAGCTATTATCACTTGTGTTTCCAATTACACTCACAACAAGTACCTCTAAGGCTACAATTCAACTCATTTCATCTCACTTACAAAGCAACAACAAAACTACAACTATGAAAGAGTCAGAGACAGAGGAAAACTAACCTGGTCACGAAACCCAGTAAACTTGTAGTACAAACCATCTTTGATCCGAACCCCAAGTTGATTTGTTCTCGGGACTTTCATCCATGTCACCCCCACAATGTCAGATTTATCAACTTCAATTGCTTTACCCCCTCCTTGTTTCTTCCACAAAATCCCTCCAGAATATACTTTAAGCTGGCCCGGATTCTGTCACATTCAGTGAATTAGAAGAAGAAGAAGAAAAAAAATCACTGAATACCTTCCCCCTTAAAATAATGCCACAACCTAACTACATAAAATATAAGTGAAGAGTTCCATAAAAGCTCAATATGTCATTCTATCATGGAGTCAAAATGGGAAGAAAAAGGAAACAACGATCAGGCTCTTTGCTTTGAAAATTGCTTAAAGAAAATTTTCCCACCAGAGAGTTTCAGCAGCATATCTAAATTCTAACGAAATCATATGCCTGAGATTCCTAAAGAGAGGACAATAACAAGATCACAAGTTACATAACTAATAAGTTGCAAAAGTGATAAATACTTTTGCATTTTTTTTTTTTTTTTTGGGAAAGATACTTTTGTATCGTTGAATCATCAATCAAGGAATCAAATTTCAAGGTGAAGAGACATAAAGGGAAAAACCAGAAGACGCAAGATATTTATATTTTGGTACAACTTGCTCCCCAAAAAGGGCATTCTAATATTCCACCGAATACAAAAACTTTTTTTTTTTCCAAAATTTTTCCACAAAACGATCAATACGAACGAAATGCAGATAAATTAGGGCATACGAGGAATGCATTGGAAGAGAAGAACAGTCCTTTAGTAACAAAACCTAGCACAGACATATATAACTAAACTAAATTCGGTGTAATTTGAAAACCCAAAGATTGCTTTGACGCAACCGGTTAGGGTTTCAAGAAGACGAAACTAGAGAAACCTCGGATCCTAAACTGCAATTCCCTTCCCCAAATCCCAATAAGTTACTCAATGCCAAACACACCAAATTCGCAGGCAGTTCCAGAAAAACCCATTCACATTTTCCAAAAATTAGGGTTTCAAAACCAAGAAATGAATCGACCACAACGATCGAGCTACCCCGCAACTCTCATATTCACACCAAATTTCACGACGGCCAAACTTACCGACGGCCACCAATGGCTCCGCAGGTAGAGAAATTAGGATCGCCGAAACGAATTAGGGTTTCAAATCACACCGAGAAATTAAAAGAAATCGAAGAACGAACACTCCATGAAAGAGAAAAGCTCGAGAAAGCAAGTAATCTGGGGAAAAGGAGAGGAAGAGAAGAGAACTCACAGTGCCTCCGCGGCCTCCGAGGGAGATGTTGTTGAAGAGATGGCCGTCGGTCATGGCTGAAAGTCAGAACCCCAAAACTTTGTCTGCAAAACACACAGCGAGAGAGAAGAGAGGGAAATGTGTTTCTGAAAGAGAGCGAAGATATCTTTGGGCAGACCTTTATATAGTATGGAGGCGGTGCGCATTGCGCACCAAGGCCATTGCGCGCCAATTGGGAAAGGATCAGGTGCAGGCGAGTCCATCCTAGGAAAAATAGAGTCGGTGATTTTTATTTACTGTTTGGCTTGCTTTAATATATACAAATCGAGGAAAATATCAAAAATATCTCATATGTTTAGCTTAAAAACCATTTTTATTCTTTTAATTTACAAAGGTTCAAAACACATTTATAATAAAAGAGACAAAAACGACATTTAAACGAAATACAATGGGTATTTTGAATATTTTTCCTATAAAACGACTAGTTTCGAACTACTAATGAACGTAACTAGTATGTTTTGAATTTCCATCCATTTCTTTGTGAAACTCTTAATGATCGGGTCAATCATTAGATTGTTATGGAAATTTTAAAAAAAAAATACTGTAGTTAATAAACAAGATTGACATGTATTGAGTTTCGTTCGGTTTTGTTGAAATTAAAATAAATACGAGATTGTTATTAAAATTTAAAAAACATTATATATCAATATCTTATTAATAACATTTAAAAGAGTGAATCGTTTATGTCTAATGACTTTTCATCACTATTATTAGACTGTCACGTAATAATCACGTCACATGTTAAATAACGATCATCAATTATCATGTGACTTCTTTTTCGCGTGTACTCATCAACTAGTATGTAATATATAATAATGTCAAAGGGATAAATTTTGCTATAAGATGGAAGTAATTTGTAAAATTACTATATTTATTCCCCATGAGAGCGGGCTTAGAGAATGAGGAGCCGTTGCCACGTATTAGAAAAATGTGGTATTGCTTGTAGGCGATTACTGCTAACTAGGAGAAGCGACACCCAAAAAAGAGAAAGTGACTTGCTGGGTCCGTAATAAGATTTTGCATACACATGACCAGTGACTTTATGAGATACGACTTGTGATAAACAGCATCACCCATTATTTATTAAAAAAATATTAGATACACTAATTTTAATATTAATTTTTAAATATTAATTTTTATAATATATAAATTATTAATTTTTTATTAATAAATATTTAAAATATTATCACATTAATTAATTATATTTATCAATAAAAATATGATACGAGTTGATATTTAAAAAATTAAAATTGAAATTAGTATGCAAGTATTACTGGGAACAATATTTAAACCATAAAAAAGCGATTGCCAAGGAAATGACATATCGTGTAATCGACATTTGTTTAAATGACATTACAAAAAACGAATAGGTATAACCTTAAAAAAAAAAAAAAAGAATAATTGTAATAAAGGGAATAGATATACAAGTTATCATCCCGTAAACACTAAACAACATGTCGTATAGAGAATAAATATACCTTCTTAGACAACAACTTGTACAAAAACACCATGAAAAACGACATGATAATAATAATGACCATAATAAAAGATATACGAGGCATGACGTAGCAAAACAATGTCTTCAGTCCATTCCAAAAAAAAAAACAACTTCAAAAATACGCAATTATAAAACAGAACATTTGATACTTTAGAATAGAAAAACGATATTTATAAAAGGTGAAATGTCGTATCCAGGAGCAAATAAAACGACATTATTAGGAACCTAGATGATCTGAGAAAAAAAAAAAAAAAAACCCAATTGAATGACGATAGTGAAAGCACATCCGATAGAAAAAAAGATCCGTCGTACATATTGTTAGATAAAACAAAAAGTGGCAAACAACACTTAGAAGAAGAAAATCAATCCACAGGGGTTACGTGCTAGAGGATGAAAACTAGAGTGAGAGCAAACTTTCAAATATAAGTTAGGCTAGAGAAAGTAGAGAAAGAGAAACTTGAAGCTGATAGGAAATCATATTTTCTCCTTTATAATTTGTTTCAAACATAAAGCGATACGTTTTTTTTTTTTAACAAATTATTAAAAAAAAAAAAAAAAACACCAAGACAGCTTGTCATTAGGCCACATATCTTTCTTATTAAACACCTGTTTTTTTTGTTTTTATTTTTATTTTTTGGAAATATAAAACAACCGTTTTAGTTGTTCAAAAATAGGAAAAAAATTTGATAGAATTTTGTCAAATTTAGTCCGTCGAAACAAAAGAAAATTGCACCAAAGAATTGCAACACTCCGACATTGAACAAGCACAAGAAAGAATTCCATCTCCTCTCTTGTAAATACAAAAACTTAGCTCGCGAACATGAAATAGTGGACACATGACATATTTTTAGCACCGACTTCATTAAAAGCTAGGTTTTGTGTGAAATTTTAGTTAAAAAAAAATGTTTCTATCAATAAAAATAAAATAAAAATCTAATTTTGATTTCTTATAAAAATAAAAATATATTTATTTTTGTGTGAATGATAAAGAGAGCAAGAAAAATAATAGAACTTACATTTGAGTAATAAGAATTATTCATCTAACATACTAATATTGCATTTTCTTTTCAACTTTTCAAATAAAAGTTTTGGTTTATTTGCAATAATAATTTTCAAAAAAATACGGATGAGTTGCGAAGATAATATAATATGGAATTTGAGAAAATACATCAGAGACATTTTATTTTATTTTGAAGATTGCGTGGAATTGTGAAAGAAAACCAATTGTCATAGAGTTTAGTGTAACTCGAACAAAGTGTAGATTTTTAATTACAATCTCGTAACATAAATTACATAATTACGAAACGGTCCAAGTTTGCCCAACTTCAGTCACGTTAGTAAATCTTAATTAAGCATGCACCATGCCAAATGTTATTTATTTTTCCACCAAGTATTTTTGTTTCTTTTGTCCATAACTTAAATTCGTTTTTTTTTTTTTTTTGGTTCTCTCTCTCTCTTTTTTTAATACCATAGTTTTGCCTGGGAGTGTTTTTTCAAAATTATAACTTATGATAGAGGTGCAATTCAATATATGAGTTCATACATCTCATAGGATCAGATTCTCAAAAATCTGCGTAAAGCAATATCATTCAGATCCTTACTTTAAGAAATCTCTTAAAAATCCATAAACACATTCAATAGTTGCAGAGCTAGACATAATCTTAAGTCGGGGTGTGCACCAAATTTTTCTAAAGAAATAAATAATATCAAAATATATATACAAAAAGGTAAAATTTTAGTGGGACTAAATTGATATTTCTAATTTTCGGTGGGAGAAAAATTAAAAAAAAAAATAGGGGTAAAGTTTAAAAGAAAACAATTCAGTAGGGGCTACAATCCAGTCGTCCTTCAACAAGTCCACCACTACATGCAGTATTCATATAGCTTTCATTTGGCTTTCAGGTTCAAACCTAAAGTTTTCATATCAATTTTGTTTTTTTTAAAAGTCAACAAAAATTATAATTAGTTTTTAAAAAGTTAATAAATTTCAACTTAAAAATTCTATATAAAATTCATACACCAAACACAAATTTTTCGAGCCCAAATCATATAAGACGACCCAAAGTGTAAATGTCCTCCTGTATTATTAGCATTATTATTATTTTTTTTTTAAAAAAAAAAAGAAAAGAAAAGAAAAAAGAAACAACTGTATTGTGTTGCATCAGTCTGTCTCTGTCCCCACCTCCGGGGGGAAAGTGAGGAAGGGAATTTAGGCTACAGATAATGAAGTGGGTCAGCTTAATTAGGTTAATTTAGCAATTTAGCAAGAATACAATAACATATATATGACATTCTGATTTCTCATAGAGAACATCGTCATTTTGAGTATCGTATGGGAAACAAACTCCATGCCTGACCTCATGAATCTGAAATAATATATATATATATATATTAAAATCGTTCATAAAATATAGATATAAATAAGCCCAACTATTGCGATGGATTCTAAGAAATATGCTCTATAATTATATATTTCTTCATCGTCGTCTTGCTGCTCTTTGACAAACTTAATACGTCTTTTTTTTCTCTTTTTAAGTCTAACCAAATCATGTGGGCATGAGAAGGGTAGTTTCTGGAGAATTCTTATGCACTTTCTGCCAAAACGTGGTTAATTTGTTTTGCATGCAATTTTGTCGCCTTTAATTACTTAAAAAAAAAAATTTATCAAAGGCATGGAATTTTTATTTTTTATTTTTTTTCCCTATGTATAGTATGTTTAATATTGTTATATATTTGTTCCAATCTCATCATTGTATAATATCTTTTTGCTGTTTATGGATGGAAGCTACCTATAACAAATAATCAGTGATGAAGCCAACAAATAAAAAAAATTTAGTATAATGGTAAATTTTTATTAAACGGGGATATGAATTTGTATTCTAAATATTAAATAAGGGCATCGTTGTAATTTTTCTTAAAAAATGGGGGCACAACTAAAATTAGCAACTGCACAGCTGAAAATTTTACACAAAAATTAGGAATCAAATAAAAAAAAATTTATAAAATTTGAATGGACATATATAATATAATGTTATAGTGTTTGTCCAAATGTAAATTTTTCTTTGAACTTTGAAGAGGTAAAACAATTCCAAATTCTTTGACCGAGTAGTTTACCCAAGGAGACTTCTATTGTAAAAAAATAATTTTAGTACCCTTTTGAAACTTTGGCAATAAGCAAGGACCCGAATGGCCGGCCACGTAAATTAATTAAGGAGATAATATTTCGGCCAAAAATTATATTATACGTATATATATGTATATATTATATGAAACAATGGGTAGTGTTGTTACATGCTTGGGCTGGCAAACAGAGTCTGGACAAATGGAGGTTTGTCTTATATTTTGCCTAGAACTCGTCGTCCCTCTTGTCTTTTTTAGCTGAATTATAGTTGTAAAAACAAAAACAAAACACAACATAAAGCCAAAACAACCATACGTACGTAAACCATACCATATATATATATATACCTATAACTACTCCAACATTTTCACCAGGTTAAGCAGCCACAGAAAGGAAAACCACATAAAAAAGAGATCGAAAAAAGGAAAGAAAACACAAGAAAGAAAGAAAGAAAGAAAAGGAAAAAAAGAAGATATGGAGTTGATGATGGTTAAGAATGAAGAAAGCAGTACTAGAAGGCGACGAGTTCGCATGGCGGATGGCGATCAGGCTCACGTAATTAAGAGACGACGGAGATCGGATCGTCAAACTGCAACTGAACGAAAATGTGATGGTACTACTAAAGAGAGTCAACGGCAAGTACAAGCTGATGATCAAACTTCCCCGGCTACCAGCGCTGTGAAGAGAAGTTCCAAATATCGCGGTGTTAGTAGGTCTGTTTAACCGGGGGAATTATTCGTGTTTTCTTGGTTGTAAAGAATTTTCTGATTCTTATAAATTATGTGCTAATTTATTTGTTTAATCATATTCAATGAACAGGCATAGATGGACCGGTCGCTATGAAGCACACCTGTGGGATAAGCTTTCCTGGAATGTAACACAGAAGAAGAAAGGGAAACAAGGTATACACATGATAATCTTTTTTTTGTTTTTCTTGATTTTACTTTGCTAGTAAGATTTATTTTGCTAATTTATTTTCCCAACTGGAAACTGACTAATAAAGACCTCTTGAAATTCTATGTTTACCCTTGTTTTATCGGGGCGGTTTGGAATCGGTTTATCCTCGCCTGCACAGTTTACCTTGGAGCTTATGATGAAGAGGAATCTGCAGCTAGAGCATATGATTTAGCTGCAATCAAGTATTGGGGAACATCTACTTTCACCAATTTCCCGGTATATACGATTGTTTTAAACATTCATTTATAAGGTTAAATAATCCAAAAAATTTTAAAAAAAAAAATCGGCTGACATGCATTTTATGTTGTTTACAGATATCAGACTATGAGAGAGAGATTGAGATCATGCAAACTGTGACAAAAGAAGAGTATTTGGCCTCTTTAAGAAGGTATATACTCATACCTATGTGCTAAGCAAGCTTAATTTGACCACTTTCCTTAATTAACCATGTAATAATGTTTGTTGTTCTCTTGTTGCAGAAAGAGCAGTGGTTTTTCAAGAGGCGTATCCAAGTTCAGGGGAGTTGCAAGGTGATTATATTCTCTCTCACACATGTCTTAAATCTTGAACAGGAATTTCTAATGAAAGGAAAAAATTTCTAAAGATTGCGTTTGCGATTGTTTCATTTATAAACAGGCACCATCATAACGGTAGATGGGAAGCAAGAATAGGGAGAGTTTTCGGAAACAAATACCTCTACCTTGGCACTTACGGTAAGTCACAATCATATATCTCCTCAATACTAAGATAAACATGCAACGTTATTCCTATGGTAGTGCATACATGTTTCAGAATGTTAGATTCTGTTTTAAAATTAAAAAAAAAAATGATATCACTGCATACACACAGGGATTCTGTTTAAAATTAAAAAAAAAAAAATGATAGCACTGCATACACACAGATCTAGCGGTTTAAAACAAAAAGGATTATCCCTTAATGGTTGATCTCATCTGTCAAAGGTACCCAAGAGGAAGCAGCTCGAGCTTATGACATAGCAGCAATCGAGTACAGAGGCATCAATGCAGTGACCAACTTCGACTTGAGCACTTACATAAAATGGTTAAAGCCAGAAGCAGTGGGTAACCCAATCAGCGGTCTTGAATTGGACGTTGTAACAGAGCCTCAAGCAATGCTGCCAATGACAAACTATGCACCGATAGATCAGGATCAATACCCATTCTTGAACATGGGTTATACGAGTCCTTTCGAGATGTCTGATATTGACTTGAAATACTCTCCTTCAAACCCGGAATTAGTTTTCCAAAGCAATACACCTCTACTAAGCAGTCCTAGCATGAGCACCAAGTCGTCTTCTCCAACTGCTCTAGGCATCCTCCTTCGGTCCTCGATATTCAGAGAATTGGTGGAGAAGAACTTGAGTGCCTCGGAGGATGAAACCGACGGTGAAGAGATGAAGAACCAACAGCTTGATGATCAGTACGATGGATTCTTCTTTGAGGGGATTAGTGACACCCCATTTGTTGCAGTTCCAACAGAGATGGCATAGAGGAGAAAGAAGAAAAAATAGCTCCACTTTATTTGTAATCACTGGTTAAAAAGATAATATAAATCGCCATGCAATACGAGGTTTTTCTTAAATTACAAGGGCTTGACTCAACTGCGTTGGCATTGTCAAAATATAGTTTATAATTTGAAGAAAAAAAAATGTCACTCGTAAATAGGAGAACTGGACCGCTAAAAGTATTATTAGGAACTTTGATCGTGCATTATTGAAATGTATAAGCATTGCGATGCGTTATTGAATTATAATTTTTTTTTTTCATAACATGGAATGTCTATTTTTACAATTTAAATATGTAATCCAATCCAAATTGAAAACCAGCCGAGAACTTCATCATGCAATACTAATCTCTTTCCGAGAAATATATATCGTGTGAAAAAGTCCACATCTGCCAGACCTATTTGTCGGTTCTGGCTGCCTCCTTGATACTGCCAAATTGATATTGTTTTAACAACTCATCAATTTGCTTAAGCATTTTTGTATGATTGAATTCCATCAAGTAAGCAATCAATGAGACGGGAAATTACAACAGATCCTCAACCGTCTTAGCAACCTTCTAAGGTATGAGGGCAGGAAAAAGAAAAACAATAATTTCTCACTGAATCCAGATCTATTGTCCTAAATTTCCAGTTTCATTGACTGTGCACCTAGCTTTAAAAACCGAAAACTAACGACATCGACAGTTGGTCGTAAAGTTTTTATTTTTCCCCCCAAAGACTTTCTGACCAATCAACTCCTAGAGCCATACAGTTGACGGTAGTTTAAGTGTTCAACATTTCATGCATAAGAAAGGCAATGGAAAATACCCAAGCGTTGGTTATCTCTTACGGGCCAAAGGAGTATTGTTGGGCAGTCTTCAAGAAAGAAAAGAAAAGAAAGCTGTCTTTCTGTATCCTGAAACATATGGAAACTGATGGAAGAGCCCCAAAGCAAAGACAAGTCAAGGATGCAAGTCATTCATACTATAACGAACAAAACAAACGCCTAATTTATACATTAGCAGGTTCAAATTTCCTTATTCATAAGGAGTCACAAGCTGCATCCACAATTTTATACATCAAGACACAAGCCAAAGCAGAAACCAAATTCATAAGCGGCGTTCATCCTTGTGTGCACACTTTAATTTCAATCAGAAAAGAAAAGGGAAAAATCTTCTATCCACAAAGGCTTTAGTTACCAAGATACTGAATTTGAAAACGCTACTACTGATATTGATGTAAAACTATGGGTACCATTGCTAGGAACTCTCTATCCCTTAAAGTGGACTGTAAGACAACAAAGTTCAGCAAAGTTCGACACTGAAAAGCATCTCATCACCAACGTATCCACAGTACTTTCATGGAAACAGATAACTAATGCATAAATAAGCAATTTCAATGAAGAACAAGAGGCAATAAAAAGCATAAAGCAGCACTGAATTACCGCCAATCAGCGTATTGCTTAGGCTCATTCTATGGTTAACAAGCAATGAATTGACAGAGTGCACTTTGCAAGAGTTAAGACCAGGCTTGAAGTGAAGCAATTGGTTAACAGGAAAAAAGTAACAGCCCACACCAAATTAAAAGATTTGAAAAAACTGAATTCTAGTTTCTGACCTCTGGTTTGGCTCTTTTACACAAATACAACTGTTCTAATGTCTCCAAATGATACAAAATTTCATTTCCTCTAAAACAACTTCAGAATTGCTTTCTCTTATTTCTGAAAAGCTTGTCTCGTTTTGCATGAAGATAAAAGAGAACAAAGAAAATTCCCACGGACATGGAAACCGTAGCCCATGGAAATGGCGGATCCTTGAAACAGACAAGCGATGCCTCCAATTCCTGGGATGCGTTATAGACAAGGGAGTGGATGCCATATAAATCATGATCAGATGACCTTAGGTAATACAAAGCCATCTCGAAGTCCAAACGAGACAATGCGGAGACTGCCTTATCCAGCTTGTACTTGAACAAGTTCCATCTTTGTATAAACTCAGTATGTTGATTATGTTTCAGAAGTTTTCTCTCCCCGCCATGAGCAGCCACTGATTCAAGAACATCAATGGCACTTGATATGCTATAATTTAACGATGTCAAAAGAACATTTCTCCGAGCAGCGTCTTTCTGCACAAAAGACAATGACGAACTCTCAGAGAATGGACCGAACGGAGTCTGCCCAATACTCCATGTGTAATCCACCAAAGTAGTATTGTGTCTAGGGCTCCATAACAAGTGGGTTGGAGAAACTCCCCACATGCTCTGCAGAATTGAACCAACAAGTGGCCGCTCAAGATCTCTTGTCTGCGTGAACACATGGCGGCCATTGCAACTATAATCACTCACCGTCTGCGCATTCTTTGTCCTCACTGCAATAACCATGTCTTTAAAAGCAACAGACTGGTGATACCGATCGAGCAACAGGATCAAGTGGACATCCAAATCAAACACGTAAACAGGAAGAACCCTTCCATCTTCCTCTTCAGGAATCGACGCCACCCTCCTGAACTCCTCTGCGGAATCTGACAATATCCTATGCAAACGCTTCGAGTCCAAATACTCATTCACAATCATAGTATAGTTATCAAAGAGAAACCTAGAAGTATATGAATTCGTCGACCGCGAAATGGCGAACGAGCAAATCGGACACCCAGCATAACTAACTCTGTAAGTCTTAAACCTCAAAGACTGATCAGCCAACAACAAGCCATTATCATTAACCTCATCCATGAACGTCCTCTCAATAGCTTTCCAATCCAAACCACTCGGATCACCATTCTCAGTCCCGAAAACATGAATAAACTGAACAATCAACGATTTCTCGAAAGGCACAGGAATTCTCAAAGAAGGAACAAGAAGAACCTGGTAAGCGCTCCAGACCAAGGACGCCAAGTCCGCAAGCAACGCCTTCTGCGATTTCGGCCGGCCATGGAGAGCCGCCAAGGGATGAAACTCGCCTCGCGGAAGAACTCCATCGCCGGAGATCGCCGGCCCGTAGTCGACAGGTCCGGCACCCAAATCGACCCAAATATACCTCTCCTTCCCGGTCCAGATACTGCCGTGGCATCTGGAGAAGGCAGGGGAGGAATCTCCATGGCCGTAGGTGTAAGCATAGGGCTTGGACTGCTGACCTAGATTCAAGAAATAGAGGTAGACTCCATGGACGGGCTTCTCCTTCTCGAAGTCCTGCCGGATGATCTGATCGACGGCGGAGTAAGGGACGGATAGGAGCGGCGACCGGAGACTGGACGGAGTCCGGTCGATCTCGGACTTGAGGGTTTTGGAGAGGAGGGAGGCGAGGGAAGGGGAGTGGGAGACGTCGAGGTGGAGGGAGTGGCGGACGGCGAGGCGGTGGAGGAGGGTGTCGAAGGGGGTGATGACGTGGAAGTTGTCGGAGGAGAGGGAGGCGGAGAGGAAGGAGGAGAGGAGGGAGGAGGAGGAGGAGGAGGAGGAGGAGGGGAAGGAGTCGCCGACAAGGCGGACGTGGAGGGAGAGGGGGAGGGAGAGGGAGAGGAGGGAGCGGATCTTGTCGGAGTGGGAAGAGGAGAGAGAGCGGGAGAGGGAGGATTTGAGGGAGGAGGAGAGAGAGAGGAAGGAGTCGTTGGTGGCTTGTGGGTCCACCCGCGATTGCTGGGAGAGGAAGGTGTCGAGTCCGATGATCGGAACTGACGACGATGCGCTGCCGCTACTGATGCTGCTGATGAAGATCAATAACAGGAAGAAGATGGTGGTGGTGGACATTTTTGGTCTGGATGAAGAAAGCAAGATTTATTTATTTATTTATTTATTTTATGGGGCTGTTGAGATGAGAGAAGGAGGGTTTTGGAGTGGACTCTCTCTCTCTCTCTCTCTCTAGAGTCTCTCAGACTCGAAGGTTGGGGATTGACTTCAGAGAGGAACACAGGGTGAGCATATTACTGTGGAAAATGGTAAAGTGATTGGTTCAGTTGTTGAAGCCTCGACGGTGAAATCTAGTGTCATTTGGGAGACACTCGTACCAATTACATTAAAAAACTCGTACCCCCCCCCCCCCCCCCCCCCCCACAAAAAAAAAGGTGATACTTTGTCTGTTGCTTCGTTTAAGAGTGTGATTGTGTAGATGTTAGTAATTCAAGTTCGTTATAAATTATAGATAAATATTCATTTAATTGAATGTTTATGTTCAAATATAAAATTTAAATTACGTATTTAAATTAAATATTTGTTTAGATTTTTTTTTTGTTAGATATAACATTTAAATGATGTAAATTTATAAAAAGGCGTGTGATCTAAACTTCTGAAAAATGAGAATTTAGATTTGAGTTAAAGTAGTTGTAAAATGGTGAAACATTAAAATGAATTTACTTCAGTAATTAGTTATGCCTATTGTGTACTGTTTGAGTACAATAATGACTATTATAATAATTCATCTAAACAGGACATTAGTTTCATAGCACACAACTTATTTTTGCTCACAATTCCATATGCTATAAATCAAACTTAAGAATGGTGAATGATCCACCATGTGTTGTAAGTGTTAAGTAAGCATTTTTCAGAACCTTCACTTTTTGACAAATTTTCAAATGTGATTAGGGATGAGATTGCTTTTTAATACAGATTATTAGATGCATATGGGCAAATCCAGATCTGATCAACAACAAACGATACTTTCGTTCAGTTCTTCAAGAGGTTGAACTAGAAGGATGATAAAAGCAAAACCTTCTTTGATAATAATCTCGTTAAGAACACAGCAGTAAATTAAAATCCTCTCTATGTATGAACCGTTATAGATTAGAACTACTCTTACTATTAGTAAACAGAAGGTACGAGTGAATTTTACTCCGGCACATCCTCATACTCATCGGTATAAGTGTCACTATACGACTCTGAATCCCAGAACTTTGAAAGATGATCGTCTCCGCGTTGAGAAGCAGGGCATGAAGCATTAAAGAAGTCCTTGTAACGTAAAAGCCCCATTCGTGGACCATAGCTACCGGTAGCGATTTGGCAGCCATTCACGGCCATGGCAGAACATCCAGAAGCTACACTAGGTTCCTCAGGAAAACCACACGTGAAGGAATTAGTTTGCGTGCCCGAGTCTGCCTCCCAAACATTTACACAAACATCCTCTTGACCTGCCGTGACTATCTTATACGGATCCATGCGCAACAGAGTAACCGGCCCTGCGTGTCCATCCAACTCAGCTACTGGTTCTGCTTTTAGTGACTCCTGATTTCTCCTAATATCCCAAAGCATTGCTCTGCAACATTAAAC
The DNA here is from genome assembly GCA_008635985.1 of Ficus erecta. Lineage (NCBI taxonomy): Eukaryota > Viridiplantae > Streptophyta > Magnoliopsida > Rosales > Moraceae > Ficus > Ficus erecta. The sequence continues at coordinate 1,736,519 of BKCH01000009.1, forward strand.
ACATGATTCGATTCGATTATTGGAAAACATAGAGAAAGACCAACAAAGAATACTCATTTGACATTGTGTGTGAGGTTAGTAGACTGAGTATAGCAATTTTATCTTACCTGCCATCACCGCCAGTGCAGAACAAGGATTTCGAAGGCAACGACTCAAATGAGTACAGCTTTGCTTGGTGAACTGCTGCAGTAAGAACCTTTCGCATGGTCCTCAAATCAATTGCAACAACAGTGGAGCCAGCAGCAACATAGATCAATGCTTCATGACACTTCATATTTATAGGCACACCCGGAACAGAAGTCATTCCCACACAGCAAGATGAACGAGCAGCTGATGATGTAGTCGTATCCCAAACCCTCACCTAATATGCACACATAAGAGAATCCTTTATTATTTTCTTTGAGAAATAATACATCACCAGCAATGTTGAAGTGAAATCCTAAAAAAATCATTAAACATGCACTTTATGGAAGCAAATACCTTAGAATCTTTTGAAACAGTGGCCAAAAGAGAAGACTTGTGCCTGGGGGAAAAAAAAAAAAGACGATTAATTGGTGTTGCCACATGTCAGAGTTTTGGGATGTTAGGTGGAGGCAGTTGCTAAATATGATACTTAAGAATAAATAAAATATAAACAAAACGTAGCACTGTCCCTCAGTTAGTGATTTGTAATCTACTCACTAATTTATCATCTACTCAATTTGCAAAGAGCACACGAATATGAGTGGAAGAAGTCAAGAAACAGAAGCATTTGTATAATTTTTGGGGGATTTGATTAAAATTGAAAACAAAAGAGTGCGTTACACTTATTAAGAACCAAGTCATACCCAGCAACAGACATCAATTTTATGGGTTTCGCATGCCCATATAACGTAGCCTTCGGAGAATGCTGACCACGTTTGCCACTGGAGCTAAGTGACCAAAGGCGAACAGTGCCATCTTCTCCTCCACTAGCCAAAACTTTTCCAACACCATCACCTAACAACTTATCTGATAGTGCTGAAACAGGGCCACTATGACCTTTGAAACATCTTTGGCACGAACCCTGCAATAGATTAGGTGCATGAATAGCTGGTTTGGGGCATATAAAAATCTTTGACAAGACTTATAAGTTGCAACCATCACCATATTGCTTTCCGAATTGGTTAAGAACAGCAACAAATTAAGTGCAGGAAATTGTTGGTTTCAACTAATCATAAAACCTTCAGTATGAAAATTACAATAGATAAGAGTAGATTCTTAATAGAGGGAACGTTTAAAAACTTTCAGTTCATGTTACCTTCCACCACAGACGAATGGAACGATCACAGCTTGAAGTTACCAAAAAATTATCACTTCTCTGGGACTCACTTCGAAATAAAGAAGTTTCATTCAGTGGAAACAACCTGCATGTTCCCTAGTAGTTAAAAAATTAATCCACTATATGCTCTGTAAAGCTAACTCTTTTCACATACCAATATAGAACAACTGCCACAGCCTAACAAATCAAAGAACTTTGCCAAAAAAATTAAAAAACATATTTTGACACCCCACTGAGAGGCATCAGAAGCAATAATGACAATATCAAACAATATTTACATCCCATATTACATAGTGTTGCTGCAACATAAAACAGTCGTATCTGTCAAATGGTCCAAGACATTTATCAGGATTCTATACTTCATCATCTGTGTAACTTTGACCATGCTATGTGAAAAATGTTTTTTTCTCAACTATGAAAGGGTAAGAGAAACAAGCCTGTTTCCCTGGTGGGAGATTGGGCCATTTCCTCATTTATACACGCTATTGGTTGACAAGATTTTAAAATGTATGCAGGAGAGATTAAAAAAAACACAAGAATAATCGACGTCACTTGAAACATTATTAGTAGTAATTAAAAAAAAAAAAAAGAAGTTGGAAAAACCATTCAAAATGCTAACCTCATAGAAGTTATTCTAGCCTTGTGACCATTTAGCGCCGCATAAGACACTCTTGAATGATAGAAGCCATCAATCTCCACCATTTGTATTGTCGGACCCTAAGTCATAGCATCCAACCAAACCGTTACAGTTGACATAAAACAAGGTTGAAAACGCTCAATTAATTTCTTCTGTAGCATAAAATTTTAGTACTAGACTAAAAAAAAAAAAAGAAAAAAAAACTCAGACAATTTCACGTTGTTAAAGAACGTTTCAAAATCTAAAGCATGATTAAGGAAACAAAACAAAGAGAAGAGAAGAGAAGAGAAGTGAAGTGAATACCTGAGCAAAGATAATGTCGTTTTTGTCAATGAGCATATGATCAAAAGATTTTGAATCCGTAAAGAACTCAATGTCAAATGGATTACTAAACTTGAACTGATGAACTGCTTTACGCCTAGCTAAGTACGCTTCCCTGACTCCTGATGTTTGAGACCAAGTCGAAGGCTCTTGTTTCTCCCAATGTTCTCTACACAAACAAAGATTTGAAACTTAAATCTTTCTTGTTCACAGATTTTTCAGACAAAAATGGAGAAACTTTCACAGATTTGAAATGTTTCTCGAGTAATTTCCTTTCAACCAAACAATCGGATCAAGAAGAAGAAGAACCTGAACCAACGGAACCAGACGGAGTCGGAGTAGGCGACCTTCTTGAAATACTTGCAGGTCATGGCCATGTTGGAGAGGTCCTGGAGGCTGAGGTGGCTGGCGCACTGAGCCAGAGAGTCCAAATTCACATCCGTAATGGCCGTCTCCGGCGAGCTCCGGCTTTGGATCGTCGACGTAGATGCCGTCGGTGTCGGTTCTGCCATGGCCGGAGCTTGGTTGAAGATGATTACGAAACCCTAGGAATTGGAGAAAAATGTGAGACTATAGGGAAATTATTTGCAGTGATTGTACAGAAGAACAGGATTTATTCGTGTTTCTGGTCCGTACCTCCCTGATTGAAAACAGTTTTGACTTAAAAAAAAAAAAAAAAAGAAGAAGAAGAAATTGAAAAAATGGAAATATAAAAGGAAAATGGACAGAGATCCTAATTCGGAAAGAAAAACCTGCAACGTCGTCGTTTTTATGCAGAGAACTAGAGAGGTTAAAGATGAAAAAGGCAACTGAAACGATGTGTCGCAAAAAAATGTTTCTAGCAAAGAAATGTATATAATATCTTGTCAATGTCTGTCGTTTTCTGTAAAGTGTCGTATTTCCCTGAAGCGAACGACAAGTACGAGTGTTCAGGAATACGATTGACGTGTCTGTCTTTTGTGTCGGTAAAGCTACATGTCGTCTTTTGAGGAAGTGCGTTGAGCAAAATTCAAAACGGACGTCTTTTCTGCATGACAACGATTATCATTATTACTATTTTCAGTTTTGACGTTATTCTAACTAGGTTTGAGATTTTTTTTAAAAAAAAATTTCACTACCAGAATGCAACTCCCTATTATAAAAAGTTGTTTAGATTTATAGTTCCAACTCATAATTTAAAAATCTTTTTGTATATGATGCTTTCTCGTTAAAACTATGATCTAAACATGTCTTAAATAGTACAAATTACTATTTAAAAAACAAATTCTTTTTTAACTAAAAATATATTTAGTTCCATTCCGACACTAAGTCAATTAACAAAATGACTTAAACACTTTCTTGTTTTAGTCCAATAGTCTTCCAAAAGTTGAATTAACAAAATGACTTAAACCCTTTCTTGTTTTAGTTCAATAGTCTTCCAAAAGTTTTTATTAGCAAAATGATCTTGGAACGACTGAATTTATATATGATTATTCCTAAGTTAAATGAGAAGATTATTTTGCTAATTTCAATTTTTGAGGTTGTAATTTTGACAAATATTACTTCGAAGGGGCTATTCACTAAGGGTATGTTTGTTAAAAATGAGAAAAATAAGAAGGATGAAGTGATAGAATCCCAAGGTGAGGGAAATGAAGGGGGGAGAGGTTCTTTTGTTATGAATTTTTATTTTTTAATTTTATGAAATACCTCAAAGAATCTCTCAATTTATAAGAGATCAAAATTAGAACATTTTGAAAGATTTAGAATCCTCCCATAATCCATACGTAAAAATCCTTATACTTTTCTCTCCTACTTTTCTCTCCGGCCAAACACACTCTAAGAGAGATTGATAATGACACGAACCTCACTCCAAATCTACGCAAAGCTTACGGCAACGACCTTCTCTTTCTTTTCTCGTTGATGATTTTAGTTTTTCTTCTCCTTCTGAACATTGAAACGACAGAAAGTACAAGAAGAAAACGATATTCGCCTATAAATAATAGGAAATTTCATATAATTACCAAGTTTAAAACACATAACAATTAAGTAGTAAATCATAATGGAAATATAATCGCAACAGCGACTATTATTACGATACTGGATCACAAAATAAAATTTCAATCCGTTCTTACAATCTCATAAATAAGAAATTATGACATTTTCCTCTTCAGAACGAATATAACACACAGAAAGTATTTCCTTGCAACACACCACACTGCACAGCAGTATAAGTAGCTGCATCCATCTCCACGATTCACTATATAATACGATATGATCGGGGTTGAAGATTTACAGAAGATTATGCAAAAGAACAAATAATTTTGTCTCTTACGGAGTTTCGGATCTTAAACCCAGCTAAAATATGAAGACCACACTGTCGTGAACTCTAGACTTCTGGTTCTGAGCCACGCACTCCGATATCCACATCAGGTTCCTGATCTCCTGTTCCCTCAATCTCATGTAGGCGAAGAAAACACCGAAGTGGAACTGCAGGCCATACGAAAATTTACTGAGTAAAAGGAGATCCAGGAAAATTTCATGTACAATGAACAGAGCTCTGCGGGTCTCAAGATAAAGTCTAATACGCTCTATTTAGGCTATGCCACCGGTTATTAACTAGGAAGCTGCACGTAGCCAATGGCTCTGCTAGCAACTAATACATACCTGTTGCTCAAATGCCAAGCAAAGCCTTTTCACCTCCTCTTCATAGAATGCCTTGTCAAGCATCTGGCTCTCCCCGTAAGATAGTTTGGAGAAGATAGCCTGATAAGGAGGATACTGTTCCATAACAGAACGGACCTGTAACAGCAAAGAACGGAAGCTTCGGTCATAAAATTAAGGAAGCTGGCACCAGTACAGAGACAACATATAAACCAAAAAAACTAATATCAGTTTAGTGTTCTGACTGCGTGTGAGAAAGCAAATTACTAACAATTTCAAAATTCATCTTACACTCTCGGGAAAGTTGTGTTCAACCAAGAGGGAAAAAATTAACTACAAATTAGCAAACAATTTCACTGGTTTAATCGAATCAAATATGTCAAAGTTAGTAACAGAAGGCATTGAAAATTTACTTAAGATAGTGCAAACAAAAGTAAGCCTTCAGGAGGTCCATCCTTGAATGAAACATACCTGATCAATGTCCTCACAGACAGCAAGTTCCTCATGGCCGTAAGGGTAACTGTTATAAAATAAGCAAACCATCATCAGGATAATCCTCCAAAAGAGATCAGTGAATCACTGTACACAACATAAGAGAGAACAGAGCTTACAGTAAACCAAAACTAGAGTACAATTTCCTTCGGTCATCTCGAGTAAGCTCAGTACCAATGCTACAGAAGGTGAGCAGCATCAGTAGAATGAAAAGAATGCTTATAATGATCATAAAAACCACCATACGAGGAAAATTAGCGGGGCAGGCGAAGGAATAAATCCACTCATCGCCAACAATACCTATTTATGGTGATATTAACAGCCCTTCTGTCGGCCTCAAAAGCAAGTAGGTCAGACATGATCTCAGCTGTGGCACCACCAAGTTTCTATCAGAGAACAAATTGAGATGAATGAGAAATTGGATTACACTGATACAGAAATATTAAGAGATGCTTAATTCAACACTCACCTGACAAAACTTGTAAAAATCTTCAAGGTATGCCTTGTAAAGAGTGTTTCTCATAATCTCAATGTTCATGTCATCCAAGTCCTTAGAAAGGAAAAATGTATCAGGAAGTAGAACAAAGTTAAAGTAAATTCATAAATTGAATTAAGAAAACAGCAGGAAAGGGAAGAAAATTGAAGGCAAGCAAAGAAAGAACTGGTAGTCCGTACCTCTGATGTAATGCACTCAGAGAAGTACGGAGCTAGTGGCGTGTCAACAAGCACCAGCCTATAAAGCTCCCTCATATTCTGGGCTACTGCCAGGGTAGCAATGCTGAGGATAACATAGAAATCTTTAGAAACAATTACAATAGAAGAACTGGAAAAGCGGCTGATAATACCATTCAATGATTAATCATGGAAATTAAAATGCACCAAAATAGGATGGCAGTACCTGTCAAACATACCCAGTGGGTGGCATTTTTCCAGCAGTTCCTGAACATCTCTCTCATGCAAGGTTCCAGTAACAATCAAGACAACATTGTCAATCATGTAACCATATCTGGAAAAAGCATCAGAAACATTATGAACTCCGTAAACTAAAAGATAAGACAGCCCCTCCTTTCTTCAGCAAAATTCAAGTCTACAACCTTGTATATTACTTTGCATTTCTTAGTTCTTTCCCATACCAAAAACAACCAAGCACTATGCCTCAAAACATTTTCACCGCTGAAGTTCAATTGAAACCGAAGTTCAATTGAAACCAATGTTTAAAGCTCCAAATTTTGCCTAAAACTTAGATCATGTAAAACTTCCTACGCAGAAACATATTCGTTCTAGCACATTTGATATCAGGTTCCGAAGTTGACCAATTGACTTATATCTAATCAGTTAGTCTACAAATAGAGATGTAACCCGTTCTACGTGACTTACGTGATATACTCTAAGAAGGTAGACAGGGGCTCAGTGGCTTGGCAAAGCATGTGCTTGTACTCATCAACGAGTTTAAGAGTGCACTTCTCCACAATCGTAGTTGCGTGCAACGGTGAAGGTTCTGCAAGCCATTAACATTCATCAAGAAAACATAGATTAATCATAGTGACTTCAGGAAAAAAAAAAATGTATCGCTTTGAGCACATGTACACTAACCGATTTATAAGCCTCAAGATAGTAAATCCAAATCACTAATTTTCTAGGTAGATCTAGCATCTTAGCAATAGGATTACGCCTTAAAAAACCTAAAATCCTATAATCTTCCAATGCTAAAACATATGATCTGATTATAATGCTAGCGGTAATCAATTTCAGAAGCATTCATTTTTCCTTCAGAAATTCCGAAAACAAATCAAACGGACTAAGAATCCAACTGAATTTGATCATAACATATCGAATTCAATATATCGTGAGGGAGATAAATCCAAAATTCACACTCCAATAATGCTCAATTTTCTCAGCTGGAAAAAAACTCATCAAACCAAACGAAATAAACGGAAAAGAAAATTGGAGTTCAGGCGATCGATCTGGAAGGGAAAAGCACCATTTTGGAGGTAGGGCCCGTACTCGGTGGCGGAGAGGTGCATCTTGATGTCGTCGAGGCTCTCACACTGGCAGAGGTTGTTGTAATCCGCGGCCGTGAGGAGCCCCGCGCGGTGTCCGCGAACGATGGCCTCCAAGTAACCGCCATGGATGTTGAATGTCAGAGCTTCGAATCCGTACATTTTTGTTTCGCTTCTCCCTCTCTCTCCGAAAATTTTCTCGAGAAAATTCGGTGATCGGATCTGCCAAAGGGTGAATTCGCGAAAATTAGGAAAAGGGATTTGGGAGAGAAGGAAAGAAGGGGCGAGAGGATCCAAGAACCCAGAAGAAACTGAATTGCAATTCAGAATTAAAGAAGGAGACGAACGTACGATTTGTGTGTGGTCCAGTTCGGAAATTTCAGATGCTGATGAAGATCGAATATAGTGGATTTGGGCCAATTCTGGGCCTTAAAATGTTGGACCATAATTCAGCCCAACAGGCAAGCTAACCTGATCTAAAGCGGGCTTTTTCTAATTGGGCCTCATGTGAGTTACCCATGAACGTAAGAAAGAAGAACACAACATGTAGCCCAAAAAAAATTTTTGGTGATAGTAAAAAAAAAAGTTTTAAAACTAAACGGAAATCATAATAAACAACAGTTGCAAATAATTAAAGTAAATCCCACACAAAATTATACAGTATATTTTTAAAATATTTAGAGTAAATAGTAAATTCATTAGGTAAATAATTAAATTTATTAATAATTTACCTAATAAAATTTACTATTTACTACAATTTTCTATTTACTTTAATATTTTAAAATCTTGTTGTTTGCTTTATTTAGTTTCTTAAAATTACTATTTATTATAATTTCAGTCCAAAATTGAAACAGTTTCCATGTTGGAACCTAGCTTGGGGATTTGAAACCATTGCCTTATTTGGTGTTTTGAGAAAATTAGGTGGGTTAGGTGGCATGTCACAACTTTTATATATTTTTATATTTGTACCCTGATTTATTTGTGGTTTTCCTATTCTTTATTGTTACGTGTCATGTAATTATTTTTGTTAAATTTCAATGCTAATTTTAGAGCTAGACATTAAAACTGCCAAAAAGGTGGGAGAAAATCAAGAAGATAAGGAACCCAATCTGGGTTCAACAAAAAGATGACATTTTGAAGCTCACAAAACAGAAAAGTCTTGGAAAGCACAAGGAAGTAATAGAAAAAAGGAAACTCGTGAATCATGCCCGATTTAGGTTTCTTTAAAAAAATTTGGTTAAATTTTAAATTAAACAAAGATACACAAAAAAAAAAAAAAAAAAACAATGCGACTGATTGTATGGTACGAAGCAATTAGAACCGTTATTTAATAAGAGCAGGACCAAAGCACCATACTGGCCTCCGCATCTTCCTGCAAATGATTTCAATAATAATAATAATAATCTGTTTTTTTTTTTTTTAAAGTATTTGAGGTCCCTATGTGTAAATGTAATACACTTGATAGCCTTCAATAGAAAACCATACCTTTTCTAATGGGATAATAAAACTGTAGGATTATTTTCATTGGTATCCAAACTTTTCACTTATTTTCATTTTTTGTCCCGATCTTCTAAAAAACCCACTACAGTACACCACTATTAATTGGGTGTGTTTTACTACACATTTTCAAGTCCAGGAGAAAAATTATCAAGATTAAATGTTCGGTTTGCAAAAAGAAATTTTGTGATGAAATTAAGAGGCACCAATGCAAACAAACCTTTTTTAAAAAATGGAGTGTTATCTTTTTTTACTAGTGTGGTTAACGTTTATAATGGGATTGCTGTTAAATTTATGTTTAGCCTTATTTTTGTTATATTCCAATTGTTTTTAATTAAAAATTTAATAGAAGGAAATAAGCAAAGCTAATGTCAAATTTGAAGTAAGGATGAGACAATGTTTGAAAAATCGAAAGATAAAGTAAGAATGAACGTAAATGGTAAATAGTAAAAGTCACAAAGCATAGATAATCATAACCAAAAATTTTACTTTTCTTGGTCTTAAACTTATTACTATTATAAAATGAGATATTGGTGGAATATTATATCTTTATTCATTGTAAAAATTTTAAAATCGATGGCTCTTTATTTAATTACTTTGTTAACATGAATGTCGTGAAATTTAACTTTCTATATTTATAGCTTGGTGTAGAGTTCTGTGCTTAATCCTAATAAGATATACAACGCAAGAACTATAACATAACTCACAGACCAAATTTCAGGATTTCCGAAATTGATTTAAACGTCTAATTTTGAATTCTATATTATTTTTAATCTAAAATTAGATGTATAATTACTGTTAGATTTTATCTGCAATTACATGTTTCATTTGGAACACAGTCAAAGGTGTGATCTTGCCATTTGTTATAAAGGTAAAGGTTGAGTTATTAGTTAATAATATTTGTTAATTATACTTAATGATGAATATAGCGTGCGGTCCAAGTGTATGTATACACATCTTGGTGCATATTTTTGTGCTTACCTAAGAAGATGTGAAGTGAATAGCTAAGAAGGATATAACTTAAGATTCTCGAAAAAAGATTGCTAAAAATATTGAGCATTGATCTTTGTAATTTTTAATAAACAAAAATACATCATCAGAAGTTTTATTATGTCATAAATTATCCAAGTGTCCCTTTTTTTTTTTTTTTTTTTTTTTGTAAAACTGAAAGAAAAATTACACTTCATGGAAAAGTAGTTTTATGATACATCATGAAAATAAAATATGACTATATACAAGTTTTTAAGGGTAAAAAAAAGTTGGGACAAAACAATTGTTTTGGTTTTAAGAACTTACAAAATTTCAACATGCATGTATTTGTGACGTTCATAATAAAAATCTTCATGACTTATGCTATTGCTCAAATTGAAACAACAGCTTTGTCCTTGCTTTTCTACACATAACAAGATATTTTTTAGTTTTATGATACATAATAAAACTTTTTTTTGTCTCTCATTATATGAATCATTTTTCATTTTTAAATACAAGTAAACAAGGTGATATTATATTTACTATATAATTAAGCAGATACTATTATATATTAGGCTAGCTCAACGGATACAACTCTCAACTTCAAAACTTAATATTAATATTTTCATTTCTCTTTAAGAAATATATCTCATACACTTCATACTGTAAAATAATAATAATAATAATGCAATAAAATAAAATAAAATAAAGTGGATTTCGACAAACCCTAGCTTGGCGTCAAAAAGCTGGCCAACTGGCACCAGCACGCAACAACATGTGACCCCAGTATGGTTATTAAATATACATATATACGAGATTCTTAACCAATGTGTGGAATACCTTTTATTATCGTACTGATCGAAATCCTTTGGAAAATGAATTTTTTTTTTTTTAGTCAAAAGCACGGCAATATCTCTAAACATTTTTAAACAAAATGAAAGAACGTAAATTAGGATAAATCATATTAAAAAGGGCAAAGCACATGTCCTCATATCGTGGGACTGATTACAAATCCCTTATTTTAACTTTTTCTCCTTTTAAATCTCAAAATTTGCTTCGATCAATGCCCGCAAATATATGAATAATCTGTTGTTATATGCATAATTTAATGATACTTTATCACACAATTCTCTCATAAAGTGTAGCCCCGTCAAGTATAAATACACACTCTCTCTCTTAATGCTCTCTCTCTCATCTAGGGAACACGTGATAGAGGGGTTTAGCCTCCCCCAAAACTTCCAAGAAGTTGCCGTACGACATCTTGAAATAATTAGAAAATGAAATGTGGTTTTTAATATCATAAGAGTTAGCTTGCAGATCATTTGTACACAAAGTCTATATATTATATTTATTTTTGTCATAACATATATAGTTTGAGTAATGTTCTAGACGTCTAGGTAGAGACTATATCTTTTCCCTAAAAAATAAGAGTACTTTTTGGAAAAAAAAACAAAAAACAAAAGAAATATAAAAGAGCACTTATACATGTTCTATATTTGATGGGTTTTAATTTTATAGACACATTAGTTAACGAGTAGATTTTGAGTAAAAATGTGATCCTATAGTATTTCTCGAAAAAGAAGGTCTGTTTATTTTGTGTATTATTAACTATTCTCAACATTCAAGTTTGTAATCTGTTGCAAGTCACTTTAAACAACTCATCAGTTGGCAAAAAAAAAAAAAAAAAAAACATATATATATATATATATGTATATACACAAAAAAAAAAAAAAAAGAATGGGGCTCAAATCAAATTGAAGGACAAAAGCTGGAGTGCTATTAGTAGTATTTAATGATCTAAGCCGATTAAAAAGCAGGTATATATACAGATCATACTGACATGGAAAACAAAAAGGATAAAAAGGAGTCAATTTAATATTAATTTCTATTTAGTATTTTTTTTAATTAACCATGCATTAAAACCCTAAACATTTTTTTTTTCAAATTTGGTATAATATTAACGTAAATCAGTTAAAAAATTAAAACTGCCAGCTGCAAGAATTACTTTCCATGGTTGGGTTCGACATATCGAAAATTATAATAATAATAATAATAATAATAATAATAGAATAACCGTGATCTTCTCCTATTAATCTGTACTACAAAACAATCCTCACTTATTATTTATTGGTACTAAATTTTTCTCCAAGATGCGTGGTGAAAGGGCAACTAATTAAGACAGAGAAAACGAGTTGATCAGAGCTTTATCAATTAAACCATCATTAACATCATAAATATACATATTGATATTATATATATATATATATATATAAATCGTTCGTCACAATCTGGAAAAGTCGTGTACGCAACTCTTACTGCAAAAAAACACATATCCTTTGGTTTTTTCCAAAAGTCGGGGAGTTTTTTTTCATTTTCTCTTCTTCTTCTTCTCCTTCTTTTTACCAAAAGTCGAGGAGTTTTTATTTTTATTTTTATTTTTTATTTTCTCTTCTTCTTCTTCTTCCTCTTCTTGGAGCGTAAAATGGCTTCTTCTTCTTCTTGGAGTAAAATGGTAATTTTATATATCCGGATATATATATATATACCCAACTATTCCACATCATCAGATAACACTTACACACACACGTAAAATTTTGACAACCATTCCACGTCAGATACATATACATTCTTATCCATGCAGAAACACGACCACGTCATCTGATTACTGTTGGAGCCCACGTGGCGGGTGACGTTATCATCAAGTGACACGTTGCAGCGGTTGAATGTCCCACCTTACGATGACGCAGTACTAGTTGCAGTTATTGGTCACCGCCAACACACATCAGCTCGTGACCCGAAACGGGAATGCCCTCCAAATTTCCGATCCAAATTATGTATATTGTTTATCCTTTTGCCAATATATATATATATATATATATATATATATTGTTATCATATATAGAAATTTCCAAGAGGTATATGTTTGTGTTTACATTTAATGGAGAAGTTTATCACATGGATGACAACAAGATGCACGGGATGAGTACGGAGAAGGGGCGGAGCCGGGGAATGCTTTCCCATCTCCATCTTGTCCCCAAAATCATCCCCATCCCAACGAAAATAGAAGTATGGTCAGAGACGAAGATTCTCCATTAGAGGTGTTTTTCCCATACCCGCCTCGTTCTCCATTTATTATAAAAATATATTTGAAAAATACAATAAAGTAAAAAACAAACGATAAAGTTTATATGTACCATGAACTATTTCAAAATCAAAATTTTCATAAACAAATCAACTTGTAAACATATGAAAATGAAATCTTAATCAGAAATCACTAAAGATCTCATCAAAACATTACAATATCTGAAAACTAAATATTTATAAAACATTTTAAACTAAAAAAAAAACTTGAAACCATAAAAAATAAGCATAAAATTCTTCTCATTTTTCTATTACTTATAGAGTCAATATTCATTTTCATGGATGTACACACTTTTAAAAATAAATTTTATTGTATATTATATATTTATAAACATATGAAATCTCACACATATGTAGTGCAACGGGGACGGAACGGGGAGTGCTTTCCCGTCCCCTTCCCCGTCCCATTAATCTTCAGGGATAAAAATTGCGAAATTTGTCTCTGTGAGGAATAGTGCCATCCTAATTCATCATGTCTCCATTTAAGTATGAACAGGAAAGCACACGGAAGAAATAAATTAAAAACCTTGAATTTTAATTTGAAAGGGCTTCTAGAGAGATCGAAATGGTCAGATTACGCAATATTGCTGATCATGATTATAAAGCAAAGAAAAGAAAAAAAAAAAAAAGCTAAAATAGTAGATGATGCAGCTCAGTGGTCATAGGAAAAAAGAAAAAGAAAAGAAAAAGAAGAAGAAGAAGAAGAGATTATTAAAGTGTGATACGGGATTGATCCTCTTTTATTCATAATAGAAATACGAAAGTAGTTTATCAATAATACGAAAGGAATATACAGTTATGTCATATATATTCACACTAAACCTTTGATTAGTATATGTCCGATTTCTTTCAAGGTTCAAGAAATCAAAATGACAAATAATACCAATTTGACTTAAAACTTTTAGTTAGACCTCCCATTGATCTACACATGTTTTACATAAATAGCCTTTTTACGTGATAAGAATATAATAAGACCGGTTAGACATTCATTTTAAACTCACTGCTCAAATGAAAAAAAATTTTAACGATGTTTTCACGCATAAAAGTTTAAATTTTCAGTTTAATAAGTGGATTTAAAACGGAATTTTTGTCCTATAGATATACACAAATGATTAGTCAGTTTTTAAGACTATTTATATATATCTCTCTGTGAAGGATCAAATTTATTAGGATCCTTATTATAGTGACAATAAGTTTTATTTTTCATTTTTTATTTTTGGCATAACCTTATCCTACTATTTTCCAATCAACACTTAGAAAAGTGATTTTATGGCAACAAATTGTGTCCAGGCCAAAAAATAATAAAAAATTATAAAAAAAGCTTTTTCTGCATATACTAAAAATATTATAATAAAGGGTACATGATATAGAAAAGCAACAGCGTAGAAAAAAGTTCCTCCACTCACTTGAGGTTTCTTTTCCACCGTGCATTATGTTCTCCGTTCACACTACTATACTTATAATGTTTTGACCTTTTTTTTGTTTCATATAACGGTTGCGTGATTTGTAACTCTCGCTTATTATAAATAAATAAAAAATAAAATGTGTATAGATTTTGAATCAAGAATCTCCTATTTAAATCTCTTTATTTTCACACGTCAAACTAGTCCCAATGTATTCATCAATAATATTCGATTTTTATTTTGCATAATTAAGCCAATAGTACCCATATAAGTTTTATCAATCTAATCAAGAATTATAGACATATATATATATATATTGCTATATATGTGACGTGGGACCAAATATATAATAATAATAGATTTAGTCAAGCTTGCTTAACTAACAAGCCAGAATAGTCAAGGATCTCTTTTAGTGCAAAACCATATTATTGTCAATAAATACAAGTTATAATTTAAGTATTTTATGGAAGACCGCCTTTCTTGTCAAATTTAGGAACATTTTAGTGTACTTTTATACGAGAATATGTTTGCACGTTTCGAGCGGTCCTTTGAAATCGTCAAAAAAGGTGGAGGTGGTGGTGGGGGTGTCACAGATTTAATTTGAGGTTGATTTGAACGACTTTTCTTTTCTTAACCAAACAAAATATTTTATTATTGGCTTCTTAAGTTTGAATATTAATTATTCTTTTTTGTAGACTAATGATTTTCCACTATTTCACACACTTTAACTGGATAACATATAGTTGTATTATACAATCAAGAGAGAGATGCTATACTAGACTAGATAAAATACAACAATCGGGATGCTTGTTATTCTATTAATCCTTTTAGAATGAGTTCAACGATCGATTATCTACAACTTCACTTTAAGATTCCTAATCGATCAATAAATTGTAAGGCATTAATACTTAAAGTGGTGGGAATAAAATTAAATCCATCTTTTAATTCCGTAAGGTTTTTTTTTTTTTTTTTGGTTTAATTAGTGGGTTTCTAACCCCTTGTTTGGATGAGAGGTCCAATTTTGAAAATTGGAAAAATGTTTGTAAGACTGTTTTTCTAAATTTTTTTCATCACATTCTCTCATTTTGGAAAAAAAAAAAAAAAAAAATTCTCATTTTCAAACTTACTTTGTACAATACCATTTTGGAAAAAGAAAAGAAATCATTTTGAAATCTTTTCACAATGCACTATTCTCAAAATCACTTCTTCTCATTCCAAACAACTTTTTGTTTTCAAAATTTTTTTTTTACACATCCAAACACTATCTTATTCTCAAAATGAAAAGAATTTTGGCTCCGTTTGGATCGCATGTCCATTTTTAGAAAGAAAAATTTTCTCGTTTGAAATGGAAAGTCATTTCAATTTGAGAATGAAATAGTGTTTGGATATGTAAAAAATTTTATTTTTAAAAACAAAAAGTTGTTTGGAATGAGAAGAAATGGTGTATTATGAAAAGATTTTAAAAAGATTCTTTTTCTTTTTCCAAAATGTTGTTGTACAAAATAAGTTTGAAAATGAGATAGTTTTCCTTTTTCAAAATGAGAGAATGATAGAAAAAGTTGAGAAAAACACACTTTCGAAAAAAAATTTCAATTTCTAAAATTGGACATATAATCGAAACAAAGGGTTTCTCATTTAAAACAAGAAAATTTTCCTTTCAAAAAATGGATACATTATTCAAACAGAGCCTAAATTTCGTACAAAGGAGATGGATAACGAGATCATGTTTTTTTTCTTTTCCTTGAAAAATAAAAAGTATTGTTCATTCCAATGGCGTACATTGGTGAAGCATGGTATATTTTCATATTGTAACCGTTCATAGCTGATTATAAAACTGTTTATTACTCATGTACGAATTTAGATGCTAGATTTAATGGCATGTGATCGATGTGAACCTCTTTGATCTCTTTGTTATAACTAATTAGACACGTAATCGTTCCTATTCATTATTTGACACCAGCTAAGGTTGAAAAAAACAAAAAACAAAAAACAAAAAAAATTGATCACGTATCGATGAGTTTTACATCATTAGACTCACCTTTTATAAACGGGTATACTCAACACCACTAGTGTTTCTGGTATTATTGTAAACAATACGAGCAAAACATGGTATTCAACCAAAAGCCTTAAATAAAAAAAAAAAAAAAAAAAAAAAGACGTACTGGTAAGCTTGCTGGGCAAACAGACAGCTAGGAAAGCTAAAACCTTGCAATTCGCTCAAGAGGTAAGGTGTGTACGTCTGTACTTGAGTAATGTTTGGGATATCAACGGTATTCAACAATACACATTAAAAAAAATAGATCTCACAATATATAATCTATAAATATATAACTCTTATTCTATTAGTTGTAAAGATTGTGGTGCGTAAAGCATTTTTCTCTGGTCCGGAAAACAGATGGGCGGATATGAGAACAAAAACAATATGCGTAATTTTAACATTCGGTAACGTTTTCAACTTTTCATGCAGTCTTTTTTACATGTCTTTTACGATAATTACAACTCATTTTAACCAACCTGGACCTTTAGTTATACCCTTTTGCCAAGAATTTTACGTTACGAATTCCACTTCATGATTTTCTCCAGCTAAGTGCTAGCTGCAAAGCAGATAAGATTGAAACTGTGTAAGAAAAAAAAAACATTGGAAAATAAACAGGAAAAAAGAGATTCTCGTAGATCAAGAACGACTAGGTCTTTTGCACTGAAATTAATGAGTTTTAAAATGAATTAGAGTTTTGATTAATTTCTAGCTTTGTCCTTAATACTCCATTAGGGTTAATAAGACAATGTGGAAATACATTAATGATCTTTGCCAAATAATTGTCTTTATTCAAATTTGTCCAACACTTTTTTTTATCTTTTGTTTTGTTTTGTTTTGTTTTTTTTTTTTGGTTTTTTGTTTCCATTTGAATACTTACCAAACTAAAAGTCTATATAGTCAACCTAACTACGTCCAGGCATTTTCTCAGAAACATAAAACTAGCTTCTGAAAACTGACGTTGTATGAAATCGATTTAATCTTGAACACGTGTGATGGAATAACAGGAGTAGTTTAATATATATATATATATATATATATATATATATATTGTATTTTATGGAATAGTTAACTGGATTTGCTTCAACATACACACACACAAATATATATATATATATATATGTTTTCAATTTATATACGCATGTATATATAGTGTAGTTTATCAAATAATTCTAAATTTCCACCATGATATCACTAAGATGTGCATGCAAATTAAATAGCTAGGAAACTAAACAAGTTGAGAATAATAATAATAATAATAATAATAATAATAATAATAAGATATGTGTGCGCGCTTGATTTTGATTAGAGCAATTAAACACATGGTAGATTCCATTCTGGACTGAATAACAAATGTGGGCGGCGTGAGAAAAGTTTTGTGGAAGACTAATTATATATGACAAATAAAAAAAGAGGAACTAAGCTAATTAGTGATTAAAATAAAAATAGTAAACACACACCAAGTGAAAAATCTTCTAATCTAGAAACGAGACTAAACACATAATTAGAATCGTCCGTTTAAACACGCATGTGAATTGTGTTAGCCAAAAGAATAAAAGGAAAAAAAAAAAAAAAAAAAAAAAAAAACAACTAGGGCAACTGTTTTGATAAGTGTGATGTCTTGAAACTAATGGCGTGTTTAAAAGAAACATTTATTTACGTTATATCCCAATATAATTTGATACCTCATATATTTCATTTTAATACAAATATTTTTAAATAGTACACTCTCGTTTTATTATATTTATTTTACTAATCACATCATATATTCTCTCTTATATACAAATACACATTAGAATAACTACTCATATATAAACAACCCAAACACACATTATATTTGAATATATTAACGTATAAAAAAGATATCAAAATGCATATTATACAAAATATAAAACGAAATAGATGTATCTTCCAAACGAATCATAAGATAACTGATTTTTTTCTTATCTCTTTCTAATATTAATAATTAAACTTCACAACTAAAAAATTTAAGAATACATTAAATTAAATTATCTATGTTTCGCTAACAATATACGTATCTACATACAGACTGATATTGGTCGCATGCAATATACTTGTGCATGCATACTGCGCGCGCGCACACATATATATATATTCGTTGAGAATAGCGGCCGAAAGAAGTTTGAGAATATCCTAAAAGATAAACAATCAATCAAGAAATAAGCCTATATTTTATTATACATAAAGAATAAAAAATATATATGTATACAACTGTAGTTTGATAGCTGACTTCTCAATAACCGATATATATACATATACATATATATATATTTGTCTTAGCTGGGTGAAAAAGACTGTATGTACGAAGAATATGTCGCGGGTATACGAGTAAGGGAAGGATCGTGAGGAGAGTACGTACCACGTTCATGATAATTTGCAGAGGACGATTTAGTCTTGTACCCTTTTTGTTGCCGCTTCCAATATATATAACAATCATTATATAATATATGTGTATATATTTACTTAAGAATTGTTTATATTCATATTAAACTTAAGATCATATACCTTATTTATTATATAAATATATATATAAGAGCTGTTATTATTTTTTTCTGAAAGGGAGAATTTGTTCATATTAATAAAATAAAATTGTACATTACTGTCATAAAAAAAAGATATACACTATTTATTATATAACACGAATAAATATTATTTATATCGTGAAGATACCTTTTGAAAATTCTTAATGGACATAGGAGATTATATAAATGCATAAATGTATGTGTGCAGAAACTCTCTCGATGGAAAGCTATTTTGTTTGTCATGTGACTGTTATTAATTTATTGTTTTAGTTGGCGGGTTACACAAAGCTATAACGCTAGGTTTATAGGTAATTGTTATAGTGTTTATTATTATTATTATTATTATTTTAAAAGAACTCAGGTAAAAGCGAGATTTGATCCCAAGTTATATTTTTTTTTAACTTCATGATGAGGAGATTCAAGCTTTTCACCTTTAATTATAGTTATATGTGATATTACCGTTAGACCAACTCAACTAATTAGGATTTTTATAACTGCTATTTTAAATATGCATCACAATTTTTTAAATCATAATGTTACAAAATTATTGTCATGCAAACCACAACGATATTTTCTTGAAAGACTTGCTTCTTTATAACACACCACATGAGATTATTGATCCACTAACAGAAGTATCGCATCGATTATATTTATCAAAACCTAAAATGTTTTGAAATTCTAGAGATAAATTAAGAGTGTCTAAGCCGATGCCAACTAATTAAGTTAGTAAAGTCTTTTGTCATCAAATTTAGGGAACCGCAACCGCATTCCATGTGAAAGATACTTTTTGAAAATTATTAATAAAGAGAGATTATATTTACGTATCACTAAATAGAAATAAGCTAGCTATCTTGTTTATCATGTGACTGAACTTAATTTGTTATTGTTTTCGCTGTTAGGTTACATGACATATGAAGTAAACCTTTTGTTTATGACCTAGAATTCAAAATTTTTTTTAAAACTCCGATTGAAGTAGGATTCGATCCTAGGTTTTTAATTTCAACACCAAACGACTTTACCAACTCGATCAAATTAGCATTTTTCATAATCGTCATGCTTTTTAATCATAATATTCATATTTTTCAATCTTTCGATCTTTCTGTATCTATTACGATTTTACACCCATGTCATGCAAACTACAAAGAAATGTTTGAAAAGATTTGCTTCTTATACAACACTACATGAGATTATGGTTCACTAACAAAGACTTTGCCTTAGTATTCCCCCAAAATAAAAAAAGGTTTTTGGATTTTAAAGACAAATTTGAAATTATCTAATATGGCACCAGCTAATTGGTCGTTGGCAAATATGTGAGCGATTCATATACAACGTCAAAGTCTTTTATCGTCAAATCAAGGGAATCAACAAATTTGATCTTCATCCTGATACATTCTGAAAATTCTTGAAAGGAAGGTTCTTTATATGCAAAAAATATAAAATAAATAATAAAATAAATAAATTTAGAAAGTAAGCTACCTTATTTATCCTGTGACTGAACTATAATTTGTTTGTTGTTTTCATTGGGTGGTTGCACAACAATGAAGTAACATTTTCACTTACCCATAATTATTAAAATAATAATAAAATAATAATAAAAACTCTGATTTCAGTAGGATTTGATCCCAGATTTTTGAATTTAACGCCAAACGATAACTTGTTGACACTTTCATAACTGTTGTTTTCTAACACCTGCTACACTTGTATTTCAGATCCTACTACTAAAATTTTTGAATAGCTCCGAATCTATTACGCTTATAGATTTAGAAAAATAAAAATTCATTCCTGTCACTTAAAACCGCAAGGATATTTTCTTAAAAGAGTTGCCTTTTATACAACGCCACTTGAGATTATGGTCTACTGACACGGATATCATCTTTATTATATTTTCAAAATTAAAAAGATTTTACGATTCTGAAAACAAATCTGAGATCATCTAAGCTATCGTCAATTAATTGAAACCAGTAAAATCTTTAGTTGCAAAATCCAGAGATGCACGACCGAATCCGGTTTTCACCAAGGTAGAAAGAGGAATTATTAGAAAATAAGGGGAGTATCTACATTTAACCTAAAAGATAGTCTAAAAAGAAGTGAGGTTGAATTTGCTAAGAAATTATTTATCACATGGATATCATCTTTATTTCATTTCCCAAAATTGAAAATTTTTTACGATTCTGAACACAAACTTAAGATCATCTGAGCTGGTGCCAGTTAATTAAATCAGTATAGTTTTTAGTTACCAAACCGAGAGATGCACGACTGAATCCGGTTTTCACTAGGGTGGAAAGAGGAATTACTAGAAAATAAGAGGAGTATCCACAACCAACCTGAAAGATAAAACCAATATTCTTGCAAAAGATTTAATCATCTTTATTTCATTTCCCAAAAATGAAAGGATTTTTCGATCCTGAACACAGACTTGAGAACATCTGAGCTGGCGTCGATTAATAAAAACCAGTATAATATTTAGTTACCAGAACCAGAGATGCACGACCGAATCTGGTTTTCACCGGGATCAGAAGAGTAATTATTAGAAAATAAGAGGAGTAATCTACAACCAACCTAATAGGTAATCTAAAAGACAAGTGGGGGGTGAGTTTGCAAAGAAAGTTAGAGTAGTTGAGGAGTGAGAGAGTGAAAAGGGGGTGGAAAGTGGAAAAAGAAGAAAGTTGAGGGGGGTTTGGGGAAAAGTAGGAATAGAAGAAGACTGGATAAAAATCCGCTGTTGGAACAGCCCACTGGAAAGCAAAGCAATGGCCCCTGGTTTTCTCTTTCAAAAAACCAACTGTATTTTGCTTTCAGCTAACCCTAGAACTTGTCTCCCTTTATACCCCCCTTCCTTCCTCACCCACCACCATCTCCTTCCTCAACAGAGATGCCGAATTCCAATTCCAATTTCAATTTCGCATCTCTGTCTTCCTTTTACCTCACTACCTGTTGTTGTACAATTCTACAATTCTAGAACCAAATCCGTACCTCCTTCTCTCTCCTACACTGTTTCCTGTTCTTCTCCTCCTCGTTCCGTACTCCGACATTGATTCTCGACTACTTTTGTTGTTCTGTTTTTTCGTTTTGGTTCTGTTTTTTTAATCTGGGAAAAGGGTCTGTGTTTGCTGCGAATTGCGTTGAGTTTTCGGGTGTGAATGGGGATTGAGACTGCTCTGGCTGATCGGAAAGTTACGGAATTGCCGAAGGTGACGAATTCGAACTCCAAGACGAGGAAGAACCGCCGGAGGCAGAAGAAGATGTCGCCGGTTCAGAGACTCTTCGAGACCTGCAGGGAAGTCTTCTCCGCCGGTATCTCCGGCGTTGTTCCGCCGCCGGAGGATATTCAGCGCCTACGGTCTGTTCTGGGTACGTTTTTCGGATATTCGATTTTAAATTATTGTGATTTTGGCATTGCGAGTTTGGTTACTTCATCAAAATCGAACCTTTTTCACTGGTTGATATGATTTCACAATCATTTCATAACGATTTTGCTTTTGTTGAATATTCCTAATTGTTGAAATTCGTGAAATTCCAGTTGATTTTCTTTAATGTCGTCGATTTCTATACCATTTGGTTTCATTTGTTACAGAAAAGAATGGTCTTTGAATCTCATTTCTATCGATTTCCATGAGTCTCGATTTTGCTTCAAATCTCTGGGTCTGCAATTTCTGATCGATCACATTTTTTGGCCCTTTTGTATAATATTCAATGTATATATATGCATTTCCGTTTTGTGGGCTTTGTACATGCATCTTGTATGCGTCTATCCTAGGTATGCCGATACTGTGAATAAAAAATATATGCATCGTTTCATGTGCCTGTTTGTTCCTTGTTTTTCCTATCCGTTTGTTTGTTAGATTAGTGTTTCAAAATTCTCGAAGGTTCAGTGGTTGGATACATAGTCTAGCGATAGTTCCACATTGATTTCATGATAAGCCGCATAATTCGAATAACCTATCCCAAAGTTCAAAATATATATATATATATATATATATATATATATTTTGAAGGTTTGAAAGGGTTGATTGGATGTTATTGCAATGGTGGCTAATATTATAAAACTTGTTTTATGAGGGGATTCAGAACAGCCTTACCTGGTTTGCTGCCAACTATCCTTTAGTACCCTTTAAGTAATAATTCCCTTTTTTCCCTTTTCCGAATGGTGGGAAAGAGGACTTCTGATTATCTTCTTTTAAGATACTAAAGGGCTAACTAGAAAATTTTTGTTTTAATTTTTATGTTTGCCATTTCTCTGAAAGACATATAAAGCATCGAATTGGATATTATCTATAAAATTTTTGTTTTAATTTTTATGTTTGCTATTTCTCTGAAATACATATAAAGCATCGAATTGGATATTATCCCAAAAAAAAAAAAAAAAAAAAGCCCGAAATGGGTATATGCGAATATGTGGATATGCTTTTGGGTTATTTAGATTTAGCCGTGGTGCTCATAAGCAAAGTGTTACATTTTAGATGTCATGAATCCTGAGGATGTTGGCTTGACTCCGGAGTTACCTTATTTCCGGGCAACGATGGGAAACAGAACCCCGGCTATCACTTACCTTCACCTCTATGAGTCCGATAAGTTCTCGGTAAGTATACCGCTTTTTAAAAATTCAATGAAAAATGGGCCTCTTGTTTTCGCCTTCATAAATATTTTACTTTTCCTACGTATTGTAGATGGGGATTTTTTGCTTGCCGCCCTCGGGTGTCATTCCGCTTCACAATCACCCGGGAATGACGGTTTTCAGCAAGCTCCTCTTCGGGACAATGCACATCAAGTCGTATGATTGGGTGGCTGATGTCCCCGGTAACACATCCACCACTGTGAATTCTTCACTAGGTAACTTACGATACTTTTTGGCACACATTCATTGCATTATTTGAGTCATGTACTTTCTTTTTAGCTTTTGATAAGTAGTGTAAAGAATTAGCGACAAGTACCGTCCGTGAAGTGTACTTATTTGAACTGTGTTGTTGTTTCTTCTCTCTCACTTTCTATTTTCTTTAAAATAAAAATAAAAAAAAAAGAGAGAGAGAGAGAGAGGAAAAGTTGTTCAGAGTTTGGAACTTGTAATTTCAGTTGTCTGTACGGAAAGCCAGGATATACACTCATTCTTTTTTCAAACCAAAATGGATTAGTCGGCATCTAGAAACATGTCAGGTTTGGATTAGATTTTATTTTGCAACAGAGAAAATGGCTAAGCATATATGCCTTGGTTTGTGCAGACACAACAACACACGATGTTCGGCTGGCCAAAGTTAAGGTCGACTCCGACTTCGCCGCACCTTGCAACGCTTCCATCCTCTATCCGGCCGATGGTGGCAACATGCATTGCTTCACGGCGGTGACAGCCTGTGCGGTGCTGGACGTTCTTGGTCCCCCGTACTCTGACCCTGATGGCCGGCACTGCACTTACTACCATGATCTCCAATTTTCAGATTTTTTAGGTACTTGGCTAATTCTTTCTTCTTGACTCTAGTGGAAACGAGCATTCTTAGTTCTTGACTCTTCTGTCCTGCTCGGAATTTCAGTCGACGGAGTAACGGTGCCCGAGGAGGAGAAGGAAAGTCACGCATGGCTTCAAGAGAGGGAGATTCTACCAGAGGACTTGGCTGTAGTTGGAGCTACGTACAGAGGCCCGAAAATAGTGGAGAACTGATGTCATATATATATATATCAGACCTCTATATATATACATCGTCGTTGTGCTCCATCATTTTATCCATGCAGTGACTGCTACCCATTTGGTGCAGTAGTTAAACTTTTTTTTTTTTTTTGCCTTAGTTTTTTTTTTAATTTTTCTTTCTAAATGGGACATGAACCGCTAGGTGGGTTTTGGTTTTTTTTTATTTTTTTTTCCTTTATACAGTCCTTGTACATAATCAAAAAAAAAAAAAAGAAAAAAAAAAGGTGAGCAAGTGTTCTAGTTGCACCTCAAAAGATGAGTATGAAAGTGTATTGAGACTGTTTCAATTGCCAAATATTTCCCAGTCATTCAAAAAAGGCTATCAATTCCCTGATCACTATTTCTCTTCCTGTTTCTTCCTTGTGATGATATTACAACTTACAAGTGTACTTCATGATTTCTCAGACTATAACATCATCATGTCATAATTTTTAAATTAAAAAAAAAAAAAAAGAGAGAGAAAAGGAAAGTTGATGCTCCGGGCAATAATTCCTTGGACGCTCAAAATCATTATGCGACTTAGTCTAGTGCACATGTTACTCTCTAGTGTGGCCCCATTGAAAGAAAACAGAAGGAAAAATAGGGGCTTCATAGGGGTGGTTTTTGGAGCTATATCTAAACAAATATAATATATTTTAGCAAAAAAAGGGAAAACAAAACAAATAGATAGATAGGGTTTTTAGCACTCGTACCCCTAAACTTGTCGAGCTTTAGTAAGTTGCCTTCAAAATTTTTAATTTGACAATTTATCCCATAAACTTACTTAATTGATGCAATTGGCCCCATTTCACTACGTCTGTTAAGTTTCTAACAGCAATTGACAAATGCCCCTCACGTGTGCATACTAGAAGGGGCATTGCGGAGATTCAAGGCACCCACGTGCTTCTCACGTGATTCCAGTTAAGAAGAGAATTTCAATAGGCAAAAGGCAATTTCATCTCCTTCAAGCTTTGAGAAGGTCTGTTTGGCTATGAAGACCGGTTCAGCATGAACCACTCTATTTAAATGCTTGTTAACGCCGAGCCAGAGGACAATTGACGACGATGGACGAATGTGGACGACGGCGAAACGTTGGAACGGTGAAACTTCGTCAAATGGGTGAAAGGAGATCTAAAGATTGTACGTTTTTAATCGGCTTTGATTTTTTTTTTTTCAAGTTTGTTTTTTTGGGGGTTGAAGATAATGGGTTTTGTCTTGGCATGTGCTGGTTATATGAGTTTACTAGAGCTAGATGATTGGGCAGAGTAATTGGATTATGAGGGGAAAATGCAATACTACTATAAGCAGGTTGGTCGATCAGAGTTCGTGGTTTCTTGAAGTTGAAGTTGGTGGTGAAGGTGAAGTTGGATTTTCACAATTGCCCCTTCAAATATGCACACATGAGGTGCACTTGTCAATTGCTGTTAGAAACTCAACAGACGTTAGTGAAAAGCGGGGACAACTGCAACAATTAAATAAGTTTAGGGGGTAAATTGTCAAAATTAAAAGTTTGAGGGGCAATTTGTCAAAACTGGACAAGTTCATGGGTATCAGTGCTAAAAACCCTATATGTATATATGGACTATAATATATATATATATATATATATGGGTGGTCAAGCGGTCATTGTCTTGGGTCTAGCTCGTAGATTTGTAATTTTGTGTAGGTAATGACATAATAAGTTGAAGGGCTGGTTTGTCTTGCTTAAAACTTCCACATGAATTTTCATGATGTCTCTTCAGATGGAGACAACTAGAAGGAAAATGACGGCATGAAAGAGGTGATGTCGCTTTGCTTGGTGCAAACTTCCGTTCCCTGCAAATGGTTGTTTTCCCCAATCCTATCTTTTTCAATCCGATGCGGGTTTGTAGTAGCTATTTTTGGTCATAAAGGAGAGCTTTGACATTTCCATTTTTGGGTCCTTTTATGAGGCTATTTTGAGTATTTTCACAGGCACTCAATAAGTCCTTTGAAGACAAGATGGCATTGTCTCTTCTTTTTTTTGAGAAAGTATTAGTCGCCCAGTTGTTGACATGAATATTCATTGAAAGTCCTACAGGCAGGTTTGTTTCTTGACGAGAAACGCGTCACTCTAATTCCGGACAAGCATTCATATTTAAAACTTTTTAGAGGTCCACTCAAAAATTAAATTTTTGACTATTGATCCATCATGCTAATCCTTTACCGCTAAACCACCACACTCGGTATGATTAAAGAAAAACCGCATTTATCACTGTTAATAATGATCACAACAACCACGATTTATAAGATATGAATCTTATTAGTAGGACTTAAATTTTACGTTTTTTGGGTATCATACAATTATTGATTTTTGATCAATGCAATTGTCATTCATTTTTACACGTTCGTCAGGGGATATTTTCCAGTGTCAAGTAGTCAGAGAAAATGAGCTTCACACATATGAATATTTGCAGAAATAGAGATTGATTTTGTTTCGAATACAAAGGAGATTCAATAGAGGAAAAAAAAAAAAAAACTTGTTGTATAAAAATGTTTCTAGTTTAATATTCAAATAAGAAAAGAGAGACAACTGTATCGCTGTTTGAACGTTTAAATGACAATAGAATCCAACACGTTATACCTACATTGAGTTTAGAATTGGGGTTTGGAGTTTCGCATTCAAGTCACGAGTTAGCAACGATATATATCTACACACGTGTGTGTGTGTATATATATATATATATATATATATATTATTCACCCATATTGCTGAGAAAATATTTACGTTAGAAAGTGAGTCAGCTACTCATCGATGTGATATCTGTTCATCTGTCATAGCTTTCTCAGATTCTCTACACACAGTCTAATACTGGTTGGAATAATTGCTAGAGCACAAAGATATTTCTTGTACTTTTTCGTATAAAACAGTAGTAATGATGAGTAGTACATATATATGTGTGTGTATATATAACCGATTATGATACTCACCAAAAAAGGAAAAAAAAAAATCCAATATGATATAGCCAGATAATTAAGCAGGTAATGGCGAAGGATAGGCTCATGAATGATGATTAATTGGCCCAATTAAATGATTAATAGTACATAATCAGATTAGGGTCTGGGCTCCCTTGATTTCATATTCCTATTATTATTATTATTATTATTTTGATAAAAAAAGCTTTTATGTACTTGGAATCCAATAATTTCAACGACTTTTGAGGCATGCCCCATTTTTTTTTTAAGGCAATAGTCAACAAATTTGCAGTGTACGAAGTTGACATATATAAAAGGTTGTAGCATGTAAATTAGATCGTAAAACCAATGTTTGATGGTAGTTTTAGGAGTGTCTAAACTAACTTTTAGAATTGACCATAATAGTTGACTCAATTAAAATGTATAAAGTTTTTTCTGATATCAGTTATCCTTTTTTTTTTTATTTACAAAAAAAAAAAAAAAAACCAAATTTGAGAATGGAGAGTACCTTTTTATTTTGAATTTTCTTCTTTTATGTGTTACGGTTTTATAGTCTCGGTCAATGAGTACTTGTCAACAACGGATATGATTATGAAAATGGTCCAATTAGGCCAATTTTTTTTTTTTTTTTTTGCTTTAATTCAATTGGATTAGAGCAACTTGAAGTGACATTTATTTGCCTTTGGGCTAAAAGAAACAATACTACAACCTTTTACCATAGAATACAAGGAGAAAGAAAGTGTACATTCAATTATTTTCACTAATCTGTCACTCTACTTACTTAATTATAAATATTTTTTCCGAAAAAATAACTTAATAATAAATACTTGACAGCACCTTTTATGATTTTTAGACAATTGGTCATAGAATAAAATTGAACCCAATTCCAAAAGAGAGGCGGATTTTAGGCTCTCTATGAACATTGACAACTAAATACAAATTTTTCATAATCATCACTATTTATAATTTCAAGATGTTGATATACGTATACATATACATATATATATGCACCGTTATACATTATCAATTGTAAAGGTGTGTTTGATATAGGAAGAAGAGGGGGGGAAAAGAAGTGATTTATCTTTTTTCTTATGATATTTTGGTTTGAAATCTTTCAATTTTCTCTATAATTTCAGAAAGATTAAAATTGGAGCGTTTTAAATTGATTTGGAGTCCCTTTGCAAATATTTTCCTTTTTCCTCTCTCTCTCTTATCAAACAATTATAAGGTCAAATTCTTTCATTAATCTTTTTATTACTCTCCTTTTTTCTATCTTTCTCTCATACCTAACACCCGCCAATGACATGTTTACTTATCAGGAATAGGGACTGAGAGTGGAGAATATGAGTCATAGTACACAAATTTAAATTTGATACCAAAAACCCTAGAACCCTCCACATATTTAAATTATTACTTATCAGTAATAGGGAATGTGAATGGATAATATGAGTCATATCACATAAATTTAAATTTGATACCATAGGAAATATGGAATGGAATGGGAGTGGAGAATATTACACAAATACGTTGATACCAAGAACCCTCCACTTAAACAGTTAAAACATTTTTTTACTACTAGCTATACAACCCACAAATATATCAAATTTTTTTTAAACAAAAATTAAAAGAAAAGACAAACACAGCTCGGTTTTATTAGGAAAATGAGGCAGACCATAATTAATATTATCCTTTATTAAACATAAATTAAACATAAAAATTTGACAATCAATAATACAATGTGGACCACCAATTATAATCTCCTCTTTCTCTTCTTATATATGATAATTAATCAAAAAGGACAAAAATATCATATATGCAACCATCACCTTGCAATTATATGTAGACAAGCAGAATTAGTTCTCATCAGAAGGCCTGAAAACAGATCAAAGTCTTTGTACTCCTTTTTTTTTTTTTTTTTGGATAAGAAAGAAGTAGGTGTACTTGAACCCTATATATTTACGACTTTAGAGGAATAATTTTTTTTTTTTTCATAATGCATATTTATAAATAATTAATTATGAAGTGACTAAAAAAAAAAATTAAGAAGTGTAAATGCAAAGACACGTTGACCCCTTCTCCCCTCCTTTGTTTAACATATTGAGGGTTGCTTTTAAATTAACAATGTAAATGTATTACCATTGACCGTACGTTAACATTTTTGTTTTGTTTTGCTTCTTTTAATTTATTTATTTTATTTAAATTTAGGTAAACAAGTATATTAGTTTAATACAACATGCAAGATTAATAAAATGTGAAATCAAACCGACGACCGAATCTTTATATAAGACTAATATTATAATTAACCAACTTCGTTAATCTCTTTCTTTCTTAGGAGAAAAGGAAAGGAAAAAAGACTTCAATATCTAAACACCGCGAAAGAACGTCTTCACTAATTTTTTAATTATTGGCGTGGTCGAATAAGGAAGGGATCATTAACGACTGCTAACCATGCATGACTAATCTAGATTTATGACGCTTAATTACGACGGATCAAAGTCATCAGAAGGTTGCTTGTTAATTATATTGCAATGATTTTTAATTGCAAAATTAACCGAAGACCACCATGTTTAAATTAATAAAGTTAGGTGTGGTTGCAGCCAAAAAGTCTCAACGGTGAGGGTGATATACACACACACATATGTTTATATATTAGTATATATACATATTTTATGTCATGGAGGGTAAAGCCTCTTGCACAGCCCAGATCGTCATTATATGCATTATTAATGTAAACCCTTAAAAAGTCATGTAAATGAGTATTATTTAAATTATATAGTTTTAGATATATTTTTATAGAAATCAAATTGAAACCACGCATGATGAATATAATGATCGGCCCCGGTCATCGATCTCATATAGCTTCATAAGGTCATTTTTTTTTTAATTTATGAACTTTTTATTAATTTTTCTGAGCCATTTTTTTTTTATAATTAACTTAAGTCTTAAATGGATGAGATTTGTGTTGAGTGGACAAAGACCGATTATGAGAAGTCATGGCACTCTGATCCCGAGATACACATTGGACCAAAATTAAAAGAGTTGAATCTTTATCTTAATCATTAATTTAACACCTGAGTTTTTCAATTTTCAAAAGCTAAGAGAGATTAATATATAATTTGCAAGGAAACCCCTTCACCAGTACCAAACAATATGTAGCTATTACGTACCAAATAATTCACCATAGATAGTTTTTAAGACAAGGTTAATACATGACATATTTTCATGATATATCCCAAACTTGGTATTGGTCATCACGTTTATAATATTATACATGCAACTCGGCTTTCGGTCATCAAAAAACAGTCTCAAAAAAGAAAATTATCAGAGTTAGATTAAAAAATTTGAACTGTTCAGATCGTTCTTATAGCGTTCATATATATAAAGGGATGTAAGATAATTTCTTCCAAAGTTTTATTAAGCCAAGCATGCAACACCAAAAATTCATTCCTAACTCGATTAGAAAATAACAACTACTGGTTTCTGACAAGTTCAAACGTCTCAAAAAACCATGGTTGGCATAAGCTGCAAGAGGGGCTACATATATATATATATATATACACACACATATATATATCCAACACAAACAACAATACAGACACGCACGTATATCTAACACAAAACAACATCACGTACATATAATATATAAAAGCAAATTATTAAAGTTAAGAGTCAATGGAATTGAAAGCTTTGTCTCACTCCGTGTATGACAAGCGTATTGACTGCTGACATTGAATGAAGAAGCTCCACCGTCTGATTCTGATCCATAGGAGCCCCCACTAGGACACACCAACTCAACCATTTGACTCTTCGCCACGTGACTGCTTCTCTTGTACGAAGCTTCTAAGATATTGTACTATTTTATATTATGCCTATATACATACATACTTATATATAGAGTAAGGGTCCGTTATGCGGCACCTTTCTTATATATCATTTATTATAACATGATTTATATTATATCAATATATAAATAGTATTATATAACAAGATTTAAATAATAAATTACGTATAAACTAATAAATTGTTAGAAGTTTTTTAAATTTTTAAATAAAAAATTATAAGTCCAACATGATATAAATATTATATTTTATATGAGAGAGAGAGAGAGAGAGGAGGGTCCACATGAAACACAACTCCAATGGACGCTAACTTGTGCGTCTAGCTGGGAAAACGTTGAAACTGAACTTTTCATTGAATTGTTTAAACAATATTTGGAATAAAATTATGCAAGAGTTGTGGCTTGGAGCGTTGACATTTTTGGTTTGCCTGCGTAATGAGACAATAATAGATGAGTATCAAATATATATATATATATATATATATTTTTAACAGCAAAATTCTGAAAGTAGTGGGTTGTTTCTATTTTATTTTTTTATAATTAGGAGGAAAAGTTGGGGAAGTGACATAGGTAAGGCAGATATAAATATTAGTGGAAACTAATAATAAGATCTGCTATAATTTGCTAGAGTTTAATAGAGAGGAGAGAACTAGCTGGCTAGGAGTTGAAAAAAAAAAAAAAGAAGATATGCCAAACTCTGATGGTGCAGATTTTATAGAAGAAAAGAAAGTTGATTCCATAGTTTCCCATCCAGAAAATCATCCAAGTTCTGATCAAGTTTCAACAAAGGTAATAGTATGTAATTTTCATGTTTTGATTTCTCTTTTGTCTGCTTATTTATTTCGAGCAGTTTTTAATTTGTAATCAGTTTCATTCATGCATGATCAAAATATGGACGTGTACAGTTTCAAATATGAGCTGTAATAATTGAATTTTAATAGCTGAGTGAGATTAAGATTCATTTCTGAATGCAAATTTCGATTTTCGATTCGTTTGATCTAGGCGTCGGAGCTTGAAACCGCCAAGGCCGAAATGGGGGAGGTCAGACGAGAAAACGAAAGGCTAAAAATGGTGTTAGAGCACATTAAGAAGGACTACCAATCTCTCCAGCTGCGGTTTTTCGACATAGTCAAACAAGATCATCAAAGTCCCGAGAAATCAATTGCCTGTACAGATGACAACAATTCGGTTTCCAAACATGATCGTGGTCAAACCGAAGAATCAGAGCTCGTGTCTCTTTCCCTTGGAAGGAGTCCAAGATCAGAGGCTAAAAATATTATTGCTCAAGATGCTAATAATAACAAAAATATAAGAGATCAGAATCATGATCAAAATAATCATGGTGATCATGACTTGAAGGCCAGCCTTACGCTTGGATTAGGCTCCGAGGTGCAGTTGTCTACGGAGCTCGTGACCGATCCTAGCCCGGAGAATAGTTCGGAAGAGGTTAAGGAATTAGCAGAAGCTCATGCAAGTAATGGAGATCATGCATGGCAGTCGAGCAATGGAAATCCTAAGACAGTCAGAAACGATGGAGTTGATCAAGATGTTTCCCATGAGCAACCTCCTGCTAAAAGAGCCCGAGTTTCGGTTAGAGCTAGATGCGATACTCCAACGGTTAGTGCACAACTATATTTTATCGTTTATGATACAGTTTTAAATTGTCAGATCACATAATTTTAGTTTTTTTTTTAATCAAGCACGAACAAATTATAATTTGCGTCCAATTCCATCTAATATGTTCCATTTTTTATATTTTATTTTTTAAAATTAGCAGATGAATGATGGTTGTCAATGGAGGAAATATGGACAGAAAATTTCGAAAGGAAATCCATGCCCGCGAGCATACTATCGCTGCACGGTTGCACCGTCATGCCCAGTAAGAAAACAGGTAAATTAGGCTAAAACAAAGCTATGAATGGTTTATTTTTTGTTCTTCTTTAGCTTAAGAATTTTTTATCAACATATAGGTTTTTTTTTTAAATTTTTAAATTTTATTATTATTATTATTTTTTATTTTTTCAGGTTCAAAGATGTGCCGAGGACTTGTCCATCTTAATCACTACCTATGAAGGAACACACAACCACCCCCTTCCAGTTACCGCCACCGCCATGGCTTCCACCACTTCCGCCGCAGCTTCCATGCTGTTATCTGGCTCTTCAACATCTTCTGATCCAACCAACGTTGGTTTCGGTACAACAGCGACCAAAAGCGCGACTCCTACTGTGATTAATGGAGTAAATTTTGGTCACTTTGACACCATGAGAACTAAGGCACAGTTTTACCTGCCTAATAGTAGTACTACTTCCTCTCCTTTGTTCCCAACAATCACTCTAGACCTCACAACCTCTTCGATTTCTTCATCGTCGTCATCATCATCATCAACGCATTTCAATAGATCATCGCTATCTTCGAGCTTAGCTAGAATTCCTTCTTCAGGTCTAAGTTTCGGAAATTCCTCGGAACCCAACATTTTGCCAACACTTTGGGGCAATAACGGTTCATCATCGTACCTTGGTTATGGCAACACAATGTTGCCCTATGACAAGGCCCATATTGGCTCCTTAAACCTTGGAAAACAATCCCATGACTTTCTTTACCAACGTAGCACGGAGAAGTTCAGTAACCAAGGTAATCTTCCTCTTCATGAGTCTTTGACAGAGACGTTGACTAAGGCGATCACATCCGACCCCGGTGCTTTCAAGTCTGTTATCGCGGCTGCAATTTCGTCGATGGTTGGAGGCAGAGAAACCCATCATGGGAGGCAGGACGGAGCGGAGAAATTAGGTCAAGTTTTGACGTTGGGCGAGCAGGCGGCGACGGCTGTTTCTCATAACAATATTCCTCCATTGATGCAGAATGGAAAAGGACTGGCATCGAGCTACTTCAACAGATTGTCATCTTCCAATTTCTAGGCAGGAATATTGCTTGGTGTTTCTCCAATGACTGATTCTCTTCACAAGTTTTTAGGAACATTGTTCTATAAATCTTGTTTGTCATCGTTGGTAATTAGATCACACACATGTGATAGCGTGTCAGTATTGTTTCGTAGTATTGAGATACCACAATTGGTTAAGCAAACGGTAATGAAACGCTATCACATTTTTATCATTAATGATAGTACACTGTCATTTTAAGTTATTGGTATTCCATTTCACTTACCTTTGATATGTTTTGCTCTCTTTATAATTTTTTCCTTTTTTTCTTCTCTTTTGTTTGGAGCACTCTTTTTAGGATGAGGGTCGTACAAATCATCTTAGGGTGAAAGGAAAGACAGGGGCGAAAAGATTCGAGTATGAATTTTAAGATTGACAATTTTTTGGTAAGAAGATTGTAGTACGTTAAAAATTGGATGAGGAATTCAAAATCTTTCGAATGACTCTAATTTTGATCCTTCAAAAGTTAAGCAGTTGGAGGAGAAGATATCATAAAAAATAAAGTATCCTCTCCTCCCTCATTATTTCCCTCACTTAGGTCCGTTTGGTTCTCAGGTTTGAATCTAAAAGGTCAATTTCAGTTTGTCTTTTTCTGAAAAGTCATCAAAAATTTTATTTAGTTTTTGAAAAGTCAATTAATTTCAACCTAAAAATTTTATTCCAAACTAGTACATCAAACACAAGTTTTATGCATCTCTTCGTCCTTTCTATTTTCTTCGCTCTTACCAACTACACTTCACAAATCACACGTACAGAAATTTTGTGAAAATGAAAATCAAATCCATACTGAGCAAACATGCGGAGTTGATTTCAGCACAAACATGCTAGCACTTGAATACTAAAATTTCCTCATTTACTTGATAAAAGGAACTTTGTTTTTATTTTCTTGACAACAATTCATATTGTCAAGTACACATAACACAATGAAACCGTCCCCCGGTGAACAAAACTTGGTTACACTTGTATTTACAGAATTCTCTTGGGTTGTTGGTTCTCATTTAAAAATGAAGGAAAATAATAATAATAATAATAAAACAAAAGAATCACAAATGACAACATATAAAGTCTTGTATTCCTTGTTCTCCAAGATCAAATCTTGGAGAGCTCATAAGAGCCAAATGCACTGCCTTTGCTATTTCAATAGCTTCTGTCCCATTGTAACATTCTCACCATGAAAGCTTTTCCAAAAGACTTTCACCGAAAACCTCGAGAAAAGCGTGTCACTTGGACGACAAGGGAAAACATAACTACCAATTAATTAGTCATAGATATGGCTGATTATTTTGGTCTTCCCTTTCTATGAAACCTTGAGCAATTCATGAAATGCTTCTTGAGGTATATCGACAGAACCAATACGCTTCATTCGCTTCTTTCCTTCTTTTTGCTTCTCCAACAGCTTTTTTTTCCGAGTAACATCCCCACCGTAACATTTAGCTAGAACATTTTTCCTCAAGGCAGAAATCCTAATACCAGCAAAGAAAAACTTCGCTGAACAATGAAGATTTGAGCAGAAAAGCTAAAACGATGTACAAACTTTAATCAGAATCTTAAACGAAGAACTTACGTTTCCCTTGCAATAATCTTAGTTCCTATGGCAGCTTGTATGTTTATTTCAAACATTTGCCTGTTCAAAGTAGAAAAACCTGAGCTATGATAAGAGCAGACATAAGTAGGATGCGACAATTTACTATAGAACATGGGTCAAATGTACCTGTCTATGAATTTCTTCAGTTTATCTACCTGTTCACGACCAACACGTTGCGCCTTCAACTTATGAACAATGCTTGCCATTGCATCAACTGGTTGTCCATTCAAAAGGATATCAAGTTTCACCAAATCAGATTCTTGGTATCTGTTATAACCAATTTGCCACAATGACAAGAGGCAGAGGTGGTTATTCAATTATCTCTGGACACCGGGAAATAATAGAATTTCACTTGATAAGATGGAAGCAAGAGAGAGAGGTTACTTACTCCGAGTCCTCGTAGTCAAATGATGCATACCCTGATGTTATACTCTTCAATTCATTGTAAAAGTCGACAACGATTTCCCTCAAAGGTAAGCGGTATTTCATAAAAACTCGTTGGCTGCATGTGTTATAAACTACAAGGCTTAATACTTGAAGCTTCAGAAAATGATTAGTACATAATCCTTACAGAAGCAAAGAAAGAAAGATCAGTTTTAATTGAATATGTGTTTCAATTATCAAATACACAAACATTACAGGGGAGAGGAGAAAAACTCGAATACGGAAACGGAGTCCCAACTATTTGCATTATATTATTCATCACATTTAACTATCACTTTTTGATAGAAAAAAGGGTAGTTACCTGTCCACAAATGTATATTCCAACTGCTGTCCTCTCCGCTCAGAACAGAGGGTGATAATAGGCCCCACGTACCTTCAAGTTGACAACGTAGCGCAATGAAGTCAGGGCAAGCAAATGCCTTGCCTGGGGGACAATAACTAATGCCAAGGGTGTATGAGAGCTTACTCACTAGGAAAAATGATTGTAGCTGTTACTGTAGGTTCCCAAGAAGCTACCACTTGTTGTTTAGAATTTGATGGCAATGCAGCGGGATTTTGAACTTGTATTTTGCTAGAGTGTTAAAAAAAAGGATATTTTATTACCCAAGCCATATGTTGAGTAGGACAATCTTCGAGACTGTGAAGCGCATAAGACATACCTCCCGTCAGCATACTCAAAAATGTAGGGAACGGTTGGAACAGTAGAAATAACGTGAGCTCCATATTCCTATCATTCAAACAGAAGATTCAAATTCAGCAAGTGAAACTGAATAACAAATAGGCGTGAGCAACCATCAGCAAAAAGACCATATTTCATAAGGCATGAAGCTTGAGAGAAGATATAGATTTTACCATCATCACCAATGTCCCGGTGAAATGGATCGTGGCTATACATGTATCACGCAAATGCATAATTGGAGGAAAAATATATAACCAAAAGAACGACGCCAAAAATAAAATGAAAAAAAAAAAAAAAGAAGAGAATAGAATAGAGCAGGAACAGAACTATTCTCATATTTCCTCTAATATTCTTGTCCTGAGCAACGTATGCCACTCTTCTTACATATATTACATTCCGAAAAAGTGATCACCTTGACGGATTACAGTTATTTTTCTTTCATAGATACTTCAAGCATACCTGTTCAAGTCGCTGATGGAAAACATCCATGTGCAGCAAGCCTAAGAAACCACACCTGTCGGCAGAACATAATAAACAAAAATACATCATATGAAGGGACAAGAAATGACAAATGCTGCTCGAATGAACAACCATTAACTAAACAGAAGAAGAAACCAGTGGAGGATAATTGGTGTCAAACCTGAAACCCAGACCTAGTGCTGTGCTACTTTCTTTAGCAACAGAGACACTAGCATCGTTACATGTCAGTCTCTCTATTGCATGGCTAAGTGCCTCAAAATCTGATCCATCAGCAGGGTAAAGACCAGAGAACACCATATGTTTTACAGGTTTGAATCCTATATTTTGAACACCAACCATTGCAGTGTCAGCACAATAACATATTTGCGATTGGGAGAAAAAAAGATAAAGACTAAATAATAAAGGAAAGGAAATGACAGATATACCAGGAAGAGGCTCAACCACACTCCGAGTATGAAAAAGGGTATCTCCAACTCGTGCCTCCTTGGTTGAACGCATACCACTCACAACATACCCCACTTGTCCTGTAAGAAGGACGCCTGTAGAGGTGAGTTCAGGATGCATGATCCCGACATCCGAGACTTCATAAGATTGGCTGGTCGCCGCGGACGAAATCTTATCCCCCTTGCGCAGCACACCGTCAACGACTGCAACATGGCATATCACTCCTTTGTATTCGTCATAGTAGGAATCCAACAAAAGCATCCGCAAAGGCGAATCTCTCCTCCCGGGTGGAGATGGTATGCGCTCAATGACTGCAGGAAGGACTTGCTCAAGACCCTGCCCCGTTTTTGCAGATGTTAAAAGAGCATCGGCAGGGTCAAGATCAAACATGGCCTTTATTTGAGCCTTAACCCGATCGGGATCAGCAGTTGGCTGATCAATTTTGTTAATAACTGGTATTATTGCCAAGTTAGATTCAAATGCCAGATAAAAGTTAGCAACGGTTTGCGCTTGAACACCCTGCGCAGCATCTACGACCAAAAGGGCTCCTTGGCAAGCTGCTAGTGATCTCGAAACTTCATAGCTAAAATCCACATGACCAGGTGTATCAATCAGATTCAATAGAAAACTCTGTTCTCCTTGCTCAATATTTCTATCTGCACCATGAAAATTGTGCTTGTGGAACATGGTTGCCGTCTGGGCTTTCACAGTAATCCCCCTTTCTCTCTCTACCTAAGACGACCAAATGAACGGCATAGAAAATCACATATCAATAGAGCAAAAGATTTGAATTTCTGGTCCAATTAAAAAATGCTCAGAGCATCTTCAATACAGTGTCAAATTGATGTGCCAATGCCAAATTCTGGCATTTTGGTTAAAAAAACTGCTCTCCAATAGTGTCATCTTTCATGCCAAATCTGACAAATGCTAAACTTGGTGACAAATTCGCCTTCTTTTTTTTTCAATCTAATTATTACACTTATTTTCAATCGTAAAATTGTTAAACACTAAAAGTTTATTTTTACGAATTACAAAGCCTAACGACGATGACGGATGTTAGATATAATATTAACTAACATTAAGCATTATTTTCATACTTTAAAAATATATATGGCATTGGCATTAGAGATGGTCTTACTACATATTTTCATGCCATTATTCAAACCTCACTAAAAACCCGCAAGTCACCAAATTTCCTACAAACAAACTGCGAAAAATCTGAAACAAACCCATCAACAGAGATATAATTAGATGAACAAATACATGAATAAAAACAGAATCGAACCTGCAATTTGTCGAGGTACTGAGGCTGACCACGGCCTCTTTTGATGGTGCCGGTGAGCTCCAAAAGCCTGTCAGCGAGCGTGGACTTACCATGATCAATGTGGGCGATTATAGAGAAGTTCCGAATCCTTTCCGGTGGATACTGGTCCAAGTCCACGCCATTTTCTACGCTGTTCTGGCGAGAACTTGAACAGAAAGCTAGGCTCAGTCCGATACCGTGAGAATTGAATCGACCGGGAAATGGGTTGCCTCCAAATGGACTGACTTTGGAGGAATAATGGAGGAGAGAGAAGTACTTTGATGATTTCAGAGACTTTGAAGCTCTCCTCAAAAAACCCATTTGGGGTTTAAGCGGGCTCTGTAGAGCAGACGGAGAGACCTTTCTGCGGCGAAGATGAAATTCAGAAGTCGTTTTTGCTTCGGAAATGAAGGAGTGGGCTAATGGGCCTGTTGACTGGCACAGGCCATGGCTCTGGACTCTGTTTGAGCCCAAAACTGATTGGGCTGTGGATCTCTCGATTCTGTAAACGACGAGTCGTTTATGCGTGCCCAGAAACGTTAGTTGTCTTAGGTCGATGAATAAATAAGGGAGTAATAGCGAAACAACACCTTTTTGCATAAAATTTTAAACATAATAATAAATCATATAATCAGATTTAAGATCGCACGTAATGTCAAAAATATCTTTGAGCCTTCTTCCTTTCTCTCTCCCTCTCTCTAACCTGAAACTATACACTTAATTTATTATTGAAAATTAAAAATATATTATTATTAAATATGTTATAAATTTCAAAAAT
The DNA here is from genome assembly GCA_008635985.1 of Ficus erecta. Lineage (NCBI taxonomy): Eukaryota > Viridiplantae > Streptophyta > Magnoliopsida > Rosales > Moraceae > Ficus > Ficus erecta. Next base: position 1,776,575 of record BKCH01000009.1, read on the forward strand.
ATCTATAAAATATACCATATGCTATAATTTTTCAAACAAAATAGGATTAACAATGCGGAGAATACTGTCATGCTGACCGGTCAGTAGCTATTCCCTTGTATGTATGTGATCAAAGAGGTCTCACATGTTGAGTAAAAATTGTATTGAGTTATGGCTATTTGTATTAGGAAACGAAATGTGTTATCTTATTTTCTTAGGGTTAATATTGAATTTTAAGCTGGTATTCTCAAAGTATGCTCAAGTTCTTTTAATGGGCTTAAACCTGAGACCTCTAACTACCAAATTCATTTGAGAGCAAGGGCAATATCGATGGGCTACTACCTTGAAGGTAAGATTGGCCGTTTATCGTATCAAGAAATGACAGAGAACATAAACTGCATCTCCGAAGGGAATGGAAGCAAAGTTGTGAAGAAGAAGAAGAAAGACACTGACACAACAAACCCATCAATGATAATCCACTATTTACAATAATCAATGTATATTTAAGAAGTAATTTCACATCTGATTTTATCATAAAATATAAAATTCGAATCCTTCAAATAAAAAAAAATATATATATATATATATATAATTTCATCATGAATAGAAAATATAATTAAGGACTTCAAGCAATATGACGTTTCCTACCGACGGTGCTTGTCAAAGACGTGCAGAAGACATTTAATTTTACTAAAGTTAAGGAATCGTCGTTTGACAAATTCAAGAAAAACGACAAAAAAAGGTTCGACATGTGGTTAAATGACAAAAACGATGTGGGGACAAGGGGGGGTCGTTTGTTCCACATTAACAATGTTCACAAGAAAAGGCATGGTCAGTGGACCCAACATTGGTTACATCATCAAAGTCTCCACTTCCGTTGTGGTGGTCGTTAGATTGTCCATTTTAAGTACTGTGTACAATGTAAAATCTTGTTTTTAACTCGTCTTTCAGTCAAAATTATCATCTTCTGATTCATTACATATATATATATATATATATATATATATATATATAAAAGTCCCACGAGATCGTCTGCGTGTGCAGAGTACTGCTGCCAAAGGTGTCGGTGGCTCATCGAACTTTAAAGCCTTTGCCTTCCATTTTTTCTTTTTGCTTTTCCCATTTTGTCTTCTCTCTTTAGAAGTATGCCCAACAGGCATGAATTTGTGAACAGTGATCTGCATAGGTTTTACTTTCAACTTAACATATAAAAATAAGAAGAGTGATATGAAATTTATTTGGATAACTTGGCATACCTTCAACGATAATATTATATTCAATAAATAACATATTATATTTTTGATTTTTATTTACTATATATTATATAGGGTACTTATTTAGTCCTTAAACTCTTAATATTATATAGTTTTAATCATTGAATTTTTTTTATAATTAAAATGCCTTTAAAATTTTAAAATGTTGTTACAATAGTCATTTTTATTATTTTAATAATGAAATATGTTGGTAATTTGATCAAAAAGTGACGCTAATTTCAAATTTCGTCAAAAAATTAACGAAAAAGACTACTGTAACAACGCTTTTAATAGTTTATAATCAGTACAGATACGAAAGGGAATGTCCTTAAATTATTAAAATATTACTACAATAGACATTTTTGTTAATTTTAAAACAGAATTTGTTATTAATTTGGTCAAAAAGTAATATTAACAAACGGATTTCGTCCAAAATTAACGTAAAGAACCAACATTTTAAAAGTTTAGTGATATTGCAGTTACAAAAAAAAGTTTAGGAATTAAAATTACATAAAATTAAAAATTTAGAGATCAACTTAAGAATTTATCCTCTTATATATTGTATATTATATGTGTATAATTAGAGCAAGAAATCAAAAACTATTGAGATGTTACTCAAAAAAAAAAAAAAAAAAAATCCATTGGGATGGGTATCTTCCAAACGGTGTGGTCTATTTGTATGATAAAATATAAGGACTCTTGTGACGCAATTAAAACAGAGCTACAAAGTAGTACCATATAGCTAGCCAGGAGCCACATCATTTAATGCTAAAGCTGCAACATATGTCATTATTCTCGTCTCTTTAATTTCCAGAATTATTATACCTTTGGTAATGGTAATTATACATTAAAAAAAAAAAAAAAAAAAGAGCATTCAAGTCTTTCTGATCTGAGGGCCCAAAAAACCTACCAATTTTAGATCCCAAGTCACTCTCATCCATCAAAACGTACGGAACTAAAAATAAAAACAAAGTAGTATCACCAATGCATATAGATATAAATTGTAGTTTGTATTACAGTATCAGAGTATATATTTAACATGTATAATGAATGGATTATGGTGTATATAACTACATTTTTGCTCTCAAATCTCTAATTCTTGTGTCTTCGTTTACATAACCGGTTTGTGCGACGTATTTGAACTAGTAACGCTTCCCTTCTCAAAAGATTTCTCTATGAAAGTACACGGAAAGAAAGAGAAACAGAGAGAAATTTATGGTGCGGATTGCAGGGGTCCATGTCTAGTTGTGCATGCTCGCCACATGTAACGATCCGTGACTTTTTTTGGTATGATATTATTCGTTTTGAGTCTCGTGTTTTCACGATTTTGTTTTTAGGCTCACTCTAAAAGACCTCAAACCATTAAGAACAATTATATGTATCCATTCTTAAACGATGTGAGACTGTACAACTTACCTTTTTTTTTTTTAGGGATTGAAGATTGTCACACCCACATGCACATGTATAATATATATACACACATATATATAGAACATAAGATTGATTACAATATAGGCCCATAGGTCTTCAAATTTTCCATTTCACTGTTTATAATCCTACCAACTCTTCTTCCTTGGCTCAAGAACCAGTCTTCTTTTAGCTAAGGTAGTCTCAGATCTGGAAAAACACGAGAGGTATGTGTCGCGTCATCGGTTTCTGTTCAATCTTCCTTAGTTTCTGCAATCTCTATATGTTCTTTTATGAGACTTGTAGATATTTTCTTGGCTTGAGAGTTTGGTTTCTGGGTTGGTTGTTAATTTTCTACCTATTCTCTGCACTAAATTTTTTTTTTTTATAATTATGTTAATGCCAAATTCTGACTGTTTGAACTTTTTGTTGTCCGTGACACTACTTTGATGATTAGCTACCTAATTTTAAAAGGTTATCACGTTGCAGAACCTTTATATATATATATATATATATGTATATGTATGTACACTTTTTCTTTTTTAACGAGTAATTTATGTAGTTTATTTTACTTTTGCTTGTCGGCGGGAATATATTCTACTTTATGTTTTTTAATTTTAATTTAATTTAATTTTATTGTATGAATGGAGGAGAAAGCTGAGCTTGCATGACACTATTTCAGTATTGTTGTTTAAAAATCATGAGCCAGATAATTAGTTGGGATAGTTTATTTCTTCATAAAGCCTGTAATATGCAGGTCTAGAAAAAGCAGGTTCAACAGCACTGGTTTCAGTTTCAGGCTCCTCTCAATGGGAAAATCTCCAGGAAAGTGGATCAAAACTGTAATTTTCGGGAAGAAATCGTCAAAATCTGGCTCCCAAAAGGTACTTAATCATAGGCAAATTAAAGATATATCCGCATAGGCTATTTCAATGATGTTAACTATTATTGATCAAACTTTTTGTGACACCATTTTCATGTCAAGAAAACCGCAATTTTGGAGAATGAGGCCACCGCGAGTAAGGCGTTATCGTTTGGCAATTTGGAAAGCGGAGAGAAATCAGACTTAGCAAACGAGATTCCACCGCTCTCGCTGCCTCTGAAACAGAATGCAGATTCGGGAAAATCCAACTTCTTACATTCACCAAAGGGCAACAGTAATATAACTGCACAAGAAAATTTCAGAGACTATTTGGTAAGTAAAAAAAAAAAAGATTCTATTTTAATCTGCAATGTAATTTTCTGTTGAATAGTTTTTGCAACATTGAGATTTAAGAGATTCAGGTTTGGGACAGTTCTAGCTGTGTTTGAGTTGATATGACGTGAAGATGTCGGTAGGAATTAAATGCAGTTTATAAATTTGTCCACATTCATGTGGAGGTATCACATATCTTGGACCACAACAGTACTATTTTGTTAAAATATTTTAGATTAAACATAACAATATTTTTGTTGCTGAAGAATTTTTCTTTGCTCGCCAAATTTCATTTACATTCAGTGATTTTTGTGACTAATATACTAATGTGTGAAATTTTTCAAAAAATGCCGTTAGGCCCGTCATTTGGATGGTGATCTCAAGGGCATTATAAGGCTGCAGGGGCTTGTTCGAGGGCACTTGGTTAGGAGACAGGGTGTTGCTACATTACGCGGTGTGCAGGGGATTGTTAGATTGCAGGCATTGTTTCGTGGGAGAAGGGTCCGAGTCTCGGATGTTGGCCGTGAAGTTCAAAAGAAATGCTCTACTTTGGTATCTCATTACCCTTTTCATGTCATTTTATTATCTTTTGCTTGGTTTTGTTTTTTGGTACTTCGGAATGGGGAGATACAAAATCTAGACCTCGACATTGAGGTGGGTGTGGATTTACCGCTAGACCAGATATACAACAACTTTTTCATATTGGTTTTTGTGCTTATGTTTGACATTTCCGTTGAATAGGATGGATCTCGGGTGGAATTATCTGGATCACATGCCATTGGTAGGCCAGATAAGCTGTCCTCAAATGCCTTTATCTGTAAGGTAAAAAAAAAAAAAAAAAAAAAAATCAGCATCATGTGCCCTGTCATTAGTGTCTATTTAAAAAAAAAAGAAAAAAAAAAAAAGAGAAGACTTGGATGCTGAATTTAAGTTCAACTCTTTTAAACTTGTTTGTATTTTAACACATCAAGATTTGGATTATATTGGTGAATTCTTCTTCTTTTCAGCTTCTTGCTTCATCACCAACTGCTCTGCCTTTGCACCTTAACTATGACAAATCGGAGCCAGTTTGTACTTGGGAATGGCTAGAACGATGGTCAACGTCGAAATTTTGGGAACCAATTCCGCAACCGAAGAGTGATATTAACAAAAAGTCTTTTAACAAGAAGGGCAACATTCAAACCAAGAAAGCTGAACTGGGCAGCCAAAAAAAAGGCGAGGGGCGGGTCTCAACTCTAAACAACAGGAAACATTTATCGGATCAAAGCCCCGCATATGAAAACCAAACAAACAACACGAGGAAGTTTGATGCTGAGAAAGAATCAGCGGGGCAGGAACACCCTAAGAATGAACTGGAGAGGGTAAAGCAAAATCTGAGAAGAATTTCTGCGTCCAGCAAAGCGGTTCTTGCTTGTTCAGAATCGGTGGTTGAGACGCCGAAGTTAATTCCCAAAATGGTTTCAAGTTCTCCAGCTTCTGAAGTTCCGGAGAAAAGTGTTGAAAAGTCCTTTGAGAAAAAAATGGATTCCCCAGTGGCAGTGTCCAAAAGCTTGGAACAGAATCAAGTGGAGAAAATTGATAAAATGTATGATGATCATGTGGCTGTTGAGAAACATCCTTTAGAATATGTTGAAAAAGTTGGAGACGTACCAAAAGAGGATGAAGAGAGAATATATATGGAAGACCAGACTAGCATGGACTTCTGGGACAGAATCAACGAGAGAAATCTTCCAGGAAAACTTGAATTCCCAGAGTTTGTTTCACAGAGAGGTCCAAGTTTGCCTAACTACATGGCGGCAACCGAATCAGCAAAAGCAAAACTTCGAGGATTTTCATCCCCGAGATTTGATCAAGATGAGGTTGAAAATGTTGGTTTACAGAGGCGGCATTCTTTGCCCTCATCTACCGGCGGTAAATTTAGCTTAACGTCATCGCAGAATGAGAGAGTGGTTCAAGCAAGTGCCAGAGGAGAGAACAAATCCCTGCTGTCCTCCATAAATGGCCACGGTAATAAGCTTGAACACTTCTGTAGCTAGATTCTCATCTCATGAAATCTAGTGCAATCTAACTCAACATTATTTTTCCTAGAAAAAGAATAAATTTTCTAGGCGATAAGCGTTTTTCTGCTTTTAAAGAAGTGTTCATTTGGCTGATTTTCCAATTACAGGTAAGGGAGCGCGGCCTGGGTGGAAGAGGTGAGTCTGGTGCAGTCTTGTATGAGAAATTAAACGTTTTAATGCTGAAAAACATGTGTGTGACGGACTTGGAGGTTCTCGTTGTGTTCCTTAATTTGCGCTTCATTGGTGTCTTAAGAGTGTTTGATGTGTCATGTAAGTACTAGGTTTTTTCTTCCTGTTTTGGAACCTGTTTTCTATTCCTTTGATTGTTGTGTGCTTAATTTAATTCTTTACATATCTAAGACGAATCAATACTTATTCGATGAGTTTCTCTTCCTAATAATTAGTTATATATATCTAATCTCTTTTAAAGTAGATTATTTAGCTTGTCACAGTTGAATGTAAAAAATGACAGCAAACTTGGGTGGGACTCCTTTTCTGATATTGTTAGCAACATTCCTTTTCTCGCCGTGGAACAGGACAACCTCTTTAAACTGGACTGCTTTAATTTGATATCCGTTGGCTGCCTCCTAGTAGCTTAAGCTTTTGGAACGGTTTGCTAAATTAACATGGTATCAGAGCAAGAATCGTGTTTATACTTGATTACCCTCAGTAGTAGAGGATTAGGGTGTTTAATCCTTAACTGATCCTTCAAAAAAAAAACCGAGTCACTAAACTCATTTCGGGTTTTAGGAGGGAAAGATAAATTATCTAGACACAGAAAGCATAGAGTGACTTTCCTGAAGTGTAGTTTTGAACAAATCCAACAAAGACCTTGTAACCATTTCCAAAGTAGACGCATCCCTCACTCACCGACACGCCGCCATACATGGTGGCTCCTGTGGGGTGCGACCAGAGAATCTTTCCGGTCTTGGCGTGCATTGCATATAGGGGTCCTTGTGAGGAAGTGGATCCACCAAACACAACACCATTGGCCACTGTAACAGGACCGGAGGCGGTGGCCACTTCAGGGTTGGCTGTGGACCATAGCACAATGCCGCTTCGGGCCTCCATAGCCACCCAGCCTCCGGCGGTGGTGACGTTTTTGGAGGGTGTGAGAGTGAAGTTCTTGGCTTGGCTGTTGGCAATGTTGGTGTAGACCCTCCTTTCATCAGTGGCTGCACCCCAAATGGCTCCTCCACCTAGTCCTCCTGGTCCAGCTTCCTAATAATCAAAGTCTTTTTTAGTGTCGTCTTGAAAACAACATAACGTCACATCATCTATAAAACGACACTTCAAATCTAACACAACATTGTGAATAAACCACTAAAAACTTGAAAACAGCATCAGGTTTAAAAATGACAAACGTTTCAGGACCATGACACAACCGTGAAAACGACAAGATTATTACAAATGGCAAAAAACTAACAAACAAGATCATCTATAAAGTGATCCCACTTGAGAAACGACACAACGTCTCACGGAAACTAAATCAACGTAAGAAACTAAAATGCCTCAGGGAACAACACAACCATTTCATATAAAAATCTTCATCCTAAGAACTAGAGGAAACGACAAAACAACATTATCAAAAAAAAAAAAAAAATCGTACACAACTTCTTCCTAATTTAAAAAAAAAAAACAAACAAAAAAAAAACCCATCATATACAAAACGACAACATTCAGGAAATAATACAATCTCAGAAAATGAAATATTTGGGAAAAAAAAAGGCCGTATCGAAGAGGGAAGAGCATTTCCTAAACGACAAAACTTGAGAAAACGACACCGTTGTTGAAACGACACCATTCTATCAAACACCAGATGCCATTTCTTTAGCAAGCAAGCAACAGTAAGATTATCTCCAATGTATATATATCCATGTAAATATTACATTTGTTACATATATATGTATTTTTTTTTTAAATGTAAGAAATAGCATTATCATATTTTAGGCTCATTTTTAATATATTATCTACTTTTGTCATACTTACTATACTTTAAAATCCGTGAAATGAATTTTTAGTATTTAAATAAATCAAAAATGAAAATAAAATGTATTTATGAAAATTAAAGGTAACAATCATTAAGAATCAATTATTAAATTTGACATTAACTATCCATTGTAGTAAATTTGTCACTAAATTTGACATGAAAAATAGTGCTCCATCAGAGATCACTTTTTTTTTTTTTTTTTAAATCCAAATATTTAAATTTACCATTAGTCTATCAATTTGGTACTCCATTAAAGATGTTCTAAAAAACATTGCTAAAAAGCATCAATGGTGTTCAACTGGGGTGGCAATTCGTATCACGTGTCGTGTTCGTGTCGTGTTAGAGCTATGTTAAAATTTTTTCCCCCGACCCGAACACAACCCGTGACATGAAAACGACTCGAAACCGTGACACGAACACGGCACGAACCCGTAACGGGTTGACACGACACGAACCGAACTTGACCCGCGATACGAAATTAACCCGCGACACGAAATTGACACGAATTTCGGGTTGGACCCGAAATTAACTCGAATTTGACATGAAATTCGGGTTGGATCCAAAATTGACCCGAAATTGACACGACCACTATTTTTTTCCCAACCCGAACCCGTGAAATTCGTGTCGTCGTGTCACGACTCGTATTGTCACCCCTAGTTCAACATGAGATCTATAACATGTGAGCTATACATGAGACTCATTCTCTATTAGTCGTGGAATATTACACTACTGATACCTAGAACATTAAAAAAAAGAGAGAGAGAGAGAGGAGTGAAGGATTATATCATACTTACCCTAGACCAAACTATGCTGCCCTTATCTCGATCAAGAGCCCAAGCATAGCCACTTTTCTGAACAGCAACAACAACGTCCTTCTTAATTCCATTGACAAAAACGCTCAACATCATTGGTGCCTCTCCAAAATCAGCATCAGGGCTAGGCCCGGGTGGGCACCTCGTATCCAAATGCCCGTTGCTAGCGCCAAACCACACGTCATATCCTCCAAGCTGCTTATACCATTTGATATCTCCGGTTTCCAAATCGAGGGCCAAGATCGAATTCGAGTGGTTATCGGGCTCAATACACTGGTCCGGTTTAGTGGGGAAGGTTAGGTTGTTCTCCTTCTCCTGGCATTGCCTAATGTGAAGCGGAGCTGAGTAGAGGTTGCCGGTGGCGATGAAGATGAGGTTTCTTGCAATGTCGATGGAAGGGCTGCTTCCCCAAATTGCGGCGCCGGCGTACTCTCCAAACTTCCCGAGGTTGTCGGGAAGCATGTACGTCTGCCACATGATTGCTCCTGTACGGACGTCTAGTTTGGAGAGGCTTCCCCGGAAGGTGCAACATTGGTCCACGGTTAGGCCTTCCTCTAGTGATGATGTTCCTACGTAAAATCCCCTGCAAAAAATTGTAAACTTAGCTTAACGTTAATTTCATATTTACTTTTATGTATGATATACGTATATATACATATATAAATCGAGGTCTTGGATTTGAATATCTCATCTCCAAGTTCAAAACACACGCATATAAATATATGTAAGTAAGAACTTTTTGTCTATTTTCAAATAATAATATGTATAAACACATGTGCTTCAGTAGTTAAGAATCATTCACCAAATTTCTTTAAAGTTGTTTTATTTACAATATTATATAAAATGTCTATATATACATAGAAGTACCCATATATTTGTATATGATTAATCGATAATGTATTTGACTGTTTGCAAGAATCTCGAGATATGAAATAGACTGGTACGTAAAATATATATATATGTATATATATATATATAATTCACTTGGAAGACAGACATAATCTTTAAAAATTCAAAGCCTGATCTTACCCATATATTTGTATATGATTAATCCATAATATATTTGCAAGAATCTCGAGATATGAAATAGACTGGCACATAAAAATATATATATACATATATATATATAATTCGCTTGGAAGCCAGACATAACCTTTGAAAATTCAAAACCTTATCTATAAGATCAGGTTGACATGTACCTTTGTTTTTTTTTTTTTTTTTTTTTCTACTTGCGCTCTAAATATAATAAAATATATCGCTTATGCCATCTGGACCCTGCCTACTGAAATCAAGTTGATGACAATAAAAAAAAAAAAAAAATCTTATGCTGTATTGTTTAACAAGTTTTGGACAGCCATTAAGCACATGATTTTTCTTAAAATTTTGATTCATGTGATTAATAGCTTACCTGCAAATGAAGCACTGCTAGACTACCCAAACTAATTCCCCACTCTCAAATTATACGTTCTAATTGTGTGTGTGTATATATATATATTACCAAGAACAATAAAAATCACCCAAAAAAACAACAAAAACAACAAAAACAAGCAAAATTTATAGATGTTCATCATAATGTAAGCCTCTTTTTTCTTTTGACCACTACAGTTTTCACTACGATGATAAAAAGATTGAAAAGATAAACTCGTATACCCTCAAACTCTTTTGTGTTTCTTTTTTGAGTAACTGCAGTATTCACTATGGTAACCACATACTGTCTTTACGTCAGGCCATCAATCAGGCTCCTAGAGATATTTCAACAAAATTTGAAGTATTGGGTTTCTCTTCTTAAGCAATTATACAAATTTGCAACTTGTAAATAATTATAATGTATAATATATAAATAAATAAATAAATAACTAAAAAGAGTGAGAAATGAGTAATTAAAATCAACAAGAACAAACCCCTTGTAATAAGTCCCAGACATTGTGATGAAACTTCTAGAGTGATTATCTAGCCTGGTCGACCAAACAAGCTTCCCATTTGATCTTTTCACAGCAATAACAACAGCAGGCCCATAGATTCCGACAAGAAGCAAATCTCCGGCTATAGTCGGAGTCGATCTCGACACAGTTGAGTTGACATTCAGAATGAAACCGGTGTTGTTAAACCTGGTCAACTTCTGCAAGTCCTTTTTCCAAATAACGGTTCCATCTGATGCTTTAACAGCATAGAGATACCCATTCCAGCTTGGGAAATAGAGTGTGCAATCGGAAATCGCCGGCGTCACGCTTATGTCGCCGCCCGCGTAAAATTGCCACTTCAATCGGAGATCGGAGACTGTTGCAGGGCTTATCTTGACCTCCTTGTTGGCGTATCTTCTGTTGTACAAATCGCCACCATGGTTTAGCCATTCTTGTCTGGCCTTGTGTTTATGAGATTACAAATATATACCAAGTTTAATACAACCAACATGATTTAGTGCGTATATAAAATGTGTGTGTGTGTATATATATATATATATGTGTCAAAAACAGGCATGAAGAGAGGCTTACAGAATTGGAAACTGCAGTAGCTGTAACTTTAGAGAGAGAAACAGATGTACACAGAGTGAGGAGAAAGAGAAAGTTATGGAGGCTAAATGGTGCCATGAATAGAAGTGCTGTTGAGACTAAAAGGAGCTATCCAAAAACAAATAAAAAAGAGTTCAGAGGAGCTAATTACAAGGCTTCAACTTTGATTTCATGATTTAAGATCCCAAAACTGTAGTCTCATTGATGAACTTTAAGAAACCCAAGTCTCATAGTTGAACAGATATATAAACAATATAAAAGAAAGACCTTTAGGAAACGTTTTGCATTTCAAATGTTCCAGCAAAGATACATGAGACTCTGCAGTGGTGTTTGAAGAATGGTCGAACACAAAACCCTAGGGAGAATTCCTCCATGTGGCAGTGAGCAAAAGAATTAGCCAAAGAAACAAATTGTACACTTGACAACTAATATGTACAAACGGTTAAATAAATGAAATACAATAAATGAGGTCAAGTCCGGATAATGGATAGGAACATCAACCAAACGACACACCAACTAGGCCATTTATCAATACGGAGCGATTTGATTAATGGCTTGGATGAAAACTACAAGTCGTTTTCATCATCTTCCCTAACGAACAGAAAAATAATGGGATTATATATAGAGGGAGAGATTTTTTTTTTTTTTTTAATCTATACAATTCTCAATATTAAGAAAAACTAGTTGGTGGTATCAGCTGACTGGCAACAAGTTAACAAGAGTCTAAATATTTGAAAATGCAGAGGATCAATGGTAAGAATCAAGAACGTCCGAGGCCAGTGGTGGAGCAAGCCTTTTAATTCAATAGGACGTATAGTAAAACTAACCTATATGATAGTTTCATTTTTAATACAATTGAAAATTTTATTGCTTGATGCATACAATTAATAAACTTATAGGTAAAAGAGTAGAGTTTTTAATGAGGATTTACATGAGATAATTAATTTTAGTGTGAGTAAAAAAGAAAAATAACAAAAAAATTAAAATAAATTGTAAAATAAGAAAAATTCAGTGGGGTTCGCCCCAGCCCAATGAAGCTCCACCTTTGTCAGAGGCTATCAAGCTTGGGCTGCGGATTGATCCAAGGAAAAGCCACGCTAACTGGGACTGCACAAAAAAAAATAAATAAAAAAAATAAAAATAAAAAGAGAAAAAAGTCGAAGTCGAATCCGCTCTCTTCTAACCCCCCAAGTCCCACCTCAACCTGTTACCTTTGACTTAGTGATCAGCTCACTTGTGCCAATACTTGAAAATTAAAATCACTCTAGGCCAACTAAAAGAAAACGACAATAACCTGAGAAACAGGTTGACTAGGAAAATGGCAGCAAACTTAAAAACGAGAAATTGATTGAAAAACAAAATCATTTGGAAATGTGGCAGTAACTGAAAACCGCGACTGATTAACATACTGAAAGCGCTACAAGACCATTTTAAGAGTTAAAAGAAAGAAAGGAAGAAAGCACTACAAAGAAAACGACATAAAAATGCAAAACGATACAAAATTATAGGAAAACTACCATAATAATTTTTTTTTTTTTGGTTGAAGGAATAATACCATAAGATTGACGTCAACATAAACTGAAAATTGATATGAAGTTTAAAACGAAGATAACTTCAACATTAACAAGGAATATGACACAAACGCTTAGACGACAATAAAATTTAAAAAATACTGTTTGTTCGAAGAATGGGCTTTGATAAACGACAACACTTGGAAAAAGAAGTGCAGCTATATGAAACAATAATTTGAAAATAATCATCATTCATCATCATTATTCAACAAAAGACATGAATGGATACTAAGAAGTCAACGCCAAACGGATGCCTGATTTGGTAAATACAAATAATCTCAAAAATAAAATTAGGCAGATAAACGATGGCAATATTAGAAAGTCGTCAATTCAAAAAGCAACACGTTAAAAAGACAACAAATAAATAAAAATCATTAGAAAAGGCGAAAAATTTTGAAATTATTGAAAAGACCGAAACAATACTAACATAGAATTACGTTATCAACTGGACCCTCCTCAAAGAAAAAAGTATATACTAGAGCCCACAAAAACGAGTATATATAAATTTCACATGATCAGTTTGAGAAACGACAACCTCAAGGGAGCCTTACAACATCAAAACGACTACTTCTTGGAATGGCAAGGGGTAAACAGCATTACTGGCGCCGCCATATTTAGAAGATTAGTGGAAGTTCAAATACATTGAATCTGACATTAAAAAAACTTAAAAAGAAATAGTAAAAAAAAATAAATAAATCAAACTACAATCTATTTATTAAGAGATTTTATTTAGCTCTATAAACGGAAATGAGGTCTTATTATACTTTATACAGATCATTAGCCTCACTAAATAGAAAAACAAACATAACCAAACAAATACATAGTTTCATGGATTAATACAGAAAGCATAGAGCGAGGTGCCGGCCGTGAATGGAAAATAAGCCCCAAGACGAACTGCATACCCACTCCCAACGTAAAAGCAACCATCACTCACTGACATGCCGCCATATACAGTGGCTCCGGTGGCGTACGACCACAAAATTTCTCCTGTTTCGGCGTGAATTGCGTATACCGGACCTTGTTTATTGGTTGATCCAGCAAAGAGGACGCCATTGGCCACACTAACAGGGCCTGAAGCAGTGGCATTGCCAGGATCAGCTGTTGACCATAGGATTTTGCCACTTTGAGCGTCCATCGCCACCCATCCGCCAGCCGTGGTGTTCTTCGCCGACGGTTTAAGAGTGAAGTTTTTGATATCGGAGTTGGCTATGTTGGTGTAAACTCTCTTTTCGTCGGTGGCAGCTCCCCAGAATCCTCCTCCAGTCACACCGCCGGGTCCGGCCTCCTAGATTTATACGTAATTTTTTCAATGAAGAAAACAAAGAATTATTCTTATATACGTGCTCTTTCAATCTTAAGATTACTCTTATTTTGCCATCTGAGTTTTGAAAATTCTCATTTTATTTTTGAATTTGGAATTCGTCTTATTTAAACTATTAGAAGTTTCATTAAAAACAAACAGAAAAAGGATTAAGTGCAATTATGGCCTTTTTTTAGTTTATTTTTTTAATTAGAAATTCTAAGTGAAATTGTATGATTAAGTATCTCTATTTCATATGTTTTTTATGAAAATTTTTGTAAAAGGGGTTAAGTGAGATAATATATGTTAAACTTAAAGGATAAAGTGAGAGTTTTCAAATTTAATAGACAAATCAAGAATTACACTAGTGAAAATAATTGAAGAATGACAAAAATTCTCCGTAGAAAGATCCTCAAAAGATGTCGGCTGAATTTTGAAGGAATTAAAAAAAATATGCGAGTGCTATGACATATAATTAACAAGTTTGCTTTTATTTTCAAATTTATTTATTTTGTTTAATGTTAATGAGTCTTAATAATACCATGATTAAAGTGAAATCTAATTGAAAGTAAAAAAGCTTACTTACGGTAAACCATGTAATGTTGCCATTATCACGATCCAAAGCCCATGCAAAGCCACTTTTCTGAACAGCAACGACGATGTCCCGCTTGGTTCCATTAGCATAAACGCTTAACATCATTGGAGCCTCTGAAAAATCGGCATCGGGGTTAGGGCCCGGTGGACAATTTGGCGTGGAAAGATTGCTGCAAGCCAAAAACCAAACATCGTAGCCTCCCAGCTGACGGTACCATTGGATCTTCCCCGAGTCCAAATCTAGGGCAAGTATCGAATTCGAGTGGTTTTCGGGCTCAATGCATTTGTCAGGATCAGTAGGAGTGGTCAGATTGTTCTGTGCTTCCTGGCATTGGCGAATCCGCAATGGGGCAGAGTACAAGTTCCCGGTGGCGATATAGACATGGTTTCTGTGTTTGTCAATGGAAGGGCTGCTTCCCCAGACGGCTGCTCCGGCGTATTCGCCGGTCTTGTTGCCGTTGTCTGGCAGCATGTAGGTTTGCCATAAAACTGTGCCGGATGTGGCGTTTAATTTGAAGAAACTGCCGCGGAAGACGCAACAGTTCTCAATGCTGAGGTCTTCTTCTAGAGATGCTGTCCCAACGAAAAAGCTCCTGTAAAACGTGAGTTAAAAGAAATATTTGTCCAAATTTATCCGATTTTAATCGAACATTATAAAAGGGTTACGAAGTCTTATTTTCTCTTTACAATTTAAAATGTCACATTATCAGTATCTGAATTTTTTAAACATAACATTACAAAATAATGAAATATATTTAGGTATAAAGTTTTACTTTTATTACATGTCCTTCGATAATTTTAAGACGACCTTAATTAGTACATATCCTTTATTAATTGCAAGTTAAGCTTACATTCAAAACAAATATTTGAAATGAATTTTTTAAATTGAGATTGATTGATTTTTTAAAAATTAGTTATAGTTTTTATTAACCTTTCAGAAAAATGTAATAACTTATTCGAAAAACTTACATTCAAATCTAAGTTTTTATTGTGTGTATATATATGTAGTAGACAGTGTGAGAGTGCCGTTGAATTTTTTTTTTTTTTAGTGTATATATACGTAATGCTTTCTACTATTATATATAAAGTCAACTGATGACTAGACATAAATTTATTTCCACCTTTTGATGACTAGACATATTATATATTTGATGACGTAATGATCCAAATACCTCACCCTACGCTTGTTAATCTTTAGATACGCCAAAAGCTTATCAAAAGTCAAATTACTTGATAGAATATAGAAAGGGCCGGTTGTAAGTCATGAATTTTAACATTACAAGCCAAGAGTTAGTCAACTGCGTATAAATATCAAGCACTTATTTAAGATTTCCATCTAATATTTTTTATATTAATTACCAAGTTCCATATACATAAAATATACTTTGTTTAAGAAGACTTTGACAGTAAGCTTTAAAATATTACCACATATATATAATTGCACGCATACATTATTACGTTTGACTAACTCTTTCTAGCTAGCTGATTTTAATATTTTCTTTGTTTTTCTTTGACAATTCTGTGTAGCTCAGATAATAATACCCCACAGAATGACATGATAATTATGTTAGGCAACCCAATTATAATACCTTACATAAATGGGTCGACCTTTAACCCTTGTTTCATTACAGATAGTTTGAAGATTTTACATTTATAATTTCAATTGCTATATTTTTCAATTTAAATAGGGACATCATCATTTGAGCTTATTATAAAGGTGTATAGTTTTTTTGTAAATTTCTTAGTAAATTAACACTGAGGCAAATCTTTGTAAATCTTGTGTGTTAGTGCTTGTTAATTTTACTCTTAATAAAATAGAATTAAGACATCTAATTCTTAAAAAATTAAAATTAAAAAAAAAAACCGACAAAAGTGATTACTATAATCAAGTACTAACCCTTGGTAATATGTTCCGGACATGGTAATAACGCCTGCGATATTGCTGCTAAGCTGAGTTGACCAAACAAGCTCTCCCGTTGATCGGTTGACGGCGATGACAACGGCAGGCCCATAAATTCCAACTATGAGCAGATCATCACCGGCTATTGTTGGAGTCGCTCTCGACACCGTCCAGTTCACTCCCTCAATCAACCCGTAACTCGGTGTAAGACCCGTCAAGTTCTGCAAGTTCTTCTGCCATATAAGAGAACCATCAGACGCTTTCACCGCAAATAAGTGGCCATTCCAGCTTGGAAAATAAAGGGTTCCATTGAAAATCGCGGGTGTCGCGGTTATATCTTTCCCTGCAAAAAATTCCCACTTCAAACGGAGTTTTGAAGCAGTTGCAGGGCTGATCTTGGTCTCTTTGTTGGCGTATCTTCTGTTGTACAAATCTCCACCGTGGTTCAGCCAATCTTGTACCTCGTCCTTCTGTACCAAAGGGGGAAAAAAATAAAGAAAAAGTAAATTTGTGATTTCTAACTAAAGAAATGAATAAAGTACATACAGAAACTAGAGATGAACTAATTACATGTTTTGGAAATGGGCTAGCGGATGTGATCATAATAAGAAGACAAAACGTCCATAGAGGAAGAAGATAAAGATTGTTATATGCCATAGTAATTAAGAAGATCGAGGCAGGTTTCTACGTACTAGCTAGGGTTCTTTTGAAGGACTTTTTGCTTTTCTTCCTCTGTTATAGAAACGGAGGGACTCATAATTTGGGGATTTTATTTATGATTTGTTTATTCTTGCTAAAAAGCTAGGGACTCCAATGAATGACTAAGGCTTCGTTTGGGGTTTCAACTCAAACTGTACTTTTTTATCTCAGTTTTTGTTTTTTTCTGAAAAAATTTTTGTCTTTTCTAAAAAGTCAACAAAATTTTTTAACTTAAACTGTACTTTTTCAATTTAAACTCATTCACCAAATGAACCCTAAGTTTGGACACGTTTAAGAACAATCTTGAAGTAACATATATAATCAGAAAGAATAATAACACGTGGTTATTTGACTTTGTCAAAATATATATATATATATATATATATAGAGAGCTCGAATGAGTTAGTTTTCAATTTAAAAAAATAAATAAAAAATAAAAAATTCAAGAGAGGGGAGAGTAAAGTAAAAGAGGATGAATTGTTGTGAATTTGGGGTCTTTACTACTCGAGATCGACGTACAAACAATGTTATAAGTTAATTAGATAAAGCAAATGGGTCTTTCGTTTTCATAGCGGGAAGAGTACTTAGCGACAAAGAATAGGACTGAAATTATGGATAGGGATTTGAATTAAAGTGTAACGTGCACTCTTCTGCTACATATATTCTCTTCGACATAACGCTATTTCTTTAAATAAAATGACAATAACAGTTGTAAAAATTGACTTCTAGAATTTATGAACTGCGTAGAAGGAAAGTTAGAACGGAATCACAAAATATTGATTATTTGAAGCTTTTTTATTTTTATTTTTTACATAAATAAAGTAGATGCTGGTTCCATAACAAAGTGTATATAAATGTGGCCTCGATGACAAGATTGGCTTGTGAGGCAACAAAAAAGCAAGTCGATGAATCTGGCCGTAAGATTTGTTTGAACCAAAAAAAAAAAAAAAAAAAATCCATGGCCGTGATCTTCGTCGGTCCTCTTTGTCCCCTTGGGATCTCCATGGGCACTGAGAAGGGCTCGACAACAAGATGGGATGGGTTCGTGTATGTGTAAGAGAGATAATTCCGAGAAAAGTTCCCCACCCCCCCTACCTTTAGAAAAAAGAAGTTCACTATTACAGTTATTATAGTAATTTAATGATGAAAAAAAAAACCTTATCTCAATTACTTATTTCATCCAAAAGATAACGGAAACGGAAAGGTCTATTTTACACCATTGTTGGAGGTCAAACGGTCATCTACATAATAGTTTGGGGACTACTAATGATATATACGCATAGTGACCAATATTGGATAACATATATTCTACGTAAGGTAGGTCAAGAAGAGTTTTGTACAATGGATAAAAAAAGGTTGGTTACTCCCGTTGCCATACGTTGGATTGATTTTTCTCAATCATCCCCCTCTCTAACCTGTGAGAATTCTTTTTGAGACTCACTTAGTAGAGAGAGACTAACTTTTGGGACCTAATATTTTCCGGGACTTTAACCTTTAGGATTAATCATATACGTGTACGAGTAGGGGATCCTAATTCCTAGGTACAATGGAGGTTAAAAAAAATATATCTTCTATTTAGGACCTAATTTCTTGATATATTTTAATAACTTGACTGCTTTAATGGTGTTTTTTAATCCTTTTTTTTTTTAACGCAAGAGAGATTGCAACATCTTCAAGGGATAGTCTTTTTATTATCAAATTAACAAGGACAAAAGTATAATTTCAACGAGACAGAAGGTGATATGAGTTTCCCTTATAAAAGAAAAAAATGATATGCATCTAACAAACAGATTTAAAAAAAAAAAGAAAAGACATGAAATTTTGAAACCACAAAAATAAGAGAACGAACAAACCTAAAAATATTAACTTAAAAAAAAAAAAGAGAGAGATGGAGAAACAACACTATATCTTAAATATATATATATATATATATATAATTAGAAAAGTACAACAATGTTATTGAAGAACTGGCTGCATACATAATTTGACAGTAATTCTAAATGTAGAGTTTTAAATTCCACCAGCAATATTAGCCACGCACAAATGGGGCCGGCAGAGACACTGTTGTTGTTTTGATTGGATCTAGACCACATTTTCCACTACTAAGGATAAATGCCAGCTTAATTGGAGTGTTTTAATATATTGAGGATGTGCATTTGAATTTGACCTTATCTGGTTTATTTTTTTAAAAAGAAATCTCTTAATTATTGTAAGTTAACTTAATCATATATATTCATTAATAAACCAAACAGAAGGAAGCTAAGCACATTTCAACTAAACCGTTACCTACTAAACAATTATCTACTACTAGCTTCGTCAACTTTATTAACAAAAAAAAACAAAAAACAAAAAACAAAAAAACAAAAACAAAAACAAAAATCAAAGATAATGATTAGAGTTCCAAGTCCACGCGACTGTTCATTAGTACAAGTAATGATAAAGAGCATAATAAGATATTTGGAAACTCTAATTTAAAAATATAGCATAATTTTTAAAGATTAGTGATAAATAAAATATTAATATTAGTTGTACATGAAATATCGAAATTATCCCTCTAATTCCTCCCCTCTCTTCTCTCTCTACGGTGACTTTGTCACTTCGACATCACTGGCGTCGTCATGAGAGCCTATTATATATTATTTACCCGTAAATTTGTTGTTTACCATAAAATCTAAGAATTTACTCGTAAAAATTTACTATAATTTATTATCTTTAAAACCTGTTATAATTTTCAAAAGTACCTATAAAATATGCTATATGTTATAATTTAACACGGTTATTCTTGAATTTATCAAACTTTTAATTTTAACACTTTAATAATCTTGAACTTAAAAATATATTGCAATCAACCCACCGATATCCTTGGCAATTTTCACGGGATTGGATAACATTTTAATTTAATTCTGGCAAAGAGAAGGACAAACCACATGGTTCTTTAATTAACCTTTTAAACATTACATACATATATGCATATATATGTATGTATATGTATAAGGTATATAGTAAAGTATACGTCGACTCCCCCGACAAAGGATCATCTCATGGAATGCAGAAAGCGAAGAGTGAGGTTCCCGAAGTATATGACAAAAAAGCCCCGAGACTAAAACTATATCCATTCCCAACATAAAAACAACCGTCACTCAAGGACACACCGCCATACACAGTAGCTCCAGTGGCATACGACCACAAAATCCGTCCCGTTTTGGCGCTAATTGCATAAATGGGACCTTGTTTATTCGTTGATCCAGCAAAGAGGACGCCATTGGCCACACTAACGGGGCCAGAAGCGGTGGCGTTGCTCGGATCGGCTGTTGACCATAGGATTCTGCCACTGCGAGCGTCCATTGCCACCCATCCACCAGCCGTGGTGTTCTTCGCAGACGGTTTGAGAGTGAAATTTTTGGTTCCGGAATTGGCTATGTTGGTTTAAACTCTCTTTTCGTCGGTGGCGGCTCCCCAGTATCCTCCTCCGGCAGCACCGCCAGGCCCGGCCTCCTACAATAGTACATCAAAGCTTTTACCATCAGGCCTTAACCTTTTGGGAAACTCATATATATGTATATCTATCTTTGTAGAACATATTTTTATATATACACATGCATTTATTTTTGAAAGGAGGAATTATAAAAAAAAAAATAAATAAAATATAAAAACATCAATACCAACGATCTCACACGAGACAAAACTCTCAACTAAAACTGGATCCATCACTAATCCTAGTACTGTCTAAAGTTCTATCATGACATAATTAAACATTTCTCTTCCATATTAACCAAAATAAAATTGTTAAGGTATAGATGAGTACGTATATTTCTAAACAAGGGCTAAAACAACATCTTAATTATTAGCTGTCATTTGGTTCATAAGCTGATTATTAGCTGTCATTTGGTTCATAAGCTGGAATAAAACGTTTTCCTTCAAACTTAAATTTTTTGAGGAAAACACTGTAAACAAAAATTGTAATTTAAACCCATGAAACAAAGGACATATATATTAGTCTTAAAAATCTCATTTTTGTCTCAAAAATAACTTTGTCGATATATAGCTGAGTACGTTTATATGTTTTTTTTTTCTTGTTTGTTTAATTGTTTTTTTTTTTTTTTAGGTTTTTTAATATTTAGGTTTCTAGGATCTTTCTGTTTTTTATCAATATATTTTTTCTTGAAAAATTTTTGCATTTATTTGTTGTTACCTAATGTTGTTAAATAACATATTATACTACCTCAAGTATTTGGAATATAAAATCCAGCATTAGCTCATCTAATTAATACAGTATAAATTTAGACAGATCGTGCGTTCCAAAAAGTATGCGCCAAGAGAGGTAACTTCTATTTCATTAAGATGCTACAAATTAAAGTATAATCTAATATTTTATTCTTTTTGGGTAATTTATGTGAAATTAATTTTTCCTCACTCACTGAAGTACTATTCATTTTAGTTAAACTTTTCTAAAGTAGATCTTACCGTGAACCATACGAGGTCACCATTGTCACGATCTAGAGCCCATGCAAACCCACTCTTCTGAACAGAGACTACTATATCTCGCTTTGTTCCCTTAGTATTAACGCTTAACATCATCGGAGCCTCCGAAAAATCAGCGTCCGGATTAGGGCCCGGCGGACAATTAGGCGTGGAAAGATTGTTGCAAGCGAAAAACCAAACGTCGTAGCCTCCCAACTGGCGATACCATTTGATCTCTCCCGTGTCCAAATCAAGGGCCAAGATGGAATTTGAATGGTTCTCAGGCTCCACACACTTGGTAGGATCAGAAATTGGTGTCGTTTGATTGTTCTGCTCTTCTTGGCATTGTCGTATGCGCAATGGGGCGGAGTACAGGTTGCCGGTGGCGATGTAGACGTGGTTTCTTGATTCATTAATAGAAGGGCTGCTTCCCCATTTGGCTGCTCCGGCGTATTCGCCGGTCTTATTGCCGTTGTCTGGCAGCATATAGGTTTGCCATAAAACGGCGCCGGTTGAGGCATTTAGCTTGAAGAGGCTGCCGCGGAAGGTGCAACATTTTTCAATGCTGAGGCCTTCTTCTAGGGATGATGTCCCAACGTAATAGCTCCTAGAAAAAGTTCAACTAATTTTAAACTAAATGATTTTTGTGACTTGGTAGTGTAATTAACTATTATAAAATACAAAACCATTTGAAAGAGAATAGAGATTCTTTTTTAGGGAAAGAGAGAGTTGACTTAACATATAGAACTATAAATCACATATATAACTATAAATTTCGCAAATTTCTTTGGTTTTAAAATTAAATTCAGCTTTTGAGTCTAGTGATCATATCCGGCCGTAGTTAAGAAGTCTAATCCGATTTAAGAACTTATAATTACATCTATATTCCTCTACATTGTTATCGTAATCTACACCTTTACTCTCTCTATATATAGACATAATAAATATACATCCAAATTAATTATTAGAAATATATGTTAGTTTTTAGACGCTTATGCATATTTAAAACTAAATTAAATTAAATACTAATACGACTACAATATATATCTCACAATTCAATTATGGCGACTTGTTAATAAATACGTCCGTTTCAAACTTGTGATCTTTATTTTTCTAACCTATTATAGAGTCTTGATTAGAGTAACTCATTATATTCAAAACTGAGATATTAAGAATCCATTAAAAAAAAAAAATCCAGATTGAAGACGAAAAATTATAATTAAAAAAAAAGTAAAACTATTAGAAGAAACTAACGACCATATATAATTATTATATACATAAACACGACTTACCTTGGTAATAAGTTCCAGACATTGTAATAACGCCTGCGACATTACTATACTAAGCTGGATAGACCAAACAAGCTCTCCCGTCGAACGCTTGACTGCAATAACCACCGCCGGCCCATATATTGAAACGATGAGCAGATCATCACCGGCAACTGTTGGCGTCGCTCTTGACACCGTCCAATTCACATTAAAAACAAAACCTGTTGGTTTATGTAATATCCGAAAAATTCACAATGTTAATTCCTAAATTAATTAGGAATAATGTTATGAATTTTCTGTATTAAGATCATTTTTTTAAAGTGTTATCGTAATTTTAGACTATAGTGTTATGAATGATTAATATGAAGTTATGTTATGCTAGAAGAAATTGATTGACAATTTTTGAAGTTTCCATCAATTATGTAGTCACATAAAAAAAAAAAAAACGGAGGACGTGATTGATAATTTTAATAATCACGTCAAATGCACGAATTTTTGAATTGAACATGAATTAAGCCGTAAATGTTTAACTATTCATGATAATAATATCATGAATAGAAAATTTTATTGTAACGACCCGCCTAGCACAGGCCGTTACCATACATACATACATACTGAACTTCTCGTACATGCTTACATACTTATTAAAAACAGCGGAAATTTTTTTTTTTATATGGCATAAAATATGCAACATATAAACGTATCTTTATCAAGCATATTTAACATACATAAATACATAAGGAACAAAACGCGTAGCAGCTCGAACTCCCACATTTCACAGTTTGCCCCGCCATGCCCTTCCATCTTGCATCAACCATTGCTGATAGGTTGTTTACCTACAGCATAAACGTAAGACAGTGAGCTTTCGCTCAGCAAGTACAACTTCCTATACCGCGACATAAACAAACATAATCTCAATCTTATCTTTTAACCTTCTAGCATAATACATCGTAACATAACTTACTATAACATAACGTCATAACATAACCATCATAACATAGACTTCATAGCATAACATCATAGCATAAACTTATCTTAACATAACTTCATAGCATAACATCATAATGCATGGTCCATTTATGCTCGTATTATGCTTAATTCATTCTTCACTTACTTTCGTTACTTATCTTACTTATGGTCCCCTTACTTGAGTGTTCGTACCCGGCGCGCAACTATGGACTTATTCTTGCCATAGCTCAACCCGACCTCGGACGGGGGGCACGACACAGGCGACTTGCTCGCCATCTTACTTCTTTTCATTTTGTCATGTCATACTTGCTCTTATTATTCTTATACGATTTCGTGAACATGCTTCGTGTTCTCATACATACATGCTTCATGTCTTAATAATCATAACATAATGTACATCATGAACTTACCTTGACTTATCATACTTCATAACTTAGCATACAACATAGAATTATCATGGCATATAGCATGGCATACAATAACATAGTATAGCAATAACAACATAATATAGCAACCACAACATAGCATACAAATAGGCATACCCTCCTAGCATACATCTAACAATAACATACTTGGGCAAGTACCACAACAAAGCCTATGCTGTAGGCGGTAGTTGTACTTACCTCTCTTGCTATGTCCTGCGTAGTGCTGCTCCTTTTCTGAGTACAGCTGCAGGTTCCCTCCTGCTTGTTGAAGGACATAGATGAGGTTTTAATTAGTATCTGTGGAATGTTGGTGATCTAACGATCATGCTTATATAATCCTAGTTGTATGTCCGTGATACTAGATGTCTTACTGGGTTACAAATAGTAACCCTATTGTTTTAAAACAACCAAACATGGATTAATTCTTAAAAGGTTACATTGGATAACCTTAAGTGCCAAATCTTTATACATACCGTTAGGGTTAGGTTACCTTTCTAACCTTGGGCTTTATTCTTGTCCATAATTATTGGGTTACCTTAATTAACCCTATATCTTAGCCCAATTTATTAATCTTGGTATCCTTTAGGGTTATCTAGACTAACCCTTAAGGTTAACTGTGGTCAAACTCTTAGTCAACCAAAGTCAACTTTTGGTCAACTAAGGTCAACCCTATATGGGTCAAACTTGAGCTTTATACTTTGGCCCAGTAACTCAGGTATTATCCTTGATTACCGTCCGTAATCGGCTTGATTACAATTTTTATCTTAAAAACTCTATTTTCTTATCCTTTTGTTATTTTGAGAGATTTAACTTTAAATCCCTTTAATATTTTTGGTAAAAATTCCAATCTTTAAAACAAATCTTTATAAAGGTCGTTTAAGACTGAGAACTGCCTTTGGAATAGTTTTAAGCAAAAATACAGTTTTCTTTTTCTTTTTGAAACTGTTTGTAAAACTTATGTGCAGGAATTTTCGGTTCCCTGCACACTCTTCATAAAACAATACCAGTTTAAAAATCCATTTGGAATTTGAAAAACTTGTCTTCATGAAAGTTGGAGCTCTCGAAAATTGGTAAAACTTTCATGTTTTACGAAAAATCCAGTTCTGCTTGTATTTGCGTCAGTTTTAGTTTGAAACTGGCTGATCCTGTAACTGGGGTCTGGGCAGACCAGCCACGGATTTTTGTAAAAACGAAGGCCATTGGAGCCTCATTTTTAAATTCTGCTCGCGTGGTCTTCTAGGAAAAATCGTTCCGAGCAACTTTCGTGTTTTACGATTTACCCAATTCGGCTTCTAAATGCCTCTAATTTTACTTTCCCGAAACTGACCAGTTTTGAATCCGAATTGGCAGTTTTGGTTGTTAAGTCCGTTTTACGTCCTATTTCGTGAAATCTACCTCGACCGATCACTTCGGGAGTCTATATGGCAAACACACAGCATTTCTAATGTCCCACATGAACCCTAAAATCGTCCAATTGAAACCATGCAAACCAAATTCAAAAGCCCTAAGCCTAGGTTTGCATTAACCCTAACTTTTTGCATACATCACATACAAGCATCAAACTTTGCTCCTTAACTAGCATGCTTCAAGCACTGCCCTAGGGCAGATTTTTGGACCAAACTAGGGGACACACAACCCTAAGCATCAAGCATGAAGATCAATCACAAATAAGCACAAACAATGCAAGAATTCAAGCCATACACCCCTAGATCTACAAATCAAGCACATACCACAAACTTAGGGCACAAAATAGGAAATGGACTTATGTCCTTACAACCAAATTGAACTACCTTTTATCTTTAAATTTGAACTCAAATAAGAGAGTTAGGGCTCTAGATTTTTACCTTAGACCAAAGTCAAGTTTGGTCACAAAATCTCTTCCTCCACCTAGCCCTCCTTAGCTCACGGCCACACACCCTAAAAGAACTAAAAAAATTCTAAACTTTTCTTGGCTTTGTCCTAGCTCAAACCCGAACTCTTATGAACAAAAGCCCCAAGAAAATTTCTGATTTTCTCACCCCTTTCTCTTCTTCCAATTTCCGGATTTTCAAGAGAGAATTTTGCAAGAATTTCCCCACATTTCTTGAATAAAATGAATAGGTACAAGGGGGTATTTATAGAGGTTGGAGAACTTTGCTTAATTATACAAAAACCCCATGAAAACTAACAATTACACAAGAACCATGCAAGGTGGCCGGCCATATGCTTGGTGAGCAAGAAAAAAAAATT
The DNA here is from genome assembly GCA_008635985.1 of Ficus erecta. Classification (NCBI taxonomy): domain Eukaryota; kingdom Viridiplantae; phylum Streptophyta; class Magnoliopsida; order Rosales; family Moraceae; genus Ficus; species Ficus erecta. The sequence continues at coordinate 1,803,197 of BKCH01000009.1, forward strand.
CTTTCCAAGCTAAAAAAATAAATTATGATGTCATAATTAAAGGATAAGGTGATGTCATCCACCTTAGGCCTTGTTTGGCTATTTTCTCCAATAACCAGTCCATTTTTAAGCTACACAGATATTTCAAATACTGTGTTCACTTATACACAGTATTTTTATACTGTACTGCAGTCCAAAATTTATCTGTGTAAAAATGGACAGTATAAAATTCTTCTTATTTTTCCGAGCCCTTTTTGTCTTTAATCCTCACTAGGTGTGCTTGATTTTCTAAGGTGGTTTTTAAAGCCTATACATGCTAACTCAATCGTAAAGACGATTTCCGCAGTATCTTTACCATACTGCATTTCATAATTACTGCAAAGTCAACCCTTTGACCATTTTTGGTCAAACTTTGACTTTCTTTGAATCTTATACTTTTTCGTTCTTTGACTCAAAAGGGCCGTTGCTAATCTAAGCAATCCATTTTGAGATTTTATTGAACCATTAAAACTCATAAAATGTAAGAAAACTCTTAACCGAGCTTTTTTTTTTTCAAAAATACTTCCATGGTATACATTCAATTCCTTTGAAGGAAATAATGATATCGGAAAAATCCAGGTATTACAATCTTCCCCCCTTAAAAATTTTCGTCCTCGAAAATCAGAACAATTTGAGGTAGTTCTTTCCGATTGGCCACTAGTTTGGGGTGAAAAGTCGTATTGAACTTCAATTTCAACCCCAAGGCAATATGAATATTCGTCCAAAATTGAGAAATGAAGCGTCCATCCCGGTCTGAGATGATCGATTTTGGCACTCCATGCAATCTAATGATCTGGGCTACGTAGATTTTTACTAATCTTTTCACCAAAAAGGTGGCTTTTATCACGATACAGTGGGCTGATTTGGTTAATCTATCCACGATAACTCAAATTGTACCATTCGCACTTGTAGTCCTGGGCAATCCTACTACAAAATCCATAGTAGTTTGCTCCCATTTCCATTCTGAAAGCTCTATTTTATGCAAATCTCCTCCAGGATGTCGGTATTCAGCCTTAACTTTTTGACAAGTTAGGCATTTTGACACGAATTCTGCCACTTAATTCTTCATGTTTAGCCACCAATAATTCTCTCAGAGGCCTTGGTATATCTTAAAAGCTCCTGGATGTACCGAATATGGCGTCTTATGGCTTCTGACATTATCTGATCCTTCATTGCCAAAATTAATCCGGTTGTCGAGCTCCGTAACTGTTCGTAAAGGTTAAACTTTTCCTTGTCGTAAGAGCTAAACGTCTCACAACGCTTTTGGTAGTCAAACTTAGCGTTGTAATAACTTAAGAAATCCGTTTCTAAGATCACATCGAAATCCTAAAACTTGATTGCGATGGGATCTACAAGCAATTTTCTTCCATTATAACTACAAAAGTATTTTGCATTAAAATATTCGAACCACAAAATTTTTCCAAAAAGCAAAGGAATTTTAAAAAAACTGTTTTAAAACTATCTATACTACTTCCTAATTTCTTGGACAAACTTTATAAATACAACCAAGTGAGTGGCACCAGAATTAGATAATGCAATAACGTCTTATGTGGCGATAAGGATCTATCTTGTCACTTCATGCGAAGTTCCAGCTTCGGCATCTCCATCAGTGTAGGCATAAATCCTAACATGGGGTTCAGGAGCCTCTAATCTTCCTTGCGTAATTGAGGGTCCTTCGAGCCTTGCTTGGACTGCATGTAACTGGCTGCTTGCATTTCGGTTCGGATACTGAGGGTTATGGTTCTGGTTGTTCTGGGGGCAGCTCCGTGCATAGTGCCCTTCCTTGCCACAAAGGTAGCAAGCATTTGTCCCCAATTTGCATACTCCCTGATGTTTCTTCCCACATGTTGTGCACACCGGGTAGTAAACGTTAGTATCCTCATTCCCTCGATCATTTTTCTTTTGAGGAAAATTCCCTTGTTGATTCTGGCCTGAGAAATTTCCTTTTCTCTTGTTCCTCCCAGATTGTTTGGAGCCTTGTGTAGGGTTACTAGTTTGGTCTTTCGGGTGCGACTCCGAGTCTTGTCGAGGCTGCGTTGGCTTTGCTGCCGCCTTCTCCTCCTTTCTAGCTTTGAAAATCTGAGCCCGTACTTCTTTGTCCCGGTTAATCCAGTATTCGGCTCTTATCGCTCGACTTATGCAATCGGACACCAGGGTAGGCGGGCTGCTGCCGACACTCACCTGCTTAGCGATATCAGTCCGGAACATCTTCATCATCATTCGCACCTTTTCTGTTTCACTCGGCACCAAACCCGGACATAACCGAGCTAATTGTTCAAACTTCTTTACAGCCTCCATGACCGTCATTGACCCCTGTCGAAAATTGGTGAACTCGTCCTGTTGGGCAGCGAGAATCTCTTGGTTGTAGTACATTGTCCGAAACTCTGTCACGAAATCCTGCCAGCCCATGGTCATAACATCCCGACGCATCTGTACTGTCATCCACCAGTGTCGCGCATCCTTCTTCAGGGCAAAAGAAGCGCAGAGAACTTTTTCTTGTTCCATTAGCCGCATGAAATCCAAGATAACTTGAATATCTATTAACCAATTATCTGCGGCTATCGGGTCTGTCGGACCTTCGAACTCAGGCGCCTTCATTCGCCTGAATCGCTCGTACAGTAGGTCCTCCCTCACTGGTTGTAGGTTCACTTGCCCTCCAGTGGGTGCCATTGGAATGTTAACATTCTGAGGAATTTCTGGCTGAACCTCAGGTTGAACTTCCGGTTGAGCCTCAGGTACCGGGGGTACTACTGGAGGTACTGGTTGAGCTCGGGGTGGAATCTCGTTAATTCGGGGTTCCTGGTTCATCTGAGCTATCTGAGCTCGAAGTCTATCCGTCTCCTGCTGCTGTTCTAGCAGCTGCCGTTGTAGATTAGCTACGACGGTTGCGAGGTCTGGCTCGGGTGGGTTAAGTGGTACCGTTTTACGTGGACGTACCATCTTCTAAATCCTAACACAAGAAAAGATATCATCAGATTATTAATATCCGTTCTTTCATACAGGACTTATCGTATCATGAATTAACACATCATGTCGTAATATCATACATTTCACACCATAACATAAAAGGTATCATTGTATCATAACAGATACTTATCATAATAGAACATAACTTTCATAATATATAACATATTCTTATTATATATTCCGTGTCTGTACGGTCTCTCTTTTTTTTTTGTACATTTCAAAAGTACATTATTCCATTGTCTCTTATGTACAAACTCTGTACATTGTACTTTACAATACTATAATTACCGATCGATTACATCATACAGTACATACGTATCTTTATATATACATGGTCAAAATATGATGGAAGTGTCTAACACTTTACCATCGTACTGTACATAATCAAAAATGTGATGGGAGTGTCTACCGCTCTATCATCATACATGGTCAAAAGTATATACACATATCGGCCCTAACTAGACTATAACCTCAAGCGTGATCATCGAAACGTCGGATTCGGCGTCGGAGTCTACGTCCCAATCTCCATCGTGGAATAGTATCTCCTCGAGATCGTCCTCGAAGTCAACAATGTCCTCTGCCCAGTCACCCTGCTCGGCCTCGGGCTCCGTATCGTCTTCCTCGTCCTCGTCGTCACTAGAGATGACAATAACGGGAGGGTCTTCCGGTGGGTCCACCGGAGCAATCAAATCATCAGCAGCGCCCTCGGCGTCCATCTGGTCCTCAGCCTCCTGGGCTGGGATCTCCTGTATGGGTATGGCGGGAATCGGGTCCTCGGGAAACATCGGACCTACCTCATACTGAGGTTCTCTTATCCCGGCATCATCGACTGGGACCGGGTACTCATCCAAATAGGCGTCGGCCCGCGCCATTTGAGCTGTAACCTCAGCCTGCAGAACATCGTCCATCATATCCCCAACTGTCATCTCTATCGTGGGTTTCATGACAAATCGTCGGATACGAGGTGGTACCCCGTTTCGCAATATCACCAATGCCTGTAGCTGGGGGTGAGGCATATCCTGAGGAATATAGGGCAGTATAACCTCCTGAAATCTGCAGTAGTAATGGCCTGTGGACTCCTGCGGGTACGCGTGCCAATCTGCGACAAAACTCTGGTATCGCCTATAATGCATGTCCCGATAGATCTCGGGATCTCGGTACTGTCCATCGTCGCCGGGCCCTCCCATAGGAATCGGCCCGTATCGTGCAAGTACTACAGCGTGAAAAAAAGTGCCCACGTCCGACTGGGCATTTGCTGCTCTCCGTAGGTCATCCACCATAGCCTAGCGCTCGCGATCAGGCAGCAACTAGCTAACGAGACCTGTAAACAATCCTCGATCTGACAGGTGTAGAAAATCATCTCCATGTCGTATAACCAGGCTGATACCGTGACCGATCGTCCCGTACCGTCATATAAAAGAGGACGTGATCCGTAGAATGCCGCAACTGTCGCGCGATCCGCATCGATCCATATCTACGCGTCTATCATAGCATAATCCCATCATAAATACTTACGCATATACATAAAACATAAATTTAACTTACAATGATGGTGGCGATGGCAGGAAGACTGTGAAATCGTATCGCAGGGAACCGCTCTGATACCAACTCTGTAACGACCCGCCTAGCACAGGCCGTTACCATACATACATACATACTGAACTTCTCGTACATGCTTACATACTTATTAAAAACAGCGGAATTTTTTTTTTTTATATGGCATAAAATATGCAACATATAAACGTATCTTTATCAAGCATATTTAACATACATAAATACATAAGGAACAAAACGCGTAGCAGCTCGAACTCCCACATTTCACAGTTTGCCCCGCCATGCCCTTCCATCTTGCATCAACCATTGCTGATAGGTTGTTTACCTACAGCATAAACGTAAGACAGTGAGCTTTCGCTCAGCAAGTACAACTTCCTATACCGCGACATAAACAAACATAATCTCAATCTTATCTTTTAACCTTCTAGCATAATACATCGTAACATAACTTACTATAACATAACGTCATAACATAACCATCATAACATAGACTTCATAGCATAACATCATAGCATAAACTTATCTTAACATAACTTCATAGCATAACATCATAATGCATGGTCCATTTATGCTCGTATTATGCTTAATTCATTCTTCACTTACTTTCGTTACTTATCTTACTTATGGTCCCCTTACTTGAGTGTTCGTACCCGGCGCGCAACTATGGACTTATTCTTGCCATAGCTCAACCCGACCTCGGACGGGGGGCACGACACAGGCGACTTGCTCGCCATCTTACTTCTTTTCATTTTGTCATGTCATACTTGCTCTTATTATTCTTATACGATTTCGTGAACATGCTTCGTGTTCTCATACATACATGCTTCATGTCTTAATAATCATAACATAATGTACATCATGAACTTACCTTGACTTATCATACTTCATAACTTAGCATACAACATAGAATTATCATGGCATATAGCATGGCATACAATAACATAGTATAGCAATAACAACATAATATAGCAACCACAACATAGCATACAAATAGGCATACCCTCCTAGCATACATCTAACAATAACATACTTGGGCAAGTACCACAACAAAGCCTATGCTGTAGGCGGTAGTTGTACTTACCTCTCTTGCTATGTCCTGCGTAGTGCTGCTCCTTTTCTGAGTACAGCTGCAGGTTCCCTCCTGCTTGTTGAAGGACATAGATGAGGTTTTAATTAGTATCTGTGGAATGTTGGTGATCTAACGATCATGCTTATATAATCCTAGTTGTATGTCCGTGATACTAGATGTCTTACTGGGTTACAAATAGTAACCCTATTGTTTTAAAACAACCAAACATGGATTAATTCTTAAAAGGTTACATTGGATAACCTTAAGTGCCAAATCTTTATACATACCGTTAGGGTTAGGTTACCTTTCTAACCTTGGGCTTTATTCTTGTCCATAATTATTGGGTTACCTTAATTAACCCTATATCTTAGCCCAATTTATTAATCTTGGTATCCTTTAGGGTTATCTAGACTAACCCTTAAGGTTAACTGTGGTCAAACTCTTAGTCAACCAAAGTCAACTTTTGGTCAACTAAGGTCAACCCTATATGGGTCAAACTTGAGCTTTATACTTTGGCCCAGTAACTCAGGTATTATCCTTGATTACCGTCCGTAATCGGCTTGATTACAATTTTTATCTTAAAAACTCTATTTTCTTATCCTTTTGTTATTTTGAGAGATTTAACTTTAAATCCCTTTAATATTTTTGGTAAAAATTCCAATCTTTAAAACAAATCTTTATAAAGGTCGTTTAAGACTGAGAACTGCCTTTGGAATAGTTTTAAGCAAAAATACAGTTTTCTTTTTCTTTTTGAAACTGTTTGTAAAACTTATGTGCAGGAATTTTCGGTTCCCTGCACACTCTTCATAAAACAATACCAGTTTAAAAATCCATTTGGAATTTGAAAAACTTGTCTTCATGAAAGTTGGAGCTCTCGAAAATTGGTAAAACTTTCATGTTTTACGAAAAATCCAGTTCTGCTTGTATTTGCGTCAGTTTTAGTTTGAAACTGGCTGATCCTGTAACTGGGGTCTGGGCAGACCAGCCACGGATTTTTGTAAAAACGAAGGCCATTGGAGCCTCATTTTTAAATTCTGCTCGCGTGGTCTTCTAGGAAAAATCGTTCCGAGCAACTTTCGTGTTTTACGATTTACCCAATTCGGCTTCTAAATGCCTCTAATTTTACTTTCCCGAAACTGACCAGTTTTGAATCCGAATTGGCAGTTTTGGTTGTTAAGTCCGTTTTACGTCCTATTTCGTGAAATCTACCTCGACCGATCACTTCGGGAGTCTATATGGCAAACACACAGCATTTCTAATGTCCCACATGAACCCTAAAATCGTCCAATTGAAACCATGCAAACCAAATTCAAAAGCCCTAAGCCTAGGTTTGCATTAACCCTAACTTTTTGCATACATCACATACAAGCATCAAACTTTGCTCCTTAACTAGCATGCTTCAAGCACTGCCCTAGGGCAGATTTTGGACCAAACTAGGGGACACACAACCCTAAGCATCAAGCATGAAGATCAATCACAAATAAGCACAAACAATGCAAGAATTCAAGCCATACACCCCTAGATCTACAAATCAAGCACATACCACAAACTTAGGGCACAAAATAGGAAATGGACTTATGTCCTTACAACCAAATTGAACTACCTTTTATCTTTAAATTTGAACTCAAATAAGAGAGTTAGGGCTCTAGATTTTTACCTTAGACCAAAGTCAAGTTTGGTCACAAAATCTCTTCCTCCACCTAGCCCTCCTTAGCTCACGGCCACACACCCTAAAAGACCTAAAAAAATTCTAAACTTTTCTTGGCTTTGTCCTAGCTCAAACCCGAACTCTTATGAACAAAAGCCCCAAGAAAATTTCTGATTTTCTCACCCCTTTCTCTTCTTCCAATTTCCGGATTTTCAAGAGAGAATTTTGCAAGAATTTCCCCACATTTCTTGAATAAAATGAATAGGTACAAGGGGGTATTTATAGAGGTTGGAGAACTTTGCTTAATTATACAAAAACCCCATGAAAACTAACAATTACACAAGAACCATGCAAGGTGGCCGGCCATATGCTTGGTGAGCAAGAAAAAAAATTCTTTCCAAGCTAAAAAAATAAATTATGATGTCATAATTAAAGGATAAGGTGATGTCATCCACCTTAGGCCTTGTTTGGCTATTTTCTCCAATAACCAGTCCATTTTTAAGCTACACAGATATTTCAAATACTGTGTTCACTTATACACAGTATTTTTATACTGTACTGCAGTCCAAAATTTATCTGTGTAAAAATGGACAGTATAAAATTCTTCTTATTTTTCCGAGCCCTTTTTGTCTTTAATCCTCACTAGGTGTGCTTGATTTTCTAAGGTGGTTTTTAAAGCCTATACATGCTAACTCAATCGTAAAGACGATTTCCGCAGTATCTTTACCATACTGCATTTCATAATTACTGCAAAGTCAACCCTTTGACCATTTTTGGTCAAACTTTGACTTTCTTTGAATCTTATACTTTTTCGTTCTTTGACTCAAAAGGGCCGTTGCTAATCTAAGCAATCCATTTTGAGATTTTATTGAACCATTAAAACTCATAAAATGTAAGAAAACTCTTAACCGAGCTTTTTTTTTTCAAAAATACTTCCATGGTATACATTCAATTCCTTTGAAGGAAATAATGATATCGGAAAAATCCAGGTATTACATTTATGTTACAGTATATTTGTTAATATGTTTGAGTAATTTTTCATATTACGCGATTAATGTGAAAAATTAAGAAAAGTCCATTAAAAAATAATAATAATAGTAGTAAGTGTAATCTCGTGCAAAGTGATTTTTTTAAAATTTTGTTGAACTTATCAAGTTCACAAGTAAATCTAATGAATGTCACTATAAATAAGTATTTATGAGATAATTTACTGGCGACAGAATATAATTCTGAACTGTAAAATTAATTCAGAAAAGTGTGACAACTGATCAAGTGAATTAGTTGTACAAAAAAAAAAGATTATATTCTCGACATGAATTATGAACAAGCTTAAAATTTCAGTCGAGTCTATTGTCTTGAACGATTTAATTGATATGCAAAATTTATAAGTCAAAAGTCATTACATAGTCATCATTCAAAATGTACACACAACAAATATATATCTGAATGTAGATATATATTTGAGAAGTTATTGTAATCAAGGGTGCTAAAATATTTCTGACAAACGGGTGAATACTAGTATATATTTATATATGTATTTATGTATATATATATATATATATTATATATGGCAGATGAGGAGTCAAAAAGAAACAACAAATGTAATATGTATATATGTACATAATATGTGTGGTCAGTCCACACTTGACGAAATATTTATAAAAAAAAGAAAAGAAAAAGAGAAGAAACAGTAAATGAACTTCCTACCGGATATATATCTTATAAAGTATTGGTTTTATGGGTTAAGGACAAGAATTAATAAGGAAAAAGAAGAGATAAACATCAGACCTCTTCCTTTCTCTCTCTCTCTTCTTTTTCGCTCCTCTCTCTCTCCGTGTCACGCATGTTGCTGCCTTCGCAGGAACTTCCATCTCTGGCCAGCCACCTTCGCACGCGCCGGTGATCCATGTAACCCATCACCCGAGCATCCAATATCCAGAGTTTGGCGGCCTCACTCGCCGCCGTTCGCCGGAAAAATGTTTTGAAAGTTTCGTTCACATAAGCTTTCAAGAAGGATTTCGGTGTAATCCGATCACTATTTTACGAGCCGTTGGTTTCGTTGAGTTCCACTTGTTGAGAGGAACAAAACCCAGTCCATCACCACTCTAATCGTTGCCGGAAATTTTCCCGATCCACCGCCATCTTCAAGTTAGTTTTCTTACATTTTCGAGAAAACCGAAGGCCGTTTGAAGAAATCGACACCAGAAATGGGTTCATCTTGTCGAGATCTTCGAAGTGGTGCCCATATCTGTCCCTTTTGCCGCCGCGGTCAACGTCGGTCAATGCCGGTCAACAGCGGTCAACGATGGTCAACCGTCTGACCTCGTTGAGAAGTTTTAGAAGATCGCCTTTCCGATCTATTTTCAATGTTCCGGACATGTTTGCGACTTCAGATTTGCGAGATGGAATCTCGAAGGTTAAGGATGGCGATTAAAAGTTCAGTGGCTCGAAATCAAAAGCTGTTTTGAGCGCCAACTAGGAATCATTTTACGCACCCGAACGTCATCGAACGATTTCGGTAGTAATCTTGACTACTTTAAGTCATTTATTGGATTGATTACGTGCCTATTTATATACTTGAATTGAATATCGATATTATATATATATATATTTAAATGTTCAAGTTAATCAAGTGAAGTTGAATTAGAAGGAGATATGTTTTATGTTAATATGATAAATTTGTTATGGATGGCACGTCTTGCAGTTATGGTGTGCCGAAACTTTTTATAAACTGATTAAATTTCAGGTTTAATTTTCGGTTATTAAGAAAAATGAGTTGTTATGCTTTTGGATTTTTATTTAATTCAACCATAATTGGTGATTGAATTTATAATTAGTTTTACAAGTTATGCTATCGGAACAATTTTATAATCTAGAGTTCATGTCTTGATTTTAAGTGGAAATAATCTATGGAGGAATAAGTTTTATGGTGTTTATTTTTCTCACCAATAAATTTCGTATATTTATATGCCTTGTTGCATATGATATTGGAGTAGTAATAATGGACACTCCTCCATATTCTCCACTAATTAATAAGATGCATTATAAAGTGATATTTTTAAGAATGCCTAGTTTTAAGTTGTTACAAGGTTTAACGTTATGATGTTTTAAATGAGGAGAAAAGTCATTGTTTTTCCCAGTTTCATTCATGACTCTGAAGTCGAGTCTTGGCATCTATAGTTGCTCTATAATTTTCAAGTTTAAATGAAACAGAATTATGAGGTTAAACTAATCTTTGAATCATTTTAAATGGGGAATGAGATTTAAGAACTATGAAAAAGTATATAAAAAAAATGGGTGGTTTAATCACAAATATGATAAGACCACATTCTAATTGTCGGGTGTCGATTTAATTAGGACACAACACCGGCATTAGCGAGGTTGAGGATTAGTTGAGTATAAACGCAAAATGCGGAATCCAGGTAAGTACAAACTTCACCTACAGCATGAAAATTGTTGTCGATATGAGCACATCTGTGAACAATGGATGTGTGCATGTTTAGAATACTATGCTTGTGATTGATTATGAAGAATGATGCTTTTATGCAATGTGATTATATAGTTGCTTGATATGCTTTAGTGAGCATATGTTTTTTTTATGCCTTAATATATTTGAATTGATGACGATGCCTCTATATCGTGTGAAACTACAATATCTGCTCATGAATTATGAACATAATTTCACGCTCATCCTAAGGAAGAGATTAAAGAAAGTGAAAGATAAGTTTAAGAAAGTATCATACCACTATGGGGCCCAGGATAAGAAGATAATAAGCATAATTTAATTATGCATAAAATGTTATGCATTATTATATGTATCATGAGATTTGAATGTATGTTCATGGTATCAGAATCATAATTACATGCTCACCTTAAGAAAGGAAGAGACTAAAAGATAAGTTCAAGTAAAGTGTCGTACCAACCTCCCGCAGATCGTGGAGGATCATGTATGTTTTTAAAATTCTAAAACCTTCCGTAGATCGTGAAGGGTTATGTATATGATTCCCAGAATTGTTAGGGACCTTACAAACCCTAGCTTTCTGTGGTTACGCACAATGGGTACGTACACATATGGGGCCCAAAGTAAAAAAGTTAAGTAAGAATAAGTATGAAACAAGAAAATAAGAAACAAGAAGCAAGCATAATTATACGATTCATAAAATATCATGCATTATTATATGCATTTTGTTTATGTGAGATTTATGTTTGTACTTACTGAGCGAAAGCTCATTAATATTTGTTTATGTTGTAGGCCATACAGTGATTTGATGGACTGGTGAACTGTGACGAGACAATGGAGGCATGGGTTATGGATACCGCCATCAAAATGTAAATTCTGCAATAAGTAATTCTTTTAAATTATGATAAGCTTTAAAAGATTTGTATCCTTTTAGAATAATTATTTTCAAGTAATTGGGTTTTAAGGAACCCATATGAAATGAATGTTAAGTTTAATTTTAACCAAGCATGGTTAAGAAAGTTTAATATCTTAAAATGTATTTTTATTCTTTTGGTTGTACGTATTTGAACGATGAAAAGACCTCTGTTTGACCAAGAAATTTGGTTTACAAGAAACCAAACTTAAGATATGCCTATACTAAATTTTAGTTATATAAGTTTGACATGTTGATATTTTAAAATTTAGATTCAGTTTTTACTTATTAATTTATCAAGTTTAGATCTCTTAAAAAAAAGAGAGAGAGAGAAATATGTGTTTCTAAGCTGCAAGTCTTTTTGAAAAGTTGTATTGTGTTTTGATTGAATATTAAAAAAATTAAAATGATCATAGACTTCATGAAATCTATGAAATGTTTAGACTAAAGAAAAAAAAAATTCCTCTGAAATTTTGGGGATCAAGTTTCAAAGCAAGTAATTATGTTTATGAAGTTAATTAACGGCCGCGCTTAGGTTGGGTCGTTACTGTTTAAAACCCGTCAAATTCAGCAAGTTGCTCTTCCAAACGAGAGCTCCCTCAGACGCGTTGACAGCATATAAGTAGCCATTCCAGATAGGGAAATAAAGAGAATTCCTTCGAAAATCGCCGGTGTCGCGGTTATATCTTTTCCGGCATAAAATTCCCACTTCAGACGTAGCTTTGAAGCGGTCTCCGGGCTGATCTTGGTCTCTTTATTGGCGTACCTTCTGTTGTACAAATCTCCACCGTGGTTCAGCCAATCTTGTACTGTATCCTTCCGCATCAATTACAAATATATATACATATTTATATATATGTATATTATGATATTTCTAACTAAAGAAATGAAAAAAGATCATATAGAGGACATGAACTTACACATTTTGGAACTGGACGAGCCGATGTGATCATAATAAGAAGGCAAAACGTCCACAGAGAAAGAAGAAAAAGATTGTTACATGCCATACTATAATTAATTAATTAAGAAGATCGAGGCCGGTTTCTACGTAGTACTAGCTAGGGTTCTTGTGAAGGGCCTTTTGCTTTCTTCACTTATATGGAAATGGAGGGTACTCATACTTGGGCGTTTTATTTATTTATTTAGTTTTGCTAAAGACATATATGGACTCCCATAAATGACTAACTAAATTAAGAATTTTCATGAAGTAAACATCTTATAATAAGATAGGTAATAATACGTGATTTGACTTTATCACAAGATATAGAGTTTAAAAATCTCTAATTTCAATTTACAAAAATAAAGAACTTGAAGAGAGGAGAGAGCAAACTAAATTACAAAAAAAAAAAAAAAAAAAAAAAAAAAAAAAAAAAAAAAAGAAAGAAAGAAAGAATATCCTGAATTTGGGGATTTACTACTCGAGATGGACAAACAGTGCTACATATGTGAAATTGAACAAAGCAAATGAGTAATTTGTTTTCATGGCAAAAGGAGTTAGCGACAAAAAAGAAAGGAAATTGAAAGATGGATAGGGATTTGAATTAAAGTGTAACGTGCACGCTTCTAATACATATATTTTTTCTGATTTTAGAACGTTGATTCTTTAAATCAAATAACAAATATGTATAAAATTGCCTTCTGTAGAGCTAACGAATTGCATAGAAAAAAAAAATAGAACTGAAAACTACAAAATATTATATGTCCGAAGGCTTTCTTTCAAACATATAAAGTGGATGTCCATAAGATTCCAAAAGGAAAAAGGAAAAAAAATAAATAAAAATAAAAAAAAGAATCATTGCATTGCAAAATGCCTTTTCTTTGTGCAGCCGCGGTGATTTGAACTGTTCCAACCTTATTCGTAAAGCAGTAATATCATCTGTTGTAGTCTCACTATCTTGTCTTTCCCAAGCTTACCTTAATTCTGTGAAACAAATTTTGGAAGACTGATCTTATAAAAAAAAAGTGGCCATTCAGAGAAGAAAAACTAACTACAGAAACACGACAACGTTTCTTATAACGACAACAACCTTATAATTAGAAGAGACAAAAACATGAAAAATACATAAAATTCAGAAGTGTCAATTAGTACTCATACAAAACCGACGACTCTAGAAACCAGATAAATCTGGAAACGGCTTGAAATTATAATGATAAAAATGACCTGAAAGCCATTTTGGGAAACACCATATCAAGTTAAAACGGAGCAAAATTAATTAGACCCACGAAAAGATAAAAATGGGTCCATTTGGAAAAGGGAAAAAACGACACCGATTCATTAAGTATAATATTACAAGTATTTAAGGAGCCTAATAATAACCTAAAAAATCATTGAGCAAAAAGAATAATGACCTATACGACAGCAATCTCAAAAACGACAACGCCTAGAAAACGATAACAAATGAATGACACCCCATTTAGAATCTGAAACAATTTTTAGGGCCCGTTTGGGGATGTTTGCAAACCACATTGTCTTTTTGTTTAACTCAAGACTATTTTAATTTTATTATTCATGTCTTCAAATGTCACGCACATCTTCCCCGCCACTTTGGATTTGTCTTCTTCGTTTTCCTTTGTTAATTAAGGGATAGTAAATTCAAACTTTAAGAGTCTATAACTTTGTTTTTTTAGTTAAAATGATTTGGTTTTTTTTAGTTGTATAGAGTTTGAGAGAAATAAAATAAATTTAATATTGATATATTTTTTCCGAAAATATTTTATAATTTTACACTTTTTCACTTGAAACTTTTTTTTAACCAAAAGCATATATTCAAAACTTAAGTAATCTCCAATTCAAAACGTCTCCAATACCTATCCTAAATGGGTCCTTAAATGTTAAAAAATAGGAATGAGGCATATATCTCAAGAAACAACATTAATATTTTTTTCGAGTTAAAACATCTTTAGTGGAGTAAGGTATGTATCAGTACTCAAGAAACAACATTAGTTTTTTTGAAGTTAAACATCATTAATTTAACTTGTAAATTTGTTTAAATTTCACTTTTTAAAGGAAAGAATCACTTTTATGTCGTTAAAATCCGCCTTTTCACTCTTATTTTCATTTAATAAAAAAAGCATCCCAACATATAGAAAAAAAATATATATATATATATAACCAATAAAATTTTAAAACTACTAAAACTCTCCCCCAATATTCTGTTTAAGGGCATGTTTGGTTGGACGGATAGATGAAAGGAGGGAGAGGGATGGAGGGAGGAAAAAAAACTAAGAAAAAGGAAAAGCAACAAAAATTGAAAGAATAGAAAAGTCTAAAACGACAATAATTACCTAGAAATATATATAGACTGGAATACCAACTAGCGTCTACAAAAACAAGTGCATTCCACAATCGACTCCACCATATGATGCTGAGTTTGATTCCCCACCATCAGGTTAAAAAAAAAAAAACCCCCACACACGCACAAGTACATTCACATTTCGCAGTATCAGTTTGAGAAACGATAATTGATTTCGAAAGAACCTAACACCTTCAAAACGACAAATTCTTGGAATGCTAAAAGAATCTAACAACTTCAAAGAGACAGCTTCTTGGAATGACAAGGGGTAGACAACATTAATGGAGTAGATTAGTGGAAGTTCAAACACATTAAGAAAAAAAAAAAGGGTAAAAAGTAGTAAAAAAAAAAAAAATTCAAACTACAAATTTAGCAGTAAATTTTATATGGCTGCATAAACAGAACTGAGGTCTTATTATACTTTATTTAATATATCATTTGCCTCGTTAAATAGTACTGAACAAACATCCCCCAACTAATACCGAACTTCATGGAATACAGAAAGCATAAAGCGAGGTTCCTGCGGTGTATTGGGGTGAAAAAGAAATCGTATATCCACTTCCAACGTAAAAGCAACCATCGCTCACTGACATACCACCATATACAGTGGCTCCGGTGGCGTACGACCACAAAATTTCTCCTGTTTCGGCGTGAATTGCGTATACCGGACCTTGTTTATTGGTTGATCCAGCAAAGAGGACGCCATTGGCCACACTAACAGGACCTGAAGCAGTGGCATTGCCAGGATCAGCTGTTGACCACAGGATTTTGCCACTTCGAGCGTCCATCGCCACCCATCCACC
Source organism: Ficus erecta (assembly GCA_008635985.1). Taxonomy (NCBI): domain Eukaryota; kingdom Viridiplantae; phylum Streptophyta; class Magnoliopsida; order Rosales; family Moraceae; genus Ficus; species Ficus erecta. The sequence continues at coordinate 1,818,922 of BKCH01000009.1, forward strand.
AGCCGTGGTGTTCTTCGCGGTCGGTTTAAGAGTGAAATTTTTGGCTTCGGAATTGGCTATGTTGGTATAAACTCTCTTTTCGTCGGTGGCGGCTCCCCAATATCCTCCTCCTGCCACGCCGCCAGGCCCCGCCTCCTACATTTTAAAAAAAAAAAATTTAATGAAGATGTTAAAATAAGAATTATTCTCACTAGTACTCATGTTGTTTATACTCTGCTCATTGAATTTTAAATACTTTCACTTGTTTCTTAATTTTGAATTCGTCTCATTTAACTCACATAGTTTCCATTAAAAGCATATCATCTCTTTTTCATTTATTTTTATAAAAATTCTTAACCATAATGGTTAAGTGGGACTAATACACACCTTTTTCTTCAATATATTTGTAACAAAAATTCTTGTAAAAGTGATTAAGCAAGACAAACTTGAAGTTGGTATTTGGAGGAAAAAAAAAAACCCTTAAAATTGGTAAAATTAAATGAGAGTTTTTGAGTTAGAAAAGAAAAAAAAGGTGAGAATCTTTATTCAAAAAACGAAAAAAAAGTGAATGTTATTCTAAATAAAAGGACACAAATGAAAATAATCCTTAATAGATTAATGATAAAGTTTCTCAAAAAATTGGAGTGCTACGACATATAACAGGTTTTTTTTTTTTATTATTATTTATTAAGCATACATTTTAAATGCCATAATTAAAAAAATGAATACTAATTAAAAGCAAAAGTCTACTTACGGTAAACCAGGTGAGGTTGCCATTATCACGATCCAAAGCCCATGCAAAACCACTTTTCTGAACAGCAACGACCATGTCTCTCTTCGTTCCATTAGCACAAACGCTTAACATCATTGGAGCTTCCGAAAAATCGGCATCTGGATTAGGGCCCGGCGGACAATTCGGCGTGGAAAGATTGTTGCAAGCGAAAAACCAAACGTCGTAGCCTCCCAGCTGACGATACCATTGGATCTTCCCCGAGTTCAAATCAAGGGCCAGTATCGAATTCGAGTGGTTATCGGGCTCTATGCATTTGCCGGGATCAGTAGGAGTTGTCAGACTATTCTGTTTTTCTTGGCATCGGCGTATGCGCAATGGGGCAGAGTACAAGTTCCCGGTGGCGATATACACATGGTTTCTGTGTTTGTCAATGGAAGGGCTACTTCCCCAGACGGCTGCTCCGGCGTATTCGCCGGTCTTGTTGCCGTTGTCTGGCAGCATGTAGGTTTGCCACAAAACCGTGCCGGTTGTGGCGTTTAACTTGAAGAAGCTGCCGCGGAAGACGCAACACTTCTCAATGCTGAGGCCTTCTTCCATAGATGATGTCCCAACATAAAAGCTTCTGTACCAGTCCACATTATGATCCGATTAATTTGTTGTTTCTTCTTCTTCTTCTTCTTCTTCTTTATTTATTTTTTATTTTTTTATTTTATAACAAAGGAGCTAACTTAAGTACTTACATATCCTTCAACAATTACTGGAGTCTAAATTGCAGATAGCGTTGAGAGTGTGCATTGAATTTATTTTAGTATAAAATTTAACTACTAATATCTTTAGATATCCCAAATGCTTATCAAAAGTCAAATTACTTGATTATGAACCTTAACATCAGAAAATCTGTGCAGCTCATAATTTGACGGCAGAAATACTGAAACAAAAAATTGAGCTAGAAAAGAAAAGGAAAAAAAAAAAAAAAAAAAACAACAACAACGGACGCGAATGATACTTAAAAAGAAAAAAGGAAAAAAAAAAAACTGACGAAAATGATGATTATAATCAAGTACTAACCCTTGGTAATAAGTTCCGGACATGGTAATGACACCTGCGACATTGGTGCTCAGCCGAGTTGACCAAACAAGCTCTCCCGTGGATCGCTTGACTGCGATGACAACGGCAGGCCCATAAATTCCAACAATGAGAAGATCATCACCGGCTATTGTTGGAGTCGCTCTTGACACCGTCCAGTTCACTTCATGAATCAAGTCCAAATTTGGTTGAAGACCTGTCAAGTTCTGCAAGTTCTTCTGCCATATAAGAGACCCATCAGACGCTTTCACTGCAAATAAATAGCCATTCCAACTTGGGAAATAAAGGGTTCCGTTGAAAATTGCGGGTGTCGCCGTTATATCTTTCCCTGCAAAAAATTCCCACCTCAATCGGAGTTTTGAAGCAGTTGCAGGGCTGATCTTGGTCTCTTTGTTGGCGTATCTTCTGTTGTACAAATCTCCACCGTGGTTCAGCCAATCTTGTACTGTATCCTTCTGCACCGAAGTGTTATATATATATATATATGTTATGTTATTTCTAACTAAAGAAATGGGAAAAAGGAAAAGAAGAAAAAGAAAAGAAAAAAGAAGATCATATTGAAGAGATGATGAACTTACACATTTTGGAACTGGATGAGCCGATGTGATCATCTTAAGAAGACAAAACGTCCACAGAAAAAGAAGAAAAAGATTGTTACATGCCATTGTAATAATTAAGAAGATCGAAGCGGGTTTCGACGTACACTAGATAGGGTTCCTGTGGAGGACTTTTTGCTTTTCTCTCACTTATATAGAAATGGAGGGGAATCATACTTGGGGATTGATTTTTTATTTAGTTTTGCTAAAGCTATGGACTCCAACAAATGACTAGCTACCTACTTGTTTGGACACGTTTAAGAATTTTCTTGAATTCAACATTTATATTTAAGAAGAATTTATACTCACAGTTACTTGATTTCCTTATAAGATGTAAAATTCAAATATCTCTTTTTCTATTTTTTAAAAAAATGATTAAAGAGAGCAGAGATTAAAGTAACTTACAAAGAGGATGATTTTTTTTTTTTTTTTTTTTTGAATTTGGGGACTTCACTATTCAAGATCGTCTATATATGTTAATGAGACAAAGCAAATGAATAATATGTTTCCTCGGCAAAAAGTAAACGACAAAAAATATAGGACACTGAAAGGTGGATAAGGAATTGAATAACGTGCACTCTTATGATACATATATTCTCTTTGATGTAAGTAGAACCCTATTTCTTTAAATCAAATGATAATAATATTTATAAAATTGACTTCTAGCCCTTTTGAATGGCATAGAAGCAAATTTAGATCAGCTGTTGTAATCTCACTATCTTGTCTCTGCAATATATTTTTCAATTGTCTCTCTAAGGTTACTCTAATTCTGTAAGACAAACTTTGGAAGACTAACCTTCTAAAGAAAGTGACCATTCGGAAAAAATAAAACATACTACAGAAACAAGACATGAATTCTTATGACGACAATAACCTAATTAGAAGAGACAAAAAAAAAAAAAAAAAAAAAACACATACACACACACACATCTATATACATAATTAGAAGTGACAATTACTCATACAATATCGACAACTCAAGAAACGAGATAAAAATGGAAACGGCTTGAAATACCGACAAAATTAACTTTCTTTTTTTTTTTTTAATGAGAAACGACAAAAATAACGTGATCGACGCATTTTAGGGAAAATGACATCACGTTAAAAAGGACCAAAATTAAGATCCACACGGAAAGATAAAAATGCGAACATTTGGAAAAGGGAAAAACGACAATATTCTAAAAAACGACACTGATTCATTAAACACAATAATATAAGTATTTAAGGAACTTCATTAATAATAACCTAAAACCGTTAAGCAAAACAAGGATAACCTAAAAAAAAAAAAAACAATGATGACCTAAACTATATTATTTATAAACGACGACAATCTCAAAAACAACAATGCCTAGCAAAAGACATCGAATGAATGACATCACATAGAATTTGAAACAACTTTTAAACGATGAAAAAACAGGAACAAGACATATATCACTCAAGAAACAACATCATTTTTTTTTTTTTTGGTGAAGGGAAAACAGCATTTTTATAAGGGAAAAAACATTAATTGAACTTGTATTAATTCGTTTGGGAAAAAAAGAAAGTAGACAAGTGATTATGTTTTAGTTAAGCGTCATATGGATAATACAAGATATCTAATCTTTTTAAAATTTTATTCGGGTAAGGAGAAGGATAAACGACATAGAATTCTTTAACCTTTTAAACAATAAATAAGCCATAGTAAATAAGCAAACGACGCCTCCCAACAAAGGATCACCTCAATTCTCATGCAACGCAGAAGGCGAAGAGTGAGGTTCCCGAAGTATACGACAAAAAAGCCCCAAGACTTACATTATATCCATTCCCAACATAAAAGCAACCATCACTCACGGACATCCCACCATACACAGTAGCTCCGGTGGCATACGACCACAAAATCTCTCCCGTTTCACCGCAAATTGCGTAAATGGGACCTTGTTTATTCGTTGATCCGGCAAAGAGGACCCCATTGGCCACACTAACAGGGCCAGAAGCGGTGGCGTTGCTAGGATCGGCTGTTGACCACAGGATTTTGCCGCTTTGAGCTTCCATTGCCACCCATCCACCAGCCGTGGTGTTCTTCGAAGACGGTTTGAGGGTGAAATTTTTAACTTCAGAATTGGCTATGTTGGTGTAAATTCTCTTTTCGTCGGTGGCGGCCCCCCAGAATCCTCCTCCGGCAGCGCCTCCAGGTCCAGCCTCCTATCAAAGCATTTACGATCAGCATTAGCCTTTTGGGAAACTTCTATGTATATCTAGCTTGTTGGTTATTAATATAATTATTATTCTTATTTTGAAAGGACGAATTATATTCAACTAAACAAAACAAACACTAGTCCATGATACACGAGATAAAACTCTCAACTCATAATGGATCCATCAGAAATCCTAGTGCTAAACAATACTCTTCCGCTATGTAATGTGTTAAACAAAGTAAAATTGTTAAAATATAGCTGAGATCTAATCATGCATGGGCTTGAACGACATCTTCGATGGCGTTTGGTTCATACGCCTGAAAAAAAAGTCTTGGTTCAAATTCAAATTTTTATATGGGAAAATAATGCAGAAAAAGAATCTATTTGTGATTCAAACCAACTAAACAAACGGTCATTTTTTCCTCAAAATAACTTTTCCAAGATATAGATTATGTTTAAATGTTGTTTTTTTTTTTTTTCTAGTTTGTTTAGATTTTTGTTTCAATTTTAGGATTTTTTTTTTTTGGCCTTTAAAAGCAAATTACATGTATATCCTAACTAATGCTGTTGAACAAGATATTACTACCTAAAGTTGTTGCAAAATAAAATCCTGTAAAAGCTCATCTATTTTAATGCCCTGTAAATTTCGAGAAAATCGTTTTCTAACTAGTATGCTCCTTGAACGGGTAACTTCGATCTCCACTTAAAGATGCTAAAAAAATGTAATCTGGAAATTTTCTTTCTTTCTTTCTTTCTTTCTTTTTTTTTTTTTTTTTTTGATAATTTATCTCTAATTTGTCACCTCTCTAAAAGTAAATAATTAATTTAGATCAACTTCTAAAAGCCTTTATTAGCTAGTATAATAACACACTTACCGTGAACCACACGAGGTCACCGTTATCACGATCTAGAGCCCATGCAAACCCACTCTTCTGAACAGCAACAACTATTTCTCGCTTTGTTCCGTTAACATAAATGCTTAACATCATCGGAGCCTCCGAAAAATCGGCGTCCGGATTAGGGCCCGGCGGACAATTAGGCGTGGAAAGATTGTTGCAAGCGAAAAACCAAAGGTCGTAGCCCCCCAGCTGGCGATACCACTTGATATCTCCCGATTCCAAATCAAGGGCCAACATGGAATTTGAGTGGTTCTCAGGCTCGATACACTTGCCAGGATCAGAAACTGGTGTCGTTTGATTGTTCTGCTCTTCTTGGCATTGTCGTATGCGCAATGGGGCCGAGTACATGTTGCCGGTGGCGATGTAGACATGATTTCTTGATTCGTCTATGGAAGGGCTGCTTCCCCATATGCCTGCTCCGGCGTATTCGCCGGTCTTGTTGCCGTTGTCCGGCAGCATGTAGGTTTGCCATAAAACGGCGCCGGTTGAGGCATTTAGCTTGACGAGGCTTCCGCGGAAGGTGCAACATTTCTCAATGCTGAGGCCTTCTTCTAGGGATGATGTCCCAACGTAAAAGCTCCTATGAAAAGTACAAATTTACGTTACTTTTGTGATTTGTAAGTGTAATGAACTAATAAAAGTATGATAGAATATAAACCATATGTGAGAGATTTTTTTTTTTTTTTTTGAGGGAGAAAGAAAGAGTTGACTTTCTCTACATATTTATTAATAACTAGTTGTCAAATACGTGCAATGCACGTATAAAACTGTAATTGTAGTTTTTATAATGTGTAATATAAACAACGTTATGAAAAATAAATAAATAATTAATTAATTTAAAAATAAAATACAATAATAATTATCTAAATTTAAAAATTACATTTCATCATAAAATCATGATGACTTAATATTTATTACATAAAACACATAATAATATTGATTATTTTGTTCTTTCACAATATTTACAGTATCTATTATGTTATCTAAAATCAAAATTTTATATCATTATGTTGCAAATGATTACTTAAAACAACAGAAATCTCATAATATGTTTTTGAAGACTGACCACAATCAATTAAGGATATTAGAGTTATCAATGAGAAAGTTGATATAATACAGATTTTAAGAGAGAAAAGTTGGGACGTTGAGCTTCTAATAAGGAGGAAAAACAAGGAAAGAAAATAAAAAAGTTGCAGGAAGAAGTATAAAAAAATTGAAAAAAGACAAGCCAGAAAGTTAAGAAAAATGATGAAATATAAGTAAAACAAAGTAGAAAGGCGATAAGAAAAAGTTAATGATAGAAAAGCAAAATATGGAAAAAATGACATGAAGAACCAAATAGTTTCATAAAAGAAAAGAAAGAAAGAAAAAAAAAAAAAAAAAAAACCAACAACAACAACAACACTTAAACAGTTTTTCCAAAAAAACAAAAACTCACTTGCATATTTTACAACCAAATTTATTATTCTATTAAATGTTAAGGAAATATAATGAAATGGAAATTAATTTTCATGCCAAAAAAAGTAAAATAATCACATAAATATTATCCAAAGTAATAAAATAGAAAGTTGAAAACCTCTTTTAATCTGTCGTGAAAACTCTTAAAAAAAACACACAAGTTTGATTATGTAACGAAGAAGAGAAAACTTATCACAATTAGGTTTGATTATAGTTAAGAAAATTAAATTTTTGAGTGAAAAAGTTGAGATATTGATTAGAAAAGAATATTAAGAGAGAAAGTGATAAAATATTGAGCTTTCAATAAAGAAATTAAAGAAAAAAAAGGAAAAACAAAGTTCTCTCGAAAATGTATAAGTAGAAATTTAGGGAAAAAAAAAGTAAAAATTTGAAAAAATTAATAACAACAACAACTATAATAATAATAATGATAATGATAATAATGATACCGATGATGATGATGATAAAGCAAAATAGAAGAAGGTTGGAAGAAAAAAAAAAACTTGAAAAGAAAAAAGTAAAATAAAAAGAAAACAAAAACACCAAAAGTTTTTTTAAAAGGAAAAAAAAACACATAAAGGAAAAAAAAAATAAAAAAATAATAAAGATAAACGGTTTTCCATAAAAAAGTAAATAGGAAAGGGGGAAAAAAAAGATAAACGGGTTTCCATGAAAAAGCAAAAAGGATAAAAAATGGTTTTCCATGAAAATAAAAAAAGAAAGCAGCAAATGATACGTTTTTTACTACCAAGGATGAATAGTGGATTTTTATCCACTCTTTTATATATTTATTAATAATTTCGCAATTCTCTTTGGTTTTTAAAATTAATTTGGCTTTTGAGTCAAGTGATCGTATCCTCTAATCCGATTTAAGGATTTTTAAATTACATCTATATTCCTTCAGTATTGTTATCCACGTCTCTCACACATATATATACGAGTGTGTGTGTGTGTGTGTGTATATGAACATAAATATACTTCGAGAAAAATATATGTTAGTTTTCAGATGCTCATTCATATTTGAAACCAAATTATACTGAATACTTATATTTTGGCAACTACTTTATCTAATAAAATATAAGTTTTTAGATGCCAACTTGTCAACAAATACATGCATTTCAATTTTGTCAACTACTTTATTTAATAAAATTCCTCAAAAAAAAAAAAAAAAAACAATTTCATCTAATAAGACAAAACTGTCATATTTGACTTTTTTTTTTTTCTGATTATAGTAACACAATATGCTCAAAATTGAGATGAGTTTGCGTTTGGTGTATTGATTTGAAATGTAATTTTTAGGTTAGAATTAATTGACTTTTAAAAAATTAGTTAAAATTTTGTTATCTTTTTATAAATAAATAATAAATAAGATAAAAACTGAAATGTAATTTTTTAGTCCAAATCAGAGAGCTAAATAACCCCTAAGAATCCTTAAGGAAAAAAAAAAAAAAGATTGAAAACGAGAAATTAATAATAATAGAAGAAACTAACGACCATATATTCTCAAAATTGAGTTTGATGGTGCGTTTCGAACTATGGTCCAAACTAAAGTTTTTGGCTAGATTTTTGTTTTTTTTTTTTCGCTAAAAAGTTAATAAAAATTATAATTTATTTTTGAAAAGTCGATCAACTTCAATCTCAAAATTTCGTTTCAAATCTTTATTCTAAACGTAAGCTAAACATATTGGTAATTATAACTCTAACTCAATCCTAAAATAGAGAGTTTGAATCCTCTTATTTTACGGACGGAGGCTCTTATTTTCATATTTGTCATTCCTTAACTTAATTCTGAATCTCTTTATTGGAAGAAAATAAGTTTCTTGAAATTTTGAATTTTGAATTGTATCTCCATGAAATGAATGTTGAAATTTATAAAATCACCTAATCACTAATACCATTGGGAAGTGATTCAGAAATTAAACCTTAATGAGTCTTTTTTTGTTCTTTCACTTGAGGTATCAACTAATGTGTGAGGCATAATATTAGAAACCTACCCTTTTTTTACACATACAAAAGTTCTATAATATAATTCGTTAAGTTTTAAAAGCGAGAGAGGGAGAGTGAGAGAGAACGATTTAAAACGAAAAGTAAAAAGTAAAAAAATAATGGAACAAACTAACGACCATACATATGTGGTGTACCACTTGACTTACCCCTTGTAATAAGTTCCAGACATGGTAATAACGCCTGCGACGTTACTACTAAGCTTGGTTGACCAAACAAGCTCTCCCGTCAATCGCTTGACCGCAATAACCACCGCCGGACCATAAATTGAAACGATGAGCAGATCATCTCCGGCCACCGTCGGGGTCGCTCTCGACACCGTCCAGTTCACATTTACAACAAACCCGGTCGGTTTAAGACCCGTCAAGTTTTGCAAGTTGACCTTCCAAACGAGAGATCCCTCAGACGCGCTGACAGCATATAAGTAGCCATTCCAGCTAGGGAAATAAAGGGTTCCTTCGAAAATCGCCGGTGTCGCGGTTATATCTTTTCCGGCGTAAAATTTCCACTTCAGACGTAGCTTTGAAGCGGTCTCTGGGCTGATCTTGGTCTCCTTTTTGGCATATCTTCTGTTGTACAAATCTCCGCCGTGGTTCAACCAATTATCTCGTGCATGCTTTTGCGTTGTACCATGTAGCCACTGAATTAAATTTTAGATAATAAAAACATGTTACTTTGTCTCTAAAAGAAGAAAAGATAGAGAAGATCAGAAAGAGCACATATATATATATATATTATTGTTATGTAGAGCTTGCCTGATCGGGAACTGAACTAGCGGCGGTGGTGGTAAGCTGATGAAGACAAAATGCCCAGAGAAAGAGAAGAAAAAAATTGTTAGAACGAGCCATAGCAAAGTAGAATATATTATTGAGTCTAAGCTTTAATTTACAAGATTAGAAAGTGCCTTTCCTTTAATACTGTTCTATGTTCTGAGATTTAATTTTTTCTTTTTCTTTTTTTTAGGGCCAGGATAATGATAACCCTTCTTGTCAGCGCTGATCTTCACATCGCTTAGAGATGTTACAAATATCAACCAATAAAAAGCCAATCACGTGTGTTTATTTTATATATATATATATATATATATATATATATTATATATACACATAATACACGTATGTATAATATTCTTAAGTGAATGGTGAGTTAAAGATAATTCAGAGCTAGCTAAAAATAACATAACTTAGTTGGCACACTCCTAATTAGACGTTTTTCAAATCCTAAGCTCCATATTTTATTTGTAAAAAGGGAAGTTACAAAATTTTAAAAAAATAGAAAATAGAAAAAGAAAATTAGATCAAAGGATCAATTCTAAACTCCGAAGGCAAAAGGAAGATAATAAAAATAAGAGAGAAAAACATTATTAAAAAAAAAAAAAACATGTTCACAAAACTATTGAAATAAAGAAATATTTACAAATATTCACATTTACTGGAAGGAAATATAAATTGCACCATTCTGATATTCAGCAATTTACTAATTACACCATTCCGACAAACAATTGCATATTAATAAATAATCGAACAAACAACAATGAATTATTTTTTCATCACACGGCGTTGACAAAAATAGATGTGTGAGAATATGTAGGCCACCTATAAATGAGTGGCTGCCACCACTCAGACACACACACACACACACATATATTTCACAAATTTTGAGTTCTGCCCTAATTAATTTTAGTTGTGTCATGATTTTATAAGAAAAGTTATTAAATAATGTGTCCTCACTTAATATGTAAAATATTTTGCTTTCTTGGAGAAATCAGTTACTTGTATTATTAGTTTTCTTCGCAGATTCCTTTGTGATGATCTGTGCTTTGCGTGCTGGCCGATTAATTGTTTGTTAAATCCACTTGTATCATTTAGAGTCCTTAATTTTATTGAAAGTGATGTAGGAGTAACGCAACCATTCCTCCTAAAAGTTACAACTAATGGGAGAAGTGCAATTAACTCCTTTAAACACCACCCATTATCAGACTCGGGAATTTACCCCAAGTACTATCCGTTTGGACTCTTACTTTGAGGAGTCCCTTACAAATCCGTAGGCTCACCTAACAGACAAGCTCAGGCACTTCTTTGAGGCCGAGCCACATAGGCTGCCTCCCAAGTTCAAGTATGTTCCTGCATCATTCTCCTCTCCTTAGAAAAATGCCCCCTCCAGGGCGCGCCTATGGGAACTTGAACTTGGGAGCTCCTGCTATGATATCAACTAATATAGGAGTGATGCAATCATTCCTCCCAAAAGTTGTAACTGATGAGAGAGACATAATCAACTCCTTTAAAACACCACACATTATTAGACTCGGGAATCCATCCCAAGCACTATCCGTTTGGGCCCTTACTTCGAGGAGTTCCTTACGAATCGATAGGCACACCTAACGGACGGGTTTAGGCATTTCTTCGAGGCCCAAACCACATAGGCCGCCTACCAAGTTCAAGGATGCTCCTGTTCAAAGTCATCGTCTAGCAGAGTCCTACAACATGATTAACATGTGTTATAAATTAATTGTAACTGATTTGTTCTCAAACTGCAACTTTTTTTTTTTTTTTTTCTTTTAATGCAATCAATTGGTCATTTGTTTTCATGGAAAAATGAGTTAGCGACACAAAATATGACATTGAAAGAGAGTTAACAACAAATGAGCCAATTCTCTCCAATGTATGTAGAACGCTAATTCGTTAAGTCAAATGACAGATATACTTATTAAATTGACTTTGATAACCAATAAATGACACAGAAACCAAGTTAGAATTGAATTTTATAAAGTATTATTTGTCTGAATGTTTTTATTCAAACTAATAAAGTGGATGTCTATAAGGTTATTCAAAAATAAAATAAAAAATAAAAAATCTAAGCTAACGACGCTCCATTTACCCGTTTTTTTTTTTTTTTTTTTGGAAAATGCCGTTGATTTTAACTATTGCAACCTTGTAAAGCAGTAATCTCATGTATCAACTTAATAAAAACTTTCTTTCAAATTAATAAAGTAGATGTTTATCGGCTATTTAAAGTCTTTGCAGTGCTCACTTCCTCCAAGTAAAGTTCGTCTAGAACATCTGTTGAAATCTCATATATCTTGTCTTTGCAAAATATATTTTTCAATTGTCTCTTCAAGCTTTACCTTAATTCTGTAAATACACGTACTTTGGAAGACTGATCTTCTAAAGAAGTGACTACTCGGAATAAGAAGTAAAACATACAAGAGAGAGTGAGAGAGAGAGTGATCATGGGAACATAAAGGGAAGGTCATATAATAATTTGCTGTCCAATCTCCATGAGATCAATCAACATAACGACAATAACCTAAAAATTACATATGGTAATTGATAAGTGACAATTGCTCATACAAATAAAAAAAAAAAAAAAAAAATCAACAACAATAACTACTCAAGAAACGTGACAAAAATGGAAATTAAATAACGACAAAAATAACCAGAATCGGCATATGCTATGGAAAACGACATCACGTTAAAAGGACCAAAATTAAGACCCGCGAAAAGGCTAAAAATGAATTTCTATTAAATAGAAGGGATAATATTAGAGACGTTCCCTTAAAAAAACGACATGGTAATCAAACGACTGAGATTTCCGAAAACGACATGATTTTCAAAAACAACTCAAATAGAAGTGGGGAAAAAAGACAAACGAAGAAGAAGGCAAATGGTTATGTTTTAGTTAAGCGTCATATGGATATAACACGGTATCTAATTACCTTTTATATGAATATATATATATATATATATATAATTTTTATTCTGGCAAAGAGAAGGAAAACGACATGGTTCTTTAACCATTTAAACATATAGTAAAGAAAACGAATCATCTCATGCAATGCGGAAGGCAAAGAGTGAGGTTCGCGAAGGAAACGGCGACACTAATTATATCCATTCCCAATGTAAAAGCAACCATCTATCAGTCACGTACATACCACCATACACAGCGGCTCCGGTGGCATACGACCACAAAATTTCTCCCGTTTCGGCTGCTGACGACGGGATTCTGTCACTTTGAACGTCCACTGCCACCCATCCACCAAAGGTGGTGTTTTTCGCCGACGGCTTAAGAGTGAAATATTCTGGCTCCGGAATTGGCTATGTTTGTAAACTCGCTTGTCATCGGTGGCGGCTCCCCAGTATCCTCCTCCGGCAGCGCCGCCAGGTCCGGCCTCCTACATTTGTATTTCTTTAGAAATAAAAGTGAAGAATTGAAAAGAATGAAAACCATTTTATGAAGGAACGATCTTTTAATTTATTAGCTGGCGTTTGGTTCATTAAGCTTGAATAAAAAGTTTAATTGATTCATATTCAAATTTTTAGAATTCGAATCCCCGGCCCTTATTATTATTATTATTATTTTTAAAGAATTACATCGCATAAAAGAGATGCCGTAATTAAGTTTTGTTTTGTTCTTTATGTAGAAGAAAACAAAAAAGAGAAAAGTATCTAGATGAATCAACCGTTCAAACAAACATCTCCCCAACAAATTTTTTTTCGCTTAAACCTCTTTAATATTAAAAAGAAAAAAGAAAAAAAAAACTCCTTTTTTTTTTCTCTCTAAAAATAATCTTTAAAAGAATAAACAAATAAACCTCTATTTGAATTGCCCATTAAAAGAATTAAAAATATGGATGCGTGTATAATAATATTAGTTTGTTTCTCTTGCCCGGCAAATACGGATAAGGAACAATTTGAAATTAAAATTTATTTGCGGGAAACAATTTTGAAATAATGATTAATGCTCCGTTTGCCTCACCATCTCAACTCAAACTAAGCAACTCAAATCTCATCATGTTTTTTGTCTTTTCTGAAAAAGTTTTTTGTCTTTTCTGAAAAAGTCAACAAAATTTACTATGCAAACTTAAAAATCTCAACTCAACTCAAACTGAACCTGCGATCCAAACGAACCCTAAAAGAAAACATTTTATTTTTTAATTTTTTTTTCAATAACGAAAAAAATTGTAACTAATTTTTTTTTTTTTTGGATTATGGTTTAGTCTCCTAAATCGTATATATATCTTGTTGGTTGGATTGCAAATTAATTTTTTCTTTTAATATTCCATTTTCTTAGTGAGAATATTTTTTAAATATCGGGTTGATAGGATATTTGAACAGAAGAAAAAAACAAGCATGATAGTAAAAAACGAAAGTTTAAAGATTATAGTCTGATTTGGGTTCAAATTTTAATACAAATTTAAAATACAAAAAATAATTTTTCAAAAACTGGAAGATTAAGTTATTTTGTTTCAAATATGAATTAGCTTTTAAAAAAGGTTTAATATCCTAATTATCAAAGAAAAGCAAATACTTGCTAAAAAAAAAAAAGAAGAAGCAAATACTTGTTTAAATATTAAAAAAAACTATTATTAATTGAAAACGTCAAATTAAGCCTTAAAAAGCATCAAATTAAATCAGTCACCCTCTCTGTCACACTTGAAGAAAAATACCCCCAGACTTTAAAATCATGTGATAATGTGATGTTAAATCTATGAGTGAAGCACTAAATTTTTTAGTGGAATATAAATCAGGAGAACGGATGTCACGCTTTGAAATTTGAGAAGCAAAATGATACAAATGTTATAATCTAGGGAAATTTTTGTTATTAATTCTGTACAAAATCTTATTTTTTATCTGTTGATTTTGTTTGTAATCAATATATGAAAAAAAAAAAAAATACAGGTAACCATATATGGCATTAAAAAAGTTATATGAGTAGATCATGATCCGTTACTTTCTACGACCAAAAGGTTAGTCGTGTAAAAAACAACATAAATTTTAGTAAATGTTTTTGTGACTAAGCTTAGTCGCAACAAAATAGATTTAGCGAGAAAAAAAATGTCGTCATTGAATGTGTAATTTTTTATAATATTTTGCCACTGAAAGTTATTTAATCTTAATCGACTAAGTTTTGGTCATAAAATGTTACCTTCAATGACTATTATTTTAGTGGTAAAAACTTGGTACTCCCTTTATTATTAATATTTGACGCCATTATTTTTTGTGACCAAATGTCTATTTAGTCACTAAATCAACCTTTTTACGACTAAATAGGTAGTTGCAAATTGACTTGGTGTCGAAAACAATAAATTTTTTCATCAAATATTTTTGTGACCAACTTTTAGTTGTAAAATCGTACATTTAGTGACTATTTGTATTTAGTCGCTGAAATTTTAATCGCTAAATGTTCGATTTCTTGTACCCATCCACCAAACGTTTTTCGCCGATGGTTTAAGAGTGAAATATTCTGGCTTCGGAATTGGCTATGTTTGTAAACTAGCTTTTCATCGGTGGTGGCCCCCCAGTATCCTCCTCCGGCAGCACCGCCAGGTCCGACCTCCTACATTTGTACTTCTTTAGAAATAAAAGTGAAGAATTGAAAAGAATGAAAAACATTTTATGAAGGAACGATCTTTTAATTTGTTGGCTGGCATTTGGTTCATTACACTTAAATAGAAAGTTTAATTGATTCATATTCAAATTTTTATAAGAAAAAACATATAGGATTATTTTAAAAAAAAAAACACTGATTCCAATCCATGTACTATCAATCTCAAAGTCTCGTTTTTGTCTCAAAATTACTTTTGTCAATATATAGTCTAGTATGTATATTTAAATGTTGATTTCTTTTTCAATTGTTGTTTTTTTTTTTTTTTTTCATTTTTAGAATTTTTATGATTTGAGTCTGTAGGATCTTCCTTTATTTCTTTTCCAAATTTTTTTTTTTGCATTTATTGTTTTTTTTTTTTTTGCTAAAAAAATTTATTGGATGTTAACTAATGATGTTGTATAAGATAATCGTTTTAGAGAAATTGTTTTCTATGTTAGTAAGAAAAAAAATTTGATTTGAGTTAAGTTGAAATTGAGTTGTGCTTTGGTGTGCGTTATGTTGATTGGAGCTAAAAAGTACAAAAACTTAAATGTTTCTCGGGTAAAATGTATCAATATGTAATTTGTTTTATTTATCTGGAAATTCTAAGTAATTTTAAAAAATATATATCTCATTTGAATTTATATATGCAAAGTTATAAACTTTTAAAGTTTTAGTTTTTAAATTATCATTAGACTAGTAAATAGTATAACTAGTTGACTTTTCTGAAAAAGATAAAAATTGAGTTGAGTTTTTTTTTTTTAAAGTTTTAGTTTTTAAATTATCATTAGACTAGTAAATAGTATAACTAGTTGACTTTTCTGAAAAAGATAAAAATTGAGTTGAGTTTTTTTTTTTTAAATTGGTTCAACAAATATGGGCTTAGTAGATTTGAGCCGGGGCGAAACTGAATTTTCTCAATTCTTGTGAGGACTAGTTAGAATAAATCAATATTTGAGGGGGGTCAATGAATTTTCTAATTTTTGTGGGGGTGAATTTGCTAAAACAACAAGAATATTGGTAAAATTTTAAAAGATCAAAATAATATGAGTGGGATGTGTGGCTCCCTAATGAGACATAAATTATAACTTAATTTCATTAAAAATGACATTTTTAGTCTTTAATGACATATGAGTCATCACATTAGTTTTTTTAAGCACAACGGGCAGATTCCAACCTGCTGGCGGGGTGTTATTGAAGACCCCTCAATTAGGGTTAGTTTTGTTTAATAGATGAATCTGAATAATAAAAAGCGTCATTAGCCAATTATGCCCAATTTTTAAGGTTGGAGAGAATGAGATTCTTTTGTTTTGTTTAATTATTTATGTTGGTGGTTTGTAGTTGTAGGAGCCATCGAAAGTTTCTTTTAAAAGATGCACATATGAAGGGGGAAAAAATCAATAACACTGGAATCGTTGTCCTTTGTATACTAAGGCGTCTTTTAGTTAAGGATAACAATGGGATGCGATGGAATGGAGATGAAAAATGCTTACACATTCCCATTTTTATTCTTTAAAACAATATTTATATCTATCTTTATTCCCGTTTATAGAAAGATATGATTACGGTCTTTTTGTTTTTTTGTTTTTTTCGATAAACATGAATAGGATCAATTTACATTTTTTAAATATGTCTTTCCCATGATTAGAATTCTACATGGTGAAATAAATAATATGCATAAAATTTTCTTAAATATGTATCGGTTCAACTTTGATATGAGGGTAAGAAGTTGACCCCCATTTCCATCTCAAATCCTGCAATAATATTGAAGACGGACACCGCGAGAAAAAAAATGTCATCCCTATTTTTAGTTTCAATTATCGGCATGTGACTTTTTTTCTCTCTTTTTTATTTTCCTCGTTGAAAAATCATTGGCATGTGACTGTGAGTTTGACAAACTGGCGTGGCAAGTAAACGTCGTAGTTAGCAATTGGGTAGACATTTGATTTTTCTTTTTCTTTGGCGTGTTCTGTCAATTCTCATTGTGGGTGACGAAAGATTCCAGCTGAACTGGCTGAGTAAAAAACAAGTCCGTTGCCTTGTTGGATTTTATCCTTTTCGGATGCTATAGTTTACTTAAAGGTGCAATGCACCGATTTAAAATAGAATTTTAAATTAAAACTGATTAATTTTTTAAAAATTAATCATACTTTTTATTGAATTTTTTAAAGATTAAAATTAAGATAAAAATATAAATTCAAATCAATTGGTCAAATACATGTATAGTTTAGTCCACAAAAGATAAAATATTAAATACTAGAAACACTTCTAGCGGCGACCACAATTTGAACGATCAAGAAAAAAAAATTGTATAAATTATTTATTTTTGGTCCTTGATGGTTGTAATTTAGTCATCTCTTTTTTCTTTTTCTTTTTTTTTTGGGTTAAAAAGTCTATAAACTTTTTAAAAGTGTAAATTTGATCCTTTTTGTTAATATAAATGTTAAAAATTGGTTGAGATAGATCATATGTGTGATATATATAAGTTAAATTATTTATGTAAACTGTTTTCTTTATGAATTTTAAATAATAAATTTTGTGTGATCAATTTCACATTTTCTGTTAAGATTTTAATCTTTATTTTAAAAAATCGATATATATTTTTAAAAAAATTTTAGGGATCTTTAGACGCAAAATAATATTCAGAATCAAATCACAAGTTCTAAAAAATATTAGAGACTAAAAAAAAAAAAAAAAAAAAGGTCAAAGCACCCGGCTACTTCTCCCACCGGCCACTACAAGTAGAACAAGAGCGTTGCCAAACGGGCTAGTCTTTCTTTTTGGATAGCATCTGACACCTTTCCTATGTCCACCCAATAAGTTCTTATATTTTTCTTCTTTTTTTTTTCTCCAACTCTAGCTCTAACCCACATCCACACCCAAAACCCATTTCGATATTTGACCGTTTTGGTCCTGAGGATGAAGAGTACTGTTGACAAGAAAATGGCTAACATCTCTATGCTGCTCTGTTTCATCATTATAGCAGTTGGTTCTGCAAACGTTTCTGCAATGAATCAAGAAGTTCGTACTTATGTTCTGAACAAGGGTGATGCGTCTCTTAATCTCACCAACTGGGGTGCCACTATTACCTCCTTTGTTCTTCCTGACAAACACGGTTTGTTCTCGAAATCTGAATTGCCCTTTTCCGTGAATTATATATCTATATATCTATATTACTTTTTGCTTTTGGGTTTTTGGTCTTCTGGGTATCAAAAAGTTTGATTTTTTATGATGGTTTTTGCCTTTTTGGGGTGTTTTTCAGGAAAGCTTGCTGATGTAGTTCTTGGGTATGATACATTGGAGGAGTACAAGGTTGGTTTTTTTTGTTTTTTTTCTTCTTTTTTCTTCTAAAATGTTAATGTTTTTGTACTCAAATTCTGGCATTTTTGCATGGTAGCGAGACTAAATAGTTTCTGTGAGAGATTCATATTCCTCTCTGTATCTCCTGGACCATGTGACGACTACAGTTGAATTTTTTGAAGAATCTGTTTATCCAAAAATTATTGCTTTAGTTAATTTTATTTGCGAATAAAATTGATAAGCTATTTATCTTCTGGTCTGGTTGATCTAGCTCTGTTTTTGTATGATTTAACATCACAAAAAGAAGTTTGATTTGGTGTCGTATCATATTGTTCATAGCATCACAGTTACTGAATTGGAAAGTTAAAGATTAAAGCTTTTTTGAAAAACCTTTTTGGCATTTTGCTCTAGTCCGAGAAGGCCGGCTTCGATTTTATCGAGATTCTCGGACGATTTTGTTCTTATCTATATCACTCTACTATGTTAACATCTTTTTTCCCCCTTAAAAAAACATTTTTTTAATTTTTTATTTTTTAAGTAAATTGACATATTATTATTATTATTATTATTATGCTTGTTAAAATTGACATCTTATGCTTTCAAAAAAATTTTGAAATTTATTTTTTTGACATCTTATTTGTGTTTACTCTTTTAACGCCTTTTTTTTTAGGGCACCGTTTTGAGTTTTTATTTTTAATTATTATTATTATTATTTTTTGTTTATAAAGACGTTTTGATTTTTTAGATTTTAATGGGATTCTGTTATATTATTAGACATTTTTTACTTGATACTAATCTTATCGGAAAATTCTAAGATTTGTCAATTTTGCATTATAAAATTGGTTGGACGTCAATCTTGTCGAAGACCGAGCCAATAAAAAATAAATGTATATATATATTTATACGTTTTTACACATTTAATATTAGTGTATATTTATATGTGTGTAGCAATCAAGTTGTTTGATCAGATCCCTCTTTAAAAAAAAATATCTCAATGTACTTAGACAGTCGATGGTCTTCTTAAAAAAGCCGTTCTTTGATAATAACACTTGATCACATCTGGTGGCATATGGACCCACCACAGGGTATTTAAAAAAAAATACTCTACTGGTAAAATGCAATACTAAACCATTAGATTTTCACCAAGTTCCGTTAAATGTTATACGTTTCTTAATCAGATATAATTTCGATGTGATCTTTTAATTCATAACTGTGTTTTCTGGTATAGAGACAAGATATTGAATTACTTGAAAAAGTGCTGAGGGGTTCCTATGAGTCTGAATCATGATAATGAACACCGTTTTTTTTTTTTGTTTTTTGTTTTTGTTTTTGTTTTTCACATTGTCTCTTAAGAAAAGAAAATTTGTTACTAGTGTGACCTGCAATGTGCAATGTTTTCAGAACGATTCAACATATTTTGGTGCTCTTGTTGGACGGGTTGCTAATAGAATTGGAGGTGCTCAGTTCACATTGAACGGGATCCATTACAAATTAGTTGCTAACGAAGGAAAAAACATACTTCATGGTACTACTATCTTATTTTCAAACTCGATTTCGTTTCCTCTAGCAGATGAAAATATTTCTCGGTTCGTTTCTCCTAAATCTTTAGGAAAATTGAGCTCTTTGCTTAACTCGCTGAAATTTTGAAAATGTATGTCAGGTGGCAAAATAGGATTCAGCGATGTTGCTTGGGAAGTGATAAAGTATCACAATGAAGGTCATGCTCCTTACATTGTGTTCGCCCATCACAGTTTTGACGGTGACCAAGGTAGACCTTTCTTTTCACCGAGTTTCTCACTCTAGCAAACAAATATATTAAATTGTGGTAATAATTTTCGCCGATTTCGGCTGTCTTGCATTCATTCAAAACTCACTGTACCTGCATTTTCTATAAACTGAACTGACATGTAATTCTGTCCAGGCTTTCCTGGTGATCTTCATGTGACTGTTAAATACACTCTCCGTGGACACTATAGATTGAGTGTGGTAATGAAAGCCATGGCTCTAAACAAGCCCACACCTGTGAATTTAGCTCAGCACACATATTGGAACCTTGGAGGCCACAACAGCGGCGACATCCTCTCCAACGACGTAAAAATCTTCGGTTCCCACATCACTGCTGTCGACAGCGAACTCATTCCCACCGGCAAATTCGTGCCTGTAAAAGGAACACCCTATGATTTCCTGAGACCTCACACCGTCGGAAGCAGGATCGAGAAGCTCGCTGAAAGTAAAGGATACGACATTAACTATGTCCTCGATGGTCCTGCCTCCAACCGAAAGCTGAAGAGGGCAGCGGTGGTGTACGACAAGAAGTCGGGAAGGTCCTTGGTGCTGTTCACAAACGCTCCTGGTTTGCAGTTCTACACTGGTAGCAATCTCAAGAATTTGATAGGTAAATACGGAGCTGTGTATAAGGTTTACGGCGCACTATGCTTGGAGACTCAAGGATTCCCTGACGCCGTGCATCACCCCAATTTTCCGTCGACTATTGTTACTCCGGGGAAGCCTTACAAGCACGTTATGCTGTTCAAGTTTTCGACTAAATCTCGCCCTCCTTTTTGAGCTTATGGTGACTTTAACAAAAGATTGGAAGTTCGTAGCAATTTACCTTTTTTTCACTAGAGTTAAAAATCCAGGTCCAAAAGAATGGAAGAATAAATAGGAGAGATGCATTGAGAGGATACTATTGCAGTGAACTCTGATCTTTTTTTTTTTATTTATATCAGTTTGCATATAATCAATAAAAGCTTCTGTTTATTTGAATAGTTGAAGGGAGATTTTCTTCCTAGGTTTAATGTCGTTTTACTAAATACGACTCATCGTTATTACTAAGCATTTTGGTGATTAATGGGAAACGACATGACTTAGATGATTCAAGTTTTTCGAAGCATCTATAAATGTTGCTTTGGTCGAAAATGTTTGACCTTGTTTAATTTGGTACACAACAGGACTAATGTTCCCAAAGTTTTGCTGCAATATTCGAAGAAATTATGCCACTTCTGTATCCAGAATTTGATGTCGTTTTCGAAAAATAATATCTTGTCTTATCCATTGAAGATAAACGTCATTTGTATCTGTAAATAGCATGCCGTTTCCTGTTGAAAATTTTGTCGTTGTTCTGATAAACAACATGGTTAAACAACAATCTTCCTCTGATAAACTGATAGTTGTGTAGCTTAATTAATGTCCTATGTAAAAACACCATAACAAGGTTTATAGTATTTGAGTTGTTGCCTTAAGGATATTTGGGAGATTTCACTTGTAATTTTAATTGTCTTAATTTTTCTTTATAAACATGGGGTGGCGTTATTGTTATTACAGATATTAAGTAAAAACATCAAGAGTTTTGAGGGGGTGTGATTTTTCTTATAAAGTTCTTGATCATTTGAATCATTGCAACAACTGGATATGGTTTTACTGACATTAAGGCGAATTTATATAAGAACTTACATATTTTGTGATTTTTTTTTTTGTGATTTTTTTTTTAATTCTTAACATAAACATCGTACTTTTTTGCTAAATGGCCAGATTATATGATTAAAGAATGTTTTTTTTTTTTTTTTTTTTTTTAGATGAAAAGGAATAATTCATTTACGAAGTTTCACCGTCGTTTTACGTGATTGTTCAGAATTTCATGTCGTTTACTTGATGGAGACAAATTGCTATCATTTCTTTATGCAAACAATCTATTTTTCATTTAAACAGCATGTCGTCTTCTTTTTAAAGAGAGAGAGAGACCCAAAAAAAAAAAAAAAACACATTGGCCTTTAGCAGAAGAAACGACATTCAGTTTGCCGCTTTAACTGTGTCGTTTCTGTTTCTTGCTGAACAGTGTCGTTTCTGTTTGCCACACCGTGTCACCGTCTGATTATATGACTGGGGTTGTAGAAGATTGTACGAACAAATACAAAGATGGCTATGGTGTATTCAGCTTCACTGGTGCGAATTCCCAGAAAACTTCCCTACTTCACTACTCACAAAGGTTCCTCCGACAATGGCATTTTACTTCCCAGTAGCAGCATTTTCAGTTTGCGCCGCCTCTTTTTGTTTACTTTGATGAATGTTTGCAGATAAATGCAACATTTGCAGATTCATTTCTCCCAAAACCCGACCACCGCTGAACGCCATCAGTTGCAGTGCCGACCCAACCCAGGTATATTCCGGTCGCGAGTCCGGTGCTGCGATGAGTGCCGGTACAACGTCGTACTCGGGGCCGTACGGCCAGTCGAAGAGGGTGTGGGTATGGACGGAGAACAAGGAGGTCATGACGGCCGCCGTGGAGAGAGGCTGGAACACCTTCGTCTTTTCCCCTGAAAGTCGCCAACTTTCCTCTGACTGGTCCTGTAAGCAGAATTCTGATGAAATTTTGAAGATTTTTGGAAAAATTTTGATGCAAAAGCACGAATTATGGAATTTTTTTTTTTCATTTTTTTGTTGGAAATTTGCAGCAATTGCGGTTATATCTCCTCTGTATATTGAGGGGGGAGGGATATTTGATGGCGAGAAGAGAAGAGTTGGATCGATTTTGGGGATTTCAAATCCCCAAGAGTTGGAGCTGCTTCAACCTAAAAAGGGATTGGGAGAGAATGTTGTTGTCGATTTACTAGATTGGCAGGTACATTGCCTCATTCTCTTTATGCTTGGTTTCCATGCAGTTCTGTGTTTTTGAGAGACGAAATTATGTTGAAGACTTTTAGCTAATCAATAATTCAGATGCGTTTCTGATACTGTAAACGAATAAATTATGTATGAATTTTTTTTTTTTTTTTTGGGAGGTTAAAAAAGATGAATTTTCATACAGAGATATTATGTTCATCTTATGGTGTTAAGCAGTAGCAATTTAAAGTTATTTGATTGTGATTTTTATTCCCATAGGTAATTCCCGCGGAGAATATTGTTGCGGCATTTCAAGGAAGTGAAAAAACTGTTTTTGCAGTCTCCAATAATTCCTCTGAAGCACAAATCTTCCTTGAGGTAGAAAATCAACGTGCAAATTCAGGGTACTGATTGAGAAAATCATTTGTTTGACATTCTGTACACGTATACTCTTTGTTTATGCAGGCCCTTGAGCTAGGGCTCGGGGGAGTTGTTTTGAAAGTTGAAGATGCAAAAGCTGTTCTTGAGCTAAAGGTAACTTGATCTTGTGAATTCACTTCTTGATCGGTGGAGTTCTTATCCTGATTAATGTCTCTCAGGAATATTTTGACAGAAGAAATGATATGAGTAACATATTAAGCTTGACCAAGGCGACTGTAACTCGAGTTCAAGTTGCTGGGATGGGGGATCGTGTTTGCGTTGACCTCTGTAGCATCATGAGGCCTGGTGAAGGGCTCCTCGTAAGCTTCCACTTTCTCATCAAGCAGTGTGTTGCTCGTTTGATTTTAATTTGATTACGACGTCTAAATGCTGTCATTCTTATGTCATGAGTATCTTTGATAGGTTGGATCCTTTGCAAGAGGACTGTTCCTTGTCCACTCAGAATGTTTGGAGTCGAATTACATTGCCAGCAGACCTTTTCGAGTCAATGCAGTGAGTTCCTAGCTATCATAATGATCTAGACAATATGCTTTGAAATCTAGTTTTCCGTTAGTGCCCATTACGACATACATTTTGGAACTCTGCAGGGACCTGTACACGCCTATGTTGCCATTCCGGGAGGAAAAACATGCTACCTCTCGGAATTAAAAGCAGGCAAAGAGGTCATTGTGGTTGACCACAAAGGCCAGCAACGGAATGCAATTGTCGGGCGAGTGAAGATTGAAACTAGACCACTAATGCTCGTCGAGGCAAAGGTGTGTAGTAATTAGATCATAAAGGATCTTACAATATTCCAATTTCATTGGCATTTATATGTGGTAACTAAATCCCATAATTTGTTTGATATTGTTGGCGAAAATGCTATATTCCTTGCTCGATCTAGTTCCTTTCGCTAATTAAGCGGATGTTTGTTTGACACTGATTATTTTTTTTTGTTGTTGCAGAGGGATTCTGATGGTCAAACGCTATACAGCATCCTTCTCCAGAATGCAGAAACAGTTGCTTTAGTTTCTCCCTACCAAGGTTTTTTCCTTTTCCTTTTTTTATTTTTTTTGCCCAAAAATTTGTTAAGTAATTTCTGACTCTCTCGTCTTTTAGTAGTAGCTGAATCCGATCACTTTATTTCTGCAGGAAATGGATTGCAAAATGCAGCAATTCCTGTGACATCACTCAAAGTTGGAGACGAAGTTGTTCTAAGAGTACAAGGAGGGGCTAGACACACGGGAATAGAAATTCAAGAGTTCATAGTTGAAAATTAAACAAAATGGATAACATAAAATGAAATTTGAAACACAACTAGTGCAATCGTGAAAATTTCCATTTTAATCTTACAAAGAATCTTTTTCCTACCCAAAAAAAAAAAAAAAAAAGAAGCTAAAATTGGGCTGGTGCTATTGTTACTGTTCTGCTTAACAAGTTGTTCATTATAGTAATAATAATGCTAACGAATTACAATCCTAATAGTTAGAATTAGAATTATTAAAGAAATAATCCTCCAACGAAACCGTGAGCCAACTGTGACTTGAAGTAGGTCTTTCTTGTTGACCCCACTTTTGTGGGTCCTTTTGGCTACAATTGCAATTCTTGCCCACACTTATCGAGCTGTAATTGAAAATTCTCATTATGTTAAAAATTCCTAAAACGTAGAATATGAACACTAATATGTAAAAAAGGAAAATAAAAGAAAATTTCGTATTTAAAGATATTAGAAGATACATTAATAATAGTCAAGTGAAGCACAAATTTAAACATTAAAAAAAAATTGCAACGAAATTAGAAATCAAACTTGGTCACGGACAATAGGAATAAGTATTTTATGGATCTTAATTGTTAGTAGTTATTGACATTTATACTCATATCTAGTTATTATATAGGCTGAATAGGTTTTTCAACCACAACAATGGCAATAGTGTAATTACACTTGACTATGTTCAATTGGGGCAAAAAAATATTACACTTGACAACGATGAGCCTTCTTTTTCACGTAATTTGTTGGAAGCCAAGAAAGGTAAACTCGACACATGGCTCATAAAGAAGGAGTAGCAGGTGAGATATGCAATTAAAAAAAAAAAAAAAAGTAAAAGCACCAAAACGCAACCACTATTTGCGTTTTTTACCGCGAAATATGAACAGGAGAGCTTCATGCACTCTTTTATATATTTACTAATTAAAATACGTATAGTGTACGTATTCAGTTGTATTGTATTGGAATTGAAATTTTTATAATATAAAACATAAAAATTAATGTACAAGAAATTTTTTTCTTAAAAATGCGTTAATAATAGTCTAAGCAAAGGATTTATATTTTATCATAGAACTATGATATATTATATTTATTATTTATAACATTCTAATCCATATATATATATTTCATTTGTTATCGGAAAAAAAAAAGTTCTGATAAAAGTGAAAACGATTAGTAAAACAATAGAAATAGTTACATCATTTGGTAATTAGATTACTTAAATCGGCTTATAAGGAAATAATTCAATAATTGTCCATAACACAACAACTGAATCAATTACTTGTATTGAAGTCATTCCAAATAACAGCAATAACGTAATAATCTTCTATGTGAAATTGAAAAAAAGACCCAAAAAGAGGGAAAAACCTTATGCCTCCTTTTGTTTGTCAGGAAAACTAAAATGACATATAAACTTAATCATGAGAAGAAGAGGAAAAAAGCCTCACCACAATTAAACTCAAGCACAATTAAGAATATTAGAGTTTCTAGCGAGAAAGTTAAGATTAGTGATCTTTAAAAGAAAATGATGAGATTTTGAGCTTTTTATATAGAGAAAATGAAGGGGGAAAAAAAAAAGTTACATGCAAAAGTACAAGTTAAAAATTAGGGGGGGAAAAGAATTAAAAATCAAAGAAAACTGAAAGAAAATGAAACAAAATAGAAAGGGATTGCAAGAAAAAGGGAATGAAAAGAAAATGAATTTAAAGTAAAACGATAACTGAATAGTAAAATGATTTTGTAATAAAAAGATGATTTTTAAGAAAATAAATAAGCACCAAAGCAGTGTATGAAGAATGATGATGAAATGAAAAAAAAAATTTTAAATTTAACTCACTCTTCTTGACCAAAGAAGGAAAAAAAAAAAAAAAAAAAAAAAAAAAAAAAAAAAAAAAGAGCTTTCCTTCACTACATTTTCTTAATCTTTAGCTTTTTTGTCACACTATATTAAAATAAAATAAAAATAAGAAAAAAAACATTTTGAATTGATCATTCTAAAATAAAATTGATATTTAGAAAAAAAAAAAAAAAAAAAAAAGAAAGAAAAGAGAATATGTGAATATGCATTTATTTTGAATTAAATTTTTAAATTTAAATGGTGTGCTAAACACTTTTTTTTTTTTTTTTTGAGAAAAAGTCTAGAGTTTTATTCACTAACTTAAAGATCAGAAAATACAAATGACCTCAAAACTAGAGGAACAAACTCATAACAAAGCAAATCACTAAAGTTCTGAAAAACTAAATTCGTCAAAAAGTGGACTACACCATTCCCACGATGGGAGATGTAACAAGCTTTATCACTAACAGCATGAAGAATAACATCATTGCATCAGTTATAATATTTGATTTTAGAGCCCTTGACAAAAATCATTAGAGAGCCTGAATGATATTCACTGTATCTGATTCTAGAATCCAATGCTTCAGATCGCAACTTTGAGCTAAAATAATTCATTCTCTAGTTGCTAAAGCATCTATAATGCAAGGAGAGAAAGAACCCCAAATATTTTTTCTCACTGCTGTTAAAACTGCCCCTTGGTCACGGCGGATGACTAGCACATCATATGAGGAAAAAATGGTATATCGTTTTTCTTTGACATATTAAAAAACACTTTAAGAAACAAATTTCCCGAGTACAATGGTAATTTTGTAAATTGTATTAAAATGTTGGTCTTCTTCTAAGCTCTAATGTCCAAATTCTTGCAAGAGTTGCACTTGCAACACGTGGGATGCAAAGAAGAAATCAAAATGCACCGTTTTTTACGACTAAAAAGCTACGGTAGATATGTATCCACCCTTTAATTATATTTAAGATAATATTTAGGATTAGGATATCCGTTTACTTGGCCATTGACTTTCAGACTTTGAGCCGCGTAGCGTGTACTATTAATCACGGTAATGAAATAATTGTGTGCCCATTTGCCATTGCTAATCTTTGCTAGCAACTGAAGATGACCCTCTTTGTTTTCTTTTCCAGTTCCCCAGTTACATGGCTTTCATTTCTTTTCATGCTTTTAGCTTTCATGGATCATTCCACGGTTGTAATAACTGCAGCGGCATCCGATAATTTAGAGAGGGAGGGAAATTTCCCTCCCTTTTCATCTCTCTCCACCTCCACCTCCACCTCCAATAAACATTTTAGACTCAACATGAAAGTTTTTCTTCCTGTCACCCTTTTCTTTGTTTCATTTTTCCTTGGATATCTGGGTTTTAAAATTTGGGAGGGCAAGAGAGTTTGCTCCGAGGCAAGAGAAAAAAGAACGGAGATTTTTTCTCGATATGGAATTATGATGGGAAAATTGCATACAACGATATCATCAAGGCAACAGAGGACTTTGACATAAAGTATTGGATCGGAACCGGCAAGTTTGGCAGTGTATACAAAGCCAGGCTACCAACTGGCCGCGTGGTGGCCTTAAAGAAACTACACAGTGTGGAAGCTGAGGAGCCAGCTTTCATCAAGAGTTTCAAGAATGAAGTACGTGTGTTGTCAAAGATCCGACATCGAAACATAGTGAAGCTTCATGGATTCTGTCTGTACAAACAGAACATGTTTCTGGTTTATGAATATATGAAGAGAGGAAGCTTGTTTTGTCTTCTGAGAAACGACAATGAAGCTGCACAATTGGGCTGGAATAAGAGGATAAGTATCATCGAAGGCATAGCTCACGCATTGTCTTACATGCATCACGATTGCAATCCACCGATTGTTCACAGGGATGTAACCACTAGCAATGTTCTCTTGGACATGGAAATGAAGGCTTCTTTATCAGACTTTGGCATTGCTAGGCTCTTGTATCCTGATTCCTCCAACCAAACAGAAATTGCTGGCACCTTTGGATATATTGCCCCTGGTAAAAATTACCGGTTTCGCTTTATTCCGCTTTATATTGTTACGTCTCTCTACAGAATTAGCTACAATATCCTCGAATTTTATCTTAACATTTTTTTTTCTTTTGGTGTTTGTTCAGAATATGCCTATACCACTGCTCTGACTGAAAAAGGCGATGTTTATAGCTTTGGGGTGGTGGTCCTGGAAACAATCATGGGTAGGCATCCGCCAGAAATTATTTCTTTGGTGTCATCACCGTCTCCGTCGCCATCTTCATCGTGGAGATCAGTCATGTTGAAAAACGTATTGGATTCCCGTCTCTCAGCTCCCGACAATGGACTAATAATTGCTAAAGTTTCCAGTAGCGTGGTTCTGGTACTGACACTAGCCTTGGCATGCCTGCGCTCCGAACCAAAATCCAGGCCGACAATGATGAAGGTTTGTAGGCAGCTTCTTCTCCCCAGGATACCACTGCGCCAGCCTTTGCATTCAATTTCCATACAGCAGCTGGTCAATCAAGAGATTTTCGTTGTAGACAAACACTAGGAAAAGTTAGTGGATGTGTTACTGCCAAAATGAAAGATATTTACCTTGTTTTGTATTAATAATTGATTAACGCTCAAAGATGCACTTGTAAAGTGGTCGATTACAGTACAGATCGGGCGGTCGTATCCACAGGAGGCGACAACAAAAACAAATAATATTAGTAGAATTAAATGTTAAAAATGTAAGGAAATAAAATAATGAAAAGTGAAGATATTTTTGAAGGATTTTTGTGATAGAAAGAATAAACAAAATATGAAAATGATAAAATTTAGGTAGAGGAAAATTCAATAATAAATTAGGCAAGACGTCGTGAATCCTTCATATACTTCGTTTTCCAATTTGAATTTAATCTTCGATTTATTACTCAATTGTATGCTTCACATCCCAACAGGAAAATATGGAATTAAATATCAACAAAAAATAACAAAAGTGTTTCGGTGGATTAAATCTCTATGTTGAAACCAATCGGATTTATCATTATAAGTTATCCAAAATCGACAAAATACTATTTCTAGCAAATTACAGTAAAAGACAACTCATAAAATAAATATTAATCAAAATAGAATGTGATAATATTACATAAACAAAGCATGACTGAATCTATATAAAAGATTAGCACAAAATATTTTCAATAGAAAAATGAGATGAAGAAATTCAATCCACTAAATTATATAATCTTTACAAACTAAAACAAAATCAAACTTAAATTGAATTATTTTACACATGAGATTATCACTAGCCTCACCAAAATATCTAACCTAGCTTACAATTCATCTCACAAAATTCTAAGAA
The DNA here is from genome assembly GCA_008635985.1 of Ficus erecta. Taxonomy (NCBI): domain Eukaryota; kingdom Viridiplantae; phylum Streptophyta; class Magnoliopsida; order Rosales; family Moraceae; genus Ficus; species Ficus erecta. The sequence continues at coordinate 1,848,967 of BKCH01000009.1, forward strand.
GAAAACATGAGATGAAAATGCAAGGAAAAGAAAATTACACTCCAAACTCAGCCAAAATTGGTGACAAAAAACGTCACATGCTTGCTTCACAGCCTTGCTTTTATAAGCCTCAATGTCCAGCATCTAAAGAGAGATTTTTGGCCTAAAAATCATGCTGTCAAGCTGGTAAATCGAGTGGAGACTCGCGGTAAACTAGCTGGAGGAAATGGATGGCCTGGGCTAGAGCTGGCACCAGATTTGCGCGGGCTTGGCTGAGAACACGGCCCGAAATTCTTGGGGGCTTGGAAGGTCTGGGCTGGCACCACGCCCGCTGGGAAGGAGCTACAACAATGGCTACACTTGCGGAAGAAAGGAGAGGAAAAAAAAAAAAAAAAAAAAAAAAAAAAGGAAAAAGAAAAAGAGAAAGAAAATAAAAAGAAAGAAAGAAAAATAAACTCTAGACAAAGAGATTATAAGCTAAAATTAAACATTTCCAAAATAAATTATTTTGAATTAAAATGATGAAAAATATCTAATTTAAATTTAAATTACTTAATAAATGACTTGAACAAATTGCATTTTTGTTCACTTATCAATAATTAATCCTCTTGAAATAGTTGGAAAATTCCTAGGTATTTCCGGGAAATTTTCGGCAGGTGAAAGGGAGTAGTACAGTAAGAACCGACGATTAATGTCATACATAAATAGTTAAATAATAGAACACTTGCATTGGATCCCACCGAAATTGTAACACAAAAGAGAAGAATAAAAATAGTAATATGTTATTTTTTTTCTTTTTTCTTTTTTTTTTCTTTTGGCAAACTTATATTAATTAGTAAAATGGGAAGACTTCGACTTTGACTGTGGGTACTTGATGGAACATGAACGTGTTTGAAGTTGGTCCAACGTAATTGATCAATCAAGTGAAAACGTCCGTGACCCGCATTCAAATATGTAATTATGTAGCCCAGACCCATTTAACACGTCGTAGACTTCGATACGGTTTAAGAAGTTAGACCATACAAATATGTATTTAATACTGGCGATCTTCTTGATATTTTTCTTACTCTTGCTAAAAAGAAGAAGAAGAAGAAGAAAAAGAAGCAGCCTCTGCTCCAAAACACGTTTTCCAAAGTCAAACAAAGATGATTCGTAGAATGTTCAACTGATTTATCACTGTCAAAACTGAATTTTGTCTCGGTGACTATGTTATAAATAACAAGTATGCAAAGCTAATTAATAACAGTCGAGCAACAAATCCCAGCACTAATCCTAAAACATCTGATCATGATAAAATTCAATCACCAGTTCATTGTTCTTTTAGTGGCATGGACGACTATTGTTTTCACCTCTGTATCGATGACAGCGTCGTCACCGGAGCTCGAAGCGAAGGCCCTGCTCCAATCTGGATGGTGGCCCTATTCGGAGGATGATGGTGATCACTGCGACTGGCCTGGTATAACCTGCAATTATGAAGGAAGTGTCACAGATATCTGTCTAGCTAGAGCTTGTGTAAATGAATTGTCGTCCAAAATGAAAAGAGATTTCAGCAAGCTCAACTTCTCCTCCTTTCCGAATTTAGCCCGTCTTAAACTTGCTGATGCCGGTCTCTTTGGGAGCATCCCGCCTGAGATAGGCACTCTTTCGAAGCTCATCCATGTTGACCTCTCCTTCAATGGTCTAACAGGTCAGTTACCTCCTTCTCTTGCCAACCTCTCCCAGTTGGTCGTGCTTGATCTTTATTATAACAAACTCAACGGCTCAGTTCCTCAAGAACTGACCAGTTTGAAGAATCTTATCGCATTAAACTTGAGCTCCAACTCCTTCACCGGCCCAATTCCTCCAGACATCGGTCTTTTGATCAACCTCACCCATCTACATCTGTCATCTAATCAAATTGAAGGCCATCTACCTCTTTCGCTGTCGAGGCTAGCCAATTTAGTGATCCTTGACGCCGCATCGAATAAAATTAGCGGTTCCTTTCCTGACCAAATAGGAAACTTAAAGAATTTGGTTTCTCTTGATCTGTCTCATAACATGCTTAATGCACCACTTCCCTCCACCTTGGGCCAATTGAATAAGTTAGCTTATTTATCACTTTCCTTCAACAAAATCAATGGTTCCATAATTTCAACTTTGGGTCAGTTGACAAATTTAGTAGAACTACATCTTGAGTCGAACCAAATCGGCGGTTCCCTCCCTCCAAAAATAGGGAATCTGAAAAATCTATCTTCGTTGTACCTCGGCGAGAACCAATTTAGTGGATCCCTCCCTCTGGAAATTGGGAATCTCACAACCCTTTCTGTCTTGTCCCTAAATAGGAACATGTTTAATGGTTTCATCCCCTTAGAAATAGGGAACTTAGAGAATTTGACTGTCCTAGATCTCAGTGTTAACGAGTTCCAAGGACCACTCCCTCCAACTTTGGGTCATTTGGCCAATTTGAAAGAATTGAGAATTTCTTCAAATGAAATTAGTGGTTCCATCCCCTTAGAAATAGGGAATTTGAAGAATTTAGCTCGTCTGGATCTTAGTTTTAACAAGCTCCTCGGTCCGATTTTCCCATCTCTCAATGGCTTAGAGGACAATCTTGCTTATCTTTATCTAGGCTCGAATCGAATAAATGGATCCATAGATCCAAATATTGGAAACCTGAAAGAACTGAGGGAACTGGACCTGTCGCTAAACGAACTATCTGGGATTGTTCCGAAACAGATTGCTCAATTAAAAGGTTTGCAACGTTTAAACCTTTCCTGGAACAACTTAAGTGGGTGCCTTCCCATTGAAATATGTTCCTATGAGTATCTCAACGTCCTTGACATTAGTCATAACTTGATTCGTGCGGAATTGCCTCCTATACAAGGAAATTCGTTGGCCTGCAACTATCTTGCCAAGATCATTCGTGCTCATCCTCCGTGTTACTCTTTTCTAGATGAGCCGTTTGACGGCATCAAGGATTTGTATTGCGACACGGGAGTTCTTGCATGCGCCAACGCCAACGGGCCAAAAAGGAAACGAGTAGACTACAAAATCAAAATCATTCTTCCGGTCGTTACCTTTTCTGTTGCCTTAATATTCTTGGCATCATTTCTGTTAATCTATAAATGTCGGCTTGGAAACAGAAACGGCGAACCTGACAACGGAGCAACAAAGAAAGGAGACACATTTTCAATATGGAATTATGATGGAAAGATTGCATATGAAGACATCATAAAGGCAACGGAGGACTTTGACACGAGATATTGCATCGGAAGAGGCGGTCATGCCAGTGTATACAAAGCACAACTACCTGGTGGGAAAGTTGTCGCCGTGAAGAAATTTCATGCGTCCGAGGTTGAAGGGGTAGCTTCACCGAAGAGTTTTGCAACCGAGGTAAAAACACTGACCGAGATACGTCACAGAAACATAGCAAGACTCTATGGATTTTGTTTGCACAAGAGGTGCATGTTTTTGGTTTCTGAGTACATGGAAAGAGGAAGCTTGTTTTCCGTCTTGCGCAATGATGCGGAGGCAGTGGAACTAGATTGGAGCAAGAGGGTGAACATAATCAAAGGCACAGCTCACGCATTGTCTTACTTGCATCATGATTGTGGTCGGCCAATTGTTCACCGTGATTTAACAAGCACTAACATTCTATTGAACTCCGAGCTCGAGGCACGCGTCTCTAATTTCGGCACAGCCAAGCTACTTGATCCTGATTCCTCTAACCAAACCATGGTTGCCGGGACTCCCGGATATATAGCTCCTGGTAAGTTTTGTATATCCCTTCCTCATGCTCCTAGTTTCTCTATTTCACTGATTTCTTTAAGTGCTTGAAAAAAAATGTTGAATAATATTTACTTGTTCTGGATGTAGAACTTGCCTACAACATGGCTGTAAGCGAGAAATGTGATGTTTATAGCTTTGGTGTGGTGGCGTTAGAAACACTAATGGGAAGGCATCCGGGAGAACTGTTGTCGTCGCCGGCGCAAAATATGTTGTTAAGTGAAGTATTAGACGATCGCTTGTCTCCGCCGAGAAATCGCGTTGTTGCGGGTGATGTCATTCTTTTAGCTTCTTTGGCATTTGCATGCATAAATACCAAACCAAAGTATAGGCCGACAATGAAGCAGGTTTCTCAGCAATCCATTGCTTGCAAAGGACTCTTAGCCAGGAGTTTTAGTAAAATTTCTCTTGGGCAACTCATGATCCCTGAAGCCTTTCTGGATGGTGCAATTGAGATTGGTACATGCAACAGAAATTAGAGTAATACTTAATCCAAACTTTTTTAGTTTCACGTTATATATTTCATTCATAAATGTAATCAATTAATGTGACAATATTTTAAATATTTATGAATAAAAGAATAACAACCCATATGTCACATAGATTGTTATTCAAAAATTGAAATTAAAATTGATATTCTCTGTATCGTCTCTTGTGACTAGGGTAAGCTTGGCTTTTTGCATTTAATTCAAGTACTTTTTAAATGAATCAGATGTTATGTTATGATGTGTTTAGCACACTGTCTTGAATTGAAAATTTTCATATTTAGAAGTTATTTTAAATGGAAATTTTGAATTTTTTTTCTTTAACATAGCGGTTATAGTAGCATTTAAAAAAAAAAACAAAAACAAAAAACAAAAAACAAAAAAACAAGCAAAAGAAAAATATAGTGGCTTTCCGCGGGGGAGCAATAGAAAACATTGTGGCTACAACAATGTCAGGCGTTGCTCCAAAGTTTGGAAATTTTAATGACATATCAGTACAAATGGGTTCGAATTCACAATTTAAAAGTCTTTTCACATATTGTTTTTATATATATATATAAGTGATTCTATGTGCATTCACCGAATTTATGAACGCACCCACTATATTATAAAGTATCTTTATTATGATAACATTCTTCACTAAAATTACGTTTAACACCCTTATATATACCCAGATTAACATATATAGAGAAAGTATGTTTGAAAGAAAATAAATTAATTAAAATTCCCATATTAACCATGAATAGAAATATTAAAGTTTTTTAGAAATATACATGCATTTTTGTTTAATCCTAATTTCATGCTATCAACTCTACATGTTTTCCGTCAAATTTTTTAATCAGTTTAATTAGTAGCATTAGGTTCTTGGAACTTGAGCTATTTTTTAAAATTTTATTCTATGTAGTATTGCTCTATTTGACAATTTGCATTTGGATTTTATGGGGTGCTACTCTGTCATTGACAAATTTTAATTTGCTTTTGTTTCTAGTACTGGAAGATGATAATATCAATAATACTTTTGCAACTGCAATTTATTCTTCGGAGAAAAAAAAAATGCAATTTATTCTACATATATACTCACAATTGAAACGCTAAATTCGGTATTTCATTATTGCATATTGTAAACTATTCACTCTTTTTCCCATAAAGATAGAAAAACTGTGCCCATTTTATCATTTTCATGCCTCCGTTTTGGGTTTTATTTTTACTTTTTTTTTTATAATAAGAAAAAATTTTTACTTTATTAAATTTCTATAGAGCAAATCAAAACTAAAATCAAAGTGGAGTACATGAGGATTAAATTTGGCATTATGTAAAGAATATCAATAAAAGGATAGAGCTATAAATCTTTAAAAAGAAAGTTTAAATCAACTGGGGGTATTTAAAAATTTGGTGGACCACTCAAAAAAAATTTTGAATTTTCTGTCCAACCTATTCGAACTTATGAACTGAACGGACTCTAACATTACCTACATTAGCCTAAAACAAAATACATATATGAAAAATAACTAAATAAAAAAAAATTAGGCAGCTTATAAACTATAAAATAAAATTTAAAAAAAAATGTCCAAACGAGAATATATAAGTTCACAAGAGTACTCATTAAATACACAAAACATGTATATATATATATATATATATATGATCATGACCAAGAGTTGTTGAATGGCTTCTCCAACAAAGCCGAGAGGTACATCTCCCTGTGCTCTGGTCCACGGTCCAGCTTCCGCCCAACGACCCATTTCAACTTGTTGAACCCAACGCTCTGAATCAGCGGCCCGTAGAGGTCCTCCAACTGGTCTCCGGTGCAGAAGAAATGGTCGAGCCAGAACACCCCTCCTGGTCTCAGCACTCTGTAGATGTCGAACACCAAGAAATGGAGCAGCGTGGTCGGAATCCAGTTGCTGAGGACGTGCATGGAGTGCACGATGTCCAACGTGTTGTCGAAGAACGGCAGCCTCTGCGATATGCTCGTGTACAGCGGCACCACCCCTCTCGACGCTATGAAATTGCTGAATGGCCCGTTCAAGTTCATCGATGTCGTCACTATCGTTATGTTCCTCTCCATCATTCTCACCGCGAATGTCGCCGCTCCGCCACCGATGTCGAGCCCGATTCGGATAGTAGCTACGGTGACCGGAGTTAGAAAAATCTGTTCTTTTCTTTTTTTTTTTTTTTTCTCTTTTTCTAAACGGAAAATCACATGTTAATTTTTTTTAATAACTACTTTTGAGAGGAATCTATGTACATGATAACTCGTTGGTGAGTTGTTTTTTTTATTGATAAGCTTTTAAATAATGAGATACGTGCATAAATAACATTTTTTAAATGATCGAAGTTTTTTAAAATTAAGAAAATAACCGTTTTTTAATTGGTTAATTAATTGAAATATTGATAAGTTTTTAAATAATAACATGTGTAAGTAAATGACATTCTGTAAAAAGTTTCTAAAAAATAGTCGAAATTTTATAAAATTTAAAAAAATAATCATTTTTTAAAAATAATCCATCAATATTATTATATTTTTTTCTTAATTGACTATGATCAATAAAGAATTAACAATCATTTGTCTAAATAAAAGAAAATTCCACCCGTTATTTAAATATATTTATTTATTTATTTGGGAATATTTTAAAAAGTATTTAAAATGACGTATTTACCAAAATTTTCTTTAATAGTTGTCATATCTATAAAAAACCCGTACTTAAAAATTATAGTTATATATTCCTTTCACCAAAAAAAAAAAACAAAAAAAAAATTATTATAGTTATATATTTAGGATGTGCACCGTCTATGAGTATGTATACCAGGCTTTCTCGTCGCCAACACCTCGTCAATAGCAAAGTCAAGCCCACCAACGCGGCTCTCCTTGGCCGTCCATCGAGTCTTCTCGACGCCTTCCAGGTCGAAGCAGTCTTTGCAGTCGTCGAAGCCCTTCTGGTTCCGCTTCCGGTTGATGAGGCAGCTGTAGTTCTTGCACGTGTAGGCGGTCCACACGACGGAGGAGTCCGGCGGGGTGGACCAATAGCTGGTCGGAAGAGGGTAGGGCTCAACGTAGTGTGAAGACGCGGCGGGGCGGCAGCGTCGGCGGGGGAGCGGCTCGCAGCCCTTGAGGAGGAGCTTCTGCGCTAGGAGCTCGTCGTCAGGGCAGGAGCCGTTGACATTGTAAAACATGAAGCGGCGGAGCTCGTCGGGAAAGAGTGTGCATGCTTGGCCAGCCGACGGGTAGATGGCGTCGGAGTTGAAGTTGGGGTTGTATCCAAAGGGAAGTTTTTGTGCCGTGGTGAAGGCGAGGAACTCCTCCGGGAGGCGCGGCGTAGTTTCCGTCGTCGACGATGATTCGGAGAGGACTTGGGAGGCGCTCTTCTCCTTGGGAATGAAAGAGCAAGAGGAGGAGAAGGTGGTGGAGAAGAACAAGGTGAGTAGATTTGTGGACAAGAGGAGGAAGAGGAAGAGGAGATTGGTGGAGAGAGAGTACTTGGCCTTTTGTGGGGAATCCATGGAGGTTTGAACTTGTTTCTTGTCGATCTAAATGTTCACTTAGAGGTTGAGTGAGTAATAAAAAACAAAATAATGAATTGACATATACACATATGTATGTATGTATATGTATATATAAATAGTTAGTATTTGAGGTAGCCCTTTGGTAATATAATAGAAGCGTTTTAGGTCATTTGGAAACACTTGTTCATATAATATGAAGTGTAACGGAAACAATTGAGAGCATGTTATGTAATATGGTTGCATTTTGTTATAATTTATTAGACAAAAGTGTGTACTCTCCCATAAAATAAGTGACCTATCTTGTTTTAAAAATCTTTAAATTAAGGAAATTTGCAGGCCAATATTATACATAGGGATCATGAGCAGGCAAAATCTAGGCCTCGAAACTCATAATTGACAAAGAAATATTTTACTTGGAATCGCTAAGTATGTATAATGTATTCAGTAACGAAGGGAGGAGCTATTGTACTGTGTCTGTGTGTATATATATATGTGTGTGTGTGTGTGTGTTTGTGTGTGTGCATGTGCTTAACCTTAAATTGTGGGTCAAATTCAGATTTCCATGTTGGTTCCCCCAAGTATTTCAGTAAAGTCATAATATTAGCCAGTAGCTAGCGGCTGCTTTAAAGAAATCAGAGAAGAAACGAGAAATGTGAATATAGTATAACCCTGGTTAATTAGTATACCAGTTTATCACATGCTTACCATATTCCTAATTATCCACAGAGATACTTTCACATCTCACGTGCCTATTTCAGTACATGTTTGAGGCCGGGAATGAGACATATCATATCTACACTTCTAGAGATCGGGCAATCTTAGAAGTGATGAGAAACCCAAGAAAAAGAATTAACTTGTGGATCAACTTTATCAAAACTAAGCACATGTCAAATATAAAAATGAAGAAAATAAATAGTTGACATATAAGAACAATGGTTTTTAACCACAATACGAAAAAATATAAAAGATTAAAAAAAAAAAAACATACTAGGAACTTGATTGTTATAATAAGCGAGAAGTAAAAAACAAAAGTAATTATGAAAAATATACGTAAATGTACAAGGAACAATTCAAAAAGAAGTAGATTGAATGGTTTTGTGAATATGACAGTTGTGTATTTTTTGGAGAAAGAGACTATTTAGATTTGGAAGTAAGAATGGTTACAACAGTGCCTACTAATACGATAACAAGCAAATCGTGGGTATTTTGTTTCAAATTTGAATGAAAAAGGAAAACCCAAAAAAAATAAAAAATAAAATAATTTTATCTACAGCCTTTGCCGCCAGCGCTTCCCCCTCTTTCTAAGTACTTGACAAGATCAAAATTGGGATACTACGGGTTTGTTTGGAGCTATAACTCAAATCCAAATTTTTAACTCAGTTTTTGTCTTTTTCTCAAAAAGTTTTTATCTTTTCTCAAAAAGTTTTTTGTCTTTTCTGAAAATTCAAAAAAATTTACTATTAAAACTTAAAAATTTCAACTCAAACTCATTCACCAAACAAACCCTAATACAAGATTATATAATAAGATGTGGGTTTTTCAGGGCCTCCATCACAATAATACAGTCCCAATGTTATCAAACAAATGTCATACTGATACCGCAAATTGATAAATATGATATTTATATAAAAAAATAAAAATAAAAAAATAAACCTAACTGATAGACATGATTACTCGGTCAAGAAAAAGAAAAATAAAAGAACAGATAATAAAATATATTTTTATACATGCAGAAATTTAGAATGAGAATTGTTGTTCCTAATCCTATTAGTACAATAAGCGGAGATTAGAATTTGTAAGTGGGGTTGGTTACTTGCTGCCTATTAGTACGGTAGAGAGTAGATTGTGGTGGGTAATTTGTTTCAAATTTGAATTGAAAAAAAAAAAAACTCCCCCGCCTTTTTTATTGTTTACCCTTTTCCCCTCTTCTCAGAAGTTGTTTTTTGTTGTTTTTGTTTTTTTAAAAACAGTTTCGACTATTTTATCTTGTCCTTTACATTTTCGCCAAAATAAAAAATCAGTCCTTTACATAATATTCAAATTTCAATTCCTAAATTTATCAATTCAAAAAAAAAAAAAATTACCTATAAAGAGAATATCCTTTTTGAGGAACAGAAAAATATTTCATGATATAATAATAGAATTAATATTTAAAAAAAAAAAACAATTACGACATATCATGGTAATAATATATATGATCTTTTATTTTTTTATTTAAAATATATGTAAATTCGTAGGTTTTTATTGAGTCTTGTAGAAAGTTAAGATTACAATTTACAAAACTTAAATTTGGTATGGTTGATCATGAGTTGGGTGGTAACTCTTAATTACTTTAGACATCATTTTTTATCAACAGACATGTAAAGTCTATGCGAATTAAAAGGAGGTCTTTAGATGTCGGTTTTTTAAAAGAGACGTGTATTGAGCGGCTTTAGACGTCGATTTTCAAAAAGCAACATCTATTGGGTGATGTTTAATGTTCCTTTTCTACCCTCGCACAATTGTTGATCCATTTTGATTGGAAACCTCCTAATGGGAACAAGCTTGAAAATCCAGATATGCGCGAGAGTATGCACGTGACAGTGAAAATAATAGAACACCTGAACTTGGTTCCAGTTTGTTACAAAATTTAATGCCATTAGCTGATATATACAAGGGCACGTGAATTTTGCTGTTCATTTCATATCTGACCAAACAAAACCCAAAACTAATAGAAAACTTGTTTTCTTCTCTTAATATTATATTAATCATTCTTTGTGTTGGATGAGTAAATGCTAATCTACAAGGCATCTGCATTATATCTACATTGCCTTTCTAATGTATGAAAATTGAAATACTACCAACCGAACCATGCCATATTTATCCTTCTAAAGTTGATTGCGTGTTCCTCTCCTAATAGGTTTTTTAATTAGGTAAAGTTTCTCCCTTTAGACTAACGAAGGCAATGCATGGAAAGTTTGCTTAAAACCCTCATTCTCTAATAGCTTGCTCAAATAAATAAATGAATGATTGCTTTACACTACTTCTCCTATTTCTAAATAAAAACAAGAAACAAAAGGAGCAAGTCAAACTATGCATGCTACCAAATGGTTATAAAGAAAAGGAAATTAAAAAAAGAAAAAAAAAAAAGGAAAAAAGAAAAAAGGGTAACAACAGACTACTGGTACAAGAAAATAGATAAAGACGTCCAACCAACACCCACTTCATGCGGCTGCCAAAGCATTTGGTGAAAGATGAAATTTTTAAGTTGAAATTGGTAGATTTTTTGAAAATGAGTTATCAATTTTGTTGACTTTTAAAAAAAAAAGATAAAAATTGAGATGAAAAAGTACAGTTTAGTTGAATATTAACTCAAGTGCCAAACAAAGCATTTATGATATCAATTTGTGCTTTTTTTTATCTTTTTTTTTTTTTTTTTTCTGAAACTTGAGAAGATGAGGAATTCAAACTATACACCACCTTATCGTGGAACTAAGTATAAAATTAGCATTAGACTATTAGAGAAAGCTAACATTTGTTTTTAATTGGATTATTTTTAGTTTAGAAAAATTTATTGATTTTAGTTAATTTATTAGCATTTGGTAACTTACCTTCTGATTATGTAAAGTTATATATATATATATATATATATATGGAGCTCTATTTATAATATTCATTATTAGTGAATCTTAGTATAGTACACATGAGATACCACCAGTGTTAAACACCATCACTAATAAAATGTAGATCCCATCAATGAATCTTATATCATGGAGCTCATTTTCTGTTGGTAAATGGTGCTTAATATTACCGGTATCTTTTAATATTATCATTATACATTGTCAAATTAATTAATCACGTTAAACTATTCTTCTTTTTCTTCTTTTTATTTTTCTATTCTCTTCTTTTTACTTTCATATTTAAGCAAATACGGACTACGTATACAACCACGTCTTTTCCTTGTTAGAATAGATCAATGTTTAAACTAATTAAGCCAAATGCTCCACACTATTTATATGGTACAAGCTTTAATGACTCTACAAATACGTGTTTTATTGTATAATTGTTAACTCATAAATGAAATATACAACAAAAGGAAAAAGGAAAATTCTGTTCAAAACTGCAACTTTTCTCTTAGAGAACTCAAATTTAAGAGGTGATATCGGAGGTCATAGTTGGAGATAAATTCATAATTAGTTTCACAAGACGTGGGACAAAATATTATTATCCATCATAAAGACATACAAAGAACAAATCAAACCTAGAAAGTTGAATGATAACCAAAAAATTAAGAAGCGAGGGCGATTTGATTGAAACTGTCGAATTGTATTTTCTATGTATCAATTAACAAAGAATGGATTTACAAGCTAAATTTATAATATCTGATCAATTGTATGATATCCGGTATCTGTCCGTATGTTTGTACATTTGAAAAAGAAACTCAAAACTCGAATCGAATTCTTCGTCTTGACGATCAAAACGGCTTCTTGAGGTACTTAAACTCGGCGGAGGAGTCGACGCAGTCCAATCTCTGGCGATGAATATTGAAGAGCTTCAACAGCTCCGTCACCTTCTCCTTCGTTTTCTCTGCACACCCGATCTGCAGCAGCACCAGCAGCTTCTGAAAAGCACCCACTTGCAACGCCTCAACTAAAACACTTTCTTTATCACCATCTTCTTCAGCGTTCTTGCAAAGCTTCCAGAGAATCGAAACCAGCGATTCGGATGCCAAGCTCGATACTCTCAGAATCCTCTTTACGACAACAGGAATCGTTAAAGCATTGTCGTACGCCTTTTCTCTCCCTTCCGCGCTATCGCAAACGACGTCAAAAACTCTCAAGGCCCTTTCCGAAACGCCCCTTTCTCCTTCCAAGATGTTCTCCAGCAACAACGAGACCAAATCCAGATTCACGATTCTTGATCTGATCTCGTCGTTCACGTTGATCATGTGGATTACGGCGGTCAGTGAGGCTTTCATGGCTTTTGGAGAAACGGGTTCTTTTATCATCCGAACCAAAGCCCCAACGCCTCCTTCGATCTCAGCCACTGATTCCGCCACGTCACGTCCTTGATCGGAGACCAGAAGCTCTTTGATCACCAGAACCGCGTTCTGTCTTACGGAGAGGTCGTTCCCGTTCAAAAACGACACCAAGCAACGCAACGACGCGTCGTTTTTAAGCCCTGGGGACAAGGAATCGGAAACCCACGTCAGAACCCACAGGATCTGCTCCAGCAACGCCCGTACGTTGGAGCTCTCCTGTTCGTCCATCTCCTCTGTCGAGAAATCGACAGCGAAAGTCTCAAACGACAACGACAAAACGGAGCCAATTCCGCTGTTGACGATGCACTTCCGGTTACGCTCGCTCTCCTTAGCCCACGCCTTCATCTTCCCCACTAATTCCTGGCATCTCTTCCGGTCTCTGTTCCTCGTGGCAGCTGCGATTCTCTCGCAGACAGAGGAAACCTCGTACTGGGTCACCGGAATCCTCGGCGTCGGAATTCGCTCGACGCCGTGGGAGCGGTGTTGGACGCACCAGTCCTGGATCATTCTCCGGATGGTGTGGTTGGGGATCTGGTCGAAGCTTTCCAAGACCTGATTGGTGACCGGGCAGGTCCGGTTTCCTGATTCGATCCACTTCTCGATGCTGTCCCTGTCGTAGGTGATTCCGGTGGATAAAGTAACCGGGTCTTTCATCAGGTCGAGCGAAATCGGGCACCGGAAGTGCGACGGAATCACTATCTCCGTCATCTCGGAATCCGACTCCCGAATCTGGGCCTTCTTCTTGTCGGCTCTTCTCCTCCTCAAAGACAGAATCATACTTGTGTTTGTTTGTAATAATCTTTTGTTTCTGATGTTTGAGTTTCTCTGCTCTTGTTGTTGTTATTGTTGTTTGTACTTGTGTTATTCCTATGATATGTATATTAGTGTGTATATATATATATATATATATGTATCCGTGGCAATCATGTGTGTGTGTCTTTTTTTAAATTGAGAATTAAGAAGAAATACACGGGTCAAAGCTAGGTGAAAAGGAAAGAATCAAAGAGGGCAGGTTCGGTTACGGAGGATTTGAATGTTGACCGTTGAAAGTTTGAGGGAGGGATTTGACCATGTGACCGACAGACTGGGTCTGAGTCGACACAGTGGACACCAGGACATGGCCAATGGGAGAGCAGGTAAGACTGGCCTGTGCCTGCTTGCTTGGCTGCCTGGCTGGCTCTGGTTTTGGATGGGCTGCAATTGGGTCATCGGTCAAATTGCTCTTTACTTGCCTCTTCTCTGTTTCATTGGCAGTCGGTGATTTTGATTTCGACTCCTTCGCTACTTCTTTTGACTCTATTATTTTAAGACCATAATCTTCGGATTATATATCAAAATCAAACTGAAAATTTACCCTCACAGTAACGGTTACTTATGTTATATATATATATATATATATATATATATTTTTTTTTGATAAATAGAGGGTAGAAATTAAAGTCTCTACTTAAATTTGTTAAAGAAGAAGGAAAAAAAAAACAAAACAAAATAGAGAAAAATATAGAAAATTTTTTTTTAACTATTTACAAAAGACAGTTTATATTACAAATATTTATCTTTACCTTCTACATCTCTACCATTGAGGCCAATTTTAACCGAAAAAAAATCGTGATTAGGTAATTTGAATCATTGGTATTTTTTTAGCTAAACTTTTTTTCATCACAGTTCAACTTTAGTTTTTTAACCAAGTTGGGCGTATTCGTAAATAGGCAATCAAACACAAAGAGGAAACTAAAAAGAAAAGAAAATTAATACACAATCTAGAAACATAATCGTAATAACTCAAAATAAAAATTTATACAAATAAATCTAAATAATTCTATTTAATAAAAATTCCTAAATTACGATTTTCACACCCTCCTCGATGTTCAACGCCCATTTGGTTGTCTCAAAGGCTACACTCTCTCATTTATGTTATTTATTTCATCTCTTTTTTGAACAACTATTTTTTTTCGTTTATTGAAAAGGTCATTGTGCTACATAATCCCAGACTTAGACTTACATATAATAATATTCATTTCATACACAGAAAATATCTCTCTCATCAAAACCTAACATGAAGAAATTACAGTACTGTCAATTTCCACAAGATAAATGAGCAGGTTGCAAATCAGGACCACATTGCTAAATATCATCTAATGCAATGACAATTACTTTAATTAGAACAGGGAAAAATAGTCAGCAACGTACTCCAAACCCTTCAAAACGTCTATAGATTCTACTAGGGACAGAGGCATGAAGGCATGCGGGGGGGCTTTAAGCCCCCTTCAACTTGTTATTAATAATGTTTTTATATATGTAGTTGATAAAAGTTTACATATAACCCCCCTTAAAAAATTAAAAATTTCATTTTATTTCTCTAAAAATTAAAACTTATTGTTACTCGCCCCCATCAAAGTTTCTGGCTTCGTCACTGGATTCTACAGTTTCGACCGTATATTCATCAAAACATGTCACTAGAAATGATTCGCCGCCCCATAATGCAATGCTTTTGTCTTCTCTTCTATACCTGTATTGTTCATGAGCTAGTACTTTATATCACAGTCATTTCAAATTCTTCACGCAAGAGAGAACAAATTCTGGTGTAAATTGTCCCTGGAGAGTACTTTCTGAAAGGTTCCATGAAAAACGTTTCAAATGCATCGTTGACCGATGGTGCCAGGGCGTTTCTATGACCATTTCCTCACACGCTCCAAATTTGAAGTCAGATACACCAATATTGTGGTCACGTGGAGACAACGAAGTCTAGACTAGAGATGCTCATGATAAATATAGTGGGTCTAGCTAATAAGAAGTTGGAAGCCATTTGTCTTTGTATCTAGAGATCCAATATATTTGCCCGTTGCCAACTTTAATTATTAATACCTTATCCATAATTGTGAGGTGAGACTAAGACAAATGAAGGATAATCATCCTACGAGTATATCTCTCTATCGGAGGAGCTTATAGCTGGATAGATATTTAAAAAATAAAAAATAATAAAAAAAGAGGATAAATTGTTTGTTTTGTCTATAAAATTTTTATGAAAATTATGATTTGATTCTCAATCTTTTTCTTGTGTCTATTAAAGATTTTTAAACTCTTTAAAAACGTGTAATTTGATCTTTTTTTACTAATAAATGTTAAAAATTAGATAAAATAGATTACGTGTAATGATACATGTAAGTTGAATCATATATATTTTTTAATTATCCCTAAATAGTAAATCAAATGTGATCAATGAGATATTTTTTGTTAAATTTATACTGTCGGTTTACAAAAAAAGATCATTTCGCACTTTTTTTAAAAAATTTAGAGAACTTTTCACTATTAAAAAAAATAAAGGACAAATCGTAAATTTATAAGAAAGATAAAAGACTATCCAGCTATAAGCTCCTCCGAGGGATGTCCTAATCCTTTGCCATCAAAATCCATCTCACTTTTTCATTAGCAAAATAAAAAAAATAAAAAAAAATCCATCCCAATTTCCCTACTCGCCAATAAGTTGATGCCACGTCAAGCAATAATTTCAAACGGCTAACAGCTAGTCAATAGAACCTTTTCAGACCATTTGGTGGACCTTCTACTATTCTGCAAGTTTGTCCTCTTCCCAGCTCTGGATTGGGCCTCCAAATGTCAAGTTCTTAGCTAGGTCACGCTCTCCGTTACAAGTGGCTTCGAAAGTTTGCTAAAACTAGCCTGTGTTTGATTTTTTTTTTTTTTTTTTTTTTGTTTCCAACTCAAAAAATTTAACTTAATTTTGGTTTTTTTTTAATCAATAAAAATTTTAACTAATTTTTGAAAATTCAATCAATTTCAAATCTAAAAATTTAAACTCAAACCGACGAACCAAACGGATCATACATCAAGAAACTTTTCTGAGGTCAATCCCAAACCCAACAGTCAATAGAACAAGCATACTCGTGCATTATTCATAGAATTTGGCATATTCCGATCCCTTATTTATTTTTTATGTCTCATATATTGTCTAACTAACCGTATCATATATATCATAATATACTTAATACCTAGGCATCAAAGTAAAGAAAATTAAGTTAAAATGCATTTTAAATTTTTTAAATAACGTGGTATAACAAATGATTAGACACAGTTAAACATATGATATCATTCTAGATTTGATGCCTTTTTAGACCAATTATTTGAACTTTTGAAGCTTTTGTTTTTTATATATATTTCGATGGTAAACATGTTTTTGTCACAAACATCATGATAGAACTTGGGGTTTAAATCATCTTGTAGTTGGAGATAGCTCCATAGTGATCTTGTATTTGTTTGATCAATATAGACAACTAGAAATTGTTGATATAACGACAACATGACAGTGGGAAAATGACATTGTAACTTGTCGTTCCAAGAGAAAACTAAGGAGTGATGGAAAATGCATGGCCATGACGTTAAAAAAAACGGCAAGTAATTTGCATCACCTATATTATTTCTGACGTAAAAGTCACAAGCTGTATATATATATATATATATATATATATATATATATATATATATATATTTTGTTGAAAAGGAGAACACAGGCTGTAGAGATTACTATCTATGAATTTGTGAATGTTGTATTAATAAGATAGGTTTCCTATATTTTGGGTACTTCCAACATTGCCTTGACGTCTCGTGTTGCCCGATTCCATAAGAAAAAAAGGTCGTTAACGATTATATATATTGTTAATATAGCTAGTACTTTTAATGTGGCACTAAACTGTATATGAATTTCTTCTTTATTCCGCATGTGTGTTACTTTTTCATCGAATTTCAAAAAGTGTCCCACAAAACCAACTACTGCAAAGTTTCTAATAAATAATGTAGAGTTTAAATTATCGTCTCTAATTTCAAAAAACAAAAACAAAACAAAAACCCTTAAATATGTGCTAAAAGGTAACATAATTTCTCTGCCTTGTATAGGAAGTTGAACTAACCCAGCAAACCCAACAGCTTCTCCAAATAGTAGGATTCCTAACAACATGTGTAGTCTTGATGACTTGGCCCTGACCATTACGTCATCTTTGAAAATTATTAGCAATTCCAAACTCTCTTGGACCTTAAAGAAAGAGAGAAAAAGAAAAAGAAAAAAAAAAAAAAGTAAAGCATTGGTAATTATTATTTAGTTGCGTACGCACAACCTTCAAAAAAAAAAAAAAGAAAAAAAAAGAAGAAGAAGGCGAAGAAGTATGCACAACGAACACTTACTAGAAGTGGATCTCATAATCCAGTTTGCAAGGATGTTGTATGATTGTAACACTATAAATTAACCTAAGAGTAATTAGACCAAATAGTTCATGAACTCTTTAAAAAACGACGGTCTGATTCTTGTTTTATTTTTTTAGTCGAGACGATCCTAAACTCTCTAAATATTTGTTATTTTAGTTTTTTTTTTTATTTATTTATCAAATTCTGTTAAATTTCTAACAGAATGAGTCATGTGCATTACATGTGATATAATTTGATATGGTAATTTAATAATTTAATAATAATTAATTTAAAAATATATATAATTCATAAAAAATTAAAAATTCATTCCCTCTCTCTCCCCAATAAACCCAGATTCGGGGGAGGGGGGGCATCTAGTCTCGACGGTGTGGGGGGCCGATTTGGTATGGGGGGGAGGCTATGGTCGATATGGTCTTTTGTGTGTGTTGGGGGGGGGGGGGGGGTTCTGGTCTCGACGGGGTAGGGGGCATCTAGTCTAGAAGCCGTCGCCGGAGAAGAAGGCCATCGCCAGATTTGCAAAGGTAGAGAGAGGCGGGGGGGACTATTGGGGGAGTTTAAGAGAAAGAGAATTAGTATGGGCATTTTGGTCATTTTGCTATAAAATTGATCAATTCAGTAAAATTTCGTTAGAAATTTAATGGAATTGGACGAAGATAACTAAAATAGCCAATATTTAAAGAGTTTAAAGTCGTCTCTGTCAAAAAAAAAAAAAAAAAAGGACCAAATCATCACCTTTTAAAGAGTTTATGGACTATTTATATCAATTACTCTTCACTTAGACTATCTAATCTTGGTTAAAAAATGGATAACTTAATAGATGGATCAGTTAGTTTCTAGACTTCGATTTAAAAAGCAAGGATTCGAGTCATTAACTACTTAGTTTTCGAGCCGATTTAAATTGATATCTGATCATCAAACCTTTAAATTGAGGAAATTAAAGAAAAAGAGGCGGGGGGGGGGGGGGGGGGGGGGGGGGGTGTGCGGGCGGCTTTCCAAATTTATTATGCCAGGTTAAAGCTCATTTAGGACAGAAAAAGAAGGAAAGCACTACTTCGGAGTAACATGCTTTTCAAGAAAAGGCATGCACATAAACGTACACACAAGGGAAAGGGAAGAAGAGAAAGAAAGCAGTGCTTAATTTGTGTAAGATCAATTTCCTTTCTTTATCCAGAAAAATAATAATCATAATAATGATATGTTTCCATAAGGCCACGTGGGTGGATCTAATTGAACAGGAAGCATGCGCTAGGTGGGCCCCACCTGCAGTAGGGGACGCAGACTTGACGTGAACGTTGCCAGAAATTGAGAAAGACAAGTCGAGAAGACTCGAAATATAAAAGCCTTTGGTTTGGCCTTTGTGAAATTCCAAACGAAAACAGCCCCATGTGTGGACGCTGGACAGCGATTCAAGCGACGATGGCTACATTACTCTGTACGCCAGCAGCCGGACTTTTCTTTTCTTTTTTTTTAAAAGGTCCGTTTGCCTCTCTCATCCGGATCTAGTTTTTCAGTTTTTTTTTTTTTTTTAAATCAACAAAATTTATAATTAATTTTAAAAAAGTTAACTAAAATCAAATAATTTCAATATAAAAATTTCATTACAAATCAATATGCCAAACAAAAACTTATTCACTCTCTTTTCCAATTGAACAATATTAAGAAACATCAATGATGTTAAACATCACTCATTAATATAGAATAAATCCGATAATATGAGGTCCACTAATAAGATTCGTCTATTTTATTAGTATGATATTTAATATCACTGATATTTTAATGCATTTTTCTTCCCTGTTTCATTTCACCTCATTATAAAAACTTTAGTAAAAAAACTGATAAAATAATGCTACAAAAAAAAAAGAGTTAAAATTATTCACAAAAAAAGGGTTAAAATATAGGCATAAAGGCAAAACGTATGGTTACTATCATACTGTTAACATTGAATTAATTTTTTAACACATAATATGCACACATAAATTGTTTCCATTCATGTATTGTACAGCTGAATTGATAAAATAATTGAAATACTAAGACAAATATTGTTCTTACAAGTTAATGCAAGATTTGTCCAATACATCTGGCAACTGATTGAATGCCAAAAGGGGAATAATGATTATTTACTCCAATACATGTAAATTGCTATGTTTTTTTTTTTTTGAATCATCAGAGATTTAATGTCAATAATGTTTTTTTTTTCCTAATGATTATATCTATATTAGAATCAATCAGTTAGAAAGCTCCTTACTTTTTACAATTACTGAAGTAAATGAATTGAATAATTGTTAACTCATCTTAAAAAAAAAAAAAAAAAAATCTGCGAATAACTGCAGTCATTAATAGATATAGATATTATAATCAAATGATAGTTGTAATTGTAAATCATGCTAAAATTTCCTGATTGTAGACAAAATTAAAAAAATATAAAAAAAAAAAAAGTACCTGTTGAAACTTTTGAATGATAGCTAGCTGCACTTGCACGTTTGCATTTTCTGGAAAAGAAATAAAAAGTCATTCAGAATTGATAACTTTTTACCTCCTTTAACAAAATTTCCTTTTTATTTGTTTTCACCGTCGAGCTAATAATTTGCTGTAAATAAAATAAAATAAAATAAAATAAAATAAAAGAGACAGATCTTTCGCTGATTTTTTTATATTCTTCCCTTGTAAGTTGTAACTATATTTTACTTTTGCTTTTTTTTTAAAAAAAAATATTTCCATTCAGAAACTTTTTGGATCAGAAAAGGATATAGAACATAAAAAAGATGACAGTTCATTATTGGGATAAAGTTGTGGTTCAGTATGTTGGCTCTATCATGAAAGGTGTGTTTGTAAATAAGCCAACTTTAATTCTAGCAAAGTAAACAAATTGTTAAACGACAATGGTGACTTGTAGTCTACTAAAAAGGATGATCGAGATTTATCCAAAAAAAATAAAAAATAAAAAGAAAAAGAAAAAGGTCATCGAAAAAGAACACAAACGGTCCCCTCTTGATTTGCTAGTTTGCGACATGCTGAATTGTAACCATCTTTTCCAAAAAACAAAAAAAAAAAAAAAAAAAGGGCAATATTATTCACCATCGCTATAATAATTATTTTTTTTTTTTCCCAACTAGCTCTTATACTAATACACTAAGCCCCGTTTGGCTGCCAACATTTGAAACATTTTGGCCAGCCAAATTGTCTGGCTCATTTGAATTGGCGTTTGGCTACATAAAATGTTATATTGTATTATAAAAAATACCATAATTTTATGGTTTCAAATATAATTAAGACGATTTTCTTTCCATATGTTCAGAGCAAATAGAGGAATAAAACCTAATCCATGCACCTCCTCCATCACTGCCATGGTCATTGAGGTTTTTTGAAAATTGTTAGAACTGTTTTCAAGATTCTATAAGAATGGCAAACAAAATGCATTGCTTATTATGTCAATTTTATCTCAAGATTTTTCTCAAGGAAATGAAAGCTCATCACAGAATCAGATAAAAACGAAGAAGGAAAAAAGGGAATATGCCAAAAGAGAGTCATCAACAAAGACAACACAGAACAACATGCGCTCTAGTTGTCACCTATATATAAAATAGAAAAATGTTTAAAATATCAATGATGTCCCCGTTGGTAAGCCCCATTGGTGAGTCCTAATACTCATTCTTTATTAATAAGCAACGTAAAACATCACTGATATTGCCTAATATTGTTCTCTATAAAAATTACCCGCTTTTGGCTGGAAATTTTTGAAGAAGTAAGTATGTGATAGGACCACAATATTTAAAACTCGTTTAACCAAATTAAACTGATCTATTCATTGGACCACATGTGAGTCACTTAGAAATTCAGGAGAAGTCAACTGAATGCATTTCAAATTCCAGGCCAGATTTTGAGGGCAAAAAAATATTACAGTTCATGTGATGAGAAATCCTCTTCTCAAAATTCATTTCCAAACACTTTCCATAAACAAAGTGACAAATATTCAAACTACATTGAAGTAGAAAATAAAGGTCAGAGTATAAATGTTTGACGAGACTAGGAACGGAGAGAAAACAGAAAAATATCAGTAGGAAGAAAGCAAAAAAGAATGAACATTCCAAACCATAAAACAAATATCATTTACAACTGTTGTTTGATCATCTTCCATCAGCTGAAGTGAAAGACTCGGCGAATCCATACGGGCGGGTCGGGATGCTGGTTTGAGTGTTGTCCAAGCTTGGAAGGAGCGACGAAGACGACGAATCCAAGTGGCTCCGGCCTTCATAAGCCTGCCACTTCTTCAGCGCTTGTGGCAAGGACATTTCGAGGTCAATGCCGTATATGTCCTCCGAGCTTTGCTCGGATGGCTTCCAGAGCTCAACTAGGGATGATAGCACGTTCACGGCGTGTCCCATGTCGGGCCTCTGGTAAGGCTCCCTGGCGCAGCAGTGGCCTGCTAATTCAGCGACGGTGCTGATGCTCGCGAGCGTTTCCTCATTGAGGTCGATCGTGGGGTCAATCGCCTTGCGGAAAGTGTCCTTGTTGATGTGCATTCTCCGGAACCATGTCACGAGGTGCATGCTCTCCTCGGGCTGAGTCTCGTCTAGTGCTTTTCTTCCAGTGATTATCTCCATCAATATCACCCCAAAACTGAAAACGTCTACTTTCGTGGTCACCCGGCCGGTTACTGCAATCAAAAGTTTTCAGTTAGAGAGATTTCAGTGTTTATTGGATTCATATTGATAGCTTAAAGATGGATTAGATTAAATCACCAAAATTGAAGTAGTTGTATCAATTTTAAACAAAGCAATGTAAAGTAAGAGCTAATCTAGATTGACATTTCTTAATTAATTCGGATGGTTTCTTTGTCTAGAAGACTTATTGTCTAAGCTTAAAGTTCAAACTATGATGGTAAAAATCAAGTCATGAAAATTAAAAACACAAAGTACCTGCATATTCTGGTGCCAAGTATCCGAAAGTTCCGGCAATTCTAGTCTCGATCGAGCCTTTGCCCTCCGGCGCAAGGCGAACGAGACCGAAATCAGAAACCTTAGCCCTCATATCGTCGCCGAGAAGAATGTTAGAAGGCTTCAGGTCTCTGTGGATGAAGCTCTGATGGGCCAGACCATGGAGATACTCCACACCTCTTGCCACATCCAAGGCAATGGTCAATCTTTTCTTCCATTCTAGTGGCTTAAGTCCTTCCTCTGGCCAGTTGAAGAGGTGCCTACTAAGTGTCCCTTGAGGCATGTATTCGTACACAAGAAGCTTCTCCAATCCATCTAAACAATACCCCAAAAGCGCGACTAAATGCCGGTGACGAACTTTGGTCAAAACAGCAATCTCAGACTTGAATTCACCTAGTCCCTTCCCGGCTATCACCCCGGACTCCATTCTCTTGACCGCGATTTTCGTCCCATCATGCAATTCGCCTTTGTAGACAGTTCCAAAGCCGCCTTGCCCCAGTATATTCTCTTGGCTGAAATTGTTTGTCACGTTCTTAAGCACTTGAATGGAAATCACCATGTTTCCTGCTTCAACCATTTGGATGCCGCCACCAGCTTCACTGCTGGGAAGTGTCTGCGCTTCGCTAACGGCGCCAACGCTAACACTCGAGCCCGCAACTGTGATCTTCACGCTCTCATTGTCGGATCCCGAATGGCGGGGGTGAATCACCATCGCGTTCGGGCTCTGCACTCTGCTCAAACGCTTTTGTTTCGTCTTGTAAAGACAGAACACCGACAGAGCAATCAAGAAAATCACAAACACCCCACCAATAACTGAAAACACAATCACTCCAATCAAACTAGAGGACTTCTTGCCAGGACGCCCCGAGGCGCCGCCGTTTTCGGACCCTGCATTCGTAGGACTCGTCGGATTCGGAGACGTCCCCACCGCCCCTGGAGCCAAACTACTCTTTTCCTTGCCAATATCCGGATTACCATTGGTATTCACAATCACATTGCTCTTAAAAGAAGGCACTTTCCCATAAAGCAGATTGTTTGACACATCTAATTCAGTAAGTGCAGGCAAACTGGAAAGCTCCTCAGGGATAGTCCCGGTCAGATTGTTATTAGCAAGAACCAGTCTTTTAAGAGACTTAAGCAAACCAAAGTCAGGAGAAATAGTACCTGTAAGACCCATCTTCTCAAAATTAATCACAGTCACATTGTCATTGTTACAACTCACCCCAATCCAATCCGCACAGACATTATTCCCTTTCCAACTCTCCGCGAATCTCTGCGGGTAATCCATCGATTTCGCAACCGAAAGCAACACATTCACCAGCGAATCACACGGCCCTGGACCGGGCAAGCAAAAGCTATTGGAATCCTTAGTCATGTCGACAGAAACACCGGGTCCAAACTCAGGCACATGTCCTTGGAACAAATTGTTGGTCAAGTTCACCACTTTCAACGACTTAAGACCCGACAACGACGACGGCACCGGACCAGTGAACGCATTGTCTCTCAAACTCAAGCTCTCCAAATCCTTCAAGCCCGAAAAGTCCGGAAGAGGACCGGAAAACGCGTTGGAATGTAACCAAACCTCATTCAACAAAGTCATGTTCTGAACAACGTCAATCTTCCCGCTAAGCTTACCGTTACTCTCCTGCCCATTAACCCACAACGACTGAATTTGCGAACCCGAGAAGCTCAACGGCAAACCACCCTCAAGCCTGTTGAAAGCCAAGTGCAGAAGACTCAGCCCGGGGAAATTATCCGCCCCGAAAAACTCCGGGATTTTTCCGGTGACATTCGCCGAGTTCGCCGAGAAGTTCTGCATCGCCGACGCGTTCTTGAGGACCTCCGGGATCTCCCAGGCCGAGAATGGGTTGTTGTCGATCTCGACGGACTGGAGAGAGGTCATTCCGGCGAAGAAGTCGCCGGGAATGGAGGTGAACATGTTGTTACTGAGCATTAAAACTTGCAAAGAGCTTAAGCCGCTGAGAGACGGCAGAGGACCGGAGATGTTGTTCCATTGAAGCTCCAAGCGCTCGAGCTCGGTGAGGTTCTGGAGGTCAGGAGGAAGAGTTCCTTGGAGGCTCCGGCGGCCGATTTGAATCCGGGTGACCCGCTTGTCGTCGGAGCAGACCACGCGTGTCCAGTTGCAGGGGTCCGGGTCGGACCATTCGAGGGCGTCCGAAGACGGGCTGAGGCTCTTCTTCAGAGCCAACATCACCGAAGCGTCATCGTTTTGAGTCGGTTGTGAGCATGCAGAGAAGAAGAGTAACGAAAGAAGAACCGAGTACAAAAGAACCCAAACCCAACTTGGGTTTTGGTTTTGGTTTTGGTTTTCTTCTTCATCTTGGGAGAGATAGAGAGAGAAGAGAGAGAGTAGTCGCAGAGAGTTTTCATGGAGAAAGACAGTTTTTTTTGAGTTTGCAGTAGTAGTTTAGCTAGAAAGAGAGGGAGAGAGAAAGCTTGGAGAGGAGAGAGAGAGAGAGGGAGGGCACAGTAAGCGAGGCAAAATGCACATGGGTTGTGGGCTCCCACAACAGAAAGACTTGGAAAGAAAGACATCAAGGCTGTCATAAGGAGTCAGAAGTAATGGTTAATGTGAAAACAGGAGTACCGATGAGCAACGAACAAACAAAAACAATGCTGCAAAAAGCTGGAGATCTTGATTCCTGACTCCAATATGCATGAATGGAGATTCTTGTTCGCTGGCCATTGGGCCAACTTGGGTTTTTCAGCATTACCACTAAATATATTTTCCATGTAATTATTTGGAGTAACGTAAATATCTAATCTTCATGGGATAGGACAGTTCCTTTTTTTTTTTTTTTTTCCTTTTCATTTGTCTGTAATTTAACTATGAAAATTATGTGAAATTTTCTGGGATGGCGGATGGGACATCATGTTAGTCCGAAATAAGGGGATCATCGTATTTACTTTTCTTTTTTTTTTTTTTTTTTTCCCTTACGTATAAATGTATAGTGTGATTGGTTATTAGTAATAAAACATTCAAATGGGTTTTATTTATCACTTTTCAGTTGAACTCGAAATCCAAATTCAAATATATAGCGTTCTTTTTTTTTTTTTTACCATTTAAATTATTCGAATATTATCTTAATTGACAAAACTATCGCAATATGTATTCAATTTAAATACGAAATTTGAATTATTTGGATTCATATATCTAATTTAATGACATTATTCTAAAAATTCAATGTATTCTATTATCCAAATGTACTATATGATGAATATTATTTGATATAGATCTTAAGTGTTTTATTAATATGATATTTTTTAAGACTTTATCATAGAATTATCAAATTTACGTATTAAAATGTATGCATATGGCCATTGATTGTTGTAACAATGATGATCAGTTTTTATGAATTAATTACTCATATTTTACATTTAGGGGGTGTTTGGTGAATGAGTTTGAGTTAAGATTTTTAAGTTTCAATAGTAATTTTTTGTTGACTTTTCAGAAAAAACAAAAACTTTTTCGATAAGACAAAAAACTTATTCAAAAAAAGACGAAAAAAATACAGTTTAATTTGAGTTAAACTCTCCAACCAAATGGACCCTTAATCAGTTAGTATTTTATGAATTAGTTAGACATATATTATTTGCATTAATCAATTAAATAATAAATGAATAAGCTTTTACATATGTGTGTGTGTTTTTTTTAGATAAGAGTGAAGAGATTCGAACTTGTACCTCCATATTAAAACAGAAGATAGTCATGTTAGATGTATACCTAACTTTCTTATCAGTATATTTTCTACCTAAACTGGCCCGTTTTCATTCTAGAGTAACTCAGTAAAATAGTTGTTTCGTTCTAATATTGTTGCAAAGATAAAAGGATGAGAGTGAAAAAGATTATTAACCCAAAAAAAAAATCATCAAAGTGGAAAATAATTCGAGAAAGATATATGGTCTTGACATGTTGATATATCTACTGATGAACCTGCCCTGAGAAACCCCTCCAATCATCCGTGTGTGTGTTTTGGAAGCACACCAAGCGTCCATTTGCCTATTTGTACTTGGACTACAAACACACACCCGACATTATGATTGAAATAAACGAGCTCTTTAAATGACATGGTTGATTCAAAGGAGCATTGTACATGTACTACATAAATTTGATGACCCAGACTGTTTCACGTTCCAGTTTTATGAAAAGTGTTTGAGACTATTTTTAGACTACTGATTTAAGGTTCATTAAGATAACGTGTTTTGTCCCCCGACAAAAATAGCTACGACTTCATACAAATATAAACACGTCCCAATCCCCCCGTACAAGGCAGTAGAAATCAAACTTCGGTGTATTGTGGAATTCACGCACTAGAAGCAAGCATATAAGTCAATAATTAACAAGAAGTTGTTTAAAAACTGAAGGTATATGCATCTCAAATGTACGAAGAAAGAAACTGTAAAAATTGCCTAGAAGTGAAGATGAATCATGATTATTTTCACATCTATGAGTTATATAAAGATTACCCGTGTTCATATATTATTTATAGAGTAAGCCTTCATAACTGTAATATAACATTGTAATATATATATATATATATATATAAGTATTGCTCCTAATTGAGTTACAAGTGATTAGTATTAAATTGTTATGGGCAGCGGATTATATTTCCTTTCCAAAGATCATACAAATGTTCATTCATTTGGGGCTATATATATATATATGTGTGTGTGTGCACTCGGATCTACTGGGATCATATGTTATTAGTTAAGTTCCTTTAAACTGTCAAATTCCTACGTTATAAACATATATATATATATATATATCTTGTTCTTATATATATATATATATAATCTGACTGGATTTTTATTTAATCTTTATTATAGGTAATTTAATCGCCATAAGTGTACAGACTAAGAAAACAAGTAATATACAAGCCTGATCAATATATTATAGTCAGAAACAGCACAAAAATCATTTATTAATTATGTACGTGTCTTCCATGTGCCTTCTCGACATAGGCAGAGCAAAGGTGGCACGTGTTAGCTGGCATATATATATATATGTCTATAAATATAGAGAGAGAATGGGAGCAAATACCTAATCCTAGATAGAAATAAAAGGGGTGGGGACCTGTGTGCACATGGCCTCGTTATGTTGTATGAGTTGGTTTGGTTGGAATTTGGATTTGTATATGCATGGCATAATATATATATATATATATATATATATATAGATGAGGTTTGGTTTATCTGTTCTGGGACAGCATGCATGTTCCCCAAAACGCTAAAGATTAAGGAAATTCAATCACGTCTTTTAGCTCATATAATCCAACCTACATCGGTAATGATTAAAAAGAAATAATCTGTCGTGTATTTAGTCCCTAATATTGTATTGATATTGGTTTTCTATTTTTTGGGGGGGGGGGGGGGGGGGGGGGGGGGGAAGGGAAATAAAATGATCTGTCAATAGATTAAAGGCAAGAATCCCTTACAAGAACAGATTGTATTGGACCTACAAGTTCATCATATACTCTATCTCCAAGAACAAAAATTAATATTAGGTTTTACTGGAAGGAAAAAGTACTGGTAAATAGAAGTAATATAAGGTTTACATGTATTTATATGTTTACTTATTATTAGGACTATTTTTATCTGTATCCTTAAATTTTGAATTTAATCTTATTTTATCTATTTTATCAGAATTTCAGTTTAAAACAGACGGAAAAATAGGGGAATTGTTTGCCTAAGTCCATTTCATTAGGATTTCAACTAAAAAGAAATGGAAAAGATTACATGACTACATTTAACTCACTTTTTTTGTTTGTTTTAATTAAAAATTCAGAATTTTAAAAGGTAAAGTGAGAGTTTTAAAAATTCAGAAGATAGAGTGAGAGTAACCTTAAATTTAGAAGACATGCATACATAGAAATAATCCTATTTATTATTATTAAGTAAATTTGATGAATATCCAAAATTCGATGCGTCAATCATGGAATTGTAAGGGAACTTTACAGAAATGCCACAAATCCATGGCTTGAATTGATTTATGCAGCAAAAAAAAAAAAAAAAAAAAGAACTTAGTAGAAAATGTAATACCATATCTTAACATCATATTTAGAATACTGAATATATCCTAAAAAGTTTGGTAAATAATTGTGATGCCCACCTTTGATGCTTTACGGTCACCGATTAGTAACCACGGTTATCCATCGTCATATACTTTGAAGTCTTCAATCCGCAACTGGTAATATTCGTCGGTTTTCTCATTCGTACACTAAAAAAAAGAATCAAACATTAAAAATTCCATAGAATGACCAAAAAAAAAAAAAAGGATTAAAATAAAAAAAAATTATGGCCATCGGCGTCCCTGTGTTGGAGATCCCCTCTTTGCAGGTGTCGAAGTGACCTCAATGAGCGGTGGATCAGCCGGAGATCAAGCTACTGGAGGTGCAGGATATATAGTTTCCGGCGGTGTCACTAGATTTTATATATATATACACACACATACACACACACAAACAAACAAGTGTATACATTCTCACGAGGCAAATCGATCATAAAAACCTTAAGAAGGAGGACAAAGTAATATCATAAGTGGATCCTACTAAATTACAATTTTCAGATAATTATTGATTAGAAAATAGCCCGTAGGCAATTTTCATTCTTTCTTCTCAAATTTCAAAAAATGTTGAGAAAATTA
This sequence comes from Ficus erecta, assembly GCA_008635985.1. Lineage (NCBI taxonomy): Eukaryota > Viridiplantae > Streptophyta > Magnoliopsida > Rosales > Moraceae > Ficus > Ficus erecta. Next base: position 1,878,532 of record BKCH01000009.1, read on the forward strand.
CTTAAATAACTACATTATTTTCACCTATTGACCAACATGACATAAATTTCTCATTTTTTACCAACATGTCATAAATTGTAATTGATTTTAGTTTAATTTTATATTATATTAATTTAGTGTTAATTTTTTGTGTCATATTAATACAATAATCTTTAAATTTATGTCAATTAAATGTTTTCCCCTTTCATGTTTTAGACCGAATTAGACCCATCAGCTTGGGCTTTTGAAGGCATTTTTGTCTTCTTTGGGCTAATTTTGCTCAGCCCGTTATGAGTTGTTCCATTGAATCCATTTTCACTCCGGAAAGCACATAAATAATACAAATTTAAATATCATTACATTAACCTGACATAAAAATAAAATATTAGACCAATATGATACAAAATTAAAGTAAAGTAAACTAAAGCTTATGTCATGTTGATCAAGATGGAGGATTTTGTGTTATGTTGATCAATAAATAAATTTAAAAAAAAAAGTGATAATTTGGGTAATTTTCTCCTTTCTTTCTCTGTTCACTTTTCAGCCTTGTATATGCTAAGGCCCAAGTTCCAAAGTAAGTTTTGCTGCTTAAATTAGTTTTGAATGTTACACTTATTGTAGTGTATTAATTAATAGCTAATCATAGTCTTGTGGTTTAAAAATCCATAGACCATTCCAATTATTATCGATCACATTAAATTTAATCGTTGCTAACTATCAATAAAACACGAAAAAGAAGCACCCATATTCCCCTTTTCTAACGAGTTTAAGCCAAATAGATAACACATATGCCATACAAGTAAAGTCAAGTAGGCAACACCAAACACACGTCTTTATTTATTTATTTTTAGTATAAGGTCACACACTTTTTCAATTTGAAAGATCGAACTGCTCGAGTACGATCTTGGGATCTAAAATCTTAAACTCTTCCTTTTCACTCGCCGAGCTAGCCCGAACAAGAAACACCAAAACACATCTTTAATCTTTCAAGCTATACAAGAACAATCTAATTAAATGAAAGAATTTAGATTGTATTAAGTGGTCCTCAAATGGAAGTGAAATATATATAAGGCTTTCTTCATCATTAGAATCTGAGTTGTGAGTAATGGCACGTGATTGTTTTATCTGAATTTCAAAATTTTATCGTCAATAAAATTAAGTATCTAAACTACCAGTACATAAAAATAAATTCAAGGACTTTGTCTCAAAAAAAAAATGTTACTGTACAACATTTTCGGAAAAAGAAAAAAGAAAAAAGAAAAAGAAAAAGAAAAAGAATTGATTTCTGTACTCCAGAAAAGTGTGAAATGAGGAGGGTGTTATTTCTGAAAATGGGGCCAAATTTTTACATTCCCAAACCGAAATGAAATGATACTAGATTATATAGGTAACTTGTCCAGTAAAACGCTTTTTTAAATTCTGAAAATGGATTAAAATGAAATGGACATACCAAACAAACGGGCACGTAAGGCAATGGGCCCTTTGGATTTGTGTTCTTCAATCATCACAGGATTGGGTCTATCACGGGCCTGACCAGTTGGCCTTCTGTTGTTTCTTTCTGTGAGACCTCTATGCTCCACGTGGTTTTACATTTTTATTTTTACAAAATTACTTAAATAACCATTTTTTTTTCTATCTATTTAACTAATATGACATAAATTTCCCACTTTTTACCAACATGACATGAATTTTAGGTAATTTTAGTTTAATTTTGTGTTATATTGATCTAGTATTAATTTTTTGTATCATATTAATATAATAATTTTTAAATTTGTGTAATTCAAATGCTTTCTCTTCCTTTTTTTTTTTCCCCCCTCTTTTTGTCTTTTTTTAGTCTGAACTCCAAGAAAAAAAGAAATAACAATTAAAATATTGCATTTATAGAGGAACATGTTTGTAAAATAATTAATCATCTAATTTATATTAGTGCATATATCATTAAGAAAGTGGATTGTTTATTGAAAGAGAATTTTGTAGTAGCAAATCCTCAAACACTTGAAGGACAAAAGTATGTGTTGTGTTTCTACCCAAAATACAAAAAATAAACTATATGTATTGTGTTTGTGTTCATATTTCTATATAATAAAGTGTATGTATGCATATGCAGTATGCATGTATATTTTGTACGTAGGATATATACATATATATATATATATGCGCGCGCGTGTATACATATGCTTTCTTGCCTTGCATGAAAAGCTCTTTAATTGATTATGTTTTAAAATGGGTTATTTATATAGATGTCCAAATTAGAGGTATTGATTTGAAATATGTCCATTTTTCTTTTATTTATGTAAATGTCTAAAAGAGTAATTATAAAGATATTTTACCCTTCAAAAGAATTGAGAATTAACAAATAAAGAAATTATAAAAAAAGGAAAAAAAAAAGGAATATAAGATGTTTACGAAATAAGGTTAAAGTTGATTTAATGAAATTGCAAATAGAATTGATAGAAAAGAAAATTTTGAAATTTTTTTTGATTTATTGTAAAGAAGGTGTGAGTATTCATAATGAACCAAAAAAGAAAATATTTTCTTAAAATCAGATTTCACATTAATGAGAAAAAGCTAAACAAAGAAAAAGAAAATTCTCAAAAAAATATTTCGTATAATGAGTATGTCTTTATCATAAAGATATGTTCAATTTCATTTATACTAATTTATATAAATTATAGTATTTTTTTCATAAGAATTTGATTCTATTTATTTTGTTATTCTTCAATTGTTTGGTTAAAATATAAATGATAACCCGTTGATTTATAGTGGATTACATAAACAAATAGGTTTCTTCATAAACAAGTCATTGGTTTTTTATTATATGAAAGTATGGATATTTATCTATCTTTATCGTTAATATTCTATGTTGTGTTTATTATTTAGTATGAACCATCATCTTAAAATAAATATTTTATGTTTATTATAATTACTTTGATGTTTATAACTAATTTTAGTTTATTAAAGGTAATTTACATTTATCAACAAAAATACTTATTATTAAAATCACAAAATAAAAAAAAAAGAAAAATAAAATAATCTGTATAAAAATAAAATGATGTCAATTATAGTAAAATAACAAAGAGGTACTACATATATTTATTTTTTTTAAAATAAACATATACATAATATTATTGAAAAATTGACATATTTCAAAATGGAACTCTATTTCTTAAAATTTTTCTTTAGGTATGCTGTAGGACCATTATTCTATAGTTTATTTATGTGAGAATCTCGTTAATACATTTTTTAAGAAAAGGGAATATATTATTTTGACTTATCTCCTCAAACAATTTTTGTCCGACGCGGATATCACATACAACTAATTTAAATAATAGTAGTGGATGCATGTAGTTGAAGTACCAATATATTTCTTCCTCTCTCTCTCTCTCTCTCTCTCCCCCTCCTTTTTTTTTGGTTGAAGTTAAATTGCCCAATTTTGATTGGAATCGCAACAATAATTAATGAAAATTGGGTGATGCCAAGTGTTACAACCCGTGTCTAACACTACACATAAAAATAAAAATTAAAAATTAAAAAAAAAAGGTCTTGTGGTATAAGACTCATAAACGAAATCAACTTTTCGTTAGTTGTCAAAATTGTAATGTTCAACGTCAATGTTGCTTTCAAATAGTTTTCATAAAAAAATACTTGGTGGAAGAAATAATTGTGCAAACTACCACACCAAAGAAACTAATTGGTTTAAAAAAATGGTTAGTTTATATAAGTCAAAACAAAGAGATTAAATTTTCCAGGTGAAGTAGATTATTCTGACTCATCCCAAAAAATCAAAGAAAATTTAAATAAATAAAAAAACCACGGATAGTGCAAATATTTTCCTTGCAAGTAATTAATAATCACAAAGAAAATTCCTAATTAGTTTGGAGTGATCATAACCAAGAAGAAGGTCTAATTAGTCTAAAGAAGATCACTCAAAAAAGTAATCCTTTTCTTCCTTTTTTCTTTTTCTTTTTTTTCCTTTCTTTTTTGATTACTCACATCAAAGTGATCCTTTATCATTATTAATATTGCAACTTTGAGTTTTTTTTTTTTTTTGTTTTTTGTTTTTTGTTTTGTTTTTTGGTGTGGTAAGGGTACCTTTGAGACTACTTTTGAGTGAGAATATAAAGAATTTAATAAGTCATGTGAATATGCTCAATAGTAAAGGGCAGCATATACCACTTTACATAGGATCCTAAATAATCTGCATATATACCCACATATTCATATTAAAATCACAAAAGTAAAACCACAAGCATGAGAATAAAAGAAAGTAAAAACCACCACTTGTGTGGTGGAAGAATATATTAATCTTGATTTTCAGCTAATATTTAAAAACCAAAAGGTAATTACCTATAATTACTTAGTTCAAAGAGTATATATAAAGGTTTGTGTGTGTGTATATATATATATATAGATGTTACATGTATAGTGGAGGGTGTGATGAAGAAGGTCAATTAGTGGCATGGGATTGGTGGGGGTTATGGGTAGTGGTGGGACCATGCAATAGTACTATACAAATTAATAATGATTAAATAAAATAATAATAGAGATTAGGGGCAGGCTTTGGAAATGTTAATTAAAATATTAATGAATTGTTAATTGGGTAAAGGGGTCGGAGTGTGGAGCGGCGTCTCGGGGAACAGACAGGGGTGAGCGGCGCAGGTGTGGAACTGTCGGTCATTTCTGAGACTAAACCCCTCCTTGTTAGTGTTTTTTCCATGCTCCTCTCTGCTAACTTTCACGTGTTTTATGCTTGCATGTTAAAAAATAAAAGGGTTTTCATCTACTTTAAATAATAATAATAATAATAAAATAGATAAATAAATAAAGGGATTGTGAAGTAAGTTGCATTTTTCAATAAGTAAATAATAGATTTAAAAAAAATTTGAATTAAATAACTGTAAACATTAAACTTTTAGGTAAATGATTTATTTACTTTGAGTAAATAGACAATTTAATTGTTTTCCTAAATAAATAAAAAAAGAGATAATTTACTTAATAAATTTGTTATCTATTGTTCTTTACTTCAAAAACTTTAAAATCATATGCTATTCACTTTTATTTAGTTTTGTAAAAGTAGCTAAGCCTCCCTCCTCCCCAGCTTGTAAATAAATTTATTCTTGTTTTTAATTAATTAGTAAATTTATATAAGTTTATACTTAAAAAAAAAAAAAATGTGTGCCTTGTTGTCCATATTCTTCTACTAAACATAAGTTAAGAGTCATTCTAAATGGTCGGAAAAGGATTAGTACTCTTTCTTTGGACTGAGTTTTTATTTAAAGAATTAGTGAGGAAAAGAGGTAAATAAATTTGTAAATGTGAAAGAATTTCTCGTACTTTAGACCTAGTTTTGGGTACTTATAAGCCACCATAAGGTCACCGGTCCAAGTGACTAGGACACTTTAATCTTAGGCGGTCATGCTGGGAATCATGCCACTAGCTATGAGTAATCTCTTTAAACAAGCTGAGGGAAAAAAATAGAAGGTTTAGCTACTCATAATTTAGTGCCTTTTTATAGGAGGATATCCTCACCCATATTGCGTGAAGTTACTCTAACAACATGAGATGGACTTTAAGAATTTAGAAGTGAAGAACGCCCACATTCAACTAAACAATAAGGTATATGAAAAAGGAGAAAGACGTATTTTTTTCTTATAATATTTAATATATTTATTTTTATAAATAGTTTTCGAATTATGTATTTAATTTTATTTTAGTCTGTAACTATTTATTTTACATGTCATATTATCTCCATTTTTTTTTTTTGTTGCGCAAATGACTACTATATCGATATATTCAGTAAAAAAAAAAATTTTGAATTCACGCTTAGATGTTCTTTATTCAAAAATTACTAAAAATCTATGCAGACAAGCAATACCACTCTGACTTGAAAAAGATGAGTCAATGTCGTCAGTCATGACGCACTTGGTAAGATTGAATTACTCCAGATATCTCTCTCTCTCTATATATATATTATTTTGTTTAAAAATCTTGTTTTTACAATGTGATTTTCGTTCTGTATTAGTTTCACTTTACTAGGTTTGTACAGAGAAAAGTTACAAAATTGAATGTTTTCTTTTTCCGTACTATTTGTTTAATTAATAATATTCCTTGAGAAGAGGAACTACTAATTAGAGTCTACTTCCATTGCACATAATCTCTTTGATATTGGCCCACTTTTTATCTGCACAAAAATTCCATCGGACAGAAGCTAAAACTCAAGCTCACGTGAGTTTTGTTGAGTCGTCGAAACTGTATTGGTTTTGATACTCTGCAGCTAACTATTTAATCAATACCCAACGTTTAAGGAAAAAGAAAAAGAAAAAGAAAATCTTATCCCATTTTTTTATACCTAAAATTACAAAGAAAAGGAATCTTCTTTAAACATGTGCTTAGCCATCTGATAACCTAAGTTATAGGTATATTACTAGGCTTAATCAGCACAAGAGGATAACTAAGACTCTAATAATTAAAATAACCTTGTTTTTTTTCTTGTCCTTTACCACTCCTTTAGTTTGCTTTATGATTTTTAATTAACATTATTTCTTTTAATTAACTTTAATTTATATATTTGTGTTTGTGGGTTCCAAGGCTGCTCCCAAACTTACACATTCTCTGGTCATAAGCCATTCCATTATTTACATCTTGAAAAAATGTTGCTTTTTGTAATCCCCACCATTATCGCATGCCATGGATTTTATGGATTCTTTCAAAGCATATGTATGGACATTAATTAAGAAGAAGTACTTTCATGCTAAACGTTAAAAACAATCTGTTTCCTTGATAAGAGGAGCTGAACTTGAAAGTTTAGGATAATGGAAAAGTTGGTGGTAGTACTAATTATTCTCCTTTATTTTTATTTTTCTTTGTTGCCTTTTAATTTTTGTTAATTAATTTGTCGGCATTCAAATATGTGCGCTATATATGATTAATATCTAATAATATGGGATGCAAATTAAAGATGTTAGAATCTTTCAAGTTGAAATTAAATCATGAATCAAATAAGGTTTCCTAAAGCATGGCTTAAATAAGACCAGGAACATTCGTACAATCCACATGTATAACAAAATAATAATAATAATAAAACTTACATAGAGTAATTGGACCAGAATGGTTTTTTTTCTTGAAAATTGTTTTGGGACATTGGTAGAGTTAGAACACTATTATTAATAAAAAGTGAATGTCATCTATAATTCTATATTATATAACTCACTCTTTATTCGAAAATCGTTCCTCTAATTTTACATGAGTATCTATATTTTTATCTATTAGTGTGAGGTGTGGAACGTTATTTGTACCAAATGTTCTTTTTTCTTGGTCCTAGCCTTAAAGCTAGACACATGTCACTATAATAAGCACCCTAAGATTGATGTCTAGGCCACCGAGTAAACTGGAATTCACGATGTCCAATATTAGACTATTGGTCACCTTAACCATTTTATGGTGCATTTTTTTAGGACACCCCTAAATGGGGCATAGCATAGAAGATCCTTCCATTCCTTCCATAAAAAGAAAGCACCAAGAAAGAAAAATCAAACTCATCATCATCATGATCCCATTGCGTTGTAAGGTCCTTATAAAAGCTATTGAATTTCAGGTCACATCAAAATAAAATGATTTGCAAAGTCAATAGTTTTTGTTACAAATCTGTTGGTCCAAAAATAGAGTCTAATTAGCAGGATAACTTTTTATACTTTGTTGTAAAATTAATTGCGTTAAATTTTAGGGAGTTTTTTTTTTTTAATTGATAATAGGGATCGTATTTTTTATAATCAGTGAGAAAGGTAATTTTAGCTGATGATTAACTTTTCAATGGAATCTATGAATAAGAGCAGTTTTGTGATGTACACTATCAAAATTTTAACACGAATACTCATAAATCAAATTGTTAAAAAGTTAATCTTACGAATATTGAGTTCCTATCAACAGTGAAAAATGATAGTTTCTACTGTAAAAGCTCGAATTTTGGTACCTATCAAACACTAGTGTGTGTGTGTGTATTTGGAGATTCCATGTGGTGGGACCTTAAAAAAATGCATTACTGGTAGAGCTCTGTTTTAACTATCATATTTGTATTAGAAATTATTTGTTCTAATCTTTTTTTTTTTTATTTTAATATGATTTTAATCATATCCAAAGATAAAAAACGTACACTACCAACATTAAGTGCTACCGTCCTTTTTTCTTTTCTAAGGACATATACTAGTAGCATTACTTTGGTTTTTTTTTTTTCAGTAGTTTTTTTTTTTTTTTACGATAATACATATTTTTGAACGTTAAATCTAATCAAAACTACATCAAAATAAAAATATATGAAAAAATTGACAAGATTTACTACAGATCTACGGTTTAAAATAAAACCTATTAATAGCAATAAAGTGTTTTTTCAAATCCTATAATAGAGTTCTAAGAATAAAATAAAAATGAAAATAAAAACCCTAACTTATGTACCTTTCATTTCATAATTCTTTATATCTTTTGTGTACCTCTCATATTTCACAACCTGTAAAGATAACTTAGACTGTATCCCCATTAATGACATTGGACTAAAAGGGCAGCCCCTGCTTAAAATAGTGTATCGAAACAAGTCACTGTCAAATTTCTAACTATCCATTTCGTCTTTGATTTTTGTGGGCTGATTTTTCTCACTTACAATACATGACTTTCTCTTTTTAATGTTTCCAAAGTGGAATTGCAGAAAGACTTACAATATTGACCTTCTCTTTTTCATGTTTCCAAAGTGGAATTGCAGGAGAAAGAAGAAGAAGAAGACAGAAGAACAGCTGTTCCAAATTCCAGTGTCAATGGTGGGCTTCCAACTCTTCTTTGTTGCGATTTGCCGCTTTCATACATCTTTTAAAGAACATAATTCCAATTTTAAATCTTAATATATTAAATTAAACATATCAACAGTAGTATGTGATCAAAGATTTAAGTGTTAAGTGATTCTTTTGAGGGTGTTAAATATAAAGATTTATTTTATGTCCGCTTAATATTTTGACGGAATGTCTAGAAATACCCTATGTATTCTTATTGTTAGCATATTTGATGAGATTTGGGTGATACATTTCTCGTTGAGATATAGGACCCGTCCGTAGGACTTTTTATAAATATTTCTATCAACGTATGAGGAGCCTCTTTGATAGCAACCAAAAAAAAAAAAAAAAAAACCGATCACTCTTCTTTTTAGATTTCCTTAACAAAAGAGTAACAACAATAACTTCTCATGGTAAATAATATAAGAGTAGGATAAAATTAGTTAAAATCAAAAGAAGACATGAAGGTTTGAACTCAATGTAAAGGGGTTACAAGTTAGTGGTGCAACTGAAGTAAATGAAGAAACACCCACAGGGTTTGTTGGGGTTGCTAAGGATGGGTGCCTTTGCTAGGTTTCTCATTTTCGTCCATCCAGGTTCAATTCTTATTGCCTCCTCTAAGATCTCGTTCCAGTTTCGATTGTTGAAGTATGATCTGGTGATGATAGGGTAGACCCTGGATGACCGACTGAACGAAACTAGTATAAAAAATCAATCTCTCTATCATACCTAGAAAAAAAAGATTGATACCTATCGAGCTAAAAATTTGAAAATGATAAGTTCACTCCATATCATTTTTAAAAACTGAAGTAAATGAAGAAATGAGGTCCATAAATAGCAAGTGTGGTAAAGAGAAAACTTGTTAATATTTTTATTATATTAATTAATTTCCCTTTATCTTTGAGCATTACATTTGCTTTAGCTTCATCTTTCGCGTCAAACAACCTGTAATCCATTTTCTGCAGACAAAGTGCATTGATTTCATCAACGGCATTCTTATTTTTTTATTTTTTTATTTTTTTTTCCTTCACCAATATTTCAAGGATTATATATAAGCACGTAACAATATAGTGGATCAAACAAATTCCATTTTTCCTTTGTCTACAAATTTTTGGCCACACTTTCTTCCAACAAAATGCATACAGAGAGATCTCAATCTAGCAATATTAATAATTGTTCCAAGTAATCAAAAACATCTCTCAATAAATTAAAAGTAATAGACACAAAAGAATAATGCCATCTGACAATAATGAAGAATAAATTAGTGGGTATAGTGCATTACATTAAAAAACAAAAAAAAATAATCAAAGAATAAGCTCCGGAAAAGACATATGGGTATTTTGATTTTTAGTGGGTGGGGTTGTTAGAAGTATGATATAATCCATGTTGTCATGCCATTGTGTACATAAGCAATGATGAATGCATGGGTTAAAAAAGAGTAATGTTGTTACGGTGTAAAATGTTATTACCCATTTTTTACGTCATAAAAATCACACACACACATTTATATATATATATATATATATATCTGGAACCTAGTACTACTGATCTCCAGTAATCTTTTATTGTAGTGATCCGTCACCATTAAGTTTAAATTATTGTTACTTTAAAAATTACCATGTGTTTGGAATACTTGTGAATTTCTGAAATCGAAAAATTTCTACAAAAAAATATTTGTTTCAAATTTTTTTGATCATTCTCTAATTTTAAAAAAGAACTACTATCTTATTTTTAAATTCACTTTGTATAATATTTTTTTGAAAAAAGAAAATAAAATTTTTTTTAAAATCTTTTCACAATACACTACTCTCAATGTTATTTTTTCTCATTCTAAATAATTTTTTATTTTCTAAAAGAATTTTTTATATAGCTAAACACCATCTTATTCTTAAAAAAAAAAAAAAAAAAACTTTCTCATTTAAAACAAGAAAATTTTCCTTCTAAAAAATAGATACGTGATCCAAACAGTAGTTTTTATTTTATTTTATTTTATTTTATTCACTTGTTAACAAGATTGATCACATGTAAAATTGGAACAGAAAAAACGCCATATTACGTATAAAGATTGATATGTGACATAATATTTATTTCATATAAAAAAAGACTTGACAACAAGGAATTTGTTTTGTGCAGACATTTGTTACACTTTTTTTAAAGGCCTTTTTTTATGTAGAAATAACAGTCTATGTGGAACATAAAATCATATTGGTGGTGACATGGTAAAAGTTTGTCGATATTATGCTGGTATAGATTACGTTTCTAAGCAGCCTCTTTGAAGCTCATTGTCAGTTAGTTGATGAAGGTCTAAAGCCAGCATCTTTTATTATCCTATCCGTGATCTCAACAGTTAATTTTTTTTTTTTTTTTTTCTAATTCAATCGGACTGGGAGTGTGAAGACATTACTATTTTTTTTTTATTTTTTTGATTATATTAGAGAAGAAAATGTTCCACCCTCTGAAAAGGCCAAAAAAAAAAAAAAAAAACAAGAGGAGTATAAAGTAATGAATAGTAGTGATGCATGGCAATATTTCTCATGCATGCTAAGCTATGTTTGATGATGATATAAATGGTGGAAGTAAATGCACAGGAAAGGTGGTGACGGTGAATCTGAGGAATTGAATGAATTGAATTGAATGAATGCAAACAAGCAGCTGACCCCATCCACTGTGGAGTTATCTGAAGCAATTTTACTTTTAAAGTTGGAGAGAGAGAGAGAGAGAGAGAGAGAGAGAGAGAGAATCTTTGGAGTTGAACTGATAACTACTACTGTTTTGCTTGGCTTAGCATCTTCTCCTCTCTCTCTCTCCATCTCTATCTCTCTCTCTCTCTCTCTCTCTCTAAATGTACTATCGCCAATTGGAGTTTTTGTGTTTGTGTAAGCTGTTGTCTTCTTTTTGTGTTTGTGTTTGTGTTTGTGTTTGTGTTTGTGTAAGCTGTTGTCTTCTTCTTGGGAAGATGCCCAAAAATCAACCCAAAGTAGTTGTACTAGTACCTTGGCTTGAGTTGAGATATAGAAGAAGTTATTATGTCGTATCATCATTTCCTTTTTTCTTTTATTATTATTATTATTATTATTATTATTTTCTTTCTTTTCTTTTCTTTTTGGGAGATAAATTAATCCCAAAAACAATACCTTTTCTCTGACTTCTCTGACGTCCCCACCATTGTCCCCCCCACATACACTTCCCACTCTCTCCTTTACTTTCCCATAATTATACATCAAACACCCACCATCTCTCTCTCTCTCTCTCCATTTCCTTTTTTTTTTCTTTTTTTTTTTTGGCTTTTGTTTCTAGTAATTCATTCTTTTGCTCTCTCATCTCATCCCAAAATACACACCCTTCTTTGTTTTTGTTGTTCTCTGTTCCAAAAGCAAAAGAGGCAGCAGCAACCCACATGCCTGTGTTTTTTGTCTTTGGATGATCAACCAGCCCCCCCCATTCCAAAGAAAGCCAAGCAACTCTCATACCAGATGATGTCTGAGAATTTGAAGCACTGTGAATGGAGGAGCTTTTCTGTACTTCTTCTCACCTCATGATCCTCTTCCTCATTTATGGTACCCCCACCTATATACACACACACACACACACATATATATAAATATTAAATATATATTTATATATATATATATATATTCTTTCAGTTTTGTCTTCCTTTATTATTGTTTCTCTCTTTGTCCCACCACCCCTTCTCTGTGTATTTCTGATTGCACACAAGATGGTTGATCTTCTGCTTCTTCTAAGCTGTCTCAATGCTGATTTGCTCTTGCTTTGATTTCCATGCCTTTTTTTGGCCTTTTTCTTTCTAGGCACTTTAGTGTTTGTGGGTTTCTGGGTTTTTCTTTTCAATTCTATATAACTTTCATGAATGCCCATGCCATTCTTCTATTTAAGTTTGAGTTTGGTTAATCTGAATTTTAGTTTTTCTTTTTGGTTACTGATAAAGTTAAGGTTGTTCCAAATATTTATCACCAAGAAAGAGGAATAAATTTCTCCAAGATGTTGCAGGGATATGGATGAGATGAATTGTCTCCAGTTCTTGCGACTTTTGGTCCAACAGTAGGGGTCTTTTGTTTTGTCCCTGCAAATCCCAACTTTTATTTTTCGATTCTTGTACAAGACATGATTTTGGTTTTCTATGAGGTTGTGTAGGGACTTGCATACTTTTATTCTATCAAAATTTTGAAATCCATAATTTTAGTTTCCTTAATTTGATGATGTTCTGGCATTAATGATGTTAAGTCTGTTTCCTAGGAAACATCTTTCTCAACACTTGCCTAGATTTTCTTCTTGTTCTTGTTCTTCGTTTTTTTTTTTTTTTTTTTTTTCCTTCTTGGAGATCCAATGTCCTTGACTGTTACTTTTATCATTAAAAAAAAAAATTTGTTGAACTTGCATCCTTGAACCATGCTATTAGCATGTGCTTTTGTCTTTGAGATATTCTTTACTCAAAATTTGAGCTATGTTGTTGTTGTTGTTATTATAATTATTCTTTTTTAAAATTTCTGTTCTTTGTTTTATGCCTTGTCCTTGTTAGGTATCTTAGCTATTTTTTTAATTTTGTGAACGAGATTTTAATACTTTGATGTCTGTATCGTATGAAAGATTTAAGGTTTGAAGAATATATCTTTTAATAACTATTTTTGCTCCTAGCTGTTTTTCTTCGTGTCTACTCTCTTGTTTTTGTATACAATAGGTTTTTCAGTCCTTTTGTTGCTATACGACAAGAATCTTAAACTGGTATGGCATACAACTACATATATTTTATATCTACGACTATACAAACACAATTTAGCTATAAATTTGAGTGCTTCCTACCATAGGATATCTTTACTGATAGTGCACATTAATGAAACTAAAATCCAGTAAAAATCACATCAAAATAATAATAAAAAAATATCCAAAATGAAATTTGATACAGATCTGACGATTAGAAACAAAATCCCATGACAGGTAATTTTTCATACCTCGTCGTAGAAATCTCAATATAATTGAACTCATGCTTTGGATCTCTATGTTTCATCCTGATAATTATGTCTTTCTATGATGGCGTCGCCCCTGTAACTTTTGTTCAACTAATGAAAGAAGCCAATTATCTTGAATTCTTTTTCTCTGGTAATTTTGGGAGAAAAGAAATTTAAAAGTTCCAGACTTAAATTGGAAACTGATCGAGTTATTTTCTACAACAATGAAGTCCTGTTCGTCAAGTTTTGTCTCTCTTCTGTCAAGCGAAAATAGACTATAATGTCTCCTCTACAAGAGGGCAAGGAGTCATAAAGCTCTTTTTTAGATAATAGACTCTTAAACATCTGAAGCCTCATGTAGTTTACTAGAGTTGTAGGATTTGATCTGTTTGGTGAACAACAAAAATGTCGAATTTATATGAATTTGTGGCTTCATCAATGTCCTTAATTGCCCCAACATGGTTCTATTATGCTACGAAAACTGATGGGATGACGCTACTCAAGAGTGTCAATTCTTCTTAGAACTTGGGGGTGAGAGGATTTGAAATCTAAACCCTCGACACTAGAAGTGGATGTAGAATTACCGCTGGGCTATATCTGTAATAACGCATATGGAGCTTCACATAGTAGGTTTTACCAGTTGGACAATGTGCTTACATACTTGCATGCATGTGTGCTCTGAAAATAGTACTATAGGCTCGATTACCCGAGCAAGAACTTGGTCTCGCAGTTGTAACACCGCTTGATGTTGGTGATCCTGATAATATGACATGAGCCCATATCACTGAGAAATGCTGGCTTCTTACCTTAACTTCAATTTACACAGAACGTTATTTTTATTGTTTTATACTGAATTCGGTTCTTTGTTCTTCTGTTTTACGTTGTCATTTTCCTTTGAGGTGTTTAAGAGTGAAAGTGGAAAAGTCTAATTATTCTTCGTTCTATGAAATACAGGATAATCTCCACTTATTATCCATCAAAATGGCTCTACTTGATTGTTTGTTCTCTCAATAGTGAACTATCTCCTCAACTACTAAGTCAACAACTTCATCATGAAAGCGACTATTGACCTTGAAGTGGAGGCCTCCTCAGCAAACGAGTCTGATGTTAGCAGCCAAGTTGCTTCCAACGTATCCGTCCAAGAAACCTCTGCGGGGTCCTCCAATGAGAGCCTCACTAATTCTTCTCATCTCACAAATGGCACGGCAGCTCAACCAGGATTTGAACCAGTTACCCTCGATTTGACTCTTAGCTTCAATAATGACAATTTAGGTGCAAGGGAATCGATAGGACTCTCGTTATCAAGCACGAGCGAGAGTAGCAACGAGCCTTCATCCCTCAACACTGCAGCAGCAGCAGCAGCCATGACAAGAGTATTTTCTTGCAATTACTGTCAGCGCAAATTCTACAGCTCGCAGGCTCTTGGCGGTCACCAGAATGCACATAAGAGAGAAAGGACACTAGCAAAGCGTGCTATGCGAATGAGTATTTTCTCAGAGAAGTATACAGGCCTGGCTTCTCTGCCTCTGCACGGATCCTCCTTCCGGTCTCTGGGGATAAAAGCACATTCTTCCGTGCACCACGGATTGACACCCCCGGTGAGACCTCCTGAGATGAGAAGCAGTGCAAGATTCGAACAAGGGTATTTTGGTGTACCGATTTTCTTGCAGGATGATGAGGCCGAGATGTTGTGGCCAGGCAGTTTCCGCCAGGTTGCGGCCGAGACAAGCAACACTCATCCAAGTTTTGTATTGACCGGAGGAAGTTCAAACATAAATTTTGTAGAGGTAACGCCAACAGCAGACATAGAAAACTCTGCACCGGATCTCACACTGAAACTTTGAGAGGCTTGCTTTGCTTGATTTCAGACCTGGTTACGACGTTTCTGCTGAGTTGTTCTCTTTCTGTACAGTAAGATGAGCATCAGCCATGGCTGCAACTTGCTATCCTTAACCCTTTTAGTTGTTCTCTGCTTTCTGTAATCCTTTTTTTTTTTTTTTCCTTACTTTGTTTGTCAGTGTATAAGTGGTTTTGTAAGGATTATTTGGAGCTGCAGTGCTTCTTGTGAAATATCATGTTTTTAATTTTGCAGTGCTAAGTCTAACGTTGTTGGTTATCTCTTTTTTTTTTTTTTTTTACCTCTCTCTCTCTCTCTTTTTGGTGATTTTTACCTAGTTTCTTTACTTTCTCAAATTTTGGCTATGCAATTATTCTTTCCCATTTAAAAAAAAAAAAAAGATTTGTGAGTAAATGACTTTTTAAGAAGTTTTTTAATAATTATATAAAGGATTGAAAAATTAGCAAAATGATTGTTTTTTTTTTTTTTTAAATGGTCAATCAGTCATTAGTGATTGATCAATGTTAATTTAAAATTTTCATTGATTGATCATAATCAATCACTGATTGATTGTCATTTTCCTAAACAAATATTTTGAAGAGGTTACTGGTGTATGCTTGTTTCTTTGTAGCCAAGGGGTGTAGTCTACATTTTGGTAATATTAATTGAGCATATACTAAATTAAGGAAATTAAACTTCATGAAATAACTTTACTTAAAAAAAAAAACTTTGTTTTTGATGAATGTGGGACAAACTTTTCTTAAATGTACTTTTATGTATGAGATGAACATGTTTTTCTAACTCGAATATCAAAGATGAGTATGAGCCAAATTGACAAATTGCGCGTCAAAAGTGGGGGATAAAGAGAGAGGAGCCACCATCTCCTGTACTTAAAGATATTAGAAGCATTGCTTAGAGAATATCCCATCATTTTCACTTCTATTTGCTTAAGATAGTTTTTGTTGTTTTGTGGACCAGAGGAAAGTGATTGTGTTGTCTTGGAAAAATATCTTTATGGCATGTTTACTTATTAGGAGTAGAGAATAGGAGTGGGGAATGGGAGTCGTAGGGGATGAGAGTGAGGAACAAGAGTCAATCTCTTATTTACTTGCTCCTTTTTTTTTCTTGGTATGAGAGTGAGAATGGTGGACTCCAAACTCTGAATCCGAATCCGAATTCTACTCACTCTATTTCATGCCCACTCCGATTACGTTTTAGTAAATGCACCCTTAGTATATCCGACACGAAATAAGCATAAGATTTCTTGTTTCTGGTTTTTTTATTTTTATTTTTATTCTTTTCAAAAAATTTAATGTTGACAGTAAGTTCACAGATTCAATTCTTATATGTCTTTTATTAATTTCCCTTTAAAATTTTCATGATATGTTACTTAGAAATGTTATTTTAATACAATCATATCACATCAATTGAAAAAAGTTTTAATTTAATATGTGATATGATGTTATAGTTAGTAAGATACATAAATGACATAAATTAGATGATATATAAGCCAAATCTCACGTATTTAAAAGCTAAGGAAAGAAAAAGCAGGGACAAGATCTTTCGTTAATTTCGCAAAGAGTAATTAAGGTATGAAGTAGTTAAAGTAGGTGGTTGTATTTGGAGTAAACATATTACATGAGACAAAACATATGAGAAGTCAAAACAATTTCCCAGAATGAAAACCATATATTACCGTTGGATATTGCTGTTTGAGTTGTTGCTTGCTTGCAATTAAAGAGCAGGTATTAATAGAATAAAATATTTGCGATTAATTCTAGGGTAATTACTTATCAAATGGGACATCAAAAAATGTACTAACAGCAAATGATTATAAAATCCAAGAGAAGAAAAATAAAAAAAAAATATTTAGAATGAGCAAATAAAGGCCCTTCTTTTCCAATATTTCTTCCAAAATAGTTTGAACTCGCAATTAGTCCAAGTAAAAATTTTCAAATTTTCAAATTTTCACTTTTTTTTTTTTGTTTTTGTTTTTTTTTAGTGTTGTTAGTCCTTGAAACATTAGCACGGTTACAATTTGGTTTCTAACCTTTTGTTTTTGTCCATTAGTGGAATTTTATATTTTTGACAGTTTTGCTTTCTGTCCATAAATCTAAAATTTGCTTTAGATAATCACATGTCTATCATGTGATAATTTAAGATATATATATATATATATAACTTATACAAGATATAAAATGTCATCTATATATGATAAAATGTTATCGTTAAAATCTCAACATTTTACATATTGGATACTCGTTAAAATTTAGTATCAGAAATTAAACCGTAAAATAAAAACCAATTGAGTTTTTTCAAAAAAAAAAAAAAAAAAAAAAAAAAAACCACTTAATGGAGCCAAAAATTCAATGTTTTCTCCCTTTTTTTTTTTTCGTATCCGATTTATGCTTGGACCAAAATTGGTAGAATGGGTGGGGCCTACAACAGAATATTGAAGAAGCGGAAAGTACAGAACAACCATTTAATATGCAAAATGCATGAAGAAACCGAAACGACGCAACAAAAAGTAACCGTAGCGCCACATCGGAGAGAAATGCACCGTTTTGTTCCTCTCTTTATCCGGCAAAAACATAACATTGCTTCTTTTCTTTGTTATTACATATATAATATATATATATATATAATATGTATATTTGTGTAATTTCTAACACAAACCCGACATCATCTTCAACAATCTCATTCCCAGGTTTCTCTCTCCCTCTGATCGGCTTGCAGTTATAATTCCTTCAAACTTCTTTATTATTATCATTATTTTGTTTTCACAGAGAGAGTCAAATTTTTGAGTAAGAGTTCAAGAACATTGTTTTGGAGAAAAATGATTTATAATCTCTCTTACTTAAATATATATATATATATATATATGTGTGTGTGTGTGTATGTGTGTGAAAGAAAGTTGAAACCAAAGAATAAAAACAAATAAATAAATAAATAAGGTTGTTTGTTTCTCTATTGTTCTATGGTGTCGTTTTCCTTATTATTGATCGATTTTCTTCCTTTCCCTTTCATCCATCCCTCTGTAATTGTGTGTGCGTTCGTGTGTTTTTATTTATTTATTTTTATTTTTATTACTTGTGGTCTACCAAATATCAAAAAAGTCACGACAAGGAAAATTTTCTTTATTTTCTTTTGCTATCTTCTGCCTGCAAGTGTAAGAAGCGTATTTCATAATGTTTTCTCTTGCGCTTTTTTTTTTTTTTTTAAAGAATAAAATAATGTGTTTTTGTTTTTAATATATAGCCAAAAAAAAAGAAAAAGAAACACTAAAACGATATATTTATATTTTTAATTTTCATTGTTTCCAATTCCATAGTAAATAAATAAATGAATAAATAAAATAACATAACCCTTAAAAGTCATAGTGCATTAAAAAATACATGTCGTTTTCGGTAACAATATTCCCTTTGTTTTTTGCTTGAACCCATTTCTGTTTCTTGTACTCCAAGTCATTGTTTCCTGTTTCTTTCCCTCAACATCTCTGCCTATAATTCTGTTCATCATTTGAAAATTAATAATAACTGTATATATACTATTTATGTAACTTGCTCAATCCTTGGATTAACCAATTAATGCAGGTTTTTTAATTTAAGGTAAAGGAAAACTCTCCCATGGAATATCAACACCACCACCACCACCACCACCAGTGTCTTCTTCTGTTTCTGTTAGTTCTTCTGTTGGCTTCTTCGAACTGTCAATCATGGAGTTGGTTTTCATCTTCTTCTTCTTCTTCTTCGGAAGCGATTCGCACTTCGACAGTCTCGGAATTCTCCATAGAAGGCTTCAACGACCAGAAGGGAATCAGGCAGGTGGAGAACGCTAAGAAGAATTTGGTCAGCCTGAGTTCTTGCTGGAAAAATGCTTATCAGCATCTCTTCGCCGGGTGCACGGAGAGCTTGGCCGTCGACGAGAAACGAGCCCGGTTCGCTTGGCATCTCAGTGATTGCTTTCAAAAGGACTCTGGCAGGCCTTCGTTTCCTTTCTGTGATCCGAATTCCTCTATGGCTAAGTGCCGGAAAACTTTGGATGAACATGAGCATAAGGTCTACCTTGAATTCTACCTCGAAACGAATTCTATCTGTCATCAATTACAGTTAAGTATACTGCTTAATTTTAAGCCGACGTATCTTAATAGTCGTTGATTTTTTTGTTTGCCTTAGCGGAGTTTTGTTTGCCTTCCATTTGCAGGGCACAAGCTTTCAAACATGAAACCGAGAGACTGGTGAATGAATTGAAGAATTCAGCCGACTACGCGGAAGAAAAATTGGAAACCATTCAAGAGAGAACAGATCAACTTTTACAGGGCTCGAATCAGATACATGATTCTCTGAATTCAATCGATGTACGAACACAACAAGTTGCTCAAACAGCGAAGAAAGTAGGGGATCATATCGATGTTGTGATGAAGCACTCGGAGGCTGTCTATGAGCAGTCTAGGAAGATAGCATCTTCACAAGCGGAGCTTCAAGAAGGGCAGGTGGAAATGAAGAAGAGTTTAAATGAAGGAATGGCAATGCTTCGGGATTCTTACGGTCATTTAGGACAAGAGATCGATAACTTGAAAAACGAGGCGATCGAAATCGAGGAGGAGATTGGTAGAGTTGGAGATGCAATGACATTGAAGATGACACATCTTCAAAGCAAAGCTGATGACATTGGGGATATGGCTGGGATGTCCTTGGATAAACAAAAGCAACTTTTAGACGGGCAAACAACAGCACTCAAAGATCTGCAATTTTTAACAAGATTTCAATCCGAAGCACTAGAGGAGAGCAGGTAAAAAAAATGAAATTTGAATCAAACGGGTTAACTCGGAAGTGCTTGTTATAATGTTTATGGTTTTTTTCGCAAATTTATAGGAGTACTCTGCAAAGGTTAGCCGAATATGGGCATAAGCAACAAGAAGAGCTTCTTCAGAGGCAAAAGCAGCTTCAACAAGTCCATGACCACCTGATGGATAATTCGAAATCAATCTTGGCAGCTCAGGTTTATCACTTATTTTATGTAGTTAAATACTGTCGTTTTTTGGTTGAGCCAATTTCTTTTTGGACACGAATCGGTTAGCAAATTTCTCATTTGGAATCTCGGGTTTCTGGTTACAGGAAACGTTTGAATCGAAGCAAGCCAGCATGTTTGTTGCACTAGACAAGCTATTCGCTCTGCACACCGCTATGGTCCTTGAATCGCGGTTGATCAAAGCTTTCTTCATCTACTGCATGTTGATTTTAGTCATTTACATGTTCACTAGTACCAAACAAACATACACTGTCAGACCCTGGCTTTATATTGGTGAGTTTCTTACCATTTTTATCTTAGTAAGAATAACTTGGGTTATCAACTCAAAATTCGTGTTTTAGAAACTTATTTCCGACTTTCAATTTACAGGGCTATGTGCCACATTTTCACTAGAAGTCGCAATACTTCGGTTTGCAACATTTGATATTGAACAGCAAACATGGGTGATAAACCTTGTTAGGTCATCCTTTGCACTACTTGCTGCAATTCAGCTTGTATTTGCTATTTGCACATACAGGTAAGAAAAATACTCAGTAAAAGGAATTCGATTTGATTAGTATCTGGTTTCAGCGATTTAATTGATGCCCTCTTTTTTTTTTGTACAGAGATTATGAAGTGTTGAATTATCAGATGTTACAAACATTGATTGAGAAGGTCAATGGCATGCAAAGACGGGAGTTATCGTGGGAATTGGATACTGATGTAGATTGGTCTTCCTGGATTGATACCGACTTGCCAGAAGACGTGAACAAAGCAGAAGATCCTGACTATATTGCTCCAAAAGAAGAAGTAGGAGAAAATTCGATCACAACAACAACATCTACGAGAAAATATAATCTTCGCCGCCGGTCTCGTCATTGAAAATAAAATTTCTTTTAGCTTTAGTGTACATAGTTTTTAACACAATATTGATGTCTTATAGTTCTACTGTTAGAACGTTTAGCGTTCTTTCCACATCGTTAGTTACGACATTAAAATACCTATTGATAATGTGAAAATAAACTAATAGAAACATTCAGCTATTATTTGAAGCGCTGTATGATTACCGTGTTCTCTACAAATGAATAAAGTGCTCAATTTTCAGGCAAAACAGAGTAGGGATGTGATTATAACCAGTCATCGACATGAAAACCAAGAAACACAGCAAGAATAACCGGTCATGAAAATTGGAAGCAATCAATTTAATGAATCGCAAATAATATTTAAGCTGTTGTTTCTATGCCGTTATCACCAGTAGTCCTTACAAGAGCAAGCTCCTCCTTTGAAATGGTGGAAACGATTTGTATCTCTCAAGATTATCACTCTCTCTGTTATCTTGGAAACAAGTTTCATCCAAGAGTGGCAATCTACGCAAACACGGAGATTCTTTGTTATCCTAATCGGAACTCCGTCTGACGTGTTTATAAGAGCAAAAGTAGTTGCAAGCCGCTCGCTGTGCCCACAAACCCATGATGCTTTCATTTCGTCATTTACATCATGAAGTACAACGCTTGTGTTGGGTGTGTATCCATTGTCTTCCAAAGTTTCCGTCAATTCACTCCAAACCTTCTCAAAATCGGCTGAATTACGGAACTCAAAACTACCACCTGCCACAAAAGTGTGAATTCTATTCCTTATTTGTATCCAGCTACATCCAGCCTCTTTCTTAATTCCCTTTTCCTCCATCAACTCTCTAATGCTCTCCACACCATCCCATATCCCTGCGTTTGCATAAATGTTTGAGAGCATTACATAATTCCCGGGATTGTATGGTTCAAGCTCAAACAACTGATACGCAACGAGCTTCCCAAGGGAAACGTTGCCATGAAGGCGGCACGAGCTGAGCAACGATCCCCATATGCTGCTGCTTGGCTTCATTGGCATGGTTTCCACTACCTCTAATGCCTCCTTTATGTCACCGGCCCTACCCAAGATATCCACCAAACAAGCATAATGCTCAATGGTTGGTGAGACTCCATATTCCGACTTCATCTCATTAAAAAGTCTCCGTCCCTCATCGATAAGTCCGGCATGGCTACAACCCGACAACAATGCAATGAAACTTACCCCCATCTGGCTTGAGACCAGACTGAATCATCGCTTCAAATAATGCCAGCGCTTCATCTATAAATCCATTCACTGCATACCCTGTAAGCATAGTATTCCAAGAGGTTAAGTCCTTTCCTTGCATTTTATCAAACAGTCTTCTGCAGTAATCAACCTCTCCGCATTTCGCATACATGTCCAGAAGTGAGTTTAGCACAGGGATATCAGGTCTATTGGCAGATTTTACAATCTGGGCATGTATCTCTTTTCCACTGCAAAGCGCAGTTACTCGGGTGCACACTGACAAGATAGTAGTTAGGGTAACCCAACTGAACCCCATCCCTTCTCCTTGCATCTTCCTGAAAGCGGCCAGTGCATCAAACACCTGATCTTGACTGGCGAAGCTTGCAATCAACGAGTTCCAAGAAACGACATTTCGCATGGGCATTGTTTCAAACACCTTCAATGCATCACCGGGACATCCACACTCAGCATACAACCGCAAGAGAGCATTGTTCACCACCTGATCTGGTTCTTCGCTAGACTTCACAATCTGACCATGGACAGCTCTACCGACCCTCAAATCAAAGATGTCAAAACACGCCTTCACGGCCATAGAAAACGCGAAATTACCCGGCCAGACGCACCGGGACAGCATCTCGCAGTACAGAAGCAAAGCTTGCTCGGATAGCCCGTTTCTCGAGTACCCAATAGCCATCGCCACCCAGACCGATTCGGGAACTTCTTCGCCGTCTTCAAGCCCGTCGAGAAAAACGCTGCAAGCCTCATCGAGGCGGCCGCAAACGGAGTACAAAGTGATGAGCTTGCTTTTCAAGGTGGGGTTGTTGAGGAGGTTGTGTTTGCTACGGTCTCTAGAGAGGAGGAGCTGGAGATAGAGTCTTTGGCCATGTTCTAAGGACCTTCTTGAGATGCAGGCGTGGAGGAGGAGGGAGTAGGCTTCGGCGTCGGGTTCCGGGGCGGCGGGGAATTTGGACGGCCATGATTCGATCAGGCGAAGGGCGTCCTCAAGTTTGCCAGATTTGACCAGAGATTTGAGAGTTGAGTTTGGAGGAGTAGGATGAGTAGAAGTAGTTCTCCTGTAGGTTTTGGGGTTGTTGGGACCTGATGTTACAGTTAAGTTAGTTGGAACAGTTGTGTTAGAGAGAGAAATGGCGGGAATCATTTCTTCTCGGGAGGAGAGACCGGAGTTTCATGGACTGAATTTTAAATGGAAAAAATAAATGGATATAATTACAGGAAAAAACAAAAAAAAAAAAAACCTAAAAATATCTATATATATAATTATAGGGCCAAGTTTCTATCCGATGGCGTATAGAACGCGGTGATGACCTGGTCTCTAGGTATGTTAGGACTACGTAGAAAAGATCGTTTACAGCTGTGTAGTGGATTTGGTGTCGTTGAAAAATGCTGAGAAACTGATGTGAATGGAAGAAATAAGTCACGGGAGTAGAAGGAGCAATACTAGTAAATGAGACCAAAGTCATGCAATGTTGAAGTGGGTCTAAGGTAAGGGGGAAAAAAAAAAAAAGAATGTGAAATTAAGTAAGTAATTAAGAGGTGAAAATCAATTATAGCGACATAGTTCCTTGGACGTGATAAATGATAGAAACTACTTATTAGTAATCTTATTGTAATGCATATGAATTTAGAATTAGTAATTTGTGATTGGTTATATTTTGAGATTTAGATAAATTTGTTCGATGTTCTATAAGTTATTTTAGCAATATAATTAATAGGATTTTTTTTTGGTTTTGTTAAAAAGCGAAGGGCGGAAATGAAAGATTCGATTCATAAATGTCAAAAGTAGTGGAAGAATAACAACTTCAATCTTCATTTCATAAACAAAGCCGTGCTATAGAGTTGGTTTTTAGTAATGTATAATTTTCAACGACCACAATTAATGTCTATATCAATAACTACATATGGTTTGTATAATGTTGTTTTCCCCCTCTGAACGATGATTTTTTCTCAGCCTACTCCCTATCACAGTCAGATTTTTAATTGACTGCCCCTTGACTTTAAAGAACAATTGCGAGCCATCCGTATCAAAGACTTCGGCATCCAATGGCTCCAATTAAACGAACGGATGCATACGATTACCGCATGAGAGACCTTTCTTATAAATCTTTTTAATTCTATTTTTTAAGGAGGAAAAAAACTGCGTGGTCTTGTTATGTTAGAATCAAAGAAGTACAACAAAATATTACTGGAAAAGGTATTTCCTGTAACTATGTAACTTCAAAAAAAAAAAATTTTGGTTTGATTAATGGGAAGAAAAATTTTTATTCCAAAAAAAGATGACGGTATATTTAGGATAGATAAATTAGAAAGATAAAACTAAATCATGAAAACATTATCTAGATATATTAAAAAAAAAAAAAAAGAGGTGAAGATCAGACCAAAACACTAACCAAACTTTTTGGCTTAAGAAAAAAGTAGGCAGTTTTTTTATGGTCGAGTTTCATAAATCCATATATAAGAATTGACAAAAATGACCCGAGTTAAAAATAACTTGCATTAGTTTTCTGTCCAGAACAAATACTTTTTTCGTGAAGTTTCGTGTTAAAAACATGTACTTCTTACGTGATGTTTTAGAAATTATAAACAGAGTTTCCTCTTTGTTAGTTATAATGTTTAACACAAGTATTGTCCGATCACTTAGCATTTTTATTTATTTCGAAGAGTAATGCTACTATTTTGAAACCATTTGCCGTATTGAACTTACAAAACTCATCAACATAAATAAGCATGCACTAAAATAGGAATGGAAGAAAACAACACTTGATTAATTTCTCGAAGTAGAAGGGTACTAAAATGAACAAATCCAAGCACCAATATACTATTCAACACTAGCATTTGAATATGATGTTTCACTTGTTACAATTGGACAGGTTTGAAACCAAGATCAATAGATTTCTTGACAGCATCCAAAACCAACTGCGTCCTTCTGCTAATTTCAGGCCATTTTCCGTCTGGTGGATGCCCATATCTCCTAATCCCCTGAGCAATCCTGGCAAACTCTTGTACCATCAAAGCCTCCTGGGGCAGCTCACACTCCACTCTTACTAGCTTTGGCTCCATATTCCACCCG
The DNA here is from genome assembly GCA_008635985.1 of Ficus erecta. Lineage (NCBI taxonomy): Eukaryota > Viridiplantae > Streptophyta > Magnoliopsida > Rosales > Moraceae > Ficus > Ficus erecta. The sequence goes on from BKCH01000009.1 coordinate 1,904,293, forward strand.
ATATGGAGCTCCGCAAACTTGGCCCCACAGCTTAACTCAAAGCCAGCCGAGCCCTCTTCGTAAGGGATTATGAAATCGTTGGCGTGAATGGTGGCATTGGAGCCAGATATGGCCAGGTCCATGGACGTGTGGGATAGGAAAGAGCAGTGGATTGTGGCCGCAGACGAGATGTTCGACGAAATGCCCCAATGGAATGAGGCTGTGCAGGACAAGATCACGCCTGCTGGATTTTTTGTGGTGTCTGGAAGAGCTTCGACTGCGGTGGGTAGTTCGTAGTTCTTGGCCCACAATATGGCGCCGATGCAGTACCAGCCTAAGTCCCCAAGTGCTCCGAGAGCGTTCAAGTCGGGCTTCACTCTTATGCTGTTTTGGAGAAATTCTGGGTTCAATGTCATTGTGGATGTGCTGTAGACCTAATTCAACCGAGGAACACAGATAAATGTAATTAGAGGTCATTACAAATTGCTAAATAAATTGTTAATTAATCTAATTAGGAGTGATGCAACCATTGCTCCTGAAAATTACAACCGAATAAAGAGACACAATCAACTCTTAATTTAAACACCATTCACTATTAGACTCGAGAATCTATCACAAGTACTATAGTCTTTTACAATCTGTTGATGCACCCAACAGACGGGTTCATACACTTCTTCAACGCCCAAAACTTTCATAAGATTTGTACTAACTAATAAATATATGGTCGTGGGACTTACGTAATTGATTTGCCCCAACACCCGTTCGTCAGAGAGTAAGTCCTTCATCTTGCGGGTCCGGGGATGGTGCAGCCACATGCTTCCGTCCATGAACTGCACACCGTTGGACCGACATGCTTCGAGTATCCGATCGAGTTCCGCTGCATCGAGCGCCGTTGGTTTCTCGAGCAGCAAGTGCTTCTTCTTACTTGCGGCCACGACCGCCCAGTGGACGTGGAGGCTGGTGGGCAGGGGAAGGTACACGGCGTCGACGCATGGGTCGTCGAGCACCTGATCATAGCTGCCGTAGGTCTTGACCGCTCCGGAGAGGCCGACGAGTGCGGCGAACTCCTCGGCCTTCGCGAGGGAGCGGCTGCCGACGGCGTAGAGAGTGGCGTTGGGGGCGAGGCTCATGGCTCGCGCAAGTTTTCGAGCAATACGGGCGCATCCGATGATTCCGAAGCGAAGTTGGAATTCAGATTCAGCCATGTTTTCTGTCTTGGTTCTGGTTTTGGTTTAGCAATTTCGGTTGTTCGTTTAGCTTCTGTCTCTCTCTCTTCTTTTGGGGTTTTGGAGTACTGTAAGGCTAAGTGATGTATTTATGTGCTCTGGACTCTAGAGATGAGTTGGTGTTAAAGTGATTAAATGATTGATGACACGTGGACCAATGGAAGCCGTTTGTTTTGTAGATAGTACCAAAAAATAAAAAATAAAAAATAAAAAATAAAAAATAAACGTGTACATATATTTTCTTTCTTGCTTTTGTTCGTCTTTGTGGGAGAGATACATTCGGTATCAAAATAATTCTATGATGTTCTAGAATCTTGCCAATATTAACAATATAAGGTGTTCACTACAAGCTATATATGTTATCCTAGTCGATTCATCCGAAGGGAAAAAAAAAAAAAAAAAAAAGTCATCCTAGTCTGTTGGCAGGAGTTTTGATGCAAAGCCATATTGGAAGGAAAGTCACGTCCTAATTAGGAATTATATTTTTACTTGAAGATAACTACTCTAATTTTTTTTTGGTGAAAAAAAAAATCTAAATTGACAATTTCATGATTAAGAAATATTCATTTTGTAACAATTTGATCAAGGAAAGTCAAGTTTGACCACCATTTGCCACTGAAAATTTGATTCAGAGAGGATTTTTATTTAAAACAAAAAAAAAGGTGTGGGGGGGGGGGGGGGGGAAATGGTTTTCATTTAAAGTTTAGGGACACTGCAACATTAATCCAAAAAGAAAAAGAAAAAGAAAAATCAAAATCCATAGAATTTTTATCATCAAGACTTAGGGTGTGTTTACTTACGCGTCTTTCAGAGTGAGCATGAATCGGAGTGAGTAAGATTCGGAGTGGACATGATTCGGAGTGAGGATTCAGAATCCGAATAAACTGTTTACTTTGTTCTAGGATTCGGAATTAGAGTCACGACTAATCCTATTCATGCGTTTACTTGAACCAAGAATCAAAATAAATTGTTGTAAATTTACTTGTATATTCTTTATTTATTGTGTTTTCAAAAATTAAAAAAATGATTAATTTTTTTATAATTATTATCATACTATTAATCAAAAGTAAAATAATCATTATGATATGATGGCAATATAATTAAATTGTGTAATTTTTTTATTTAAAAAAATTAAAAAGAGTAAAATAAAAAAGAATTAAAATAAGTAAAGTATAAAAAATATAAAAATAGAAACATAATAATATATTATGATAAAAAAAAGTTCTTTATTTACTCTAATAACGTTAATAGTAATTAGGATAGTTATATAATATTAAGTTAATAAAAATATATTATATTTAATTAATAAAATAATTAATACAGGTTGTTATAATTTTTTAATATAATTTTTTGTAAATAAACTAAGAATAAAATGATAATTTAATATTAATAGTAGGAATGTGAGTTACAATCCGGAGGGGGGCATGAGATTACCAATCTCATTATTCAATTTCAAATTGGTATAGGACTCACCACTCTCACTCCCATCACAGGAAAAAAAAAAAAGAGTAAGTAAACAAGAGATTAACTCCCAATGTAAATGTGATCATAGAAGGATAATAGGAAGGGAAAAAAGAAGAAGAAGAAGATGAAAGTGTCTAAATATGAGAAGTTCAAAAGGGCATAAATGATGGTTTTGACTTGGAGAAATGACAGCGTTTCATTTTGTGTGTAAGAGAAAAATTAAAAGATATTGTCTGAAGATTCGATAGTAAGAGAAAATAACATTTTCTCTGGTTGAAAATTCAAAGAGAAGTCAAAATTTGTTAAAAAAAAAAAAGTTCATTCCAATAAATGCCAATGTATCAAGAGCTAGTAGTCTTTTTTTTTTTTTGTGAAATTTATTTTGGGTTCATTTTAGAAAATCAGTGGAGTCTACTTAGAAAGCAAAAGTAATTACAAATATGATTTAATTATAAGATATAGAGTTTGAATCCCCCAACATTTAAATTAAAAGAAAATATTAAGAAGCAAAAGTAACAAAGAAGTATACAAACAATAACAAAATATTACTCTCCCCGTTTTGTTTTTCAGGTTTTTTTTTTAATTTTTATTTTTAAGACTTGTAAATGTAAGAATTGCCTAAGAATTGACTATGTCCGCGCTAGTAAATGAGTTATTTATTAAAAAAAAAGTTATTTATTATTGTTAAAAAAGGAAATAAGCTAATTTCTTCACTAAAAAGAAGCTAATTTCAATTACTATGGTAATTTTTTTCTCCTTCTTTTTGAATTCTCGGTATGTTTTTCTTTAAAAAAGAAAAAAGAAAAAAAGAAAGGCTTGTCATGCTTTCTTGGCAACAGAAATTTTATAGTCTTACTATTATTAGCGTCCCAAAGTGGAACCCAAGCTGACGTGGCAAGCTAACTAACTTAACGGAAAGAAACTCCCTCTCTTTCTTTCTTAGAAATCAAGTCAACTATTCTAAAACCCCCTCCAAAACCCCATTTCACCATCTTCTTCCTCTGCAGTATAATTCTTTGAAACCACCCGAAAAATCCATGGCACGAATTCGAATCCGGAATCGAAATCCCGATCCCGAATCCAGAGAGCTCATCACCTCCCCCAGCCTCGCATCAATGGAGGCCTTCGTCTCCAACTTCCAAAGCAACGACCCAAGATGCAACCGAATCATCTCCTTCTGCGCCCGCCACTTCCCCAACACTCTGTCCCTGAAGCTCTCTCACCTCTCCATCTCTTCCCCCCACCTCCGAGCCGACACGTTCGTCGTCTTCGCCAAAGCCCTCCGGTCTGCGAAATCCAAATTCAACATCACCCCCATGATCCGCACCGAGATCAAGGCCCCCATTCTTGAGTGCCTCATTCAAGAAAGTAGCAAAAACCCGCCGTCGAAAGCCCTATTCCCTGCCACAGTCAGATTTTTAACTGACTACCCTTTGACTTCAAAGAATAATTGCGAGCCATCCGTATCAAAGGCTTCGGCATCCAACGGCTCCAATTAAACGAACGGATGCATACGGTCACTGCATGAGAAACCTTTTCTATAAATATTTTATTCTATTTTTAAAGGGGGAAAAAAACTGTGTGGTCTTGTTATGTTAGAATCAAAGAAGTACAACAAAATAATACTGGAAAAGGTATTTCCTGTAACTATGTAACTTCAAAAAAAAAAAAAAAATGGTTGCTTTATGGGAAGAAAAATTTTTATTCCAAAAAAAGATGACGGTTTATTTAGGATAGATAAATTAGAAAGATAAAACTAAATCATGAAAACATTATCTAGATATATTAAAAAAAAAAAAAAAGAGAGAGAGGTGAAGATCATACCAAAACGCTTACTAAACTTTTTGACTTAAGAAAAAAGTAGGCAAATTTTTTAATGGTCGAATTTCATTAATCCATATATAAGAATTAACAAAATGACCCGAGTTAAAAATAACTTGCATTAATTTTCTGTCTAGAACAAATGCTTTTTTCGTGAAGTTTCGTGTTAAAAAACATGTACTTCTTACGTGATGTTTTAGAAATTATAAACGGAGTTTACTCTTCGTTAGTTATGATGTTTAACACGGCAAATATTGCCCGATCACTTGGCATTTTATTTACTACGAAGAGTAATGCTACTATTTTGAAACCATTTGTTGTATTGAACTTACAAAACTCATCAACATAAATAAACATGCACTAAAATAGGAATGGAAGCAAACAACACTTGATTAATTTCTCGAAGTAGAAGGGTACTAAAATGAACAAATCCAAGCACCAATATACTATTCAACACTAGCATTTGAATATGATGTTTCACTTGTTACAATTGGACAGGTTTGAAACCAAGATCAATAGATTTCTTGACAGCATCCAAAACCAACTGCGTCTTTCTGCTAATTTCAGGCCATTTTCCGTCTGGTTGATGCCCATATCTCCTAATCCCATGAGCAATCCTGGCAAACTCTTGTACCATCAAAGCCTCCTGGGGCAGCTCACACTCCACTCTTACTACCTTTGGCTCCATATTCCACCCGATATGGAGCTCCGCAAACTTGGCCCCACAGCTTAACTCAAAGCCAGCCGAGCCCTCTTCGTAAGGGATTATGAAATCGTTGGCGTGAATGGTGGCATTGGAGCCAGATATGGCCAGGTCCATGGACGTGTGGGAGAGGAAAGAGAAGTGGATTGTGGCCGCAGACGAGTTGTTCGACGAAATGCCCCAATGGAATGAGGCTGTGCAGGACAAGATCACGCCTGCTGGGTTTTTTGTGGTGTCTGGAAGAGCTTCGACTGCGGTGGGTAGTTCGTAGTTCTTGGCCCATAATATGGCGCCGATGCAGTACCAGCCTAAGTCCCCAAGTGCTCCGAGAGCGTCCAAGTCGGGCTTCGCTCTTATGTTGTTTTGGAGAAATTCTGGGTTCACTGTCATTGTGGATGTGCTGTAGACCTAATTCAACCGAGGAACACAGATCAATGCAATTAGAGGTCATTACAAATTGCTAAATAAATTGTTAATTAATCTAATTAGGAGTGACGCAACCATTGCCTCCAAAAATTACAACTGAATGAAGAGATTCAATCAACTCTTAATTTAAACACCACCCACTGTTAGACTCAAAGAATCTATCACAAGTACTATAGTCTTTTACAATCTGTTGATGCACCCAACAGACGGGTTCATGCACTTCTTCAACGCTCAAAACTTTCATAAGATTTGTAATAACTAATAAATATAAGGTCGTGGGACTTACGTAATTGATTTGCCCAAACACCCGTTCATCAGAGAGTAAGTCTTTCATCTTGCCGGTCCGGGGATGGTGCAGCCACATGCTTCCGTCCATGAACTGCACACCGTTGGACCGACATGCTTCGAGTATCCGATCGAGCTCCGCCGCATCGAGCGCCGTTGGTTTCTCGAGCAGCAAGTGCTTCTTCTTACTTGCGGCCACGACCGCCCAGTGGACGTGGAGGCTGGTGGGCAGGGGAAGGTACACGGCGTCGACGCATGGGTCGTCGAGCACCTGATCATAGCTGCCGTAGGTCTTGACCGCTCCGGAGAGGCCGACGAGTGCGGCGAACTCCTCGGCCTTCGCGAGGGAGCGGCTGCCGACGGCGTAGAGAGTGGCGTTGGGGGCGAGGCTCATGGCTCGCGCAAGTTTTCGAGCAATACGGGCGCATCCGATGATTCCGAAGCGAAGTTGGAATTCAGATTCAGCCATGTTTTCTGTCTTGGTTCTGGTTTTGGTTTAGCAATTTTGGTTGTTCGTTTAGCTTCTGTCTCTCTCTCTCTCTTCTTTTGGGGTTTTAGAGTACTGTAAGGCTAAGTGATGTATTTAGGCGTTCTGGAATCCAGAGATCAGTTGGTGATAAAGTGATTAAATGATTAATGACACGTGGACCAATGGAAGCCGTTTGTTTTGTAGATAATACCAAAAAATAAAAAATAAAAAATAATCGTGTATATATATTTTCTCTCTTGCTTTTGTTCATCTTTGTGAGAGAGATACATTCGATATCAAAATAATTCTATGATGTTCTAGAATCTTGCCAATATTAACAATATAAGGTGTTCACTACGAGCTCTATATGTCATCCTAGTCGATTCATCCGAAGGAAAAAAAAAAAGTCATCCTAGTCTGTTGGCAGGAGTTTTGACGCAAAGCCATATTGGAAGGAAAGTCACGTCCTAATTAGGATTTATATTTTTACTTGAAGATAACTACTCTAATTTTTTTTTTTGGGGTTAAAAAAACTTGTTTTTTTTTTCCTTAAAATCTAAATTGACAATTTCATGATTAAGAAATATGCATTTTGTAACAATTTGATCAAGGAAAGTCAAGTTTGACCACCATTTGCCACTGAAAATTTGATTCAGAGAGGATTTTTTTTAACCAAAAAAAAAAAAAAAAAAAAGGGGGAAATGGTTATCATTTAAAGTTTAGGGACACTGCAACATTAATCCAAAAAAAGAAAAAAGAAAAATCAAAATCCATAGAATTTTTATCATCAAGATTTAGAGTGTGTTTACTTACGCGTAATTAGAGTGAGCATGAATTGGAGTGAGTAAGATTCGAAGTGGACATGATTCGGAGTGACGATTTGGAATCCGAATAAGCTGTTTACTTTGTTCTAGGATTCGGAATTAGAGTCACGACGAATATTATTCACGCGTTTACTTGAACAAAGAATCAAAATGAATTGTTGTAAATTTACTTGTATATTCCTTATTTATTGTGTTTTCAAAAATTTAAAAAAAGATTAATTTTTTTAATTTATTATCATACTATTAATCAAAAGTAAAATAATCATTATGATATGACGGCAATAAAATTAAATTGTGTAATTTTTTTGTTTAAAAAATTAAAAGGAGTAAAAAAAAATGAATTAAAATAAGTAAAGTATAAAAAATATAAAAATAAAAACATAATAATATATTATGATAAAAAAAGTTCTTTATTTACTCTAATAACGTTAATAATAATTATGATGGTTATCTAATATTAAGTTAATAAAAATATATTATATTTAGTTAATAAAAATAATTAATATAAGTTGTTATTATTTTTTTAATACAATTTTTTTTGCAAATAAACTAAGAATAAAATGGTAATTTAATGTTAATAGTAGGAATGTGAGTCACAATCCAGAGGGGACATGTGATTGCCAATCACATTCCTTAATCTAAATTGGTATAGGACCCACTATTCTTACTTTTATCCCAAGAAAAAATGAGCAAGTAAACAAATGATTGACTCCCAATGTAAATGTGATCATAGAAGGATAATCGGAAGGAAAAAAAAGAAGAAGAAGATGAAAGTGTCTAAATATGAGGAGTTCAAAAGGGCATAAATGATGGTTTTGACTTGGAGAAATGACAGCGTTTCAATTGTGTGTATAAGAAAAATTAAAAATCAACACTGTCTGAAAATTCGATATTAAGAGAAAAGAACATTTTCTCTGGTTGAAAATTCAAAGAGAAAATTTAAAATTTGTTAAAAAAAAAATGTTCATTCCAAGAAATGCCAATGTATCAAGAGCTAGTAGTCTTTTTTTTTTTTTTTGTAAAATTTATTTTGGGTTCATTTTAGAAAGTCAGTAGAGTCTACTTAGAAAGCAAAAGTGATTACAAATATGATTTATTATAAGATATAGAGTTAACATTTAAATTAAAAGAAAATATTAAGAAGCAAAATTGACAAAGAACTCTACAAACAATGACAAAATATTACTCACTACGTCTTGTTTTTCAGGTTTTTTTGTAAGACTTGTAAATGTAAGAATTGCCTATGTTCACGCTAGTAAATGAGTTATTTATTAAAAAAAAAAGTTATTTATTATTGTTAAAAAATGAAATAAGCTAATTTCTTCACTAAAAAAAGAAGAAGCTAATTTCAATTAATATGGTAATTTTTTTCTCCCTCTTTTTGAATTCTCGGTTTGTTTTTCTTTAAAAAAAGAAAAAGAAAAAAGAAAAAAGAAAGGCTCGTCATGCTTTCTTGGCAGCAGAAATTTTTTAGTCTTACTATTATTAGCGTCCCAAAGTGGAACCCAAGCTGACGTGGCAAGCTAACTAATTTAACGGGAAGAAACTCCCACTCTTTCTTTCTTAGAAATCAAGTCAACTACTCTAAAACACCCTCCAAAACCCCATTTCACCATGTTCTTCCTCTGCAGTAGAATTCTTTGAAACCACCCAAAAAATCCATGGCGCGAATTCGAATTCGGAATCGAAATCCCGATCCCGAATCCAGAGAGCTCATCACCTCCCCCAACCTCGCATCAATGGAGGCCTTCGTCACCAACTTCCAAAGCAACGACCCAAGATGCAACCGAATCATCTCCTTCTGCGCCCGCCACTTCCCCAACACTCTGTCCCTGAAGCTCTCTCACCTCTCCATCTCTTCCCCCCACCTCCGAGCCGACACGTTCGTCGTCTTCGCCAAAGCCCTCCGGTCTGCGAAATCCAAATTCAACATCACCCCCATGATCCGCACCGAGATCAAGGCCCCCATTCTTGAGTGCCTCATTCAAGAAAGTAGCAAAAACCCGCCGTCGAAAGCCCTGTCCATGACCGTCGGCGCTGTCGCCTCCTCCGTTTATACGAAATCCGAAATAACCCGCGGACAATGGCCAGAGCTTCTTGATTTTGTGACTTCTTGCATCACTGCAGCCGATGAGAATAAAGCACTTCAAGAATGGGGTCTCTTGGTTTTCCGATATCTTCCCGGGAGAGCCCTCCAGGAGCTTGATTACCCCCAATTCAACCTGATCACCGCCACGATCTTGCGCCAACTTTCCTCTTCCGATATGGTCATTCGGGCCTCCACGATCCGCGCTTCGGTTAGCTTGGTGAAATCCTGCACGCGGTACCGCGATCTCGACATCCTCTTGCCGCAGTTTGTAGCCTCGGCGGAGGACTTAATGGCCAGCGGAGAACACGACCTCGCGGCAAAGGCGCTTCGGACTCTAGTCCATATGGCAATGGAAGTGCCCGGATACTTTACGGAGCGGCTAGGAGTTCTGTTCGAATTAGTGGTGAGGATTGCGGAGCGGGACGACATTGTGGAGGAGATGAGGGCGGAGGCGATTCAAGTCCTCCGAGAACTCGAAGACGGAATCGGAGACGAAATGAGGAAGATGATTGAGAACTTAAGCGAAGAGAGCGTCGAGAGGTTTGCGAGATTGATGGTGAACTTTCTGGAGTATGTTGAGGACGACCCGTCTTGGTATAGAGTAGATCTTGACGTTGTTGAGCAGGCGAATAGTGCGGTGGAGAAAAGGAGTATACTATTAGGGACGTACTTTTTGGATAGGTTGTCGTTTATTCAGAAAGGGACACTGTTGCCTATTGTCGTTCGTGTGGCAAGGGAGCGTGTAAGGGAACAGGAATGGACGAAACGACATGCTGGGATTGAATCTATTTCTATTATCGTTGAAGGTTGCTCTGAGGTACAACCGTTTGTCGTCGTTTGAGATCTCATCAGTTTTGTCGTTTATTATTCATTGATGTCATTTATGTAAAGGGTTGATCTTGTGCTAGATTTTTGGTAAGTTTTTATGTTTCTGAGACCAATAAGACTAACATTAAGATCTTAACACCACAAACATCAATAAATTCTTATGAAACAGGTTAACTTTAAGACATAATTTAATGCCAAATTTTTTTGTCCAATGCACTAAGTTTAATATCTATCAAAATTTAACATTTGATTTATGATTGATATAACGACCTTTTTTTTTTTTTTTTTTCAATTAATTGTTACAACGGTGATATTTTTAAATTATTTAAAAATTTATGTATAAAAATTTGTATAACATTTGAAATAACATTATGCTTTAGAGCACAAAATAATACAACATATTAGATAAATATGCTAGTTTACACTTTGAATGCAAACATTTGAACTAGAAATGGCCTTGGGCATTATCTTTTTCACCATCAAGAGCCCGGTGGGGGTGGTAAGCCCCTGCGTTTTCATATAATAAGTCGTGAGTTTGAACTGGAACCTTATTGTGGTGGTCAGGATATATAGACAATTCACTGCAAGGAGGGAATTTAATCACATAATAATGAAGGCAACAAGCTTCTCTAAGTCTAGCTAATTCTACCAAGAAATATTGGATGTGAGAATAGTTGAATCAGACAATAAGCATACCAAATCTGATCTACTTAAAGATTACTTGTCTTCTTCATTTTGTTTTCTTTTGCAGGCATTTAATGATTATCTTGAAGAAGTGTTGATGCTCACTTTAGATTTGTTTCAAGATTTTCACGTTCGAGTCCGTGCCGCTGCAATAAGAGTGATAAAGGCTGTAAGTTTTGACTTGGAGGAGAAAACAGTACACGAGAAGTATCATGACAAGATTCTGCCTGCCTTAGCTGTCTTGGCTGGGGATGCCCTTTGTCCCAGCTTGCAGGTTCACTTGAGATTTGCTTTATTCTTAACAATATCACCATTCTCTTCATGTTCCTGTTTTGGCCTTTCAGATATTACTATAAATCTCTCATGATTTACAATTCAGAAATTAGGGGATGAAAATGACTGCAATACAAATAAGTAAACGTTTCGTATTAGAACGTCAACATTTTTCCGACGTGATTTAAATGTCTTAATTTTTACCAAGATGTATCCATCAACATTTCCATATACCCGTCACTGTTTCTAATTTTTTCCTTCGGTTTCTGCAGGTGCAGGCTTCCATGGCAATTGTTTTCTTCTGCAGCGACTGCAAACCAGATTACTTTACGCCTTTCTTGGATGGTTTAACGAGAAAACTAGTGACAGTTTGTCAGGTAAAAGCTCTAATATCAGTTTAATTTTCTCCCATTTCTAACGCAATTAATACTCGCTTCATTTTGCTTAATTTTTCGTTTGTTGTGCTTCCAGAGCCCATATAAGAGGGTGCAAGAGTGGGGTTTTTCAGCTCTTTCAGCGGTCGCAACTTCATCACAGGTACTTATTTCTTCCTTTTCACCTTCACATTTTAGAGTGATTCGGTTTGATCATATAAATGTATATTTGTTTTCAGGCCAACTTCATCCTAGTCTATGATTCTACCATGGCTTCCTTGAAAGACATCTTGTCAAAAACCCACACGTTCAGAAAGTTGGCTCGTGCCAGATGTTTGGAGTGCATCGGTGAGATTGCAGGTGCTGTTGGGAAGGAAACGTTTTTAAGTGATTCTGTTCTGGTGAGTAGTTTTCGGCATTTATACTTGTTGATTCCTCGGTAGGAAAGCTCGTATTTTGTTCATAATCGGTTGGTTCTACTTTGTGTCTTCTAATAAAATATGTATTTTGTTTTATGCAAGGTTATGGACACTCTAATGTCACTACTAGGATCTCTACGAAGATCAGATCACGGATTAAAGATAGTAATCTTTCAGGTGATTTTAATTTTATCTTAACCTTAAATTTCTCTCTTTTTTTTTAGTAGAAAACAGTGATCTTCCATAGAAGTAAATTCTAACTAGAGCAAAGCTTGTGTCATGTTACAGGCGTTGGTGAATCTTTTCGGTTGTCTAGGGGAGGATTTATCTCCTTATGTCTCGGATTTGGTGCCTATTTTGATCCGGTCTACTCAACTTTACAACCCTGTTGTAGCTGATACTTCACTTAATCAAAGGTTAGAAAATAACCTGTTATGAAGTCCCAAAGTCGGTTTGATTTGGTTCTTGAGAAATGAAATGTCTTGAAACTTTCTGAAACTTGTCCTTTTTTTTTTTTTTTTGGTCCTCATAATTTGGTTTTCAACTGTGTATATGGTGTAGCGATAAAGTTGATGGCTTAAAAGAGAAAGGTTTGGCTTGTAAGGTGCTACTCCGCATGGCCACGGAATTACGAAACTCCTTTTTCCTTCTATCATGGAGGTTGGTCTATCAAACCAGATGTTTTTTTTTTTTTTTTTTTTTCCTGAAAAACTTTTTCGATGAACCAAATTTTGACATCATTCAGGTTGCAAATGCTCTGGTTCCTCTTCTTCAATTTAATGAGCATATTAAAATTAAAGAGATTGCGATTTCAGGTTTAGCTTAATCTCCAATATTTCGATCTTTTCCTAATCTTTGAGCATTCATGATGGATTACAACTTTTTACCCCCCCCTTTTTTTTTTTTTTTTTTTTTTGTGAATTTAGCTATTCCTGAGCTTCTGAAATCAGCTATGTCGATTGCCGAGAGGGGAAAGTCTCAAACAGACACTTCCTCCGTTGTTCAAAAGTTGGTTCTTCTTGTTATGCCAGCTCTATCAGAAGCTTTAGTAGAGGTCAGCCTTTTTTTTTTTTTTAATGACTTAAACCTTTCCCTGCACAAAAAAAACGATCTTTTCTCGTAACTTCGTCAGTCAATAATCGTCTTGCAGGAAACGGAGAGTGAAATGTGCATAAAGTTCCTAAACACGATTGACAAATGCATTCTGGTTGGTCATTAGCCTTCTATTGCGACTCGGTTATTTAGGGCCAGTTTGGGATAACTTTTGGAACCAACACACTTGGTAAAACCAATGCACTCTTGCAGTTATTTCGAGAAACAAGATTTTCTTAGCTTTCGACTTCTGCTTGTGCTTCCCCTAATACTAAACTAAAAGTCGTACTTTTTTTAAAAGCACAAAAATCCCAAACTGAGCATCTAAAGAAATGAGGTTCTGTTTCTACTTTTCTTAGCCTGCAAGGTACTACGTTTTCCTTCCTTGCAGATTTCTGGATCAGTTTTCAGTAAAGCTCTGGGTTCGAAAATTACGACAGGGATAAAGAGAGTGCTAACTGCCATTTTGGATGTAAACGAACCTCCACCAGATGAAGATGACAAAGTTGATTACGAAACGGGTCCGGAAGATTTTGTAAAGGAGCAACAGGAAAAAATCCTTAGAGAAGTCTGTCTCCAAAGTTCTTGTTCTTGAAATACTGTTAAACAAAATAGTATTTGGAGGTTCACAAATTTTTATAGCCGTTATAACTATTTCGTTTATGCAGGTCACTAATTGCTTGTGCCGCCTGATCAAAGATTCAAAACTGGTTTCTTGCCTTCCTTTGATGAACTTGCTACACTCATTCCTATGATGTGGGTGAGTTAAAAAAAAAAAAAAAAACAAAAACAAAAGAATAAAAAACAGAAAAAACAAGAAGTTCAGCATTCTATTTTTCCTTCACTGCTTAATATATTTTTGTCTCATAAGGGAACGGTTTGGTTCGACTTTTACTTGTTCTTCCATACAGGATGATAAAAGAAATTCTAATGAGAAGGTTATGGGCTTTTCCATCTTTCGAAATCTTGTGGAGCAATGTGGAGTTGAAGCTCAAAAGTAAGTGCATTTTGAAAAAAAAAAAAAAAAAGTACAATTTAGTACGAACTTTGCTTTATCAACAAGAAACTTTATTTTATCTTTTGATGGACAGGTTCTATGATCCGTATCTCCCATGTTTGTTAAAAGCTTGCCAAGATGATGACCCTTCAGTTAGACAGGTCTCTTACTGAAAAATTTGCCGAAATTTTAGCCCTTTAACGTATCAAGTTGGAAAATCTAAAACTCTGCATTTTCTGGCCAGGAAGCTGCACTTGGAATCGGGGCTTGCGCAGAGTCCGGTGATGATATTTTCAGGGCACAAGCTGAAGGTAAGTTTGCTTCCTTATATTTGTTTCACATGAGTGAATATCATTGTATTATATATGTAGGACATTATCTAATCAAGAGGATATTGTATTGGTTTTTTGTAGCTGCCTTGGACAGCTTAGATTTTGTTATAGGACATCCAGAGGCACTAACCCCAGAAAACGGAAAGACATTCGATGCTGCTGTTTCAGCTCTAGGGAAAATATGCAGATTTCATCACAATGATATTAATGCTCCTGAGGTAATATGTTCTTCGCATTTATGCTCCAACATTTCTGTTTTTGTTTTTGGGTTTGATATAGTAGGTATATTTATTGAGGTGAAAAATTTGCAGGTTTACTTGAAGCTCAAGTTATTGCTTTATATGTACTGCAGGTTATACCTAAATGGCTAAGTTGCTTGCCATTGACGAGGGATCTGGATGAAGCAAAAATCGTGCATGATCAACTTTGTTTAATGGTAGAAATGTAAGGATTTGTCATATATATATATATATATATATATATATTTCAGTTTAACTAGATTTCTCAATCATGTTTTACTTGATAGAAGCTGATCCTCGAATTCTATTAATTTCCAGGGGGGATTATGATTTATTTGGCCCCAATAATCAGAATCTTCCAATTATTTTAGCAGTTTTGGAAGAGGTTAGTTTTCTATATCATTGAAAATATAAGAATGTGAACAAAAAATGTGAAAAAAACCATTTTAGTTACCAAGTTACTTATTCTTTAATTTCATGGATTTACACAGCACCCCTCGTATACAGACCGTTTCTTTCATTACTTTAAAACTCAAAAAATTGTTGTTATAATTCTGTAGGTTCTGGATCATCAGGAGAATCTGGCAACAGAAAACACTGCTAGGAGAATGACTATCCTGGTATCGCGGTTAAAAGCTGAAGCAAATCCCTAATTTCTTCTGCTACTAACGTTGTGATTAGCTGAGCGTTAACCTGTATAGGCGGCGAAAAAAAAGTTAAAAACAAATTTTCTTGTGCAGAATGTAGTGAACTTGGAAGATTTTCCAACTGTTGACTGGGATTTCATGGTCTTGTTACATAGGTTATAAATATACCCACCAATTTCTTTCATGCCATCTCATAAATTCTCCAATATTTCCTATTTCTTGAGAGTTGCAAGTTTTGTAGGATTCCCATTGCTCAGAGTAACTTGTTGATATACAAAGAAGAATGAACAAGAACAGTAGAACAAGACAATAGGAATGTGGCATAACCCTGGACCATAAGATGTGCTATCAACTATGACGAGTAAGAAATAGAGAAGAGGATAATCTAATTTTTGGAGTCCGAGGATAGCTCGCATGAGGCTTTTACCGAGTATGAATCCTCATTCAGATGAAAACTGTCGTGTATTGTTACTCACAGAATGCTACAATCTTGACTTATTTGCTTATGCCTTGCAAATCTTTGTCATTTGATGTTCCCTCGAGCCACTCATGCAAAGTGAACGGAAAATCTGTGAAATGTGCTTTTCCCGAACTAGCATTAACTTCGCCAAGGGTCTTCTCTTCAGGTCTCTTTAAAGCCTGTATTCCTGACATGGCTGACTCTGCAATAATCAGGTTGTGTAGGAAAAAAAAATAATAATAAAAACTGAATGCAGCACAATTCCAGAATTCGTTTCTACAAGTAAGTACTAAAGAACCTGCAGCAGAGTTCTATAAATGGATATCCAATGCCAAAAACGACAGAGAACTAGTTCAACCTGGCATGATGTTTTCTTAATCATTAAATTCTTTTCCTCGCACTTAATTTTTTATCTATATAGACATTGCAGATGTCTTAACCATATTGAGAAATGTACTCGATGCAATGACAAAACATGAAGCAAATATTGTCAAAACCGGTCATTGTCTGAATTAGAACAATACCCGTGCTACTACGCCGTAATGAACATCATATAGTAATAAAAAGATGAAAACTAACAGTTTAACACTTACGTTATTATCTGGCTAAGCTGTTCTTGAACATCTAATCGATAATTATCCCATTAGAAAAAGGTGTATAACAGAAAAAGAAATTTTAGAAGGAATGGTAACTAAACGTTAAAGGAAGTGGAGAGAACTACAAAAACTCTCATAAATGAGAACTTGAGGAACAAATAGTATGCCTTACTGATTCCAAAGGTAAGCAACTTAGAACCAAAATTCGATGTTGTGTCCACGATACTACTTGTAACTCATAATAGAAAAGCTTCCCAGTTGTTAAGTTTTGGTTTTGAATGCAATTCAGTAGGCAGCAAGTTCAGTTTCATTGGTCTGATCATTGGTATTTCCGATTGATTAATAATTCAGCCTTTTACTTGCGCTGGAGTTGGTGCCAGTAGTATCACAGGTACCAGACAAGATTTGATATAATAGATAACCGTTATTCCATCTACTCATATTGGAGGTGGTGAGAGCTGATTATGCAGATAGGAACAAGCAGCTACCGCACCCTGGTGCTAGTTTCTCACCAATAATCATTGCAAGAACAAATCCCATCTTTGAAATGGTGAAAGCGGTTTGAATCTCTAACAACTATCTCCTTCTGAAGCAGATCTGACGCTAATTTCATGAAATTATGGCAATCTACACAAATCCTGATGTTCTTTATAATTTTTACGACACTCCCACAAGGATGCAAACTGCCTTCGTTCATTATAAAAAACATCAAAGCTAGTTTCTCACTGTGGTGATACAAGTTCTCCTCTTTTTGTTCTTCTTCTATATCATGCAAAGACAAACTTGTCTCCGGCACATAACCAATCCCCTTTAACTGACCTATTAGTCCTTCAAGCTTGCTGCATATAACCTCCCTATCTGGATGGCGTCGACCTCCGGAGGCAAACTCATGAACCCGATTCCCGATCTCAACCCAACTCAATCCAGGTTCCTTCCTAACTCGATACTCTTTCATTTCATTCCAAATTACACCTGCTTCACTGAACTTTCCACTAGAGAAACATACGTTTGACATTTGTACATAGCCCAGTGAATTTCTAGGCTCCAACTCCTTTAGTTTATCTGATGCTAACTTCGCTAACTGAGTCTTGCCATGCTTCCGACATGACCCTAGCAGTGCACTCCAAACCACGGAGTCTGGCTCCATTGGCATCTCACCTATAAGTTTCTCAGCTTCATGAATATGTCCAGCTCGCCCATACATGTCAACCATGCAGGCGTAGTGATCAACCTTAGGAACAATACCATAACTTTTATACATGCAATCAAATATTTTGGTTCCCTCTTCCACTAGTCCAACATGGCTGCAAGCAGAGAGGAGAGCAACAAATGTGGTCGAATCCGGTTGGACATTCATTCGGGAAAATAGATGTAATGCCTCTCTGGCTTGTCCATGCAAAGCATAAGCCTTGAGGATGGAATTCCAAGAAATCACATCACGTTCTTCAATCTCATCAAAAACTTTCTTAGACATAGTAATGGAAGCACACCTAGCATAGGCGTGGATCAAGGAATTTTGGAGAACAGTGTCACCCTCAAATCCCGACTTAATTACTAGCGAATGGACTACAGCAGCAAGTCTCTCTGTCACAAGGCCTGCACAAGCTTTTAACACGATAGAAAAAGTGTACCAGTCTGGCGCTAGACCCTCTTGACACAACTGAGAAAAAAGGAATAGTGCTCTTTCTGGGTCCCGCTCTGCAAATATTGTTATAATGCTGGTCCATGAAATGATATCCCGATGACAACTTGTCTCCAAGAAGACCCTATAGCAGTCGGCAGCGTTCCCTCCAAGATCTGAATAAGCCTTCATTAGTGCGGTTGCCACCTTGACTTGTGACAAAAACCCAGTTTTGACAGTGAGACTGTGCAACTGAAGACAAAACCTAAACCACACGTTCATGTCATTGTCTTTGCTTACGCAGAAGGAAGAAAAGACGCTGAGAAGTGTGGCGCGATCAAAACTAATCCCCTTATGATGCATTTGGGTGAATAGGTCCAGAGCTCGAGCTCCAAGTCCATGAAACTGAAATGCTGCAATCATCGAGTTCCACGATATAGTGTTCCAGTATTCCATACTATTGAACACACTCCAAGCCTCATTTCTACCATGACACTTGTTATACATCGTGATAAGTGCATTTGCAACGTATAAACAAGTATCCAAACACATTTTCAAAGCGAGAGCATGTACCTGCCTCCCGAAACGGCCATCACCGTTGCCACACGAGCTCAGAACGCTGGAGAAAGCAAACTCATTGGGGCGGCATTCCACCAACATAGCAGAAAACAGCAGAAAACATTCCCCGGCGCGCCCACACTGTGCGTAGCCCCCGATGAGTGCGGTCCAGGAGACGAGGTTTCTATGAGGCATTTCGTCAAACACTTGGTGCGCATAATCCAAGTGACCACATTTACAGTACATGTTGATAAGGTGGTTGGTGACGAACAGGTCGGGAGGGTTAACGGCGTTGTGAGCAGCCATGTGGCGGTGCAAGGCGAGGCCTTCTCGGAGGCAACCGTGGCGAGCGCACTCGTGGAAGAGAGTGGCGTAGGTTTGGTGGCAATGTTGCGGTGGTTTTTCTTCAATGGCGTAGAAGAGTGACAGAGCTTCCTTGAGGCGGCCGCCCGTGGCGAGCACGCGGACTCTGTCGGGGAGATTTTCGGCTTCAGGCGTGAGGCTGGAGAGTATGGGAAGATAGCCCGAGGCGTAGCTTCTGACCGAGACACGCCACGCGCGGGTGGTTGCGCGTAACATCACGCTCCGGTGGGGAGTCAGACTCAGAGCAACGTTTGGCTTGGTCTTGAACAAGATTGGCCAGTGAAGTTACGTAACGATGAAGGTTAGTTTTAAACTGACTTTGCTTTGTTTTTCTCGTCTCATTGTCCTTGGAACTCAACAAGTTTACATGAGTTTGAATAATTGATTAATATTTTTAAGCACATAATGAAATTCATATCTTTCTTTTCTCCTCTGAAATTCACTATCATTCATTTAAACATTTGACCATTTTTATGAAATTGATTTAATTTCAACATTTTTTTTTTAAATTAGAGAGTGAAAAAAAACCAATTTTTATCGGTTGTGAAATTATCGTTAGATATTTCTTAAATGAAAATTACCGTTAGATTTTATTACAACTTTATTTTACTTATTTCTGCATGCATATCTGTTATGCAATTTAGCGTGTATTTAGCTTTCAGGTTTAAATTTAAAGTTTTTATCTTTATTTCTATTTTTTAATTAATAAAAATTATAATTAATTTCTTAAAAAATAGACCAGTACTTTAACTTAAAATTTCGTACTAAACCTGTATACCTTAATGCAAGCTTATTTCTATATAGATTATATATGTAGAAACATGTTCACGTACTTTGGTAGGCATATGCCCCCACAATATTTTTTTTATTATCAAATTTTTAGTTAATTTTATTAGTTTTCCAGATATTTGGCCACTGTAATATTTTCTTATTTTGATAGTGCCCTATGAATTGTAGTTTTGCGAATTTACTCCTACTGAAATATTTTCTTCTTCCTATGACATCTGACCAAAGGAAACATAACCACCGCCAAAAAAGATAAGGTTTCTCTATTTTTTTAGTATAGTAGACCTTTTTTTATTTATTTTTTATTTAGCTAAAAATATTAGACATTTCTTTTTCTCTTTTCATTCCCCTTTTTCTCATGTTTGACTTCTCCCTCAGTAAATTTCTGGCTCATCACTACCTACCTTTAACAAAAGAAAAAGGGAAAAAATAGATAATTCATTTATCTTTATGAATGTTTACTATTTCTACCCCAAAAAAAAAAAAAAAAAAATCCAATAATGTTTACTCTTTTTGCTGGAACAATTATTTTGTCAAGCAAATAATTTGTTACCAAGCAAAACCTTTTTAAGTAATAATAGTCCTACCTATTATCACAAGCGTGAGTATTCAACCAAACAAGGAAAGAAAAGGCTGTGCCGCTCATACACACACACACGCACACACATGTATATATGTATATATGTATATGTATGTGTGTGTATTATATATCCCTGTCATTTATTTTGCATCTATTATTAGAAAAGGAAAGGAAAAAGAAAAAAAAACAAAAACTTGGGAAAGGATTATAACATAGAGATATATGGCGCTCTTAAAGGAGGTTTTGGTCCTGTTATTGCTGCTAGCTGCGACTGCAATTGCAGATGCTAGATTGAACCTTCTCAAGCTACAAACCACCAAGAACGTGGCTTATTTTCTATCTCAACCAGGTAGCTATGTGTGTGTATTTCAATGTTACATGTTTAAATACCTATGTACATATATTTATCCTCCTATTTTTTATAATATTGCGCTAATTCAGAAAAAAATATATATATTTATCCTCCAATTTTTCTTACCCCCATTTTTCAAACAAGGCAATCCTAGTTGAATATAACTTTTTTGCTATGTTTGGTATGGAAAATAAAATGCAATTTGTTTGGAAGGGAAATGAAAATAAAAGAGAGAAAAAAAATTGATGGATTCTCTCTAACATTGAGTGAAAAACTTAAATCCACTCAATGATTCCTTAAATTATTTTCTTGTTCTTATTTTTTAAACTAAAATAACATAGATAAGTGGATAGAAAATTTATAGTACAGCTTTGATCTTTCTTTCTATCAAACAATCTAAAGGAAAATCAAAATCCTCTCCGTCATTCTTTTATAACTTTTCTCTCCATGATCTCATTTTCTTTCCTTCTTACCAATCGAATGTTTGTGATCGACAGGACAACAAGAAGAGTGCAAATGGCCCCCGTGTTGCAACGATTGCGAGTGCAAAGAAGAAGCGGGGAAAACCCAATGCGAGTGTTTTGATCTAAAGATCTACGGTGTCCCACCAACTTGTAAATCGGCCGTATGTGTTGTCATGGAACCTACTTATTGTCGATGCTTGGACATAACCGACTCCTGCGAACTACCCAAAGTGCTTCTTGGAATAAGAAATAATGATCTGGTTTTAAGATTATACAGATATATTTCTATATATATATATATATATATATCTGTGTGTGTGTATATATGCATAAGCCACTTGTTTATTGTGTACGCAGATGTTTATGCTTGGTTATAACTTGTAACTTAAATGCCATAACCTTAATGGATTATTGAGGTTCAACCTTTTTAAATAAAAGGTGGCTTTCTTGTCTTCTATAGTTCTATTTCTCTTAACTACTCGCAACCAACGGTGGAGTCAGTCTATTGTTTCATTAAGCGTATATTAATTGAGATAATAAACGAGAAAAATTAAAGTTTGGAGAATGAAATTTAAAAATAAATAAATAAAAGCTCATTGAGTATGAAAATCCACATTCAGTCATGAGTGACTCCGACTCTACTCATAATATGATAGATTTTTTGAAAGTCTAATTTGAAATGTCTTTGAAGTATACTTAACATTGGTATATTGAAATATTTTGGATTGGGATTTTGACAATAAACTCTCATTTTTCGTAAGATTTTTATGTATGTCCCTATGTGGTAATTTCACTTTACTTTAAAATCAGTATTAATCTCACAAGTTAGTCTTACATTGGCATATTGTTGTATTATTTGTGTTGAAACTAAGAAGCATACATTGACAAAACCATTCCGCATTATCACCTTTTACATCATCCAATAGACAAGTAAATACTAGAAATAGAATCAATTATTTTTTTTCTTATTTCTTTACTCTACTTTCCAATCCCATTACTTTTCACATTATATATATATATATATATATTTATTTGGAATAAACACATTACATTACTTTACCATTTAGTAAATGCGCCTATAAAATATATTATTTACCATGAGTATTTTCAGAAAAAAGGCTACTGACCTCTTTCTCCCCATTAAAAAAAAAAATCTAGAGCATATAATGATATTTTTACCGTGCAGCAGACTTTTTTTTTTTTTTAAAGCTAAATTTTCGTCTCCGTCGAATCTCATCCTCTTCACTTAAGGAAGCAATTCATCTCTTTTTTCTGTCGTTTGTATCCGTCGAAATTTTCCTCTGATTCACTCTCGGTCAGGTTGACGATATCCTCGTATTGGCCTTTGGCTGATATTCTAGGGTTTTTTTTTTTTTTTTTTCCTTATATGTTCACTCGATAATGTTTGGTTTGTTTGCTGGTCTCTGTATTATCAAAGTTTGTAATACATAAATCGCTTAAAATTATGCTTGCTGCAGACAGTTGCAGAACCAAAGGGCTTGATGATGTTGCGATCTTTTGTGACGTCTCGATTTCGGGCGATGCCTCGATCTCTATTGATGACTCTCAAGGAAAAGCCACGTGATGAACAATCCCGCCGTGTGGTTTCTTCTTCTCTCCTGGGAAAAGGAGAGCAAAATCTTATAACAGTGAAACCACATGAATATCAAACACGTCGGTGGAGGAACTGCATGCATGAGCTTCTGATTTTAAAACCAAAGAATTCTGAGTCAAAACAATCGTACCCTAACATTTTTGTTTCTTTGTTTCAGCAAGGTAAATGTGTTCTTCTTTATTTATCTACGTCTTTATTTAATTTAATCTTGATTTGACGACTAATGTTAATGTTATTATTATTATTATTATTTTCAAGTTTTGGTACCAAAAGTAGAAGATCATATAAATGCTGCAAAGAGGCTCCATGCTGTGTACAAGTTTCTTAAGGTTTTTTATTCCAGTTGTCTCTCTTCCCACCCCCCCACCCCATAATTATATATAGGGATTTATAGTTAAATAGCATTTTTTTTAAAAAGTATTTTAATAAATGATCAAAAATTTTAAAAATTAGTTAAAATGCTTTTTTCCCCCCCTAAAATGTTAATCAATTATCTTAAATGGTCAATCAGTGATTGATCGCAGGATAATTAATTAGTGATTGACTTACGGTCAATCATTGATTAACCATAACATAAATCATTAAATTTTAGAGTCAATCATTGTCGACCATGAGTCAATCACCAAATTTAATAGTGAATCAGTGATTGACTGACCATTAGTTAATCAGTGATTGATCAAATATGAAAAATGACAATCATTTTCCTAAAAAAAAAAAAAGAAAAAATTGGGTCATCTATTAGATTAAGTGACTAAAAAATGTCACCCAGCCTAATATTCCATTTATAGTTAAATAGCCTTTTTTAAAGAAGTTTTTTAATAAATGACCGAAATTTTTAAAAATTAATTAAAAGACCGTTTTTTCTAAAATGATTAATCAATTTTCTTAAATGGTTAATCAATAATTAATTGTCAATCACTGATTAACCATAGTCTAAATCACTAAATTTTATAGTCAATCATTAATTGAGTATTAGTCAATCACCAATTTTCATAATCAATTATTGATTGACCAAATCTGAAAAATGACAAACGGTCGTTTTCCTAAATTAAAAAAAAAAAAAAAAAAAAGTTAGGCTATCTATTAAATTTGGTGATTAAAAAAGGTCACCCAGTCTAATTTTCCTTACACACACACATATATATATATATATATATATATATCCATACAAGTTAATCTGTATTGATCCAATTTGATCAGACCAGCCCTCGTCCCTCCGTTCGCTTGTAGAGTGACATATCCCATACCTCTCACTCCTCAAATAGTGAACATATAGAGCAAAACTTGGCATTAAAAAGCTCAACATGAAAGAAGTACTAATCATTAGCTTATAATCATCAAATATGGAGTTTTGGTGGGTGGTTGTAGAGATGAGAATTCTTTTTTTAAAATTATAATTATTATTTTAAATTTTTTTTTTTTAGGATGCAGAGCTCAAGCTTAAAAGGGTTCTGGGTGCAGTGAATTGCGGAAGTAGCTGGATTATATCTGTGGAGGCCTCAAACAAGTGTTTCTACCTAGTCGAAGTGGAGACTCCCTGGTTGCTGGGTAAGGAGTCGTTGGATCAACTTGTGTGCCAAGCCAAGCGTTGCAGGAAGAAAGATTTAGTAGGTGTTAATCCTGCACATGTGTGTGATTAAGAAAAAAAACCGCTGTATAATATATATATATATATATATGTGTGTGTGTGTGTGTGTACTGCAGTTGATAAAGTTACTACTGAGATACTTATAGTATATATGTTTTATAATGTCTTATGTAGTTTGTGTGATAGTGTGATGTCCTACTACAGATCGAGTCGTTTAAAACCGTATGTTAATGTTTGTGTGATAGCTAAGCTACTGAGATGCTTACAATATTATATATGTTTTATATCTTATGTAGTTAGCCTACTACCGATATGCTTACATTAAATTGCGTTTTTATTTATCAAAATGGGTTTGTTTGGTCTTGAGTTCTGGATCTTTTCTCTCTCTTGCATGCTTTGTCCCTAGTTCATGAATTTGTTCATTCATGCCTAACTATAAATTGCTTAAAATTAAAGCAGAACCAAATTGTGCTTGATGATGCTGCGGTCTCTTGTGACGTCTCGATTTTGGGCGATGCCTCGATCTCATTTGATGACTTTCAAGGAAAAACCACGTGATGAACAATCCCGCCATGTAGTTTCTTCTTCCTTCCTGGGAAAAGGAGAGCAAAATATTCGGACAGTGAAACCACCTGAATATCAAACATGTCGGTTTGTTCTGGAGGGCAAATGAGCCTCCGATGTTTATGTCGCTGTATTCTGAGTCAAAACAATCGTCTCCTAACATTAATTTTGTTTCTTTACTTCAGCGAGGTAATTGCGTTCTTCTTCTTTATTTATCTACTATATCTTTATTTTATTTTATTTTATCTTGATTTGATAACTAATGTTAGTCTCAAATTTTTTGTTCTTTTTCAAGTTTTTGGACCAAGAGCTTATGTAGAAAGGCTCCATGCTGTAGTCAGGTTTCTTAAGGTGGTTTTTATTTTATTATTATTATTATTTTTTTAATTTATTCATCCTACTACTGTTGTCTCTGCAACCACCCCACCATACACACACACACGCACATATGTGTGTATATATATATATAGGTACCTACATATTTCTCTATCCATACAAGCTAATCTCGATTGATACAATTGATCAGTCTTCCCTGGTCCCTCCTCTCGTTGTGGAGGGACATTTCCCTTACCTATCACTCCTCAAATAGTAAAAATAGCAAAACTTGGTATTAAAAAGCTCAACACGAAAAAGGTAAATTTTTTTGGCTTTTAATCATCAAATAAATTGAAGTTTTGGTGCGTGGTTTTAGAGATGAGATTTTTTTTTAATGATTATTATGATTTTTTTTTTTTTTTTTTTTTTAAGATTTAGTACTATATGTGTGATAGCTAAGTTACCGATGCCTAAATTATATATGTTTTATATCTTATGTAGTTTGTGGGGGTGGTAGCCTAGCTACTACCGAGATGATTACGTTAAATTATGTTATTAGTTTTGTGTGTTTTATTTATCTATTTGTTTGCAGTGTTTTTATTTATTTTTATGTATGTTTAGAGAGAGGCTAATATGTATTGATTGGAACAGTTGAGATTTTGTTATTGTAGTATTTTGAAATGGGTTTATTTGTGTTAATGGATTTAGTTTGTTTGGAGGATAATTTTGATCTTTGTGGCCTTAACTTTGTCGCTTGTTACTTCAAAATGCATCATTTCATCCTCTCAAATTTTGTTAACCTCTTTCAATCGAGTTTCTTTTGTTTTTGTGTTTTTGTGCATGGAATATTGTTAGAGAGCATTAATAGAAGGTGGCAAGTGGGTCCTATAATTCTATTAGTGTGATGTTTTACATGATAAGCTTTAAAGCATGACCTTCTATTAATACTTCATGACAAAATTAAAGCATTATCACGTAAAACATCACACTAATGTTGAAAAATCAATTTTTAAGCATCTTTACTTAAAGCATCACACTTGTGACTTCAAAAATAAAAGTAAAGATGCCCTGAAAACGCAGCCTATTCATTGCCAAATTTATTTTTTCACCTATGCATTTTTAATTTGCATAAAAGAGAAAGAGAAAGGTAAAGTGAAAAATCATCATATTCCTATTAAATCATAAGTTTACTTAAAACATGAAAATAGAAATTTAGTAGGGCTCACACAATACAAGGAATGAAAATTGAAATGTTAATCCTTGTATCCCCTCAGTATTGATTACTTATCAAAAGAATAATAAATATCAAATTTACTTATAAATTCTTAATAAGTTTATGTATGATAATATTTTCTTTTATTACGTAGAAAGATACATAAATTTATGGTTTGTTAAAGGAAAACTCATTTTCCTCTCCCATCCAAAAGTCTCTCACCTTGGTGGTGGGTTGAGGGAAGACCATGTTCCTTTTATTTGTTTTATTTATTTATTACAACGAGTCACGGTTCATTTTCAAAGTTCAAACCTTTCACTGAAAATCCCAAACGACATATTGCTTATAAGTAGAGGTCAAGTTTTCGACAACACAACGACATGTCATTTATTTACCTTGAACGTTCAAATCAAGGGATGATAAAGGCATATAGTCTTTGCTCTTTATTGTCAAATAACTTGTGGGTATTTCTTTTCTCCACGTTTAGAACGTATTGTTATATAATAAAGCAAATTAATGAAATCTAATCCTAAACCTTTTTTTTTTTTTTTTTAGGGAAATCCTAAACCATTTTTAAATACACTTTTTCGGCAATTTTCAGCTTAAATGTCATTGATGTAAGTTTTGGTAGGATAGCTTCTAACTCGTTGGATTGAGAAATCATTGCACAAACGAGATAGTCCTTAAATCGACGGTTAAAATTATATAAACGTGATGATCGGAATACTTTGAATATAATATATGTGTATATGATCTTTAGAAAATTTAAGTTAATTAACTAGTCATAAAAGACATATGAAAGAGGCATATTCTTTTTCGAAAATCATCTTTTTATTAACGATGGTGTTTTAATACCGACGGTACGCTGCAAGCATTTTTCTAAATTTGGTGCAAATTAATTCAACGTACTCATGTCCAGGTGCAAAGTAAGCTACTCCACGTGTGACCCTTTTTCTACCAAATATAAGTGTATAGCTCGATTTGGCACCTAGAAAGACAAACAATATAAACAAAAACTATCTACTGAAAATTTCTTCAAAATCCCTTTTAAAAAAAAAAAAAAAAAAAAAAAACCCCTTCTTTGGAGACCAAGTGACAGTCAGTTTTTAACTAGTTTTCTCCTAATCAAAAAAAAAAAAAAAAAAAAAAAAATTATGTTCTTTAATTCATCTTTGACTTTTCCCTTTTACTGGGAAATACTAATTGAGATCTTCATAATCTTATTGCAGACATCTTTATCTATTTTTTAGTTGATTTTTTTTTCCTAATTGTGAAATTCTCAGACAAACTAATTATTAATTTATTATAAAATGAGAAGAATATCTTTATATCTATTATTTTGGACATTCTTTAAAAAATTCTTTCGTAAAAAAAAAAAAAAATCTGGACCCTTATATTTGGATATTTATGTAATTAATCCCACCTTAAATAAATTCGGCCCTAAAAAGACTGCCCATATTTAAAGACATTTTAGATATTTCTTACAAAAGAATCTTCTCTCTCCTCCCGACGCCACACATTCTTTTCCACTTGAAATGACGAAAACACCCCCCCAAACTCCCAAAAGATTCGACTGTGACCACATGTCCGCGTTACACTAAACGACAAACAACCGAAGGAAAAAAAATCCCGTGGTCACCAATTAACGACCGAGTGGACTCACTTCACTCTTTAAAAAACCATACGACTCATTCCGAGTCACACTCACTTCTCTGCAACTCCAATGGCGACCACCTGCAACTGCAAGCCTTCGAAGTTCAACTTCGGAGTTCTCTCTCCCCAATTCACCCCCATTCGAAATCCTAGCAATGCCCCGCACCTCTCCGTTCCAGGTCGCCGTCGCCGCCGCGGCCGCAGCAACTGCCTGGCATTCTCCTCGGAATGGAACCACTCCGCCACTCACTACTCTCCGAACGAGGTGAAGAGGAAGGAGTTGAAGAAGACGCAGAGGAATCGAGAAGCCGAAGAAGAAGAAGAAGAAGAAGAAGGTGAAGCTGACGAGGAGAGAAAGGTGCATTGCGAAGTGGAGGTGGTTTCATGGAGGGAGCGCAGAATCAGAGCCGAGACTTTCGTCCATGCCGATGTCGAATCCATCTGGAATTCGCTCACCGATTACGAGCGTTTAGCCGATTTCGTTCCTAATCTTGTCTCCAGGTAGTAATTCTTCTCGATTATATACATATATATATATATATATATGTTTGTATATGTCTCTGTGTGTGTATTGTCCTTATTATATCTCATTAATTTGATTGACTTTGTTTTTATATCATTATTTGATTAAAGTTCTAAACTTGATAATTATAATAGTATGGATTTGTGACAGGATTTACGTACTTTTGTTTGTTTAATTATTTGTTTTATGTATCTATTTTGAAAAAAAGGTTCTTGAGTTGATTTTTTTTTTTTTTTTTTTTTTTTTTTTTTTTGTGCTGGTGTGTTGGATTTTTGTTCTTGAATTGGCAGTGGGAGAATTCCGTGCCCATATCCGGGGCGAATATGGTTGGAACAGAGAGGATTTCAAAGGGCACTCTACTGGCATATCGAAGCTCGGGTTGTTTTGGACCTTCAAGAGTTTATCAATTCTGTAATCATCTAAATCCTCAGAAGTTTTTGCTTACCATTTGGTAAACTTGCGGATAGAAAACAGGATCCACCTTTTACTCGAGTCGTTTTGATGACATGTTTTTGTATGGTCTCATTTGAAACTAAAGCTTGAAAGCATTATTTTTCAGTTTTCTGAAACTACTTGCATTTTCTGTTTACTTTGTTGTTGTTATTTTTGTTTATTTTGTTTTGATCACTTGCGAGTTTTGTTCATGGCTGTTGTTTCCATTTCTAGGATTATGATCGTGAACTCCAATTCTCGATGGTCGACGGAGACTTCAAGAAGTTCGAGGGCAAATGGTCTGTAAAATGTGGGACGAGGTCAGATCAGATTCTTTTTTTAAATTTAACACCACATTCTGTGAAGTTCTGCCTTTTTGCATACACTGGCTCTCAAGGCTAGAGAAGATTGATTTTGGAGGATAACTAGTGAATATAATATGTATGGTCTTTGTCCTGATCGATTTGCAATTTGGATATGATAGCAATGACTTGTAACTAAACCAGCTCATTTGATATTATCAAGGTTTACCTTTTAAGCGTTAAAATATAAGATTTAATAATTCGTCTCATTAAGAAAGATCTTGACGTCAGGCTGTTACTTTGGTGAGGTTGTTTGACCCTTTAGACAGTGAAGGATGTCATATATACGATGAAAAGGTTTTAGTGGTCAAATATCTCTGCATCAAGAAGGGTATTGCCGGTTGGTGCTAAAAATTTTGGAGTGTCAGATGACACCTTTACAACAAAATTCATATAAATCTTTGAAGAATGTATATTTCATCATTCAGCTCCGCACATAGATATTCCTATTTCAGACCTGGACAAGGGACGTGGTGTACTTGAAGGCCAGTTACTCAAATACATTCCATTTGAAGTTTTCCCATTTTGTTATAAATATACATTACGTTCATATCTGAATAGTTGCGTATCATTAGCTTGTTGAAACCATAGTGTGGTTGTTTTCTTGCTTTGATTGTTGCAGATCATCCTCATCCATTTTATCTTACGAAGTTAGTGTGATACCAAGATTCAACTTTCCTGCCATTTTCTTGGAAAGAATTATTAGATCGGATCTTCCTGTTAATCTTCGAGCATTGGCTTGTAGAGCTGAAAGAAATTTTGGTGGGAATCATGACATAGCATTCACTCAAAATTCCTTGGATAGAAATTCCGTGGCAGTTAGTAGGTCATTTGAAATGGATGGTGATGTTGCTTTGAATGGAAAGGATAATCTATCACCTACGGAGTTCAAAAATGGTTTTTCGGTCTCTAATTTTTCGGTCTCTAATTTTGTTCCCTTGACCCCGTCTATTGGCAAGTCAAATTGTAAATCAGGCATACTTGGAAAAACATGCAGTCTTGATAGGCATCGCATGGTGGATGAGGTTCACCTTCGTAGATTTGATGGTCTATTGGTAACTTTCAGACACCAAACTATTCTTACCTCCCCTTTTTATTTCCCAGGGAAGCCACTTTTATTTTCATGCCATTGATAATATGGTTTTGCATGAAGGAAAATGGAGGCGTTCATCGATTTGTTGTAGCTAGCATAACAGTGAAAGCTCCAGTTCATGAAGTATGGAATGTTTTGACTGATTATGAAAGTCTTCCAGAGTAAGTGATATCTTTTTATTTTTGATAAATTTCTGTCTGTAGCTCTACCCTTGAGCATTTCAAACTGACTCCTTGCTGCTTCTTTCTATAGTTCTATTCCACATACATTCACAAAGCATGATTTCCCGCCTTGGTTATATAGGATGTGAAGTAAGAACACAACATAAAATCAGGAGATTTAAGAATTGAAAAAATTAATAATCTAGAAAACATAAAACCAGTGCTAGTAAGCCAAATGTGCTAGCAAGAGTTTTCGAAGTTATATCATCAATTACTCCCTCCACCTTTTGCAAATGCAAAGGGGCTTGAATATGTTTGTTCAGTTCCCTCTTTTATTTTTATCCTCCTAATTTGTTTATTCATGAAACTAATTACAGGATAGTTCCAAATTTGGCAATTAGTAGGATATTATCGAGAGAAAACAACAAAGTTCGCATTCTTCAGGTATTAACAAGATCCTCTACAACTTTAAATGCAATCCCCCATTTTAAATTTTGTGACTTCTATGTGCATGTGGTTCTGCTCCAGCTTGTTGGGGTACACAAGGCTTTGGTCTCAAAATTTTCTTTCCGGACCAATTTATTTTTTATTAGTCTTAACGATCTCTACATTTTTAAATTGCTGAATTAACTTTTCTTCTCATAAAATTACATGCAGGAAGGATGCAAGGGCCTTCTTTACATGGTACTTCATGCGCGTGTTGTCTTGGACTTGTGTGAGCGTCATGAACAAGAGATCAGTTTTGAGCAGGTTGAAGGTGACTTCGATTCTTTTGAAGGCAAATGGCTTCTAGAGCAGCTAGGGAATCATCACACCCTGTTAAAATACACTGTTGAGTCAAAAATGCGCAAGGACACATTTCTCTCTGAAGTTATTATGGAAGAGGTTAGTATAACTCTATTGTTGGTTCTAATTTCTTTTGTATGCTGTGTTATACGTTTGACGACAATCATCATATGTTATGCGTCACTTCTGGAGAAAATTCAATGTGAAAACCTCACACACTTTTTTTTTTTTTCCCCAAAATCCTGAGCATCTGGGCAAAAAAAATATTATCTATACGTTTTCCGTATGCAAGTAATTTCTTAGTTTCCTAGGGAATTTTATCTATAACTTGTTCATTGGTTATCGTAAACCTATCATTTACTGTAAAGGCCAACTGTTTGTTTTTTGAGTAATTGCATAATAAATTATCCCAAGCATGAAAATTGCTAGTAATGAACTTGTGATGTTCTAGGTTATATATGAAGATCTTCCTTCAAATTTGTGTGCCATTCGTGACTACGTAGAGAAGAGGGAAGTGGATCACTCTTCAGCACAATGTGAACAGAGGATATATATGGAAGAACACACCACTTCATCTGATATTGACAGTGATGATGATTATGAAGTTTCTGATTCCACTAGCCAAAGTTCATCAAGACAAAGACCAAGGGTCCTAGGCCTGCAGAGGGATATCGAAATTCTTAAAGCTGAACTATTAAAATTCATTTCGGAACATGGACAGGAAGGATTCATGCCCATGCGTAAGCAACTTCGTTTACATGGACGAGTAGATATTGAGAAGGCAATTACACGAATGGGTGGATTTAGAAGGATAGCATCAGTAATGAACCTTTCTCTTGCTTATAAACAGCGTAAACCAAAGGGTTACTGGGACAACCTTGAAAATTTGCAGGAAGAGGTAAGACATAAAGCTTTGATTTGTAGGTTCTTGGTAGTTCAATCCTGTACTTTTCATGCTGTTTCACTTGTGTTTTAGTCAAGAACATGATGAACATTATTTAAATGACATAAAATGTTAGCCTTTCCTCAATGGACGCTTGAACGTTGCAAATTATTCACGAGGTTGCTTAGCAAAAATGAAAAAAAAAAAAAAAAAAATCTTGAAAATGTGGTTTTCCATCCATTTTTCTAGATTATGTAAATGAGAAATCCCCATTTCGTTTTGTTTCCCTGAAAGGAGTTCCTTTACATGGTACAGATAAGTCGGTTTCAAAGGAGCTGGGGTATGGATCCATCATTTATGCCCAGTAGAAAGACATTTGAGCGTGCTGGTAGGTCAAAATACACATCTTTTCCCATTTGACATCTAATTGAGTGCTTTGTATGTTTCCTTCTGCACTGATTGTAAAGGCTCAAGTTTTGGATTCAAATGCTACATGTCGATAAATAACGACATAAGAGCGAAAAAGAAATTTAGGCCGATCAAATATACCGACTATATGTTGGCAAGTATTCTTGTACCTGACAATTCCTAACTAATATACCGTCTGTATCGTGGAACTTGGGTACAGGTCGCTACGACATTGCTCGGGCGCTGGAAAAATGGGGAGGGCTCCATGAAGTTTCTCGACTGCTGGCACTGAAGGTGAGGCATCCCAATAGGCAGACAAACCTTGCAAGAGAGAAGAAAGCTGACGATACAGTTTCACAAACTCCTGCAAAGGACCACAACCAAACACGCTCTAGTCCCTATATATCTCAAGATACACAAAAATGGCTCTCAAAACTTGAGCATTTGGATATTAATTGGGTTGAATAAATAACTTCTTATTCACTTCTCTGTATATCTGTCATTGCCAACCATGTTATCCTCATTGTCCCTCGGGGTATATATAATATAACCTGGTCTTGATGTAGCTGATCAATGGCAAAGGGGTGCAAAATGAGCTTAATCTTTGCAACCTTTCAATCTTGTGATTAAAACAAAAACAAAAAACAAAAAACAAAAAAACTGGAGGGTAATCAATAGATGTTAACATCATATTGATTGTACATTTTAGTGTTGTATAAATACCAGATCAATACTAGGGACGTAGTAAAGTGCTGCCCCACTAGAATTTTTTCCCTTTACTTTTACCTAAAAATTTTTATGGTTTTTCGAATTTGTCCTCATTCAAAATTAAAGATCTTCATTTATCCTCCCCTAGAACTTTACCCTTCAGTTTGAGTATTTAGCACTAATGTCTCCAAAACTTATCATCTTTTGACTATTTATCTTCCGAACTTTTAATTTTGATAATTTATTTCCTAAATTTGTTAAATTGTTATAATAGTTGTTATTATTTTTTAAATGTATATGCCTTACTGATAATTATCTCTGTCTTTGAAAAAAAATTAAAAAAATAAAAAAAAAGAAAGAAAGAAAAGAAAATAGGGAAGCTATGCTTAACAACATAACATTGACCTAGACAGGTAAATGAGTGTTTGATAAAAAATAAAAAATAAAAAATACGTTAAGACTATGTAGTTTATATTTTCGACGTTAAACCACAATAATATGAAAAAATATTTTATTCCAATTTCTGCGTAATAGAAGAGAAGTAATCATTCAATTTGGTTTCTCTCTTCTGCAGAAACATCAAAGATGATTCCACCCAAAAGATTTCTTGCAAACTCCCTCAACTGTTAGTGGAAACGCTGTTTTGCATCTCAAAGTACATCATTCATCACTCAAACATGGTAATAGGCCCGGGAAAAGAATCCAATTTTCTGATTCTGACACTGAAAGCAAACAAGAGAAAAATAAAAATAAAAAAAATAAAAAGGAGACCCCAAATATTAAACTTGGATATAAGTTAAAAAGGGTAAGTTTATCAAACCGTAAAGAAATAAAATAGAAAAGAGAATGAGATTGGAAAGAAAACAAATCAATAAGTTTGTTTTCAATCTATTTTTTTAATGCTGACCAAGACAAGTGACCCAAACTTGTATAATTCTTATATGAAAGTATATAAATGTAATCTAAAAAGCTGCAAGTGATCCCCCAATCATTAGACATAAATTTATAATTGAAACAACATAACAATCTAACTTGCATATATCTTCAAGAAAAAGTAAAATCCAGATATGAAATTAGGCAAATATGCATACCTATATGTTCAAAGAAGATGAAGGATATCAAGATGAACGCCAATAGACAAGTGGACTTGTGAATCCTAACCATTTTCACGTAACACACTTTTGTTAAATGGAATCTGGTCCTCTAGTAGTTATATACATATGCATATATAGTCTGTTATTTGAGGTAACTAAAATTAGTTCATCACAATTATCCAATCAATCACCAAAATTGACTATAATTTTTTCACTTTTTTCTTTTAGAATCCAAAGCTTAATATCATAATAATTACTTTTAATTAAACCCTTCAGTTCATCGAACCAACTAGATTAAGTTGCCGCACGTTCAGATTTAACACAATGATAAAACAAGGACTTCATTGTTCTTAGTTTATCCCTTTGACTTGTTCTTTTAGGACTATGACGAATTAAAATTAGATTTATGATAAAGGAAACAATAATATTTATAAAGGATATTATTAAACAAGAGTAGTACTAGAAATACTAACTTTAATATCAATTTTTGAGTACAATTCACATGATAATAAGCTATCAGTTTTTGTTAGTAATTTTAATCAATTATTGTGACAACACTTACTAATAAATGAATGATAGCTTACATGAACATAAGTTGTTGTTAAAAAATTAGAGATTAAAATTATTGTTCTTGATATTTTTCTATTATACAAAATTTTCATTGAAAAATCCTAGTTCTCCAATTATGTCAACAAAAGTCAACAAAAATCTTATAATCTACAAATTACTTGTATTGTTTGATCATATGAAAGTGAAAAGCTCATTGTTAATTTACTTAATACATTTCTTGTGTGTGAAATTGGTCGTGAAATTCCATTTTACATTCATGTAAAAGGCACAACTGAATTTGTCACTCAAATAATACTTGATCTCCACTTTAATAAGCAAGTTTAAGGGACTTTTCAACTCCAAAATTTATAATTAAAAGCCTGTCAATTTCTCCAACACATGGGACTTAGGGCATCTTACTTTCAAACGTCTTCCCAATGATCCCAACCTTGAAAAATATGTTTACATATATATATATATATATATATATATATATATCTAGGCGTGCACAAAAATATTCGTAACCCGCCTATCTACCTGCTCCGCCCCGCTATAGGCGGGATTTTACAAAACCGCTCTTCAAACAAACAGGACGGTTTCAATCCACCATCTTTAACTGGCAGTTGCGGTTTGAAGCTTAAGACCGTGGTTTGAAACTGTCATGCCCGCCTAAAAGTTTTATACGTAGTTTAATATATATATATATATATATATATATACACACAATATTTTCAATTTAAAATATTAAATAACATAAAATTCAAAAGTCTCAAAATGTGGTTTGAGTTTCTAAAACACCACTGACTTTTCATATTTACTAATTTTTGGAATCCTTTCCAATTCTCATTAATTATCAAATCAATTATAATCTTTCATCTTCATTATTCTCAATTTACACTCTTGTGTTTACCAAATGCCAACCTTATTTCCTCCTCTACTCCATATTTGTTCTAACTTTGGAATATGGATGTTTCTTTAATAAATTTTGGACTTTTAGATGTTGGATTATGTACGGATTGCACCTTTAAATTATATGATGATCTTAGAGTTAAGTTTTTGCATTGACATACTTAGCTCAAATTGTGTTTACAATGATATTTTATCAACAAGTACAAATATCAAACTAGCCAATATACCGCTCAAGCTGCCCATTAAAAAAAACCGCTAAAACAGCTTAAACTGTGGGCAATTATAGTTTTGACATTTCATAAACCGTCAAGAAACAAAACCATCTAAACTGCCCAAATCGCTCGTTGTGCACCCCTATATATATCCGTCCCTTTATGCAATACGAGAGTTGTCCTACGTTGCGGACCAGTAGTTCATCCCAACAAAATCCATACATCGCTCACAATTTCAGTATTTTAATGCCTAAAATGTCATATTTATTTGAGACTTTAAATAGCTCACGCCCAAGGGCAATTTTCTAACTTCTTTCTCTCTTACAATGGACATACGGAGTAAAATCCTTAGGCACATCCAAAAAAAAAAAAGAGAAAAATTGTTTTATGTTGTTACAGACTATGGCCTCGTTTGGGGACACCTTTGGAAATATAGCTAGCTTTTAGTTTGTTGGTTGGAGATGAAATTTTTAAGTTGAAATTGATTAACTTTTCAAAAACTAGTTATAAATTTTGTTGATTTTTTAGAAAAAGACAAAAATTGAGAGAAAAAAAAGTACAATTTAGTTTGAGTTAAATTTAAATGTCAAACTTAAATGCCAAATAAAGTTATAGTTTCCAAAAGTTTTTTTGTCATTTTCTTCCAATTTTACTGTTTATTTTTCCAAACATTTAAAAAAAAAACTCAAACTTTAAAAGTTCATAACTTTATCATTTTAAGTTGAAATGAGATTATTTTTTTTTTCAAATTGTATAGAACTTTGAGAGGAACGAAACAAGATCCATAATGTTAATTTTTTTCTGAACACATATTAAGTTTTTATATTTTTTCACTCCAAACAGTTTATTTTCATCAAATGTACATTTCTAAAACTGAAATCATCTTCAACCTCCAAAACACCGTCTTCAAACATATCCCCGATACATTCTCTTTGGCATTACAAAGGGGCATAGGACTAACTGGCTAGAGGTGTACTAATTCTTTTAGTCAATTAAGCAATGGAGATCTAGAAGCTCAACGTAAGACATATCTACTTCCGATGCCGAAGAACTAAATTTTTATGGTAAGATGAAAAGTAAACCAAGAGAATCTCGAATCTCTAATCGACCTTCAGGATACCTTTCTTTGCCCCTCTCCATTTAAATGCATAAGTTTCAGAACTTGGATTTAATCATTGATTTGCTAAGCTGTTGAAGCTCTTCGATCTCATAGAGTACTCCTTTACAAGTTTAGAAAAGAAGGAATCCTCTCTCTCGAGTAGTCTCGCCGGCGTGTCATACTCTGCGATCCTTCCTGTTGCACACAAAAAACTTTTATATCAAAACCTCATCAAACAACTCTACTAGTCCCAACTTGTTAATACCAAGTGACGTGACGTGACATGTAAGTTGTCATTCATTTATTAGTACGTAATTGGTATCAAAACAATCGTATCATGTTTTCTTGACTTACCATCGCTGAGGACCAAAACAAGATCACTGTTTACAACGGTGTGGATTCTGTGAGCTATTGTGACTACCGTCCGATCTCTGAACTCTTCACTAATGATTTTCTGTATCACTCCGTCGGTCGCTGTATCCACCGACGCTGTTGCTTCATCCAATATAAGAATAGTGCTCTTCTTTAGCAAGGCTCTTCCCAAACAAAACAATTGTCTTTGTCCCACACTCCAATTTTCTCCATTTTCCACCACTGTTAAAAAAGTGTAAATTTGCATCAATATAGCTATTCATATATACTATACGTATGATGGAATAATAAAATCTTAGGGTATAAAACTGACCTGTGGCATCCAGTTTCTTCTCCTTTGCATGGACAAGAGAAGCTAGCTGACATTTTTCTAGAGCCTTAAAAATCAAAGATAATAAACAAATCAGTTGAAAGTTCACAAAATTGTTGTTTTCCTGTTACAATATATTAATAAGTGAAGGATTACCTCCCATGCCTCGGAGTCGGAATATTGCTCTAGTGGATCGAGGTTTCCTCTGACGGTTCCTTCGAACATTGTTGGATCCTGTGGAATGATACTAAGCCTGGATCTCAAGTCATGGAGACCAATATTGCAAATATCCACACCATCAATTATAATGCTTCCTTCTCTGGGTTCTACAATCCTGAAAATGGCTTGTATGAGTGTCGATTTCCCGCTTCCTGTCCTTCCCACAACTCCTATTTTCTTCTTCCCAGGAAATGTGCAGCTGATGTTCTTCAGGACAGATGGGAGATGTTCCGCGTATCGAATCTACATTTCAGTCGATCGAACAAAAATATCACCGTTTGTTAAGACACAAGAATTGCAGCCATAAGCCCTTTGTTATGTTGATGTACCATAACTAATGCCTAAAAAACCATTGCACGACACGACCCGTTTGACTGATCGTATCTTAGGGAACCTCATTCGATTGATGCTAGCATAAAATCAGAGAGGCTTACCTGCAAATTATTAAAAATAATTGCTCCAACATCTGGCCAGTTGTTTGGTGGTTTGGAATCTTCGATCATTAGAGGTGCTTCACTCGGAATCTTTGAGTACTGAATAATTCTTTCAACAGAAATCATCTTATTTTCTGCATTGCATATGTTCCATATAACCGAAGCTTGCAAAACGTTCAGATTTATTCCATAAGTTACTGCCAACCCTGCTATGCCTGTAAAGAATCAAACCCGACTTAGTTAGCGCTTCCTTCATGATTCGTTTTTATATTAGAAGTAAAGCACATGAATCAGTCTGAATACTAATTTGGTGATACTCACTAGGATTGATAATTCCTTCAGGTAGAGTTACGAGCAAAACCAATGAGGCGGCAAAAACAAAGTTAGACAGTAAATTTAGTCTGAAAGAAAGCCACTCCATTGCTGCTACATTGTGAAACCATGGTGTTGAGTGTTTGTCAATAAGACCAAGATTTGCGTTAGTAAAACGGCCTTCTTGTTCAAAAGCACGAATCGTTGATACACCCGCTAATGATTCTGCAAAGTGATGGAGGATTGGAGTTCTCTGTATTCCTTCTAACCGCGCCAGTTCTCGAGCTGTTGGTATGTAATACCGCTGAAGGAATGACCATCAACTATTTAGTTGTTACCAATAACATGACCAAAACCATCTACTAAGAGAAAGAAATGAAAATAGAGCTACACAAGCATCTCATCAAAACGACTACAACAAATCTGATCAAAAAATTTATCAAAGCTTTCGTAATCTACTCATAATTGTTGTTGCATAAGGGACATGGATTGTTCAATTGATAGACAAACTGAAGTTCGCAATTCAAATAGGACTAATTTTTCATGTACAAATGAAAAGGTGAAAAAAGAAAAAGAAAAAGGAAAAAAAACTTCTTACTTGGTACCATACGCATACTGCGGTTACTGGAATAAAGATCACAAACACTTCCCATGCTACTTGTGACATTACTG
The DNA here is from genome assembly GCA_008635985.1 of Ficus erecta. Taxonomy (NCBI): domain Eukaryota; kingdom Viridiplantae; phylum Streptophyta; class Magnoliopsida; order Rosales; family Moraceae; genus Ficus; species Ficus erecta. Next base: position 1,943,730 of record BKCH01000009.1, read on the forward strand.
CAATAGTCCCTAAAATCTGTATTATTGAGAATGCACACCAACCTAGTTTCTGTGGCATTTCCAAATCTAACACGCTTTGATCGGTAGACGCCTGCAATATAAACAACGATACAGTACAATTATATACATCATTTATATGTAAATTTCTTTTTTTTTTTTAAAAGAAAAGACCAACGAATGATAAATTTACCCGGCTCAAGATTCTTCCTGTTGGAGTTGAATCAAAAAACGACATTGGTGCTCTGAGTACACTATGCAGCATGTTAAGGAAGAGCTTCTCGGCTGTCCAAAGCCCTGCGACTCCTACCAGCATGGCTCGTAACAATACGCAAAGTGATCCACCAGTTGCAAGTAGCGCATAAACTAATAACACGAAGTTTATTCCCCCTTTAGGCTCGATTCCAGGTGTAGTAGGACAAGACCATGCAATCCAATAGTTACTAGCTATCTGTAGTACTTGGAATGATGATTGCGCCAGGATAATGATTGGAACTAGAAGTCCGCCTTTTACAGTCGTCAAATAAGACCAATAAACTTCTTTTCCAATGCTTCCTTTCTCTCGCTCTTCGTCTTGCACCAGCTTTCCCCCTTTCTCTATTATCTCAAGGGAGATATTGTGATCTGACTCGTGACGCGCTTGTAGAAGTACAACACCTGTGGTGGAACCGGTGTTTGATTCGCTGTCGGTTGTTTGGTGTCCCGATCTACTTGTATTTTCGACTGTGAGGATTGATTCGAGTGCTTGGCTATGAGCTCCCACCAAGGCCTCAAATCCTATGTTTTCCTTCATAAGTTCTTCAAATGTTCCGGCCTGTGCAATTTTCCCATTTTGCATCACCTGTAAAAATCATCAGTAGCCATGAGTTTTAATTAATATTAAGCACATACATTAAAAAAGAAAAATCTGTTTGTTGAATGGAAATAAAATTACTTATGAGGTTATGTTTGTCTTACCAGAATAAGATCTGCAGCTGGAAGAAACTCGACTTGGTGTGTGACGAAAAGTATGGTCTTCTGTCTGAGTATTCCCATGAGGCATTCCTAGAAGAAGCATATGAACTTATTTAAGGTCGTGAAACTGCAGTTTGTGGCACAATAATTCTCCAAAATAAAAAATTAATAATAACAATAATAGTTGTAGAGTAAGAAAAAATTCACCTTAAAGAGTTGGGTGCCAGTATGAGCATCAACAGCACTGAAAGGGTCATCGAGTAGATATATATCGGCATCCTGGTAGACGGCACGAGCGATTTGTATCCTTTGCTTTTGACCACCACTCATGTTGATACCTCGTTCTCCGATTTCTGTTAGATCCCCAGCGGAAAACAGCTCGAAATCTTTCATCAAAGCACATGCCTTAACCGTTCTGTCATAGTTGTCACTGTCATACTCGTTCCCGAACAAAATATTCTCTCTAATATTTCCTGTCAGTATCCAAGGAGTCTGAGGAACATAAGCCTTTGTTCCACTGATCTTCACAGTCCCTGATACCTTGTGCATTTCTCCGAGAATGCTCGAGAGCAGGCTAGACTTTCCCGATCCTACAGTCCCGCAAATCGCCACCTTCATTCCCCTATTCACTCTCAAGTTAACTCCATCAAGAGTTGGGGTTCTTGACTCAGGATCCCAGCTGAATTTCCCATTTTGGACCTCAACATCAAACTCGGTCTGACTTTTTGGAACGTTCTGAATGGCTTCTTGCTGAATTTCCTCTTCTTGAAGGAAGGAAGCCACTCTATCCGCTGAAACTTTTCCTTGTGCAATCACATTGAGCAAATCAGGAAGATTGAATATGGGGTCTTGTAACATCCGAAAAGTGGCCAGCGCCGCCAAAACTCTCCCCGCCGTGAGCTCAATCCCCAGCAGAATACACGACCCGAAAGTCACAACAGATATGAATGTAGGTGATCCCCAGAATATGAAAGCTGTGCAAGCCCCTAACCTTATCGATTTCCACATCCCATTGTACTCCAATTTCCTCAAGTCTTCAAGCTTGCGAAGAAACTGCATGTCCCACGCTTGAAGCTTTAGTATTTTCATGTTCCTCAGTACCTCTGAAGTGGCTTTCATCCTGTTATCCTTGTCGTCCATGATCTTCGACTGATATTGCTTCTGAATTCTAGTAATCGGTATGTTCAACGACATCACCAATAAAGTTGCAGCCAATGCGGCCAGAGAGCCTAACTCTAAGTTTGTGTAGAGAATGTAAATTGCTAAGGAAATCTGAATAGGCAACATCCAGATTATGTTTAAGTACCACATGAAGTCTGTGATTCTTTGGATATCTACACTCATATAGTTGATCATCTCCCCGCTAGTGCGGCTTTGGCGGGATCTGCTTGAAAGAACTAACCCCTTTCTGTAAATGTGCGATATCAGAGCGGCTCTAAGGCGAAGGCCTAGTTGGCGAGCCCCGAAAATCCATTGCCTTTGTGTTGTTGTCTCAACCATCTTAGCACCTAAAAATTCTAGTGCAAGAAGATACCCACTTTTCAAGCTTCTAGTTTCTTTCTCACTAAGAAAACTCACAAAGTCGTTAATAAGATATGGACCAACATATGAGGCGCCTGCGCATATCACTGCAAAACACGCATTTATCGCTGCTTTCTTCCAGATAAAGGTGAAAATTGTCCTATAGATGGACGGATTCGTGGTTCCATCTTCTTCTCTGACGCACTTGAGACTCTCATCGAAGGAGCTAGAGAGGAATACAGCGGAGTCTTTGATATCAAGATTCGGGATTTCCTTCTGCTCGAGTGGCTTCTTGAATCCAATGGCAAACAAGGGGTTGAGCCAAGAGAATGTAATGAGTTGGAGAAGACTAGCTTTTCCGTATGGCGATTCCCTCTTGTTTTCCGTATGCTCATCACTTTTACCGTTGAGAAAAGGCTCGGTGAAGCTACTTGAGACAGGTGGAGCTTTGCCAGTTTTCCCTCTTATCGAAATAACAAATAGGCCGGTGGATATAAGTAACTTGAAGAAATCTGCATAATCTCGCAGACCAAGCCCGCCGTGGTTTGTGATTCTTAGATGTGTATCAAGAGCCAGACGAATCACGGACATGATGAAGCTCCAAAGCCACCATGCTCTGAGTAGCCAAGAGAAATTGATGACCTCATTCTTGACAACCTTATAGACTGCAATAGATGATGCTGCCCAAAACACAACTTGCAAAGTCTCCGAGGAAAAGGTGAACACTCTACTCGTGCAATAGGTTGCACTTCCATTAAGATATGTTAGAAACACAGAAATATGAGCCCCCATCAATGCAAGGGAACAGGCCATGCTCAATTTGCAGGTGGTGCTGAAACTGACTCGAACCGAGGATTTCTCTGCGCCTTGATCTGTAAAGTTTGTTCCATGTTTTCGAACTAGGCCAACGCTTTTTGCCACGAACTGAAGTAAGAAGACTCCAAGAAATCCTAGCTGCACAACTATGCTGATCTGCTCTCCTAAACAGGGAAAATATTGTTGTAGCCATGTTGACCGCAACTGAAGAAGCAGAAAGCCTGTCAAATGTTGCAAAAGTACAGATCAAGTTCATGTTTCATACTCGACATTCTAGAGCTTCATATACGCGACTCTTAAAGAAGTACCAACTTTACATAAACTGAAACAATCTTTACAACAAAGGCTGCTTTCTTTTTTTAATCAAGTCCTAATTATGTGACAAAGGCCTTAGACAAAGGCCTAATAAGTGTCCTCAACCTTGAGCCGGCCATGATCAACGTTGAGGTCGGAGTTTTTTCTCTCCAACAATGTCGGATGAGTGATCGGAGCCATGGACCAGGTTATTGACACAATCGAAAATTTATTTAGTAAATGACATTTTCACAAGACTTAGGTAAATTTGTTTTTTACTATTATTCAGTTCAAATATTTTTAAATCATGTCATTTACTTCAATTATTTTATGAAAACTGCTATTTACTTCTTTCTCTGTGAAATATACTAATTTCACTACATTGTATATTTTACATCTAATTTTGACTCAATCCGAATTGGGATAAATAGGACTCGGACAATTATTAAAATTCATAAATAAATCAATTCAAAATAAAAAGAACTCGTAGTGGTGCATCATTTATGTTCCGTCAGAATATTCTAATTTAAAAAAATTTGACAAAAATGGTAAGAAAACACGCAAGTCCGCTCAGACAATGAAGTTAGTAGTGGAAGATGAATTCTTTGTGGCCTGCAAATTGAAGTTGAAGGCTACTTTTCAAGTTGAGTTGATAACTAACGGTGGAGCTATACTTTGCTGACACTTAAACTTTCGAATTTCAAAATATTTTTTCAAATTTAATTTTAATTTTTAATTTTCAAAAACTATAATTATTTTCTTACTTAAAACTCGAAATATATAATAATAATTTACAGTTTAATAAAAAAATATATATTTTTATTGTCCAGATTTTAAAAAAAATATATGGCTCCACGTCAAAATGACGATACTAATTTTTACCTTTTATTTTTGGCAGAGATGAAGGGCCCATTTGGCATTAACACTCAACTCAAATTAAACTGTATTTTTTTTATCATGTTTTTTATCTTTTCTAAAAAAGTTTTTTGTCTTTTCTGAAAAATCAACAAAAATTACTATTCAAACTTAAAAATCTCAACTCAACTCAAACTCAACTTATATACCAAACATCCCGAAAAGTAGAGGGGAAAATAAAAGGCCAAATTGATCTGAACCATTGTGAGCCGTTGAAGGTGACTTTAGAGTTGAGTGGATTATTAGGTAGAGCTAGAGTCTAATGAACAGGATATAAAGTGTACTATCTTATCTCAATGGGGAATTTTAAGACGCGCCAAAACTTTTCAAAAAGTAAGATGCAGAAGAAACGACTCGAGAGAGGAAGTTCAAATAGAAAACATATTTGAGGTATTACTATCCCTACTGATAAAAAAGGAGTCTTATTTATATATTTTATATCATAAAATCCGTATTTTATTAATAAGATGGTGCTTAATCTCAATGATTTCTTTTATCATTGTTTGTTGAAAAAGAGTAGAGCTGCTTAAGTATTTTTCGATAAAAGAAAAAGAAAAAAAAAATTGACATGTCCTACTTCCACCCAACTCCAACATCACAGAATAATTGGTGATGGGTCCCATCTATAGGAGCCACCATCTTGTCTTATATGAAGAAAAAAACCGATCAATAAGTGATCTTGAAAGAAAGAGATTCTACTAAAAAGTTAATATTAGTAAAATTACCTTGGCAGTTACACGAATTAAAAAAAAAAAAAGGAAAGAATTGATGGCTTTATCTATACTTCTAACGCAAAATGAAGAACATAAACTAGCTCCTGTTATTTCATTTATCCCTTTCTACCAAAATTATGCCATTCAAGAAGACTATTTTGTTATGATCATCATTCTAATAATTTTACATCGTCTAAGTCTCTTTATATTTCCTATCTATATTGAGTGAAGAGCTTTGATGGGTCCCACTAATGAGATTCAATTGTTGTGAGCAATGGAGATTAAGCCCGATGGGAATAAATCTAATTTTCATATTTAAATGTGGAAGGTCTAAAACGGCAGCGCCATCAAACCAATGAGATTGGTTAGAAGAAAGAAATAGTACAATATCAATTAACTTGTACTTCACATCGATTCTAAGAAAACAAGTACTTATTCATAGTATAGAAGTCTCTAGTAATTGCTTCACAAAATAGTTCTAGTTTCAAAGTGGAAAAAAAATGAAGTATTTCAAGGAAGAAAGTGACTTTCACTTCTAAAATTCATGTATAATGATAGAAACTAGAAAATAAGATGTTTCTTTAGGTAAAAGTGAATTATCATTTTCGTTTCACTAATGGACCATTGGAATTCGACTATAGACAAAAGAAATAGACGAAACAATGACATCAATATTTAATCTTCTTTTTTTTTTTTTTTTCCTCCTATTCAACAGCAACGCACATTTTTATTCAACGATATTTAGCCTAGGACTAGATAGTCAATCTTAGCATTAAGCCAAACATGAATTTAAACACCCAAAAACACCAGCTGGAAACGCAAAAACACTCGATAAAAGACAATTTAGCACATGACAAACAACAAACAAGAAACATATTCCCTCGAAAAGTCCGATAAAACAGACTCTGGCTACAAAACAAAAACTAAGTTAATTAAGCTTGCAATCTTTGCATAGAGAGAAACCCTAATTAAGAAGACCAAAGAAGAGAAGAGAATTTCAGGCCCACCCATATTGGCCAACAAATAACTACATACAAACACACACACACACACACAAATATATATATATATAATTAATACTGCATTCACTTTTTCACTCAGTAAATTTGTGGCAGTTACTTTGGACCATGACTGACCAACATCAGTACTTCGATTAATCAACATCAGTACTTCGATTAATTAGGGGGGAGAGAGAGAGAGAGAGGTTTTCTTCTTGTTCAAAGAAGAATAAAAGAGCAGAAATACATATATATATTTTTGAAGAAAAAAAAATCAAGGGGTTTGGGAGAATGAGTGTGTGCATGTCCTATTTACGTATGAACATGAAAGGAAAGAAGAACTTACTTGAGGGGCTTTGTAAATCGAACATGTTTGATATTTGATATTTGATATTGGAGAGAGAGAGAGAGAGAGAGAGATTTTCTCTCCTCCCTCAAGTCTTTACCACCTCAGTTCTCTTGCAGTATGTTGTAATTGGCTGAGAGTTCACACTCACATATATTTGTATATGTATACACACACATGACATATATATATATATATGTGTGTGTGTGTGTACGGAAATAGGAGAGAGAGAAAACGAGCTTTTTATATATATTAAGGGGAGTTGGGATCACGTTTCTGCAATTGGGATCGAGAGGGACCTTTTTTTCATTGAATTTTGTGTGTATGTGCGAGGGAGGGAGGGAGGGAGAGAGAGAGAGAGATTAGCAGAGATATCTGTTGGATGGAGTTTTGTTTATATGTCTGCCACAGAAGAGCGGGCCGGGGGAAGGGGGGTTTGGGATTAATTTGGAGAAAGAAAGGTTCTAAGTATTTGTTTTAATTATAGAAATATTTTTTTTAATTGTTTTTGCTTTTGGAGTTTTGTTTATATGCCTGCCACAGAAGAGAGAAGAAGGGGAGGGGGGGGGGGGGGGTTTTTTACTTGTTTTTGCTTTTAATGCCAGGTAATTTTGTTGTTGAAATTCCACTTGTCAATACCTTATTGGTTTGACATGATATATATAACAATAGATTCTTTTTTTTTTTTTGAAATTAATTACAATAGATTCTAACAAGCCTATATCGCATCACTTGTCCATTTGAAATTTGATAATTAACGATTTAGAATTTGAAACGTTTTTTTTTTTTTTTTCTAAATATATATTTTTTTAGCATTGTTTTAGTACTAAAATGCAAGCCCTATTCCTTAAATAAAAAAATAAAAAAAAATAAAAAAAAAAGGGGGGGGGGGGGGGGGGGGGGGGGGGGGGGGGGGGGGGTGGGTGGGTGGAGCGGGAGAGGGGGGAGATTTGTCAAAATAGCATAATACAGGATAGTGTTTTAAAATAATAGCATAATTTAAACTATTGCTACAAAATAGGATAATTAAAACAATTAACCAAAAAAAAAAAAAAACCAAATATGCCCATGACTCACTCCCCATCACGACGGACCCCGAGATTTGGATCGTCTCACTCCCCATGCCAGAAAGTCACAGACTCGAGAATCGCACCGTCGATCGCTCACCTTCGCTCCCCCCCCCCCCCCCCCCCCCCCCCCCCGGTCAGATATGTCGCGTCGTTTGTTGCAAGACTGGATCTCGAACTTACCTTCCCGGAGAAGCTCTGGGAGATGGCGATGGCGAAGGCGAAGCTCTGGAGATTGCGCGATATCTCCGTCTTCATCTTCGTCTCAATCTCCGTCCACGTTGTCTTTTACACCAACTTTTGGCGGCAACGGCCATCGCGGATTTACAATTTTTTAAGGACTTGCTAGTAAATAATTAGATTTACAGTTTTTTTTTTTTTTTTGTTCAAATTGGATTTATTAAATAATCATAAATTGAAAAAACGTAAATAATTGGATTTATTAATTTTTATGTATTATTTTCTTGTAAATAAAGGTGAAAAAGAAAATTTTATTCATTTTAATTTCTACCACTAGTTAAAAAAATTGTAAACAAATAAATCTGTTTTAATTGAAATATAAATATACTATAATTTATAATGTTTTACAAAAACTACTATTTACTTAAATAGTAGTTATGAAATACGCTATATGTATGTTTTCCTAAATATATATATAAATATATCATGCCGTTAAAACTATAATAGATTCTTTTTTATTAGGAAAAAAAAAAACCCTACTAAAACCAGTAAAGCAGATACTATATTTGGTAGGGAGATAACAAAAGAAAGAGACAAAGGAACAAAGGAATAGTTAATTAGTCCATAGAAAGGATAGAAATATGAGGACTTTTTTTTTTTTTTTTTTTTAAACGTAGGACTTTTCTTTTTGCTGTATTTTCCTAAACTTCTGAAAAAATTGCAAAATTATTATTACGTTGTTCATTAACCTATATAAGTTGGTTTTAGTAAAAATAGTAACTTATTACCGGTTTAAGGGGGAGAGACGTTGCTAGTGGGTTACGATCGTGGGTATCCAATTCTCCTCTCTCTTCCCCTCAATACTTGATGATGGCAAAAATGCAAAATTATCACGCCCTATAAACAAATAACTTTTCGGACATCCCCTTTAAATTAACTGAAATTGTGACATATAGGCTATTTTAATTGAAATTTTAAATACAAATAGCAGGTTTTAAATTAGTAAGTAAACTATTTATTTAAATATACTATTAACTTTAAATATTTTAAAACCTACTATTGACTTCTTTAAGGTTTTTTTTTTAATTTATTATTTGCATTCAAAAAAATATATTATTTATAACTTTCTCTCATAAATTAAAATGAATATTTACAAGAAGACCCTCACGTTAAATAACAAAAAAAAAAAAAAAAAAAGGCAACTACAATAATAATAATTAAAAGGCTAAATAGAGTTCAAATAAAAAATTACCTTATTAATAAACTATAATTTTTTACGGGTATGGCTATCAGATAAGAAAAATGCTTGTAACTAGTAAGTATGAGATAGTTAAAATAGATAGAGAATATTTGATAGGATATGAAAAAAAAAGTCTTAATAATAGGATATAATTTTTGACTGTCAGATTTTATCTTCGTTAAATTGTCATACTTTATTTGATTTAATATGATTTTGATTTTGTTCTAACAGAGTTCTCTTGAAAAAAAAAAAAAAAAAAAAGCTACTAACTAAATTGTTATTATCCCCCTTCACTGCAAACCCCTTTTTAAAATTTCTCTTACCAAGTGGACCACTTACATAACAATGCGTCATGTGGCATTTGGCAAAACGCTTTGTCTTTTCTACCATTTTTGTCGATCAAGTATCACGTGATTTATTATGTCCTCAAGTGGATTTCTGGAAAAGAAAGAGAAGAAAGTTCTCAGAAACAACGCTCTATTTAAAAAACTTTGGTTATTTTTATATGTAGCTTTTGACTTTTAAAGTCATTTTTATTTTATTTTCTGAATTTTAAAGTTAACCCAATTTTTTTTCTTTTTTTATTAGAAAGTGAATTAAAAAGATAGAAAAATAAGAATGTTAATTTTTAGTAAATTCAATCTGTTCAGACTTCTACTAAAAACAAATAAAAAAGACCACATGACTATATTAACTCATTTTTTTTCTTCTAATTTTAACTGAAATTTTATTAAAATGAATAAAGTGGAGTACAATTCAAAATTCTAAAGGTAATATAGGAGTTTTTAAAATTTATAAGGTAAATTTAAGAGTGATCCCTGAAATTCAGGGATATGGATTATAATAATCCTAAGAATTTTATATAACCAAGTCACCATATATTACATGAAAGCAAATGGCTACACTATACATTAATGCTTACATGACAAAAAGTATAAACAAAGATATTGCTCAAGTCACTTTTGGGCGTCCTAAAGTTTCAGCTGTTTTATTGCATTTTATTTTATTTTTTCATGTTTGTTGAAGTCAATTTGATGACAATTAGTTGATTTTTCATTATAATAGTAATTCGATTATGAGAGATAAACTTAATCTTGTAAGAATCTCCCAAAAAGAAAGACCATTACAAATATTTTTGAGATCGATAGCTAAGTCTCAATTCTTAGTTATGTGCTTCTTAAGCGACAGAGTAAAACTATTGTTTCATTAAGGATATATAATAAAAAATAAAGTTTTAAAAAGAGTTTTATAAGAATATTCAAAAAAAATTAAAGATAAATGCGGATAAAATTAGAAAAGATAAAATTAAAAAAAATAATACAATAAAATTTAATCAGAATGGAAACCCTTACTCGATCATAGAAGACTTCGTCATGCTCATATTGACATTTATTTGTTAGTATCTATTTAGAGGTAATAATTCGAATGAATTAGTTGTTTTCGTATCAATCCATTATAAAAATTTTCCATTCAAAATAGATCAATTAAAAGTTATTTTTTTTCACTCTATTTGAAAAACTAATATATAAAATTGGTATCTTTTAAGGTGGGAAAAAGAGTGGAGGACAGTGCCCTGAGTTAGCCCTTATGTAGTTCACCCTTGATTTATATTATAGCAGAACTAGTCTTCTAGCATTTTTTTTTTTTTTTTTTTTTTTTTTTTTTGGTGTGAATACTTGTCTACCGCCAAATACTTGTTACGACAAAAAAAAAAAAGTATTTTTTTTGGTAAATAAATCAAATAAAAAAAGCAAATTATTGTCAGAAAGACACTGCTTTTGTAATCGGTATCCAGCCAAGATTCCACTAGCTAGCTAGCTAGTCTATTTTTTTCGGATATAATATTATAAAAATAACAACCACGGATTGTGGGAAGTTGTCGTATAAGTTATGGCAAAAAGAAAAGCAAAAATCTTTTTTGTGCAGTCTTTTTTTATGACGATATCTGCTTTGATCCTTGAAAGCCGCAAGGATGTTGATGCCACTTGTGTTGTGTCACGTCTTTTGTCAGTAGCCAAGTCAAGCCGTGCGTCAAGTCTTTTTATAATGTAAATTCAAATATTAAATCATATTAAAATCATTTTAAAATTATAAGTATATATGCATACAAAATTAATACAATTGGATGAAAGTCTTCATATTTGTAAACAGAATTCCATATCGGTCAAATATTTATTCATACTCTATCTATCAAAAATAAAATGCATTAAAGGAAAAAAAAAAAGTATCTAAATGATTATCTTTTTTCATCTATTGATCAATATAACATAAATTTTCATATCTTGATTAATATAATATAAAATTTAATTTATTTTAGTTTAATTTTGTGTCATATTAGTCTAATGTTACTTTTTATATTAGGTTGGTGTAGTGATTTTTAAATTCATGTCATTTAGGTACTTTCCCCAAGAAAAAAAAGCAAGAAAGGCATGCGATTGAGGTTTTTATGGAAAGTAAGATGTTCGATGAAATAAAATCTCATCTTTGAAGAGACGATAAGGGCTGAGAATTTCGCATCAGTACTTCATAACAATGAATGTGTCGCTTAAGTGAACAAGAAATTCATTAAAGTCGTTCTTAAAAATAATACAACTGATATAACATAAGCATATAAACAAGTATTTAAACTAAGAGAAAAAGGGTATACCAACAACGAATGTTGAATCAAAGAATTTTTTCCTCTCGACTACACTATTTTTCCTCTCGACTACACTAGGTTACCGCGATTTTTTTTTTTTTTTTTTTGGGTTGAACCTGTTAAATATAGGAAAACAGAACCCTAAGCGGAAAATACATGCATGTTTTGAACCATCTTCTGTTGCTTTTATTTTTGTCTTGGGAGAACTTTTTGATAGCTATCAATAGATTATTGTTTTTCTCATGCCATTCGATTCTATTAATTTGTTGAATATTACTTTCTGAGAATCGTGCAAAATAAAATGACTTGTATGCATGCACATACAAAATAAAGACTCGCCAAATATTCTTCTTCAGTTCTTTCAAATCACCTGTCTTAATTCTATCTAATTAAAAGTTTTTTTTTTTTTTTTTTTACATTGCTACAATGACTCATGACCTTCCGAAAATATTAGTTTCAACGACCTAAATCTTCCAAATTAATCTAACTCTTAAAACTTCGAATCTAGAACAAAACCTCATTAAAAAGACCAAAACGACAAAAATAAAGCAAATATTCAACACGAATATTAGTATAGATTCAAGTGGAAGAAAACCACCTTATCTAATCAAGCCCTGAATAGAAATTTATATAACAATATATATATATATATATATATAACAGAGAGAGAAGTAAGAAAAGAAAAAACCTCCAAAAGAGAGAAAAAAGTCCCTGAGGATCATTAGTGGCTGAAGACCAAAATTGAGTATATATAGTTACCAATAGTTTGTTTATATTATCATGAGCCACACAATCATCTGCCAAAACAAATGTTATTGATTTGATATCGGCATGTATCTGAGGACAAAGAAAAAAGAGCCGTATGAGTCAAATCTATCAATATTATCGCTAATACGCTCTTAATAAAATTCATGTTCTTCTGTATCTAAATGTATTTATATCCTAAGATATGTCCCAATTAATCCACGACAACTACTATGGTTTCGGCTTCAAGACCAGAGAACTAGATTGCAATAATAATATTTTCTTGTTGAGAAATCTCAATCAAAAGGGAAAGCCAACTACCCAAAAAAACGTTACGCTACTATATATATAATAGTTCTTATTACATTTGCTTCGTTTTCTTGGCATTCCACATCGAGCAGGTATCAAATAATCTTTAACAAATATTAAGTATAAATCATATTCAATTCCGTTCTTCATCAACTTTTCCGCATAGGAAAAAGAAAAGGTTAGAAAACTTGATATTCAATTATATACGTTCAATCAGAAGATGCTAATTGTATATATTATACATGTTGATAACGACTTCTTTATATATTTATATATACAAAGTCAATAAATATAGAGAATTAAAACGACAACGTGTCACCATCATATACATTACAGCTTTAGCTACCATAAGCATTCATGGGAAATTGTACTGCAAATTTCAAACTACAAATTAAAGTTTCTAAAAAAAAAAAAACAATTCTAAAATTAATTAAACCTGCAATTACACACACACACACATATATAAATACAGATGTGTAAGGTTGCGTGGTAGTCAGTTTCACGTGATTGCAGGTCTACGTCCTATTCATTTTGATATGATCCAGTTAATAATTCCAACCGTCCATTGCGTATTTATACCTCCCCTGGAAGAACTAAATTTGGTCTCTAGTTAAAAATAAGGACAATTAGCAAGTTTGGTGGATGTTATTTGCTTTTTGCTCTTTTTTTTTTATTTTTTTATTTTTAATATGCATGTAGCTGTCCAAGATTAAATAGAGAATTGATGTCATGACAGGATAATTCATGTGAATATCCTTTCGATCAGAAAAATCCAACACACTTCTTCCACCAATGGATCCACACATATTTTACGATTTAAATCAACAACAATTATACAACGGTATTGTCTAAAAAATTCATTTACTATATTCACTCTCATACAATATGTTTGATATTTTTAAATCTTATGATCACGATAAATTGACTTTGTAAAAGCTCAAAGAGTGAGGAAATTGTAAAAATTTCTCTATAATTAAGATATCTATAGACCTTAATCTATATTTGATAAGAAGGAAAGAAAACAAGAGAGAAAGTAAAAATGAATTAAAGTGAAAGAAAACAAGAGAGAGATTAAAAATGTTGGTTTTCCTTTAGGTTGTTCGGTAAAAAAGAAGGAAAGAAAATAAGAAAGTTGTACAATTAGTATTATATCTACTTATTTGCATTATTTTATTTTAAAAATAAGGATAAAACAGTAATTTTAATCATCATTGAGTGGATTTTTGTTTTCCGCCCAATGCTAGAGATATTAAAATTGGTGGGCTCCACTAAATTTTTTTTTCCACTACATTTTCCTTTCCATTCATTGTCCCTACCAACAACTTACATTGTCATTTTCCATTCAATTTTCTCTCCACTCACTTGCTTCCTCCCTATTTTCTATCATACCAAACAAAGCATTATCAGACAAAAACTTCATTCCGATTAACTTGGGATTCCCCTTCCATTAAAAAAAATAAATAAATAAAAATAAAAATAAACAGTTGAAATAATTACACAAAAAGTCTATTTTAGGACCTAATTTTAAAATATGTATGTTTTTTAATAATATTGTGTAAATGTCCACTTTTAAATAAACAGTCGTTTTTTGTACTCATTTTACCCTTTTATTTTATTCAATATCATTTTCCCTTATTATGATTCATGTATATTTTTTTCCTTATTGGTTCATTGTTGTTGTATCTTTATTTTAATTACTAGTTCTTTATTATAGTGATTACTCATTAGTATGTTAGTATGGGTTAAATTTTCTTATAATCATATAATTTAGATTTCTTTGAAACCATTCTTTTTTTTTTTTTTGTCTGATTTAGGTTCTTTATGATAATTTCTTTTTTCTATTATTATTGATATTGTTTTAATAATTAGTTTTTAAAGTTTAGATGTGATATGAAATTGTTTATTTCTTTATGCATGATAATTACTACATCATTATGATGCTTTTTAAATGTGCATGGTATTTTTTTTTTCTTTATAATCTCGTCATATCATTATGATTTTTTTCTTTATAATAATTACTATATCATTATGATGAATTTATTAGGTTTTAAAGAGTTTAATATTTCTTAACAATATCTATTTAAATTTTTATTTATGATGTGAACTTTATCTTAATGACTAATTATTTGTCATAATTATTGTTTTTCATACCCCATGCAACTCTTATATGTTATGTTCCTTTTTTTTTTTTAATAATAAAGCAAGTAAAATGATATATTTTCTGAGTGAAAAATTTGCTTAGTTTGACTTTTTTTTTTTTATAGATTTTTTTGCCTTTTTTATCAATTTTTTATTTGTTTATTTTCAATTATTAATGAAAAGGGTAATATAGTCTTTCTAAGTATCAATTTAGACATTCATGTAAATAAAAGAAAAATGAACATTTTTTAAATCGTAGTCTTCAATTTAAAAATTCATGTAAATAACCCAAAGGAGTTTCCAATTTTTAATGTGGACAAACGAGAAAAATGTAAAACTTTTTAATGTGAAATTGAAAAATAAATAAATAAATAAATAATTGACTCGGAGAAGAAGCTCTCATTCGACAATGTGTGACTGTACCCTGAACAATCGGCTTTCTTACACATTACTTATTACTTCTTTATAAGATAAGTGCGGTAATTAATCATTGTGGTTAAATTATTAGTACTTTATAAACAAACTTTGTTATCTCAGTTGCTCGCTTTTTACTCCTAATTTTAATATTCCAAGCAAAGTGAAACAAAACAAAAACAAAGGGAAAAAACAAAACAAATCATGTGATTGCAGAACAATATTGCCTATTGGGAATATTCCAAAGTGGCAAAGCATAAACTTCTTTGCTTGTTTTCTGAAAAAGCAAATAATAATTCTTTTGTTCTTGTCTTGAGCGCGGTATTTCAAGGTGGCGTGATGAATTTTTTGTTTAGTGTTCAAGTTTAACTCCAACTAAATTATATTTTTTCATATTAATTTTTATCTTTTATTGAAAATTTAACAAAATTTATAACTAATTTTTTAAAAATCAGCCAACTCCAATTTAAAATTTTTATATTCAACTGAAGAACTAAACGCAAGCTTAATTTCCTTTCTTGATTTTGATTGCTTCCTTTAAATCATTGCACCATAAATGGAAAGCTAAACTTCACTATCTTTTTGTTTCCCTAATATAGAAAAGGTAAAGAAGAAAAGAAAAGAGAAGAAGGAAAGGGAAAAAAAAAAAAAAAAATCCTAGATTCATTTCTCCCCAAAACTTCTAAACATTTGTAGTTTTTTTTTTTTTTTTTTTTGGGCTAAAGGAAAATTACAAACATTCGTGTTTTAGTCTTATATATCTGCATCGGACTCTATACCAATAGTAAAAAGTGAATTATATGAAGACTTTCTTTTTGCTAACTTAATTATTCTGTGAAAAACTTATCAAAAAGAAAAAAAGAAAAAATTTATTCTGTGGAAAGGTGGGGTGAGAATTAATTCAGTTTTGAAACCGATGGCTTAGAGATGCTATAAGTAATTGGTTTTGGTAGGGATAATATGTGCTAATTATATGTTTAATTCCTTCACATAAAATCGTAATGATGTACTGAAACTAATTATATTTTAGTTTTCATTTAATTTTTACATGCAGTAAACCCACTAATTTTGATGTTTTTCTAATTACTCATAGGGCTAGCATTTTTTTTTTTAATGATACGATCCTGAAATGAAAGGTACCTTTTATTTAATAATTTGTGTTATTTTCGAGTCACATCATTCGTTCTAATGCCTTCTAATTACTGGTAGGGCTGCTAAAGCTTCGTATAAAATAGGAAAGGCAGTAATCTGTAGACTTTAGAACTTCCTGATTTAAAGAAATGATCGAATTAAAAAGAAATATTATTAAAGTGATAGCAAAACCTAGCCATTCACATCCATTTCCATAAAGAAGTAAACCATATTCTTTCCGCGTATTATAATATTAAATGAGACCCGTTAACCGTTGTAGAAAAACATCAATCCAATCCCTTGCTTTGCCTCTAATTGGTTCTTGGTTTTATTTTCTTTTATTTTATTTTTTATTTTTTAATTTACAAGAGATTGTTACTTACGGAAAAAACTGAAAGGAGAAAAACAAAATCCTTTTTCTTCATCGTGTTTTCTTTTACTTCTCTTTTTCTTTTCCCACATGTTTTCTTTCCTTCTTACCAAACATAAAGGATTTTGGGATTCATCATGATAAGAGAGAAAGAAGGGTCATAAATTGAGAGAGATCTCAAATCCCTTTAAGAACTCTAATTTAATCTCCAAGATTAGACTATTTTTCAATACAAAAATCAATATTAATTCTAAATTTGACAAAAAAAAATATTTTGAAAGCAGAATATTTCATCTGCTATATATATTTTGTTTTGTATTCCAATGTGTAATACTAATTCAAATGTTATATTTTTATTTCGTCCAAACTGTTACGTTTTGATATTTATAAAAATAAACTTTAATTTCAATAATTCAAAAATGACAAAGTAGTAATGATGTAAGGAAATTTTGTTGGTACTCTAATGTGTAATATTAATTCAAATGTTATATTTTTATTTTGTCTAAATTGTTAAGTTGGGAAATTAGTAAAAGAAAACTGTAATTTCAATAATTTAAAAAATGACAAAGTAGTAATGATTTAAGAAAAAAATTTCCTTACATCAATCAAAAACATTCGAGTGTCAAAATTTGACATTTGCTCTGCTTGATAGCAAACTAGCCACTATATATAATGAGCATTCCATTAAATGCTAAAATTTCGACAACTGCGAATGCTTTTGGAGAAGAAAATTCGGAAACAAACAAAATAAGAAAAAAGTTTACATACTTTTTTTTTCCCTTTCTATTTTCTTTTCTTTCTTATCAAACACAGCGTAAGATTGCACTAGAATATTGTATCATATTTTCTTTTCTTTCTTACCAAACATAGCGTATGATTGGACTAGGATATTGTATCATACTAATTCGAAATCGTGTTACGTTTTCACCTAGGCTCCAAATTACTTGGTTTTATTATGTTGAAGACGTCATACTGTTGTATATATGATCCTTTTGATCGAAAAGTCTAATTTTTAAATTAATACACTCAAATTTCCTATCAATTAATACACTAAAAGATACATATATATACACACACACAGTAGTGGAGTAGCAACCCGTTGGCCGATTGAAATTGTGGTATTCTACGTTAGTTTTTCAACACCTTTTTTTTTAATATAAAATATGTAGCAACTTTTGAGTTTGTGAGGTTTGTATTATACTGAACTATTTTATATTTTTATTTTCAATTTTGTTAGGGAGAGAAACATACATGTAGGTGGAAGATTAAATATATATATATATATATTTCAGGGATATACAACCAAAAAAAAAAAAAAATCATATTCTAATAAGATAACACTTTTCTACCCACTAACATGACAAGTACTTAGTTTACAATCATTAATTCCTTTTGATAGTGCTCAAAACTATTACTAGTCTTTGCACATGTAAACCAAGAACAATTATATTTAAAGCAAACACAAGTTCTTGTCTCTTCCGGTCGGTCTTTAATCTCCACATTATATATCCTCAATACTGCTTATATTCCCCCGTCTGATTAAATATACGTGCATCTCAATCTTCTAGGGAATCTGTGATTTAAATATATATGTAAATATATTCTAAAAAAATATATGTGTAAATATATATAAATGTATATTCGTTCTCAGACACAAATAATAGAAATAACCAGTAGATCAAGTAAGCTTTACAATTAACTAAAATATTCAGCCAAATCAAATAATCAGAGCCTTACTAGTCTTTGTTAAAGGAAAAAAAAAATAGAATATATCAACTATTTCAGCTAATTACTATTGTTTATACCAAGAAATCACAAGAACTCGTGTTAACGATCAACGTGTGGAATGGTGTCGTTCAGCTCTTTAATTAGATCACTTTTGTTAGCACAAATAGACAAAAAAGAGGCCGTGGTTTTTGACACTTTGGCGTGCCGTATGCATGACTTTGTTATTAAGATATCAATATTTCCATGACGCATATATATGCACGCCTCTAATATATAATATATTTATATATATAGGATGTTGGTGCTTTAGAATAATTATCAGATCAGACATGATGTTTGGTGCATGTGGAATATTATCGTTCCACATAATTTATCCGTGGAAAGCTTTTTTTCTTTTATTTTTTTTTCCAAGATATCTTGTTCAGTGGATAAGAGCAAACAGACTACTTTTTTATATAAAATATTGATATGTACTGTCTTATTTTCTCATCGTTTTTTTTCTTTTAACTTGGAGTGTCGGCGAGATTTGAATATATTACAATAAAATTATATGTAAAATTATTATTATTCTATTTCTATAACCACTATTTTCTCATTGTATTGAGTACTCAAGAAAAAGAACATGTGAAGAGCAACTCTACAAGTCAGGGATGTAGGGACTAGTTTTAGTTCAGGTCATTCATATCCAGTACAGATCCATAAATTTCTTTTAGTGGGAGTACATATAAGGAGAAAAATTTTAAAATTAATAACTTAATAAGATAAAAAATTTAATATAAGAATAAGTTGAGTGTTTTTTTAAGGGGGAAAAAAAGTTAGGAGTATAATTTAAATTTCAAAAAATTGAGGGGGCACGTCCCCCCCCCGGTCCTATTGAAAATCCATGCTTGTTCATATCTAACATAATTGATTAAATAATCTTGTTTTTTAAGGGGGGAAAAAAAGGTTTAAGAGCAAAATGAGAATATTTAAATTTAAACTTTGATTTGTTATCCCTCTTATAATTAACTATATTATTATTCATCAACATATGAGAGAATAGCCTTGATGGCAAGCAATTACAAGGGGGAAAAAAAAAAAAGAAAACAAAATTTGTCTCCATAGTGTTGGGTTTTGTTCATATATAAACTTGGTATAATTGTTGGGAATTGACAATTAGTGTAAAAACTCCCACATGAGTAGAGTACATTCTAAGTCTTTCCTACCTTGAAAGGTTAGTTTAGTGATATGTGCGAGTGCCAATGTTACGTGGGCAGTGAGGCTGTAGAGGTGCTTTTGGCACTTATTAGGCGCACTTGGCACTTGGGTGCGGGGTACGTGATATGTGACGCGTTGTGATTAAATTGCTATGAAATAAATAAAAAAAATATTTTTTTTCTTTTTCGAATTTAAATTTAAATTTAAATTTGAAAACAGATTTAATATTTAGAAGAATTGCATTTTTTTTTTTCGAAAAGATATGTTTTCTGAAATCTCTTGTAAAATTGTATCTTTTCAGAAAAATACGTTAATGGCAGTTGTTTCCCAAAGGGTGTCACCAAAAGTTATCTAATTTCTATAAAGAGTTACGGAGAAATCAAATTTCATTCACTAAAAAATTCGAAGTCTCTCTCTCTCCTATTGTTATTCTTTCAGAAATATTGTATTCTTTTACTGGATGTTAAAAATCATTCAAAAGCTTGTCGATTTGTTATTCAACCCAAAACAATCTCTTTTCAAAATGGGATAAATAACGCATTTAAAAAAAATGTATTCATTGCGTGTTTCAAGTCTCCATTGTCATAATTTTCCAACATGTAGTGTCTACCACAGATTATTGTCACCATCATTGTTAAAAGTTTTTTACATTGTCGTTTATGTTTGTTTTGGTAGAAATGTTGTCGTCTTCGTTTATTAATAAAATAAGTGACCTTCAAATAGTATGAACAAACTTGCATATCTTACACGTAACTAGTTATTATTCCACAAGTGAAACAAAAACAAAAACAAAAACAAATAGGAGAAACAAATATATACAAATCAACCTCATTAATTATATGTCGTCTTTTTTCTCTGTTTACCTTTTCTTTTATTTATGTTTTACATCATACCTCTTGACCCTCTCCTTTAGGCGGTGGACGTGTGCTTTTGTCTAAAAAAATAGTTCCAAAGGTCTTTGTTTATAAAAATATTGTTCATCAAGTTAGATCAAAGAGGCAATTTTTGAGATATTTCTCACTCCTCAGAGACCGTACTCTGTCTTCACTACTCTACCATCAAATGTTTAATATCGATAATTGTAACTTTTGCGCTAGGGTGTTCTTGGTTCGGTTTGGGTGGTTTATAAACAAATCGCAAACCAAATCGTTATAGTTTGAACTGATTTAGGGTTAGTTTCATAACATGTTAAAAAAGAATAATTATAACTTAAAAGTGAAACAAAGAGAGTGCATATTCATCATAAATGTTTCTAACAAATATTCCACTACTCTTTACATTTTTAATTAAAAATGATAACTTTTAGAATAAACTTTCTATTTTACATTATCGGTAGCTTAGATTAATTTGTTAACGATGTCTACATTAAGACACATAACTACTCTAAAGATAAATAGGATTGTAGAAAAATTAATACAACAACTAAAATAACAATTTCTTCTAGTAAAATACAAAAGGAGACCCTACCATAGAAATTTTTTTTTGACAATGCTCGAGCTAAGCATGCAATTGTCTTCATTACAATATACACAAAAGTCATGTCACCTTTCCGTTTTAGCTTACTTTTTTTTTTTTCTTTTTTTCTTTTTTTGTTATTTTGGTCAAAGCATCCTTAAGAGGGTTTGCAGACTGTCCTCGCTAGGAGAAAATAACTTTGCAAAACGATCCGTTGCATATAGTTTTATCCGGTGACATACTCTGCATTGCCATCACCATAATAAATGGCAATTCAAGCTCGTTAAGCCAATTGCATTGTCTCAGCTAAACCATCCCTTGTATAGTGCTTCAACTCTATTCAATTGCTTCTATTGTCGGGTTATCTCATTTATGTTTTTGGTTAATGTTTCCCCTCTATAATCCCTACATGTTTGGATTTATTAAATTTTTTAAAAGAATATAAAATCAATCTCCTCTACCAAACAACCATGAGCCCCGTAATCCTTCCACTACTATCCTCACCCCTCTCCCTCCTTCCACTATTTGCTCCTATCAAACAAGCTCTGATACAAATAATATCAGTTTCCTAAAGAAGGAACTATTGTTGCCAACGTCCTATAGGTGGGTTGGTAAGACGATCGTCCTCCTCGCTAAATACTTGGGTTCGAATCACCCCCACCGCGTCGGTTGTGATACATGGACAATTCACTTCATAAGTGATCATATATCACGCAGAGGTAACCATTTCTTTTAGCTTTTTGTCCAGATATATAAAACCACCACACTTGTCTTGCTCATTTTTTTAAGCCAAGCAGTCCAGTTACTAGTGTGATAGAATAAAAAACGAGTTTAGAAGCAAATAAGATAAGAAACAGTTCACTAATTAAGGTAGTAAAAAAAAGCCTCTTAACCTGACAATTTTTACATTCGAAATGTATAACCCATGTATCAAAATGATGAGATGAACTTTTGAATCTTTGACTGTGCTCGCTCCTTCTCTTCTAGTCCATCAATATCTCCAATGTTGTCATGATACTCCTGTGATCACCAGAGGCAAAATAAGACAAATTTGAAAGCCGAGAACTTATGTAAGAAATTTGGTGAGTGCATTCACAAAGACGTTTTAGATTCCAGACTAAAACAACTTTGCAGTTTTTTCTTAATTAAAAACCCCTCCGACATTGGATTCACTTTTGAGGAATGGTGCTCATTATATGGGCTAGGTAATTGATGCAAAAGTTTTAGAACATCATCCTCAAATCGTAACATAGAAAGAGTACACAGACCCTCGAGACGGGATATCAGGAGAAAATAAATGTCAACTCTGAGTGTACACACGCATCTGAACAGCGGTTAGAAAGTACACATACCTGAAGAATATCCTTAATATGGTCCCTTGTAAGTTTCTGTTGCTTCAGTAGGAGTTCAATCCTTGCTCTCATTTGAAGATTCCTGCGAAGAGAGCAACAGAGTCAAACAACAGAACTGAGCTAAGATGCCACAGGCAAATAGAGCTCCTATGAAACGCAAGGCGTGCGTGCTTGTGTCGGTTTATGCCAGTAATGTTGATGGAAGAACTTACTCAGAGCACCAAAGATGACCCAGGATAACAGCAATCACCTGCATCATAAAATTAAGAGGTTAAGACCCAAACAGATAAATAAGTATTTATAATCTGATTAAGCAAAAACACTACTGAATAATGTAAACACTACTGAATAATGTATCTCAAACAAGAAAATTACTTCAAATTCCAAATTGATTGGATACGAACGTCTGCACCTGGATTCTTATTATTTCACTTGAAACTACAAAGAATTTTCTAGCAATATCATCTGTAGCATTAAATAACAGTCCATTTAAGCCAATGAGGCTAGCCCATTGGTGAGGGAAGGGGGGGTTTGGGGCTTAGGAGCCTTAAGTCCAAGGTTCTATCCTTGGCCGGTGTAAAAAATTAGTAATAGGTTAGTTAATATAGGAGGGGTACGCATGGGGTACTCACACACACACACACACAAAAAGTGATATAAAAAATGCACATGTGTTCTTAGTAAAAGACTAGAAAACAGCACATATAAGAATTGCACATGACACATACGACAAACTAACATATCTTCATAATGTAAAAGTTAACGAATTAATCAAATGGAAAACTCAAACCTGAAGAGTATAAAGTCCAGATTCTAGTTTCCTGTTGTACTTTTCCTCTTCATCCATCTGCATCATGCATGGACGAATCACTTTTTTTTTTTGGTGGTGTGGAAAACAAAGTAATTTAAAAAGATGTCAAATAGTAAATTCCATAAGAAAGTACTAACCTCTAAATCATCTAATTCAAGGCTGTCTAGTCGTTCAGTTTCTACTTTAACTCGATCAGAATATCTAGAGTGAAACATAACAACAAACTATTACTCTAAGAATTAATAAAAATAACACAAAAATAAAAAAAGGAGCCAACCCACCTCATATAGAGTTCCATAATCCGGTCTATCTTTTCACATTCGTTCTCCACAAACTTACTAAGCAATCTTTCCCTTCTGGAACCCCTAAGAATTCCACCTGGAATATACAGATAAAGCAAGATCACTTGAGGTCTTTTAACATACCCCAAATATATATATACATATATCAAGAACAATCTAAAACCAAGATGTTGATGGAAGAATCATAAAGATGAAGATAGTCGGAGAAAAAAAGGAGATGGTGTAATTCTTATGCCAAAGATTGAAAGAGTATCTGATGCTTCTTGTATCCACTCAAAACTGATGGGAAAATGCTAATAAGTAAAGAACAGCTAAGTAAATGTACATTCAATAGTCTAAGATGCATCCAATAAAAAATTTACTGAAAAACACCAAAGGAATAGCTCATGCATCAATGCAAGATAAACAAATCATTCAGAAATCTCAATCTCACAAATACAGGCATCCATAAACCAAACCAGGACATTTATGCAAACTCAACATATTGGCAAGGTGGACATACTATACATTTTTGCACCAAACTGATGAGAAGTGGTATAAGTTGGTTCATAGAATCCCGTAGCTTGCCTTTCTATTTGTCCATTTGCAAGGATCAAAACCATTTTTTTCAGACCATAGACCTCACTAACTTAGGGAAAAAAAAAAGGAGCAATCCAAATGGAAAAACGTGCAAGTCACAAGCAATACTAGTCATACAACCTTTCAATATGCATGGATGCAAAAAAACTTTACTTGCCTGCTTACCGAATAAAGATGCAATCAACGAAACAAGCCGTTCTTCCAATTCTTCTTGATACCGCTCTTTCTTGTTTCTTTTGTTAACAGGAATCTGTGTAACATAAGTTTTGAGATGTTAACATTGACGTCTTGTATTTGGACAAGAAAGGAGCATTCACACACACCCCACATCATGTAAAGCTGCAAAATGACCTTTGGTACATAGAAGTTCTTTTCCCATGAAAAAACCAACCAACATCAAAGGTGCAACCCAATGGACACTTAACATTTATCTTAATGTATGCCTAGGATCCCTCTTTCCCAACTTTTTCCATATTGTGAAATCTGTAGCAATAAAAAGCGGGTTCGAAAATGGATGACCAAAACCTTAAAGAAAAAACCATTTTGGTCAAGGCAACTAAATGGACTCAAGCATCTTTTTAACGTCTTAATAATCATAACTCAAATATTCAGGGTCAAATGTAAGATATGATTCACTTACATGTACTACGAAAAATAAGAGAGATACAATGTGAAAAAAGAATGGAAGTTGGATACATAAAAATATAACAGAATGGATAAAAATGGATTGATCGCACTTCATTCAATCCTTTATGGAGCAGCATGCTCCTATTTTCCCCAATTCTTACACCTCCATTCAAAGGCACGTCCTCCAGTGCTTACAAAGGGGACGTTTAGAATAATGTTTCCGAACACAGTTTTGCAACTCAACCCCAAAACTCCCAAATTTACATCTCACTTTATCTCTCTTCCATTTTTAAAAAAACTCAAACTTCAAAAGCCCATAACTTTCTTATTTCAAATCGAAAAAAGATGATTTTTTTTTTTTATAAATCGCACATAATGACAAAATGAACGAAACAAGATCCATATTACATGTTTTTTTCTCAATGCCTTTCATTTTTTTACACAATTTTATATATATCATAGTTCATTTTCAATTCATACTTCAACAAAACACACAGTTCAATTCCAACCTACAAAACTCCAACCCTGAACATTATTCCAAAATCCAAATGGGCACTATTGTTTATCTTGTTTCTCATCTCACTTTGTAACAAATCAAGAACATGAACACACACACACACACACACACACACACACACACACACAAAAAGATAATTTCTTGATTTTGCAGCATGCAGAAAAGTAATATGCATTTGTACACGTCTAATCTTCTAGCATGATTTCACTGATCTAGATTATAGCATTTGTACAAAATCTTATCAGAAGTCAATGGACTATAATTCAATGAGCAAAGCCAATTAAATTCTAATCATCAGTGGAATAATGTAGAACAAAATTAACCAAAATTAAAACATAAGGCAGCCTAAGGAAAAAGAACACAGAAAAGAGTTGTACTTGCCTTACCCATAAAAGCAGCAAACGCCGTCTTCAACCCCAAAACATCAACGAAACGTTCGCAGGCCGGCGGGTATTTGGTCATGGCGAAATCGAGCGCCCTCACGGCAGAGCCGTAAGCAGACTTCTTCTGCTTCATAATGATGATCATCAACTCCACCCCTTCCGCTTTCACGAACCTCTCCTTGTTCTCCAATGGCATTAACAAACAACACAAGCAGTCGAACAGATTCTCCAACATCTCGGCCTCATCGGAGCTCTTCGGGTCCCTTGACTTGTACATCGCCACTGCCTGGAGCAGCACATCCACGCCGTTCATCTGCCCAACCTTCTTCTGGTTCGCAGCGCTGCTCTGCAGCAAAATCGCCAGAATCTCCGACGCGTACTGCTTGTTGCTATCGAATTCTCGGACCTTAATCTTCCCAAGCAGCCACTTCACCAACCTCGTCCTCTCGCACACCATCTCCGCCGCCGGTGGCTTCACCTCAATCAAATTCTCGATCGTCGCCAGGGTATTGTAAACCGCCGCCACCTCGTCCGGATCCGAATCGGACAACCGGTGCAAATTTTGGACCAGAAGTTCTAGAACATTGTTCTCGATCAACGCATCGACCAAAACCCTAGCCGGCTCGTCATTGTCTTCCAGAACGTCCTCATCGGTTAGGTCCTGGAGCAATTGGACGACGGCGATGGCGATGTCGGTGTTGTCGTGGGCGAGGAGGTTGAGGATGGAAGGAATGGCGTCGAGGCCGACGAGGTCAGGATAGAGTTCGGGGGCGCCGGCGAGGACCTTGAGCTTCTGGAGGTCGTCGTGGAGGTCGACCTCGGAGTCGGCGAACTTGTCGGGCTGGTTGGGGTGCTTGAGGCGGGCGGCGAGGTTATCACGGAGGCGGCGCTCGAAGGAGAGGACGAGCTTCTTTAGGGTTTTGACGTCGAGGACGACGTCGGCGGCGGCGCTCTGGGACTTCTCGACGGCCTCCAGGAGGGAGAGATCGACGGCGTCGTTTGCCGCGGTGAAGGTGGATATGGTCCCGTCTCGTTTGCGCTTGCTGCCGCCGCCATGGTTGGTGGTGCTGAAAACGTCGGCGACTTCCATTTATTGCAGCATCACAGTACAGCTGCTATCCCGTTTGGAGCTTTAAGGGGACGATGTAAGTAGGATTAATTTAAAAAATTTCCTCTAAACTATCACATGTCTTTAAATACATCCCCTTAACTTTAAAACATTACAAATACACCCTTCTTTTTATATATAATATTGCAGATACACCCTCAAGTTTTTATGTTCCAAACCATTGAAACAAATAAGTTATGAGATTTGTCTCTTGGTTTATATTATTTTAAGGAAATATTGTTGATATTCTGAATTTTAAAAATCTTTTCTCATAATTTACTACTACTACATGATTTATACCTACATTTAAAAGAATAAATCTGTTCTTTACATCCATGTGACAATGGTTATCATGTGGTGGCTTTAATATCCGCCATATAATAAATTTTTTTATTATTTATCTATTCCGTTCGCGCATGTTTAATAACTAGCATACAATTTTTTAAAAATATCTCAACTAAAAAATGCAACAAATATAATGTGCATTAATTTTAAGGTGTAAGAGATATTAACATAATTTGTTTGCAATTTTGGCTCTTAATTTTATAGTTTGGCCCCATAATTCTTAAAAAATTATATATTTTTTGTTCATATTTATTTTTTTGTAGTTTAGTCCTTAAATTAGTTATAAAATTTGATGTGATAATTACTTACTATTATTTTGAATATTCAGAAACTATTTCTAAACGGACTAACGTACATTGGGGCAAGTAAAGGACCAAAAATGTCAAACTATTTAAAATTGGGGCATGGCTGTGGGGGTCTCTACCATACATCCCTATTTTTTGGACCGTCCGATTGAATCGGACGGTTAAAATATTAGTGATTTACTATGTTTATCATACACCTTACCTCACACAATCCCTCCCATCCAAACTCTCTCCGTCGCCGGCGATCTTCTCGCCGCCGGCGACGGACGCCGGCGACAAACTCCCGACGCCGGCAACCCACCTCTGGCACCCAGCCCCGGCCGCCGGCGACCATTTTCTCTCTCTTCCCCTTTCTCTCTCTTTTCTTCTCTCTCTTCCCCTTTCTCTCTCTTCTCCTCTCCCCCGACGCCGGCGACCCACCTCCGGCCCCTCCACCACCGGCCCCAGCCCCGGCCCCGGCCGGCCGGCCGCCCGCCGGCGACCTCCGTCTCTCTCTCTTCCCCTTTCTCTCTCTTCCCCTCTCTCCCGCCGCCCCTCACCCCCGGCCCCCACCCCCCAGCCCCCCGGCCTCCCCGTGCAGCCCCCCCTCCCCCATGCACCCCCCACCCCCCTGCCCCCCCGGCACCCCCTCCCGTCGGCCCGCGAAGAGAGAGAAGAGGGAAGAGAGAGAGAGAAGGAGAGGAAAAGAGAGAGAACGGGGAAAGAGAAAGATGGGGGGTCGTCGGGGGGGGGGGTGTGGGGGAGGCAGGGGGGAGGGGGGGCGCACGGGGGGGTATCGGGGGGGCTGGGGGTGGGGGGCGGCCGGAGAGAGGGAAGAGAGAGAGGGGAAGAGGGAGAGAAGAGAAGAGAGAGAAAGGGAAGAGAGAGAGGGAGGTCGCCGGCGGGGTGGGGGGCGGAGGGGGGCCTGGGTGCCTCGGGGGGTGTTCGGGGGGAGGTTCCTCGAGGGGGGGGGTCAGGGGGGTGGGGGCTGGGGGGAGGCCGGGGAGGGGGGGCCTGGGGTGGGGGGGGCCGTGGGGGCGCCGGGCTGGGGTGTCGGGGCCGGCGGGGCTGGGGGGCCGGGCTGGGGAAGGAGAGAGAGAGAGGGGAAGAGAAGAGAGAGAAAAAATTCTGTCGCCGGCGACCGGAGTTGGTGCCGGAGGGTGGGTCGCCGGC
The DNA here is from genome assembly GCA_008635985.1 of Ficus erecta. Taxonomy (NCBI): domain Eukaryota; kingdom Viridiplantae; phylum Streptophyta; class Magnoliopsida; order Rosales; family Moraceae; genus Ficus; species Ficus erecta. Next base: position 1,972,377 of record BKCH01000009.1, read on the forward strand.
GTCGTCTGTGTGGGGGGGGTCAGGGGGAAACGGGGGGAGGGGGGGCGGGGGGCGGTGGGAGAGAGGAGAGAGGAGAAGGGAGAGAAAGGGGAAGGAGAGAGAGAAGAGAAGAGAGAGAAAGAGGAAGAGAGAGAGGGGGGGTGGCCGACGGCCGGCCGGCGGTGGGGCGCCGGAGGTGGTCGCCGCGGGAGAGGAGAAGAGAAGAGGGAGAAAATCGCCGGCGGTAGGTGGCCGGACGTCGGCCGGAGATAGTTGCCGGCGTCGTTCGCCGGCGGCGGTAGATCGCCGGCGACGGAGAAGACTTTGGGTGGGAGAATTATGTAAGGTAAGGTGTTAATAGATATGATACACCATCAATATTTGAACCGTTCGATTAGATTTTAGACGGTCAAAAAAATGACTCTACCGTAAGTTGTGGTAGAGCTATTTTTAGGAGCTCTACCACAGATTTATCCTTAAAATTGAGGTGTGTAAGTGGAAAAATCCTAGAATTAGTACTAGGATGTGGGCCGAGATAAAGTTTGGGTAAAGAGTTGGGCCAACAACAACAAAGCCCATTTCTGAAGGGACTAACGTATCTGGAAGAATTTACACAGCCATTTTGAGACGCTCATTTTAAAATATAAACACAAGTTAATTTATTTATAAATTTAAACAAAAATCCAAATTTGAAGATCCAATTTTCCGGTTTTACCCTTTCTCCTATATGATGGTTTTTTTTTTAATTAATTGTAAATGTATCATTAATTCATGTTTGAAACTTTATTAAGTTTCCCTTATATATCATTCTAAAACTTAAATTAGTAAGGAATTTAACCATTTAGCGTATCAAGTTTTTTCCCAAATTTTTTCGATTCCACACATTCATTTGCCCATATATGGATTATTATAGTATATTGACGATAGATCATTTTATAGACATAGAGTAATAAAATGATTAGGTCATTACCATATCAATGAGAAAGAAAAGTAATATAATGACTAGGTGATATTTAACAAAAATACATGGTCTATATATTATGGATAATTGTCTAAAAAATATTTAAAATAGGTTATTATATACAGAGTAACAAAAGTACTACGTCAATATTATAGTGACAAAAAAAAAATAGCAACACAAAAATATTGCGTTTGCGTTTATGATTCCAATTTAGTCATATATGCAAATGGTCCACGTATCTTGGATTGAAGTATTTATGCAAAAAAAAAAAAAAAAAAAAAAAAAAAAAAAAAAGTCATTTTTTTAAGAAAATTATATACTGGTATTTTGGTCATTATAAAAAAAGTAGTTTTCTGCTTTATTTACTCTTATAAATAAGTTTGTTTTTGGATATTTATTAAAACAAGGGTCTTAATTAGACCATCTTTGTAAATGATCCAATGGGATTTCAAAAAGAATTCTTCACGTCTCTCTCTTTTTTTTTTTTTTTTCTTTTCTTTTCTTTTTTGATACTCGAAAGTAGAAGAGAAGAAAAGGAAAAAAAATAAAAAAATAAAAAGTGTTTAGGGTTTAACATTATCGTTAATATGGATAAAACATAATATATTAAAATAAACTGATAAATAGGGGGGTCTAGAACATTTCCAGTGAAATACCAAATTGATGTGCTATTGTTAAATTATGGTTGTCTCAAATCTCCTCAGTTGTTTCACATTTTGCCAAGTGTGCAACTGTCAAATCCGCAACAGAGAGTTGTCGAAAGTAGTAATCTTTAAATTGTTTGCTTTTCAGGTACCTTCTTGATCTTCATATTTTCCACGCTTTTGAATCTTTGGCTTTACCGAAAATGCCAATAATAAAACCCTGCATCTTTTTCTCCTTTAAAAATTAAAAATTAAAAAAAAAATTATCATGTAACTCAAGGTCGAATTATTTTTAATATCTAATTGCACACAAACAGACTGAAGCCAATCATCTCTTCCGCCAGCCATTGCAAAAACCAATAACTATCCACCAAAAATCGAAAAAAAAAAAAATTATTAAAAGAATAAATCAGAACCATCAGAGAGTAAGGAAACCAATTACCAAAATCTAAACGGCATGGATGGTGCGGAAAAAGTTAGAAGAACTCCGACTATTGAAAAATTATACACGATCAAATTTTCTTTACGATATCATAAACTCAAAACCTTCTACTATGATATTTATGCGAGAATTTTTTTTTTAATTTTTCTGTTACAGATATTTGCAGGGTGATTTTTTTTTTTTTCCATCATTGTTAAAAGTGAAATCATGGATTTGAAAATGTACTAAACATATAAGTCTATGACATAGCATGAATCAGAAATTCGCTTCGCCTTTATAAGACGTGATGTTACATTTTGTCTGCATTTTTTATTCATCTAGCTTTTCAATTAATTTATGACATTGCCCAAAAAAGAAAATTCAAGTCTATACAAACAGGACAATCTCATCAATTTGTTGTTTTAAACTAGTACATCTTGATTTTAATATCGTTTGAGTAATAATAAATTCCTAATCATAAATCACAATATCATAATTCTAATATTAATCTCTAAATTATGTCAGAGCTTTATAAAATTTTCTTTTGGTATTGTGACTCTTGTCTTGTAAGTATAAAATTATGTTAGACTTGCCCTTTGCTTTATCAAAGGAAATATATATATATAGATATAGATATATGTAGCCAGTGGGCAGCGATCAGCCAATCAATTCCCATTTCAACATTTTGTTTTGTTTTACAACTTCAATTTGTTTAATCGTTTCAACTTCGTTTTTTTTTTTTTTTTAGGCAAAGCTGAAAAAACAAAACACAAGTAGAGCAAACATACATACGTGCATACATAAAGGAGAACATTTGGAATCCAATATGTCTCGCCTTGTGTTTTAGTAAGTGTCGTTTTACAGGGCTTAACTGAAGAACAATATGTTGGCAGCATAACTTTACATGCATTATCAAACCTACTAGTCATTCAAATTCAAAACACTAACATTTAGGGTCCGTTTGGCAAAGCTTTTGCTTTTACTTCTAGCTAGTAGAAGAAGAGAAGAAAAAAGTTGTAGTTTCTCAGTAAGTATTTGAAACTAAAGAGCTTTTAAGGTCAGAATAATCTTTAAGTATTCTAATAAGTAATAAAAATATTAACATAAAATTTATAATGTCTAATTTAAATTTTATTACAAATTTTAAAGTCTACTCGGAATAACTTTTGTCATAAGCCATATTTTTTTTTATTTTAATAAAAATCACTTCTGAAGACTGAAAGCTCTTTTGACAGATCATCCAACTACTTCAAGAAGCTGCTTTTGAACCTAAGAAAACAAAAGCAAATTTTAGGAAACTACATCAAACAAGCCCTTAATAGAGTTAGAATCCCTCGAAATAAATGAAAGTGCTCAAAACATTAATACCACCCAGCCACACCTCACTTAAATCTCACACTGCATTGGTCACACTTCAAGGCTATTTTACAGGGAATTCATGATGCAAGTAAAAAACATCAAAATAAAAATTGAAATCCTATTTTGTTATAAAAACAATAGACAAAGACGTATTAATCAGTTTAATACATACGAGGCAACTAAGTCAGGATCCATTAACTCTTCACAAATAAAAACCAAAGACATATGCATTTCTTTTTCTTTTCATGTGTTTTTGTTTTAATATATTATCTTAAATCACGTCATTTTGAGTCATTGACCAAGGATCATTTCACTTATTTTGGGCTCTAATCATGTCGTGTGCTCACTTAGGAGGAAGTTTATGAAATTTCTATGTACACTAAATGTCACCAGGTATAAAGTGGGCACTAACGCCCTTTTAAAATATTATTTTGTCATGTCATTTTCATTTTATAGATGAATTTTTTTTTATAGATAGAATATACGAAAATGCGATAATATCAATAGTCTTTTCTTTTTTTCCCCCTTCTTTTTACCTGAAAAAAGAAAAAGGATATGAGCTCCTCTTTGGAGGCATTGTCCTTTTTGCTCGTCAATCGACAGTTCATTTCAAGCTATTAATCTTATTTATATTCTCATCAAGTCATGTCAATTAATTATAGTACTTTCTTAGTGAATAATAATTATAGTACTTATGAAGCATAGGACAACATTGCAACTAATAAAAGCGTGAGGACCATTCAGGGAAAAAAAACAAAAAACTTGTTAGTATAACTAGGTTGGTAGGACAAGTAGGTCTTTTAACTCCCATTTTGTTGACGTCTTCAGTCCCCAAGTTAAGAATTCCAACAACTTGGTAACTAAATTCCTTTTAATTATTATTTTTATTATTATTATTATTATTATTATTATTATTATTATTTATGTCTGTTAGTTGACCCCACACGATGTTTTCTATTAATGCAATCGTACAAAATATTTAAAGATGTCCCTGCCCTTGGGGTTTTTTTTTTTTTTTTTTTTTTTTTTACGTGAAAAAGATCCTCAAAAGCTTGATGTATTTAACATTGATAAAATGAAAAAAAAAGTTACGAGACATGTTGTGTTTGAACAAATTCGGAACTTTTTAAATTTTATTTGAAGGGGTTTTAGATTATCTTTTTTTTTTTTTTTTTTAAAGTATAGCTTGTTATTTTTGTTCATGAATAATGTCAATATTCTCTAGTACTACAATAGAAATTATGACAATTTAAAAAACAACATAATGAAAATATACAAGAAATTCACGAATACCATTGAGGAAATTATAATCCATTTTATACCAACTTGGGTAAATTGATTCCCAATTGCAATTTATTGGAATGCATTAACAACACAATTACTTGTCGTTATGCATGCTTTAGTTTTACAAAAAAAACATTCAAAATGACTCCGAATACTTACGTCAAGAAAAACATCACATCACAGCTGTCCAAATTCAATTGGCCACTGCCAATTACATTAAGCTGTTTTTAGTAACTATTCGTAATGTAGGTGGTTAGAAGAACAATAAAGTAAAGATGAAGAACACTAATAATATCAAAAAAATCAATGAGACAGAGAAGGGGGGAGAAAAAAATCTATATCTATATTATATATATATATATTTAAATTTTATATTAATATTTTTAAATGAGCTAATGCTCTTAAACAATGATGAAAGCTGCCACATTATAGTTCCGTCACTATTTTGAGGTTGTTACATGACAATTTGATCATCATCATATGACAGTTTAATCATTATCATGTGATATTTTCTTCTTTTTAATTTTGTTTGTCTATTTTATACATGCGAAGTGGGAAGTGAGTATTTACACGTGTCATACAACTCATTAACGAAAAAAATAAAATAAAAGAACAAGTGAATGATCTATTGTTGTGGATTTTATTTTTTTTTTTTGCTTGTTTAACCTATTGATGTGATTGATAACTAAAAACCTCACATATTTGGGAGAGAAAAATCAATGTTATGCTTTTAAAACGGGGCTAGAAGTAGGAGTACACAACACTAGAAGTAGGATAAAAAATAACATAGTAGTAGTCACTAGGCTCGTAATATTTGGAATGTTTTTTTTTGGGGAAAATGGGTGAAAGTGTCCGTAAAGAAATGATAGTCATGTGAAAGAGCAGCCATTGGCTGTCTGTCTAGTCTCTTTTTGTGTTTCCCCCAAGCCCAAAGAGGCCATAGAGCCATTATTATATACAGCTCATGCCTCAATAAATTCTCACCCGCCATCACCCTCGTTAAGAAACAAGAAATTTACCTAAGAAATTTATGAACGTACTTTTTTCTTTTATTTTCTAAATACATAATTTTATAGTATTTCTTCCCCCCAAAAAAAAAAAAAAACATTTTATAGTAAAATTATAAATGTGGTATGTAGTTTTAAAATTAGCGAAATGCACTGAATGAGCCTACCATCAAAATGCGACATTCAAGACTTTAATTAGCAACATGTATATTACTCAAAGTCTCCAACCAAGTTTTTTAACTAATCATACAATTGTTATAAACCTCTGGCTATGAGATAACCAATCGGCAAAAAAATAAAAATAAAATAAATAAATAAAGAAAGCAGTGGCGCTCGAGCGATACATGATAATCGAAACTTTACTTGAATAGCGACATGACAAAGCCCCACACACCACCCCCACCGGAAGATTGCACTGCCACCACACCATAGGAATTCCACCGCCGCATATCGATCCCACTGCCACTGTGATGCACACTGATCGCCACCGACCTTCGCCCCATCTTTGGTCCCCAAAATGAAGCGTTGCGCGGCATATTGCCTCCACCACTAGAATGCTCATTGTACTGTAGACCAATTTTCAGAGCTAAGAGCTTAGCAACGCGCCTGGAGGCGGTCCCAAATCCAGCCTACTCCATTCCACCCTCTCTGTTTTTCTCTCTTCTCAGTCTTAGGCTGCGCCTATATAATCTTTGTTCTTTATGAATATAAAAAAGTAACAAGAAAATTGTAGTAAATAGTATTTTTTTTAATGACAATAATTTAGTAAATAGCGAGATTTTAAAATGTTTGAAATAAATAACAAATTCACTAGGTAAATGGAAAATTTACTAGGTAAATAATATATTACAAGATGTTTACCTAATAAATTTGTTATTTACTGCTATTTACTTTAAATATTTCAAAAATATATATGCTATTTACTTTAATTATTTTTTGAAAACTGCTAGTTACTTTTTTCTCTTAGTTAAATTAAAATCAAGAGGAAATTGTCGGAACAAGCCATTTAGTGCACATCTTTTGGATTTTTGCCATGTTGATTACTTTTTATTTGATATTATAAGAGGGTGAAAATCTTGAAGTCATTAAAGATGAGATAACATTTCAGGATGTACTTTTTTGGGGCGCTCCTAGAAACAAAACAATCTTAATCAAATCAGGGCTTAACAAAATCCATAAACTTATGGACCTAAACTTTAAAATCTTGGTATAATTTGATTAAAATAAATGAAAAGGGAATAGAAAGTCAAAAAAAGGAGCCCATCAGGAGAAATACTTTTTTGATAAAGCCATCAGAACAATTACTAGACTCCACTCTAGTACTCTTGCCCCTTTATTTCTCATTTCTTAATTCGTGCAAAATACATGCAGGATACAATCGCAACTGTGATCTTTTTGGCAGTTTCTTGAAACATTTACCACGTTGTATCACTATTTGAGGCAATATATATATATATATATATATATATATATGGTTGTGATACTTTTTACTCGTAATAAATATCAGCTTCTTCCAAGTTTCAATAATTGCTGGGTTTGGATTAGCAAAATTATTTAAAGCAAATATTTCAGTTTCAATAATCAATATTATCCAGATCCACCACAACATTGTTGTTGTGGCGAATTGAAAGTAAAAAGAAAAATGAGACGTTAAGAAAAATAAACTATTCATTTATTGGCTTTGTGCACCGTGTGGATCCGTCACTCCACTATGTTATGATCTGTTCTTATCCTTGTGGGGACAAAAGAAAAAAAAAAATGGACGATCAGTTTTGTCTCTCCCTCAGGAAAACATAAAACAAAACTCGTGAGAGGTAGAATTATCTAAAGATTACATATCTTTAACTGCCTCTTTCTTATATTAATGAAATTTTACAGTATGATACTCTCACTATAAGGTCGGGTAAAATTATAAAACTTATTTCGAACGATTCATATTAAACGAATCTGAATCATGTGATAATATTCTTTGGAATGTACCGTTATACCTATGTTATTTAAATAACAAGGTAAGAATATTAACCGTCATTACATATATGGAAGCATGTAGAAATTCTCTTTATATATATATCATATCGAAAATTTTTCATAAAAAAGACAGAATGGCTCTTGATGATAAAGCTATTCAAAACTATACTCATTACCCAGTTCTCTCACTCTATTAAACGCACTGTACACGTTTTATTTATAAATATATATATATATATATGGAGATATATAGATGTAAATATATATAGCTCAAAAAAAAAAAAAAAAAAATCAAAGTCGGGACAAGGCCATAATCTGCATTCCCTCACCAATCTGGCTGGGAGTACTCGGAGTACTCCTCTGATCTCTCTCCTCCACGGTAAACGTCTTGGCCAGAGCCCTCAGCTCGTACTTCTGAACCTTCCCCGTCGAAGTCTTCGGCAGCTCCTTCACAAATTTCACCTTCTTCGGTACCATAAAGTGCGACATATTCTTCCGACAGTACGACATTATGTCCCCCTCCGTGATGACGCCGCCGCCGACGCCGCCGCCGCCGTTTTCAGCGCAACAAAAGCGCAGGGGCTCTCCCCCCACCGCGGGTGCGGCATCGCCACCACCGCCGCCTCCAGCACCTCCGGGTGCCTATACAGCACGCTCTCCACCTCCACACTGCTGATGTTCTCTCCTCCTGATATTATCACGTCCTTTGACCTGTCCTTGATCTCCAAATACCCATCTGGATGCACCACCCCCACGTCCCCCGTCAAGAACCACCCGTCCTTGAACGCTTTTGATGTCGCTTCGGGGTCTTTTAAGTACCCTTTCATTACACTACTCCCCCTCAACACTATCTCCCCCATCGTCTTTCCGTCCTTAAGGACACTCTTCATGGTATTCAAATCTTTTACATCAACTTCCGCTAAGGTGAGGATACTGATCCCTTGGCGGGCCTTGATTCGGGCCTGGTCCTCCTTCGGGAGATTATTCCATTGGGCCTGCCACTCGCAGACCAAGGCCGGCCCAGTCGCCTCCGTCAATCCGTAAGCATGCGTGACATGGAAGCCCAAGGACTCTATCTTCTCCAAAAGTGCCGCCGGCGGCGGAGCTCCGCCGGTGAGAATTTCGACCGGGGAGAGAATACGGCGTCGTTCGCTGGGCTTCGCCTCGAGCAGGATGTTGAACACGATGGGAGCGCAGCACATGTGGGTGACGCCGTGGAGGGCGACGCTGCGATAGATGTCGTGTGCGGTGGTGTTACGGATACAGACGTTGGTACCGCCACGCGCCGCCACGCCCCATGTGAAGGTCCAACCATTGCAATGGAACATTGGAAGTGTCCAGAGGTACACCGGCTGAGTCCCCATTTCCCAGCCGAGGACGAGGCTGAGCGTGCTCAGGTAGGCCCCTCTGTGGCTGTACACGACTCCCTTCGGCGCCGACGTTGTTCCGGAGGTGTAGTTCAGCGCAATTGGGTCCCACTCATCGGCAAGCTCGACGGGGACAAACATCGGATTCCCGTTGCGAACAAGATCCTCGTACTCGAGCTCGCCGAGCCGGGTGCCGGTCGGTGTGTCGATGTCGTCGATGACGATGACGAGAGGCATGTTGGTACTGTTGATGACGCCGCCGTCGGCGGAGTCGGAGGTGAGAATACGGAGGGCGTCACGCGCCTGGTGGACGAACTGGTAGTCGACGAAGAAGATCTTCGCCTCCGAGTGTTGGAGTATGGTGGCGATGTTCTTTGCGTCCAGGCGGGTGTTGATGGTGTTCAGCACCGCTCCCGCCATCGGCACCGCGAAGTGCATCTCGTACATCGCCGGAACATTCGGAGCCAACACCGATACCTGTTATGCACATTTGGACACCATCAAATTTGTTTCTTCTCAATAACAAATACAACATTTTCTTGTGTCTTTATATATAGGTAGTGTTGGAAACTTACAACATTGTTCTTGACGACGTTGAGGGAGCGGAGAGAGGAAGCGAGGCGGCGGCAGCGGTCGAAGGTTTGGCGCCAGGTGAAGCGGGTGCCTTCATAGATAACAGAGGTACGGTCGGCATAAAAGGCAGAGGCTCTGGTCAAGAAATTCATCGGTGTGAGAGGGACATAATTTGCCTGACATTTCGGAAGGTTTTCCATGATTGATACGGATTTATAATTATATGATGATTAAGTGAAAGATTGCTGTGATGAGTTTCTGCTCTGCTTTTCTTTTAATTTATAGTTGTCGCAGAAGATCAATATAGATCAAATATGTATGTGTGTGTATATATATATAGAGAGAGAGAGATACAGAGAGAGAGAGAGAGACAGAGAGAAACAGGGATGGTTGTGAAGCTGGGAGGGTGGTTCTGTGTTTAAATTGGAACATGGGACTCAGAGACCGAGTGTGAGGGAGGTTTTATAGGACAAAATAAGGGTGGTTGCAGTTTATACCGTGGCCATAAAGTCATTATTAATTCAGCAGGAAAAAATTAAAAAAATAAAAAAAAAAAGGAAAAGAGAAAAAAAAAAAAGTCATTATTAATTGGAGTAAAAATCTAAAACTCTACGTATAATGAGTTCTACTAAATCCATATTGGTTTAACATGATATCACAGCATGATCTCATAAATTATTAAGGTCTCCATTTGGGATAATGTCTCTAGAAGATTTTTTTCTGTTTTAACTCCAAAATTTGTAAATTTACAACTCACTTTCTTTCTTTTTCATTTTCGAAAAACTCAAACTTTTCAAATCGAAATAAAATGATTCTTTTGTCAAAATACTAACAATAACGAGAAAAATGAAATAAGATCCATTTTGTATATTTTTTCCTAACATATTTTAAATTTTTTCTATTATTTTCTATATCACTAAATATTTTTTATTTATATTTTAATCAAACATACATTTTCAAAACAACTTTCAAAACTTCTTATCCAAATCTCTTTCAATCGGGCCTAAATTGTTGAGATCTCTCTTTGGATTGAATTTGACCAATTTTAAAGTATATCATGAAGTCGTCAAAATGAGATTTTTTTTTTTTTTTTTCCTTTTGTTAAGAGATTTTTAACCCGTGTGAAATCAAAATATATAGGTGATAATCGTGATGTTTTTTAAGAATCAGGAAAAGATTGATGAAATTTTTTGTATTGTTTTGTTTTCTGTTTTTTTGGCGAAGAAATTGGAATGTAAATGGGGTAATAAATTTGGTTGGTTGTGAAAGAGGGAAAAAGAAAGATGGAAATTGAGTGGAAGTCCTTTGGGAAATTGCAGAGACACTGCATTATTGAGATTGATTCCAATATTAATAGAGGACCGTTGACTCTTTCGGTGGAATATTTTGATAGTACATGATAAATATATATATATATATATATATACAGTGAACTTTAAACTAATTATAAATTAGTGCGCTTTCACACTCCCTAACGGCTGCTTGACCTCCCCACTCATCAACTAGCATCTAGTTCGTCGGATCAGATCTGATCTTTTTTTTTACATGGGATCTGATGGATTCTTCTTGGCGTTGGTCACGTAGTGCAGTCTGGCAATAGTATCAAGTTTCGGTTTAGCCTTCTCTTTTATCCCCACTTGGATAAAAACCAATTCTACGGTTACACTGATTTTTTTTTTTTTTTTTTTTTTTTCCGAATGATGTTTATACAATAAATATGATGGTAGAGTCCACATAATTTTCTCAATGGATCTGGTTTTATTTAGAGAAAATTATCTAAATATATAGGCTTCTTTTTTCATCCATCGATTAAAATGATCATAATATAAACTTTTGTTTAATTTTATATCATATCAATTTAATATTAATTTTTATATCATATTAGTATAATACTAGTTTAATGCCCGTGAGTTGTACGTGAGAGGAAAATAAATAGATAAATAAATAAGAAAATTAAATAACATTTAATAATGACAGTTGGTTTTAATAAATAATATAATTATAATAAGTTTTCAAAAATATAAACACAAAAAAAAAGGTCTTCAATAATTCTCTTTGCATTCTCATTCCAAACCATCATCACCGTAAGCTAGAAAAACAAATTAACATAAATCAAAAAGCAAAAAACAAAATATAAATCTAGGGAAAAAAGAGAGCTAGAATTAACTTATAAAAATCAAAAACAAAAGAAAAGAAAACAGATCATACCTATATTTTACTCCATCTTTTTTGTCTTTAATTTTTTTTTCTTCAAGATCTCCCCCGATATTAAAAATGTAAAGTAATAATAATAATAATAATAATAATATAAAAAAACTTTTCTCCGGTGATGCAGAGATAAAGATAGAGAAATAAAAATTATCACAATAATTAAAAATAAAAATAGACAAAAAACAAAAGGAGAAAAAAAAACTCAACAGGGGAAAAAAGATTGGAGAAAAACAACAAAACCAAAACAGATTCTATTATTTTTTTTATTTACTGTTTTTTGCACACAAAAAAAAAAAGAAAAAGAAAAAAAGAAAAGAAATAAATTTCAGTTAGATTATATACATGTAAAACACAAAAATTAACTATAATATCTAAAAAAACAAACCCAACAAATGAAAAAGGCAAAAAAAACGAAGCACAAATAAAAAAAAAGAGAATAAAAAAAATTTGAAAATTGGAAATGTGGAAACAAAAATCATTAAAAAATTATAAAATAACAAAAATACGAAGAAAAGATGAATAAAAAACTAAACTTTAAAATTTAAATCTTAGAAAGCAGAAAAAAAAAAAAAACAAACAAAAGGAAAAAAAACTAAAAAGGGGAAAAAAGATTAAATAAAACAACAAAATCAAAAACAGATTCTATTATTTTTTTTTAACTGTTTTTTACAAAAATAAATAAATAAATAAATAAATTTCAGTTAGATTATATACATACAAACATTGCACTTTAACACATCTTCAATGGACAAAATAAAAAATGCACATTAAAATGGTAACAATGTCCAGTTATTGTAGCTATCAGAAAAAACAACTACAAAGGAAGGATAAAATCATCCATAAATAATTTTAGAAGGATAAAGTTGTCCCAACATTATAGCAAGCTGTAAAAGTAACTAAAGCCCAAAGGAAAAATTGCCAATTGACCAAAAAAAGAAAGGGTAAAACCGGAATAACACTGTAGCAAAGAAAAAAACAACTACAAAGGAAGGACAAAATCATCCATTAATAATTTTAGAAGGACAAAGTTATCCCAATATTATATCAAACAGTAAAAATAACTAAAACCCAAAGGCAAAATTGTCAATTGATCAAAAAAAAAAAAGGATAAAACCGACATAACACTGTAGCAAAAAAAATAAAAAATTACTAATGAAGGGCAAAAAAATATTAAACTGTAGAAAAAAAAAGTAAAAATTACTGTAGAAAAAACAGTAAAAGTTGATATTCTTTTAGCATGTTATAATAATTAGTATTTAATTTTGTGTTATTGAGATTTTTTTTTCTCACTTATTTATATGTATGATTTGACATAAATTCTACCAATACAATCAATAACCTAGTTAGACCCTACCGTGAGGGTCGACCCCTTTTTTTTTTTTTTTTTGTTTTGTTTTTTTTTTTTGTAAATAAAAGTTAAGGCCTTGTTTGACCATGAGTTTAGTTTAAACTAAACTGTACTTTTTTCATCATGTTTTTTGTTTTTTTTCCCCAAAAAGTTGTTTGTCTTTTCTGAAAATTCAAAAAAATTTATTATTTAAACTTACAAATCTTAACTCAAACTTACACACCAAACACCCCCTAAAAAGAAAAAACTCCAAATGACGTATGAGTTTGACTCTAATGATAGCACACAATTAATTATCAAGAAAAAAGCCAATACCACGTACTCCTCTTCCCCGCATGTATAGTGTGTTTTATTTTCTATTTTATGAAAAAAAAAAAAAAAAAAAAAACCTTGCTAACAATGTTACGTATATTTTCACTTGCTCAAATATCATGTTTTTTTTTTTTTTTCTTTTTTCTTTTTCAATAAAACGGGAGAAAACGATCAAAACTAATATGTAGTAGTATAGATGCAAAGAAGTAAGGAAAACAAAACGTCCTTCACTTGCTCACGTAAAACATGTAAACAGTGGAAAAAAAAATATTGATATGAGCAGGAGAATAGAGCACGCAACTAATTCGGAAAAACTTTGTCAATTAATTTGATGGGGATGCCAATTAGAGAAAGGAACGGACAAAAAATATTTATTTTCTATCCCAAAAAATGGATATATATATATATATATTTCATTCATATGGGTTTTCCAAATAATTAACATGAGAACTTCACTTAATAAATACCTATTAATTAAATAATCCACTAACTAATTAACTCTATGTCGAAAGATTTACACGCTTGTTTCAGTTGTTGGCAAAATTGAAGTTTGTCAGTAAATTATAGAATGGCAGCCATGTGAAAACTTTCATGATTCATTATGTTTTTCTTTATTTCATAAAAAATCTTGTAATATAATTCGTGTTAAACGCTGTTACATATATATATATATATATATATATATGTCTGTGTGTGTGTGTGTCAATGATGTCCCAACACAACCACCCAACCCAATTGAAGTAAAAGTATATTACCATTATGCATCTTCTTTTGTTTGCAATGATCAGTTCAGCTTCCAGAAAAAGAAAAAAAGAAAAAAAGATTATTTCAACTTTATGGGGAGCTGGTGAATAATTAGGTTTGCATTTTCCATCTTTTATCAGACAGAGAAAGCAAGAAAACGATAAATGAGTGGCCTCTGATTGAAAAGAAAAGGGTATATTATATCGTGGTCTCTGAATTAATTACCCAATTATAATTTACATTTTAAATTTTAAATTTTTATAATTTACATCTTGAATTTATAAATTTATAGATATCTATTCCCATGGACAATAATGTTGTTGTTATCATCATCATTATCATTATTACTACGAAAATTTACTCTTAACTTAAACATAGGTCGTTGTTAATTAAGAGCATAAAAGGTCTTTTAAAATCAATGTTAATCCTAATTTATTTTTAAACACAGTTAATTCAATAATTCTATTTTGATAAAATTTAATTAATGATTAACCTCAATAAATTTGAGTTAAAATAGATAAAAATGACTATTCATATAATTAATTAACGCTTGCATATAAATCACTTATTAATTTTCTTTAAAAGTTTAACATTATTATCAATAGGGTAGATTGCTATAGATTTGTAAATTCAAGGTGTAATTGTCAAATTAAAAGTTTAGGATGTAAACTATAACTATGCAATAAGTTTAGGGGGTACTAATAGAAAAAAGCTTAAAGAAAATCAAAACAGTGGCCTAATTTGCTCTATTTTTTTTTTTTTTTTTTTTTGACAACAAGTGGCCTTAGTTTTTGTGAACTAACACTAATATAATCAAATTCAGTCATATCTTTTCAATCTGAATATCATAAAATTTGATGATTAAAAAATTGGACCTTATATAAAACACTCTTAGGGGGTGGATGGCTCAACCACTCAAACCATTCAACTCAAACTTTTTTTTGTCTTTTTCTCAAAAAGTTTTTGTCTTTTTCCCAAAAAATTTTTTGTCTTTTCTGAAAATTCAAAAAAATTTACTATTAAAACTTAAAAATCCCAACTCAAACTACTCCACCAAACAGGCCCTTAGTATAATACCAGTGAAAACTGAAATAAGATTTATAGAACAGAAACAAAGAGTAGCTCAAATGATCATCTAGCTAATTAACAATCCACAGGAATAGACATTAATGGTACTAATGATCAAAGTCTTTATTCATTATTTTCGCGATTAATTTTATTATTATTTTTAGTTGGTTAAGAAACCATTGAAAAATAACACATAAAAAAGGAAGAGAAGAAATGATCAGATTGGTTCGAATGAAGGTTAATTCTCTGAAAATTTGTGTTAATTGATAAGCACCTTAACTTCTAAACTCAATTATAGGAAATTTTGAAATATTGTTTCCTACACTTTGTAAAAATCGTATCATTCACCCGCCACATATTCATCCGCAAATTAGAAAGTCTATATACATATATACACTTATATATATATATATATCATTGCCCAATTAGATTAGATAAGTCTATATATATATATATATATATATATATTAAGGATCCTGGTCAATTTATTTCAAGAAAAATGTACCCTCAAAATTTTGGGGAGGGAGGGAAAGAGTTATACGAAACCTTGTTAATTAGGACTGGGATCTCCAATAATTAAAAAAAAAAAAAAAAAAAAAAAAAAAAAAAAAAAAAGAAGAAGAAGAAGGAGTAGGAGCTATAATGGTACATTAAGCATGTGTTTAGTGCTAAGTTTTGGATTATATAATTTGAGTTTGGATTAATTGTGCATTTATCAAGGCGTTTAAATTGGTTGAGTTAAAAAGTGTAAAAACTTGAAATGTATTCGGAAAAAAAAATATAAATATGGAGCTTATTTCATTCATCTCGAAATTCTATGCAATTAAAGAAAATCATCTCATTTAGACTTGTCTATGCAAAGTTATGAACTTTTAAAGTTTGAATTAAAAAATTGTCTAATACTAAAGCTGAGGGAAAATGATTAAAATTGGATTATAATTATATGATTTGGATTGTTGGTTCAAACGCATTGCTAAGTTTGAAGAACATTTCGATCTTTGTAAATGAAAAAAGCGTATGGATGAAAACATAAATTTTGAGATAATAAGAAACAAACCAGAAGATTATATTCTACGTATATCTTTCTTTTAAATGCAATCACGAAATAAAATATCATTTTTTTAAAAGGTTTCCTAATTGCTTTTTTTTTTTTTTTTTTTTTTCCAATTATAAGTTATAATGTGAATTATGTGATTGACAATGCGAATTGTACTAAATTTTAGAAGCCTATGCCTCGTGGAAATCCAATAAGATATGAACAGAATTAAAAAAAAGCATGCATTGAGAATCTACTTAGAAAAAAATAATCAAACTAATCATCAAAATGCCATTAGATCATAGACTAATTAAAAGACGATTGAAAAAAAAAAAAAAAAAAAAACCCCTAAGAAAATATGATGAAATAATTGACAATAAAAGATGCGCGCGGGGATTAATATTTACTTGTCCAAGTTGATATTTTAATATATATATATATATTGATATATATATATTGATATATACATAAATATCCATGACAAATATCACGATATTTTAACGAAAATGAAATGTAAGTTGCTGATGTTGATGTTATATATGTGCAATACCAATAAAATATCAGTATCCATTTAATTTCCTCAATACCCAATTATAATTATCTTTCTTCTTATTTTTTTTCCCTTCTCTTATTCATGTACGGTTGCAGTGGTGAAGCCATATGAGCCTGATTTGTATATAAATATATACATATCTAAAATTCAGTTCTACCCTTATGAGAAAAATTATTATTGTACATCTCTACTTAAGAATTCAAATATTATTTAGATTCCCTTTTAATAAAAATTGATCTTTTATGAATCTTTATTTCAAATGAATAATGCTAAAGATAAAAATTTAAATCTCACCTTTCTTATAAAAATTGATGTTATACGTCTGTAAGTTGTCGTATTTTTAATAGTAGGTAAATAAAAGATTATCATGTCAAATAAAAATAAGTTATTGTATCTGTCAGTTAAAAGATGACAACTTATTATCACGTAAATTAATACAAAAAGTTGACATTATGAGTTTTTTATAGTAGGACCTCTTATTTTACACATATAGAAAACAACTTATTAACCATTAATAGATTAAATTTTTAGCAGCCTGTTTAATGAGTATCTATGTTAAAAAATTTTAACACACAATGCAAAACTGTTCATGCTATATATATATCATATCGTTGGAAAAAAAATCAAGCGGTAAAATAGAAATTTATACCGGTAATTCAAAATAAACGGTTCTACAATAATAATTATCTGAAACTATAGTGGGCATTCGTAGCACTAGTCTTTTCATATATATAGACAGAGTGTCCATCCTAATAAGATTGTTTTTTTTTTTTTTTTTTTTCCTTCTCTGTTCAACTCTAATAGATAGTAACTAATTATATTATCTCACTACTTGTTATCAATTATATGGATAATTTTTTCTATTCTTATTGCCTTAATCATGACCTAATCCCAAGCGTTTAGCGTCCATTTGGTTTTAGTAGATAAGACCAACACTATCGCGTTTAAAGATCACATAATTATCAAAATCTCATTTCCAACTCCAACTCCCACGAGTTGTTTCGCAACGTTTTCCATGCCACAATCATATGTGTTCCGCACCTAAAATTTATATATATATATATATATATATATGTGTGTGTGTGTGTGTGTGTGTGTGTGAATTCGCGTATATATGTGTGTTTTATTGTAAAAAATAATAACAAGATGTCAAGTGTGTAGGTATTGGCGTCACTAAACTTTTTCTCCAAGGCTTTCAACCTAATTCAGTTTTCTTTCTTCCCTTCTTTTTCCACGAGACTTCCTCATCGCTTTCTTCTTTTTTCCTTTTTGATTATTTATTTGTTTGATTCAAAGGTCGTAGAAACCAATTGTCACGCTTGGAATTTTGGATAGACCATTTTATAACTTATAATACAAGCTACTTAACCTTTTGTTCACTTCAGAGGCCCCTCTTTTTCCTTTTTCCTTTTTCTTTTTTTAATTTTAATTTTTAAGGATCTTCTTAAAACGAGAAAAAGTAAAATGTTGCTGACGGAAATTCCAACTAGCTGGTGGATTACAGTAATACATATATGTATTTATATATATATATATATATATATGTGTGTGTGTGTGTGTGTGTTTGTGTTATGTGGATTTAAAAATAGGAGTGTACTAGTTACTTTGGAAACTAATAAATTCAGGACTTCTTCCAAAAAAAAAAAAAACCAATAAATTCAGGACTACTACTAAAATTCCTATCCACAAAAAAAGGAATCCAGTAAGTTTTTTATTTTAAAGTAGTTTACTAAGCTTTTATTCTTTAAATAAATTATATGAAAATTTTCCACATCCAAAGTATGGTGTAATTTTCCGAGAAACTTATTCCAAAGAAAAATGAAAAAGAAAGTCTTGACTGATCTTGATCATATTTGTTGGTTTATTCATGGTGCCTTCCAACCCAATTTTAATAGTGCACGCTTTTTTTTTCTTTTTTTTTTTTTTTTTTTTGGTGCGAAGAGGGGCAAGGGGGGGGGGGGGGGGGGGGGGGGGGGGGGGGGGGGGGGGGATGTGTGTGGTGGCGGGCGCGCCTTGTTTTTAAAACAATGAACGAAAGGAAGTTGAAAGTCAATCCGTCTTGGATGTAAAGAACAAAAATGGTGCTGTTGAAAGTTAATTATATTTGTATATATAAAAAAAAAAAACCCCTAATTTTCTTACGGAAAAAAAATTCAAACGTTGGTTTATAAATATAATTAACATCAAGTGGCCCTGTATTTCTGAAGGATATTGCTGATGGAATATATGTAGTTTGTCTGGTTCCACAAATTAAATCGAGTGTTCACATTTGTCTTTCGCAGAAACCTCCATTTCAACATATATTTTTTGAGTCAAAAAAAAATAAAAATGGTGAGCCCATGTGTTTCAAATTCTCTTAGACAACTGGGGAGAAGATTTCCTGACATTTTTTTTTTCTCTCTTCACTTTATTTTGCACAAAGAAGTTGGTTTCGACACCTGTCACCATAATATTTTGGGCAAAACTGTCGTTCTAGTTAACGAAAGAAGACGACAACATATAATGGACCATATATAATTTCTTCCACTTATTTTTTGTTTGGCCGTAAATGTTTTTTTCCACATTGGAATCATTTGAGTACTTTGAGAAGTACTCCATGCACGTATCATTCTCCATATATAAACATATATTTGTCTTATTATATATATATAATTATATACATACCCTTATATATCTATGTGCTCTATTGTTGAAGATGATAAAGGATTATAGATAAGCTAGGATTAAGTTATTGGTTGACCTAGCTATATAATTATTTTGAGTGCATATAATTTACTTTTATGGCGTATCTATGTAGGTCTCTTCGTTTTAGAAATTAAGCATGTATTAGTGCTAAATTTGGATTGTAGAATTTATATTTGGATTGATCGTGTGTTTTTTGAGATATTTGAATTGCTTGAGTTAAAAGTGTAAAAATTTGAAATGTGTTTGGAAAAAAAAATCAGTATAAAGCTTGTTTTTTTCGTCTCAAAATTCTATGCAATTTAAAAAAAAAAAATCTCATTTTGACTCGTTTACACGAAGTTATGGACTTTTTAAAATTTGAGTTACAAAACTGTGTGAATAGTGAAATTAAGGGAAAAAGGCAAAAAATGGATTGTGATTCTAAAGTTTGGATTATGCATCCAAACGCATGCTAAATGCATGTTCTTTTCAGTCAAATTATTGCTAATCACATGACAAACGTTAGCCTAATAGAAAGTGCTCTATCAACGAAAAATGCTTATTACTAACATACTACTAGAAGAGACGAACATATTACTAAATACCACTTATGGATTCTATTTTGTAGGACACACTTTTTATTAATATATCGTAGTAAATACTACTAATGATCTCTAATATTGTTCTTATCAAATACTAATCAATCAAAATTACATATTTTTACACGAAGCATTTTTATAAGTTGTGACTGAAAACGAGATGTTTGTTATGTAATATAAACAAAGTGACACGTATAATTCTATCTCTTTATCACTAATCTCCAATGTTTTCTCATTATTAAAACCTTATACAACTAACCACGTGTCTAGTGCCGCCACTATTCTTGAACAAGTTGGAGTATCAAGCCATATCTTTTTACATTGAATACAACAATAATGAATAAAATTGGATTTTCTTGTCAACTACTCCAATCGAATTTGAGTCATAACACATGGTTTCATAAAATCACAGGCAACTTGTAAACTCAACATATTTTCAAGCTCAGATGACCTACATATTGTGCTAATTAAGGCAAGTTTGCTCCACTAGTCCCCTTTAACATTACAACCCTACATAATTTGAGCTAATTTCAAGATGAAATGAAAATCATCTTAAATTTGTATTTCGTTTGTTCAGGACATCTTAGGTAGGAAATACCTACAATTGCTGTAAAGTGTAATTCAAAACATTAGGTTTTCTTTGGTAGAAATCTAAATATTAGGTTACACGTATACAAAAAAGTAGTTCGATCGAATACTAATTTCGAGACATTTAAAAATTAAAATACTAAAATAAGATTTGATTTGTAATTCAGGGACTAAAAATGATATTAATATTAATTAAAACTTTACATTGTAAAAGTAACAAAATTCAATTAACTGAATTTAGATCATGTTTGACAATAACGTACGTTTAACATATTTTACATTTTCTTTATGAATTTTGGCTGAGATTTGTTGGATAAGATTTTTTTTTTTTTTTTTTAACTCTTAGATAATTTACCTTCGTGGATATATATATTCGTGTTTTTGTTTGTGTTTCTTTACGAGGATATTTTATTTATTCTATAACGTACGAACGTGAAAGTATTGTCACACATGTGCCCCTTTAAAGGTCCGATTTGGAGGACGATTGTCTTTCTCATTTATTTATTCATTTGTCTTCACGTTTTTTCTATGGACAAAAAAAAAAAAAAACAACAACAACACCAACAAAATCGTGAAAATGTACAAGTAAATGAGAAAGACATTAACCATTTGACTACGAGTTATGTTTGTTAGAAGACGCAAAAAAAAAAAAAAAAAAAAAAAAAAAAAAAAAAAACACTTGAAAATGTACAAGTAAATGAGAAAGACATTAACCGTTTGACTACGAGTTATGGTTGTTAGAAGACGCGACTTCCATCAACGAATACTTTGCTGCTGAGTATATACCTTTTTTTTTTTCTTTTTTTTTTTTCTTCAAATTAATAATACAGTTTGAATTAAGCAAGATTGAATAACAACCCATAATGGTGTGACATAATAATTGTGAATATCTTTTTCAAATCTCTCTCAATCTTAGCATCAGAGTTCGAGTTCACACATACTTACTTTAAGGTCCGGTCTTAAAAACGACATTTAGTGAGATAACTAAAGACTTGTAATGGATTGGATGACTTTTGGACTAATACTGATAGGAGAAATATTCATATCCGAATACTGTGCTTCACATGTTATTCAACTAGATTTTCAAATGTATAAAATGAGGACGTGAGTATACCATCCTCTTTTTTAATGCAAAAAAAAAAAAAAAAAAATCCAACAATTGCGATCTTACAATATCTGGACTTTTATTCTGGCCTATCTTGTTGTCTATTGTAAAAGGTAATAAAAAACTACAAATAATTCAATTTGTGAAACACCTGATCACATAATTATCACGTGATTAATATGTGATATATTATTATCACAGGTAGTTTTAAAAGGCCGGTTGTCAATTTTAAGCTCTAGGGATTGAATTGCCAATAAAATAAAATTGAAAGATAAGGTAACTAAATAATTAAACAAACGGTGATTAAGTATATCAAATCTCCATCATGTTATAACAATATGATTGCCGGCATAACCTGTTGAGATTTTGTGGAATTGATTGATTGATTATTGAATATTCTTGTAGTTATCATTTTATTATTCTTTTCATGTTTAGAAATTATACAAAATCATACAATCAATTAGCATGATTGTAAGGTTTGATTTTACGTTTTTTTGATTGTAATTCGATTCTATATGTACGAAGATGAATCCCAAATTTCAAGTTAACCTGATCCTCTACATCAACTTTCAATACAAATTGTTTTACATGAACTTTATTATTATTATTATTATTATTATTATTAGAGGTCTACATCAACTTGAATCCTCAAATCTCTCTTTAAGAGAGAGAGACAGAGTAGAGAGAGAATGAGAGAATGCAGTCTTAACAAACTTTTACCATAATTGCGAAGAAGACCTTAGATGTACTTTTTTTATGAACAAGACCTTAGACGTACTCGTGGGACCTTGAATACTAGAATGTAGAAGAGACAATTTCACAACCACCATATATATATATTAAACACTTTCAGGTTATACTACTCACATGTCCCACACCGGTAGGCGCCGATAGTTTGAACTACCACAACTATCCCTCTAGGCTCTGGCTGTGTGTGTTTAATGTTTCGATAATATACTTATTTAATTTACGTATGGACTCCTTTTAATTGGTTGCAAATTAAATCGCAGGTTGTCCATGTTCTTTAAGTGGATTTGTATAAGAGCGCTCGTCTTCCACCCATTTAATTCGAGTCGTCCCCATTATATTAATCGGGGGTAAACGGACAATCTATTTCGTAAGAGATTTATATATCATACGAGACGATATTCATCCATCGAATTATCTGAGTATACCGAACTCTACCTCTGTAGTCCTCTTTCCTTCAACAAAAATAAAATAAAATAAAATAAATTGACTGGTCTTAAAATTTTGTAGTCATATTATATAATCCTATATGTATGTGGTGAACGGGGATGTTCACACGCACAGATTGGCCTTTGTGTGTCTGTCTGGTGATTTCGACAAGTACTTTCGATTAGGGGTGGACAATAGATCGAAATCAACTTTTCTCTTTCTTCGATATCCAATCTAATTATGTAAAAATTGTTTGAAATCCAACTAGTTCAATCTAATTATATATTTCCATCATCTAATCCAATCTAGTACCTTGGATCAGGTTTAGGTTTCATCGAAACTTTATAAAAAGGTCCTAATTTTTTTTTTTACCTTTTAAGCACTCTTTAAGATAATCAAGTTAGATATTAATTAAAAGTGATTATAAATTAATGCCCTGTGGATATGAGGGTTGGTAGATTAAATGATGGATATCACAACTCATGTGTTTCACCATTTGCTAGCTTAGGGCTATTCACAAAATGACCAATTGAGTTGCAGCTTAATTAATATATAATTGAATATCTAGTTGACTGATTTAAAATGAATCGTTTATAGTTGATAATTTTTTCTTTTATATACTGGAGAGTGAGATTTAAACTCGAGACCTTGATATTATAAATAGGGATGTGGATTTTTCTAACATAAAATTACAACCGAACATATTTTCGAGACATCAATTTAGTTCTTCATCCAATCAGAGACGAGAAGACGCTAGAGATTTGAGTTCAATTATGTACGTAGTCTCAAAGTTACTTTCTTTTATTCCAATTTTTCTCTCTTGAGTATTTAACTT
The DNA here is from genome assembly GCA_008635985.1 of Ficus erecta. Taxonomy (NCBI): domain Eukaryota; kingdom Viridiplantae; phylum Streptophyta; class Magnoliopsida; order Rosales; family Moraceae; genus Ficus; species Ficus erecta. Next base: position 1,996,179 of record BKCH01000009.1, read on the forward strand.
TTGATTTCTTCGTAAAGGGTTAACGGATCTTGATCTCTTCCTCTCTCTCTCTCTCTCTCTCTCTCTCTCTCTCTATATATATATATATATATATATTTTTTTTTTTTCAAAAAAGAAACATGTTGAGAGAAACCTTCTTCTTTAATTTGTATGTTTAGAAAGTTAATCATAGTGCTTTAAGACTCTTGTGCGCCTTCTGTAGAATTACAAATCGAGAGCTGTCTTTTCTGCTTGAATTTTAACCGAATTTGCAAGTTTTGTCTCTTAAAATTTAAATTATAATAAACTATTTCTTAAATTTAAAATATTATGGAGTTCTTCTAAATTAATGAATGATGTTAACATTTAAAATAAAAAAAAGGTCCCCGTGCACTGGTTTTATAAGGTGTGTGGGTAAAGGGATTGAATCCATAAAATTCTTATTCAAACCCTTCTTGTTATGGTGCGAATGATTTGATTTACGCTCATGCATTAAAAACATAAACGTGATACCAACTTAAAATTGACTCAAAATTTTGGATAGTTTTATTTACATACAATGGCCTCATGAAACAAGAGATTATCACTCCGTTTGGTGATTCAACTCAAACTTAAATTTTTCAACTCATTTTTTTTTTCTGAAAAGTTAACAAAAATTATAATTAGTTTTTAAAAAATCAACCAACTTTAACTTAAAAATTTCAACTCCAACCGTAACACCAAACGGAGGCTATAGTATTATTGGTAATGGTGGCATGCATGGTAATGGTGACATGATTACGAGAACATCAATACTTGGAGTTTCATTTTTATCCTTTGAAGTTTTAATTCACATTCTACGTAAAAAGTTTAATTCTTGACATAAATCATATACCGGTGGACTTTACGAATCTTGAATTGATAATTGTTGAAAATTAGGATCAGAGTTATTAAACATTAACAATAGACTGGAGGACACAAATCTTTATATCAACTCTCCCACCAAAAAACTCGCCAATCCAACTGTTATACACCCCTCATAGAAGCCAAGATATTTTAAAAGTTGGAAAGCAATTTGGAAATATACAGTTTGAGAAACCAATAAGATTTTTCGTGTTTTGGATTAATATTTCAACAGTCTAATATATGAGCAATGATCACAGCATGCAGCCATAAAACTGCTTTCAGTTATATATCAAACCATTAAAATTTAATTCAATAATAAAAATAATAATGGTGAAGATAACATTTTTACCGTAGAAATTCTCACTTTGTTTTTTGTGAAGATTTTTTGGTAATTATTATTATTATTATTATTATTTGAATGGGGGAGTGGGAAGCTGTCCCCACCAGTCCAAGGTCTGTGGCTGGCTGCTGCTGAGACTATTGAGTATGCCTTGCTTTCATATCTTCTTATAGTGGAAAACAATCTTTTTATCAACTTTTATCATCAACAAATATATGCACATTTGTCCCAATTGAATCCATTGAAAAGTCTGACCTTACCAAAAAGAACAGTTCAAATTCCATTTAATGTTTGTTGTTGTAAGAAGAAAAGGATGCCCGACTCATTTTCCAACAACAATAAAGTTGTTCAAACTTTTTTTGTTTGTTTGCAACTAACATGTCTTTGGACAAAAGCAAATTTCCACTAATATTCAAAAGCAAATTATTATTATTATTATTATTATTTTATTTTATTTTTTGGTGTCATCTCTCCTCTTAGTTGAATTGACATGCACATAGATAACGCTTTCTGTTGGCCATTGATGTCTCAATTTAGTAGGACAAGAGTGTGACCAGTGGCAATCGATATTTGAGACCAGAAAAATGATTCTAATATAATATATATATATATATATATATGTATTTCCATTTTACAGTGGGAATGTGATTTTTTTTTCCTTTTTGTAATCTATTTTTTCTGTTTTCTTTTAGTGGTAATTCTCTACTCAAAACTTTTTGTTGTCGGTTCAAAATTTGCTTGTAACTTTTTTTTTTTTTTTTTTGGTAATAAATTAACTTGCTTGTCAGTTTGTTTCAACAAGTGCCCCCACATTGTAATAATAATTTTAATTGTTTCCAACTTGGTTTTAACTTAAAAACCCAAATTAAACCAACATTCAACTAATCCACTTCTTATTTTTATAAACTCAGTAAAATCTAATCACACGGTTTGTACCTCACCGACACAAAATTATGGAGAGTAACATGACGCATTATATACATATATTATTATGCCAAAACTTTATCTTAAACTAATGCTTTCACTCTGGAAGAGGAAAAAAAAAAAGAAAGAAAAAGAAAAAAAAAATCCATCGTTTAATTGTAATGGAAGTTTATATGTATATAATCACAACAAAAACTTAGCCTTCGTTTGATAAATTAATTGGAGATGAAATTTTTAAGTTAGAGTTGGTTAACTTTTCAAAAATTAATTATAAATTTTATTAACTTTTCAGAAAAAAGATAAAAATTAAGATGAAAAAGTATAGTTTAGTTTGAGATGAACTCGAATGTCAAACGGAGCATTAATGTAAATATTGACGAAGTCAGTATTTTGTTTAAGGGGACATGAAGTAAGCTAAAATTTAAAATCAGGTAAAAGTGTGAAATTGAATCCAAATCCTAAGGTATTGTTTGGTGAATCAACTTCACTCAAACTAAACTGTACTTTTTCATCTCAATTTTTATCTTTTTTCTGAAAAGTCAACAAAGTTTATAACTAATTTTTAAAAAATCAATTCAACTTAAACTTAAAATTTTTATCTCATCTTAAACTCAACTCATTCACCTCAATATGAACACTTATATAACTAAAGTCAAATCCTCAATATGAACACTTAATAAGCAAACTTTATAAACTTAACAACTACATTACAATTATTCTCTACAGGTTGACATTATTATCTAAATTTTAGGTTTGAAAATGTGTGTATATATATACGTACACACACAAATTAATATGTATTTTCTCTCTACATAATAACAATAAGTCAACAATTATGATTTTTAATGGCAGTCCGTGCATATGTTGTTAGGTAAAAAAACCAATAATTAATCCAAAAATAAAAAAAGGTTAAGGGTACACAACACTATCATCGATAGCATCAACTTAGTTTGGATTGGAAAGTACATTTTTATGGAAATAATTAAAATTAATAATAAGGTTTCAAAATATTTAAAATAAATAATAGTAAATAACAAATTTACTTGGTAATGACTTATTTACTTCTAATAAATATGTTATTTTACTTAGTAAATTTTTTATTATCTAATAAATTTGCATTTTTACCTCAAATACTTTAAAACCTTACAATCCACTTCAACTATTTTCATTAAAATAATGTTAATTACAATTTTTTAAAATTAAAAAAAAAAAAGGAACCTCGAAGAACAAAACGTACCTTATATTTATTTCTAAATTTGAAAATTTGAGATTTATTTCTTGCTCAATCTCTAATAGAAGTGTTGATATAAATGATAAGATTTCATTTATTTTCCACGTCAAATACTGCACATTTATAACTATTTAAAGTGTGAAGTTCCTAAAATACTATTCAAAAACTTGGTTAATTAATTTGTCTTTTGTGATGATATCCTTTTTTTTTTTCCCTCCCTCCCAACCAACCATGTGACAAGTCCTAAGCCCACCACATGGCAATTTCAAATAAAAATAATTTAAAAATCTATTTTTTTAATTTGTTTTGTTTTGTTTTGTTTGTCTATTTCATACGCGCGAAGCGCGTGCAATACAACTAGTTTCTTGTTAAAGTTTTATGGGTGTGTAGCTTTTTTGTCCTTAACAGAAAGAAACAATAAAGTTGAAAATTTTTAGATTTGAGTTTATTATCTGATGGAATGTGATTAACATTTTTTTCTAAAGTAATTGAGCCTTTTTAAAAGTCATTAGATTATTATTTAGTCAGTCTAGATTTAGTGCGAGAGTATAGGTATAGACTTTCATAATTGAAAGGGGTTAAATAATAATAATAATAATAATAATAAGAAACCATATACTTAAAAAAGATGAACAAAAATCCAGGTGGCACGTAACGTCCCCCAACCGTTGAGTTAGAATTTTGTGGCTAGGGAGCACAATTATGTCATGACAGCACCAATCATACATCTTTAAACCAACTGTGCGAGTGTAAACCAAGTGGGAGATACATATTTTTTTTAAAAAAATTCTTTAGGAGCAACGAATTTAAAAATTTAAAAGATTTTTATGGTGGAAACTGTGCTTTTTTCAGTAAAAACTGTAATATAATCATTGTATTAATATCTTTAATGATCTGATATACAAATAAAAATAATTTTACATCATGCTGCTAATTAAATTATTAAAAAATTAATTCAACAAGTAGAATTAAAGTTGATTACAGTAGTGAAAAAATGACAAATTTTTTTTTTTTAATCATAGAAACTTCTAAATTATAACACAACCAAATTTTGTGGGGAAAAAAAAATCCTCTCTTTTCACCTTCATTTATGAACTTGAATTTTTTTTTTTCTTTTAGTCTAAAACCAAAGCTAGTCTCTATCAAACCTTGAATTTCGACACATCATGTTCAGCCTTTTTTTTTTTTTTTTTTTTTTTTTTTGGTGAATAAATTTAGCTAATATAATAGTACTGTTGCAAATTTTACTTAGATCGGGTCATTCTCCAATAAACTGTCTTTAATTTTCCTTGCGTTGTCCAAGTTAGTTAATGAACTCAAGTTAAGCTGAGTTAATAATAAACTTACTTCTTCATAATAATATTAAAATAACTGACCTCTATTTTAATAATATTTCTACGAGATCAACTTTTAGCAAGAAACTTTACCGCAAGACCAATTATAAAAAATGACTGTTCAGCAATAAATAAAAAGTAAAACTATAGTCCAGAGAATATTTCTCAAAATGGCCGGTGAGAGGGTTTGTTAGGTGGCATCCTTACTGTACGCTATTTGTAAAGTGGTTTGTGTTATATATAATATCACAATAATTTTCAATACTTATCTTTTACATAAATATATCATATGATTTGTTATGTGGCATCCTTACTGTACTCTATTTGTAAAGTGGCTTGTGTTATATAATATCACAATAATTTTCAATAATACTTATTTTTTACATAAATATATCATATGACAAAATCTATATAAGAAATTATATATAAATCATTTAATTGTTATAAATTTTTAAATAAAACGTTATAAGTATCACATAATTTTTTATATTGCATACGAGAGATTTCATCTATATATATACACACACGAGCAAAAAGCACCAGCTATATGGCCTCTTAAGAAGTTTGGTCTTTCAGAAAAAAAAAAAAAAAAAAAGTATAAGCCGCCAAAAGATCCAAGAACAGAGTAAGAAGAAGTGTGACTGTCAACATCTATGCTTTTGAATTCAAACATTTGATGAAGAATAAGACGATGGCTTTCTTGGTATCCAAACATTGGAAGACCTCCAATTGTGGAATTTGGAAATTAAGCAGCCAATCCAGTCAATCACGTTTATTTATAACATTACGTTGCTTTTCTAGTTCTTCTCTTTTACTTTATATATATATATATATATATATATATATATATTTTTTTTTCTTTTTTTTTTTCTTTTTTTTTTTTTTCCCCATAGCGTACTACAAAATTCTCCATTGTCATTTTAATCCAAATTTTCCTTATCATTTGTTGTGGAAGATAATTTTTTCCTTGCCATTGATAGCCAATGAAACCAATTCTTTTATTATTGTTAATCATGAATCAGGCAATAATGCATATATAGTATGACAAACAGTTAACATTGTCATATTCTCATATAGTTTAACCCCACGTCTTATTTTATTTTATTTATTTATTTATTTATCTTGAACTTTCGAACTCTACATCCGAATTTTTGTGCTTATTTCTTTTTTTTTTTTTTTTCCTTTCGTTTTTAAATATTGGTTTTTATAGTAACAAGTATTTCAACCAAAAAAGTCCAAGATTCAAACCACCTTCATTTTCGTGTTCTTTAAACCAAAAAGAGAGATTCTTCACGTGAATAATGGATTGGTCTTCTCTTGCAAAAGTCATTATTATGAATTTTGTGTACACACGTTCTTCTAGAATATGAACACTATAACATGAAGAACCCAAAAGGCTACAAAATCATTAACAAAGACTACTGACCCTATATTCAATGTACTCACTATGGGATTGGGACGCAATTATTTTAATCTTTTGTTACTATATATAATTTCTTCAGAGAAAACTACTTTGATTTGATTCTCAATTTAGAGACAAAGATAAATATAAGACAAAACAAGAGACCAGAAATTGTACCTACTCTTCGAGCTATGTCATCGGATTTTTTTTTTTTTTTTTTATATTGAAAAAAAGAAAAAGAAACGAGAGAGAGAGAGAGAGAGAGAGAGAATGTCTCTTTTTTTTTTTTTTTTTTTTTTTAACAAGCTGAAAATTACGTCATCCGCCGCAGTTTATTTTCTTAATTATTAATTCAGAGGGTTGTAAAGAAGATAGTTTCATTGTGAATATATTTGAGAAGAATTGTTTTAATAAGGACAAAAAAAAAAAAAAAAAAAAAAAAAAAAAAGAGACAAGCAAAGCAAAAGTAAAAATAAAATTTAAAAAAAAAAATCACATGGCAAGCATTGGAGTAAGGACGAAAACCAAGTAAAGAGATATGTTGGTATGAAATTGCATGCAACACGCTTTGTTCCTTTCAAAAAATCGTAGAAAACTTTTTTCCTATTTTTCTTTTTCTATTTTTCCGCTCGAAAAGAAGTTTTTAACAACTACGTACGAAGGCTGTCCTCGACAATTTTCTACCCATGCAAGTAATGTTCTTTATTATTTCCTTTATTTCCTAATGTTAATATATGCATCAACCACTACTGCTTTGTATTGTATAATTAAAAAATTAAAGAAAAATACAGGTCTAATCAAATTTTTCTTCAGCAGAAAACAAAGATAGATAAATAGATAAATAAATAAATACATAAATTCATAAATAAATAAAAACGTGCTACTCAATTTTTATCTCAACAAAAAACAAGTACACGTTTTTTTTTTTTTTTTTTTTTTGTGTATATGTATGTGATTATTTTTGATAAGGAACAAATGCACACGTTAAACATACATAAACTTGTGTAAGTGCATTCTCTGATCGTACGCTTTTAAAAATAGGTCGATAATGGTGTCAATCGATTGTGGTCCCAAGTTTGGATCCTCCAATTCCGTTAAAAATAATATAAAATTATATAATATGATACAAACTTGTAATAAAAATATAATCGGCATTCACCTCTTTATTTATTCAATTGTTTTACTTTACGTAACATTCATCACCTATCAACTTCGATTCCTTTTAAACCAAAAAAAAGAAAAGAAAAGAAACTATGATTTTCTTTGTATCATTAAAGAAAAGCAAATATTGCTAAATGAAATCGCAGAAAATGATATACAATTAAATTAGAACTTTTTGATTCGTTACAAGTGAAAACTTCATTACAAGTTGTTTCCACGATTTGAGTCTAAGATATCTCTTAATTATTAAATTGAAACTTATAGGTCGAATAAACATGTATACCACTTTTCAACAATAATAATAAAAGAAAGTTTCGAAAAAAAATCGTGTTTAAGCTGATTAATGAGGAAATTTAAGTGGTTAATAGAATAACATAAGGTGCTTCCAGCAAGTTATATTTGGTTTATTTCAAATTCACACGAATTCCATTTAAAGCAATTTCAACATATGGCTCTACTTTTCCAATTGCTGCCATTTTTGGGCCCATCTGGTTTTAAAGTCGTTGATGTTCTTGCCTGTCGTGTTCGGAAATTCCATTTCTTGACGAAACCAAATCCAATTTACAGATATGGATGAAATACTTTTTCCTTCCAAACAGAATATAGACCTATTGGTAATGGTATATGGTTTTTAAAATTAAAAAAAAAAAATGTTCGAGGCGCACCTCACCATGAGGCGTGGCGTCATTTGGTGCCTAGGAGGCTTATGATTTTTCTTTTAGGCTACCAACATGCCATAAATTTTAGTTAACTTTAGATTAATTTTGTGTCATGTTAGTCTAGTGTTAATTTTTTATGTCATGTTGATGCAATGATCTTTAAATTTATGTCATTCAGATTTTTTTTCTTTTTTATTTTTTTAAGTGTGGCCTTTTTTTTTTTGGGATCTTAGTCGATACTTAATACAAAAATTAAGAAAATTAGGTGTATAGTTATATTTTGAGTAACTCTTTATAATTTTACCAACTCTAACATTGAAGTTGATAATTTTATCAGTTCATAATATTAAAATTATTAACTTTAATGTTATGGTGATCATAAATATAATATAAGGCGTCAAATTTATAATTTATAACATTCTTAGATATACCCCGAAATGACCTATACACAAATTTGCTCTCCACCTATTTGTGCCCTCTGTTGTCCCCTCCAGCCCTCCTACGATTACATGAACACTCCATTTTCAACTCCGGCACTCCAGTGACTGAGCAACAACGGCTCAGATTGTGTTTTTGTGGTTTCGTGATGAACCAAGTTAATCTATTAATAGCTTATGGCATTTTATGAATTGTATTTAATTTTATGAGTTTTTTTTTTTTTTTTTTTTTGTTTTTAGTTCGAGGCTTACGCCTTGCCTCGATTAGGAAAAACGCCTTGGTTCCCAATTTCGCCTTTTTAAATATGCCTTCTGCTATAAAGCCATCCATGGCCGAGTAGTTGAAAATATGGAAAAGAGATAGCATTACCCACGAGTGTCGCGAGTGGACAATCTGGAACCCATGGTAATCAAGAGTCCTGAACGCGTGCTCACGGCACTTGTAGTATTTTGTCAACAAGTAAATACAATTGTTCCACAACAGGTTCAAAGAAAGAGTAAACAAGACACAGATTGGTTCAGGATACCAAACAAGGCACTAAAAATTATAACTTTTACGAGTTATAGAAAAGTTCCTCACGTTACAAATAAACAAGAGTGATTCAATCTAACAAATATATATATTATTATTAAAACTTAAGAAAAAAACCAGTAATAAAGTGACGCATGACCTAGAACATCTTTATGGAACCCTTTTTACATCAAAACCTTGAGCTTTGGCGAGTTTTGTTTCCAAAATCAGATCTATCGACATACCAAAACAATAATCATAAATTGTGTACCTAAGACATCTCCCGGAACCGAGCAAGAGCCTTCTTGTGAATGAGAGTCTTGTAACTGTCCCCGGCCTGCACCTCAAGGCTTGGATCCAACTTCTTTTGCCTACTACTCCCAAGTCCCGCTCTACTATCCGTGGCTTGTGCCTGCACAGGCTCTATCATTCCACTTCCATCTTTCCCTAACCCCTGTGCATCAGATCCAATAGCAACACAACAAGAAGAAATACCAGAATGAAAATATTAGAAACATCGAACCATTTTAGCTCCAGACAGCAGACCAGACATCACTTTAACGTCATTAATCCCACCAATAGAGCGCGGGGGAAGCACCATCTCTAATATATTCAAGAGGAGCAACAATACATGTCACGAAAAATTTAGTTATTACATCATTTGTCAGAATTCTGTAGGTTCTATAAGATTGAAATTATTGTTTTGCCCCAGCTTTTTGTTCTTTTTTCTTTTTTTACCACCAACAAGATGTGTTTTGGGTTCGTGACATAGCATAAACTGTATTTTTTATTTTATTTTTTTTTTACGTGTTTCATTTTCCATACAAAAAAGATTGTAGTTGTAGTTCTGTTACACTTCAAAAAGGAATAGATACCGAAGAAAGCCAAGGAAGGACAGGGTGTTCGCAATCAAATTTATTAATTGGCATTTTATTTAAACAAAAAGTTTACCGCCCAAAATATATGTGCAGTCGTTTATAAAAGCCAGCTCCGCAAATGAAACTAGAAGGAACTCATTACCAGGCCTTCATGCCATCCCATGCTGCGGAGCATTCGGTTGCCTACATTGTTCTCGTCGATTGCTCTGTCTGTTGAAATCACCTCGTAGCTGTTGATTGATGCATCTGCAGCAGGACGTCCTCCACCAACACCCGGGGGAAAAGGCATCGGATCCAAGGAACCCTTCCTTAAAGCAAAATCTCGATCTTGGAAGTTCAAGAATGGTAAACACAGGATTTCTCACAGATTAAGACAACATTAAGAAACAAGCAAGGGAAATTGGAACCATTATGTTGGCAACCAAATAAGCTATTCAGACAACTAGTGACCGACACATCCAATAGCATGGACAGAAACTGCATAAAACAAAATTTGATGGGCGACAATGCCAGACATGCAGAGTTAACACTTATTAGACAGCACCATGTCTGTTTGATGAGCTTCTAACGCAAACTCAACAAACATTAATAAAAATCAACAGGCATGCCATTCGAAAGAAGAAAATACAAAAGCAAAAGAGAGATAGTTTCAAAAAAACTTACTCGTGTCCCCAAGACCAACATCAGACAACTCATCTCCTGCAGAAGATGATGAGCCATAGAGGCTCCTCCTCTCGGCTGCACGATCTCTATAGGTACTCTGAGAGTGTTCCTTATGACCAGGAGCTGGGGTGTGAGGCATTTCAGAGAACCTCCTCTTGCCACTCCCAGCAGAAACAGGTGGTGTGTAAGAACCCAGTGCAGATGAATCTGTTCTGAATGATGTCACAACATGAGGCGTCTCTGCATTAGTTGATGAAGCTGAGCCAACCATACTTGGAGGAGAAACTAAAGAGGTAGAGACTCCAGCTGATGATCCTGGAAATGAAGTATCTGATTTGACGACTCCTCTACCAGAGCCCCTTATGACCCCCATCAAACTCCCACCCAAACTGTTACTTACGGGCCTCGGCTTGATCATGTTCTCCGTAACAACATTTTGTGTAGCAGAAACAGCAGTAGGCAATCCGGAACTTGATGTATTATTCTCTTTTGTAGTCAACAATTCAGTCTTGAGCTTGCTCTTTGTGGACTGTCCACTATGTAGAGGTTTATCATCAGCTGACACAGTCAGCTGATTTTCATCCAAAGCCACACGGGTTGCTTGCCCTTCATGACTCCTCTGTTTCCACATTGTCAATACATTATTCATTTTCTTCTTATTAGCAAGAATACTGCTCTTTGATGCCAACTTAATCTCTTTAGTCTTTTCTTTCTCTTTCTTCTCTGCTGCTATCGCTGCTGTTGCAGCAGCCTGGACAGCATCTGGCAAGGATGATCCCTTCTCATATGATGTTGAGGTAGTGGCTGGTGCAGAAATCACTACTTTTCTGTCATTAGAACCATCTGATGACTTGGAAAGCTCAGATTGGCTAGTTGGCGTTCTGTTGTCATTCTGATCTGTGCAAGGGACGTACTGCTGCGTTTGGTTATCATAAGAATACCAAACTCCATTGGTACTATCATAATAAAGACCTGTACGTGGCAGAAGAGTATAAAAAGAATAGGTTAATTTGAAAATTCACCACCCACCCAGGAAAAAAAAGTTTACGTTAGTGGATTCCTGCTTTACGTCACATCAATACTTATTGCTACCTCCCTGCAAACTGAATATAACAGGAGAATCAAACAGACACAAATGTACAGACTTTGATGATGACTAAACTCAACACCTTTTAGTGCCCAACATCTGCATATCATGTCATAATTGAAAATTCACAAGTACTCCCCACCCAGGGGGAAAAAAGTTTACGTTAGAGGATTCCCGCTTTACGTCACATCAAATACTTATGGCCACCTCCCTGCCAACTGAATATAACAGTGGAAGCAAACAGACACAAATGCACAAACTTGATGATGACTAAACTCAACACCTTTTAGCGCCAAGTGCCAACATCTCCAAATCATGTCCTAAATGATGAAACACCGCTGCCCCAAAAATATATATATAATTGAAAAAACAATGGTGCAGACACACACTAGTGGCATAAGCCTCGTGAAAATCCACATCAGATATCCAACTCTAAAGATCAACCTCAACAGGACTACATGAGTAACCATAATGAAAGTAACTTGTTAGCTAAAATTCAACATTTTCACTCCATTTTAAAGACGACGAACCCCATAAAAAGCTAAATCATGTAAGTATGCTCAATATGTCAAGTCAAACTCCCTGCTCAAATTTGTCACGTAAGGGTTAGAAAATCAAAAGGCTAAATCATAAAGATGAATTTCAAGTTCTATTCCATAATTTAAAGCATGCCCCCCAACAGAAATCATCCTTTTCCCAAAAATTTGTGTGAAATCATAGTTTTCATAAAGATTTTCCGGAAAACACAATGAATCAAGAAGGAAGTTGAACCTGTATTTCCATCGTAGTAGAACCCAGAAGCAGCATCATAATAATAACCAGATGCTTCATCCCAGACAAAACCAGACTGCGGAGCCAAACCCTCTTTCTGGACTGCAACCTCCCCACCACTTTGCCCCTGTCCTCCAACAGATTGTTTGTCATCCGGATTGTATTCTTTTGGTGCCCATCCAGCGGCGTCATACTATAACAAAGGATAATGAAGAACAGGATAAGAATTCCATGAAATTCATGTCAGTTAACAAAGAAAAGAAGCAAAGCCAACAAGTCGATAAGTCAAATATTTGAAAAAAAGAGAAAGGACCAAGTAGAAGAGATTGATAATCCAAAATAGATGGCAAAGAATAGACAAAAAGAGATAAAATGAGCTAAAATAGAAGACATCCTTTCAATTCAAAGAAAAACATGAAGAAACGAGAGTTACGTCTTCAAACTCCTCTAAAGAGAGTGAAGCTTCATAGACTCTTTTTTTTGTTAATAAATTTTTTGGCTTGAGTGAAGCTTCATAGACTTGTGATTCAAAGCCACTCTACAAAATTAATCCATGACACATCCATCTTTCATGACAAAATGATAACAAATGAACAGCTAATCCAGAGCACAGACTTCCAAAACGGATAAAGTAAAATTTATGGTTTATTTCGGGAAGAGAGACAAACCTGCTGAGCAAATGTTGCTGCCTCAATTGCTGCGGCGGCAAGGCTGCTTGACTGAGAATGCCCCGATGTCCCTGATCCAGGACCAAGAATGCTCTTTGCATATGCTACTCTCAAAATCTGGCCATTCCTCTCAAGTGTTGTCCCATTTGTTGCTTCCAGAGCTTTTGTAGCATCTTCCACCTGCAGGAAATTAGACACAAGGATAAAGGACAAACTAAAACACAAATATTTTGTTCTCCTTTCATGCACCATTAGCTAAAAAATGTCAAGCATAAAAGTGTATGGTTCAATTTTAATTCTTCAGGAGACCAAGAAATATTCTCTCTTCAGTCTCGCAAGATTAGCAAACATGGCAAAAAAATAATTAGCCACAGGACATGCTTTATAATATATGTACACATATAGGTAACATAAATTTTATTAACACATGTTAAAAAAAAATTACATGCTTAATTAGCACAGCCACAGAACATGCTTAACCTGAAACAATTATTCCTAACAAAACCAACAAGTTTACCATATCAAGTAACTTTTAAATGGATGTGAAACATGTAAAAAATTTGATTATTTGAACACCTACAGGTTAACCACAATTCATATCCCTTCAGAAAAAATAATAATAAATAAATAAATAAATAAATCCTCCATGATATATCTACACTCCCAAGTCCTAATCTATATCTTTCTCATCCTTTGTAGTATATTCATCATCTCTTCTAACATGCTTGGTATAAATAGTTGTATTCATCAAATATAAGCTTACCGAGTGAAAATGAACAAACGCAAAGCCCCTTGAAACATGAGTAAATTTGTCTCTAACAAGACGAAGGTCCTGCAATAGAATAATCAATCAAACTTCAATTTTACATTCCTGCAGCTTAAAAAAAAAAAAAAAACACACACACACACACACACACATAATATGCAAGCGGTAATTCAGAATTCTGCACCTTAATTGGAGCATGCTTGGAAAATTCATAACGAAGCATTTCCTCATCAGCATTTTCGTCCAGTCCACGGACAACCAATACATGAGTAGGACCTACGAATAAACTTTGCAAATTACATAACACATATATACCTGCTAACGCAGCCATCCACATAAGCAATAGAAACCAACCAGATTCTAATCCTTTTCTCCCCAAACTTGTTGGGTTTGAGTGAGAAATATCTGCAGGAGGAGCATCTTCGGAACGTGGTTCATTACACTATCAAAAGAGGAAAAGGGCATCACCTTTTTAGCACAAACAATTAAAAAAATTAAAAATAAATAAATTAAAATTAAAAATTAAAAAATTAAAAAACCAACAACAACAACAACAAATTGTTGATCACTACAACACGAACATACATTTCAAAACTTTCATTTTTTTTTTCCCTCATATAATCTGGTAAAAATATATTTGTCATTGCAGAAAAACAAAACAAAAGCAATTCATCACTGAAGCTCCTCACGGATGGTAATTCAGAAGTCAGTATTGCACTTAACCTAAATTTCATCAAGCTAGAAACTGGAGGGGGAAAAAATACATCATAGAGAAAGCCATGCAACTGAATTATAATACAAACTACAGCCTTACAGGGAGAACAGGGCATCGGTCTAACTATGGAATTTCATGCCAGAGCAGTATTCTACCATGCATTGTTAGCATCAAACAAAAATTTTAACCCAAAAAAAATGATGAAAAAAATAAAAACCTGGAGGCAGGATGTACGCCGAGCAAAATTAATATAGCCACAACTAGTGCACATCCAATCAGATGGCACTGCAATGCTTTTATGGCTAACATGGCCTGATTTTGCAGAACCCTCTTGACCAAACGATCCACCAGCCCCACCAGTTGGCTTACTACTGCATCACAATGTAATTGCAAGTGCTTATGGTTAAACTTACAACCAAATTACATCATGAGATGTCCAGGACACTGATGGAACAAACTTTTACGAGCTATGTACTTGCTGGCAGTTTAGATTTCATATACAAACCACTCACAATCTGAGCTCCAAATTAATTCCTCGACTAACTCCTATCCATGAACACATGACACCAAGTGAACTATCTTGAGATATACAAATGTTTATCATAAACTTTCACTTAAAAAAATAATATATACTACAAAGTTTTTCCCATTCGCCATAATATTCAAAAAGGGAGAGAACCTGTGAAAAATATTTTATCCACCTTTTTGTGGTTCACACTCTTGTTTATCTGTTAGGAACTCGTTAAACATGTAGTTGTTAATATTTTTACCTATTTCCAAATGCTATGCAACAATCTCTCTCAAGCCTGTCAATGATTTTGCGGGTGTAAAATATGAACATTAAAAGAATACTAAGAATCTTTTACAATTTTGTGAGGATTCCACTATTCCTTGTTTCCATCCGAAGGGGGGGAAAAAAAGTTGGGAGAAACCTATTTCGTGAACCATTTAATTCACCTAGTGCGTTCACTGTTCACACTCCAGATATCTTATGTTAGTTGATTATTCAAAATTTTGCAGGTAAAATTAAAAAAAGCCAAGTTTCTTTTTTAAAAAACAAAAAAACAAAAACAAAATAATGTTACATCTGTGCAATATTAAAACCAAAATACATCTGTGCAACTGTCTTTATGCATTGACTAATAGTAATATACATTTTAATATCCTAACATTGAATTATACAAGTATTTCTGTAGTAATATACATCTTAATTTCCTAATATTGTATTATACACGTACATCTATGCACAATGATAAGGACACTAACAAAGAACACATAACAAATAACCATACACATTAACGATAGTAACAATTTAAGCGGAAGATGATCAGGAAAGAGTGGAGGAAAAACCTATACTCAAAGAAAAGCTTCCTGCCATCAACGACAAGACCATCATCCCCCAGCTTGTCCATCATAGCACATGCTGCTCCCTGTTCAACAAAAACACTTTGCTTTGCACTCTAATGATTGAAATCGAAATGGGAACAATGAACAAGGTTCAAAGACAAGTACCACAGAAAGGAAATCAATAAAAGCAAATCCTCTTGAAATGCCAGAATTTCGCTCTTTTATTACACGAACATGACGAAGAGGACCCCATTCAGCCTGATAGACAAAATATAGTTATTACGAAGCAAACAAGTGATGGCTAAAGCCAAAGTAATTTAAAAACAAAAAATAAAAATAATAATAATAATAACGCATTACAAGGATCTGATATAGATCTTCTTCAGTTGTTTTCTGTGAAAGACCCTTCACAACAACAGTGGCAGAAGGCGCCTACAAAACAACAACAGTGGCAGAAGGCGCCTACAAAGGATAAGGACATAAAAGCCATAAGGATGTAACTACCCAAATGAGAAAATTATCAAGTACACATAAGAGCGAATCATACAACAGAATAAGACTCTCGGTGATGCCTCTCTTCACGGTCCCGTCTCCTCTCAATCCTTTCATTTCGAGCATCATCAGAGCTATCCTCTCGATGACTTCGGCCATGGCTTCGACTTCGAGGGGACCTTGATCTATTGTAATCGTCACGTCCACGTGATCGTGAGCGTTCATGCCTTCTATACGGGCTTTGATCCCTTTCCCGGTCATGCCTTCTATACGGACTCTGATCCCTATCTCGATCACGAGATCCACGCCTCCTCCAATTACCATCTCTTCTACTGCCTCTATCATAATCAGAATCATAACTATGCCGACCATACTCGTAATCCCTTTCACGGCTATCCTCCCTGTTTTGATGGGAAGCACGAGACCTATAGTCATGATCACCATGTGCATAATCGTCCCGATCACGCCCACCAAGCCTGGAAGACTTGTCAAATCCATGATCACGATAATTGTCAACATTTCGATAGCCATCCCGAAACTTATCGAAGTCCTGAACTGCATCAATCTCAGGATCATGAAAAGTATCCATCTCATGATAGGGATGATCAACATATTGTTTCTCATGTCGCCTTGATTCCCTATCAATTGGAAATTCTTCTTCATAACTTCGCCTTCTAGACTGCGGCCAAATACCAACAGGAGGAGGTGGTGGGTAGTTATCCCTATCTAGAACGTCACGGTGGAAGGCATTTCTTGGATAGATGTCACCCCTTGAATACCTTTCATCTAAAAACCGCCTATCATCATAAGGACCACCGATCCTGCCAAAACACGTAAAATTGGACCAAAAAGGAAAGGATAAAAGATGTGATATTTTGCACTCAAATAAAAGAAACACTGTAACAATATTAAAGCAACAATTACAAAATACCAATGACAACTATTGATGCACAATCATGAATAATTTTACCAAAGGCACTACATTACCCTCGTGATGGTTTTTTGAACAACCACTGCAATGATGAAAAGCAATAGTCAGCACTCACCGAAAGTTTGGCTCATGAACGGCACCATACCCCTCCAGAGCCTGTGGATTGAAGAGAATAAGCTATGTCAGCAACAAAAAGCAATCATTTTATGATGGGGTTAGGCAAATCCAATCCATATCCTCACTGCCCACAACAGCTTTTCCTCATTTTTCTTTAAGGATGAGATGCCCAAAAAAGAAATTTTGGACAATCTCATGGGGTCCTAAAAATTTGTTGCATTATCATCCCATATAGGTGTGATTTATTTTAAGGAGGAAACCGCAATTACGCTGTTATTATCCCATCCTGGCTGAAGACCATAGCGACCCGGATCCATTTCTCGCAAAACCCTTTCGAGAGCCGCCCACGGATGACCCTTTCAGAAGACTGAATCGAATGGAATTCGAATGGAATGGAATTGGATGTGAAAAACGTTTCCTTTTCTTTCTTTTTTTCCTGTAATAATATGCACAAACACACACACGGTTATGGCAGTGACGAACCAAGAACCAATATTTTCCCATGACTTTTGACCATTGGCCTCAACAACCAACCAAACCTTCGACAACTGCAAATCCTCCTAAATTTTCCAGAAATTCCAAAACACCCAGAAATCATCTTCCAAAACAGTCTCTCTCCAGAAATCACGATTCTACCAACAACAACGAAGCAATCTTCCCTAAATATATTTATATATGTAAATATATATTTATATATATATATATATATATATCTATTATCCAGAATTCTAAGTGAGGGTTTTAGAATTGTTAAAAGCAATTTAATGGCGAAATACAAATAGGGAAAAGGAATCAACCACGACACTGATAAGTAGAAAAGGAGAGAATAAATTAGGGCAAAAACATACCAAAAATGTTGGATCTAATTCAATGGAGCTCGAATCCGATAAACTGGAAATTCGTCTTCCACTTTTCGTTTCGTTTGGATATTCTCTGCTCTTCTTCGCCTTTTTCTCGTCAAAATTTTGCAGCTTTCTTAAGTGTTGGTTCCCATTAGGGTTTTTTTATTCCCGTTTATTGTTTTTTCACTTATCAACATATGTAATAGAATCTTATTTATATATCTTATTAATAACATCTCAATTCTTTAATTATATGATAATAATTTAATTATTAACTCTAAAGTAAATAAACGAAATTTTATCATTTTTTTAGTTTTTTATCCTTCTTATTTTTTTTTATTTTTTTTATTTTTTTGCACAAACACTACCTGAAACTTTTTTAGTTTGGCTTTAAATTTTTATTTTTGGAATCAGGACCCTAAACTTTACAATATTTGGTACTATAGTTCAATTGATAAATGACGTCATTAATAAATTACAACCTGTATTTTTGGTGCATTTGTACAAAATGATGGGCACTTCATCCTCAATTTTTTGAAAGTTTGCTAATAATTGTTCTATTCATGCAATAAAATTTTAAATTACATAGTCTCATTTAATAAAACAGGTACGTACTACTGATACGTCAAAGTTGTTATTTTTTGATAATTTATCTTTTAAACTTTTATTTTTAGTAATTTATTTTTTGAATTTGTTAAATTCTTACAATGTCCCATTTTTAGTTAATTTACATAAATTAAATATTTAAAATTAAAATATTTGCATCAGAGTTTGTATTACATTTGGAATTTTTCGATCCAAAATGGTGTTCACATGCAGTAACTACTTTAACAAAAATTAATCCATTTGGGATAAATTACAATAATTTTAACAAATTTAAGAGACAAATTATGAAAATTATAAATTTGATAAACAAGTTATTAAAAAGTGATAAGTTTAAAAGACATAAATATTAAGTACCCTTACTAAAATCAAAATTCTAAAGTCTAAAATGTGTTATGGCACACATCATTTAGAATCCAAAAAACTCCGATCTAAATCCACTTCTTTCATTTTTTATTTTTTATTTTTATTTTTTTGAGTCTTACACCACACTCTTTTTATTTTTCCCAAGCATCCATTTACTTTAGATTCTCTAATTAATATGGTGTGGCAAACAAAAGCTAAAAGTTGCCAAACATATTAAGTTCATAATGCATGAATAAAAATAAAACTTTATAAATTTCAATAATCAGCACCCCAAATTTTATTATCTTTAACAATTAAAGTCCAACCAATCACTTTGTAAAGAGTTGAACTTGTCATTTATCTCTTATTTTTATCTCTTATTACATATTAAAAGTATGAAGGACACTATCTACTGTACATTTTGTCTTCCCTCACGTAACATCACATGACGCTACGTGATGAGTGACCCGTCACATGATAATTAAAAAAAATTGTTATTTCTTTATTTAATTTGTATATTTCACACAAACAAAGCGTACACTGTCGAACTAGTAAACTTAAAACTTTGAAAGATTTTTCTTTATTCTCTCTCCTTCCTCCATTTTGTCTCTTTCTTTCTCTTTCTATTTATAAATCTTTAACCCAAATCAAATTGAGTAATACAATTGACTAATACAAGGAATAAAAGATCAAGAGACAAAAAGAAGTAACAAAACTTATAGAGTTAACAAAGCATCCGCTTTGTCTCGTAAGTTTAATCATAATTCAACTTTTTTCATAATATTTTCTCTCAAGAAAATTTGAATTTTTATCCAAATTTATTTTTAAGGTTATGTTTTGGATACTATTTGGAGATGACATTTTGTCATCTGTATTTCAAATTTTTAACTCTACATCAAATTTTTTTTTTCTCTTCCGTGTTTAAAAAACTCAAATTTCAAAAGTCCATGACTTTCTCATTTCAAATCGAAATGAGATGTTTTTTATGTCCAAATGCTCGTAATGACGAGATGAACAAGATAAGATCCATTTTGCATGTTTTTTCCCGAACACATTTCAATTTTTTGCACTATTTTCTATATCACATAACTTTTTCAAAAGGTATCCCTCCTAAGACACATTTCCAACCACTGCTACAAAATGTGGATTTCACGACCATTTTTTTAAAATGGTAGTGGAGAGTACAACAAAAACACAACACGAAACTAGGTTTCCGAAAATAGTCGTGGAAGCCGAAGCTTCCACGACCGTTTTTAAAAACCGTCGTGGAAGTCGAAACTTTCACAACTGTCTTTAAAAACCATCGTGGAAGCTTCGGATTCCACGACCGTTTTCATAAACAGTTGTGGGAACATGAATTTTTAAATTTTAAATTTTTTTTTTCAAATTTTCGGCCGTGGGTCTTAGAGCATAAAAAATAAATAAAAAATAAACCTTATTCCCTCCCGAAACCCATTCTTTCTCATGCCTCTTTCACTCTCGCCTCCAATCTCTCCCACAAAACCCATCTCCTCCTTCGTGACTCCTCCCTCCATTATCTCTCGAGTCTCTTCCTCTCTACCTCGCCTTCAATCTCTGCCGCCCTCCCTCCATTCTCTCTCGCCCCTCACCCACACCCATGAAATTGTTAAGTCTCTTTCTCTCTTGCTTTCTCTTGCACTGCACATATTATAATTTGAAGACCATTTGGTTGATTGTATTTGCTATTTTAGGTGATTGTTAATTGTGTTTGTGATTTGAGTGATTGTTTTCCGAAAAAAAAAGAAAAAAGTTTTGATAACTTGATTATATTTTTGCATATTAAATGTTCGACAAAATATCCGATTGTATGATATTTACGTGTTTGGGTAAGGATTAGTTGTAGATTGATTTAAAATGTTTGGGTGAGTATTTGGTTTAGATTATTTTTCGGAAAAAAGTGTTGATTTTATTATTTATGCTTTTGCATATTACATGTTCGACAAAATGTCTGATTGTATGATATTTACATGTTTGGGTGAGGATTAGTTTTAGATTGATTTAAAATGTTTGGGTGAGGATTTGGTTTAGATTGTTTTCCGGAAAAAAATGTTGATTTTGTGATTTATGCTTTTGCATATTACATGTTCGACCTAATTAAGTTGTAAGTATATTTTTATGTTCCAAATTGTAATTTGACATTACATTATTTTTGTTTTAATTATTTGAACTTTGTTAAATTATTAGGGCACTTAATGATTGAAAGATTTTGGTAGGAAAAAGAGTACGAAAGCAACGCAACTACGAAACGTTGATTAATGTTATTCGATGTCTGCTACAAGAAGGTTATGTTGAATGCGATTATTTTATTTTAGCCTTAATGCGAGAAATAACCTTGACTTTCAATAGACTATCCTTACTTCAAACTAAGGATTTTTATACTGATGTTGACATGAGTTTAATAAGGCAAGAGTGAACTAATTTTGTAATGCGGTTAATCCAATATAGTTAGAAGACAATCTATAAGTTTTGTAATGTAGTGTATGTTTTTGTAATAATTGTTGTAAATTGTGACACAAAATCAATTAAAGATTAGCTATTATTTTAATCTGGGTTGTGCAATGGATAACACATAGTATTTGCCACCTGTGGGAAATCACATGAATTGTGTAATTTTTTTAATGGTCACCTACCACGATGGTTTTTTCAGAAAACGGTCGTGGTAGGTTTACTTTCCACGACGATTTTTTTTTTTTGAAAAAACCGTCGTGGAAAGTTACTATCTACCCCCCATTTGATGCCAGTTTTGTTTATTTCACGACGATTAAAAAATCGTCGTGGAATCTAAATAGATTCTACGACCCTGGATAATACGACGGTTAAAAACGGTCGTGGTATCCTCTTTTTGTACTAGTGAACTTAACTTCTAAAACATTATCTCTATATATTACCCCAAACGTACCCTAAACAAACGTCCTTGTTTTCATAAAAATCGTTTTTTTTTTTTTTTTTTTTTTTGCTAAAAAAAATAGGTTATAAGGATGGAGGTTAACATACCCAGATAACCAGGGGAAGGTGGATGCCCCCCGACGTGATATATGGATCTTTTACGAAGTAGATTGCCTATATATCCCAATCAAAGCGGGTAGTGACAATTTGAATCTAAATATACAACGAGGAGGATAAACACCATATCAACCCATCTAATGGATGCCGGCATAAAAATAGTTGGTTTGGGCATTTTGTGGAGAGAATCTTTCTCAAGCTGTTTATATTCTTCTCCATGCGGGTTGCTTATGGATGCTGACATTGGCAACAACGTGGGAGAAATCTAGCGTGGAATTGAGTGGAAGAAATAGTAGGCAAACCAACGGAAAATTAGATTCAAAGAAGCAATCTTTTTTTATTTCTTTTTTTCTTTCAAAATTATAGTTTTGTCCATCATTTAGCTTGTGTTTGGTATATAAATTTTAAATTAAATTTTTAGCTTAAAGTTGGTTAATTTTTCAAAAACTAATTATAATTTTTATTGACTTTTCATGGAAAAAAAAAAAAAAAAACTAAGATTAAAAACTTAGGTTTGGACCTGAGAATCAAACGAAGTCTTAATTTTTTTTTTAGGAGTCACTTATAAGATAATGTCAAGATAAAAAAATAAAAATAAATAAATAAATAAAAGAGTCAATTTAATGGTAGGTGACCTCTGGCCGAAATTTTATGATCTCTATACTCAACCACCAGCTCCAGCCTCTCGGGTAGTACTGACATATTGGCTTGTGACAACCCCCAATATTATCACCTTTGACTTTACAAAATAAAATAAAATAACCCAAAATTGAAATTGAAATTGCAAAACATATCATAAAAGAACCAAAAAGAATCTAAAAACAAAAAAACGTTTAAAGAAAAAAAAAAATCATATTACTAAAACGTGACAACCACCACGTGTGTAAGTAACACTTGAGCGACGGATAAGAATAGTGATCTTTTGGCTTCTACTATAAATCTATATATATATAACAGATCCGACTTTAGATAAACTACTCATTCAATATCAAACTATACTAAAATTAATATATATATATATATATCAAACTAATATACTAAGGGCTTCAAATAATATTATAGTGTGAGCGTGTATAGAAGTTTCCTTGAATAATTGTCGGTATTGCTCTTAATTATTAGTAGAAAAATGGCAGTGAAAGTGTACGGGTCGGTGAGGTCAGCCTGCTCGCAGAGGGTGCTGGCTTGCTTTCTGGAGAAAGGAGTTGAGTTTGAGATTGTTCATGTTGATCTCCCAACGGGAGAGCAAAAGCGACCAGACTTCCTTCTCTTGCAGGTATATATGTACTTGTTTTATATGTATATGCATTACATATATATATATATATATATATAATATAATGCTGGGCACGGTGACAATAAACATATAAAGGGGAAGAGCATTACTTGGTAGGTTTCTTTGACATGGCCTAAAAAAAATGCATTGTGCGGTAAAAGTTTGGTTTTCGGCCGTCAAATTTTGTATTAGAAATTAAATGTTATGCATACTTTTTTTAATCATTTTATTAAATATATGACTATAAATATTATTTTCTTCTTCATAGCCATTTGGACAAGTTCCAGTCATAGAAGATGGCGAATTCAAGCTTTTCGGTAAGAGAACATTTTAAAATCCCTAATAAACAAAACCCTTTTTTTTTTTTCCCCATGAACTTGTACATAATAACCATGCAACGCAATTATAAGGACCTCCACGTTAAATTTTTCTTCAGAGTCTAGGGCAATCATAAGGTACTACGCCAGCAAGTACGCCGACCGTGGACCAGACCTATTGGGAGCAACGGCGGAGGAGAGAGCGGTGGTAGACCAATGGCTGGAAGTGGAGGCGCACAACTTCAACGACTTGGTCTACACCATGGTGCTGCAGATCGTGATCCTGCCGAGGATGGGGGAGAAGGGGGACTTGGCTTTGGTGCATACCTGTGAGCAAAAGCTAGACAAGGTTCTCGACGTGTACGAGGAGCGATTGGCCAAGAGCGGCGGCTACCTAGCCGGCGACGCCTTCACGCTGGCCGATCTCAGCCACCTGCCGGGGATTAGGTATCTGGTGGAGGAAGCCAAAATGGGACACCTTGTGACGGAGAGGAAGAATGTCAATGCTTGGTGGGAGACCATCTCCAACCGCCCCGCTTGGAAGAAACTCGTGAATATTGCCTCTTAAGGGATAATATTGCCCATTAATAATTATGTGGTCAGTGTGAAATTTGTGTACTTTTTATTTTTCTTCTATTTCTCTCTTATTATAGAGGGAGAAAAGTTTGGCTTGCTTTGTGATTACGAGTAATTATGTGTTTCCACCGTGTGTTAAGTAATTGGTGATTTTCCATTGAAATGTTTCAGCACATAATTATATATTAGTTATATTACATGTGTTTTGCGTGTGCGGAATAAACAAACAAAATAAAAAATAACGTCATGAGACGTTGATTGGACCAGTACGTAAGCAACCATATGACACTGATGTGACTGTCATATGACAACCGTCTGATATAAGACAAAAGACACATTCGTATTATATAAGATTTTTTTTTTAATGAGTATGTATGTATATTTTTGTTATAAATAAAATCAGTACTTCTTAAATTGTCCCCAAAAAAAAAACATATAAATATGTATATATAGTTGACAAGAATATGTATATATAGCTGACTAAGTATGTTCAGATTTTTTTTTTTAATTTAACTTTTTTTTATAAGGAAAAAAAAAAATAAGTTGGTATGTCATCGCCACTTCAGAATAGTCCACTTCCTTCTCTCACATCCTGAGTACTCTCGGTGAGTACCGAGTAGGAAGTTTGGGATATTGTTTAGAGTTTTTCATAGTAGATAAGAATATTCTCTTTCATCTTTATCACTCGCCCTCTAGAAGCCTAGCAAGTGATTGTGTGTAATTCAGCTGCCATTAATTTATATCCTAAGAAATTATTATAAAAAAAATACTTATCATAAGAAAGCTTAAAGCATATATGAATATCGTTTTTCTCCAATGCATTATGGTAATAAATTACCATCAAAAGATTATCTTAAGTTTACCAAATTGTTATGGTCAATTGCAAAAATAAAACCAAAACCAAAATATAGTACCATGAATGCTAAGACCTATATATATATTTTTATGGTATTGAGATTCTCAAGAATTTAAATAACACCTTATTGGATGGGATTTCATATTACCTCAAAATGAGATAAAATAAATCCTATCGGCCGGATTGACTTTTCTGAGAACACAAAAATTACAATATTTGTACCAAATATAGGAATCTAACAAACTCTCGTTCTCACTCTTAAAATTACCCCCCCCATACCAAACGCCGATAATAGTATTCATACAAATCAGTCTCGTACCACTATTATTTGACCGAATCTGATTGGACTAACTACAAGAAATGAGTTTCCAACGACACACACCGTCCCAAAGCTAAAGTTTCCAACGACACACACCGTCCAAAGCTAAAGAAAAAGAGCTCTTAATAACCCAGTCGAAAGCGTGCACGTTTCCAGCCCTGATCACCTTTTGCCCTTTTCCCGTTTTCTTTAAGACATCTTT
Organism: Ficus erecta; assembly: GCA_008635985.1. Classification (NCBI taxonomy): domain Eukaryota; kingdom Viridiplantae; phylum Streptophyta; class Magnoliopsida; order Rosales; family Moraceae; genus Ficus; species Ficus erecta. The sequence goes on from BKCH01000009.1 coordinate 2,021,834, forward strand.
TTATCGCCACTACATGATTCATATATATATATATATATATATATGTACACGTACAAATATATATCACCATCTCTCTTTACCCAAGTTATTCACATTCTCTACACTTTTTTACTCTGTTCTTTTCAACGATAGGTTATCTGGTGTAGTGTAACCCCACGTGTCGTATAAATTCCGAGGGAAAGTAAATTACCGCAACAGTCCCACCTCAAATTCACAAGCTCTTGTATGAAGGACGAGTGTGCTTATCATCTTGTTTAAAATTTTGATGGTTTGTAATTTTCTTTTCCCGATCGTATAAAAAGGTCGTTTTACCAAGTATATATGGGCAAGGCAATTATTAAACTCTTCGTGGCAGACCGTGACACGATATTGTATATGCTTGAAAACCTAAAAGGAAATAAAAAGTGCAATGAGAATATTAATGTTGAGAATGAACAAATTAATGAGTTGTCTAAGAGATGCCAAATTCCTTTTTTTTTTTTTTTTTTTTTTAGCTAGAAAGATGCCAAATTCCTTATGTCTTTGGCCAAACATATCAAAAGAGTAAGAAAGCAAGAAAAGAATGATACTACTACTTCCGTGTGAGACTAAAGCTTTCTTCAAATTCCTCCCTTATACAAGAATCTTGCCCTTTTGTTATATTCTTTTACCTTTGTTTTAGTTTATTCTTTCTTTTCTTGGATTAATTTATTATTTTAGTTTATTCTACGACAGAATTTCATATTTTATACCATCAATAAGAATTGTTTTTTAAGTATTAGATTAATTTTTTAACAGTCTAATCTCTAAATTAAGCATGCAGTTGGTCTAGTTGGAGATAAAATTTTTAAGTTGGAATTGATTGACTTTTTAAAAACTAATTATAATTTTTGTTGACTTTTCAGAAAAAAACAAAAAACAAAAAAAATAAAAACTAAGATGAAAAAATACACTTTAGTAGGAATTAAGTTGGCAAACCAAACAAATCATAAAAAATTATAAGCGCGACATATAAATGCTTCAATCATAAATCAGACCGTTAGAAAAATTAATCAAACAGGAGTCATATTGCAGAAACACTTTATTATAATTTTTTTTTATTAATATATTCTCCTTCACTTTTCGATGAGAATGTTGCTTCTCCTCTAATTGCACCTTCTTTGTGGACCCCATTTGAATTCCCAGAAAAACAAAATTTAGAATCATGAATTCTTGACGAAACTAAAAGCAAGTTAAGAAAGCTACCAAAAACTTAATTACTGAGCTAGCCATGCATGCAAATATACCTTATAATTAGCCCTATAAATATTGCATGGAAACATAAAGACAGAGCAAAACCAAAGTACGTTTCCAAATTAAGGCTACAGAATTATTTTACCTTTGTTTCTTTTTAAGCCAGCTTATCTAGACTTGAATGGCTTCTACACAATCCCCGAAGAGGTCGGAGCATTCGATAGCCGAAACCATGCCGGACGCGCTGCGGCATAGCCAGTACCACATGAAGAAGTGCTTCGCTAAGTACATCGAAAAGGGAAGGCGGATTATGAAGCTTCACCACTTGATGGATGAAATGGGGGAAGTCATTGATAAGGTTGAGAGAAACCATGTCTTGGAGGGTGTTCTTGGCTACATACTGTGTTCTACTCAGGTTTTTACAATTTCATTTTCCTCGTCTTAAAAGAAATAGGTGTGAAATTATCGTTAGACCAAACTTGAGACGATGTTCTTTTTTTTTTTTTTTTTGGCTTCGGTTTTGAAAAGATTGCCTGAAAATTTTGCAGGAAGCAGTTGTGGTCCCTCCCCATGTCGCCTTTGCCATAAGGCCGAACCCCGGATTCTGGGAATTTGTTAAAGTCAGCTCCAAAGATCTCGCAGTCGAGGCCATCAGCACCGCAGACTACTTGAAATTCAAGGAAATGGTCTGTGATGAGAAATGGTAATATAAGAACTTACTTTTGATTTCTTTTCTTTCTCAGCTTCCTTTTCAGTGCTGAATTTCAATTGAAAAAGCTTTAAAAACCGAACGATTAAAAAAGAAAACGGTGAAAATATTCGAGTGAATGTCCTAATTTTCATCACCATGCAATGCAGGGCAAATGATGAAAATGCATTGGAGGTTGACTTTGGTGCAGTCAGCTTCTCTGCTCCTCACTTAACACTCTCTTCCTCAATCGGAAATGGACTCAGTTTCGTTTCGAAGTTCATGATTTCGAAGCTTAACGGGAAAGTGGAATGCACGCAGCCGCTTGTGGACTACTTACTTTCACTCAACCATCAAGGAGATGTAAGGGGACAACAAGAATTCAATTCACAAATATCCACAAAAGCTGAAAATCGTTTCGATTTTATTATGGTTCTTAACAAAGCCGCTAATTTTGTTTACTTGCAGAAACTTATGTTAAACGAAACTCTAAACACCGCCGCCAAGCTTCAAATGGCACTTATTGTAGCAGATGTTTACCTCGCAGCACTTCCAAAGAACACTCCTTACCAAAACTTTGAGCCAAGGTGATACAAATATAAGATTTTTCTTACAAATATGTCCTATGAAGCTCCTTGATCATGTCATTTACTTGAAAATCATGTCTTTTTTTCAGATTTAAAGAGTGGGGCTTTGAGAAGGGATGGGGGGATACTGCAGGGAGAGTAAAAGAGACAATGAGATTCCTTTCGGAAGTACTACAAGCGCCGGACCCGTTGAACATGGAGAAATTCTTTAGCAGGATTCCGACGATATTCAATGTCGCGATTTTCTCTCCTCATGGCTACTTTGGCCAATCAGATGTTCTTGGCTTGCCAGATACTGGTGGACAGGTTAGATTAAAATTTTTATAGGTAAACTTTTATGTGCATGTGTAAAGTTTGTTGTTCTAGATTAGCCTAAGATTTTGAGGTGATTTTACTAAAACAGGTAGTCTATATTCTTGATCAAGTGAGAGCTCTTGAAGAAGAACTGCTTCTCAGATTCAACCAACAAGGACTCAATGTCAAACCCCAAATTTTAGTGGTGAGTTATACTCGATCGGATTGAGAAGTAAAAACGATGATTTTCCAATTAAGGCAGTACAATCTGAATTTTGTATGATTTAAATTACGCGATTATAATGCAACAGGTTACACGGCTCATACCGGATGCAAAGGGGACCAAATGCAATCAGGAGTTGGAAGAGATCATAGGAACCAAGTACTCTTACATCCTCAGGGTGCCATTTAAGACGGCGAATGGGGTTCTCAACCAATGGGTTTCTCGCTTCGACATCTATCCTTATCTCGAGAAATTTGCTCAGGCATGTTCTGTTTTCGATCACTTTTCGTATGATCACTTCTCCTGTGCTTTTGAATTACTAACACAAATTTTCTTTTGAATCACTAGGATGCTACAGCCAAGATCCTTGACCACATGGAAGGCAAGCCCGATCTTGTTATCGGAAACTATACCGATGGGAATCTGGTTGCTTCCATTATGGCTAACAAACTCGGGATAACTCAGGTTTTTTTTTTTTTTTTTTTTTTTTTTTTTTTTATGTATCCTTTTGTGAAGAGACAAAATATCTGTTTTCTTATTAGTTACGTGATCCAAATTGCTCTGAATTTGGCCAGGGAACTATTGCACACGCTTTAGAGAAGACCAAATACGAAAATTCAGACCTCAAGTGGAAGGAACTAGATCCGAAGTACCATTTTTCATGCCAATTTCTTGCTGATACCATTTCCATGAATGCAACAGATTTCATTATTGCAAGCACATTCCAGGAGATTGCAGGAAGGTTAGAAACCACGAGACTTACCGAGTTCTCAGTAAAAACTTTAATTCTTTCGTTCGTTTTTATTAGAACAGAGAAAATTTCCTGACTAGTTACTTAAAAGTAGAATTCATATTCTGATGTTTTGCAGCAAGGAGAGACCAGGTCAGTATGAAAGCCATTCTGCATTTACTCTACCAGGCCTATGCAGAGTTGTCTCGGGCATCAACGTCTTCGATCCAAAGTTCAACATTGCTGCGCCTGGCGCTGATCAGTCGGTGTATTTCCCTTATTCCGAGCAACAAAAGCGATTCGCATCATTTCAGCCTGCCATTGAAGAGCTACTTTACAGTGGGGAGGACAACAATGAGCACATGTAAGTGTTCTTGAAATTTGAAGTCCTTTTTTTTTTTTTTCCCTGACAAAGATCATTAATCTTTCTAACAGTTCTAATTATCCGATTTTGCTTGCGAGACAGTGGCTATCTGGCTGACAGGAAGAAGCCTATCATCTTCACAATGGCGAGATTCGACATTGTCAAGAACATTACTGGATTGACCGAGTGGTACGGGAAAAACCAAAGGCTGAGGAATCTGGCTAATCTTGTCATAGTCGGAGGATTCTTTGACCCTTCAAAATCAAAAGACAGAGAGGAAATGGCGGAGATAAAAAAGATGCATTCACTGATAGGGAAGTACCAACTTATGGGTCAGATCAGGTGGATAGCGGCGCAAACTGATAGGATGCGCAACGGAGAACTCTACCGATGCATTGCTGACACAAAGGGTGCGTTTGTGCAGCCTGCCCTGTATGAGGCATTTGGTCTAACAGTCATAGAGGCAATGAACTGCGGATTGCCCACTTTCGCAACCAATCAAGGAGGGCCAGCTGAGATCATCGTCGACGGAGTCTCGGGCTTCCACATTGATCCCAACAATGGGGATGAGTCAAGCAACAAAATCGCAGATTTCTTCGAGACGTGCAAGAGGGACGCAACGTACTGGAACAAGTTTTCCACGGCTGGTTTACAGCGCATAAACGAATGGTATACTAACACAAATCGATAACTAGTACTCGAAATTCTTCCGAAAAATCTCCAAAGAATCGTGTTTAACCAAATTTGTACCATATATGTGTGTGTATATATATATACTTATACTATGTAGCTACACATGGAAGATATATGCAACAAAGGTGTTGAACATGGGCTGCGTTTACAATTTCTGGAGGCAGTTGAACAAGGATCAGAAGCTGGCAAAGCAAACATACCTCCAAATGTTTTACAGTCTCTTATTCAGGAAACTGGTAAATTATCCAACTTATTTACATAGTAAATTATGGTCCTTAATCGTTTACTAATTCCATATTAATAAGTTGAATATTTTTTTAACTTATTTCGCTTATTACACCATAATTTTCAGGTGAAGAATGTGCCTATTCCAAAGGAAGAGGCTGAACAGCCTGCGCTGCCACCAAAGCCAGCTGCTGCAAAACCACAGCCCACACCAAGGCATGTTACTGCATAACAAAACATGTAGTAATAAATTGGTGGTATATTTATACGTATAAATATAAGACAAATAAACGGAAACAAGAAATATTTACTCAATAATATTGGCATATCCACTCATATAATATTCTATATATATATATGGAGCTGAACCAAATATATGTAATACAATTATACGGAATAAAAGAAGGTTTTATTACAGCAATCCATGTAATAATAAAATCATTTACGATTTATGAAGAAGTTATACCAAATAGTCTTCATGTTTCCTACATTTTTCTTTTCTATTATTATTTTTTTTCTTCTTCTTGGTTTTGTATGCTTTTACCTGTGCGCACGTACAGCAATAAGTTTCTAGAAAAATAAATAAATAAATAGAACAGGAAATTGAAATAATAGAGGCAAATCTTGGGGGAGAAATTGAATCTGGTTTTTTTTTTTTTTGGGTGTTTTGTAACATATTTCAAAACTCAAGCTAATCAATCGTACATTTTGATTTTTGTAGCACGAGCCGTTCACAGTCAAGATTGCAAAGGTAAAAATTATTTTTTAGAAAAATATATAAAAATAAAAAGGTATTCATTAGGCTTTTAGAAAAATCTAGCAATATTTTCATGCCAAATTAATGTCTCGCAGGTTGTTTCGGGGTTAAAGAACCAACGTACCTGCCATGCCATCATAGCTTGGTCGATAAAAATGCTTTTTCATGCCTTTTCGGAGCTTCTTATTCTAAATCATGAAGATGTACAATTTCAAATAAATTGGTCTTTGAACAATATATATATATATATATATATATAGTGGGAGAGAGAGATCAATTGAGAGTATTTGTGTGGGTTTTTTAATAATCATAAAGCAATGATAATCGTCTAATTATGAAATTACATAAAACCTCCTTCAGTTTAGGGTTTTTTTTTTAAGTTTACTTCTATTAAATATCTCTAACAACAAGATATTTCATTTTTAGTGTTGACTTATCTACGCTAATATTTCGTTTTTCATGGTAACTTTTGCTGTTGTTAAAGAATTGTATTTTTCAAATGCCAATCAATATCATCCAATCACTAAAGCAATCAATCATCTTTTGCATGCTCTAATAGTCACATTTGTTGTCGCTAAAAACGTCGTCGTTAAAAAGTTATTTTCTTGTAGTGTCAATCAATGTATACAACGACAAAAACAATCAACTATCTTTTGAAGGCTATAATAGTCACATGTTTTTGGATTTTTGAGCCTCATACTCATATGATCATATTTGAATAATGTTCGCAAATAACATATCCCTACAGTAACAATAGGAAATTGTTAAAATTTAAAGCAATTGTATATATTGTTTTGGGGTAAAGTTTATATATTAGATAAATTATTCATGTGTACTAGTTAACAAAAAATATAGATTGAGAAATGGTTTTCAAACGTAAAACTGATGACTATTTTACCTTTCTCTTCTAAATAATAACTTAAACCATCTCAAAATTAATTTCAACCATTTTTAGTAAGAACATAAGGTTGCTGTGAAAAAATAATTAATGGGTGATTATTCCGCGTTACATTTAGCTACTAAGAGTTTTAGGTGAAATATTAACAACGACATGTCGTCACTAAAACCTTTAACAACGATAAACTTGTTTGACAAAACATTTTTTGTTTTTGTAAGGGATGAAACACTTTTAGCGACGATAAGTATTTCAATTTTAGCGATTATAAGTATTTCATTTTTAGACGACAACTTTCATCATCACTAAAAGGATCGTTGTCAAAGAGTTGTTTTCTTGTAACACATGACCAAAGTAATCAATCATCTTTTAAAAACTATAATAGTTGTATGTTTTTGGATATTTGAGCCTCCTGGTCCAATGGACAGATTTAAGGATGGCCGCAAGCTTCATGTATCTGCAATGCCAATAAGAATAGTTATAATTGAAAATAATTGTATATATTGTTTTGGGAGAAATTTTATATACATGAAAAAATATGCTTAAAGAGAGAAAGAATAGAGAGTTGGAAGACATTGCAATGATGAAGAAATACATTATATTTCTCTTTTTCTTCTGCAATGACAAAGATACATGTTGTTTCCCTTCTTCTAATTTTTGGTAATTTTGGAAAACAATAAGGCTAATTAGTATACGTGTAAAAGCGGCCACCACTCACAAAAATGCTTTCCTTTGAACTATTGGATCGACACTGGACCAACGAGAATGTGAGTACTGCTTTCAAGTGGTGTTGAGGTAGGTTTGTAACTCCCCTAAATTAAGCATAGCATAATCCCATGTTTAATCAAGAAGCGTTATTAAAATATATTATTTTTATGTTAAAATGCTCGTATCGACAAAATGAATAACACAATATCCATTTTGCATATTTTTTCTGAACACATTTTAAATTTTTGTACTATTTTCTATATCATAGAACTTTTTCAATAGTTTTTCCCCCAAACACACATTTCCAACTCAACTTACGAAACACCATCTCCAAATATTATCCAAAATAAGCCCTTAATAAATTACAACTTCGAAGCTTTTCCTTCAAATTAAAAAAAAAAAAAAAAAGACTTATAGAGGGGAAGATATGTGCAACTTGAAATATGTAGAGATAATTCATTAAAGATGAGAGATTTGATTGATTTCAATTGCAATGGCCTAAGTGCCTAGCTTCAACTTGCAATGTCTCTCAGATAATAAATAGCTTATGTTAAAAAAGAATTGTTGTATTTTTGGTGTCGTAAAGTTATTCAATGAGTATGTTATATGAATCCGGATGTTGCTAATGTTTATCATCAGATTTTATGGGAAAAATTTAAAATTCTTTTAAAAAAACTCCAAGCCAAACTAAACCAGATCATTTAATTTTTTTGTGAATTTTTTTAATCAATAGTATACTTATTTATTTTTATTTTAAAGAGACATGTGAACAAATGAAAATTTTTAAAATATATTTTTAACAAATGTCGTAAGTTTTATTAAAATAGTGAAGCGTTGTTGGTTTAATATTGTTAAAAACGTTAATCACTGACGGGCAATCCTAATTGACATAAACTAGTTTTTTTTTTTTTTTTTTTTTTTTGTTGTAAATAATTGACATAAACTAGTTGACAACTATGATATGTGTTTAATAAATGTTTATTAATGATTTATGAGTCAATCATTGCTTTAAAAATGACTATTTTTAAATAGGCTCGAAAAAGTATTATCTGACATAATTTCTCTTTTTTTTTTATATACTAATAATTTCTCTTTTTTTCAATAACAATATTTATGTCAACGCTGTAGTTTTCAGTAGATCCTTTTAAATATCAGTTTTTAGCCAACTACGTTTTTTTTTTTTTTTTTTTTGGCAAACCGAAAATTGGTAATGACATGACATTTTCAACTATTCATTATTTGGTCCTAATTTGTCAATAAATTTGGTGATTCTAAAAGTAGGGTCATAGTTTGGTTACTTGTGTAATTCACCCATTTCTTTCATTTTAAACATGTTTGAAACAGTTTTCTTTCAGTCTCAAAAAAAAAATTCAAATAAAAAAAAGGGTCTAAAATCGCATTATGTCATTTACGAAATAACATGTATAAATTTTAGCACATTAGAAAAAAAAAAATTGATCGATTTAGAAGTTTGGCATCTCTAAAATGATAATTAAACGGGAGAAATGTTAAATGGGTTGTGTTGTGTCAGTTCAATCTATTTGGTTTGAACCCATTAACAGTATGATTTACAAAGGTATTTATTTCTTGTCATCAGGTACGGATTTACATTAGGGCGGATTTACATTAGGGCTGGGGGCACGTGCCCTACCTCAGTTCTTTAAAATTTAAATTATATCTTTATTTTTTCTTAAAATTTTGTAATTTTCCCCCACTCAAAAGTTTTTTTTCCCTCAAATGTGCCCCCACTCAAAAGTCCCCTCCCCCCCCCCCTCAAATATGTCCTATAACACTCAACTTATTATTATATTAAACTTTTCATCCAATAAAGTTATTAATTTTAAAAAATTTCTCCTTATTTGTGCCCCACTAAGAGAATTTTCTGGATTCATCTACTTATCATGACTTGTGCCTGTGACTTAATTTTATCCTAATCGCAAGATTTTTTTTTTTAAAAAAATTGAGGACAAACAAGAAAACTAAGTACAAAGAATAAAATTATCATTTTTGTTTCGAAAAATATAGCTATTTTACTTTTTCAAAAAAAAAAAAAAAAAGAACCAATGTGTAAAGCAAAAACTCAATTTAAATTAATATATGAAAGAATTATTTTAATAAATGACATTGATTATTATTTTGCTGTGCACTATTGAGTTTAATTTATCGTGCTCTTAACGGACTCGTATTCAAAAACTTATGTCAAGTCCGATTTATTTACTAAACCTGTTCGGCTGAGTCCCTTTAAGAAGAAGTAAAAATAATGTAAAATCGCGTTGTACTTAGCATTATTAGAAGAAATTATAAAAATAGTCATACATGTTTAAATTTTCTACTCAACTTATTATTGATTCAGATTTTTACGCAAAAATTCTAAAGCCAATATAGATGGGGTAATATTTTATAGAGGTATTTCGTTTAATATGTTATTCTCGTGCCCACTCAGTAAGCCGGCCCACTAAATACCTCTTCAACTGAATACCCAAGTCATATGAAATTTAGCCCAATGAGTGCGAGATGACAACTTCCATGGAGTTGGAGTTGGCCCTTACGACCGTGAGACGAGACCGGTTGTTGCGCTCCTGCAAAACTAACCGAAAAAAGAAAGGGACAAACAAAAATAAACAAAACAAAAAGGAAATATCTTTACGGAAAAAAAACAAAAACAAAAAACAAATTTAGAGGTAAATGGCCTAATAGTAGGCCTCATTTTAAACTTTTTATAATTAGTTGAATGACTTTTTATTCTATTTAATATAATCTAAATGACAAAAATATCCTTTAATTAAACTAACTCTAGACTCTACTCACAAACTCACTCACTCGTCTCTATAAAAATAACATGATAGCCCATCTTCTCCAAAATTCTTCCCCAAAAACAATATCCAAACAACCATTCACCATCGTCGTTCCCCGTTGCGCTTGTCGTGGCCCCTCACCGTCATCGTCGTTGCTCACCGTCATGCTCGCCATTGCCCTCATCATCGTCTCTCATAATCGTCGCTTAAAACGTTGCTCACCTTCGCTAAATCTTCGCCAAAAAATGACCATGAAGATTCATGTCTCTCCCGATCCGCCTTCCTAGCTACCGTTCAAACACCGTCATGCCATCCAACATCTTCAATTGTCGTCTCCACCCACCGGTCTCAGCCACTCTCCATCTGTCACACCTACCCATCAGTCTCAGCCACCCCAACGTCTCACATCCATCAATTTCTTTATTGTTGTTGATGGTAAGTTGATTTGTGATTGGAATTGAATGACTATTGAATTTTGAGAGAGTATTTGAAATCAGTTGAATGATTGAACAATTTTTTCAGAATAAAAACCCTAAATTTCACTAAAGATAATGAAATTGTAAATCAATCAGTAATTGATTGTTTGTTATTGTTTTTTGTGAAGTATGATATAATGAAATCATGAGTTAATCAGTGATTAACTTTGAGTCAATCGGTGATTAATTTAGAATTAATTAGTGATTAATAATAGTTAATCATTAATTGACTAAGGTTAATCAGTGATTGACTATTTGTTGTGGATTCCATGATATTGATTTCAATCCACTTAGAATCAATTAGTGATTAACTTATAAGTCAATAACAATTAATCATTGATTGACTAAGGTTAATTAGTGATTGATTATTTGTTGTGAATTTTATGATACAAATCAGTGATTGATTAAGAGTCAATCAGTGATTGAATAAGAGTCAATCAGTTATTGACTAACAATTAATCAGTGTTTGGCTCAGTAATGTGTTAATATTTTGTATAATAGTATATTGTTGGTCCTTCTTCTATATCATATCCGTTGTTGTTGTTGTTCTTCTTCTTCTTCTTACATAGTTGAAGGTCATGAACCATTTATGGTGAAAGCAACGGCCATGAACAATTCTTGGTGAAAGCAAAAGAAAAATAAAAAAAAGGTTACGCTCTACAAAATATAAAATATATGACAAAAAATTTGTTCTGGGTGGCTAAAGGAAACTTGAAATTGATCAAACAAGAGAGCAATCTAAAATTCGAAAGCAAAGAGTGAAATCATGAAAATTCGATAAATTAGCATAATAGAAAATTTACTGAATTCAGTTTAAAAACTGATCACACAATTCAACCGCTCTTAGAACATGAATAATAAAGGTCTAGCTCATGGTGTCGAAAGCCTTGCGAATATCAATTTTCATGGCTATGTTTCCTCCAAAAGATTTATTGTCTAGTGCGTTTACTCCTTTTGAAGCTAAAACAATGCAATCCTAGATCTGCCGGTTTGGGATGAAGCTGAATTTATTATTAGAAACAACATGTGCCACAATATTTCCTAGCCTATCTGCAATAATCTTGGTAATAATTTTAAACAAAAAATTACCAAGCACAATTGGACGAAAAGCATCAACTGAGTTTGATTTTTTTTTTTTTTTTTTTTAGGGATAAGGACAATGAAATTACAATTAAGATGTTTTGGAACATGACCTGTTTGAAAAAAATCCTCGAACAACATTTTCACATCTTTTTTAATGATCTCCCAACAATGTTGATAAAAGGCTCTTATGTAACCATCTGGACCTGGAGCACTAGAAGTGTCCATCTTTTGATTTCTTCGTCCATGGCAGCACTAGTGAGGTTTTTGTTATTTGAGGATGAAACTTTGTTCATGATAACCGAATCAACAATTGAAAAATCAGTTCGACGATCGCATGATTCTTTATGACAAGCATATATGTAACTGACAAGCATATATGTAACCACTTCATCATCTATTTTCAACATGAATGAGGGTAAAAAAGTAATTACAACTCTTCAAATCTCATTAATTGACCATAAAAAATAAAAAGATCAAAAAAAAACAAAAGCCATTTGTACGGCTACTCAGCCTAATTTCTCGTTAATACATTACAGATATTATTCGCATCACATGATAATAATATTTTTGTTCCATCTTCCATGCAATATTGAAAAGTTATAAGAAAATAAAGGAAAGAAGAAGAAGAAGAAGAAGAAGAAGGCGAAGAAGTGATGAAGAAGAAGATGATGATGAACCCGGATGGTGCGTCGAGCTCTGGAAGTGGCAAAGATGGAGCCTCTCATTCATCTTCATCCGCTCCTAAAAAGAATTCCAAGAAACCCAAATGTACCTTTCCCTGATCACTGTTTTTTTTTTTTTTTTTTTTTTTCCAATTAAATGGTTTTTTCTACGAATTTTAGCATTCTGAGTTTCAACATTCTAACGGATCATTGCCATATTTTGGGTTTTCTTTTTCTGTTTTTTTTTTCCTTGGAATTTCAGATTCTGCAATTTTTTTTTTTTTTTGCTATATTGTGTGGTTTGAACCCTTATGAATTTTTCTGGGTTTTTTTGGTTGCAGATTCTAGGTTCTCACAGCAAGAGCTTCCTGCTTGCAAACCAATTCTAACGCCTGGATGGGTATATGTTGATTTTACGACTTTTTCTTTTCTTTTCTTTTTTTCTGTTCTTTTCTTTTCTTTTTTAAATTCAGATTCTATGTGTTGTGCCATTTTTTTGCCTGCGTCATAATTTCTTGTTGATATTATTTTCTCGGTTTATCATTTTATTAGGTAATCTCAACGTTCTTAGCCGTTGGCATTCTCTTTATCCCGATTGGCCTTGCCTCCTTGTTCGCTTCTGAACGTGTATGTATACACATATATATTTATATATTGCCCGTGTTATTCATTCATTTTTATTATCATGTTGTTTGGAGAAAGGGGTTCTTTTTCATTTCCAAAAAAGAAAAGGTTCTTTTTTATTTTTTATTTTAAAGTTTTGTCCTTTGTAATTTGTTTGGCATTAATTGAACGAGAAATCTTGGACCTGAAGGTGGTGGAGATTATGGAACGTTATGATCACGATTGCATTCCTGCTAATTATACCAAAAACTTGATTGGCTATATCCAAAGCACTGAAACAAACAAGACATGTGTTAAGAAATTTACCGTAAGTACAAAATTTTTCACCTCGTTCGTGTTCATTAAGAGAGATAGAGAGAGCGTTTCAGCAGATTTCTTTTGAAAATTAAACTTGTGTTTCATTAATACTATTTCAGGTCCCAAAGCAAATGAAGAGTCCTGTTTTTATCTATTATCAACTTGATAATTTCTATCAGAATCATCGACGGTAATTGCGATTTTCTTTTTCCTGTACCTTCAGCTTTTCTGGTTGCCTATATATAGAGTAGTTGAGGCTTGGTGTTCTTATATATAGAGTAAAGGTTAGTATATGACAGGTTTGATGTTATCCTCGGTTTAGGTTGGGACACTGTGATTTTCAGAACATTATATAGACTGGCAAATTTGATGTTTTATTCTTATAATTTTATTTTATTTTATTTTATTTTTTTTGGCTTTTCGTGTTATCTTTGAGAGTTGGCTAAATGATTAGTTGTTAGTTGAACTTAAAAACCTCATGTAGGACAGTCAGATGTTATTTCATGTTTTATCCGGCTGTGTACAATTTTGAACGATGGCGAACCACTTAGATCATAAGGTTTATGGTTCAGAAAAATAGATTGATATTAGCCATGGGAAAGAGAAAGAGATAGCAGTAGCATAAAGGGATATGCCAATTTGTTAAGCTTGTATGAATTCTCTGGCATTTTCTACTTTTGACAATTTAAGGAAGATATTTCAGGTTTTGTCTAAGAAAGGCCACGAAATTGGCTTTAGGCCATGATAATTTTGTGTTAAGGATCTAGTAGAGGTGTTTATAGAGCCTCCCGTTCTTGGCTACTAGGAGTATTTGAGTGAAAAGGTTTCGGATATTGAAAGTGATTGGAGAACTCCTTTGCGAAACTTTTAGACTGTCATTTTCGAGATTGCATAGGTGTATATGATGATTGGCTGTTCATCTTTGTGCTTCCTTCTGATTTTTATTCTTGTTTTCCTCTGCGCTTGTAGATTACATTGCTTGTTTTGTACCCATCTGTGGCTTTAAACTTTAGTTTTTCTTCTATGGTTAATTTCACTTATAAAAGTTTACAGAGTTTCTTTTTATGACAGTGATCATGTAAACTAAATAGAACACTGAGAGCTGGCTCTGAGAATAAGATGTACACAAAAACAGGAAATTTAGTTTAAAATGAAAGCCGAATACCAATTTTCGGTCACGATTTATTTTAAGATTTGTGAAGTACCTTTATCCAAACACAGTACCATCCTTGTTTAGCAACACTACTGATTTGAGAAATAGCGAGAATCTATATGCTGCTGTTGTTTTGCATTAAAAACAGAAGATAACTGAAAATCAGATATTCAAATTGAAATTAATGTAGCATGATATTATGCTGAATTCTTTATTACATCATTTTTCTTCATTTACTATTTGAGTCAAGATTAGAATTGTGGCTGAAAACTTAATCCGTCTCTTTATTCTGATTTTCATCTACATACTTAATATACATAGATATATATATATGTATGTATTTATATTTTAACTTTTAAAGCTTATTTCATTTCAACTTCAAAAGCTCTCTGGTTGATCTGATCTTTAGTGCTTCCTTTTTGAAGTTAGATTATATGGTCAGATCTCAAACACTTCTGGTTTACATAATGATTCATCTTTCTCTGCTTTATTGTTGAAATTTTCTGAAACATATTGACCCTTTTCCTCATCTGGAATGCAATTTTTTCTTCCAGATATGTTAAAAGTCGGAGCGATAAACAATTGCGGAGCAAAGCATTTGAAGAAAAAACAGAATCATGTAAACCTGAAGATACCACAAATAAATCTCCAATTGTTCCATGTGGCCTCATTGCCTGGAGTTTGTTTAATGACACCTACAGGTTTTCAGTGAAAGACTCGGAACTAAATGTCACCAAAAAGGACATCGCATGGAAGAGTGACCAAGAGCATAAGTTTGGCTCTGATGTCTACCCCAAGAACTTTCAGAGTAGTGGTCTAATTGGCGGTGCAAAGCTCAACGCCAGCATACCGGTATAAATAACAGCATCACTTGCTAATTTTTATCTTCTTGAGATATTATTTTTATATAAAGAAGACCTCTTTAGTATGGTATAAAAAAGATGCTCAATACTGGTACTGCTTTGTGTTTTACTGTCGGATCACATCAATATCATAGGGTAATTATACCAAAACTTTACGAAGATGAGACTGTCCAAATATGAAATAGTTTTATGGTTTTGTTTTAGAATAAATATTTATGGGTTCTTCATGCAACAGTTGAGCCAGCAAGAGGATCTTATCGTGTGGATGAGAACCGCAGCATTGCCAACTTTCAGGAAGCTATATGGGAAGATAGAAGTGGACCTTGAAGCTGACGACGAAGTAACTGTAGTAATAGAGAACAACTATAACACATACAGTTTTGGTGGGAAAAAAAGGCTGGTACTTTCGACCACTAGTTGGATTGGCGGAAAGAATGACTTTCTAGGCATTGCATACATTACGGTTGGTGGAATTTGCTTGTTCTTGGCTATTGCCTTCATTCTTTTGTACGTCATCAACCCAAGGTGAGTATACCACACGAAACTGGTGTGCTTGTAAGATGTGTATTTTCACTACTAAAAAAAAAAAAAAGAATTTTCCAACAAACAAAATTCGTTTCTAAACCTCAGCTTAAGTAGAGAAATATTTTTCCCAACATAAACTTTTTGGTCAGCAGGTCGTCCAGAAAACGTCGGTACAAAGCATATTTTGGAACATAAACGTATTTCTGTCATTGAAAATCTGTCTTTCCTTGTGAAATCTTTAATCTGTCCTAAAACCGCTGTACTAAATCTTAAGGATTACATGTTTGTAAAACGTAAAGACACCATCAATGTTCCTCGCTTAAGTTGCTACTACTAATGGGTTTCATTAACGAGATTTGCAAATTAAGTACTTTCATTATTCTTCTTTTCTTATCGACTTGTATATATTCCGAGGCGTGCGTTCTTAAGAATTGTTTGCCTTTTTATGTAGGCCTCTCGGAGATCCGTCCTACTTGTCATGGAACAAAAACCCGGCAGGACAGATTAAATAGGATTTTTCATTACTTATCCAACTTCAAGTCTTGAAAGACCTTTGGCAATGACCTGACCAGATAGAGCCTTTTGTCTGTATATTTGAAAGGGTAATATTACTACAGGTACTGCGTTAGTTTATTGAATTTTGTTTACCAATTAGTATGATAATCTTATATAACCACATCTTTTAGTGGGAAACTAGTTGTTGTGATTCTTAGACAGACGAAATTAAGTACCAGATTATTACTGATAAACCAAATTTAGTGCTTCAGAGACGGCCATCTTTAGTAGTATGTATACAAAGAATTACAGTTTGTAGTCCTTGCCATTGTTCACGAATCGGTCGCCCGATCATCTTTGTCTCGTCTGATACGAGTTATCTAGAAAATTGAAGGACGGGAAGTGACCGATTTATAATTTTTGTAATTCTTATTATATATCATGTAATCTCTGCTGTATACCTTTTTTCTTAATATTTACTAATGCTTTTAACGGCTAAAACATTTTTTTTTCATGCTTATATTGGTGGAGGGATTAGATTAATGTAGGTTGATCAGAAAGGGCGTCGTCTCTCCCTCCAACCAAACAAGGGAACCGAACAAGGGATCGGTCCTCTCCCTCCATCTCGCATTCTTAACCAAAGCGATTCGTGCTAGTTTTAGAACGAGATTAAAATGTTTTATATTTTGGAGATTCCTAGTCTTGTTAATTTATTTATTTTTTTAGCTCTTACGTTTGCAAAATTAAAGCTACTCTTCTGTCCCATAAACCCTCCCTCAAGTTTTGAAAAGGCAAGATTTGATATAATTAGCTTATTATTACCATATTCATTTTCCACAGTACAACCAGACACTTTTCATGGTAAATAGTAAATAAGAAATAAAGAAGCAAATACATGTTATTATTGTAGCTTCCAGCATACATAGATAAATACTCTCCATCCTTATTTAGGGCTCTGGATTTGAAAGCTACAAGGAGCTTAAAGTC
This sequence comes from Ficus erecta, assembly GCA_008635985.1. NCBI lineage: Eukaryota > Viridiplantae > Streptophyta > Magnoliopsida > Rosales > Moraceae > Ficus > Ficus erecta. The sequence goes on from BKCH01000009.1 coordinate 2,039,170, forward strand.
TTGAACAAAAAAAAAAAAAGGAAATGTTATAGCTTAAAAAATGAGTGCCGGATATATAGAAGAAACTGCGAAAGCAAAAGCTATCTCTAGAGATGATGGCTATTTTAAGTACCAAGACTTGATTCAATTAATTAAAGAAAATTTATCTATTAAAAAATTTAAATAAAGAGATAATAATCCTTGAACGATACATGTACAACAAAATTAGTTCTTACATGCATTCTCATGAACTTCAAAAGCATTTTTTTTCATATTGTCAATTCGTTTAAAATCTTTCCACTCCAACACTTTTTAATTGAGTTGATGTTATGAGTTTAGACATAATATATGGTTTACCATGACTAACATTTATAATATATATATATATATATATAATTATCTCTAACCTTATTTGAAGGCAATACTTATCTCTATGTGTATGAGATTTAACATAAAAATGGGTAAATTTTCTAGACTTATAAAGGGTTATTTTGTGATTTTAAAGAATGCAAGCAAATCTATTCCATATCTAATACAAGGAAGAAAAGTTTACAAAATATATATATATATATATATATTTAGATCGATATATATATATATATATATAGAGAGAGAGAGAGAGATATGTTAAAATACTTTACCTTTATGTTGATCCATTATCATCGTCATAGTCGTTGAGGAATTTGGTTTGTGCAATCTCTGTAACGTGCACTAAAACATTGCAAATACCGAAGCTTATTACTCAAATGTCTTTCGCAAGCACTTTTGGCCTCCTCACTGCATTTTCTGACTATCGCTTTAGGAAGATTTGCATATTTATTATCAAATTCAACTTTTGTGGAAGGAATTATATGCATATTATTATTAGGAGCTACATATAATGGAGAGGAAGAGGCCTGCGCATATAATAGTGCAATTATACATTGTATAATTAGCATACACGAGATTATCATCACCACATTACTTCCTCTAATTTTATTATTTCTATACATTTCTCCTTCTTTTTTTTCTTTTTTTTTTTTTCTCCTTCTTTTGTTCAGAAAAAAAAAAAAAAAAAACACTCCTTAAATTAACCTGCATGCATGGTTGTAGAACTTTTCGTACTATTTATATGTGTTCTGCATCCATGTTTATTATTATTATTGTTATTATTAATATTATTATTATTATTATTCAAACGACTTTTATTATTTAAATGAATGATTAAAAAAAGGAAAAAAAATCTTATTCATGTCTTAAAAGACTATCTAATGGTAATTAACTTGAAAGTTAGAATATTAATTTACTTTTCTTTTTAACTGGGTAAAAACTCTGTAAAACCTATCATAAAACATATTATAGTAATTTAGAATAAATTTTGATCTTCCAACAGCTCACATCGATGGGAGGAAAGGTTTGGCACCTGTCACTGTCTTTTGGAGTAAAGTTTTAAACACGTACGTATATGTGATATTTTAGATATTTATAGTGGCTTTTGGTGAGTATATATGGATAACTAGCAGGTAAATTGCTCGTTTAGTCTCTAAACTTTTTAGTTTGTATAACCTAAGTTCCATTTTTTCTTTCCCTAATATGAATAATTTAAAGTTGTAAAAATGTTGTTACAACAGTTATTTCCGTTAATTTTTAAACGAAATCCATCAATAATTTGATTAAAAAAAGTGACTTTAACTAACAAATTCTGTTTAAAATTTAATAAAAAGGACTACTATAAAAATATTTTTAATAGTTTAAGATCACTTAATTATGAAAAAACTAGAGATAAAAGTTACACAAACTTTAAAATTTAGGGATTAACCTAACAATTTACCTTACGAAATTTTCGAACACACATATTTAAAATCGTGTGTATATGCGTGTAATATTTAATGCCTAAATATCAGTAAATTACAAATATAATTATATATGATATCTTGGCAGTAGTGTAATCTATCGACAATAATTAGCATAATTGCCCCGTCATTAATCGATTTTGTTCCAATAATATTGCAACTAGTAATGGTCACTAATTCGGTTTCCGTATCATTGGGCCTCGATATCTCAAGTTTGCTAATGTTCATTGAATGATGTTGTTTTTTATGAACATAAATCGGGTCTTTATTTCAGAAGAATTCATCATGATCAATTGACAAATTTAGGAAGATCGGGAATATAAATACACACACATACATATATCTATATATATATATATATGTATGTATGTATATAATTATGTCCTTCTACAGACACAAGGAAACTAAAACATCCCTATCGCATGTCAGGAGTCCAATGGTTACAACTGCTTCTCCATGCATGTTAACATTAATTATATTAGAAATCACAAAAAATAAAAATAAAAATAAAATCTGTTAAAAAGGTCTTTCTACGATAGGATCTTAAATTGGTAGTGCACATTTTTAAAAAAAATTATTCTATCTGGTTAAAATTGCATCAAAGTAAAAAAAAAAAAATATATATATATATATATATATATATACATAGATATGTATATATATGCACAACATATACCAACTAGTATAATATAATCTTATAACCACATCTTTTTGGTGGGATACCAGCTGTTGGGATTCTTAGACAGATGAATTTAAGTACCAGAGTATTAGCTGATAAACAAACTTGGTGCTTGGAAACTGCCAGCTTTACTAGCATTATCTATATACAAAGAATTACAGTTCTAATTAATACCTTGGCCTTTTTTGTTCACGAATCGCGATCTCCTGATATTTATTTATTTATTTTGTCCGGTCTGATGATGTGAGTTATCAAGTAAATTCAAGGACGGTAAGCTATTTATTATTATTATTATTATTATTATTATTATTATACAAATCTAATTTTGATCACTAATACTGACTGAGGTAAGTAGGGGTAGAGGAGTAAGAAGAATGGAAAACTTAGGAAAGAGAGAGAGAATGTGAATAATTATATAATTGAGAGAGCATTGAATGAACATGAATAATTGTGTATCTATAGTTTTTTGGTAGAATTGTGTATCTATAGTTATTGTATAAGGAATTGGTCCTCTCCCTCCGACGCAAACAAGGGAACTGAATGAGGGATCAGTCCTCTCCTTTCATCTCTTATTGTGGTTAAAATACTGCGTTTTGGAGATTTGTAGTATATATTGGTCAAATTAATAGTGTGTAATACAATGTAATATGTATATTGAAATACACGTGAATACAATAATTAAAGGGGACATTGAAACGCATATTAAATATATTCAAACCTAATATAAAGTGAATGTGTAATACAAATGAATCATAAATCATTCTATCCCTAGCTCCCCAAGTTTTGTAAAGGCAAGATTTGAACTAACTCATAATTAACATATTCATTTTCCACAATACAACCAAATTTTGACCAGATGAAGATTTTAGAAAATCAGAGGTTGTATATATATTGGCTTTTTTTTTTTCTTTTCTTTTTCAATGGTAAATACAAAGAAAAGAAGCCAATACAAAAGGTAACACAACTCTTCATACACATGTTATTTATTGCAGCTTCCAGCAGATATAAAATACTCTCCAACCTTATTTAGAGATGTAGATAAGAAAAGCTACAAGGAGCTTAGACTCTGAAAATAAAAATAAAATAATTAAAAAGAGTGATAGAGTTTATTAGGTTTAAATGTTATAGCTTAAAATCCTGGATATAAAGAACAAAAATACTAAAACATTAGTTATTTTTAGGTACAATGGTCATTTTAAGTACAAGACATTAAGGAGTTAATTCGATTAATTAAGACAATTTATTTACCAAAAAAATTAGTTAAAGATAATCAGCCATGAACACATGTACAACATAGAAAGCTCTTACATTCTCATGAACTGCAAAATTGCATTTCTACATTTTGTCAATTGCATTTCTTCGTATTGCAATTTTTTTCAAATCTTCCCCTTCAACACTTTTTAATTGAGTTGATATGATAAAGGTTAGACATAATATCTGGCTTACCATGACTAATCTCTTTTTTATATTATTATCTCCAACCTAATTTGAAGGTCAACACTTTTTTATATTCAATTTTGACTAAATCTAACACTATGGGTAAACTTTTAAGCCCCTAGACATATAAAGGGTTGGTTTTGTAATTTAAAGAATGCAAGGTATTGAGCATTGTATTTCACTCAAATGAAAGGGACAGTTTCGAAATGCTCTCCCCAAAAAAAAAAAAAGTATATACATACATATATATATATATATGAATATATATATATGTATGTATATGTAGAAGTATAAGGATGCTCAATACTACTATACCTATATGCTGATCCATCATGATGCTTATTATTGAAGTATTCTTTTAGGCAATAGTCGAACACTCTATTACAACACTGCACAAAAAAAAAAAAAATGAAAATTATCTTTATGCAGATAGCAAGCATATTTGGCGTCCTAATTAGCGCATTAAACCTTTATCTCTTTAGGAATATTTTCACGTCTAACATCATATTCAACGTTGGAGGTGGAAGGGAATATAGGCAAATTATTACGGGCTACAAATTAATAATGGAGAGGAAGAGGCCTGCAGATATGATATTATTATTATACCTTGTATAATTATTATTAGCAAGATTATCATCACCACATTTCTTCCTCTAATTATATTCTTACTATACATGATTTCTCCTTTCTTTTTTTTTCAAATTCCTCCCCCCCCCCCCCCCCCCTCCCCTCTTTCTTTTTGTGTTTGTTCAGCAAATCTCGTTATGCATGAATTTTTGTAGACTTTTTCATACAAGTTATATAGATATATGTTCTGCATCCATGTTTATTATTATTATTATTCAACTGACTTTTAATTATTTAATTGAATGGTTAAAAAGAAAAAGAGAAATCCCATTCACGTCTTAAATGCCTACATCAAACGGTAACTTAAAAGTTAGAATATTTAAATAAATAAATAAACTATATGTCAAACCTGTGATAAAACTTACTGTTGTAATTTGGGTATTTAGTCGCTGCCTTTTGGAGTTGAGCAAAAAGTTTTTAAGACGTACATATATCTGAGGTATTTTAGATATTCGTAGTGGCTTTTAGTGAGTATATTTGGATAACCAGTTTCTTCTAGACCGAACTTTGTGAACACACAACATAGTAATATATCTGTGAGTTTTGTGTAAATATAAATATCCCTAAAAACATTATTATATGATATTTTATTGGTAGTAATGTAACCGACTTATATCTAAGATTAGCTTAATTGCTAGTCATTGATTTTGTTCCCATATATTGCTAACATATAACCACTAATTCGGCTTCATATCATTGGGCTTAGATACCTCTAGTTTGCTTAATTAAGTTGATTGAATGATGTTGTTTTAAATGAATAAAAATTAAGTCTTTGTTTCAAAACAATATATCACGATCACTTGACAAATTTATTAACCCTAGAAGTTTAAGATTGGAAAGATCCAGAATATATATATATATATATATATATATAGTCACGTATATGTGTGTGCGTGTGTATATATATGTAAGACTTTTATCCTTCCTACTATACACAAGGAACTATTGTTGGCTCTATAGCTGTGGATGCATCCCTATCGCACGTGTCAGGGCCAATGGTTACAACTGCTTCACCCTGCATGTTAACATTATATCAGAAATTAGTAAAACATATATCTATATATATTCTATTAGAAATGTATTTTATAACGGGGCTACATACCGATAGTGTATGTTTTTTTACCATTGAATCTAGTCAAAATCACATTAAAGAAAAAAAAAATACACGAAACACACAGGTTTTGATATAGATTTAAGGCTTAAAAAAATCAGGGAAGGGTATTTTTAAGATTATTATACCTTAAAGATCTTTATCTTTGAGTTTATAAAGACAACACACACACACATATATATATATATACATATAGAAACCTTTTCTTATAGACTTTTATGCATCTTTCAGCTCATCCATAAATAGGCCTACCTTTGCAATATTTCTAAAATATGTGGTAGTGTAATTTCCTGTAGGAAATAAAGCTTCAATAATATCCGCCAAAGCCAGTTGTGGTTGAGAAACTGCTCCATTGAACCAATCTGATTTTTTTTTTCAGGCAAAGAAAATTCATGTGTGTAAATAATTTATAAAAAAAATAATATGTACATCCACACATCAAAGAACACAATAAATATGGAACACATGCGTTGCTATATATACAATGTTACATGACAAATAATAAAATTATCTGGTCACACACTGATACAAATAGTTTTTATACACATAGAATTATTGAGTATATGCTCAAATCACCAATTAAATCATAATTTCAAAAATATTGTGGTTACCATTAAGAACATTTTACATGTTAAGAGTTATTTAAATAACTAGGTAGAGATTAAATTAAAGGATCAAAAGTAGTTTACCAAGGGTGTTTGAGTTGGGAATTCTTTTGTCGTATCTCCACAAGCTTTGGTTTGTGAGGAAAGCAAAACAAGAGTGATCTTCAACATTTGTATTTTGGAGGAAGGTTGAAATATTGTACTCAACAGGATCTGAAGTGAATGTCTCATCAATAATCACATCCACCGTCTACAAGAAGGCAAAAAATAAAAAGTTAAATAAATAAATAAAAATTAAAAAAATGAAAATGAAAACCTAAGTCAAGTATTACAATAAAATACTACGAAACAGATATACATATAATAAATGAAAGTAAATGAAATTAATGTAACAATAAATTCAAATTAAACATCTTAATAAGGGAAGAAAGACAGTTTTCAACTCCGTACGAAGTCAACTCTGTAACTCTTAATTTATAAAGATGTGGGTCCCATATTTGTTCTTATGCAAAATTGACTCCACACGGAGCGGATGGAGCACAATCATATGAAACTTCTTACTTTTCTTGTGAGAATTGTAGGTATAAAAAAGTGGTCAACTTACACAAAGGATGGCATGCAATTGCTCGAAGTCATCAGGATTAGAGATGTTATAGCTCATGTTGTTGATAGAATCATCAACATTCTCTCCTCCAGCGTCTTCCACAAACTGTTCAAAACAATATTACAGGAAGTTATAATTAAATTTTTTTTTATGCACCTTATTAATATAGAACAAAACCTTTTTAATATCTATTTCAAAACTTAGTTACTTCCAAAAATTTAGTCCTTGGTTCACCACTTTCATGCATGAGACAAACGTTCATAAATTCTTCTATTGACGCAGCATTCTACCAATATTCTTCACATGCCTAAGATGCAAACACTATTCATTAAGAGAGCGGTTTAGTAGGAAAGAAAAACATGTGGAGTGATCTGTGGAAGGATTTCATAACCTACAGTTGTTTAATAGAAAGGAATAGGCAAATCGGCGGGTTCTATGGGATTCAACATCCTTCAGAAAGAAAAGGAAAAAAATAAACTCAATTTTGAATACGGTGATTGAGCTGATTAGTGGAAGGATATTAAGAAATGGAATAGTCGAAGAAATGGATTGGGTTCTTTAAGGGATTCAAATAACTAAAAAATGAAGGGGGGCCAAAAAAAAAAAAAAAAAAAAGACCCCTCAATTTTGGTCCCCCCCTCACATTCTTAGATGGAACTTGTCCACCTAAATAGACTATAGTGTATTGCTAGCTTGCACATTAAAACGTGGTTTTTGAACAATTTTAGTACCTTTAACTTGTATGTTTCTTTTGCAAATGACCATATACCCTGCAAAGCGAAATCTCATAAGTAAACAAAAACTTATTAATCTGGCTAATTCATCAGAAATCAGAAACCAGGATAGAATATATATACATATATATATATATATATATATATTGAACGGCTATTATAGATGTGAGATGCTCTAATTCACTATACTATATATTTTTTTTTAAAAAAATTTTGGGTACATTGTTATAATCCATCCAAGCGACGATTGGTTTGAATGATGCCCTGCCCGAAGATGCCTTAGTCAAGCATAGATAATTCTGTTTAATCTGCAACAGAAAAATGAAAACTACGTAAATAAAATAGAATAAATGCATGGTAATTTCTATAGTTTTTACACTATCAATAAGAATTATTGTTTTAGCCGTTTGTATTGATTTTTCAATGGTCTAAATTTATGACTGAAACAGTTTTACGTTGTATAATATAAATTTTTTGGTTTTACTGACAATGTAAAACAAAAGATCCATGTTATATCGAAACAAATAGGAATAGTTTGGGACGTACTGCATTGTATACTCGATTGGCTCGATCTTCAAGGTTTGCAAAACTTCCCAGGAACTTGATCCATTCCGCTCTCTGTTAATCACAGGTCAAGAAAATTCAAATACCTTCTTAAATACCCGTAATTCACTAGTATTGGTGATCAAGTATTTGTCCATGAAATACTAACTCTATCAGTAGGAAAAGTTGAATTTCTATCTTTTTTAAGTTTAAGTTTTTCCCTAAACATTCAATACAGATGAACACACTTACCAAATTTAAAAATTGACTTTTTATTCCTTAGAATTACTAAAGCATACAAAATTGATTATGAACATTTATATGTACATGGAAAAAGAGCATACATTAGAATTAAATAATGTTTCGACGATATAATTTATGAACAAAACTTTTAACATGGACACTCATAGATCAAGTCTCGTGTTTAAAAAAAAAAATTAAGCTGATAACTAAAACTGCAATTCCAACCGTAAAAATAGTGAGTTACCTGCAAAGGGGTAGTCTCTCCGGAAGGAACAAATGCAGCGAAATTGCAAGCTTGAGGTTGGTTAGTGAGGCCAATAAAGTGAGCTGCGAATTGAGAAAGTTGTTGGGAATTACTTGCGTTAATCATTTGGATGTCTCCACTTTCATATAATTTCTGAACACATTGAGACGCCACTAACTCTGAAGTTATGGCCTTCAGCCTCCCCAGAAGCCCTAATAGCTGCATTCTCAATTCATTAACAAACCATTTTTTTTTTTTTTTTTTTTTTGGTATTTATTACTTTCATTTAGCATTAGTCAGCGGAAGAGTTTGATACAACATTTGGAGACAAAATTTTTATAGAAATTTAGTTCAAGAACTTACAGAAACCCGCGATTCTCACCTCAAAATAGGAAACTGCAATTTCATTTGAAAAAAAAAAAAAAAAAAAAAACACACACACAAGGATACAAAGTTAGATATCCAGGTATATATATGTGTGTGTGTATGCATGCATGCATTCATATACTATCGAGTGTAATGTTATTATAATTACTTCATGTATTTATATACCTGGAAAGTTATTTGTATCGACTGAATAGTTTGATAATGGGATGACAAACGACTTGATTCTTGGAGTGCAGTACTTTGTTCTTGTCGCCATCCTCGAATCACTCTGCAATTTAAAATTTTTTTTTTTTTTATAGGATGAAAGAAAGTTGAGAATAAAATGGTGTATTAAAACAGAGTTTTGTTTAAAAAAAGAAAGAAAGAAAGAAAGAAAACATTAGTTTAATAATCTGGAAGTATGCAGCCAAATTATTCTTTAGTGGTTTAAAAAAAAAAAAAAACCTTAAATCATTTCCAGCTCAAGAGATAAATTGGATATGTCTAGTTACTTAACAATGAGTTATTTATTAACTATTAGTTTTTATTATGATTACATATACAGCCTAACAAAAATTCCAAATTTTTATTTAAAAAGACATATTTTTTTATTTTATTCTAAAAAAATGGATAATTTAGGTATATTTTCTCTTTTAATAAATTTGAGTTGAGGTTTTAGTTCGTCAATCTCTATTTATATATAAAAAAAAATCTCTTTGCCTCAAATTTTAAAAAAAATAATAAAAAGAAGATTTTTGATATATCATTTTAAAATCGCTAGCGTTTTCCTTTTTCAATTCGATCGGCCACCTTTGCTATAGGCATTTTGGGTTAATTTCAAAAAGAAAGAACATGCCAGCCTAGGGGTTTTTTTTTTTTTTTTCAAAAGGAAATGACATTTCTATCCACATCATGAAATAGGAACATTTAAATACATAATTAAAACATTTCCATTTCCAGTTAAGTGAGGACATTTTAATATTCTATTTGTCGGAACCTGCCACTACCTTTGTCGGCAATTTCCTAACTCCTGATGGGCCACAATTGAAGATCCAATGGGCCAATAAGCCCATAAATCCTGAATAATGGGATAAAAATTTTAAACATGTACACTGATTATTCTCAAAATTTCCTCTAATTATTTGCGTACTAAAAAAAACTCATCATTTGCTTGCATCTCCCCTAGGAGCCCCCCCTTTCCAGTTTCCATTCACCTGAAGGACTAAATATTCGGATAAAAAAATTCAACCAAAAAGTTTTTCCAATTATTAGTTCCTCTTTTGGAGCTAGTGGAGTCTTACTTTCACCTTTTACAATGTAAATACAAAATTATCTGACTTTACAAAAACCACATAATTCTAACCTAAAAATCTTTATAAGTAGCTTAGCCACGGGAAAGGAAATCAATCTTTCAAACCATAGTTATGTTCCCTCTCGATGTTGAAAATGTTTCATAAATGAATTCTTAATATCCCTACACATATATCATACATATATGTTTAAGAAAGTCATAGGACAAGAACCTCGAGTTATTAGATAACTCGGAGTTGTATATATCTGAGAAGCCGCATGATATATGTTATAAATTTTTTTAATTATATATCCTAAATAACATGGTGGGAGCTAACTCGAATCCAAGTCATGAGTGAGGAGGACGAGCACCCTATCGTGATACATATAATCTTGTTTATAGAGATGACGACATGAAAGGGGAAGCTAAAAGAGTACCTGAATGAGAAGGTAGCTCTTTCCATCCACAACATTCTTGATGACTTTGAAAGTCTGGCCATAGTAGATATGGAAGTTGAGTGCATCTTCCACCTTCGAAATATTTCCCACTTTCACCGTCGCCGGCGCCGACGCCGACACTGCACCCACCCCTCCATAACCCCCACAGCTTAACATCACCAAAACCACATTGCAAGTAAAGATGAAGAAGCTCAAATTGTTGGTATTACATTTCCAACCACTAGAGAAGTAACAAGGGGACACCATTTTTGTTTCAAAGGAGAAGCAAACAAAATAACCAAAATCCCTTTTACTAGTACAACTATTCAAACAACAACTTGTAGTTGAGAGAGATGTGCAGCTTTATTTGAGGTGGGTTTTGAAGAGTCTGTGTGTATGGATTATTTTGTTGGTTGGAAGGATGTGTAGGAAGAAACCATTTGTTTAATTATTTGGGTTAAGAAGAACAGTAAGTGACCCGTGAACCCACTTTTGTTTTTGTTTTATTATATTTTATTTTATTATTATTATTATTATTTTTTTTTTTTTGGGTTTTTGCCGTGTATAAGTTTGTCATCTTCTTTTCATCACTTTACTGCGTGGTTTTAAGTTGCTGCCTTTTTTATCCCCAAAGGGATGTGCTTTCATGTGCTGTGCACCACAGCTACTCCGCCACTACCAATCGGTCAGATAATTATGTGAATTAGTAAGGAAACTTGGGAAATCATGGGCTGTAAAGTTTTTTTTTTTTTTTTTTTTTTTTTCAAACTAGCAGCCAGAGATTCAAACTCAAAACATTAATCTTTAGGTAAATATGTAGATTTATTGGTAGGCTATGCATGCTACCATAACTGTGAAGTTTCGTATTTTGTCATTGTGAGGTTTTAGGTACATTCAATTGGTACTTTATTGTCGATATATCCAGCTGTAGGTTCACAAGACTAAAAAAGCAAAAATGACAAAATGTGAGCTATATTGAACTCTCAAGTCTCAATCATATGCCAATGTTCTATAGGTGAGTTGATAGGGCACTCGTTTTTCTCACTGATTACTTGGGTTCGAGTCATCACCACTGTATTGGCCGGGATCTATGGGCAATCCACTTCGTGAGGGATCCATATATCACATGGAAGAACATCCACATCTTCGAAGTTATCTGAATATTTCAATCTTTACCCCTATAACTCTTTTTTTTATTAAAAAAAAAAAGTCTCTCAACCATATCATCAAGATCCCCTTTGCATCTTATAGATTAAGATCACGTGAAGGTCTTTGGTCTAATCATAATTGTAATTTGTGTTGTAAGGTTTGTTCAGAAAACGATACTCAGCAACATGGGCAAGAATCCTCTCTTTTTTTTTTTTAAACTTTTTTTTCCCCTTTTTTTTTAATTTAATTTTTGATAAGTGGCAAGAATCCTCTTAAGACACGGTTAAATGAAGCTCATGAGATAGTAGTAGGATGAGATTGCGTGCCGATGAGCTAGAGCCGAAGCTCCCATCACCATGATCTAATTGCACAAAGATGGGCTTGCAATCTTAACCCGGCAACCCATTGTCACTAATAAGTACCAAAAAGGCAAAAAGAAGAAAAGACAATTCCTAAAAATTCGGAACCAGTTGTCCTACATGTAGAACCTTTTTTTTAATATGGGTATCTTCGGGATAATAAATCATGTGATCTATTTTTAAAAGATAGTTCAAAGACTTTTAGATAAGCTGTGATAATTTGAACCTGCAATCTGTGGCCTACATGTATAACACATTAACAAAATAAATATGTTAAATACATATGTTATTGTAAATAGGAAGGAAGGTGGGCCTCACATGTCAATGGGACCCACCCCCATCTTCTATCATAGCGCGAATGCTGAGTCGGATTGTATAGGAGTGCTTTCTTTATCCCGAGGTTGCTTCGGGTTTGGTCATTGTATTTGCATATTGTCGTTGCGCTTGGGTGTCATCAGTTTCATGCATGTTGGTTAGCAGTAGCACATAGTTGCAAAAGACCTTATCGTGCTAAAATATGGTGAAAAAAATTCATAAACCTTATTACCTCACAGGATTTACAAGCACGATTGTTGAAGTGAAGAAGATGCAACTATGTTGATCTACTAACTCTTTTCTATCTGTCTTTCTTTTTTTTTTTTTTAAGCTCACGTCAAGTTTGAAAAAAACTACTCTCTCAACAAGTTTAAAATACTAATTTGAAACAAATCCTCTTTGATAACCAAAGATCACAACTAGTTACCCCAACTTTAGAGTGTTCCATGTGTCTCGGACACACTGTCGAGGAAAACTTCGTCATTATTCTCCTTTCAAAATGAACAAGTATTACACAACCAAAAAAGTACACGATCTTCGACATGAACGCTTCCCAACCGCATTCCGGTAAAGAAACTCACAGATCCTCAGGACCATTGATGTTCTGGGAATGAAACATATAAATTTAAATTAGAGCATACAAACTTCAGAAGGAAAAAAAAAAAAAAAAAAAGATTAAAATGAAAAAATATATATATAAAGAATTACGTATAAAACACATAATTGGAGTAATTACCTTGTTTTCGAGTACTGCTGCATCAGGAATTTCTAATTTCACTCCTGGCTTTGCTGTGATGCTTACTTTCCCCTACATAAAAGAAGCAAGAATGGCAAAAATGTTACTTGCACTAACGTTTGTAAATTTGTCAAACAAAGGAAAAGAATGTCGAAATCGTGAAAGCAACATCAAGTTCGACAACGGTAAGTCGAATTTAGTCTCCCAAATTGATAATTCTTGATGTTCAAGTATTTAATGGGTTCAAACAGAGCTAAATATAAATAAAGCAACAAGGATGGCTAGTCGGTGGTGTAACTGGGTTCACCTGGTCAATAGAAATTATCACATCGTATGGATTGTCAAACCGATTTATGAAGGAAATAGAAAAAAGCAAATCTTAAGTTGATATCGCTCTGCTCCAAAGATTGAAATTGGCTTTTGTCTGCTATTCTCCTCGTTATACTCGATTTCAAAGAACTCTTTTTAAGCTAGCAGAATATCTTATTTCATTATTGCATAATATAGTCATGGTTCGGATCATACATTAACCATGCAGTGCAAGAGAGCTTAAAGAACTAATAACTGCAAAGTGATGGAGTATTTCTATACCTTGAGAACGATGCCAGCGCCAAACCATACATCACCAGAAACCTTAAGGCTGTCTAGGTCAACAATGCTAGGGATTGACTTGAACCGACTCAAGAAATTTCCAACCTGTAGAAGGGGAAGAAAGTAGACAAGATTACTATCTCCATCATGAAATCATATAATTAGAAGGATCTAAGACCATAAATTCACTGTTAACAGATCCTCACCTTTTTGAATTCAGGCCCCAATTCAATAGAAGGGTTTGCGGGGTTTGTTCTAGCTTTATTCCGGATGATAAAACCATCTTCCAGGGTATAGAGATCAGACTGCAAAAGAAAAAACGAAAGCATGAGTGGGACTAGTGAAACTGACAAATAATCATTCAGAGCCTAGAGGATAACATCAGAAAAGAAGGGAACCTGCACAAGAAGCAAATCTGAAGTTGCCTTTACTGGAAGGAATCGAGATCGAGGCACATTGATACCAATGGCGTTGTCAAAGAACTGGTCGGAAAGACACAATGCAGTATGTTTAGAAACTAATCGTTTGATGTTTGAGTTGAGTTTGAGATGAGATAAAATTTTTAAGTTTGAGCTGAGTTGACTTTTTAAAAAATAGTTATAAATTTTGTTGACTTTTCAGAAAAAGAAAAAAATTGAGATGAAAAATTTGAGTTGAGTTTGAGTTAAACTCATTCACCAAACATAGGCTAAATTTCGACTTCTAAATACATCTGAAGATAATTCGTATGCCATCCATACCCTTATTGCTGCACCAGCAGCAGTTTCCAGCTGAAGAACTTTGATTCCATCCACTTCCTATAATTTTATTGAAGCAACAAAAGTCAGCAACTTGGAAAGAATAGACACCTGACTTCATTATAAATCAAAACTTGTACCTTTGGGTTTGGAATGATTTCCATTTTGAGTTCATCGGATTCCACAAGCCTTTTAATTGCATTCAGGTTCACCCACCTGCGAATATGGTATTAGTACTAGATCTACAAATGTCTGATGGCATTCAAATCAACCTGACTTACAAGTTATTTGTGTTGAAAATTTTGAATTTCTCAATTGACTTGAATTCGTTCACCTGTTCCAAAGATAAAAAAGTAAATGAAATCATAAACTTGTAAAATGTAACTCCAAAATATAAAACAAGCATGTGACAGCAATAGTATAGAAGGCTGTGGTCTACTTGTATTAAGCAAAGCAAGGCACTGGTAGAGCAACTCATATCACCTCAAGAAATAAGAAGAAAACAATTTTTAAAGGATCGCCAAATGTTAACCAGAGTGATTTAGCCTAACGCCCAAGATGGCAGTAAATGATCTAAAGGAATATGAAATCATAATGCCCATGGTCTCACTAACAACTCCGAAGAGGGAAAAATTCCACCGTTTACATCATAATGGAAATCTGAGACGTAATAACATTTCACTGAATACTGTATATGGATTCTGTGAAGTAACAAAACTAATCCTCCTTTCTTTTATTCTTACAAAAGGGAATGTCTTACCATCATGATTTACAACACCTAATGGACTGCTATCCTCTATGAACTAGTAAACCATTTCAGATTTGCTAATGTATTCCTGGTTTCACAGCAGGCTAGTAAGTCAGATCCTAAGACTAAAGTGCTGCTACTTGCCTAACAATGAAAGTAGAACATTAAGCTATGTCAGCACCAAGTTGCTATCTGCAGTGAAGTAATGAGATAAATGATGAAGGTGAATGCTAAAAATACAATAGTGAAAGAAAAAGTAATAACTTACATGTTCATCAGGAACTTGAGCAATTTCCAGGAGCTGAAAAATATCATAAGAGAGAGACAGGAAAAAAAAGGGTTATTCCTTTTCATTGTCGTCAAACTAACTGGAAAAGACTACACCAAGAAGGAAAGATAAAACAAAACAAAAAATAGTAGCCAATCTAATCAAGAACAAAGGTAGCCAAGTCAGATGATGCCAGGACCAAAGATATCGGGAAACAATAAGATATTGCCCTTATAGGTTAAGCCATAAAAGATTTTTCCTGGAACAGTCCGATCGGGGCTTTAACCATTTGAAATGTAGTCTCTCCATCCTAATCATTGTCAACCCAATATGATAACTAGAGTGTTGTTTATTGTAAGCTAAAATAAAGATTTTTCCCAAGTAAATATTTCAAAAAGTCTTTCCTGATTTTATATATGGCAAATTTGGGCACTCGGCTATCACGTTATCATACGCAATCCTTGATTTCAAGCAAAGCAAATTTAGCAACAACCTAAATGCAGACCCTAAAAATCCACTTCACATGGAGAACGATGCTAGAGAATAGACAAAATATTACACCTGAACTCTTTCTTCATAAGAGATGAGAGTGCCACCCTTCACATCAGCCAGTGTTTTGGGCGTCACCTGAGTAAAAAGGAAGACTTGAGAAACAGCATTGATACTTGAAAGGCTATCCACTTTATAAGACTATAACAACCATTGGTCTGTACCTCCATACAGTATTCGTTCTTGTTCTTAATCAAATGACTAAGGATTTCTGTTAAATCCAGTCAAGGAAAGTAACTATAAAAGGAAATTGCTTTTCATGCCAAATTTCATGAATGAAACTATTAAATGCGATAAGAAGTAAAGAACTGTAAACGAAAAAAAGAAGTTCCAAAAAGATGAAAATAAGGATACTCAAGTCAACAATTGCACCCAAGTTATCTGAGTTGGCAATGAACACATATTCTTTACCCTGCAAAGGAGACAAGAATGAAACAGAATCACAGAAGTGCATAAAATTTGGGGCATGCTTCCACATTATAAGATATATGAATGCGTTTGTAGTACCAACCCTTGACAATAATGCATCAAGTTTTCCACTGTTCTTCAAGGATGGAAACACGTCACCATGGCCAGGAGGGTACCTGCATGAGATAAACAGTCAAGAACACAAAGGAATAAGACACCACCCAAACTAGAACATGGGCAAAAAGTAAGATTAAATAAGCAAGTGTGGAACTGAATAATATGAAACATACGCCAATAGAAATATTACTACCAACATGATGTTTAATCAGAATATGGAGCATCATCTAATACTCAAGCAACAGGTGCAAAATAACATAAGTACAAGTTAAATGATATTGCTACATTTGCAAAGTTAATACTGAAAGTAAATCATACCATCCATCCTTCCCGGTCTGCCCCTTAGATGGTAGTGGAGTAAAATCCTCAACAACCAGACGGGGATATTGACTCTAAATGAAGTCAAAGCAGAGAGAAGTATAAATTTCATTGTTTCAAGTTTTTATCAATCAAAAAGTTGACAATAAAGAAGCTAATCAAGAAAGCACAGTGGCAAACCTGATTAAAAGTTTGAATCTCGACCTTTGAGTTGGAGTACTTTTCAACGATCTAAAATTAAATAGGAGATAGTCAGGCAACGTACATACATATAAACAAAGCCATCCCTACGTAGAAATTTAAATATTCACCTTCAATGTATCATCATGAGTGTTGAACGAGTTCATTAGAAGCAATGGAACATTGCACCCATATTTCGAATTCAAATTCTGCAAATAACTGAAGGATTAAGAAAACTGTGCTTGTATGCATACGACACGTATGTGTGTGTATGTAGAGAGAGAGAGAGAGACACCTCAATCTGGATAACAATTAAGTCAAGAAACGTTAACCCATCACGAACTTCAATGACTGACCTACATGCCAAAAATATTCATCCACGTTCAGCAAAAACTAAAAAGAAGCTTGCGAATATACAGTATAGAACCGTAGACCCCAACAGTAGATTTAACTTCGTGAAAATTGTGTAAAAACTGAACTCAAATTTGATAGTTTGTGAGGTAAATAAAATCTCTCTTTTTTTTTTTTTTGGTCCAGGAAAAAAAGAAAAAAGATATAAAGTTGAAAATTGGAAAAATTGCAAGTAAGAAGAATCCAATAGAAGTGTTACTCCAAAGATGTAGATTGGATCATTCTTAAATTCAAGGCTAGATTTGTGTTAACTCTTTTACAAATACTATGGTCCCAATGCAAAAAAGAAAACAAGCATAAAATAAAGAAAGTATGGAATATTGATAATCTGACAACAGGGTCCTAATTCGTAGCTTAAGCTAAATTCTTTTCAACAAAGATTCATGTTAAAAATGGAAACAGAAACACAATCAGTGTCGTTATAAGTATAATATAGTCTCAAACGATTGAATAAAAAGATGCATTGGAGTCGTTTTGATCTGCCTACTTGGGACCAGTGCAGCCCATTGTTGTCCCAAGACCTCCATTAAGCTTAAGCACAACAAGCTTATCCAAAAGCTCCTTGACCTCCTCGGGATCTATATTGATACAGATAATCATACACTTATTACAATAAGATCTACGAGGAAACAATAAAATGTAATCCCGGATAAACCAAAACATGCCAAGAAACAAGTTCGACTTTCTTACCATCAGAAGTTGGCGCCAAGGTGTCATAAGGAACCACTACCTCATCAGTTGGTGTCTGGATCTTACTCCATTCAACATGTTGTGCTTCCCCACTTTTAAGTGCATAAAGATCCATCACAAATCAAACAATGACTAATCAAAATCACCACCCTCTAGAAAATCTATTGAATTACAATTGATCCGTTTAGTTGATTCAACAACAACTATCTAACTATAACAACATAATTTTCCGTATGATCATCAAGAAACAGCAAAAATCAGTTCCAAAAATGTGAAACAAAACTCAAATTACGAATCACAAATCAATCGATTGCTGATCAATACGATCCGCTATGAAATCTATATTGCAACTTGAATTTACTTAATTTGACACAGCAAGAAGAAATACGCAATATAATGCGCTAATTTTTCCATCATATTCCGTAATTTAACCATCAACACGAAAGATCCATTCTTCTCGGATAAACAAATCCAAATTTACCTGAGATAACGAGAAACGAGGTTGATGAATCCATTCTTCTCATCCCCACTGCAGAATCGAAACAAACAAAAGGATCAGAAATCAAATCTCTCAGATCTCATGCAATTGAACAAGGAAAAAAAAAAAAAGGACATTCAAGCACTAATCAATCTGATCTGATGAGCAAAAATTCATCATAAGTTGGAGAACAAAAACGGAAACGGAAAAGAAAGAAAGAAAGAAAGAAACCTAATCTGGTTAAGGCCGGCGACGGCAGATTTGAGGCTGGAGATCTTCTCGGCATCAGCGGGGCTCAGAGTAGCAGCAGCGGCAGCCATTTCCGAGCGGCGGAAAGCTCCAATCTAGAGAGAGAGAGAGAGAGGAGGAGAGAGAAAGATCTACAAAAGGCTGAGAACTGGAAAATGGAAACGAAATGCGAGATTCGGGAGAGATAAACGTAGTGAGCTCTTATGCCTGAACTGTGTGTGTATATATATACATATATAAAATATATATAGAATATAGCTGATAATAACTGCGTGAAGAAGAAGCTTGAACTTAACGAAGAGAGTTGTCGAGATTTTTATTATTTTTTTAGTTTTTATTTTAGTACCGGTCGATGTCGTTTATCGTGACGACTTCTATGAGTTAGCAAAACGACAGCGTATAGGTGGATGTGGTTGTCAAGGGAGGCGAGATATGAGCCTTAAAGAAAAAGAGAATATGCAGGCGAATATGACGGTTGTGGGGGATCTGGGGCCTCGTCCAATCTGGGAAAGTGTGGCGCCACTTTCACGCAAGGGCGACACATGGGCTCATGTGTCTCTCACCTCTTGGATTAGGCTTCTTACCTTTTTCTCTCTCTCTCTCTCGGAAAATTGTGAAAACAGCCTTTTAAAACATACATATTTATATTTTTTTCCCTCTTATTTCTTTATATTTTTTAACATTTTATATTCAAAAATTAGACTGAGTGACCTATTTTGATAATCAAATTTAATAAATGGTCAAATTCTTTTTATTTAGGAAAATGATCGTTTGTCATTTTTTTCATATTTCTTCGTTCAATGATTGACCGTGACTTGAAAATTAGTGATTGGTAATTAACAACATTATTCATCAAAAAAAAAAATAATAACATTACATGGTAAATTACTCATTAATCATTTAAAAAAATTAATTAATTGATCATTTAAGAAATATATTTTAATTAATTTTTAAAAACTTAAAAAACTTTTTAAAAAATTGTTATTTACCTCTAAATCCTTTTACATTTATCGAATTGCATGTTAAGATATCTAAAGTTATTATAATTTGGACAATGATCTAAATCTGTGCTTTTTAGAAGGTAATTGGATAAAAGACCTTTCTCGTTCCTTGTTGCTAGACTTTCGTTTGTTGATTTTTCTTATACCATTGGGTCCACCCCACGATTTTTTTAGCTCCATAATTGTCCATTTTGATGATGATCTTTTAGCAATAGAAAATAGACCAAGATAGTTCCTTTGGATTGAAAATTGGATTTCTGTGGGCGTAGCATAGTAGCTGGTTTGTGACTTGAATACAATTTTTTTTTACTTGGATATTCTAGAAACAAATAATTTTCATGGAAAGTGCATTTGGTGACTTTAGTCTGTTTGGATACCATCTCTAATAGCTATAATTTAACTCTAATATAATATATGTTTAATTAATTACGTGACATTTAAGTACGTTTAAATGCTTTTACTATTTCACAATTATTTAATTCAAATTCAAATATCAATTTTCACTTTTTAGATGTTTGTATCATACTTGTTTTTTTATTGTTATATTATTTTAAACGTTATTTTTAACAAAAATTATCCAAATATACATTTAATTTGAATACAAATTTTAAATTCTCCGATTGAATGCAAATATTTGGTTTGAATTAACATTCAAATGCAACTAATGATACAAATAGGTACCATTCATGAATTCCCAATTAAAATTTAAGGATGCCACATAAAAGGGGCAACCGTCCCACCTCCTTCCTCGGAGTAGTTCCCCTCACAGGTCCCGGTGACGATGAGGGATAGTATATAGGATGTAGAGAAAGTTTTTATCTTCGAGTCAAAGAGAACGAGGACACTAGAAGCACTTTCTTGTGCAATATACATATATTTTTTAATATGAATTGTTCATGGTCTCTCAAAAAGAACTTCTTCTTTAATCGTGCATATTAAAGTGAAAGGTATAATATGATATTTATGGTGTTAAAAAAATTTAATATAATAATTAGCAAGACCCAATTAGCCCTAATAGATTTGTAAATTGTACGTCATCAAACCGCACCCATTCACAATTTACAGCAGATAGTCCTAGTTTGGGTTTTCCTAAACCGTTCATTTGCAAAACTAAACCACCCTAATTGTAAACTGCCAAATCGACCGCCCGTGGAACTTCTAAATAAAATAAATTCAATCTAAGTTGATTAAAAAAAAAGTCTTCTTTTTCTATAATACTAATATAAAAAGGGCCTCTTTAGTTTCAAAAACCATTAAAAAAGGGCTGCATAAAGAACACAGTAATAGCACATGCTGTAGGGGAAAAAAAACAACCATGATTTAGAAACCATACGGAAAATTTTGATTGTGGAATTATTTCCTAGGGTCTGGAGGCTTTTTTTTTTCTTTTTTTTTTTTTTGGTTCAGCAAAAAAGACCATTTGCTTTCACGATTAGAAGCAAGATTGAGGCTGATTATTGTTGGCTTAGAGTTTGTAGAGAGATGTTTTAATGATTTGGAGTCAACATTAATAAAATGAATTGAGCAGTTTCAACTACGAGCGTGTGAGCAAAGCTTTCAAGGACTCAAAGTTGTCGTTGACGATAACATATGCTTTTGCCGTGTAACACACCAAAAGATATAAAATATTAAACGTGTTAGTAATGAAATCAACTCTAAATTTTGTGTTACTATAAGTTTACAAATTACATGTCAATATCATTATGATTCATGACTTTTAAACGTCTTAACACGAATTCTCAATTTATCACTATTTCGTAAATTAATGCTTTTGTCCATCAATTGTTAATATTGGCAAAAAAATAAAAATAAAAAATAAAGGCAAGACTTCATTCTTAATGGTCATGTTTTAATAATGTAAAATTTCAAAATTATTTTAAATTAAGACGTAAAATATGGCAGTAGTTTGTCTATTTTGTCGAGATTTTAACAATCGGATCATCCAAAATTGGACCAAAGAACAAGTTTATATTAATTTAGTACATTAAAATCTTGTTTTAGGATTTTTTTTAAAAGTTATAAATCAAAATGGAATTTGATTCATAATTCGAAATTAAAAACGTGAGTAACCTCTAAATTAACGAGCAACTAAGCAAGCAGATGTATGCTACCATGTTTGTCGGTGGATCTTGAATGGGATTTCAAGTGTTTTGACCCAAAGAAAGAAGAAAATGGGCTTTCATTTGGGTTGTCGATGGGCCCATTAGTTTCCATTGGAGTGTGTGGGGCCCATTTTCTATTTTTATAGGGAGAAAGGAGTAAATGTGTACAATAAACAATTAAAATAAATAGTGAAGATGTGATTGAGCCTCATTTATATACTCTATCTATCGATAGAGTTTTTTTTTAAACTGTTAAGATATAATCAAATGACTGACATGTTGCTTGTGTATGATACTTATAATGAATCTGTCCTCATATTAGTATAAACTAAAAAATAATAATAATAATATATAAAAAAATAAATTAAAAAGTAAACACTCATTCCTTCTCCGGCCGCCGACGACGCTCCTTGGCCGACGATCCCCCCTCCCCCCTAGCCCCTAAGCCGACAAGCCCCCTCACCCCACTATGTGAGCCCAAAGCCCCCCCTTCCCCCGTCGCTAGCCTAGTCCCCTATCGTCCCCCATGTCGACACCGACTAGCCCCCTACACCCCCCTCCCAACGCTGATAAGCCCAATCCCCCCCCCCCCCCCCCCCGAAGCCAAATCTGGTCGGCATTTAGTGGGGTGTCGGTGTTGGGGAGGAGGGCCTCCTCGGTGTCGGCGTCAGTGTCAAGGGGCTGTTGGTGGACGGCAAACCAGTTTTTTTTTTTTTTTTTTTTTTTTTTTAGTATATAATGTTATGAGTTAAGGTACATTATAGTTATTATACACAAATAACATCTCAACCGTTCGATTATATCGGGATGACTTAAAAACGAGCTCTATAATAGGATATATAAATGAGACTTTATCACAGATTTACTCTAAAATTAATAGTAAATTTAAAAATAATTGAAGAAAATAATAGTAAATGAAAACTTTACTACGTAAATGAATTATTAATAATAAATAATTACCACATTTTAATAAATAAATAAGTAATTTACCTAATAAATGCATTAAAGTAAATGATTCCTCATTTTCTATTATTTATTTCATTTAGGCCCCGTTTGAGGCGTCGTCTTGAGATGTTAAAACTCTATCTTGATTTCAATATCCCAACTCTATATCAAAATTTTCATTTTTTTTTATTTTGAAAAAACTCAAACTTTAAAATTTCGTAATTTTTTAATTTCAAATAGGAATGAAATTATTTTTATGTCAAAATGCTCGTAATGACGAGAGGAATAAAACAAGATCCATTTTACATATTTTTTTCCAAACAAATTTCAAATTTTTACATTATTTTTATATCACATAACTTTTTCAAAATTTTCTTTTATGCCAAACACATATTTCTAACTCAATCTTCAAACTATCATCCCCAGATATTTCCCAACCGGACCTTAGTTTCATGAAAGCACTATCAACTACAATATTTGTAAAAAGGAAGGGAAATAATTATAGAGATTAACTTTTTATTTTAAACATTTTAAAATATGTTATTATAAAAGCTTCATTATAGTGACTTATATACTATAGTCTCTGAAGACTCGGATCAAGTATTTTCGATAAGACGGTAAATAATTCTATCGTCGTAAATTTATTTAATAACCTTATAATGTCACAGAATTTTATGGGGGGTTTTTTTTTTTTTTTTTTGGGTAGATTATCTGGAAAATACCTTTTAACGAACATGCAAAAGATTATCCGTGGTTTGTGGACATATCTCCTTTTTAAGGTTGGAAAATATTATATATTTTTTTGTGCACAAACCTAACGTAAATTTTCTAACTGATCATAACAATGTTTATTTCGTCAGAAACATTGTCATCGTTAGTTGAAATGGTCAATAAAATTAATAGCGAAACAAATATAACTAAATAAAAGAAAAGAAGTTAGGCTAACCATAAGGGGGGGAAAAAAAGAGAGTACATAATTGAAACGCGAGAACCTTCACATAACCGTTGCCATTTTGACCACTGATTTTGTGTTGCCATAGTGAGTAGTGACTATAGCCAGAGGGTTTTTTGTGATCATTTTTAAAAGAGTTCAATAAAATAACAATAATATTTAAATATTCTAATAAGTAATAAATTTATTAAGATCGAGTTTATGGAAAGTATAGTTAAAATCTAATACAACTTATAAGTTTAAAGTTTTATTAGAGGATATGATTTCCATGAAAAGCTTGTATGAAAATTTTTTCACACAATACCAAACAAGAATGTTTTCTTTTAAAGAATTACAAGGGCTCTGTTTTTCATTATTAGATATATATCACTATTTATTTTACAAATTTTTTTAAAATTTTTAAATGAGTTTAAAGTATAGTTTAGTAATAAACTATGCACAGCTTAACTAGAATGTGTTCCCTTGAATTTAAAGGAAAAGAATATATCGTTATTAGGAATTCCAAACCATAAATATATTTTTCAAAATTCAAAAGTTGATAAATTTTATGTGTTAATCATTGGTTGAAAAGAGAACAAACTCTCATTATTATTTTAGCAATAAAAGAATGCATAATTTTGAAAATCATAGCACACATCTTGAATCTTCCAAAGATACACGTTGTATCGGAATTCACTATGCGCCTGGTAATATCTAGAAGTTCATTTTATTTTTTATTATTATTATTTTTTTTTTGTAATAATCGAAATTTAGAAGAGTTGGTACATCATAAGGTTTTTCACTTAATAAGGAAACCACAACAAGAAAATCTTAAAAACCATCCATGAATTTCATAAGTTCTTCTTCTTAAAAAAAAAAAAAAAAACATTCAACACTTTGCCTATTTATATATGCTCATTAATTTAATTTTTTCTTCTATTTTAGAGCCATACAATTCTTATCAATTGGTCCCAATCACTATTCACCACAAGAAACGAGTAACAAATAAATTAAAAAACGGATAAATCCACCCCCAACCACCAAAATCCAAACACCAGAATAATAATTATTCAAAAAAAAAAACACTAGAATAATAATATAAAAAAACCATTAAAAAAACCAATTAAAACGAATTAATGGAATTATGACGTAAGCATTTTGCATAGCTTGGCTAATGTCCAATATTTAAGCGTGGGAATGAATATCTGAAAGAAAGATCTTCAGCCTCTCGTTCTTTTTCAAAAAACAAAAACAAAAACAAAAAAGGGCAAAAAAAAAAAAAAAGTTTTGACTACGACTTTTCCATGTTCGAAGACACCTGGCGCTTGGCGGTCGCCAAAAGTACTTTGATGCCAAGGGTGTAATTTGACGAAAATACCCCTATGAATTATGTGGTGGGCAATTCTTCTTGGCTATTAATGGGGGGAGAGAGGGGAGAGAGAGAAAATGCGCAACAAAGAAACGAGTGGCGGAGAAGCATCCATATCCGTTTCCCTTGGGTACACGTGGCGAGCAGAAAAGGTCTGGGCGGTGAGTGGCTGTGACGTGGCAAAAAGCGCAGGAGAGAGAAAGTAACCAACACCAACACCAACACCAACACCAGCGAGAAGCTCATCCTCATCCTCATTTCTCTTTAATTGTTTGATCCATCCACAAATCTTGGTCCACATTTCTCTCTCTCTGTCTTTCTTTCTCCGTCTTTCACTTTCTCTCTCTAGTTTATATATATATATATATATATTTTTTATGACCCTGCAGATATTTTAATTTCCACCCTTCTCCACAAAAATATAAATTCATTTTTCTTATTCAATTTAATTTATTTGTCTCTTATTGAATATGGATAATGGATATGGATATTAGTGGTGTGCATGGAGCGTGACTACTCGCCTTTCCCCCTTGACAGCTGTACTTCTGGCCTGAATTTTTTTTTATTGAACATAAAAACTAAAGAATTATAAAAAAAAAATTATTTGACATTATTATTTTTTTCTTTAATTTCTGCTTCTATAAAAGATAGAGGAAGTAAATATTTTATATAACTATTTTGAGTAAAATTTGATAAGAAATAAATAGTTTTTTTTTTTATCATTTATTCATAAAACATAAAAATAAAAATATGAAGGTTTTTAGGCACAAATATAATTTGTAGTTGATTCTACATTTTACTGATTTTTCAAACTTCTTTTTGTCCCTTGCAATTTGCATTATGTTCACCTTAGCAGTTGAAAAAAGGACAAATATTTAGTTTGTATTTTATGCTAAAATGATAGAAAAAAAAAATCCAAGTATTCTTAACCTCTTTTGTTTACTAAATAATGTAGCACGTGTATTATTATATTTTAATTAGTGAAAATTTATTAAAAAAAATAACAACACATATATATTATAAAATTTTATGCAAAAATTTTATTATATATAACTTTAGATTCCAAACGTTAAAAAAGAAAATGGAAAGCAAATAAATACATTTCGAACAAAATTAATAATACGTATGCACCAAGGAGAGAGCGAGTACAGGTGCGAGTTTACACGATGCGAGTAGGATGACGACCGAATTATCCAGTAGTGGATGAATTTGGTTGGAAGAGCAAACAACTAATTTATTAATTTGTTAAAAAAAAAAAAAAAAAAAAAAAAGAAAAAACACAGTCACGGCCTAACAAAAAGCGCAAGGGGACAGGACAAGGCAACTCCACGTGTTTGCGAACTCTTTCGTCCTCAGCCACAAGATTCCATCGAATTCTCCAGATATTTTTTTTTTTTGAGTAAAAATTCTCCAGATTTCAATTTACCCAAAATTAAAATATAAATAAATTAATTAAAGGACCAAAAAAAAATACCCCGAGTCCGACGTGGCACCCATCTGTTTCTCCTCGCCCTTTTCTTTTTCCTTTTCCCTTTCTTTCTTTCTTCGTCACAACCCACAAACTCTCCTGTCCTTCTTTCCTTCCTTCCCAACTTTCTCTCTTCTTCTTCTTCTTCTCTTCTCTGTTTCCGAATCCTTATCTCTCCGTTTTCCTCTGAGTTCCACAGAAAACGTTTCTTCAAGAGTTTCGTTTCACGTTTCGTGTGAGGAACTTCTTCTTCTTCTTTTCCTTCTTTTTCTTCTATCGTCTTCTTCTTGAAAAAGCAAGAAATTTTGTGGAGGTTTTTAATTTTTTTGATCTAGAAACGTTTCGAAACCAGCTTGGATTCTACCGAATCGGAGGTCTCGCTTCTTCGGATCGAACTCAACCGTCGGATCGTCATGGTCTAGGGGGATTTCGGAGTCTTTTTGAGTTCGAAACAGTGGAGGAACGAAGAAGAATTCTTGAAATTGATGGAAGTTTGTTGAATTAAGTGTGAGTTTATGAGTGGATTTTAGGTTTTCAGCTTTGGCTTGGTTTGAGTGGAAAAAGGAATTTTTGCCTGCTGCAAGGATCCATGGTCTCTACGGCAATGGCTGTTCAAGTACGTATGAACTGTTTGCTGTGCTTTTTTCTTTTTTGAAATTCAGATCTTTTTATATTTTTTCCTCTCTCTCTCTCTCTCTCTCTCTCTCTCTCTTTTTTCCTTTCCAAATTTCCGATATTGAATTTCTTGGAATTTTTTTTTGCTATGCAAAATTAGATTAATTTATTCATATATATATTTTTGGTAGTCAAAAGGAAATGTTAATAATTATGAGGAAAAGATCTTACTGTTGGATATTTATTCTTGGATTCTTTTTGCTAGATTGTCATGTGAAATTTTTTTGGAAAATACTATCTAAGGTGGATCTGAAAAAGTTGAATTTGCTTGGTTAAATATAGGAATGTGAGAATGGAGGAAGTGTTTTCCCATTTGGCAATACAATTTCAACGAGTGTCCAATTGCAGGACCAGTTTTCATGTGGAAATGACTATGCTCTCAAGGTAGGAACCATTCTTTTTAATGTTCCATTTTTAGTATTTATCTTTCAAATAATTGGTGATTTGGTACAATCTTATGTAATTTGGCAAATCATTTAAATTTTTTTTTTCTGTTACACTAGGTGAGGAAGCCATACACAATCACGAAACAGAGAGAAAGATGGACAGAAGAAGAGCATAGGAAGTTCCTTGAAGCATTAAAGCTCTATGGCCGGGCTTGGCGAAAGATTGAAGGTTCATACTTTGAGTAATTATTCGATTATTTCAGTGAACCGGTGTATCATGTTATCAGTGCACGAGTGATTTATGAAAATGTTATACTTTTATCCCAATCAGCTAAATAAGGTAAAAGGTAAAACTTGTTATTTACCTTATTCGGAGGAAGAGTGATAATTATGAATTGTTTATTGGATGATTGTATTACGAAAGCACGATGACGTGATATATCTGGTTTATTGAATGATTTATCTATACTGGGTACAGTGTAGTTTGTCATCAAAGTGTGAAACATTCTTTTTTTTTCCCCCCCAAATAACAGAGCATGTGGGCACAAAGACTGCAGTTCAGATTCGAAGTCATGCTCAGAAATTCTTCCATAAGGTTTACTGCTCTTATTCCAGTTACCCATTCTCTACAATATAATATCCATAACCCATCTCCTTTAAGTAAGTGGAAATTTGATATCTAACCTATTTGAAGGTTAGTGCAACTATCCATGTTATTGTTGTTAAAGTCTCTCCCTTTTTCATTTGTGGTTAAAGGTTGCAAGAGATCCAAATGGCGGCAACACAAACTCAGAAGAGCCAATTGAGATACCTCCTCCTCGGCCTAAACGGAAACCTATGCATCCCTACCCACGTAAGCTTGTTCATTCACCTAAGAAAGAAATGTCCCCTGCTGAGCATTCAACAAGCTCTTTGTCTCCAAATTTATCACTTTCGGAGCAAGAAAACCAGTCTCCAAAATCAGTTTTGTTCGCAATGGGATCGGATATGGTTGGCTCCAGTGGTTCGGATACGCCAGATGGCAGCTTATCTCCAGTTTCATCTTCTCCTGGCATTCGTGATGGGAGCTTTATGGTTTCTGAGCCCAATCCGTCATCTGATGACACTGGATCTCCCTCAGCAGCTGCAGTTTCGGTTCCTGATGATCGATTTGCTATGGTACTTGCTAGTCTCTCTTGTTACCACATTTTCATCCAACTTAACGTTTTTAGAAGTTATACATGTTTCATTAGTTGGTTTGATGCGATGTCTGTAATTAAGCTCACAAATACCAGTGGACTTCAGAAATTCTTGCATTAATCTTTGTTTTCCTTTGTTACCATTCATAACACTCTGATGGTTATGTTCATGATGCGCAGAAACTCGAGTCATTTTCCCAAGACAATGCCTATGTTAAAGAAAGTTCAGCCGAGGAAGTATGCACTCGAAGCCTCAAGCTCTTTGGAAGGACAGTGTTAGTCACAGATTCCTACAGACCATCTTCACCAACCACAGAGACTTGCGAGGCACTGCCGCCATCAGATGAACACGGCGAGAAACTAGCGCAACAATTACTGCAAAACGGTACAACCATGGATTCCTCAACAGAGAACACTAACCATGCTTGGGGTCATTTGCCGCAGGCAGCGCAGGCTCTCTACCTCATGCGTTTGCAGAACGAAAACTCCAATCTGGCGGGGTCTGGTTCCGCAACTCCCGTACCGTTGTGGCCCTGTTTCGGGGGTTTACCGTTTCCTTTCATACCGTGCAACAAGCCGGAGCCGGTAAAAGGAGCTTTAGATTCTAATCTTGGAAAAGGCCAAGACAAGTGTTTGGATTTCGATACTCCAAGTTTTCGCCACTCTCCCCCGAAAAATGCGGGAAAAGAACCAGAATTGTTATTCAAGTTGAAACCGAGTTCAAGATCAGCCTTCTCTCAATTAAGGATAAGCACCGAAAAGTGTAGGAAAGGATTTGTGCCGTATAAAAGAAGTACGGCACAAATCCACAACCATAACATAACAAGCGAAGAGAGGGAAGAGAAGAGAATTCACCTCAGCTTGTAGACATTTTTCCTTGATGTTAATTCCCTTATTAGTAGATGAATATCTTCTAACTTGGTCGAGGGACTGCTCCAATGGTCAGTGCCAGCAATTTTCTGTAGATTTTGCAAATTATCTATCTTCCACTTTTTCCACTTTTTGTGTATGTAGCATATATATATATATATATATATATATATTTGTATTCACTTTTCAGTCATGGGGATCAGCTCTTGTAATTCTTTTGCCTTTCTGAACTGTGAATCCGTGGTTTTGTACTTGTCTGTCTATGTACTACGAAGGCCTTGCTCTTTTTCACCCCTTGGAAGTGTACTGATAAGACTTGTTTAAATTCAAATGTTAATCATTTTAGCGTGTGAAGAACTGAGAATTAGAGTTTCTTTTATGGTTTATATGCTTAAATGTTCTTGAAATCATTATGGAAAGACCAGGCATTCAAACATTTTCCTTAGATTTCGGTTTTACATAAATGACAACGTAAAATGCCCTTGTGTTAAACTCTAGCATATAAGTTGTCACTGAAAATCTTTTCTATCTTCATATTTTAAAATTGAAAGACTTTGTTTAAGAGGAAAAAAAAAAATGTAGCAACACATGAACTTAAACTCCATTCATATTAAAAATAAAAAATAAAAATAAAAACTTCATTCATATTTAGCTTTAATTTTATTTATTTATTTTTCAATAAATGGAGAGAAAAAATAATTTTTTTTTAAATTCACAACTTGCTTAATATTAATTCACGTACCTTGAGCATGGCAGTGCAACTCTTTTGAAGTTTGGCGACATTCATGTTATCGTTTAGTTTAGAATCCTTTTGTATGAGAATAATTGATTCTATTATATTTGAATAGGTTACAATAGGTGTCTTATATACACGGTCTATTGCCCTAAATTAGCAACAAGATCTTTACAAAAAAAGGAAACTAATTACAGTTAACAAATCAGCCTAGAAAATCAGAAATCAGGAAATTTTCCTAATATTCCTAATACAGCTATGTAACAGCTCGACATTTTGAGACAGAGAATAATGTTTACAAAACTTTTCAAATTTGTTTTCGTGGATATAATATTGTTAATTTAATATAAGCTAATGATTTGAATCGGATGTCGTTTAAAAAATTAGTATATTATAGTATAACACATTTTAATTTTAATTTTTTTAGTGTCAGCCTTCATATAACATGAACTATCTAATTCAAATCTTATATATAGGTTAAAAGCAATAACCATATATTTTTATTAGGACTTTGTTTGATATTAAGGTTTAACTCAAATTAAACTGCACATTTTTATCTTAAATTCTGTTTTTTTTTTTTTTTTTTCTGAAATGTCAATAAAATTTTTAACTAATTTTTAAAAAGTCAATCAACCCAAACTTAAAAATTTCATATCCAACTAACTTACCAAATGAAGACTAAGATGAATAAATGCATTAACTCACCAATACCAAACAAATAACCCGATAATATAAGAAATATAACCCTCAAATGAGATCGATTCCATCAATAAAATCTGATGAAATTCAGTGAGGGGACATACTTCAAGACCCAATAATGAAAAAATTCATTGAATTCCTCGACAATCTCGTAATTGAGCATCTACAAAACTCATTTCGACAAAACATCTACTAAGTATAATTATTTTTAGTAAAGTAGTTTTTTTTATTTTTTATTTTGTAAAATAGAATATTATTCCTCTTCTTCTTCTACTTATTTTTATTTTATTTTTCAAAGAAGCATAAAATATTCTTATTTAAAAAAAAGAGAGAATTATTTATTTATTGAGTCCTTGAATTATATATATTGTTTATTTGATCTTTAAATTTTTAATTTTAATAAATTAGTCATTGAAAAAAAATTTTTATAGCAATTTTGGTCTTGACGGTAATAATAATGAAAAGTATTTGAAATTTAATGTATATAATTATATGCAACTCTTAAAAACTAAAATATTTTGCATTTAATGTAACAATTTTTTTTTAAATCGCAGTTATTATGTGGTTGGGATGTGATTATCTAAGTTAAATTTCAAAAATCTTTTGTTAGATTTATTGCTAGAGACAAAAATACTAAAAGATAAAAGTTCAGAAATTAATTTATCAAAATTAAAAATTTAAACGTCAAAATGAAAGAATGTACATGATTTATAGATTAAGTTTACGTTTAGTTCATCGGTTGTGATGAAATTTTTAAGTTGGAGTTGGTTGACTTTTCAAAAACTAGTTGTAAATTTTGTTAACTTTTCAGAAATAGACAAAAACTGAGATGAAAAAGTATAATTTGGTTGAAGTTGAACTGGAACCCCAAATAAAGATAAACAAGTTATAATAAAACGGGTAAATTGCTAAGTTGATCTCTAAACTTTTAATTTTGTGCAACTTTGGTTCTTAAACTTTTTCCATATTTGAAATGTCTCTAAACTATTAAAATGTTGTTACAACAGTCCTCTACGTTTATTTTTGAACGGAATCTGTTAGTTAACATCACTTTTTCACTAAATTATTAACAAATTTCGTTTAAAAATTAACGGATATGACTATTATAATAATATTTTAATAATTTAGAGGCATTTCTTATTCGTAGCTAGAATGACCATAAATTATTAAGAGTGTTGTTAAAATAGTCATTTCTGTTAATTTTTGAACGCAATCCGTAGTTAGTATAATTTTTTGATTAAATTACTTATATATTCCGTTTAAAAATTAACGAAAAAGAACTATTATAATAATATTTTAATAATTTAAGAGTATTCGAGTTATGAAAAAAAGTTCAGAAATAAAAGTTATATGACATTAAAAATATAACAACTAAATAGGTAATTTACTCAAAAAAAAAAAAGATGAGACCAAAAACCCAATAAAGAACTCGGATTCTCATCCGGGTTTAACGATGCTTCCAAATAATTGGGGACTTTACTATACTCTCTCCACTTCCACTGTCTCTTTCAGTCTCTAGATCCGTCCGTTTCTGTCTCTCTCTGTCCCAAGAAAACCTCAGCTCACTCAATTTCTCACTCTCTCTCTCTAACCTAGAGAGAGAAACAAGAAGAAGCAGCAAACAAAATGCCAGCACTCGAGACCACTCTCTCTCTCCTCTTACTGTTCACATCTCTCCTCTCCACAGCCACTTCCCACTCCTCCTTTTCCTCGTCTTCTTCTTCTTCTTCTCCTTCGTCTTCCGCTCTCTTCGAGTGGCGATCCGCGCGCGCCACCTACTACGCCGCTGCCGACCCGCGCGACGTGGTGGGCGGCGCGTGCGGGTACGGCGACCTGGTGAAGAGCGGGTACGGGATGGCGACGGTGGGGCTGAGCGAGGCGATGTACGAGCGGGGCCAGATCTGCGGCGCCTGCTTCGAGCTCCGCTGCGTCGAGGACCTCCGGTGGTGCATTCCGGGCACCTCGATTATCGTGACCGCCACCAACTTCTGCCCCCCCAACTACGGCTTCACTCCCGACGGCGGCGGCCATTGCAACCCCCCTAACAAGCATTTCGTCCTCCCCATTGAGGCCTTCGAGAAGATCGCCATCTGGAAGGCCGGCAATATGCCCGTCCAGTATCGCAGGTCTCTTCCTTTTCTTCTTCTTCTTCTTCTTCTTCTTCTTGTTTGCATTGGAGATTTGAGTATGGATTTTGATTCAGATGGTTTGCATTTCGATTTTGTTTGTGATGACTTTTGGGAAATTTGAT
Organism: Ficus erecta; assembly: GCA_008635985.1. Classification (NCBI taxonomy): domain Eukaryota; kingdom Viridiplantae; phylum Streptophyta; class Magnoliopsida; order Rosales; family Moraceae; genus Ficus; species Ficus erecta. Next base: position 2,072,813 of record BKCH01000009.1, read on the forward strand.
TTGAATTCTCTCAAAATTTGTGGAGACGAAAGTGTCAAATTTTGAGAAGTTTGTGGGAAATGTGTTTGTTAATTGTTACTTATTTTGCAAATTCAAGGACTAAATTGCCAAGAAAAAAAATTTAAAGATGAAAATGTGAAATTATGAGAAGTTCATGGGAAATAGAATTGGTACTTAACACCCTAAAGAATATGTGTGTACATATATATATGTATATATATGTCAATTTCCTTAGAATGATATGTGAATTTTTGCATTTCAAATGTATTGGAATTCAAAGCAAGTTATGTTCTGTTCTGTAAACCTTTAGCTAGCTATACTAGTTTTTGTCTTAGAAGTCTCTCGGGGTAAGAAGAGGAAGGGACAAGAGAGCTATAATTACAAAAAGGCAAGGAAGTGTGCATGCAAAGAGGAATTTGAAAGTTGGTTTCCTGGAAGCATCCTCTAATTGGATTCCACAATGAGTATAGAAGAGTTTGTATATATGTATATATGTGGTCCTTTCATGGAATTGTTTTTTGAGGTAATTTACCCGTCTGGTTTAAGAGGGTTATATTGGAGGGTGTAATCTATACCAAGGTTTCAACCATTTGTCACATCAATATTTGGTGTCTGGTCAATATTTGGTATTAAAACGTATTACAAATGAGGTTACAAAGGTAAGAAAAATCGGCTACCTAGTAGCTTGATGGGAGAGCTTAGGTGTAGATGGTATTTTTTCCCCAAAGTGAAAGCGCTACCTTGAAATTTGAATTGAGCTACTACCATGAATTGGTTCCATACACAATAAATATTCGAGTAACTGCTTAGGGAACCATGTTTTCCTTTCCTTCCTTTATATGACTACAGAATGTATTCAGTTAACTTAGTCAAGATCCTATATCAGTTTCTGTTCCAAGTTTTTCTTTCGATAACTTAGGACCGACAATCGATTTCCTTGTTAGCTAAGGACTTTGTTATGTAAGGACAATTTGGTTTCAACACCATGACTGTAGACACGGCAAGGGGTCGTTCGTCACTACTGGTCTAAGAACAGGAGAGTGATATATCAAAAGAAATAGAACAAGGGTGTTTGAAGATATATTCCTAAAGGGAGGGCGAGTTAGAGCAAGTATCCTAGAAAGCCATTATCTATACTATTCCTAAAGATAGACCTCCCGAGAGACTGGTTTTTTCACTTTGTGTAGCCCCAAAGTTTCTTTGTGCAGCACCATGTTGGAAGACCAATATATATAAACAAAGAGAGAAGGGGGGAGCGCACTAGAGAGAGAAAAAGAAACAACAGAAGGCGACATCATCACCTATCTTGTATCTGAAAGTGGTGTTGTGTGAGCTTTTGAGAGATTGGAGATAAGCTGACAACTTTCGAAAGCATATCTTCTTAGGTTGTACTTGATTTGTCAAAGTGTTTCAAAACATAGCTACAATTCTTCTCTGGCCATTGGGGAAAAAAAAAAAAAAAAAAAAAGAAAGAAAGAAAGGGAAAAAAAAAAGAAAAAGAAAAAAGAAAGGATAAAAGTTTACCAACAAATGTAAAGATCAAAAGAACAGATTTCCCTTCATTAATCCCATAGCATAGCTGAGGGCAGAATGTAGAAATCGTATGTTCTTTTTACCTGGCTATGAGAGTTAAAACTTAAAAGAACTCTTTTGGTGTTGATATGCCATTTTTGGAACCTAGATTTATGAATTACATTACTCCATTTGGAGTACATTCTAGGATTTCTTAAGATTACATCAACTAGAGTTCAAGTATTTCGTTGCTGAATCAGTTCTATGAAGGCTGTGGTACCCTATGCGAATTGAAATTTCAGAACCGGGGATGTTAAAGAATTCTTCCTTAAAAAAGTTCTTAATATTTGTTAGTTGGTTGTGTTATTTGATTGTGGTTTGTTTTATTTTATTCTTATAGTCAGTTTACGTCTTTAAGTTCCAGTTTTCTGTTTTGGCATTTTCTTTATTATGCTTTCATCACCTTATAGATTGAATTGAGCTTCTGAAAATTGCACAGACATGATATCTTATGTATTTATCTCAGTACTATCTAGTCATCTCTCTCTCTTTTCTAGACATAATTGTGACCAAAATCGTTACTTTGCTATGGATAAACGTAAAACCAGCTTAACTTTGTTCTTCCCTCATGGAACTTACATTGAAGGTGGATTGACGTGCGGCCTAAGCATGTTTTATCCTATCGTTAACATTTAACAATGTCATTTCCTAATTCTTGGTACTTGGTTTTGTAACAGAATGAAGTGTAGAAAGGAAGGAGGAATACGTTTTGCAATTGACGGTGCAGGTATCTTCATTTCGGTGCTCATCAGCAATGTTGCCGGTGTTGGAGATGTAGCTGCAGTGAAGATCAAGGGTTCAAGAACTGGTTGGCTGCCGATGGGCCGGAACTGGGGCCAAAACTGGCACATAAATGCTGATTTAAAGCATCAACCGCTTTCGTTCGAGGTCACCAGTAGCGATGGTGTCACGGTTACTTCTTTCAATGTTGCCCCCAATAATTGGAACTTCGGGCAGACATTTGAAGGGAAGCAATTCGACTCTTAAAAAAAAAAAAAAAAAGAAGGAAACAAGATCGTTCAGAAGAACTTCGAATGAAGAGGACCAGTCCTTTCAATTATCAAATTTCTAATTATTTGGGGTGATAGAGGGTGTAATAGGTGTTTAGTTTTTGTTTTTCTTTGTCTTTTTTCGCCTCTAGTTTTGGTGGTGAAATAGTTGTTAGGTTTGCAAATGCAATTCTGGTTTTAAATATTTGTGGACTGTTTGACATTCTGTAGTAAATTGTATGGTTTTGTATCATATTGATTTTTGTATACTCAGTCCCATCTAATACAGTTCTATTTTAAAGGTAAATCTTAAATCTTACAAGGTAAAATGTAAAAAAATAATGGAGCCTTTTGTGGAAGGCGGCTATCTTCTAAAAATAGAGTTAAAATCACATCAAAATAAAACATAAGTAAACAGAGACAAATTTAATTAGTGATGGATTATTTGAATCCAATGGGACATGAATAAAGATAAATAGTATTGTAAAATTTAATATAACTTTTAGCGTTCTTTTTATTTACCAGATTTCGTATATCTTAGATAAAATATAAAATTAACCTCCTAAATTTAAGAAATATTTCTAAAATCATTATTAATAAACGTACGCCAATATGTTTTTTTACATGTGGCTATAGAAGCTAATAAATTTTTTTAGGAAGCAACAAAAACTTTGATATAAAATTACCGGGTGAGAAACAAAACTAGAGAAACGAAAGAAGATGAGAGGGAAGAGAGTTAAAAAAAAAAAAAAAAAAAACAGAGAGAGAGAGAGAATATAGTAGCAACTTATCTTACAAAAAAATAATACTAAATAATTACAAATATAATTAACGGTAATTTCATAGCTAATTTTATTTTGAGATAAAGAGTTTAAGTTAATCTATTCTCAAGTTAAATGATAATAATAATAATAAAAATGATAATAATATTGGTAATTAAAATAATAGTAACAGTCCTCAGGGGCCAAACTGATTTCTCAAAAAAAAAAAAAAAAAAAAAAAAAGCAAAAATAAATACAAGTTGATAGTCCGACGTCGTTTAAGATCGGGCAGGCGGAGGCCACGTGGGTGAGGTTGGCGGGAAAAGTACCCGCCAAAAACCTTAGGATAATAAAGGGGAATGTGAGTGATTGTAGGTTACAGAGGAAAATCAGTCCCTAAGGGAAAAAAAAAAAAAAAATCTCAGAGAAGAAATGGCAGAGAATCCACCGTCGACGCCGGAATCGCCAACCTCCGGCGGATTCAATACCGATCGACTCCCTCACACCAGCCACACCTCCGAGCACTTCTCCCCCTCCTCCTCCGCCTCCTCGTCTGACGACGAGGCCGCCGTCGACCCCCAAATCATCCGAGACGATGACCTCGAAGACCTTCCCGACGACGCTGAAGAAGGCGACGGCGAGGATCTCTTCCATGACAATTTCATGGAGTCCGTTTCCTTTTTCCTTGAATTTATAATCCTCTTCTTCTTCTTCTTCCGTTTGATTTGATTATCGATGAAAAATCTTCTTCTTCTTCTTGTGTAGGGATTATCGGAGAATGGATGAGCACGACCAGTACGAGTCGGTGGGGCTGGACGAGTCGCTTGAGGACGAGAGGGATCTGGATCAGATCATGGCCGACCGCCGGGCCGCTGAATTGGAGCTCGATGCTCGTGATGTTCGCCTTACCTCCCGCAAGCTCCCTCACCTTCTCCACGATCAAGGTTTTCTTCTCTTCTTACTAATCTCCTTTTTTTTTTTATCTCTGCAATGAAAATCACAAACCCTAGTACTTCTTTTTCCATTTTGTAGTAATTCTTCTAGGGTTTAACATTTCCTGTCACTAGCAATATATATATATATATGAGTTTGAAGTACTTACAAGAAAAAAAAAAAACACAAAAGTCTTGATTTTTGTATCTTTTAAGGGGTTAACATTTTCTGAGCTAATATCGTTGATTAAAAGAAAAAACTCTTGGTTATGCGGTACTTTTTACAGGAGTTAGCATTTATGTTGGTAGGGAAAAGAAGTTATTACTTTCGATTTTGTAGTAATTTTATGGGGTTCAACGTTTTCTGTGGCAGACACCGATGATGACAACTACAGGCCTTCAAAGAGGACTAGGGCTGCTCCAGCTTCACGAAGAAACAACGATGATGATGCCGATGCAATGCAGAGTTCTCCCGGTAGATCACAGCATGGTCACTCCAGAGAAGATGTGCCCACTACTGATCAAACCGATGATGAGCCCTTTGAGGTCTTCACTTTTCTTATTTACCTTTATTAGTTGGTGTCACGTTTGTGCTTTGCTTATCTTGTTCTCGTTTGTTTGGTTCTGATGAGTAGGATGAAGATGATGAAGACGGCGAGTTTGAGATGTACCGTGTTCAGGGCACACTGAGGGAGTGGGTTACTAGGGATGAAGTCCGCCGTTTTATTGCCAAAAAGTTCAAAGAGTTTCTTCTGACTTATGTGAATCCGAAAAATGAAAATGGTGAATTTGAATATGTTCGGCTGATTAACGAGATGGTCTCAGGTATTATTATGTTACATCACTTTGTTCGTTTGGCTCTAGTTCAAGGAAACTTACACGTGATAAATAAAATTATTTGTTCATGCTTGGTGCGTTAATGAAATGTTTGTCATATACTGTCCATTTCCCTCTGTTATTTTATTAATCGGACACGCGCAATGTCACATTTGCAGCTAATAAGTGCAGTCTGGAGATTGACTACAAGCAATTTATCTATATCCACCCCAACATTGCCATATGGCTTGCTGATGCCCCTCAATCTGTCCTAGAAGTCATGGAAGATGTTGCAAAGAATGTTGTCTTTAATTTACATCCGAACTACAAGAATATTCAGCAGAAGATCTATGTCCGCATAACTAACTTACCAGTATACGATCAGATTCGGAACATTAGGTAATGTACAAGGAAAAATATCGTTTATTACACTTTCTTCTTCATAATTTTTCCTTGTTTTTATGTTTCCTTCTTTTGAGTTTTGCAGGCAGATCCATTTGAATACAATGATTCGTATTGGAGGAGTTGTGACCCGACGTTCTGGAGTCTTTCCCCAGTTGCAACAGGTAAAGTATGACTGCAACAAGTGTGGAACAATTTTGGGGCCATTCTTTCAGAATTCTTATTCAGAAGTGAAGGTTGGTTCCTGCCCAGAATGCCAATCAAAAGGACCATTTACTATCAATGTTGAGCAGGTGAGCACACAGGATTTCCATTTCCATTTTGTCTTCAGTTCCCAGGAAAGAAAAACAATAGTTATTGTGGATTCAAAGTTGGGGTTGAAAATTGTTATTCATAACTTAGGCCAAACAGGAGAATAGCAATTCAAGCCTGAATTAGATTGAGAATATATTTTATAGGGTTCCAAATACCATTAAGGATTTTCTATTTGGCTTATTATCAAGGAACATGAGTATTGAAAAATAATGTGCACAGTAGATATCTTAGCTTATCCTTGCATGCCTTGGTGCAGACGATATACAGGAATTACCAAAAACTCTCTCTCCAAGAAAGCCCAGGAATTGTGCCTGCAGGTCGCCTTCCCAGATACAAGGAAGTGATACTGTTGAATGATCTGATTGACTGTGCACGCCCTGGGGAAGAGATTGTGAGATTCTGCCCTGAATTTGCTTAGGTTGTTACTTGCGTTAGCTAGCAGTTGCTGAATTTCTTTTCTGTTTTGTTCAATATGATGTATTTCAGGAAGTTACAGGAATTTATACAAATAATTTTGACTTATCTTTGAACACAAAGAATGGTTTCCCTGTATTTGCAACTGTGGTGGAAGCAAACTATGTCACAAAGAAACAAGACCTCTTTTCTGCATATAAACTTACGAAGGAAGACAAGGAAGAGATCGAGAAGTTGGCTAAAGACCCCAGAATAGCAGAAAGGGTAAAAATCTGTCTGTCTTCCCTTCCGTATTACATGATCATGAAAATATCAATATTCGATATCTTGTTAACTAGAGAACATATGGCAAAATATACAGATCATCAAATCTATTGCCCCATCAATCTATGGTCATGAGGACATAAAAACTGCAATAGCCCTGGCTATGTTTGGAGGCCAAGAGAAAAATGTTGAGGGGAAGCACAGATTACGAGGAGATATAAATGTACTTCTCCTAGGTGATCCGGGCACAGCCAAATCACAATTTCTCAAGTAAGAGCTATACCGAGTAAAATTTTCAGTTTTAGGGATGAAGATATATGTAACTGAAATGTTCTCTCTTGATGATCCTTTTTTAGGTATGTTGAAAAGACTGGACAGAGGGCTGTGTATACGACTGGTAAAGGAGCTTCTGCCGTGGGGCTTACAGCAGCAGTGCACAAGGACCCAGTAACGAGAGAGTGGACCCTTGAGGGCGGGGCCCTCGTTCTTGCTGACAGAGGAATATGTCTTATTGATGAGTTTGACAAGATGAACGATCAGGACAGGTAAGGAAAATCTACTGACGAGGAAAATTCTCCCCTTACCAACTGGAAACAATTTTTGATTGTTAACATTTCTGGCATCAGGGTGAGTATCCACGAGGCAATGGAACAACAGAGTATTAGCATATCAAAGGCTGGGATTGTCACTTCCCTCCAAGCACGCTGCTCCATCATTGCTGCTGCAAATCCTATTGGAGGAAGGTATGCAAGTAGAAAAATTTAAGCGGTGGAAACTTATAAAGAGCCAAGTTAAGTGAGACTGCTAACCATCAGAAGTTTGGCTTGTCCGTATGAACACCTGTGTATTAAATACCTAAAAATTAGTTTGAATGCACGTGGGATGGGATAGAGTTTCACATTGAATCAGATTGTTAGCATGATATGATTGGTGTTCGTTTCATCACACAAATTAGTCATTAAATATGTTTTCTCAACAATGTGCTTGCATTTTTAATTTTGGATCACAACCTTTCTTCTTTTTTTTCTTTTTTGGTCAGATATGATTCCTCAAAAACATTTTCACAAAATGTTGAATTGACGGATCCCATCGTCTCTCGGTTTGATGTCCTCTGTGTTGTTAAGGTATTTGTTTAAACTCTGTTCTTAGTTCACTCTAGTGTGTTAATATTAACATGTAATGACATATTATACTGCAGGATGTGGTTGATCCCGTGGCAGATGAAATGCTCGCTAAATTTGTCGTTGACAGTCATTTTAAATCACAGCCAAGGGGAGCTATCCTAGATGACAAGTCCTTGAGCGAATCTCAAGATGACGTCCAACCTTCTGGAGATGCCGCTGATCCTGAGGTTTATACATTATTTCATATCCACCCAGCCCTCTTGTTATTGCTTCTAGAATTATTTAATTTAAACCTGATCCCGTGCTTCTATGTTCGTTTTTTTCCTGCCTTCTTCAGATACTTCCACAATATTTGCTTAAGAAATACATCACTTATGCAAAGTTGAATGTGTTCCCGAGGTTGCATGATGCCGATATGGATAAACTCACTCATGTTTACGCTGAATTGCGAAGAGAGTCCTCCGTAAGTTTCTTCTTTTAATCGTTTTCTCTTGAGGATTTCCGTTGATACTTAAACTGTTGCTTGCACTATGTCTTTGTGTAAGTCTCTCTTGCCTTTAACCCTTTGTAGCATGGACAAGGAGTGCCAATAGCAGTGAGGCACATTGAGTCAATGATACGGATGTCCGAAGCACATGCAAGAATGCACCTCCGGCAACATGTAACACAAGAAGATGTGGACATGGCAATCCGCGTTTTACTCGATTCCTTTGTCTCGACACAAAAGTTCGGTGTACAGAAAGCTCTGCAAAAGGTATGGAAATGGGTCGAAGCTTTATTTCATATTCCAGTAAGCATTCTTCTGGTGTCTTTGTATATCATGCTAACGCCTGTGTATATCATACTAATCAAAACGAAGTGCCTGACATGGATGCAAGATTTGATTGGATATCTGGTTTTAGGTACTTTTGCAGTAGAATAGTGATTTTTATGTACTGACCAAAATGTAGCCATTTTTCTTTCTTATGTTTCTCATGAAAAATAAAAAATAGGGAACGAATGATTATTTTCTTCTCTCTTTCTAAATAGAATTTGTTCATTTTACAAGGATATTTAATTGCATTTTGCAGAGCTTCAGAAAGTATATGACTTTCAAGAAGGATTACAACGAGCTGCTCATTTACCTCCTTCGCGAGCTTGTGAAGAATGCACTGCATTTTGAAGAAATTGTTTCTGGATCTACTTCAGGGCTCACCCATATTGATGTCAAAGTAGAGGATTTGCAGAGCAAGGCAAGTCGAGACATATACGAGCTGAACTATTTATATTTCTATAACTGAAATCAATTGCCCACGACTCAAAATTCAATTCTTTTGGTTTGGTCTCGTTTTGTGCAGGCACATGAACATGAGATCTATGATCTAAAGCCCTTCTTTACTAGCACTCACTTTAGAGCCAACTTTGCTTTGGACGAACAGCGGGGAGTCATAAGGCATCGGCTCGCAAGATGATTATTCAAACAAATGAATCGTGAGTATGTTGAAACGTACTTTTCAACCGAAGATCTGAGCAACATCTGGACCAAGCAAACTAATTTCTAAGCGTCATGCAAAACTATCGTGTCTGAGTGTAAATTTGTAATGTACCAAAAGCGATATTTATACATCAGATGGCAATCAGCAGTTACTCTCACTCATGTTCCTAATATCCATGCACTAGTACCCTATGAAATAGCCTCTACTTGAATGTGAATGCTTGATTTAAGAGAACTATCATGCAAGTTACAGCCACAGGGACGTGCAATAGGAGTTTCGGCATACTTGGCTCCCGAGAAATTTTATGGTTTTCATGGCATATCGAGCTCTAGTGTTCACATAGCTAATTTTAATTTTAAAATCATCATTAACATCAAGCTATCTGTATCAGAAATGGATTAATCTTTTCACAATTTATCCTCATCGCGATTTTAACGGGCCCCCTTTACAGGGTAATTGAATACTTCGCATCCCATGTGTCAACCATATCATGTCCCGGACTCGCAAGGTTTTTCCTCTCATTCTATCCTACCTACTCTTCTTATGGTGACCACTTATTCATCGGTCCTAATTTTCTTTAAAAAAAAAAAAAAGAAAAAGAAAAAAGAGAGGAGAGGAAAGAAAATGAATGAAAATGGTCAAAATAGGGTAATAAATAAAGGTGTTATTTTCCAAGTCAGAGTAAACAAAGTCGGTCAATAGATCAACTGTGGTTGTAGGTGTGAAGAAGCTACTGTGGTTGTAGGTGTGAAGAAGCGATAATTCCACACCTGCTCCACTGAAAGATGTCCATATCCGTTGAAAGCGTGATGGAAAAAGTGTGTTATCATATCAGATGATGCATGTAACAAGAAGTATAGACTATTCTATACTTATTAGAAGTTGTACACATGTCCACCATTTCAGAAACTCAGAAATAATTAAAACTAAATACGAATGGTATATTTTATTGTATACCATAGACACTATAATTTCAATTTCATTTTCAGGTCTCTGGATATCAAAGCACATGTTTATTTCTTGAGTGGTCTAAATGACTTCCCTTGAGAGGAACATATACATTATACACAGAAACATGACACAACTTGATAATATCTTCTAACAGCACAAAGTTGATAATGTTATATTGAAACACACTATAGTTACCAAGTACCATAACTGATAATTATGCTGCAAGATCTGTCATCAATATAAATATATATATATATATATATATATTTTCCTTTAGAGCCAAGCGGAAGTTGGACATGGCGGAATAGAAACATCAGTACATAAGCACCACACTCTTCATAGAAGGACGAAGAGCTGGTTCGTCTTGAATACACCACAACCCCACCTTAACCATGTTCTCGAAAGTCTTGATATTTACTACCTTATCATCGGTGACAAGTTTATGCAGTTCTCTAGCAGCAAAACACTTGTAGACCCAGCTAGAGAGAACAATCTCCTCAGGATTAGACACATTCACAGGATCATACATCTTTCTGCAACACACAATCTCCATCAGCACTATTCCGTAGCTGTAAACATCTGCCTTCACCGATATCGGGTTGTTTATCTTTTGCCACTCTGGGGCCACGTACCCCGGCGTGCCTCTAAGCCTCGTCAAAGTCCTTGTTTGATCTGCCATAAGCAGTTTGGCTAGCCCGAAGTCACAGATCTTTGCTGTCCCGGAGTCATCCATCAGAATGTTTTGAGGCTTGATGTCGCAATGAATGATGGGATCCTTACACTCTTCATGAAGATAGAGGACACCTCTCGCGACGTCGATTGCGATTCTCACCCTCTCATCCCAATCCAGACGCCTCACGGCCTTGTTGAAAATAAGGTCTGCTAAGGAGCCATTGCTGATGTACTCATAAACCAGAAGCCTTTTCGACTTTTCTAAGCAGAAACCCAACAGCCTCACCAAGTTCCTGTGGTTAGTTCTTCCAATTGTTCGCAGCTCTGTACGGAACTCTCTCTCGTTGTCATCGAGCTCAGGCTTTTTAAGCATTTTCACCGCGACAACCTCTCCGCCTTTATTCAGAGCTCCTTTATAAACCGTTCCAAACCCGCCCTTGCCTATCTCTTGTTTGAAACCATCTGTGGTTCTTTTCAGATCATTGTAGGAGAACACTCTAAGAGTGAGCTTCTCGTTAGTCACTCCCAAAGTCCCGTTTTGCTCCCTTGCGCCGTTTCCCCCCCCCATTTTTGCCAATCACCCACAACTGCCGCCCAGCCAAAAGCCCATGCCCACACACCAATCCAATGACATTGCCAACACCTCCACAGCCCGAATCAACTCTCCACTGACCCACTTCTCCACAGAGTGATTCAGCCCCTTTTTGTGACACGCCGAGCACCCTCCACAGACCCACGCCGAGCAACCTCCACAGTTCCACGCCGAGCAACCTCCACAGGCCCACGCCGAGCATCGTCTCCACCTGTCAACCAGCCGAGCCCAGCCGCGCCAGCACCCAGCCAACCCGAAGCCACATTCACGATTCCCATTGCCTGTCTCAGCCTCCACTGGCCACCTAGCAAACCAGACCGAGCCACGCCTCCACTAGCCTCATCTTGGACTCCTCCAAACCCCTCGCTGCGAGCTCAGTCCAGCCCATCGAGCCAGAGCTTCCGTGCCATCCCTTGTCAGCCACATTGAGCCAGTGCCCATTAGCCTTTCTCCATCTTTGCTCGCAACGGTTTCAGCCAACTTGCGTATCGAACCCAGCGATCACAAAAGGAAGATAGCCTCCTTCCCATCCCACCGTCATCAGCCGTGAGACTCAGCCAAAAGCCCATCCACTGAACCCTCTACAATGCCTCGCGCCAAGAAGTTAGCGCGCAAGCAAACGGGCCGGGAGCCCAAAAACATCACGACTAGCTACCGCACCTTCCAAACGGAGGCAGATAAAAATAGGTACCAACAATATACCTCTAAACGGACCTTCTGTGCTGAAAAAGGTTTCTTGTTGCAGGACACTCCTACCATGGGGTATGAAGAGTATATTCATTCTGTCATCGCGAAGCATAACTGGAAACAATTTTGCGCTCATTCGGCCGATGCGGTGGTGCCCGTCGTGCGCGAGTTTTACGCCCATCTTGCGGGTGTAGGGCAGCGTAGCGTTTACGTTCGTGGTGTACAGGTACCAATTGATGACGACAGCATTAACCAGATTTACGGGCTTAATGATGCTGAAGATCTGCATCAGGAGTTTGCTGCAAATGCTCCGGCTGAGTGGTTGGAGTGGGCGCTGGAGCATGTATGTGTGTCGGGCACTACTTGGACGGTCTCAGCGCAAGGAAAGTTAACTGTTCCACGGGCCAGCCTTACACCTCAGTGTAAGGTTTGGTATCATTTTTTGAAGACCCGTCTGATGCCCTCCACTCACGTACAAACTGTCTCCAAGGGTCGTATACTATTGCTTGATTCGATCATTTCGGGTCGACCAATTGATGTTGGCAGGATCATCTTTCAGGGCCTCGGAACTTGTGCAGCAAAGAAATGCGGCAGTCTATGGTTCCCGTCCCTCATCACGAGCCTTTGTGCTCGTAGCGGTGTGCCAATGTTTGACACCGAGGAGTGGCTGTTATGTTCAACGGGAGCCATTACAAAATCTACTATAGCCAGATTGCTACATGTCAAAATGGCCGAAGGTCCATCTCAGCCGCCGTGCAATCCAAAGGACGATGCAGGTCAAGCTCCTCAGGCGTCTACGAGCAGTACCGCTGCTGCATCGAGTAGCCGAGATCCCACTCAGGCCGATCTAACCAACTCTCTGCAATTGCTCGAGAAGTGAATGAGCCTAGCCGAGGTTCAGCAATATCAGACGATGAAGATGCTACAACAAATGCACTCTCAACAGCAGCAGTACTGAGAATATGCTAAGCAACGAGATTTGGCTCTGAATAAATCTTTGCAGAAAAACTTCACCAAGCCTATCTTTCCATTCCCTGAGTTTCCAGATGGCTTGTTAGAGCCAATTGCTGCTGAAGAGGTGGCAGACGAGGTTGATGAGGAGGATGAAGATGATCAGGAAGATTGAAGTGCAACACCAACCACCCATAACATCAGGGAGTTCTAACTCTCTCATTTTCTTTTTATTAATTTTGCTATGATTTGTTCTGTTTTTCTTTGCCCTGTTATTTTTGCTCTATTTTTGTGTTGTTTTGTGTAAGCAGTGAGGACACTGCTTAGATTAAGTTTGGGGGTATTGGGTAGGTTTGTTTTAGTTTTAGTTAATATGGTTTTGTTATGTGTTTCTATATTTGTGTTACTTGTGTAGGTTGATTTTTATGGTTTGCTTAGTTTTTCAAAATAATAATAATAATAATAATAATAATTTTGTGTAAATACTCATACACCCAACTCAACAAGTAGTGGATTATGTCTATTCCTAGTTTTTGCCGAGCTAATTATAGAGGAGAGGGAATCATGCATCCAGCCTATTAGATCATAAGCTAAGCTTGACGATCGTGATCAGAGGGACTTAGGTAATCTAAAGATGCTTAGATATAGTCTTGCACACACACACATCTATAGAGGAACCTCACTTGGGAGCAAGCTTATAAAGGATAGAACTGATATTTGATAAAAGCTGAATTTCGCAATGATTTGGAAATTAAGAAGCTCTTATGAGAATGGAGATTCAATTTGTTTAGCAGCCTAAGCAATTTTCTGTTTTGTGTTTTGAGTTTTCTTTTTGTGTGTTGTGTGTTTATTTTGACATTACTCGAGGGCGAGCAATGTTCTAAGTTTGGGGGTGTGATAACTCTAGAAATTAAAGTTATCTTAGGCATTTTTAGACTTGGAAGCAATTGGTTTAGCGAGTAATTGTGTTATTATTAGCATATTTTACTTTGTTTTATGTTTGTATGAACTTTTTATCTTGGGCTTAGTGTTTGGTTGAAATCATGGCAAAATGTGAAGAAAAATAGGATCAAATGAGGATTGATTTAGTGTTAAATCTTGTGTGAATTGTACGAGAGCCTGAGCTGAAAATGCTGCAGAAATGCTGCAGCATTTCCTACAGCAAGCTGTAGCAGAAGCAGACAAGTTGAACCTGACCTACAGCTGGCATTCTTTGTCTACTTCTGCTACAGCTTGCTGTAGGAAATGCTGCAGCATTTCTGCAGCATTTTCAGCTCAGGCTCTCGTACAATTCACACAAGATTTAACACTAAATCAATCCTCATTTGATCCTATTTTTCTTCACATTTTGCCATGATTTCAACCAAACACTAAACCCAAGATAAAAAGTTCATACAAACATAAAACAAAGCAAAATATGCTAATAATAACACAATTACTCGCTAAACCAATTGTTTCCAAGTCTAAAAATGCCTAAGATAACTCTAATTTTTAGAGTTATCACACCCCCAAACTTAGAACATTGCTCGCCCTCGAGGAATGCCAAAATAAACACACAAAACACAACACACAAAAAGAAAACTCAAAACACAAAATAGAAAATTGCTTAGGCTGCTAAACAAATTGAATCTCCATTCTCATAAGAGCTTCTTAATTTCCAACTCATTGCGAAATTCAGCTTTTATCAAATATCATTTCTATCCTTTATAAGCTTGCTCCCAAGTGAGATTCCTCTATAGATGTGTGTGTGTGCAAGACTATATCTAAGCATCTTTAGATTACCTAAGTCCCTCTGATCACGATCGTCAAGCTTAGCTTATGATCTAATAGGCTGGATGCATGATTCCCTCTCCTCTATAATTAGCTGGGCAAAAACTAGGGATAGACATAATCCACTACTTGTTGAGTTGGGTGTATGAGTATTTACACAAAATTATTATTATTATTATTATTATTATTATTATTTTGAAAAACTAAGCAAACCATAAAAATCAACCCACACAAGTAACACAAATATAGAAACACATAACAAAACCATATTAACTAAAACTAAAACAAACCTACCCAATACCCCCAAACTTAATCTAAGCAGCGTCCTCACTGCTTACACAAAACAACACAAAAATAGAGTAAAAATAACAGGGCAAAGAAAAACAGAACAAATCATAGCAAAATTAATAAAAAGAAAATGAGAGAGTTAGAACTCCCTAATGTTATGGGTGGTTGGTGTTGCACTTCAATCTTCCTGATCATCTTCATCCTCCTCATCAACCTCGTTGTTACCTCTTCAGCAGCAATTGGCTCTAACAAGCCATCTGGAAACTCAAGGAATGGAAAGATAGGCTTGGTGAAGTTTTTCTGCAAAGATTTATTCAGAGCCAAATCTCGTTGCTTAGCATATTCCCAGTACTGCTGCTGCTGAGAGTGCATTTGTTGTGGCATCTCCATCGTCTGATATTGCTGAACCTCAGCTAGGTTCATTCGCTTCTTGAGCAATTGCAGAGAGTTGGTTAGATCGGCCTGAGTGGGATCTCGGCTACTCGATACAGCAGCGGTACTGCTCGTAGGCGCCTGAGGAGCTTGACCTGCATCGTCCTTTGGATTGCGCGGCGGCTGAGATGGACCTTCGGCCATTTTGACATGTAGCAATCTGGCTATAGTAGATTTTGTAATGGCTCCCGTTGAACATAACAGCCGCTCCTCGATGTCAAACATTGGCACACCGCTACGAGCACAAAGGCTCGTGATGAGGGACGGGAACCACAGATTGTCGCATTTCTTTGCTGCACAAGTTCCGAGGCCCTGAAAGATGATCCTGCCAACATCAATGGGTCGACCCGAAATGATCGAATCAAGCAATAGTATACGACCCTTGGAGACAGTTTGTACGTGAGTGGAGGGCATCAGACGGGTCTTCAAAAAATGATACCAAACCTTACACTGAGGTGTAAGGCTGGCCCGTGGAACAGTTAACTTTCCTTGCGCTGAGACCGTCCAAGTAGTGCCCGACACACATACATGCTCCAGCGCCCACTCCAACCACTCAGCCGGAGCATTTGCAGCAAACTCCTGATGCAGATCTTCAGCATCATTAAGCCCGTAAATCTGGTTAATGCTGTCGTCATCAATTGGTACCTGTACACCACGAACGTAAACGCTACGCTGCCCTACACCCGCAAAATGGGCGTAAAACTCGCTCACGACGGGCACCACCGCATCGGCCGAATGAGCGCAAAATTGTTTCCAGTTATGCTTCGCGATGACAGAATGAATATACTCTTCATACCCCATGGTAGGAGTGTCCTGCAATAAGAAACCTTTTTCAGCATAGAAGGTCCGTTCAGAGGCATATTGTTGGTACCTATTTTTATCTGCTTCCGTTTGGAAGGTGCGGTAGCTAGTCGTGGTGTCTTTGGGCTCCCGGCCCGTTTACTTGTGCGCTAACTTCTTGGCGCGAGGCATTGTAGAGGGTTCAGTGGCTGGTCTTTTGGCTGAGTCTCACGGCTGATGACGGTGGGATGGGAAGGAGGCTATCTTCCTATTGTGATCGCTGTGTTTGATACGCAAGTTGGTTGAAACCGTTGCGAGCAAAGATGGAGAAAGGCTAATGGGCACTGGCTCAATGTGGCTGACATGGGATGGCACGGAAGCTCTGGCTCGATGGGCTGGACTGAACTCGAAGTGAGGGGTTTGGAGGAGTCCAAGATGAGGCTGGTGGTGGCATGGCTCGGTCTGGTTTGTTGGGTGGCCAGTGGAGGCTGAGACAGGCAATAGGAATCATGAATGTGGCTTCGGGTTGGCTGGGTGCTGGCGCGGCTGGGCTCGGCTGGTTGACCGGTGGAGACGATGCTCGACGTAGGCCTGTGGAGGTTGCTCGGCGTGGGACTGTGGAGGTTGCTCGGCGTGGGTCTGTGGAGGGTGCTCGGCGTGTCGCAAAAAGGGGCTGAATCACTCTGTGGAGAAGTGGGTCAGTGGAGAGTTGATTCGGGCTGTGGAAGTGTTGGCAATGTCATTGGATTGGTGTGTGGGCATGGGCTTTTGGCTGGGCGGCAGTTGTGGGTGATCGGCAAAAATGGGGGGTGGGGGGGAACGACGCAAGGGAAGAAGATGGGATTATGTAGGGCTACATCTAGAATAAACTATATAAATATTACTATTATTATATAATATCTATATATATATATATATTAGTATATATAAATATATATATTTATAGCTATATTATATATATATAATCTCTATATATATTAGTATATATATATACTTTATTCGTTTTTTTTAATATACATATATCTATATATATACTGCTGCTTGGAAATTTTATTTTATTTTATTTTATTTTTATTATTATTATTATTTTTTGAATTGCTGCAGCTTTGTTGTAGCAATCCCACAGCATTCTTATACAGATTGCACCCCAATTTTTGTCCGGTTTTGCTGTAGCTTTGCTGTAGCAATCCCACAGCATTCTTATACAGATTGCACCCCAGTCTCTGCCCGGTTTTGCTGCAGCTTTGCTGTAGCAATCCCACAGCATTCTTATACAGATTGCACCCCAGTCTCTGCCCGATTTTGCTGCAGCTTTGCTGTAGCAATCCCACAGCATTCTTATACAGATTGCACCCCAATTTCTGCCCGGTTTTGCTGCAGCTTTGCTGTAGCAATCCCACAGCAAAATTATTAGAATCTGTTGCAAACCCTACACCAAAGAAAGAAAAGGAAAATTAAAACGCAAGAACAAAGTGGAACACCAAATGAACTGGAAATCATCAAACATAACAAGTCAAATGTAATTAAAAACAACAGCAAACATTAGGGTTGCCTCCCTCAAGTGCTTGTTTTTAAGTCTTCAGCCTGATTTCTTCCCTTTTTCAATCTTCTTTGAGGGTGATGGAGGTCTTAGAACGATCCACAAGACCTCTCCAATAATGCTTGACTCTCTGTCCATTCACTAAGAACTTCATTCCAGACTTGTCATCTTGCAATTTCACTGCTCCATGAGGAAATACAGTAGCAATTGTGAACGGACCTGACCAACGAGACTTCAACTTTCCTGGGAAGAGCTTCAATCTTGAATTGAACAAAAGAACTTGCTGCCCTGGTTTGAAAGTTCTGCTCAAGATCCTCTTGTCATGCCACCGTTTGACCTTCTCCTTATAGAGCTTGGAATTCTCATATGCTTGTAACCGAAACTCATCTAACTCATTGAGCTGCATCAATCTCTTCTCTCCCGCTGCAATTATGTCCATATTCAGTTGATGGAGCGCCCAATAAGCCTTGTGCTCCAACTCCAAAGGCAAATGGCAAGCTTTCCCAAACACAAGTTGATACGGTGACATTCCAATTGAAGTCTTGAAGGCAGTCCTGTAGGCTCACAATGCATCTTCCAACCTCTTGGATCAATCCTTTCTTGTAGGACATACAGTTTTCTCCATAATGGCCTTGATTTGCTTGTTCGAAGTCTCCGCTTGTCCATTCGTCTGTGGGTGATAAGCAGTAGCTACCTTGTGACGGACGTTGTACTTTGCCAACAAAGCTTCAAAGTACTTGCTACAGAAATGCATCCCTTCGTCACTGATCACTGCCCTTGGTGTGCCAAACCTTGTGAAAATTTGCTTCTTCATGAATTGGACCACCACCTTTGAGTCATTGGTTGGTAAAGCAGTAGCTTCTACCCACTTGGAAACATATTCAACTGCTACAAGTATGTATAAATTGCCAAAAGAAGGAATAAATGGACCCATAAAATCGATTCCCCACACATCAAACAACTCTACCTCAAGAATGTTGGTTAGTGGCATTTCATGACGTCTTGAGATGCTACCAACCCGTTGATATTTATCGCACCGTAGCACAAAATTCTGGGCATCTCGAAACAAGCTCGGCCAATAAAAGCTGGATTGCAAGACTTTTTCTACGGTTTTGTCACTTTGAAAATGTCCTTCATATGGAGAATCATGGCAATGTTGCAGCACCTGTTCGATTTCCTCCTCCAGGATACACCGCCGCAAAATCTGATTAGCACATTTCCTGAACAAGTATGGCTCATCCTAATAATAAAATTTCACCTCATGCAAAAACTTCCTCTTTTGTTGACCATTCAACTCAGGAGGTAACAGCCCACTTACTAAGTAGTTTACCAAATCAGCATACCAAGGCAACGTAGTATTAGCTCTAGTGACAACCAAGAGCTGCTCATCCGGAAACACTTCATTGATAACTTCTGGATCTGTGCCCTTCTCAGCTTTCTTCAACCGAGACAAATGATCAGCCACTTGATTTTCTGTTCCTTTCCTATCCTTGATCTCGAGGTCGAATTCTTGAAGCAGAAGCACCCATCTAATCAACGTTGGCTTTGCATCCTTTTTCTCTACCAAGTATTTGATGGCCGAATGGTCCGTGAAAACCGTTACCTTTGCTCCTATCAAATAAGCTCGAAATTTGTCAAAGGCATAGACAACAGCCAACAACTCCTTCTCTGTCACCGTGTAATTCAGTTGGGCCCCTAATATAGTCTTACTGGCATAGTAAATTGAGTGGAAAACCCTGTCTTTGCGCTGCCCTAACACAGCTCCCACAGCCCAATCGCTAGCATCACACATCACTTCAAATGGTAAAGACCAATTTGGGGCTGCTATGATTGGTGCTGAAATGAGCTTCTTCTTCAAATCTGTGAAGGCAAACAAACATGCCTCGTCAAAAATGAATTGGCTGTCCTTCTCCAACAAGCTGTAAAGAGGTTTGGAAATCTTGGAAAAATCTCGGATAAATCTTCGATAGAAGCCCGCGTGCCCAAGAAAACTCCGAAGCCCTTTCACATTTGATGGTGGTGGCAACTTCTCAATTATAGCAATCTTTGCTTTGTCAACCTCAAGGCCATTTCTCGAAACTCGGTGTCCCAACACTATGCCCTCCTTAACTATAAAGTGACACTTCTCCCAATCGAGAACTAAATTGGTCTCTTCACATCGCTTCAAGACCCTTGCCAAGTTGGTGAGGCAATCTTCAAAGCTTTCTCCAAAAACAGAGAAATCGTCCATGAATACCTCCACATATTGCTCTACCATATCAGTGAAAATCGCCATCATACACCGCTGAAAAGTCGCAGGTGCATTGCACATGTCAAATGGCATCCTTCTGAAGGCAAATGTACCAAATGGACAAGTGAACGTTGTCTTGTGTTGGTCCTCCGGAGATATGACAATCTGGTTATAACCTGAATATCCGTCCAAGAAGCAATAAAATTCCTTCCTTGCCAATCTATCTAGTATCTGATCAATGAATGGGAGCAGAAAATGATCCTTCCGTGTGGCTTTGTTAAGCTTCTGATAATCCATACAAATCCGCCAACCCGTTACTGTTCTTGTTGGAATCAATTCATTCTTTTCGTTCTCCACAACGGTAATTCCCCCTCTCTTGGGAACATACTGAACCGGACTGACCCACGAACTATCGGAGATTGGATAAATTATCCCCGCATCCAACCACTTAATTATCTCCTTCTTGACAACCTCCTTTATGATCGGATTCATCCGTTGCTGACCTTCTATAGATCCCTTCTTATCATCCTCCAAAAGAATCTTGTGCATACAGAATGAGGGACTTATACCCTTTATATCTGCTATTGTCCACCCGATGGCACCTTGGAATTTTCTCAAAATATGAAGTAAATTCTCCTCTTGATCTTTAGTTAAATCGGCAGCAATTATCACGGGAAGAGTTGAGGATTCCCCCAAATAAGCATATCTCAGATGAGACGGTAGAGGCTTCAATTCTAACACTGGTGGCTCTTCTCTTGAAGACTTAGGTGGCTTGTGCTCACGGTCAAATAAATCCAATGATTCAAATTTCCGCACATATCTTGGCGCAGTAGCATTACCATCTAGCCAAACAAGTTGCTCCACAAATTCATCTTCATTGTCCGCCGAATCCACTGCCAATGATGAACGTATCAACTCTTGCTGGTTACTCGCCTCAAACTCTTCAGCCACTACTGAATCTAGAGCAGATATAGCCGAAACCTCCTCCACCTCAACTGGAAACTTCATAGCCTTGAGCACATTAAATGTCACCTGTTCATCTTGCACCCTCATGGTTAACTCCCCCTTTTGCACATCAATCAAGGTGCGGCCAGAGCAAGAAATGGTCTTCCCAAGATGATTGGCACTTCTTTGTCTGCCTCATAATCAAGAATGATAAAATCCGCTGGAAAAATGAACTTGTCCACCTTAACTAGAACATCTTCAATCTTCCCTTCGGGATGTGTGATGGACCTATCGGTAAGCTGCAATGATACTGTGGTAGGTCGTGCTTCACCAATTCCCAACTTCCTGAAGATGGACATTGGCATCAAATTAATACTAGCTCCCAAATCACATAAAGCCTTACCAAAGTAGTGGTTTCCAATTGAGCACGGTATTGTAAAACTTCTCGGATCCTTCAGCTTGGGAGGGAGTTTATTCTGCAATATGGCGCTGCATTCCTCTGTCAAAGCTACGGTTTCAAATTCTCCAAATCTACGCTTCTTAGTGACCAAATCTTTCATAAATTTGGCATAATTCGGCATCTGCTCCAGAGCTTTAACAAGAGGTATATTGATGTGAAGCTGCTTCAAGACATCCAGAAATTTGCGAAACTGACCATCCTTTTGCTGCTTTTGAAACCGCTGAGGAAATGGTGGAGGAGGTCTGATTTCGCTGCTTTCTGCTGCTCCAGAATGCTGTGTAAATGCTGTAGCATTTTCTGCAGCAGAGTCTGATGGCTGATTTTTCACCAGAATTTCTTTTTGTTGAAGTGGCTCGTCTTGTTCTTGGATTGAAGTGGGCTCATTTTGCACAGCTTTTGGCTTTTCCCTTCGCTCGATCTCCCTTCCATTCCGTAATAAGATAGCCTTGCAATGTTCTTTCCCTTCCCTCCTTGGATCTTCAGTATTACTTGGAAGAGAATCTTGCGGCCTAACATTCAAGGCGTTAGCAATCTGCCCAATTTGATTCTCCAAATTCTTCAATGTTGCATCATGACTCTGAACTCTAGTGTCATTCTTTACTATATACTCCTTGATCAAATTCTCCAATGAGCTAGATGAGTCTATAGCTTGAGTTCTTGGTTGCTGAGATGGAAAGCCCGAAGGGTGAGAAGGTCGATGATAAGCATTTGCTCCACTAGAACTGGCCCCTTGATTACTCCATGAAAAGTTGGGGTGTTGTCTCAACCCTTGATTGTACGGCGCTGAATACGGATTGTTCCTGTTGAAATTACCCACATAACAAGTAGATGCTGGATTAGAAGGGCAATCCTTGTACAAGTGTCCCTCTCCACAATAAACACAAGAGACGCCAACCGATTGCACCGAATTTACACCCGCTGACATGTTCATAGTCTTAATCATATTCGTCAAACTCGACACTTGGGCAGAAAGTGCCGTAATAGCATCTACTTCATGAAGTCCTGCAGCCTTTCCAGCATTGAGTCTTTCGGTGGGCCACTGATAATTGTTGGTTGCCATCCTCTCCAAAATTTCATACGCCTCATTATACGACTTGGCCAAAAAGGCACCATTGGCAGCCGCTTTCACAATGGTCCGAGTTTGCCCATTAAGCCCATTATAAAATGTTTCCATCTGAATCCAATGGGGAATCCCATGATGAGGGCATTTTCGCAACAGCTCTTTGAATTTCTCCCATGCTTCATTCAAAGGTTCGCCCTCCGACTGTTGGAATAAAGTGATGTCGTTTCTGAGCTTGGCGTTCTTGATTGGAGGAAAGTACTTCATGAGGAACTTTTCTGCCAAGTCATTCCATGTTGCTATTGAATCCGGTGGCAGCGAATTAAGCCAGGCTCTAGCTCTATCCCTAAAGGAATAAGGAAATAACTTCAGCCTCAATGCTTCCTCGGACACCTCTGGTAGCTTGAAAAAATCACTCACTTCTATGAATAGCTGAAGGTGCATGTGGGGATCCTCAGTTGCCATTCCACTGAATTGGCTCACGGTTTGCAACATTTGGAACATAATTGGCTTGAGTTCAAACTGTGGCGCCTGTATTTCTGGCCGAATGATGCACGGATTGAGCCCATGTAGAATCGGTACAGCATACTCTCGAATAGCCCTGTCTCTATCATCCACCAAAACTGGTTGAGGTAATAGATTGTTGACATTCACTTGCTGCCCATCATTAGCCATATTGACAGCAACTCTTTCTGCTATTTATCCCACACCCGCTAGACATTGTTGCTCCCTTCTCCTTGTAAGAAATGTTCTCTCAATTTCCGGATCCAAGGGCAGCAACTCTTGGTTTCGTTGGTTATTCACGCAGAGAAAGCAAACTCCTAAAAATACAAAAACTCAAACAAATAAGAGAAAGCAAAAAACAAGAAAAACAAAATAACTTCTACTAATATTTTAATGATTTCAATCCCCGGCAACGGCGCCAAAAACTTGTTGATCAATTGAACACTCGCAAGTATACAAATCGTACAAGTAATAAAGTGTACACAATTGTACGGATATCGTCCCTCGAGGATTAAATCACCAAAATTATCAAGTAAAAGCTATTTTAATACCAAAGAAGGTTTGAAACGAAAAAAGGCTGATTTGAGAATTTAATAAAGATTATGTAGCAACTAAAAGCAAAGCAAAAGCAAACAAAATTAATGAAAAGAACGGGATTGCAGTTGAGTTTGGGAAACCAATGGATTAAACAAGCTAGGACACCTAATTTCACCTTAGTTGCAGGTTTGCTACACGAATGCTACTAGAATGCTATAGCATGCTCTGCATCTGTTAACCAAAACTCTGTTTTATGCATAAAAATCTTCCGAATTATTATGGCTCATTCCTCAAACCTTTTTCAACATATTCCTATGTGAATCCAGCTCTTAGAATGAAATTTTAAGGCTCGAGTTCTGTGGGTTATGCAAGATGAACAATATATTCCTATACCATTCACAAATCAATAAACCTAGACAAGCATATTGAACTTGCATCATCCATGTTATTTCCAACTTAAATTAACCCTTCCGGTATTAATCTAAATCTGATTTCCTATAGTCGATAGCTAGTCAGAAAATAGAAATAAATGTCACCCACACATGAATGAACAAGAGCAGAACATTATCTAGCAATCCAACATCAACATAACATTCCTACAACCTTGGTTTCATTAGGGTCCTAGCTAAACAATTTAGTTCATATTTCGGATTACAAAAGCAAGCTTAAAAACATCATCCATTGTTCACAGAGAATGAAAATCAGAAAATAAATCAAGAAAGAGTAAGAAGAAGAAAAACTCTAAAATGGCTAGAGATAGTTCTTCTCGTTCTATCTTCTTTTCCTCAGCTCCTTCTCCAAATTAAACGTAGAAATGGAAGACTTCCGCTAAGCTCTCACTCTCTCTCTTGCCCAAAAATGGTGTATTTTCTTCTCTGCTTCTCTTTCTCTCTCTAGCGGCTGCTCCCTTCTATCTTCCGCCTCCCTCACGCCTTACTTTTTGTTCCCAAAAATGAACTCACCCCTTTTAGGGCAAAAATCCCAGCTCACGTGACCTCCCAGCTGAGGTAAAAACAATGGTCCCCACAACATATGAGCTGTATTCTTCTTGCTACAATAATGCCAGCTGGCATTCTTTGTCTGCTTCTGCTACAACTTGCTGTAGGAAATGCTGCAGCATTTCTGCAGCATTTTTAGCTCAGGCTCTCCTACAATTCACACAAGATTTAACACCAAATCAATCCTCATTTGATCCTATTTTTCTTCACATTTTGCCATGATTTCAACCAAACACTAAACCCAAGATAAAAAGTTCATACAAACATAAAACAAAGCGAAATATGCTAATAATAACACAATTACCCACTAAACCAATTGCTTCCAAGTCTAAAAATGCCTAAGATAACTCTAATTTCTAGAGTTATCACTGATAGAAGCCAAATTCGAAGTGTCCTGAAGGCGAACGCCAAGAGCGATGACCTGCGATCGGGGAAAGTGAGGTGCCTGGGCTTATCAAATTCTTGGTTTGACCTTGAGCTGCTATTTCACCATGAAGCATTAAGATGTAAAGGAGCATGAGAAGGATGGATATGAACGCCATGAAACACAATGTTATGGGATGAAAAATGAGAGCATTAAAAAAGTTCTTGCTAGTTTTCAGTACTTGTTATGATCTAAAATCGATGTGCATCAGAACCTGACTCAATCCCGTCGGGTTGAATAACAATTTTCTTAACGGCAATGGCTCAATGGCTCTCCCGTTCCTCGATAAAGTCCCTTTATAAACTGCTCCAAAAGTCCCCCTCCCCAACTCTTCCTTGAAGCCATCTGTTGCTTTCTCAAGCTCGTCGTATGAAAACGATTGCAGCCTAAAATCTTCATCCATTCCCAAATTTGCATTTTCCAACAGCTTTTTGTATATATGATCTCGGTACTTGTAAACAACAAAGCTGGAAATTGCAAAGACAAAAGACAAAAGACAACCCAACAACCCCCAAACTCAATGCAAGAAATAAACTAAAGCTATTAACCGCAGAAGTATGGTTTGAGCTACCATTAATATTGGTTTCCCTAACCATCTTAATGAAAGCTGTAGTCCACATATTTCGACTTTTTTTACCATATCTAAGCGGGAGTCGATACTTTTTGCAATTAGGACTTGCATACAATACCGCCTTGCAATTGCAATCCTCCAGACAAGACTTGCTACAAGCATCTTTTTCGGGTAACTGAACCACCAAATAAGGACGATCATCCCAAATTGTATTTTCTTGAGGAGTACTCATATTGTACCTTGTCCCTTGATCTTCATCTTGATCCATACAACTATCTTCGATGTATTGTTGGAAACAGCCTTCTTGTCGATTTTTCGGATTGATGAAAGAGAATCCAGGGTAACAAGAACAGTAAGAACTCGAGCCATCTACCACATAGTAACTATTGAGGCCACACGAGCCTTTGGACAGCACTCCACGTTGGTTGTCTAAAGCCGACCACAGGAGAAACATCATCGACTTTTGGTTATATATATGATGAGAATACAATCTGAAGTTTCCATCATCATCCAGCCTAGCGCGGTAGATAATGATTTCGCTGTTGTTGATGCTGCTGGCAGTAGTGCTGAAAGAAGATCCATTTGCCACGATCCACACGCGATCCTCGTCATCTTTCAAGAATAGAGAGCCAGTTTCGTTAAGGCAGAGCTTCGAAAATTGTGTTCCCCAGGTACTGGTGCTCCAATAGGAGTCTTCTTCTCTGTTTCTTGAGCCGTGAATAGCGTACAAAACAAGATTTCCATCACCCTGCATAGTGAGTAAATATCTCCCGCTCGAATGGTTCGATGAAGACGAGCTAGATACCAAAGGGGAGTCGGAAAAAAGTGTCTGACCTCCTAAAATGGTGTCAGTCGGAAAATCAAAACTTTCCCAGATGACACGCAAGTTCTTACCGTTGAGCACGAAATTCCCAGAATCAAGCATAGCAGCCGAATATACTTTTCCTGGGTACCTTGGGCCAGAAGAAATGAGAGTTTGGTTGTTATGCTCAGGCTGAAAGAGAAACAAACCATCTTCTGTTAGCTTCAGCGTGGCGTCCGAGGAAACAGGAGGGTCGTCTCGAATGGCGGTCCAAACGACTGTCTTTTCATTCTCATAATTTATCCATATACCGACAGCAAAGCCGTAGCTTTGTCGGTAGAAACCAAAGGCGAAAACGCCAGAAGGCGAGAGCCAAGTAGTGACATCGGCCTCCGGGGATAAAGAAGTACCCAAGCTGATGTTGCTGAACTGGCCATTTGCTTTAGCTTTTGTGTCAAAGCTTATCAGAATGAGAGCCACCACCACCGCCACCACTACCAGCCGTTCAAGGACTGGTTGAACAGCCATGAGACAGACAGAGTTTGTGAGTTTGATCGAAGATAGAAAAGATTTTAACTTCTAAATAATTTGAAATTGATAATATTATAATTTTAAAAATGATAAAGTCATTCCATTAACCAATATCAGCCTTATAATTGGGCTTGACTTGACGTGGAGATGACTTTGAAGTCAAGCATATTTCTTTTTTTTTTTTAATCTTGTTTTCTTTTTTTTTTTAATGGAAGAACAGTAATTTCTTTCTGAAATCAAATGCATCTCCTTTTTTTTTTTTTTTTTTTTAATGTAAAAGCATTCAAGTTATTATTATTATTATTTTTTTGTCACTTGCTCATGTATATAGACGGTTATAGGCAGCAATATCATAATTTTTTTTTTTCTGTTCACCAAACCCAAAAAAAAAAAAAAAAAGAGGAATGTATAGCCATCGGTAGCCATCGTCTGGGGGAACCATTTCTCTCAATTTAGACAATTTCATTTCAATATGACCTTAAATTTGTATTAATTGAGATTAATTGAAATAGAGTATTTGGATAGTCCGTTTGGCCCATCTAGATATGAATTGTATAGTGTATGAGGTAAAAATTTGAGAATTAATTCTATTCTCTCTCCATCTCTCTTTTTTTTAACAACTATCTAAATACACATTTAAATGTTTGTGTGCAAAATATTAACATCCAAACCCCCAATTTAAATGACTCAAATATTTTAGTTCAAATACTTCCATTTAAATATTTTCATCCCAAGTATTGGGATTTGCGATGGTTTCCCCAAACGGACCTTATTAAGCAGCATTTCAGTAAGGTTCAAACATCAGGGAAACAATGGGCATGTTTGGTGCACAAGTTCAAGATGAGATTTTAAGTTTAAATAGTAAATTTTTTTGAATTTTCAGAAAAGACAAAAAACTTTTGGGAAAAAGACAAAAACTTTTTAGGAAAAAGACAAAAAAAAGTTTGAAAATCTTAGTTTGGACTTAAGCTCCAAACTCGCCCATAAAACAAGCTCAATCAAAATGCCAGATATAAATTTGTCACAAAAATCACGACTGGTGTTTATTTACAAACTTGATGAGTAACGTAAAATGCTATCATTATTTTTCTTTCTTTGTTTTTTATTTTTTTTTAACGGTATGGGATCTATGGCGCACACCTGCGGAGCCAGCCCAACGGAAAAATGCTATCATAGAATAATTTTAAACTTTCGTTTGTTGACCTCATCACCCTATTGTCACATCCACCAGACGTACAAAAACCCAGAACGCAGACTCAAACTAATACTAAACATAAGCTTAACCAACTGATGCACTTGCAAGAACTTCCAGGGTTCAAATACGATTGTGTTCAACACGTTCTCAGTCACTTCGATGACGAAATCTACGACTGCTATTACTAAGAAGAGCTTCAATGGAGCACCGTACCATTTGCAGTAAATCATTTGCTGATATCTAGCCTAATTCCTCTTTCCGTAGTAACCAAAAGGGAAGCTTTCAGATTTAGGAGTAGTAACCAAAAGGGAAGCTTTCAGATTTAGGAGGGAAGCGTTTCCCTGCACCTGTCAGAACCAAAGACTAATCTAGCCGGAAACAGCAAGATCAAAGGATGGTAAACGAAGGTTCAATGTCGTTACTAGTTAAGCTTGCAATGCCCCAAAACTTTAACAGTTCACGATAATCTCATTAATCCATGCTACATTAACGAATTAGCTCACGTAAAAAATCCATCAACTTTGATAGGATGAGACTGTATTTAGGTCTACTAGTACTAAATCTCCTAGCTTCAACTAACATCTTACCTTGCTACACAAGAAAACTGTTGGAGCTAATTAAATTTCCTTCATGATGATTGAAGAAGATGACACTTTGCAAAGACCATGAATGACATAATGCAAATACGATGGTACAAACAAGTTCTAGGAGGAACCTTCTCATGAATTTTCCAGAAACTGAATCTTCTCTTCATTTTTTACTTGGGGTAAGAGAGCCTAGAGTTTCTCAAATTCACTATAGAAATTGAAATTCAAAATTTCCACAAATTCATTTCAACTAAACTTCCCCACCATGGATGAGGCATATTAGTCTCTGACGACAACTAGTTGCATTCAAATATTATCTTCAAAAAGTTTACTGCCACAAGAAATTACGAACCTAAGTTTCAAGTTTCAACCCTAGATTAAGACCATTAAGGCACATGCTTTCACAGAAGATTCAAAAATCCCAAAACCTTCAAATAATTGACAACATCAATATTTATTCAGTCCAGGTTACACAGATATAACTGGACATAAATCTCAAAAAAATCATATCACGTTTTCTGTACATGCAACATAGAGTTGAAGATTACAGTACCGAGTTTTGACATATGCTGCATTATACGCTCAACGGAAGCTTAGAGACAGAAAATCAAGAGGAACTCTAGGAAAATATCATTTGTAGCTTTTGGGTGGCTATCCTACTTGGAAAATACTATTCTAGTCTGAAATAAGACGCGCCAAATGTCTATGCGTATAGAATGATAACAAGCAGCTGTATTGTATTGTTTTATTCTATTCACTCAAGCAAGGAAGAAATAGCCTTGTTATCTACGTAAATAAACTAAAATAAAATACACTAAAATAAAATAAAAGTTTCATCAGTTAGGCTCGCATCAGGCAAGCAATAAAGCCATCAACAGCAATCTTGATCAAAATTGAAATATCTTGAGTTAGAAATCATACAGGTATAATGACAAACTTGATAAATCATGCAAAATGCTAGTAGAGATTATGGACTTCTAGTGAAATATATAAGTCGGAGAATGATTTTACGGGAAGCCTAAACTACTATTATATAGTCAAACAACAGGACCAAATTTTGTACGTGTATACATGTACAAATGCATCGATCCATCTAACTTCTCTTAACCTTTATTCCTTCTTCTTTGAACAAAAAGGGTAAGATGAGGAGTGACTAGTGGTAGCTAACCCATCTAGTTGTCACCATGGCAGCCCCTATCTATATTGTATTTATCAGGA
Organism: Ficus erecta; assembly: GCA_008635985.1. Classification (NCBI taxonomy): domain Eukaryota; kingdom Viridiplantae; phylum Streptophyta; class Magnoliopsida; order Rosales; family Moraceae; genus Ficus; species Ficus erecta. The sequence goes on from BKCH01000009.1 coordinate 2,102,602, forward strand.
GCAATTTATGAATTAGTCTTCCAACCCAAAGCAGTGAACACCGCACATAGACAGACATGTATCCGAAACCTTTATCTACCCTTGAGGAATGGTGACAACAAAGAACGAACCGAGAATGCTGTAAACAGGCTTATATGCGTACAGATTCTTAGGTCTCGCATACCCCCATTGTGATTTTCAACCAAACAAGCACATATAGCTAATGTCATAAACAGCAATAGCGTCCTCAACAAGACCGAACTGGAGATAGCAGCAAACAATCATGGTTGCGGAAAAAAAAATTAACAAGAATGAAAATGATTAAACGGCATAGGATATGTGCTACACAATGCTAGAAGAAATAACACATAAGCAAGGATAGCAAGTCAAATAAAATCACCTTTATTCTGGAAAAGATAAAAAAATTGACAAAAGGGTGTGCGTATTTTCAATTTACACAGTAATTTTTCGATTGTTTCACATCAGAATTGGACGTGAAAAACATATAACCAAATCCCTCCTCTGATCTCTAATATACAACCAGTGTAAAGTATCGAAATAATAATATCAATCATACATTTTTCACATTAAAAAAAATTTTAAAAAAATAAAAAAACTAAAACAAGTATAAAGAGTATCACTGTCGATCCTACTCTTGTCTTGAGTTAATTAAAAAAAAAAAAAAAAAGGTGAAGAACAATACCAATGGCAATGGCGTGATAAGAATATCCCAGTTTGATTCAGAGCTTCTGATGAGAGTCAATGAGTAAAGCATTGAGCATGATCTGAACAGTGGCTTCATAGACGGGAACATCGTAATGCATTCCATCTTCCGTACAATGGACCCCACAATTCCAACTTAACGACTCGATGTCGAGCATCAACAATGGCCCACCGGATTGCCGCAGAAGCTTGCTCTTCCATAGCTGCTTGTCGTAAGCTCCTCGCAACTCGTCGGTCATCTTCTCCCTCTTCTCCTTCGTGTTCAGCATCGAGTTTATCAGCGTCGGCATCCCCATCCAGAACAAGTGCGGAGCCGGCGGCGGCGGCGATGACGATGACGATGATGATCTACCGCCGCCACGGTCGCCGGCGAGGTCGGGGAAGAAGGGAATTAGAGAGACGACGGAGTCTCGCAGCCTCTTGAGCGAAAGGCCGTAATCTGAATCGTTGGTGACGCGGAGCATGTGCCAGAGGCCGGCGTCCATGACGAGGACATCCGGCGGGGAGCGGCGGCGGAAGTTGGCGACCAAGTCGGTGAGGTTATCGGCGTAGGGAGCCCAGACGAAGTCGAGCCTGACGCCGATCTCGGGGATGAGGGTTTTGTAGTCGCTGTGGCGCTTGAAGAGATCGGTCCTGGCGGAATCGAAGGATTGGGAGTCGTCGGCGAGGAGGAGGCGGAGTAGGGAGAGGGCGAATAAGCGGGCCTGGGAGTCGCCGGCGACGACGATCCATGAGCCGTTGAGGAGATCGGAGGCGTCGGAGCGGGAGATGGTCTGGAAGTTGCAGGGGGCAGAGGAGGAGGAGTTGGGCCAGGACCAGGATTTCCGGTAATGGGGAACGGACGAGGAGGAGGAGTTGGGAGTGAGGGTGAGATTCCAAACGACGTCGTGGAGGAGGGAGAGGCAGGAGTGGCGGCGGGAGTCGAAGACGACGACGGCGGCGGAGGAGAGGGAAGAGACGAAGAGGGAGGAGAGGGAGGAGGGGAAGAAGGGGGTGGAGAGGTGGACGCCGACGGCGAGGGAGATGAAGAGGGCGCCGCTGAAGAAGAGCATCTTGTTGCGGCTGAGGTGCCAACCGGCCATCACCATCGGCACCAGCACCACCACCAGCGCCGCCATCATCCCCATCTGCACTGTTCCCAACATCCTTCTTCTTCTTCTTCAATTTTTTGAATCTTTTTGTTGGTATTTAAGTTGTTGTTGCAGAGGGTTCTGATTCAATGTCAGTCCATCATTGTTGTTGCTGTTGTTGATGTTCGAAATCAGAAGTTGTTTGTTTGTTTGTTGGGAATATATATATATATATATATATATATTTATATAATTGAGATGTCTGACTCTTTCTCTCTCTAGTCCCGGGGGTGTGAGAAGAGAAAGTCCGGATGGCATTGGTGATCCGGTGGATCTACAATGCCCAGCAAAGAAGAGGAATCTATTTATTTATTTATTTATTAACCGGAAATAGCCAAAGTTGGTGAAATTTGAGCTTGCTCGATAAAACTTTGAAGCTTCGAAGAAATTACTTTGTCTCATATTTGGTCCTTGAACTCTAGGTTTAACTCTAGTTTGAGTCCCCTAAACTTTAAAACGTTTTAAAATCAATTTATAAATTATTAATTTTTCTCATAACAATCTTTCACTTTATAATTATGTTAAACTATAGAAGGTAATTACTATATAAAATTGATTAGGATTTTATTACTTTATGTTCTAGAATCTTTTGTTAGATTTGGATTTAAAATATTCGAAAATTACGAACTCTCAAAATACATATTAAAATGTATGTGATATTCGTATGGTAATTATGTTCGATTCTACTAGTATTTTAAACGGAAAAAACTATAATGAGATAAATTGATAGTTTGATAACTGATTTTGAAGTGCTTTAAAGCTTAAAGACAAATAAAATTAGATCGGCAAGAAATAAAATTAGATTAAATACAAAGAAGGATCGTGTGAAATGTGAATTTATAATCGATTAGAATGCAAAGACAAATAAAATTGGAAGCCTCCTATCCTTACAAACCAAATACAATCTTTAGTTTATAGCCTCTTATCCTTATTGAGCAACCACACAACAAAATGATAAAAACGAAACAAGGCTTCCAAAGTAATTACAACAGCTTTTTTTTTTTTTTGTCCTTTTTCTTTGAAGGATAATTACAACGGGTTTGTACCTTCATACTTGAGAGAAAAAGAAGCATTTAATTAGACGGGAAACTTAATTTGAAGCACTTAATTAGTGATTAAGAAGGTACCACTTTATCTCCTTTTTAAGAGACCCAAGAAATGGATTAATGGAGCCCAAGGCCTAGTGCTTACCGCCCACTTCTTCATTGTTATCTCACTAACCAGAAAGTGTGGTTACCCCATCTTAATTTCTTTTCCTATTAAATATTTGAATGGATTACTAACCAGAAAGTGTCTTAAAATTAATACTCTGACATAGGTAATTATCTAAAACACAATTTTGACATGGCTAGGTGGGTTGGCTTAGCTTGCAAAGAGTTCTACTTTTTTCCAACATATTTACACAAACAACATCTTTAACGGAGTACTAAATTAATGTGTCATATGTCGATTTTGTTAAAAATTTAATACTCGAGAGGAATAATCACTATTTGATGGAGTGTTATTTGCTCTGATAAATTTTGCAAATGCTATATTCATTTTTAAATGATTTAAATATTAAAAGTTTGTTTTTACAAATTCTAAAACTTAAAAATGATGAGCATATCAAACATGATATTTTCATTTTCTATTGTGACATATTTATAGCAATGATATTACATTTACGTTGAAGATGGCGTATAGAAGATGACAACTTTTTTTTTTTACTCTCTCTTTTTGGTGCTTTTTTGACTTTGCTTTTTTGGGTGTTCTTAAGCATGGAATAATCATATGGAGAAGTGGACAAACAGCCTCAGACAAATTTATTTCCCTACTCTCTTTCATTTGTTGGCCTTTATTGGAGATGACAATGGACAGACTAAATATTAAATGACCTATAAACACAAATAATAATTATATTAAACATTACAACTTTTCAGCTTCCTTTTCTTCTCTCTCTCTCTCTCTCTACTCAAAGGGGTGTGCAAAAGAATCAAACAAGACCATAGAGAGAGAGAGAGAGAGAGAGAGAGAGACCATGATGATAGAAGAACAGGCAAAGGAGGAGCTCAGAATTCTTGAATCCCAATATCCCAACAGCTATGAGTACCTTAAGCTTGAGCTCAAGTCCTTCATCTTTCTTCTCCAATCCCATCACCATACAGACTCCTCTGCAGCTGCCACACAAGGTTACTCCACTTGTTTTGATATATATATATATATTTATGTATGTATATATATGTGTATTTTAGGTTTTTCATTGTTTTGTCGTTGTTGTGTCATATAATACGTTGACTTGAAATATTGATGATTTTTTTTTCTCTTTATTCATATGATTCACTGGGGAAAAGAATCGACAAGTAATAGGAAAAGGAAGAAGATGAGTGAGAGTCATTCCATCGAGGAGAATGATAAGCAAGAGTTTCAGAAGAATCAAAGTTCGGAGAATGTTGTGACTGAGACAGATGATACTTATAATAACAGCAGGAAGTTAGGCAAGAGAAGGGATAGAGTTGAACTGGTTCTTGAGAGAGCTCATGCTTGTTTGCGAAAGATCAGACATCTCAAGACCTCCTTACTTTCCTGATTATATGTATATACATACATACATACATATATATATATATAGAATCATGAAAATGTATATGGACAATTTCTTTTGGTAGTGAACTCGGCTATACAATCCGTGATGTTTTTGCTTAATTGCAGGGGTTGGCTGTCTATAGTAGTTTGACATGGCATGTTTCTTCTGTTAGCTGGTTTGTATTGAAAAATACAAGACATCACTATGTTTTGATGATATGTTACAGGAAATCAAAACTCCGCTGTGGAAAAGTGGGTTGTAGATTATTTTTGCCTTCGTTTTGATCTTTATTGGATCGTTTTCGTTTTGATCTTTATTGGATCGTTTTCTTTATTGACACATATGTGATGATACATCATCAATAATGATAAATAAAATATTCTTTACCATGAGTTTTTAAGGGGGTGGATGGCTCAACCACTCAAACCATTCAACTCAAACTTTTTTTTGTCTTTTTCTCAAAAAGTTTTTGTCTTTTTCCCAAAAAGTATTTTGTCTTTTCTGAAAATTCAAAAAAATTTACTATTGAAACTTAAAAATCCCAACTCAAACTACTACACCAAACAGGCCCTAAATAACGTTGTGAAATTTAAACTTTCGAGTTATACCTTGCCTTGTTATATATATGGTCCTCTCCCAAAATGTCAGCCTAGGATCCATATAATCTTTTCATTTTGTCTTTTTCATGTAATAATAAAAAAGTACTGGTTCATTGCCGACATGATTCTGGACCTGCCTCTTCTTTGCTCATTAAGATAGGCATATTAATGCTATGATCTCCTTTTATTTTCTTGATTCCCCCGGGCCACCAAGCTCCTTTCAAACGGAAACTAGTTTTGTCCCATTGTAAAGATTGATCCTCCCACGAAAATACAGTTCTAAACCCCCCCCAAGCTAAATTATAGAAACACTATAAATACAAAAAGTAAGCACCTATTTATACTTTAAGATTATTTCTTTCCCATGTCCAAAAAGGGTATCGACAGTATCCTTATGTATCCTAACCTAATATCTTTTTAGAAATCTACCGAGACTACAAGTGAAACGAAAAAGAACCCGACTCAAACTTTCGATACATTTACTTGATTCACATTAAGATACACTTTAATGTAAAGAATCAAAATGGGACAAAAGCTGATCAATACATCATGTCAGCAGTTGTCTACAACTACAGTGGTAGCATTTTTTCCTCCCACTTCAAGGATCGACGGGTTCAATTGTTCAACCATCAACCCACAGACTTCGCATTTACAATTTTCAAATCTAGATGAGAGATTTGAACTCTAGAACAACATTATCGCCAAGTCCGCAGCAGAAAAGGTCTCTTTTGAAGTGACTCGAGTTTTCTTTACTTTTATTTGTAACAAAACACTTGATATTACAACCAAATTTCCATCGATTCCTTGATTACAAAAATTTACAATTATAGATCATAAACCCCTCCGTTAGAGCATCTCCAATGGAGTGCTAATTTTACTTGTCATATACCACGACTTCTTTGGGTTCACAGAGAAACTTCCGAGAAACTTTACTAGTTTAAAACCTTCACCACAAAGGGCTCTCCTTTCACCCTAGAACGTAAACATGAGGCACAAACATGTCTCCTATATCCCCCCTTTTAGGTAAAATGTGTCCTATATTCTCAGGATCTCCCTGAACTATCATTTTTAATTTCGGTAAACCGAATGAAGCAGCATCAAGCACGAAAACTGGGGGATTAGCAAAAACCAAGCATTAAACCTGAGAGAGCGAGAACTGTAATGTATCGGGTTTCAGTCATCACGATCACTGATCTCAAAAATTGACTTGACCAAAGCAGAAGAATTGAGGTCCAACACTTTGCCATCTCTAGATCTACAGAGATAAGCTGGTGATATATTTTTGCTTGAAGAAATTCCAAGACCACCGAAGGCATCCACTAGACGTTTCCCAACTTCATCTCGATCAATCTTACCCTTTGAAGTTCCATGAGAAGGACTCGTCGGCAAACGACAAGGCAAAAGATTTGAGGGACGTTGGCAGGAGGCAAACTTGGGAAAGGAATCAACTTGTTTTCTTGAGGCACCATCATCCGTTTTAGTCTTGGAGTGTTTTTGCCTCCGACTATGAAGTTTAGATGTAACATCAGAACTTGTAGGGCTGGCACAAGTCTTCATCTCACTGGAGCTCGGAAAGTATCGCTTAATGATGCTAGTAACAGATTTTACTTCTGAAAACATTTCACTGGTGGCATCTGTCGTCTCTCTAGAAGCCTGTTGATATCTCGGCTCAACTTCTGTCACAGATGGACAATAATCAGAAATCTTGTTGGCAGTTAAAGCCGAAGGATTTGCGCCTATACAAACACGTTTCTTCTCGTTTCCATTATCTTTGTAATCTAAGATGCAGTTTTTCCTTTTCGTCTTCTTTTTCTTCTTTGAAAGATATACGGGTATAGTCCGGTCTTCTATTGGAGATTTGTTACTCTGCAATTCCTTTTCCCCATATTTCTCTTCCTCACCTCTTGTACTGCTCTTGTCAATGCTTATAACCGAATTTTCGGGTTCCAAAGGATCAGTGATATCACCATTCTTGGATAGTATATGATCAACATCATTAGATACCAAATCAAGCAAGCATGGACCAAAACATTCACTTGAAGTTCTCACTTCAGCCCGAATAAACCATGATCCTCTAACTCCATGAAAAGCACACTTGAGAGGAATCGAGTTGGGCAGGTAGTAGAAGCACGATTTTTTCTTCACCTATAATAACAACGGCATGCTACATTATAATCCCGAACGGAGAAAAATTCAGCAGTGAACTGAAAATCACTTAAACAAACAACAAACGGTATGCACCATTAATCCATGAACTTCGATCTCTCCTGATCCAGGGAAGCATTTGAAGTGCACTGTCTCAAGTTCCCCTTAAAAAATGTAATTAACAGATATTACAATTGCGTAAAATAAACCGAAGCAGATCATAGTAGGAAGATACTTTGGAATAACATATAATTCAAACAGAAAACAGGACTGTCAAATTATAAAACTCAGATTATACATGTTCAAATCAAATCTCTGCCTTGACTGATTCTCTATCAGATACAAGTTTTCAGCAATGTGGCATCACAAAACCAACCGAATAATTGCCATATATATATCAACACCATCTCATTCAATGGAAATGACAAGAAAAATAACTAAAACCTATGCAAGAAAACCAGTCATATGGGCACAAATATATACTCAAGCAGGAGTTTTCCATATTGAAATGACAATAAATAAAAATTGAAAATTAGGAAGAAATTGAGAAGCATATCCACAAATGAAACCTTGTACTCCATTTTTTTTTTTCCCCCATCTGGGTATTTGGGGAACCAAAAGCTACAATAACCAAGCAAAATCCCTCATAAATAGAAAGAGAGAAATCTTTGGATAGTTTTTAATAAGTGGGGTTAGGGTAACAAACTCTTGAAGTGAGCAGCAGAGACGTCTGGAGGGACAGAGACGACAAGGCGAGTGCCCAAGTTGGTTTGTGTGAAAATGGGCACCACTTCTTTCTTCGACGCCGCCATTCTCGACTGCCTTACTTACAGTGACGCCTCTTCTCTGGGCTCTTGCGAAACTTCCCCGGTCCCCGGTCCCCGGTCCCCGGTCCCCGCCCAACACCCCAACACACTCTACTTTAGGAAAGTTGTTCACCCCTGGCTTACGTGGCATCAACATGTGGCATGTCAAAGGTCCCACTTAGGGCCCGTTTGTGAAATATTTTTAGATTTAGTTTATATCTACCCCTTATTTGGGCCTTACTCATGTCTCTATAATAATAATAATAATAATAATAATAATAATATGATATGTGTATAATTAATATAATTTTTTAATTAATTTGATATGATATTATAATTAAATATACATAATTAATTGATGTGTCATGATAATATTAAAGGAACATGAAAGAAACAAGAATAAAAGGACACATGAATTGGATCTAAATTTTTGTTGTAGTTGTATTATGAGTCTAAAGTTACTGTGACTAGAAGTAGGTAGGCGTTTAGTAAATTTTTTTTCAAAGTTTCTGTGAATACCAAAAGTAGAATTATAGATGTTTTGGTAAACTATAAATAAAGTTATTGTGTAAATATATAATGATTAAAAATGACATATCATATTTTTGTCTAATAAATACTTTAATATACATATTTATTGTCTAACATTTTAAAATTTTACACCACATTATAGAAATATTTTGTAATAAGAATGTCTAAAGAAGTTAGATTTATTGAATAGGATAAATTATACATTAAACATAACAATTGAGTATAAGTTATAATAAATGTTTTTTTTTTTACAACAAAAACACTACAAAAATGAAGGTTTAAGTTATAATTCTACAATATGAAATTATTTTAAGAGGAATATAAAATATAAATCTCGAATAAGTAGTTTCAATGTTTAGTACCTAGATAAATAAAGGGATATATAGGAATTATTATTTATTATTAAAGATATTTAATAAATTTATAAAATGATAGTAGAAGCAGTTGTGTAGAAGCAATGGCAATCGTGGCCTTAAAATATTCCTTTTTTTTTTTTTGCTTGGTTATTTTCACGGAATTGTGCTTTCCTCCCATGGTTACTGTTTTAATAGTTGAGTTAACATTTTATATTGACATTTTAACAATCTAATTTATCATATAATGAAGAACAATTTTTTTTTCTTATGATTACAGTCATAGCCTAATAGTAATTTTACATCTGACTCTATCTAAAGGTGTAGAGTTCGAATCCTCCCATCATAATTTAAAAGAAATAGCATTAAGTGCCCATAAGACTGTACCTGCAATCCATCCAATTTAACTTGAAAATTCTGTATAAGTTCATATATTGTAAGTTATAACTCAACGATTAGTGGAACAAAGTGAAAATGTATCATTAGAATATACATGCAATCATGTTTATAACTACTTTTATTTGTAAATTAAAAAAAAATATATTTTAACCTACATAATCTAACAGATAAACATATATAAAAAAGAACCAAGTGATTCTCAAAATTATTAATTTTTACTGTACTTTCTATATTTTTTTAGGAAAATTATACTTTCTAATTTCATTATTCATTCCATTACCTTTTTTTACATTTTGATAAACTTACTCAAATTTTTAAAAATAACTAATCCCACTTGGACCAAATCGGTTTCAAGGGTGTTTTAATCATATTAAAAAATTACACATCGAACGACTAATTTTTGCTAAACTCTGTCTTTATCAAGCAGTTGACAACTAAAAACCTTCTTTATAGGGATTTTTCAGTTTTAAAGAGATGTTAACGCAACTTATTTTATTTTTATTTTTTTATTTAAAGAGTGCCGCATTAACTGTAAGAAGAAGAAAATTAGAGAGCATTAAATTTGCGTTGAATGTAAGCGTAGTAATTACTAATTAAACAAAACACCCAATCAAATTATACAACACGTAAAGAATACGTAGGAAAAGATTCCTATTACATCCTTTCTTTTAAAAGGAGAAGGAAGGAAGGAAGGAAAAAAAAAAAAAAAAAAACTCAACTTAAATCTGATCAGACTTGGAGAAAATATCAAATTAAAAAAAAATAATAATAAATTGGGAGAGCCCAAAAGCCGTAGCGAGGAACGAAGCCATTGCCACTGATTCGGGTGCTCTTTCTTTTCTCCAATCTCAAATTTCAATTCCAAAACAAGAGAGAAAGAGGGCTTTTTGGAGGTCTGAAAATGGGGGTCTTCTCCAACAAGATCGACAAGGAACAACTGAGACCAGGCGATCACATCTATTCATGGAGGCAGGCCTATCTCTACGCCCATCACGGTCTTACTCTTCTTCCTCTTCCTCTTCCAATTTTCTTTTCTGGGTCATTATTTTCTTTTTCCTTTTTTTTTTCTCGGGAAACAAACAAAATATAACGAGGATTAGAGGAAAAACAAGCGGTATATGGATATGGGTCGTTGATATAATGTCAAAACATGTACGGCGTATTATAAGTTTATGAGTAAAAATTTGGTCAATCCATTTTACCTGTTTGGAATCTAACCAAAATGGCCTGTGTTATGTAAATTGAAAAACCATTTTTTGCCCAGCTTCTTGTTATGTTTATGCACTGCTTTTGTTAAGACTGCAAACTGATGGTTTTACTCAGATGGGCTGTGTTTGAATTGAAAGTTTTGGCCTTAAAATACACTTTGTTTTTTTATTGCTAAGTTAAACTCAGATTAGTCGAGTTTTTTAAATTATTTATTCTTTTTAATTTTTCGGTTATTCTCAACTTTCATTTGTACTTGTTTTGTGCCTTTTCACTGTAGTTTTACCATTTGTTGATCTGTGATAAGAATCCAACTTCGCTGAATTTGTTAATTTTCATCATGTGTAGCTTTGCTTACTAGCCTATTTCATGTGAATTCCGCAGGGATATATATTGGCGATGGAAAGGTGATCCACTTCACTCAAGGAACAGGCCAGGAAATCGGCACGGGAACCATTCTGGACCGTGTTATTTTCAGCTCGTCTCCCTCTCATTCCTCGGATAATCCCTGCCAGAGGTGTGGCGACCAGACTAGGCTTGGCGGTGTCGTTTGTTCTTGCCTAGACTGTTTCCTCTGGGGTGGAAAACTCTACCTCTTTGAATATGCCGTCAATCCAGCTTTCTTCATCGCCAAAGCTCGTGGAGGAACTTGCACACTTGCCGCCTCTGACCCCCAGGAAGTTGTCCTCCACCGTGCCTCTTACCTCCTCGAGAACGGCTTTGGTGTCTATGATCTGTTCAAAAACAACTGTGAGGACTTTGCGATTTATTGCAAAACAGGCTTGCTTGTGTTCACCAGCGTAAGTGTGGGCAGGAGTGGGCAGCTCGCGTCCTTCGTGGCTGCCACGAGTGCTATCATGTCTTCACCACTCAGGTTTTTGACTACGAGTTTCCCAGGCCTCACAGCTGTGGGGTGTGGCATGTATTGCGTTAGTCGTTTGGTCTCTGATATTGGGGTTCGGCGTGATGTCACTAAAGTTGCAGTTGAGAATTTAGTTGAGAGGCTTGTCGCTCCTTGCCCCGGCGTGGTCTCTGAGGCTTGGACTGAAACTGTTAAGAAGGAGGTGATCTCTAAGGCTTCAACCGAAATTGTTAAGACCGACTGATAAATTTTCCATTTAGTCGGGACGATGGACCAAAGACCTTTTCTTTCTTTTTCCTTTCTTTCGAGAGGGAAAAAAAAAAAAACGAATTCCCTGCTTGGAGATTGTAATTGTGGATTGTTGCAAACATGGTGTAAACAGTTTATTCTTGCTTGCAATATTTGCTAAGCCTGAATGTTTGGTCTGTCACATTTTCTATGTTTGTCCCTTGAAACTGTATGTATGCAGGTCCTTTAATTCTATCATCTGTTTCGTGGGTTCTGTGGTAAGTCGTTTTTTCTTCTGTTTGTTGGTGGTTTGGTGGCTGTTCCTTTCTTTGTTCTTGTTTAATGAAATCTCAATTATCACGAAACGAGGGAAATCCCGTTTTAAATCCACTTTCCAAAATTTTTTTGTTAGTGTTTTGAATTGTAGGTATGAACATATGATCGAAACGGAAGCTAAGAAGAACATATGTTTGAAACAGTTCTAATGTAACAGTGTTGCCTTTGAATTTCAGAAACTACTATATACTATGGTCAACATTAAAAAGTTGATCAAATGTACAGGTACATAACCAGATATAGAAATACAAACAGACATGAACAACGAGATTTCTTCAATAATAAAAGCTGACTAAAAAATTTTAAGGTCCATAATCGAAATTAACCAAATGACATACAAAAAGACTCGAGCTAAATAAATGTCCTAGCTAGTAAGGCCAAAAACCTCCACCGGGCTTCTTCACAAGGATCTGATTGTACTCTGGCCTTGAGGTCTGCAGGTAAAATTAATTAAAAAAAAAAGTAATTAGTTCATAACTCAACCATATTTAGAACTAATTACATAAACCAAAAACAAGAAAACCTACGACATGCCCTTTGATTAGAGTTCTATGCTGTATCCAGATATAAAAAGAATTCCTGATCTCTTGATCTCTGTTTCATTTTATTTTGTTTTGGGGAATTTTAACAATATCAGAAAGCAACAAACATAGATAGCAAACAATCTTTTTTTTTTTTTTTTTTTTGGGTTAGATTAGATGAGTACATAATTTATTTTTTTCATGAATAATAGAGGGTTTTTAATTAAAAAATTTTGAAGAAAAAAAGAGGAAAAAATAGGAAGGAGAAGAGAAAAAGGAAGGAAAACGAACGAGATCTTTGAAGATGAGAAAAGCGATGAGGAAGAAGAGGACGAAGAGGATCTCAAACTCGGCGAGTCTGACGAATCGGAAGATGGAGTTGACTGCCCGTGTCACCGCCGATTCCTTCCTCCTGTTCCTGCTGCTGCTGCTACCGCTGCTTCCCCCTCTCCCTGCGCCTCCTCCTCCCATCTCTCTCTCTCTCTACTTTCTCTCTCTTCTTCTACTTCCCGTCCCTTGTTGCTCTTTCTCCGACTTCTGTTTGCGTAAAGTTGGGTAAAAACCTTTTTTATATATTTTATGAGTGGAGTTTCTTTTTAAACCGTTACAAAAAAACCGTTAAATGAAACGGTTAAAATTTTATTTGTATATGATATTTATAATATATATTATCTCATATTAATATAGATTAAAATTTAAAAAATAATATATAAAATAAATAAATTAAAAAAACTCCCTTAAAGGTCGATGAAGCCCCCGACAACCCGCACCAACATCGAGGAAGCCCCCCCCCCCCAACGCCCAAGACCCAGATCTGGTTGCCCCTCCTGAGTGATGCCAGCAATCTAAGATGAGGTCGCCCCACCCACATAGCACCCACGACCCAGATCTAGTCGCCCTCCCGCGCGACACTAGCGATATGAGTTGAGGGCCCCAATTTTTAACAAATTGTAAATCACTCATTTTTAACCTAGATAGACCAAGTCAAAACTGCTAAATAACTATTTTCCAACAAATATATATATATATATATATATATATTCAATGTTCTTCTTCTTCCTTTATTAAATCAAAGTTTTCAAATAGAAAAATGCCAAACATACTAACTCTAATCTCAATTTTAAAGTACCAATTTATGTGGCATATGAGTTGTTATTATTTTATTAGTAAGTATTTAAGTAGGGCCACATCAATTGATTCCATCTATTAATTAAAGTATGATATATGAGTTGATACTTAAAAAATTGGTATTAGAATTTGTGTTTTTAGCACTATTTTTTCAAATATTGTAGCACTAGATTAAAGAAGGGACACATTCATAAGTTATGTTTATAACACGTTCCCTTAATTTTTGATATTATGACAATGTTTTTTTTCTTTTTTACAAAGATATTAGGACAAAGTTAGATTGTTATTTGTTTCGATTTTCATAATCATCGAAACTTTCGGACTTCTAAGGGGCAAAATGTTATGTTTTATTCTATTTCTTTTTCTATCTCTATGTACACAAAACAAAGAAATAACTTTACAAGGAAAATAAATTACAAAATTAAGTAATTGGTGGAGTTCAAGGAAACAAAAAAAAAAAAAAAAAGTGCATTTGGTGGAGGTAAAAGATGAGATTTGTGTGAAGGAATTTAAGCCACAATTAGAGGTCCAAACCAAGTATTCGTAATAATCATAATATCAACCTTGAAGAAAATGCACCATTACCATTTTAAATTATAAACATTGGTTTCATTTGGTTGGAAGGGTGGAATGATGGAAGGATAAATAATGTATGATTGATGAGGGCGGTGGAATATGAAGGAAGTGATGGAGGATTTTCTCAAAATTGTTTGGTAGGATTAGGAATATAAGATAATGATGGTTTATTTTTTATTTTTTATTTATTTTTTGTTTGAAATGATTTAATTTGTAAAATAAAAAAATTCACCTTATATGTAGCAAATAGATTTATAAGTGTTCCCTAAATTTTGTATTGATAAAAATCAATATCGAAAAGAGTTTTTTTTTTTTTTTTTTTTTTTTTTTTTTTTTCCGTTCCATCCTAATCCATCCACATTTGAAAGGTTAATATTGGATTTTTTGTTGTTGTATATTCTATGTTTTATTTCTAAAGAAAACTATAAGCTGGGATCATTTAAAGGTTGTTTGAGGAGATTTCCATCCTTTTGTTTTGTTTTGTTTTGTTTTTTTCCATTTCTTAATTTTTTGAATCATAACAGGCCATTTTCTATATAAAAAAGAAAATACCATTTCGCTTTCAAAACCACAATTAATAAATACTTTACTAAGTACATACTATTTTCCATCCATATTAAATAGGAATAAAATAACAAATAAAAAAAAATATTTATGTGATCAACGATAATTATTATCTTACATGAGAGTGTATATAACTATATCACTATTCACTATTTAAAATTTTGATTAAGTTATTTAGTCTTGTAATGAGTTATTTTACTATTGTATTTTTATTATGAGCAAACGAACCTATTTTTTAATATTTATTTCAAACCCATAAGTATTAAAAAAGTTGCAACCAAATCCCCTTTAAAAAAAATCTACTATATCATTTAGTTTAAAAGTACGTATGTCATGCAACTAAACAACTTTAAATAAGCCTAAAATATTAAAATAATTATAATAAAACCCTTACGCGAGTAAAATACATGTGCTTTCAAATATTATTGACTTAAAAAAAAAAAAAGCAATGTTATTTAGTTCGAGTAGGCTCATTATTCATTAATACCTATAACTTTTAAATTAATATGTGTCATATTTTATTTAAGAGTTTATTCACATAAAATCGTGATATGTAATTCGGAATAATAAAAATTTCCATTAAAAAAAAAACACAGTGGTCATATTGATTTCATCAACTGAATTATCATTTTCATTTAAAAAAATAAATTGTCCATTTAATTTCTTACTCCTCCCTTTCTTTATCCATCAGTACAACTTGCCAAAACTATAAGAGAGAGGGGCATTTCTCCAAATAAAAAAAAAGGGGCAAAATTAAATAAAACAATTTCCCTTGAGAAAATAAAATTAAAAAAACTGACCCAGAGAAATGAAAAGGCGGAGCAAAAAAGGACAAAAAATAAAATTAATAAATTAATAAATACCTCGTCAGAAACACACCAAAAAAACAAAACACAGAAGACTTTCTCCCTCTCTCTCTCTCTCTCTCTCTCTCTCTCCTCATCCGGAACAGAGCAAAGGCGTGGCCATGGCTGCTTCTTCTTCTTTTTCTTCTAGGAGTCAACGTCAGTTCCTCGCCATCGTCGTCCTTGCGTGGATCTCAATCGCCGCCGCCAGGCCCTGCAAAACCCTCTGGGTCTCCTCCTACTCCTTCTCCCTCCGCCAACAACCATCCTCCTCGGGAGTCGTCACCGTCTTCACCGAGATCAGCCACTTCCGCCCCATCGTTGACTCCGACGCCGGCTTCTTCATCGACTTCTCCGACCAACAACCACAACGGCTAGAACAGCCTCCCGAGATCAGACCTCGTTTGCCCTCCTTGTCGTCCTCCGCCGCCGCCGCCGCCGACCTCAGCTCCCTCCGTGCCCGCACCAAGGACATCCTCAGCGTCGTCGTCGCCCTACTCTTTGGCGTCGGCTGCGGCGCCCTCACCGCCGCCACCATGTACCTCGCTTGGTCCCTCTTCTCCGCCCGCGGCGACTACTCCGACGGCGCCGAGGATTCCGATGATCTCAGCCCTAAGAAGATGGGCTACATCAAGATTCCCGCCGCCGATTCCAAACAAACCGCCGCGGTATGAGTAATCGATTGAAACCCTAATTTCTGTGATTTGAAAGACAGAAAATTTTAAGTGTTCTTATATGACACTGTGATGATTGGTCATCCAGACTTTGTGCTTTTGTCGTCGTTTTGTGTGGTTGATATTTAGATGATGATTATATATCTATATATATATATATATGATAGTAAGCCAAGTGCTTGTGATCTGGTCTGTATTATCGGTTTCTCTTTAATCTTTTCTTGTTCTCTGTTTATATATCCGTGTATGTTTATATATTATGCTGATCTTCAAATGGGTGGTCCCTTTTGCTTGTGTTATCTGTTGTTAGTGATGGAATTGAATAGCCTCAAGTTCAACTTGCTCCTAAATTTGAAGAATGTGATTGTATTTATCCCTATTAAGCTTGATTTTCCTTTCTTGATTTGGGAAAATCTGACTATCATCATCTGGTAATGGTGATTCGGAGAATCGGGTTTGTCTTCTGTTTTCAACGTGGGATTCTTTAATCTTGATTTTTCTTAATCTATTATACATTTCCTTAATCTTGATTTTTGGAGAATCAGGTTTGGATCTTCGGATACTTGCAGGGTTTCCTATCATAGAGTCAGTCCTGATGATTTTCAGTTATGTGTAAGTGAAGTTTGAATTACTCGTATAGAAATGACTCCAAAAACACCAGAAGTAATGTGCTGATCAAGAATATATTAAACATAAACAAGAGCAAGACTATTGTAGGTTAGGACTTCGGAACTTAGGCGATAGGTTAGATTCCAATATAGCACAGCAGGTGAGTTCACACAGGTGATGAATGACAAATTAGGGAGGCATCCTGAATTGCTAGCATGATGAGCATCTAGAGTTAGGGTTTGGTAGAATACGTTGATGGATCACATAACGGTTGACCGTCTAAAATAACTGGTTTCTGATTTCCGGTGGCAACCTAATTTGTTTTCCTAAGATTTTGTAAACAAGGCTCTTTGACGGTTGAACATTATGAAAAATATCCAGGTATTTGTTGTTGAAATTCGGAAGAGGATTTTGGTTCTTGATTAGTTGTAGGTCCTTTGTAAGGTCCACTTTGTCGCTTAACTCTTTAGGCCTTGCATTGATTCAAGCCCTTGTTTATAGTTGTCTTTCCAGTAATATTTTGGTTATTTCTTCATTATATTATGAGATGTAGCAGTTTTAGAAAACTAGCTAAGCATTCCTCAGGATTGAAGCCTGAAGGCTTAATTTTATTATAACCCTTTAGGGGCTAGTTGAGTGGTCCAGCCAATAGTTTGCTCCCATACAATCTGGGTCTGGTTTCTTAGGGTCGTCTACCTTGAGAACAAGATCGAGCTTCATGCTTCTCAAAGATAGATATGCGGTGGCCTCCAATCTTGAACTTCAGCCCACTAGGTAGGTCTGTGGCATTTCTTTTTAAAATTGCAGGATGGCTGTGATTTTGTAATGAAGCTAGAAGCTATATGGTCAAGTAAGATGGTTAAGAACAATCAGGTCTGAGTGTTATGATTTCTGTATTGAGTTTTGGTTTATGAATGTCGTTGCAAACAAGTTTACTTACTATTTTCGAAGGGCTACGTGAGGTGAAAAGAAATGAAGATTGTTGGTATCTTCTGTGTATAGCTTTATTCAGATTATTTGAGAGCTATGCCTTGGTTTAATATAGCGGCAAGGTAGAAAAGATGGACAGACAATGTTGCGTTTCAAATTGACAACAAAGTTCAGAACTTGGCTTTCTAAATAGGACATGAAAGTAGTGAAAAATAGAATCATCCTCTTATCTAGGTATTTTTTATGCACAAATAGCTGGTGATTTTTGTTGTCCCCACTTGTTGTTCCTTGAGAATCCTAGTGTTCGGATGTGAGATGCCAATTGTCTCATATGAAAAGATTATAAGATATATAGTGGTTTTTAAGCCTTTGGGTCCCCTCCTCTTGCAAGCCGGTTTTGTAAGGGTGAGTTCTACCTAATGGGTTCCTAATAACGGATTTATATGCTAATGTAGTTATTCTGATTTGAGTCAGTATATCATGGGTAAATTTAAATGCTTAAATGCAGAAAAGTAGGAGAGTAGGAGGAAAAAAAAAAAAAGGAAAATTGGAACTTCGTAGAGTCTTGGTCTTGTCATTCAGTATTTCGTCTGTTGCTAAGATCTGTAAATGGGGACGAGTCAAATTCGGAAAATTCTCATTTACTTGCTGTTATGGAAACTCTAAAAAGATCAAAACGAAAGAAGTGGATTTTCTTTGGCGTATGCTTCGCCTTTGATTAAGCTACTTCTTTCTTAGGTTTATACGTTTATAGAAAACTAGGTGGCAAATTGATATTCCACGCAAACACCACACTGCTCAATAGTAACTCTTTACATGAATGATGAGAACTTATTTAGTACGTTACAAACGTTATCCTATTAATACTGCAGTTCTGGATAATCGGTTTTTATCTATTTTTCTTTCTTTCTTTCTTTCTTTCTTTTAATATATGTGATTTGACGATTCAAAATTATGCAGTAAGAATAAGATATTGTTTTGTATCTTACGGAGCAGAAGTACCAACCCCAAACACAGTCACTTTAAAATCGGATCGGCTAATCTTCAGTTCTTCACAAATTTTGGGGCTGTGTAGTGGGAACTCAAAATCTGTTAATTGATTTACCCGTTGTCGTCAAATTCATTGCAGCTGCAACAATATTTCCAACTTGGTCCCTCGGATTTTTTTCTAGACTTTTTTGAAAGACATTTTATGCGTTTAAGCCAAAGAGAATGCACTAATAAAAATGACTAATATGAGCAAATGGAATGAGAAATTGAAAACGAGACAAACCCTCACCTTTTACCGACCAACACACACAAGGCAATTACACTGAAACACAAAAACCTCTTGAACAGCCTCGACAACGAAAAGATTGATAGTAGAAAATCCATGATCCCAGTTAAAGAATAGAACACAACTTCAGAAAGGAATCGAGAACTTTCTTGCCAACAAAACCAATAAAATTCTTTTCTAAATCTGTGACGGTGTTGAAGACGACATCAAAGAATTAAACGAAAGCAAATAAGTAATGCTAATCAACTAAAAGAGCGACAAAGTGTATAAGCGACATCAAAATCGGAACCAGAAGAAGGGTAGAAACGACGGCAAAAACTCCATTAACGACATGCCACACTGTGGTCAAAACGACAAGGTCTGAGAAAACGACAGCAAAGAAAATAATAACGTGGAATTCGTCACGACAAAGAACTAACCTATTAAAAGCGTTAAGCTGAAGTTTCCAAGTATGACAATACGTTTGTCCGAAATTATTAAAGTTTTCGCTTTAACGTTGTAATCTTATAATCAATGACGGAGTCAGTATTTTTTGATAGGGGGGGCCAAAAAAAAAATTTCGATCAAGCCACTAGGTCCGTGAATACTTATGAATTTAATAAAACTATTTAATTTCTTAAAATTCAAATTTTTTGCCTAATATAATATAAGTGGTTATATTTACACTTATAATATTGATAAATATCCCACCTAATAAATTTTTTTAATATAAACATAGTAAATCTATCATTTCACAAATACTTTTTTTATAATACCACATTGAACTCTCTCATACACCCACTTTTATTTTTATTTTTATTTTTTTAATTAAAAATAAATCAACCGATCTAAATAAGAGAAAAAGATATATTTTCATTCTCAAAAAGAAAACATAAAAAATCTCTTAAAAAGAGAGAGAGAGGAAATAGTAAAGAAGAAAAACTCAAGTAATGTCTAAATTAAAAATCAAGTAATGTCATACTACATTTAAAGAAATATATAAATATAGAATCATATAAACTAATATAGCAAGAAAAAATAAATAAAAGAATAATCATAAAAAAGTCATAGAGAATCATTTTCAAATTATACAAGAAAAGAAAAAAAAAACATAATACTAATGAATTAAAAAATTAAAAATACATATTGCAAAAGTTGTTGGCCCTTCAAGAGATATTTTTCTTTTATTTTATTTCACTCGAATCCTCTATTGAAATATTTCATATAGTTATAAAACTTTCTTAAGAAAGAAATTAATGAAGAACAATTTAGAGTTTATAAAATGAACAATGTTTTAAAGTTTAGAATAATTTCTTAGAATTTTTTTAAATATTATTTTTATTTATGGTTAATGTGATGTTTTTTTTTTTAATTATGTTATAAAATAATATTTTCATTTATAGGTATATGGGGGTATGAGCATTTTTAATGGTTTTAAGGTAATTTTCTTGTAGGGAAAAAATATATTAAAAATTTTTATTGGCTTTGTGGGGGATATTTATAAATATTATGGGTGCAAATAGATTCTTCTTAAATATAGAGAACTATTAATTTAAAGGGGATCAAGACTAATTTATACACATACTTACTATATTAAAATTAATAAAAAAAAAACCCACTATATTAAAATTTAAAAACAGAAAAAAAAAAAAAAAAAAAAAAAAAAAAAAAAAAAGCTAGGGGGGACCATGGCCCCCCGCCCCCCTCCCCCCAAATGCTTTTAGTCTAAACAATATATATATATATATATATATATATATACATATATATTTTTTAATCTCGTGATTATGAAGATAATGACGATGAAACAATTGAGGATGAAGTGAAACAGAAAATATATATATATATATATATTGAATAACATAAATAAAAAATAAAGTAAAAACTAAGCGCTTTTATATATTTTGAATAACATTTGAAATTATTAAAAAAAAAATTAGGGGAGCTAATTAAGGGGGGAAAAAAAGGACAAATAAGAAGTTCGTAAATAAATTCTAATGAAGCTACATATGTCGGGGTTTCTCGATTTTAGACTAGCTTTGTCCCTGATAAGTTTGACCGTAAATCTTTGTTTAGAGTTATTCTCTTTTAATTTTGTCTAGTTAGAAGATTCCAAATAATGAGGTTTATTTATTTGGAGTCTTGCAAAGGGTGAGTCCTATATACTTCGAATGCTTCTTTGAGCTTCTCTATTGCGTTTTTCATTTTAATTTTTTATAAAATAAATTTTTGGTTTTCAATGTTACGACTGTTCCCACTTCCCACCCCGTAATTTGACCAGAATTCAATCCATTCCTTCACTTGAAAAGTCTCTTATGTCCTTTTGCGTCGATTTTCCATAGTATTAGCATTGTTAGGCAGTATTTGCCTCCGGTATAAGCGCACTGACTTTAGGGGGGAAAAAACAAAAAACAAAAAAATAAAAATAAAAATAAAAAAGAAGAAGAAGAAGAAGAAAGAAGAAGAAGTTGACTAACTTCATCCCCCAATGTCTCGGTCCAGGAATTCTTCTTGCCGTTCAACACGGTCTTCCTTTTAATTTAACGTCCTTTTATTATTTATTGCCGTTCGGATATAAATTTCTGCAATTACTAATCTTATTTTAAAAAAAAATGATTCAATAAAACGACCTTTTTGAATTCAATGTAGGACCAAAAATGCATGATATTATGTGCTTGAGTTTAGGGACCAAGTCTGAAACAAATTAGGTACTTTGATAGAAGAATTCTAGAAAGAATGGGAATTTTTTTTTTTGTCTCATTAATTAAATATAAAAAAGTACTTATTTTCCGATTTGCGTGTAACTTCTGCCTAATCTCCTAAGCTGGTTAATTTATTCCAAAATTATTCCCCTTCTTAGTAACCAAATTAACCATTCATCCGCAACAAGAGATGCCATTTTCTTTTTCTTTTTCTTTTTAAATCACGAATACGGTCTTTTTGGGCTAGCTGTAAATTAGGGGAAAGGTTCTATGGAAATATTATACACTCACACACGGAGATATAGGTGTGTATATATATACACACACAAATATATTAAGGGGGAAATTGTATTCAAAGTTCAAACACATGTAAACATCAATAGCAATGCAAATGGCCATGTATTATATGAGACAAAATCCTCAATTTTCATTAGCAAAATCCGTTGAAACTCAGAAAGAAAAATATACACCAAAAGTCGATAATGAAAAAATATTTTAGCACGCCAATAAAAGCACACCTAAGTTTTTTTTTTTTTTTTTAATTAATCATCTACAATCATTGAAATCTTTCGAGCAATTGAGAACCACTATCTTGTAGCATTGAGGTCACCATCAACTCTGTATAGATACAAATTCAGAGAAACCAAAATACTACAAAAACATAGATCTGGCGAATAACAAACAAACTTAAAAGGTGTAGAAGTCAAATATGTTATTAGATAACCCAAAAAAAAAAAAAACATAATTACAGTTCCATAAAAGTTCGTATGCTACTTGATAGGAACAAAACTTGCGCATAATAACCCTCTTATTATCCATGATATAGTTATTAGCCCCCTAAGAAAAAGTTCTAGCCTCGTCACTCGATGAGCACACCTAAATTGTTGATCTCCCAACCAAGTTGCGACCTTGCCTCTAACTTTGCATGGAGAAGGATATCAAAACCCCCAAGTAGCTGAGCTCCCATTGTGCCCCCTTCCTCACCAAACGCTAGCTTCTCTAGTCACAGTCTCGATCTGGCCTTTAAGATCCTTGCCGAGGAACCCCCATTCGTATCTGTTGGGTCAAGAG
The DNA here is from genome assembly GCA_008635985.1 of Ficus erecta. Taxonomy (NCBI): domain Eukaryota; kingdom Viridiplantae; phylum Streptophyta; class Magnoliopsida; order Rosales; family Moraceae; genus Ficus; species Ficus erecta. The sequence goes on from BKCH01000009.1 coordinate 2,125,337, forward strand.
ACCATGAGGCAGCTACAAGCCGTCATTCGACTCCAACCCTGACGGGAAAAGTCCACTTAACCCTAGCATCCACACAGTAATAGAAAAGTGGAACACTCACCATATATATTAATATTTAAATATGTATAATGTATATTAGATGCATATCTTTATCTGACTTGAAATTTTCATGACAGTTAAAGAAGTAACAATACCAAGCATAATTAAGCTGAAAAAGGAAAACATAAAATAATGAAAGTTACGTGATAACGAAAAGAAAAAAAAAAAGAATAAAATTTATTTACCTTTCTCATGTCCGGCTCGAAACAATATAAAGGTACTTGATATATTGAATATTACTGCATAGATATATAAGATATCGTTTCTATATATAATATTAATTTCAAAGGGATATATATAACTCAGACAAGCTTGTTGTAGCCATGATCTTTTATTTATTCATTTTAAATGGGAGGCATATTTTTAAAAAACCCAATGGAGGCTGTCGAAGCTCCAAATAATAATAAATAATTTTTAAGGGCCCGTTTGGTGCACAAGTTTAGTTTGAGTTGAGTTGAGATTTTTAAGTTTGTATAGTAAATTTTGTTGATTTTTTCAAAAAAGACAAAAAACTTTTGGAAAAAAGATAAAAAATATGATAAAAAAAATATAATTTAGTTTAAACCAAACTGGCAAACCAAACGAACCCTAAAGGTCGAATCTCAAAACACAAAAATGCATTGGATAACAACCCCCTCCCCCCCCCCCCCCCCCCCCCCCCCCCTTTTGTTTTTTTTTCGGGGTAGATGGATAAACATTTATTTATTGGCCCACAGAGCGCGTTCCCTTAGGTAGTGACTGACAAAAGAGACTCCCACTTGCATTTGGGTCCACACACCAACACAAGAAGATAAAGACTCACAACTTCCGTTCTCCCATTTTATTTATTATTATTAATTTTTTTTTTCAGATTTTTTTTCTCCATTCTGATATTTTTCTTCATCTTCGATAATTGGAACTGAACAATATTAAAATATATCAATGATAATAAGTATCATTTATTAATAAAGGATATGTCTTATAATGTTAGATTTATTAATGAGACCCATATTTTTATTAATATGATGTTTAATATCGTTATTATTCTCAAGCATTTTTCTATTTTCATTTATAGCGCAATATCCTTGTACTGCGTAGCTAGTAGCTACCTACCAAGTTATTTCAACAGAGAAAGAAAATAATTTTATTTTAGAAAAGAAAGAGAAAATTTTAAGGTACGATCACTTCTATAAAGTTAATAATAGACAAGTATCAAAATAATTTAGGGTGTATTTGATTCACATAAAAAGTTAAGGTTGGAGTTAGTTGATTTTTTAAAAACTAATTTTAATTTTTGTTAATTTTTTAAAAAAGATAAACACTGAAATGAAAATTTTGAATTTGAAATGTCGAACCAAATTGAGGCTTATTCACCTTTAATTTATTTAAGTGAGAGGAGAAAGAAAATATAAATAAATATATATATATATGTAGACACATTGAATCTAAGTTAGGAATCGTAATGTGAGTGTAACGTTATTGTTAAATTAAATTTGCAACTATACCATTAAAAGTAAATTTATCTCATATTTTAAATTAAAATTGATTTATTTTCGATGAACTTCATTATACAAATTAGCAGTATTTGGAGTATGAATGTGGGGAGGGAGGGAAGTGAGGCCAGGAGGCGGGGTATTTATTTGAAAAGTGCCATTTGATCCTTTAAATTTAAAAATTCTAAAATCCAAACAATCCATTAATTTATAGACAAACATTTTTTGCATGGTATAAAAAATATTTGGCCGTCCATGATTCCCTTAAAAGGCAATGCTCGATTATATATATGATCAACATTTTATGTAGTTTTTTTTTTTGATAAAATAAACGGGTTATAAGAGTTGTTGCGTGAAATATCGCATGTGTACGAGTCACACAAGTAATAGAATAATTAAATAAGGTTGTCAATCTCATGAGGATTGCGTTTAATTTCAAGTTAATTATCAAAATTGATTAACGCTAGGATTATTTGAATGGCCGATTGAAAAAATAAAAAATAAAATAAATTAAATTAACTAAATTGACAAAGCAAAACCAAAGAAATGAAAATGATACAAGTAATAGGGATTCAATCTCACCTAACCTATCCACAAAACCACCAAATCTTAACCTAATTTGGTTGCCTAATTAAATAATAGCCAGAGTACCTCTAACCTATCTATAAACCCCTCCCGGTAGTCAAGTAGACATATAAAATATTAAGGGCTTGTTTGGTGAGTTATCTCATCTCAAATTAAAATATACTTTTTTATCTTAATTTTTGTTTTTTTCTGAAAAAGTTTTTGTCTTTTCTGAAAAGTCAATAAAAATTTTCAACTCAAAATTAAAATTTTCAACTTAAACTCATTCACCAAACGGACCATAAAATAATAAACTATATCCCTATGAGTACCAATTAATGTGAATTTGTTAAGTTCTAGGTTTTCTCCAATGGCTACACAATTCTAATATGTATATTCCTATCTCACTAGCAAACATGTCACTCTACTATTGGCTTAACCACAAATCCATTTCCCAATTTCATTATGGTTTCCTAAACAATTAAATGGTGATCAAACATTTAGAAGTTAAAATCAAAATACCATATAGCAATCACATAACATAATTAGGCAAGCACAAATTAAATTGAAAGTTGAATGAACAAAGCTTCAAAGTTAAGTTAAATTGAATCCTAGAACCATCAAGCTACACAACACCCATAAATGAAAATAAACACAAAATTAAGCAAATTAAAAATTCAAGTATTCAAAAATTACAAAAATAAAAAAGATAAGGAAAAAAAAAATGAAACCCCATTATTGTTTTTACAAATCTTCAAGAATTTATCACAATTTCCATATCCTCCTAATGCTCTTCAAATATCATCTCCCTTGAAATTTGCTCAAAATAAAAACCTAAAACTAAAAACCCTAAACCTAAAAATCCTACACTTCTATCTTTTTTTCCTTTTTCTATTTTTCTTTTTTCTTTTTTTTTTCTTTTTCTTCTTCTTTTTCTCTCTGGTTCGGCCTCGGCCTCTCCCCTAGACCTCTTCTCTTCCTTTTCTTTTTATTTTTTATTTTATTTTATTTTCTTTTCTTTTCTTTTCCATTCCTTTATTTGCTGCAGCAGCAGGTGCGGGTGGGGCGTGGGTGATTCTGGTAAGACCGGGACACGTGGTGAGGCTTGGTTCGGTGCCTGGAAAGCTGGAGCAGCAGAGGTCTACTGGGACGCGTGGAGTGCGCTGATGGGCATGTGACGGGATGCACGCGAGCTTCCGTAGGACACGCAACACATGAACGAACACGCCTGGGCTGGGTTGAAACACGCCTGGCGCTGACGGGCCGCTATCAGGGGTGAAGCGCTCGCGCGCGCTAGTGTGATCTGGTGAAGATCAACGGTTGAAAATTGCGCGTGTGGACCCTTGCATCCTAGTGCGTGTGGGATTGAGTGGCTCTGGTTGAAATTTGAATCTTCAATCCGTTTTAATGACCTTTGCTTTTGCCTCCAATGAGAGTCCATAAATCCCATTTTTACCTTTGATCACCTAATTAACAAATAGAATGAGAAAATTATAATGCGCTTGATAAAACAGTTTGAGTTAAAATTTTTAAATTTGAGTTAGTTGACTTTTTAAAAATTAGTTATATTTTTTATTGACTTTTTTAAAAAAGATAAAAATTGAGATAAAAAATTTAAGTTTAAAATAGTTTGGCAAACGCCCCCTTAATAATTAAGAGGAATAAATAAATAACAATATATTAAAATTAATATTAACTTAAGTAACATTACATAAAACAGTATAAAAAAATTACTCTGAATTATAATTAAATTAAATTAAATAAAATTAACTTAAAATAAAAAAAACTTGGTTTTTTACTCATGTGAGAGCTCTTTGGTACCCTTAAAAGAAACTGTCTTTTACCATGGTGGAGTCTTAAACTAAAATTAGTCTATTAGGTTTGCAAAATGTTAGATTTTAATATGATTAACATTCAAAAATGGAAAAAAAATACTCTTATTAAATTTATGTTAAGGATAATTAATAATGAAAAAGTACTACCTCTCCCTTCCCCCACTAAAACTCATGCAAAGATTTGCTGAAGTACAGGTTCATTAATTTTCCACTGTACTTAAGATTTTATTTTATTTTATATTTTTTGGGTGAATACCACTATACTTTAAATTTCATTTCAAAACATCGATCTTTAAGGGTTTATGGCATTTATTAATTTGTTCTCTCTCTCTCCTTGTTTTTTTCATTTTTATTTTTTAAGAATGGCTTTACGGTAATTGTATTATTTACAAAAGAAAACCAAATCATGAACATGAATATATAGGTTTCGTTTGACGTTGAAGTTAAACTTCAATTAAATTATATTTTTTATATCAGTTTTTTTATTTAAAAAATCATAAAAATTATAATTAATTTTTAAAAACTTAATCAATTTCAATTAAAAATTTTTATCTTCAAGTAGCGAATCAAATACAAACATAATCTACATAGACATGATTCTATTTCACCCTCGTAAAAATCAATTTATCATTTTACATTAGCAAAATATATAAATTTTTGGTCCCTGAATTTGATCAATCTTGTCTTCATTTGTACGAACCCATCCTCGTATTATGTATCCCCCAAAAAAATAGAAAAAGTATGGCTTGAAAGAAAATCGAGGCAGAAAGACTGAATGCACGTGGCTCTCAGGAAGGATTGGAAATTTTAAATAGAAAACTAAGAAGAAAAAACCAAATAATAAGTTAAAAATAGGACAAGTTAAAATGGAAAACAATATTATACAATGAATACAAGTGTGAAACAACATGTATTTCGTCAGAAAAGATAACAACAAAAGAGAGGGGAAGACAGAGAGAGAAGAGATAGAGGGGGGCTTGGGGTGGGGTGCCGGGGGAGGGGGGACCTGGGGTGGGGGTGTCGCCGGGAGGGCTGGGGCAGGGGGGGCGGCAGGGGAGGGCTGGGCGGGGGGAGGGGTGCCGGGGGCCGGGGAGTGGGGGGTCGAGGCTGGGGCCGGGGGTGGGTCGCCGGCTTCAGGGTGGTCGCTGGAGTCGGGGAAGGTCGCCGACAACGGAGAAGACTAGAGGGTGAGAAGGATAATATGAGGTATGCCTACAAATCATCATACACACTCTCAAATTTACACTATCCAATTTAATCTATATGACTTAAAAAAGGACTTTACTAGAAGAACTGAAAGGTCTTTACTAGAAGTACTGAAAGGTCTTTACTACAGTGCTCCCCAACTTATATATGTATTGAGTTTCCACGAATCAAGTCTTATATGGCGTGCCAACAATTGTTGCAATTATTGCGACAATAAAGACACTTTTTTTTTAAGCTACCTTGTAAAAGAAAGTGTTGTTAATTGCAATTATCTCTGATTCTTCAGCTTGCTTGTTTTGACCCACTTTCCTATTAAAGAAAATTCATTTTCTAAAACACATGGCAATGGTGGGGCGCAATTTTAATCAATCAAGACCTTTTTTTAACTATAATTTATTGATACATCAAATAGGATTAATTTAAACACTCTCTGAATGAACAAAAGTGCTTTTATTAGAAGTTTGGATTAAATAAAGAACACTATAATTTGAAGTGTTATGAGTGAGTTCAGACACTTTTGTCGTAAGATAGTATGACACCTGACATTTTTAATGTATATATTATTTCTACCATACCAAAAATATTTGTTACATCCGACCCGTTGATCAAAATAGAACTTGACGTGCATTTTTGGGACTAAAGAAAGTTATAGGAACCTCCAATTTTACACTCTCTATGAAAAAAAGTTTTTTTTTTTTTTTTTTCAATCGGTTGTTTAATTTTTTTACGATTTAATTTTTAAATGTTCACGTAAAAAATTTACAACACATGGTACAAAATTTATTTAACTTTCTATATTTAAGAAATCGAATATGAATTACTTCCTATCTTGTACTATTTAATCTTTTAAGTGTCTAGTAAAAAAAATGACGCATAATTGCTTGGGCACTTTTTTTATATGTTAAATGAAGAACATGGCGAGTTCCCTCAATTAGTTGTAACCACGCGTGTCTACCAAAAAAAAAAAAAAAAAAAAGCTATTACCACCTTAATTATCGTAATTATATTTGTTATTATAATTAATTATCATTCTTTAGTTGTGAAAAAGAAAAAGAGACAAAAAAAAAAAAAAAAAAAAACCGGAAAATTAATTAAAAAAATATTGGAAGTTGAAAAGTCAAATGTTCTATTGAGTAACATGCGTATAAATAAGAGCTTCGGATCCGGTTCATCGCACTCACACTCAAGCCCACACACCAAAAATATTTCACCGGAGAGGAATTGCTCTTCCGATCTCTTTCCATTCTCTTCAGTTCTCTCTCTCTCTCTCTCTAACTCTTTCTCTCTCTTAAACTCTTGATCGCCGACATGGTTTTGTCGAAGACAGCTTCGGAGTCCGATGTCTCCATACACTCTACGTTTGCATCTCGCTACGTCCGAACCTCCCTCCCCAGGTGAAAATGAAATCCATCACTCTTCAATTTCATTCCTATGTATACACACACGCATGCATATATACATAGCGTTTTAATAATCACTGATTAAGATATAAATTTATTAATGTTTTATGTTTCACCGTTTCTGATAGTCTGTTTGGATCACCGACTGTTTTTTTGACAATTTTTATAAAGTTTTATCAGTATTTTCTCTCAAAAAAAATATATAAATTTACTGTTCCATTTGCTTTTCAAAACTATGATCCAGATGGAGACTTATGCTCTGTTTGACATTTTAACTCAATTCTAATTAAATTGTACTTTTTCATATTAATTTTTGAAAAATTAAACAACTCCAATTTAAAAATTTCATCTCCAATTGACGAACCAAACGAAGCATAAGTAATAATTAAGATTTTTATTTTATTTTTGGGGAAATTGATGATGAATTAATTAAATTAAATGGAAAAAAAAGGTTTAAGATGCCGGAGAATTCGATCCCAAAGGAGGCGGCGTACCAGATCATAAACGATGAACTGATGCTGGATGGGAATCCAAGGCTGAACTTGGCGTCGTTTGTGACGACGTGGATGGAGCCGGAGTGTGATAAGCTCATCATGGACGCCATCAACAAGAATTACGTTGACATGGACGAGTATCCTGTAACCACTGAACTACAGGTGATCTTAACACTACTCTTTAATTTCACCCTTTTTTTTAAATTTGATTTTCTTATTATAATACAGGATTAATACAGGATTAATGGTCGCCCCTATAGTATTAATTTATTAAAATCGTTATAAAAAATAAAGTACTAATAAATGTTTGTCGGAAAACAAAAGAAATGTAAGGTAGTATTTTGTTATTTTTTAATTAGTGGTAATGTGTTTTTTGGTTATTTTTTAATTAGCGGTGATCTAGCGAGTGCTTCCATTGGTTGAAGGAATCAATCTCTATTAATAGTTGTTCCGTTAGATTAGAATAATAACAATAATTAGGAATATTCTAACAGACTTTTTATTTTTATTTTTATAGTTAAGATGTACATCATTCGGAAAAAAAAAAAAAAAAAAAAAAAGATCTTTCCTTTCATGCCCCCTTGACGCGTTCTGGATTTTGTTTTTGTTTTTATTATTTTGTTTTATTTTTGAATGGTTATTGATCGGTGGGGCTAGCGAATGATTTTTACGCGTTCGATATATAATATTAATTTATAGAATCTTAAATTAATATTTTATAATTTGTAGAGACGGTAATAATTTTTCTTAGAAATAATTACACAAAATATTTATTTTTAGAGTTATTTTTGAAATATATCAAAATTTTAATAATATTATGTATTATTTATTTTTAAAGAAATAAATGTCTGTATACTTATTTTGTCATTTTATTATAATTGACATCATTTTATTTTTATACTGATTCTTTTATTTTTATTTTTTTGTTTTTTGATTTTAATGATGTGTATTTTTTTGTTGATAAATGTAAATTACCTTTAATAAACCAAAATTTATTATGAACATCAAAGTAATTATAATAAATATAAAATATTTACTATAAAGATGATGGTTCATATTGAATAATAAATACAACATAAAATATTAACAATAAAGATAGATGGATATTCATACTTTTCATATAAAAAAACCAATGAACTCTTTATGAAAAAACATATATGTTTATGTAATCCATTATAAATCAAAGGGTTGTCATTTATATCTTAATTAAACAAATTGAAGAATAACACAATAAATGCAATCAAATTGTTCATTAAAAAAATATTGTTATTTGTATAAATTAGTAAAAATGAAATTGAACATATCTTTATGATAAAGACAGATTTATTATATGAAATATTTTTTTTTGAGATTTTTTTTCCTTTATTTAGCCTTTTCTCATCAATGTGAAATCTGATTTTGAGAAAATGTTCTCTTTTTTAGTTCATTATGAATATTTACACATTCTTTACGATAAATAAATAAATAATTCAAAATTTTCTTTTTTTGTCAATTCTTTTTATAATTTCATTAAATCAATTTTAATATTATTTGGTAAACATCTTAGATTCCTTTTTTTTTTCTTTATTTATTAATTCTCCATTCTTTATGAATGATAAAATTATCTTTATAATTACTCTTTCAAACGTTTATGTAAATAAAAAGAAAAAGTGATATATTTCAAATCAATACCGTCAATTTGGACATCTATATAAATAACCCTTTTTTCTTATCCTTCTCTATCGCTGAAACTATATTATAAATACCACGACTTCCACAGATCTTGCAGCCAGTGAAAAATAAGAAGACAAAAGGGCCATCTTAGAATTAATTTCCCTCGTTGGAAGGGAACTAAATGGTAATTAATGCATTAATTTGGTCCCCCAAAAAAACTTTTGGTCTTATTTGTTTTTAAGAAATTTTTTCGAATTAGAAATTAGCTGGATCTGAGTGTTAATTAATGTTTTCTATATAATGATAAAAGTATAATCATAAAAATTCTAAATCTTGTTCTAGATCTACCTGCCCCACTTGTAACTATTATCTTTGAATATTAAATCAGGATGAGAATTACTCGCTTTATAAATTCTCAAGTTTCTTTTATTCTTCCGACTAAAGCAACTTTACTTGTCATTTACTTTCACCTTTTTAGACTTTGGCCAGATATATAGACAGGACATTTGACAAATACATATGGATGAAAATGGCAATGTCATCACTATTTAGTCGATCATTGTACAATAAAATAATGTTATCGACATTTTTGAGTATTAATTTATATGATAAATTATTAAATGTGTAAAAGATTATAATATCAAGTAAGATTAAAATATTATATTTATTAATAAAAATAATAATTTATTATTATATAAATTGATACTCAACAAAATTTAAGGGGTGTTTGGTGTGTAAGTTTGAGTTAAGATTTGTAAGTTTAAATAGTAAATTTTTTTGAATTTTTTAAATTTTCAGAAAAGACAAACAACTTTTTGGGAAAAAAAGACAAAAAACATGATGAAAAAAGTACAGTTTAGTTTAAACTAAACTTTTTTACCAAACAAGACCTTAATATTAGAGTTCGTGTTTTAATACTATTCTCGTCGAATTTATGACTATAGCTAGTTGATCAAGTGGGAAGACAAATACCGACTTATATAATTGTAGCTAGGCTATTAATAATAGTAGATGAAATATATTTTTCATCCAATAAATATCCCCATCTATATATTGAAAGACTTAGCTAGTAGAGACAGTTTTTAAAGACTTAGCTAGCCCCAATATATTTATTGCACACACACACACATATATATGTATACACACACATATATATGTATGTATACATACATCTATGTGTGTTTGTATCACTTGGAAATTATGAAGTCAAAGGAAGTGGCTGCACGCAGCAAATGCTTCAAGTGGTTGATGGTGCGCTGGCCAATTAAACCTCAGTAGTCAACTTACCTAATAACCTAAAATAATTAAAGTCACTTTCTTTTCTAAGTTGGCTAACCCATAAAAATATCTTTTTGTTAGTATTCCACACAAAAAGTAAACACATCTTTTATTAGTATGACACCACGCAAAATGTTAATGAATGCATGTTTGATATATCTTAACCAAATAACACGACTAATTGTTTTTGTTAAGACTAATTCATAATATAAACGTAACACAAAATATTAAAAAAATTCAACAAGTGACATTAGTTCATACATAAGATATGGTGTATAAACATAGTATAGAAACACCATAAGTAATCTTCCTCGATTTTTTTTCATTGAATTGTAAATTTACCGTTAAATTATATCTACAACAACGTGTTTTTCAAAATTTACCATCCTTATAAGATAAAAAGTTATTACACTCTAGACTAATAAGTCCATCAAATAATTTTATTTTGTTATTTTGTTTTGTTTTGTTTTGTTTTTTTGTTTTGTTTTGTTTTTTGTTTTTTTGTTTTATTTAATTCTAGGGATGGACTTGGTTTTCCATGGCCGACACCCATGAAAGGTGTGTAAATTATTTGCCAAAAACAACGGAAAAAGTAAAGGATATAAAGGAAAGACTTGGTTGTCATTGTCTTTGTATTGTTGCTTTATAGTTCCCACCGTTAATGCCGTGATTGTTTCCTTTTCTTCCATTAAAGGCTATATCTAAATATTCAATAAATATCATTATATAAAACATTACTAAAAAAAGAAGAAGATTATTGATCGAAATATGACCTGGGCAATGGGGCTTGTCTTTTCTGTCGATAAAATAAAAATAATAATACTCCATACTATTCTTAATATTAATATTCTCCTGATATTATTAATATTGTATTATCAAATAAAACACGAGTGATGGGTGGGGAGTGGGGATGGGCCATATTGATATACGCAGGCTTGGAGCACGTTATGTAACCATCTTTGAATTTTTTTTTTAATGAGAGAATAATATTTTTAATTGTTTTTAAATAATTATTGAAATATATAAAAGCTGTTTTCTTTATTTATATTTAGATTCTCCAAAATAAAAAAAATAAAAAAACAAAGAGAATAAATTAAAAAGTCGGAAGTTTTTTTATGTCGGTTCAACACTATAATTGCGGGGGCCAGTGAAGTGTACTACGTTTATGGAATCGTTCATAGATTGGTTCTGATCTAGGGGTCATTTATTTATTTATATATTTATTTATTTAATTTAATGGAAATTGCTTATAATACGACAATTCAAGGCCCACCTCGCACCGAAGATGGAAACACTCGCCACTAGACATGTGACGAAATTAATGTATAAAGTTATAATTGCTAGTTTCCTTTCATTTGGGATATTTATGAGGGCCCACCACACAAGGAACACAACACAGATGAAATCCATATTTTATCACTATATCAGTGATAGTGTTTAATTTCGATGATGTCTCAAATATTTTTCCAAAATATAACACGCACCGATATGATGATCATATTACATATATTGTACGAAGCTTTCGTTTAGGAATTATTATTCAAATTTCAAGCATGCATAAGTAAACAAATGGAGAAGTTTAATTTTGTAACAATAGATAGCAAGACAAATCAAGAGGAATCAAATAGAGAAGTTGAGATTAATAGAACTATTTAAAATTTAAAAAAAAACTTAAATAGACTTAAAATACAAGTAAAGTAATGAATATATGAATTATTCTTAATTATTGCATGCATTATTATGCATATATTGATAGCTTGGCCACATTTCTTGTTGTCGATTTTGGTCACGCGCAACCCCACACACAAAAGCCCTATAATTAATTACTGGATGACACTAACAAAGATAAAGAAATCTCGTACATGAACATGGCGAGAAAGTAGAGAAACTGAAACGAAAAAGGAAAGATAAAGGACCTTTGATTAAAGCAAAAGGTCATAACTAATTAAATATAAAGTTGTTATGAATATTGCGGTGGTTGTAATGTAATGATAATGACTCCAAGTAATGTAATTTTAACTTGTATATCTTAAAAACAATTTAGTTACTCTGTTCAATAAATTATAATTTCTGACTTGATCACTGATGATGACAGAATCGCTGCGTGAACATGATAGCACATCTGTTCAACGCGCCACTCGGGGAGGCGGAGACTGCAGTGGGCGTTGGTACGGTGGGGTCATCGGAGGCCATAATGTTGGCAGGCTTGGCTTTCAAGAGGAAGTGGCAGAACAAGCGCAAGGCTGAAGGCAAGCCGTATGACAAGCCAAACATAGTCACTGGGGCCAATGTCCAGGTACATGTGATCATAGATATATATGTATATATGTGTGTATCTATCTATATATATATTGGTAAATTACAAGTGATCATATTCATCACCACATGTTTGATCTTAAAATATCATATGGGCCCCCACATCCAACATGCCTTCATTTTCATGCCCCACTTGGCCCCGTATTCATTTGTAATTGTTTCATGTGCTTTAATTTTATTTTTATTTTTTATTTTTTGTATTAAAACTTAAACTTGCTTTAACATTTTATTTACATTTGTAATAATTTTGTAAAAATTATGATGGGAAACAGGTATGTTGGGAGAAATTTGCAAGGTACTTTGAGGTGGAGTTGAAGGAGGTGAAGCTGAGGGAGGAATATTATGTGATGGACCCAGTGAAAGCAGTGGAAATGGTTGATGAGAACACCATTTGTGTTGCTGCTATCTTGGGCTCCACTCTCAATGGAGAATTTGAAGATGTTAAGCTCCTCAATGATCTTCTCATTGAGAAGAACAAACAAACTGGGTATGTACCATATAAATATAGCTATATATGTATTTGAACTATTTTTTTATCATATAATTTGCACATTATAGTCCAAAAAGTAAAGCTTATTACTGATCATTTTTACTTCATTTCAATACAAATTCCTAAGCGTGAACTTTAATGGATTTCAGTAAGAATGATTGACAGTGTCAAAAATCATAATGTACCAAACGAAATAGGTTTAATTAAATCCATTAAATTTCTTGTTTGGCAGATGGGATACTCCAATTCATGTGGATGCGGCAAGTGGTGGGTTCATTGCACCATTTCTGTACCCGGAGCTCGAGTGGGATTTTCGGCTGCCGCTGGTGAAGAGCATCAACGTTAGCGGCCACAAGTACGGCCTCGTCTACGCCGGCATCGGGTGGGTCATTTGGAGAAGCAAGGACGACTTGCCTGATGAGCTCATCTTCCACATCAACTACCTCGGAGCCGATCAACCAACTTTCACCCTCAATTTCTCCAAAGGTCCGTACATTACCTTAACTTTGGCATGATATGCACTCTAGATCATGTTTTCTTGTAAAATTGTCATAAGTTTTTATGAAAACGCAGGTATAATCCAATTATCCAATCCTATTGATTTTGGATTAGATCGGATTGGATGATAAAATAAATTGGATTGGATTGGATTGGTTGGATTTGAAAGGATTTTTTTCACAATTGGATTGAATAATGGTTGGTAAAAAAAAAAAAAAAAACTAGTTTCGATCCAATTCCCATCCCCTAGTAATGAGATTCATTTATGAGTCATGATTTTGCCTCTTTCTGAACATCCTTGTGATCAATCTGCTCAGCTCTGTGACATTACTTGCATTAACAATAACTTCTTTTAGGTATTAATTTTTACAACTTTGTGCTAAATGCTTACTCATAAAAAAAAAAAAAAATACAACTTTGTGACATTCCGAAAAAATCATGAACAATAGTACTCAATTTTGATGATAATTATGCAGGTTCTAGCCAAGTTATTGCTCAGTACTATCAGCTAATTCGCTTGGGTCATGAGGTGGGTTCTAATTGAACAAAATTTATATTAAAGGCACAAAATTAATAGTAATCATAGAATTTGGACATCCAAAGAGAAAATATTAACAAATTTTTTTTTTTTTTTTTTTGGCATTGTATACGTGCAGGGATACACGAATGTGATGGAAAATTGTAGGGAAAACATGCGTGTACTCAAAGACGGATTGGAGAAGACAGGCCGGTTCAACATTGTCTCAAAGGACGATGGGGTGCCCTTGGTGGCCTTCTCTCTCAAGGACAACCACAGCCACAATGAGTTTGAGGTCTCCGAGTTTCTGCGTCGCTTCGGTTGGATCGTGCCGGCCTACACCATGCCGGCTAACGCGGAACACATCACCGTGTTGCGTGTCGTGATCCGAGAAGATTTTTCGCGAACCCTAGCCGAGCGCCTCGTGATCGACATCCAAAAAGTCCTGCATGAGCTTGATTCTCTTCCCTCCAAGCTCACCACCAATGTTTCGGTTTCGGTTGATCAAAAGGAGGTTGACAAGAATGGGACAGTGGTGGCCAAGAAGACGGCTTTGGAGACGCAAAGGGAGATCACCACCATTTGGAGGAAGTGGGTCATGGACAGGAAGAAGACCAATGGTGTTTGTTAAGAGTTTGCCTTATTATGATTATTAATGATTATGGCTATTTAATTATAACATTGTCATACGGGCAGTAAATCTTGTTTTGTTTTGAAAACTCTTCACTATACTAAGTTTTTACTAATGTTGTCTGTATTTTCTACGTTGAGAATGATCATTAGTGTATTTTTGTTTGGTGTGATGAGTTAATGAAGTACTATTTCCATGCTTCTGAGCTCGTAATTGTTAGAAGTTGAATTTATCTTATATCGTCAAATGATTATAATGTTACGATGTTATATGCGGATTGAACACCCTTTCTATGGAAATAAGAAAAAAAAATTTTGGTGAATGGTAATCAAACTTTTATTTGCATAGGGTGATTAGCTTTAACTTGTCCCCTTCAAAGATTCGACTTTCTAAATGTAGCCTTGGAATATGTTAAGAAGATATGCAATGCCAAACAACACCGTTGTGTCCAACATCACATAATAATAAAGACATTTTGAGATTTACAAGTAGGATCTATTCTTTATTTAATTATGGGTTACAGCACCAGTGATGTCTCAAGTATTTAAACACCCCATGTCTAGGTTGCTCTTAACACAAGAATAATACAAGATCATGAATCTGTCTCTGTAGCTTATTTTCATCTTTAATGTTGGATATCCAATTTATTATTTAAAAGAAATAAGAAATTATTCAGTGGACTGGATATACCACATTATCGTACTTACATATTACACCCATCCAATTAAAATTTGACATTTGTTAATTTTATCCATATCATTTTTTTTGTTTTAGTTTTCTCTTTCCTAATAAGTATTATCTTTATTATTAAATCAAAATCACCATAATTATCTCATTTAAATCCTTTATACTAATCAATTGACTTCAAATAAATTCATATCTTATTTTTAAAAAATTATTCTTGTACATTTAAATTTTTTTAAGATTGAAACAACCTTGCAAATTAAATATAAAAAAAAAACTTGCGATTACCTTTAAAAAAAAAAAAAAAAAAAAACCTTGTGATGTTTTTTTTCCTCTTAGTTGATTTCATTTATACTGTGTAAGAAACTTTTACCCTCTAGTTCTTTTCGTTTATGTTACATATGAAACCACCTTGAACTTTTAGTTGTTTTCAAACGAAAACTTTATTGCTTGAAATTAGGACATTTCCTCATACAAATAAACTAAAAATCAAGAAATATAAATATAAAAAAAATTCATTCATGAAAACACGAGAAGATTCTAACCAAAATTGCTCAAAAGTTTTTTTTAATATATAATTTTAATATCATGAAAACAACTAATCAAAACCTTCTTTCTTAAATAAAGAAAAATAAACTTCAATAATTTTAAAAGCATGTTTTTTTCAATTTCTTTTTTTATTGATTTCTTTTCAATTTCCATGTTGATAGGTGTTAAAATATATATCTTCTTAATGCAATTCAAATTTAATAATTACGGTAATACTTATTAGGAAAGATAAACATAAAATAAAAAGATGACATAAATAAAATATCAAATATCAAACTTTAATTGAATAAATATATCACATAAATACGATGATATGATAATTCCGGTCTACTAAATAAAAAAGGAGAAGAAAGTCGACTTTCTGTCACCTTTAAAGAAAGCATAACTAGTCCTCTAACAAGAATCTGCTACTTTTCTGAATATTGGTATTGGGCCACTTTTGTTCTCCCAAGTGTTCAACAGTTTGGTCCAAAGCCACCAATTGTTCCTCATCCGAATTTAAAAAAAGAAAAAAAAGAAAAAAGTGACACACAAATTCTATTCGGTGTTGGTACCCAATCAAAACAGACTTCACTTGAGTAATACGCTTACTCATTACATAAAATATAACACAAATTAAAAAATAAAAAACAAAGCAAACAGATAAAGGGCAAATTAGGAAAACAAATCTACCCTTTTGCAAATCATATGTACAAACAAACTTAGTACTCTACTGATTTTCTTTTATGAGCACACGAACTAGACCGGTTGAAAAATTAATTCAGAGTTCTAGGATTTGGATGATGGCGTTGATCCCTTCATCACAGTGACTGGACATGAAGCGTTTGTCACCACATAGTTGCTCACACTGCCAAGCAGAACCCTGCATATCATGTAATAATTAGACAATTAGGGTCCGTTTGGTAAATGAGTTTGAGTTGGAAATTTTAAATTCCAATAGTATATTTATGTTGACTTTTTAGAAAAGACAAACTTTTTCAGAAAAAGACAAAAATTGATATGAAAATTTTGGTTTGAAATGGTTTTCCAAACGAAGCATTAGTTCACAAAATAAATAAATAAATAAATAAATAAATAAATGTTGATTTTAAATTCAAGTTTACTTCTATAATCAATTTTTAGAGATGTGAATGAATGAGGCGAACAAAACGAGATTGTTAAGAGTCCTGAACGGGTCCAACTAGGGCGGTTGTGAGTTTGTAGGTTACCTTTTGATGGGTCCTAAACCTCTACTCCCAAGAACAAGAGAATCAAGCTTGAGCTGTTCCACAGCATCCAACAGCTTCTCTCTTGGGTCTCCCCAATAAACCTTAGCCACCACCTTTGCCCCTTTTGCCCTTGCAGCCGTATCAAGTATGTCAATCACCTCCGGATCATTACTGAGTCCATACTGCTTTGAGAAGTTAATTTCTCTGAATTCTTCGAGAGGAATCAGAGCTAGAATACGAGAACAAAAAGTAATTGTCATTGTCGGATATATTGTGTAGGTCTTAAACCGTCAGATCACCTCAGAATTATATATATATATATATATATAAGATGTATATTATGTGTTTTGTATAGAGATACTTACGTGATCCAGTATCTTTGAAGAGCTGTTTCCGAGTATGATCAGCATTGGGGGGTTCAACGTGGATTAGCACGATGAGATCCCCGCTGTCGATCAGATTATCAACCGCCCATCGGAGGGCGGCTTTGCTGGTTGCTGAGTAGTCCATCCCTATGCCAACGGTGCGCGCTTTCACCATTTTCTCTCTTGATTTCCTTCTCTTTCTATGTGTTTGTTGTGTTTGTGAGGTCTCAAATAGTGAAGTAGTTGTGATTTTTGATCTAGATGAGTTGTGGGAAGATTTTTGGCTTTTGAAATTGGAATGTTATTTATGCATTGTTGTCTTGGCTTTGAATTCCAGAGAACATGAAGTTTCTCGAAATGAAGTTTCTCGAATGCACTAGGTCATGTAATTTTTTTTTTGGTAATTGGTCATGCATTCTTAATTTACAAGTTTGCACACAAGTCCGACATTATAAAAGTCTCATACAGTTAGAAATGAAAAAGTTGAGAATTATTTATGGGAAGACAAGTGGGGAGCAGACATTATGGAAGAAGGGAATGGAAGGGAGACGCTTTATTGCTTGGTGATGAGAGGTTTGGTAAAAAAACAATCAAAGTTTGGCCTACTTTCAAACATAGGAATATAATGTTTTATAAAAAAAATAAAACTAAAATTCAAAGATAGGAATATTAATGGGGCCAATAAAGTAATGATAGATGTAAGGTGGGTTATCATGAAGTTTATTTTATTTTTTTATTTAATTATTTGTTTAGTTTTTGAAGTGGTCACCGATTTTTAAGCACTAAAGCAATGATGAGTAGCTAAACCCAATAAGAGTTTATGAGGTGTCAACATTTATCTGTATCATTTAAGCCCCAAAAAAGAAAGTGTAGGGAACCAAAAAAAAAATGCCGTTTTTAGCAACTCTTGCACATATATAAACCAACAAATTACTTTAGCATCTCACTAATTGGGAGGTCGGAGATTTGAATCCCCTATCAATTCAGGGGAGTCTCTCTATCTACGTGGACTCAAAAATGAGAAATGACAGGGCCACCACCGGATTCTTTCTTTTAGCAACCAAAAAAAAAAATCGGCAAATTACTTTCTATAGATTAAAAGAAAAAAACAATGCCAAGTCATCGATGACATCATGGTCATGTTAAGTATTTTTCGTTTATGTTTCACTACATTTTCGTTAATTACTTATTGCTGAGTAGCCATCTTGAATTACTAAATGGACTTGGATTAAAATTACGACAACTTGTTATAATTGGGATTCTTGAAAGAATGTCCCAGAAAGAATAGATATCTGAAATACTACTTATCTTTAGGATTTTTATCCTCTTACAATATCAAATAAAAAGTGATTTCATGGCAAAAATCCAAACCAAAGCCAAAAATCATGAACTTGAGCACTAAAAAGACTATACCCACAATTTACTTGTTACAATTTAGGACATAAATATATCAATTTATTTTGGGGTTTTTAACTCCAAATGAATGATTCGTACTCTACATCTTATGATGAAATTGAATTTAAAATTAAAATTTCCATCAAACTATACTTGTAACCGCGCACTATGGCAAAACGAGATGCCAAAATCAAATTTACAGAGAGCAGATGAAAAGAGGCCTGTTTAACTAAGTTCACGAAAATGACTTGAATTGGCACCCCCGTTAACAACAAAGATGGCTTAAGGTTAAAGCAAGGAAAAGTTGCTTCTAGAAAGGAGAAATCAAGCTGAACCACCATACATCACTACCAAATATTTTTGGCCATTCGAGAAAAACCTATAATATTTAGGGGAATTTTAGAAAATTCCTTCCCTAGGTGCTTAGCACAAGTGGCATCTTGTAATCAAAATTATCAAAAATATGAAACTTATCCCTCGAGTGTTTTGTCAACACATATTAATCAGCAACAGCATTACATGCATCTACAAGGCAAGGTTCAAGTATGAGGTCACTTGTTTTTTGAAAAAAAAAAAAAGAGGGTACTGAAAATTAAAAAAAATAATAATTTAGAAAAATCTAGTGTACATGCAGCTCAAACATGTGTTGGTACGGATCTAACCCATTTGATTTCCATCTCTAATGTCGTTTTTTTTTTTTAATTTTTTTAATTATTATGAAAGAGAGAATATGAGAGAGAACTACGATCAAGAAAGATTTCTTTGCTTTCTTGATCCAAATGGGAAGACTCTAGTCGTCGCATTCCGGTTAACAGAAATCGGTTTTGAGAATTCTTATGAACGAACTATTTCCAAGTAGAACCACCAAGCCTAATAACCTCTTCGCCACCACTGCTTCTTGGATCCCTGTCCGTGCCACCATCGCCTTTTTGAGTACCTAGATCACCGTACAAGTCCCTAATCTTTGCCAGGTTGCTTGATGCCGAAGTCCTATCCTTGTTAGCATCTCTTGGTGGGCTCGAATGAGGTGCAACCCTGGCTTGCAAGCTTTGACTCCTGCTCCTGCTCGGGCTCCGGCTTCGGCTACGATAATCCCTGCTACCGTCACGACTGCTTCTGTCATAGTCCCTTCGGCCTTCTCTCTCCCCATATCTAGACCTTCGATCATAATCATAACTCAATTCTCTATCCCGGTCACGCTCTCTGTCCCTGTCTCGGCCTCTCTCTCTGTCCCTGTAGTCTCGGCCCCTGTCCCTGTCCCTGTCTAGATCCCGCTCCCTTTCCCTGTACTTTTCTCGGTCCCTGTCCCTGTCCCTTTCCCGATCCCTGTCCCGATCCTTGTCCCTATCCCCGTCCCTGTCCCTTTCCTTATCCCTCTCTCTATCCCGCTCCTTTTCTCTATCCCGGTCAGGATATTCCCTGTCCGAATAATCACGGCTCTGGCTGCGACGGCTTCGTAAATCATCACTGCTCGATTTGTCAAACGACGGTGGTGGTGGTAGAGTACGGCGTACAGGTGAGGAGTCTCTTGTTGATGCACGGTGAGGAGCACGTTGACCAAAAGAGACAGAAAGTGCAGCTTTCACTGATGGAGGACGACGGGCAGTATCGTCGGATCCATGTCGGGTGGTATCCCCTGTCACACCAGAATGCTTGGAAGGAAGCTTCATCTTCTCAAGATTAGCAGTAATCTGGCGCATTACAGGAACAGGGATTCGCGGAAAGAGAGTATCAAAATAGTACTGTCACAGCATACCAAACAATGAATTCCTTTTAGACACCAACAATTTTAAAAAAAAAAAAAAAAAAGTAAATAATATAAACATCAAAGCAAAAAGAAAAAGTGAACAAACCAATCACGATGCACGGAGAACTACTAAAATCAGTAAACAAACCATAGAAGAAAGAAAAAGAAGAGCAATGAAAAGGGAAAGGGCCTAAATTCATTAACCAAATATTAAAATATGAATATTTGAGATCTAAACAAACCTGTCCAAGAAGCAGATCACGCACGTATGCACCCATTGTGCTCATTTTTTCCACTAGATCCAGGGGAGAATTCCTGTAAAACAGTATCATGATCACAAGACAACATCAATTAAGAATTCTGGGGAAAAAAAAAAAAAATCAAGTGTGCATGCATCTGTGTGTAAAGATCTATATACGTATCAATACCATGTACATACAGACATGCGTATCTGTATGCATCTGTGTGCATGCATGCATCCGTGTGTATAGATCTATATACGTATCAATACTGTGTAATACAGACAAACATATCTGTCTATTCACTGATTCATATGGAAAGGACCGTTCCACTATTCTAATGGATGTAAATGAGCATAATTACACATGATAATGTGGGGATCTTCCTACATTTTTTTCACAAGCAAGTAATGTTCAGATAATACAGCAACAAAATAAAACAACAAATGAAAATTAACAGAAACAACGAAATAGTAACTGGGTAACAAACAATTCAGAATCATAGTAAAAGTAGCACAGATAAAGGAGAGAATATAGAAGTGCCACAGTGTTGTAAGGGATTCATGGTTACAAATCAATCCAGAACACTGCACTTCAGCATAAAGGTGCACTGCTTTTGAGTTTCAAAGGAACACCTCCGATGATTGAATTTAATTAAGGTTAAAGATTCAACAAATTAGTATATAAGTTTTATATATACGTAATGAATGTATTAAGAAACGAATAGAAAAAACATGCATGAAATCCTTCTTAAGATGGCATGCTCCAGATTCAGAGTTCAGAGTGTCTACGAGCTCCATAGTGTAATACTTTTTTTATTTTAAATAATGACTAATAGTTGGAAATTTCCATGCCTTCTAATAGGGCCATGCTATCTCTGTGTACGAGAGTAGTTGTACTTGCATGAGCAACTCTTTTTGGATACACCTCTTTAAAAGGAGATGACCGACTTTACTTCTCAATGATTGGTCTTGAGAATACAGAGAAACCAGAAAACAGAAGACGACCACAAACTTCATGTAAATTCATAACGTGTCATTGCATCAGTAGTATGATTCAAGAAACTTGTAATTAAAAGATGAAAAACTGAACACTAAAAAAGTAAGAAGCAGGTCCTTGAGCTTATACCTACCTCCTCGTCTTTGACATATGGTTCAAACCAAGTCCACAGAGTTTTTGGATCTGCAGCATATCTCAAATAGAGGAATCCAACCTGCAAAGAGTATACAAGATATCACACACAAATACAACTTAAAACTAGCACCCTAAAAAGAAAAAGGCATTAGCTGATTAACAAAGAAAATGTCATTAGAGCATGAACAAAATGGTCTACATGAGACTAATGCAATTAGAAAACAAATCTACGGCTCACTCCTGGCACATTATGATAACTGAATTTTAAGTTCCATTTATGAAAATTGGAGGGTGGCTTAACAGTAAGAAATGGTCTTGACGAAAATTCAACCAGAAAAAAATATATATATTTATATATATATAATATATATGCATTGAAAACATCTAAAAAAAAATGAAGCAAAAACAAAAACAAAAGCAAAAACGAAAGGAAAAAAAATCTAGAATTGAAAAAGTCTCAGAAACTTAAAAGAACAAGTACACATCAAACCTCATTTTTGTAGATATCTGCTTAGCATGAAAGGGAACTATTATGTGAGACTGAAACGTCTCAGTAACTAAAAGAAACAAGGACAGTCCAAGCTTTGTTTGTAAAATCCGCTAAGTAAAGTCAGTGCAGTGTTACGCTCATTATTGTTCAATAAAAGGGCACATAAATTAGAAGTTAAGAATTTGACTAAACTCACAAGTTCACCCATTATAGTGTGATAAATAACCAAGCACTTCAATTCTTGGTTAGGAGATGATGCAGTTCTATCCTTCAATAAAGTTCTATCCACAATTAAAGGAAAAGAAACGAAAGAAACAGGCTTCATGGAAAGTGGCAGCAACTAAGACAGTAGAAGAAGGACAACTTGCGTCCAGTTTAAAACTGGTAGGTCAGCACTTCAATGTCCATCAACGAAATAGTTCAAAAGAAAAATTAAAAGAAATATTAACTTGGCCTTAAAAATTCCCACATCTTCTTGGTATCAGTTATCAAATAGGATTTAGCTTGTATCTCACAAAAGCATATCCACATTTCACAGCAAAAACGTGTTAAAATTGAAACATAGAAAAGATGTGCCTACAAAAAAAACTTCAGAGAACAAAAAAAGTAGCTTACTTGGCAATAATTGCATCTTTCAATGTTTAATAACTTGCAAGAATAGTTGCAACGGATTGAAAAACTAGGCAAAAAGATTTACTTACTGCTCTAATATACGGAGAATCGGAGTGCTTTAACAGCCCGTGCATTTGCTTGACAGTTAGCTTCATAGTGAAAAACTTGTAGAGAAGGCAAAATGCGGTGGAGGGACCGCGGCAGTTCCCCGTCATCCATGGCTCCACGTGATCAACTTGATTGTAGATTTCGTCAATCACCTCGTGATACGTCTTCAAGCGGTAAAGCTCTTTAAAATAATCAGAAGACAGAATGTTCATACATAGCACCTTCTCTAACAATGAGTCAATCGGTTTCCCAGAAGTCTGTATCTCCATAATGTCTCATGAAATTTTAATACCAATTCTTAATCAATTATTATCGACGCAACAACGCGTTTAAAGAATAACGGCGGCCTCGACGAATCACAATCCTTTATTCCTAGAACACAAAAAATGAAGTCCAAGAAGCACTAACAATTCAACAACAGAATCAAATACCCAATTGAAAAAAAAAAATCTTTTAAAGCATGAAAAATAGTCAAAATAAGCTAAATTAACAGCATTTAGCTATTAATAAGCTAAGTCCTGGAAGTTTAGGAATCGCTAACGATCAATAATACAATCAAAATCCCAATAAAAAATACTCTTAAAGAATGAAAAATAGGTAAAAAGAATCAAAATTTACAGAAATTAGTTACTAACAAGCTAAATCCTAGAAGTTTAGGGATCACTTACAATTCAGCAAATAGAGAAAATAACAAAAAACAAAAACAAAATACTCCTAAATTCAAAAAGACATGACAAAATAAATCGAAAAACACGCACACAAAAAAAAAAAAAAAAAACCCCACCCGAACTTGAAGCCAAAATTGAAGCGATTAAGTGAAGAAAGGAAAACAAAGAAGAATCAGAGGGGAAAAAGAGGGAATATAATAGGAAGAAATTATCGAAAACCCTAGAAAGATATAGCAGAGAAATTTGAAAAGCAGGGAAGATAGATTGGAAGAGAAGAAATTACGGATGAGAAATGAGAAGGAAGAGAGGCCGATTTGGGCGGTTTGGGGGTGATGGCTCGGCTGGGCTGGGCTGGGCCGTCGTCGTCGTCTTCCGCTGCTGGGGGTCGGCTGTGAAGAGAACCCTTTTTCTTTTCCTCTTCGACCTTTTTTTTATTTTTATTTATTTTTATTTTTTGGGGATCTTTTTGGCTTTTATGGTAAGGATGACAAATCTTGTTTGGTTACAAGGATAGGAATAGGTTCACAGGAACCGCGTTTGGCAATTTTAAACCAAAACAAAGCGCATTACTCTCTCTCTCTCTCTCTCTCTCTCTGGATAAACTAGTTTTTATTTTTTTATTTTGTTAAATATTTATAAACTAACTGAACATCATGTATGGTTTCAGACAAAATCTAATGATAATTTTATACATAATTTTATTATAAGATATAAAATTTGAATTCTCTTACTTTAAGTGAAAAAAAAAACATAATGTGAAAAATATATTCTAATAAAAAAGAAAAAACGACAAAATAAAAAAAAAGATCAAAACTCTAAAAAAAAAAAAACTCCAAACTCATTTACAGAACTCAAAAAAAAAAAAAAAAAAAAACTTAGATCAAATCACTTTTAACCATGTTTAAAAAATCAGGATGAAACTCTTTTCGAAATTTAAAAAAAAAAAATCCAAAAAACACTTATTCACTTTTAATTGTGTAAATGTAATGGATAGTAGATGATCCGATTTACAAACAAAATAACAAGATTTCTTAAAAATATTATAATCAATTAGAAGATTATTTTAGAAAAAAAATTTAAATGATATTTATTATGGGGAAAGCACCTGAATGGCACATATAAAAAAACTTATTACACTAACATGACATAAAAAAATTAACACTAAATTAACATGACACAAAATTAAATGAAAGTTAACTAAAATTTGTATCATGTTGATCAAGAATGAAGAATTTGTATCATGTTAGTTTATAAATGAAAAAAAATGTGATTATTTAAGTAATTTTCTCATTTATTAATTATTTAGGTCGGTGAATATGAGATTTATGAAATTAGTAATAAAATTTATTAAAACGGGCTATTTTTTTTATACTTAAAATTCAACAATTTCTTCTTTAAGTCACCCTAAATCACCCGTATCTTTATTACTTTTTTCTATTATTTTTCTTCTACATGAGTTAACTTTTCCAACTCTTTTTTATTTATTTATTTTTTTAATGTATGTGCTTGATATTAAGATTTTTCACAGTTCACAGCGTATAGTTAAAGGAGGAGTTTGGCATTTTAACTCAAATTCAAATTTTTCAACTCAGTTTTTGTCTTTTTCTGAAATTTTTTTTGTCTTTTCTAAAAATTAAAAAAAAATTACTATTGAAACTTAAAAATTTCAACTCAAACTCATTCACCAAACAAAATCTCCATACATCCCAAAAATTAATCTACGAATAAGCTTTCTTATGTGTTTGGATCCAAAAATTTCCATTCTATTCAATTTCAAATCCAAATTTTCATTTTTTAAAAACCTATACAACATTCATTTTTCTCTCTCCCAAACACCAATTTAGTTTAAATTCTCAATCCAAAAATAAATTTTTCAGTTCAAATTTATAATCCAAACGCATACAATTGTGCACATTTTTAAACTTCAAACTAAAGTTGGGAAAATCGTGCAAGTCATTACACAAATTATAGGATACTTGCGATTGATTTGTTTGCATCATGTATCACATACCAGAACTGCAGGGCAATATTGTCTATCTTCAATGTCAAATTAGTCAAAATTATTAAGTGAAATGACCATAACACTATATGTTAATGATAGGGAACAAGATTTTTACAATAAACAACGATAGCAATAGTAAGACAAGGGCATAATGTCACATATCAAATTTAGAAATTATTTACGAAAAAAAAAAAAGAGGAGAAAATTTTGGGATATGATATCTCTTTCCAATTCTCTTTCATTTTCAAAAGCTATAAACTCAAGTACAACATGTGACTTTATTTTAGACAAACAAAGGCCCGAAGGGTCACTAGCAACTCCCCTCAAAAGGAGTAACTACATGACAAAAGGCCAAAAAAAGGTCACTCTTTACTAGCTTTCTCTCAAGAAGCTGGATTAACTACAACACAACTAAAAAAAAAAAAAAAAATGTAAAAACCTGACCCACGGCCATTTCATTATAGTCGCAGTTGACTCTTTAATGACGTTGAACGGAAACGTAAAGACATGATTGATCCTTTTTTTTTAATACCAATAAAAAAACTAAAAAAGGAAAACCCTTGTATAACACTCGGATCGTTTATATGCATGACTACATAAGGAAGTGGGATCAAATTATGGAGCGTCCAAAATATTTCACTTGTAAATGGCATTGAGAGTGTGACGGGTCTGTTGGAAAGAGTAGAGCTGGGAGTTGGGAATAATGCAGCTGGAGCACTTGCTGCTCACCATTCTGAAATTTGGCTCTCTAGGAACTGTCAAAGGCCTGCTTGATCTGCATATATATATACATATATACACACACACACAAATTATCAACCACTGTATTAAAATGGTTCTAATTATTGAAATTACAGTATATTATATTTTAGTTTCAATTAATTGTTACCTCTGTGGAAAGAAAGGTCTGTCAAAGAAAGGCATTAGTTGAGCTCTAGGAATCATCTCCTTTCTCAGCAATCGGATCTCCTCCTCTTCTATCAGCTGCTCCATAATCAATTAATTCATTTATATTTTTTTCCGACGAAATCATTGATTTATTTATTTTTATCGATTAAATTTAAAGAGTTTTGGGGGTAAAATTAGTTTTTTTTGGCCGCATAGTATAGATATTTATCAATTTTCTCATAATGGTCAGTACCATATATGACAATTTGGAGTAATTAAACAATAGTTAATAAAAAGTTATGTGGTATTTATATGTACAAACCTTCTGGAACCTCTCTTCTTGTTTTTTCTGCTGCTCTATGAGATACAGTTTTGTGGCTACCTGTATATACATAGGTATATGATAACCACTGTATGTCATTAAAAAAAATTTTGGGAAATAATAAAGGCATTAAAGAGACCAGATTATGTAATTCCTGTAGAAAATTGATTATTAGAAAGATTTTATTAATAATTAGTTCATTTACCTCATAGTTGAAGATTGCCCTTTTGATGGCTCTTTGTTGGGTGTGTAGTTTGATTTCTTGTGGTCTGGTATTTTCTTTTGCAGAAGGCCTTTGAGAAGTCTACACTTGGACCAACGTGTTTACATATTGAGATATATCTATATATAAATATATATATATATATAGAGAGAGAGAGAGAGAGAGAGAAGAGATGGTATAATTCATCTAGTTAATTCTTACAAAGTAGATGTGTACGGACCTTAGTTTTGTCATAATTTCTTTCTTTGTGGACTTCATCTTTTGTCTGAAAAAGCCACGAAATCATTATGATAAAAAGTGACATAATTCTCACATAATTGCATAAAATGCAGGGGAAAAATAATGTAGATCATAATTCAGTTTGGCCCAATGCAGAAGTTGAAATTGTTTTCGGGACTTAGTAGGGGTATGGATATTGATCCAATAATCTCACTCCACGTCAGCAACATCAAATGCAAAAAAGGATAAATTAGAAACATATAGAAAACGACATCCCTCCAACTATAAATCGTTATTTTATTTAGCTTGAAAAGAAAGTTACCAAAATTGAAGTACGTGAACTGATATTCAAAGACAACCCCGTCGTTTTCTTCTATTTGTTTGTTTCTTTTGACAACGTTATAATAACCAGTAAAAAATAATAACAAAGGAGTAACAATGCACACGTGCAGTTGATAAATATAAATATATATATATATATATATAGTTACAGGAGCTATATGGTACTATAGTATAGGTAACATGAACTTTTCAGTCTGATTTTCTTTAGGCAACCTGATTAAAGATATACACTATGTTTCAAAACATCATAATTTTCTGATAAGCTTATTATCATTTAGATTTAAAGGAAAAAATTGAAACTTCTTTCCAAAAACAAGAGAGAATTTACCGGTTAATCTTGTTCAAGATATGATTCAGCAATAAGAAAAGTTCTCATCCTATCTGGAAAACATTAACTAGTTTTTTTTTTTTTTTTTAAAGCCTAACTAGTTAAATCTAGTAGCAAAGTAACAAGCACCACTTAGAAAAGGTTTTTCAAAGTGTAAGATCTCACCATTCCTCTCTCACTGGAGCTCCAAGAAGCCGAAGACTGTGAAGCACTCCTCACAAACTTCTCAACCACAAACAAAAGATCAAACAAAAGAAAACAAAATTTAGACTCTCAGTTACCGAAATCGCACGAAATAATAAAATAATTATAACTAAAGAAAAGAAACGAAGAGCAAACAACCTTGAGAGCGGATTTGGCATGCGACTTCTCCATGTTTAGCACGATCACAAACGCAATTAAAATTGCTAATTGAAGTTTGGAGCAGTGGATAATATGAGTTAACAGAAATAAAACAATGAGTATATATAGGAGTGGGATCTAGTAGTAGCTATAGTGTTGAAAGTTTGGAGATTAGTACTTGTCTTGGAATGGCATTGTAATTTCCGTTGCTCCATCACAAACCATATAAATTATTTTATAAAAAAAAAAAAAAAAAAAAAAAAAAAAAAACAAACAGACAAAGTTTGCATGAGATTAGATGAGCTCTCTCTCAAGCACCAAACTTTCTGATTAAACCTCCCTCTCATTCATATTATTGTCAAAGTTCCTTCAAATCTCCTCTTGCATGCCCCATATATGTTCTGGCTCTGCTTCACATCAACTTGCCTTTACTTAATCCAACACTTATAACCACTTTAACTATGCCATGGCATTTTCTATAGCTACATAATTAGTATAGATAACAACAAAATTATCGAATGAAACCACGAAACCAAAAGGAGAGAGGAAATATGGAATTGTTAAGTTATGGAGACTAATTACTTCCCTAACACCGAGATAATATGTGTATTGATCCTGGGTATTTGGAGATTTCATATTTGTAATTTTAGTTGCCTTGATTTTTTTTATATAAAGCGGGGGCTGATTTTAGGGTTATAATGAGAAGTTAACAAAAAACAAAACAAAAAAAAAAACAAAAAAAAAACAAAAAATGTTTGCAATTTCTCTTTGAGCTTCTTTTTCATCTTTATCACAGTAAATTATTACAACTGATGAAAGTTGACGTAATTTTCATACTAAGGATGAACCATAATAAATCTAGTGTGTTCTTGTTTATTTATTTTCTTCTATGATCTTCTTGCTTTCGGTAATATAAAATTAAGACATCTAGCTCTTAACAAGTACTACTATGACCTTCATTCGTTTTGATTAATTGGTTGATTAGTCAAGTTCATTCACTAATAAGCACAAAACTAAGCATCCGTGCCATATAGCAATATGATTAATTAGCGCATTAATCATGAAGTACTGTCCTTAATTAATTATGTCTCTGTGCATGTCATTTTGATATTACCAGCTTAATTTTGGTTGAAGAAGTCCAAAGATGATCAAAAAGTGAGGGAAAGGACCAGGTTGTTAACCCCACACTTTCGATTGTTTCTTGTTAAATCCGTTAACAAGGCCAAGACAGACAGCCAACCTTTGATTACTTTCCATTTGGAGGGGAAAAAAATAGCAAAAAAAAAAAAAAAACTTTTGGAGTTTTGGGCTTTTCTGTGGTAAGAGAAACGTCCTGCCATAAGTTAGTTAGGTGATGGTCTTTTTTGTGTTATATAATTAAGCTACTAATAATTAGGCCACTTGATGCTTAAAGTTGAAGTCTTTAGGAAAATTCATGATTAGTCCAGTACACTATTTAACTAATTAATTAGCTGGTAAACCTATTCTTAACGTGATGGTTTAACAACATAGTTAACAGAATCAAGCCCTTAATTAACTGCAGAATGTTGAATGGTTAGCCACTTAACCACCACACTAGAGTTATGAGTACTTCAAGTGCATGAACATGTTTTGGTACTAATTAATTAATCCACTGTCACTTAAAAGTGGATATTATGCAGTACGCAACTTTTCTTGCATTTGAAGAAGGCCCAGTTGGGTTTTGATTAATATTGTTCTTACTCCAAGCTAGTGGAGACTTTTGGTAAATGGTCATGGCAATCTTTGTTAGTTGTCACTCTATCAATCACATGTGTGTTTAGCGTGACAAAATCACACACACACACACACACACACACATATATATATATATATATTAGTAAAACATCTGCATAGTACATGTTAGACATATTTGAGAAAATTTATCTTTATAAAAGAAAATTAACATATAATTAGTTAAAAAATAAACACACAAAATTAAAAAAAAAATTAACAACAGACTTGAAAATTAAAAAAAAAAGAGAGAGATATGAAAAAATATAAAAAAGATAAAAGGACTAAAATTTAAAGAAAAAAAAAAGGCCAATATAAAAAAAGGAACTAAATTGTTAAAAATAATTTGGGCTGAAAACCAAAAAAAAAAATTGACTGACCAAAAATTAAATACAAAACAAACTGTTTTGTACAAAAACGCTTGAATAGTAATTAAAAAATTATGCTTTCTATATACAGCTATAGATTTGTTTTTCGTATGATCACGATTTTAATACTTCTTTACATTAACAGCACAATTGAAATTTTAAAAGAATTTTTGAGATAAAAGCAAATTTTTAACATCTGAGTGTTTTATGTACGTGTCACTTAGCTATTGCTCCACGTGTTTAGTAATCATGTGGGGGCACACGATTAAATAAATTGATGTAGTTATATAGGATTGGAGAATGGTAAAAATGAAAAAGAAAAAAAAATTTAATGCTTTGAGTGTGATTCGAGAAAGAAAAGAAGCTCGATTGAATCGAGTCAAAACCATAAGTTTCCATGAAGGTTTTGCTTTCTTTAGAAAAATAATTATATAAACCTCACTAAATTACAGTAACTTAATATTAAGAAATAATAATTTCTTAACTTTTCGATAAGTGAAATAATACATATGGTGACATGTTTAGAAAATTAATTGATTAATATTAATATTGAAGGCTGGAGTTTGAATCTTGCATTTGATCAAATTAAAAATATGGTTCCCCTAAAGACTCTTTCTTCTTCCTTTTTTTTTTTTTTTTTTTCCAAGGTTCCCCTAAAGACTTACTAGAGAACTCTCTCAATTTTTAACTCCGTCAAAGTTACCATTTATATGTTAAGGCTTGCTCAATTATATCGATATTTAGGGAAAAAAGGAGGGGGGGGGGGGGGGGGGGGGGGGACCTAGTCCTCAAGACCCAAAGTTCCATCAATGCCATTTTGGTAAATTTTGTAAGTTTTTGTTTGAATATTGCATCATTTGTCTCGGAAAAAAAAAAAGAAAAGAAAAGAAAAGAAAGATTCGTTTCCCTTCTACAATACGTTACTTGGATAAAATATTAGTAGTTTTTTTATTTTTAATCTTACTTCATAATTTCTCTGTTCGGAAAATTTCCTATACTCGGATTTTTGGTTTGTAAATTTAATTTCCTTCCTTTCTTACTCTCTTATTTTCATTTGTTGTATGTTATTTAGTGATCCTTAGGCATTTTCTTATTAGATGACAACATCAATTAGTCACACTTGTTTTTTTTTAAATGTCTAAGCTACTAAATAACAAGGTAAGTGTAGAAATAGTGTAAAGTGCTTCTATTACATAGAATTACACTTGGAATTTGTATGTTTTTTTTTTCAAAGGAATTGAAAGGAAGGACTAACTGGCAAGTGGCAAAGTTCAGATCTGTGCAGGGGTGAAAGGGCATGGGCTTGGCTCTTTTGCACTTTGTGGATCAACTACTCATGGCCGGCCGGACAAATTTTGCTCTTTTCATTCCGCAATGTAATTATAGGTGACTTTCTCTATATCAATGATAAATTTTGATATTTAGGTATTTGTTTGTATAAGGCAATGTATTTATTTTTTGTATTTGTAAACTTATATTTATATACGAGTCCATTTATAATGCTCTTTACTAATAAATTTTTTATTTATTTTTAGTTCGTGAATGAAACTATATTAATAATTTATCCTCTCTTTTTTATCTTTTATTTTCTTGTTTATTTATTTTTTATTTTTCAAGACCAACACGACAATGTGCACGTTATGTGGAACATTATGTTGTTAATTGTGAGGTGCCTCACAGTGATAATGATGATGGTTGTTTTGAAGGAATTTATATAGGAAAAGAGTGAATTCATTCTATCAACACCGAATAGAGGTAAGTAAATGAATATGTGAACCACGATAAGGCCGTAGTGAGACAAATCTTGTCACATAATTGATTATCTCTACGCCATTCTCAAATATGAACTTGTGGGATGACATAATTTTGGTTATTGTTGTTCTACAATCCGTAGATATGATCATGATGAAATGCTCGTGTTTTTATTTTTTATTTATTTTTGAGTATGGGGATTCGAATCCTGTAATTTTAATTGAAATCAGATATGATATTATCGTTAGACTATACATGCAATCACATATAATATTCATGGTTAGAATCTCAATATTGATTGCGAACATGAGCTTTTAGAGATATTCAAATTTTATTCGAAAAGAACGTAGTTATAAGTTTATGTTATCAAAATGAAGATAAATTATAAAGTTCGATGATTCAAGCAACATGCCACATGATTTTACCAAAATAGCCATTGAAAAGGACCCATCTTTCCATCCATAACTTTGCTAAAAACCAAAATTAATGAAACAAGGCTAAGCATATATTTTCAACATTTGCACATCTCATGTTAGTAGAACGTGTCACTTGGAAGTCTCTATTAAATTTGAGGGTCCAAAATGGCAAGTAAAATCCTTGTTTATATTTATAGCCAATCGGCCAGATGCTAAAATGGCCCAATTTATTTACTTTCTTTTTGGACTTTCGTGTAACCGTGACGTGTTAGGTAGGACCCTCACTCGATTATAATCTCATAAAACGGAGTCACAACTCGCCACGTGTACATTAAAAATGTAATAATTAATACTGCAATAAGTAAATCGAGGATTCTCTACATCCGGAAAAAACAAAAACAAATAAAAAAATCAGTGAAGAGCTGCAACTAGACTAGAACAAGAAGAAGAAGAAGAAAAACGACACTCGAAAAAGAAATGGAAGACAAGCCAAACGACACCGGCACCGGGCGGGCCCACCAACGGGACGACGAGACCCTCTACAGCGTTATACGCCGTCTGATCTCGGAGATTCTCTTCCCTGACACCTCCGATTCGCCGCTGCTGCAGCGGATCAAAACCTCCATCGCCGAGAACGGTCCCTTGCTTCCAGAAGCTTCTAGAAACACCGGCAACAATGTTCTTCTCTGGACTCGCAGGGGTAGCCCTCTCCGCGCCCTCCTCGTCATATCTGTGAGTTGTTCGTTCTCTCTACTTCACAATCGTTCGGCATTTCTCTTTTTCTTTAATTTTGTCGTTTGAGTTTCGTTTGATTGCTTGATTAAATAGGTTTAATCTTTTTTTTTCTTTGATTATATCGTCGGAGTTTCGTATGATTGCTTGATTAATTACGTATTTAGGTTTAATCGTGTTAATAATCATGTTTATTTTCTTCTTAATTGAAGGAAAATTCTCTTTTGATGGATTAACAAATATAATTTTCTCAGTCGGAACTTTTAGCGTGTTCGATATTTTTTCCCCTTAAAATTATTATTATTTTTAATTTATACTGTCCTTTTTTCGTTGGACTCCTATGGAAAAAAAATGTTTTTAGATGTTTGAAATTCAAGCATAATAAAACAAAAATAAAAATCATTGAATTGCAAATTTTGGAGCACAGTTGTACAAACTAGCGGTGTTAACCAAATGTCATACGAAAATTGAAAGGAAAAAAAAAAGGAATTTAATCGAAAAGAAAAGGGAAGAAAAAGAAATTGACCTTTAAAAAAGAAAGAAAAATAATTTAATCAGAAACAAAAGTACAAAAGAAAAGGAAAAGAAAATTTGTAGGAAAGAAATTAAAGGTTACTTTGAGTTAAATAAAGTTGTGAGTGAGTGTGGAAGGTTAATTAATTTGACCCAAAAAAAAAAAACAACCTCACAATTTATGAAAGCACTAAAATATGTCAGGCAAATTCTTAAAGAAAAAAAGAAAAAAGAAAAGAGCAATATAAATTGGATCATGGATTGATATTTTATATTGTCTATTATATGGCAATATTAT
Organism: Ficus erecta; assembly: GCA_008635985.1. Classification (NCBI taxonomy): domain Eukaryota; kingdom Viridiplantae; phylum Streptophyta; class Magnoliopsida; order Rosales; family Moraceae; genus Ficus; species Ficus erecta. Next base: position 2,159,486 of record BKCH01000009.1, read on the forward strand.
TCTAGTAGTGGGCCTATAGTAAATGAGTTACCTATGAAAACATTGAGATCAGGACCAAGCAGAAACTAGTAGTAAAAACTTTTTACTTGTTTTTGAAAGAATGGTAGGATTCCCGGAAACAACTTAGTAAAATTCATGGTCTTGTAATTTCGTTGGGACAAGTTTCACTTGATGAGCTGATCAAGATTACGCTAATACAACAGATAAGGGATATGATATACAGGAAAACAAGAGCGACAGGCTCTTAACAGCTAAATCAATTAGATACCAATGAAATGAAATGTGAGCCTTAACACACAAAAAATAAAAAATAAAAAATAAAAAATTTTGGAATTCTTGACGAACTGAAATTCATCACACAAAATTTAATAGTCACAGAAGTTTTCCCTTTCAGAATTGACTATTTAAATCTAACCAAATCTTACCAAAATTCCCCTTTCAGAAGTACCCCTTTCAAAATATTAGATTTCTCCTCATGTATGACCCTTTGAATGATATTAATGGTTTGTTTGGTTATTAGGTGTGAACTTTAAGGTTTTCATATCAGTTTTTGACTTTTTCTGTAAAATTAACAAAAGTAATAACTGGTTTTTGAAAAATCAACCAACTTCAACCTAAATATTACCTCTAAAACCCGTGTTCCAAACGCATGCTAACTTTCTTTGGGATGGGATTAGGTATTTGGCTTCTTTTTGGGCGTCAACTTGTAAAGAATTTAGGGATGTTCCATTGTCTATGATTGGTTTGGACTGCTTTGTTGTTTTTCAGTTGTTTTTTTTTCCCCCTATTGTTTTTGTTTCATTTTGGAGTTCTGCTTGTTCTCCTCATTTGCCATTGAAAAACAAAAACTTAAGAATCGGCTGAATGTCATCATAGGCGCTTGGAAATATGGCTATACGATATCCTCGTATATGGGGAATTTGGTATTTAATATCACTATAGGCTCTTGGAAATATGCAGTCGTTAGACATTTTTATTGGCTGGCTATGTGGAGCCACTCTTTCAATCTTGGTGTTTTTGTTGATAGTTTTTAGAGGATAGGGATTTAGATTCCTTCTGAAAAGGGTACTGTCTTTTGCAGTTTTTTAAGAACAGTAACCTCCTATAGAGTTCTTTCGAATGGTCTATGTGTCGAGAATTGATCACACTTATCAACAAATGGGAGAAAAATAGGCGAAAACAAAAATGATATTCATTTAAACTAAATAAGTGAACATACTAATGATCTGATGCCTGGTAGACAAATGAAGCTGTTGTAAAAGCAGAAGAAGATTGTGGACTGCTTATAAAGCTTTTATGTGCATTAACCAGGACACTCTAGTGTTACGTGGCATTGACTATTGCCATGCTTGTTGAATTTGATTCTAATGCCTAACCCTAAAAGACGAAAGAGCTTTGTTATGCCATTCTTGACTTAAGTTTTAACATCATGCTGTGATGTACAAGAGAGTTCTCCTTCCCTCTATCCATTTTTTCAGGCCTCTCCTCACGTAAAACTTGCCAATGCAGAACACACAAGTGCCAGTAGAACGGTGTCCTTTTACCTTGGTCCAGTTCACTTTTGTAATTTATAAATTTCTCACCAGAAATTCTTTTGCTGCAGGTTGGGACGATCACTCTTCTTGCCTTGACAGGATTGCTAGTCTTTATGCTTTTCTTTTTGGTGGCAACTTTCAATGCCGTTGTCGTCTCTCTTCTCATATCTTTGGCAGCTGCAGGAGGATTCTTGGCTCTTTTCTTCGCTTTTGTGACAGCTATATACATTGGGGCATTGGCCATCGCTGCACTCGTCATTTCCACAACTGCAATCTCTACTATCATAGCAGTTCTAATAGCTGCAGGTACAGATACATGCCCTTTATCTGGTTGCGCGTTTTTTGAATTTCTTATCCCCGAAACTATAATCTTATAGGTCCTAAGAATCTATTTCTCTTCACTGCCTAAAGATTGAGGGCCTAAGTTGTTTTTTCTAGAAGAAACGAAAAATTCTGTCGTTTGTCATTTTATATAATATATCGACCACATTTATTGAGGCTATCGTTTCTGCTCAACCATGTTTCTGATCAAATTCTAAACCTAGGCTGATATTCGGTACTTATTCCATTTCTTGTTGGATAAATTAGGTTGGGTTGGATTCTTCTGCACTCTGTGGTTGGCAACAAAGAAAAGCTTGGGATTGGCTATGCACTCACTGAGCATAACTAGTTCAGCACTTTCAGCTTACTCCCCTGCTAGAACTGCTCGCCAACGTCAGACGGTAGACGAGGTCTCGGATTGAAGGGTTCAAACCTGTTCAAAATCGGGTGTCGGACTTTTGCTACTTTGGTACTGGTTTTTCGGGGACTTTGTTGCGTGTATGTGGTCTAAGAAGCATATGAGTTTGTCTAGTATCTTTACCTGAGATGACACAATATTGTGGCTTCTTATTTGCTAGTTAATGTTTGTATAGTTTCGCCAGCTTCTTATCATGTCCATATTAATGGGAATATATCCTTTTTTGTATTGTACATATTATGGCCCCATGTCATTGCACATACTATGTACAGGAATTAAGATTGCAAATAACTTGATAAATAAGGTCAGGAGTGAATTGAATCCTGTTTATCAGATAAAGCAGTTTTAGTACAACATGTACTTCTAGTTTGATCGAAGTGGAGTTGAATTGAGCACACTTTGTTGTGTACCCTACACCCTCCAAAAGAACTATCCCTTTAATAGTGTTTTTGCTTTTGTTTTTAGAATAAATTACTAGGTTGGTGTCTGAATTTTTAACTTTGCGCAACTCTGGTCCCTAAACTTTTTTTTTTATAGCTAGAATGCCTCAAAATTTTTAAAATGTTATTACAATAATCATTTACGTTAATTTTTTTGACATAATCTGTAAATTAGCATAACTTTTTGACCAAATTTTTAAAAATTAACATAAATGACTATAGTAGCAATATTTTAATAGTTTAGGGGCGTTTCTTGTTCTTTTTTTTTTTTTTGGTAGCTGGAATGATCATAAAATATTAAAAACATTGTTACAGTAATTATTTTCATTAATTTTTTGACGGAATCCATAATTAGCATCACTTTTTAACTAAATTATTATCAGATTCTGTCCAAAAATTAACGGAAGAGACTATTGTGATAATATTTTAAAAGTTTAGGGGCATTTCAGGTACAAAAAAAAGTTTAGGGATCAAAGTTGTATAAGGTTCAAAATTTAGGGAGTAAATGAGTAATTTACCCTTGTTTTTAATCAGTAGTAGAAGAAATACAAACGCAATAGTTTTTCAGTAAATATATGGTTTTTTTTCGAAGAGTTTAATCGGTTAAAATGATTCAAATTTTTTATCAAGCTATAAAAACAAATAGAATGAACTTTATAATGTATAGTTGAAACTCTAAAAACAAGTTTTAAAGTCCATTTAAAAGATTTTTTTTAGGGTATGTTTGGGAGTTCATTTTATCTCCATTTAAACTGTATCTTTTTTTTTTTGTTGGATATTTATCATTTTTCTGAAAAGTCAATAAAAACTATAATTATTTTTTAAAAAGTCAATCAACTCTAACTTAAAAATTTCAATTTCAACTAGCGATCTAAACGCAAGTTTAGTCACATTTTGGCAATTTGACTTAAGATTCTTATGGGGAGTAACAGCTTTTTGATGGATCATCCAACCAAACGCTTGGAGTTACCACCTTGAATTAGGCTGTGGGCTAGGTTCAGGCCTATATCTTTAAAAATTTAGCTGGGCCTAGCCCCATTTTGTGTGGGGTGGGCTGTGTGGACTGGGTAAAGTACGGGGTCCACTATATCTCATGAAGTTTCACACAAGGGCGGTGTTTCAAGAGCGATCCAAAAATTAAGGGCAGTGTTTTCTTTCGTATTTAAACCACTTCTGTGCTAAACTCCACTGTTGATAATGTCAGAAGTGGGATATTGCATTCCTAAAACGAAACAGTAAAAAAAAAAAAATAGAGAGAGAGAAAAATTACACTACATGGCATGTTTATAAGAGTGAAACCGAAATACAACAGTTTTTTTAAAAAACATTTAAGAATAACATAATTACATAATAATTATCCTCATGATTGTTATATTTTCTGCTAAAAAATTATGTAGTAATTATTATAATGATATAATTTTTCGAGAATTATACGATTTGTAAAATATTCTAATTCTTTTGTTATAAAATAAAGCTCGATAGAGCTAAGAAAAGTTAGAGTACATTTAACATCAACTGATAAGATAATGTCGTATGTCTAAACTTCTCGATACAAAATATATGAATAGTGGTTTCTTGATGAATGTCCTAAAAAGAGCACATATCTAGAATATGACCTCATGATTTGGATTTTTATCTTCTTAGAATGTTAAATAAAAAAACGGTTTCAAGACAAAAACTCGAATCATGGGACAAAAATTCTAAACTTCCTCTGTATATATATATATATATATATATATATATATATATCAAATTATAGCAATAAGCAAGCGTGTAAGTGAGATAAGTTCAGCCCTAAATTGAAGTTTTTCATCCTAATTTATCATAAGTTTTCTACATTTTGTGCCATATTATTGTTTTCTTCCAAAAACGAGGGCTTCAAAATTGATCTACTTACAGGTTCAATTCATAATATATATCATTCACTAATTTAGCATGATCATGTGGTTCCCATGATCTGATTTCGTTTAAGCGAACCACTAATGTGATAATAATTGAGGTTCAATTTTTGTTTTCCCCTTAAAAGAAATGTGACTCTTTGCGAGCTTCATTGATGCTTCAAATTAAGGATGATCAACTGACTAATAACTATATATAGAACAACTAAATCAAACAAGAAGACGGTTATTAGTTATAGCTTTATTATTTCTAGCTTTGGCCATTTGTATATATACACAAGTAATGGACATCGCAAAAGGTCCAAATTATTATCTCAATCTTTTAGTATCAACCTACATAAATAGAATATAAATAGAATATTTCAGTGATAAATGATAACATTAATTTCTATGTAATAACTTCTGAAGCATTTATACATAAGATGACATACATATATATCATATGCAAGTAAGTTTTCTGAAAGTATATGCTAAGTAAGTTGATATTAAAGCATTAGGATAAGATTTGAGACGTTAGTATAGTCCATATACAGTATATGCGTTAGGTAAATCATATATTACAAATTAAATATCTACTAGAAGAACTACTTTTTCAAAAAACAAAATGAAAAAAAATATGTATATATATATATATATATATATTTATCATGCATGCATGCAGAGAGATATTGCTTGCGTAAGTTGTATAAAAATATTTAAAGGAAAAAATACAGAGAGGAGAAGAATTTTATAATAAAGAACTAAAAAGAGAAAAAGAAAATCAAATTTGGAAAACATAGATATCCAGGGCCATCATCTGACCTAATGTTCTATTTTCTCATCATTTAATATCACTTTCCCTTCCCACATTTCTCCAAAATCTAAACCAGACAAATTAATTAAGTTGAAGCTTTTAAAAGTAGCTCACAAATAAGTTCTATATATATATATATATATATGTCCAGTTCTCAACTACTGAATGCTTGTAAATTTAGCTGATATCATAGAACTAATATATATATATATATATATGGACATAGCTGATTCCTGATCATCACCAACACTCTTTCCATTCATCTCTATTTCCAATTCATGATGAAAGCCTTATAATGAACCAGTCATGGAACGTAAAACATGCATGTAGGAACAAAAAGGACTTCTATGGAGAAAAAAAAAAAAAAAAGAAGAAGAAGAAATTAAGTAGAAGAAAATATATTTGATTAAAGGAAGAAAATTTAATTAGAAGCAGTAGTCATATTGCTTCGCCCTGCCAGCCTGGTCTGCCAAGCGTGAACTCCAAGCTTGGGTTTTTGCCTTCAAAATTGTTGTTTCCTATATAGCTCTTTACTCGATTACTTGAATCGCATTCCTGTCATATATATGAGGAAAAAAATGTATCTGTGTAGTCTAGTAAATATCCCACTAAATAATTATATGCACACACACACATATATATTTACACACACACACACACTTGCATTTCAATATATGATGGCATGTATTGGTATCTATGCAACAAATTAAAGGGTTTTTGTGATTTGAATTTCTTCTATTAACTTTTAATTTTGGTAATTAGCTCATTTAGTTAACTTGCCAAACTGTTACAATATAATCAAATTGGACTAATTAAAATTGGTGATGACAAATTAATAAAACTTAAAAGTTCAAAGGGAAATAATTTGTCATTGTACGAAAATTCTAAGAGGTAAAAGTGCTAAAAATTTGTGGTGCACAAGGGTATTCAGATCATCAATTTAAATGATGTAGTCAATTTGGTTCACAATGCAATAGATTTATAAGTTCAGGAGGTTATAAATTTCCGAAATCAAAAGTCCAGGAAATATTTTTCAAATTACTAAAAATTTAGGGGGAATTAAGTTCTAAAAAATGTCTGAATTAAAATGCTTAATTTATAGATAAGGTTTTGGTCCCCGTATTTGGTGGCTCAATATATATATATATATATATGTTTCTTTTTCCCTAGAAATGAAGCATGTATATCAAAATGATACACAATATTCTATTATAGTCCAAGGCAGTTTAAACTTAGTGAGAAGAATATCATGTTCGAAGTCGTAGTAGTGCATATATTATTGCATGCAATACGAATTTTGACATCTCCTTTTTTATTATTATCATTTGTCTTCTAAGTCTTAAATATGTGTGATTCTAGAGAGAGAGATTTATAGCGAGAGAGATTAGTAAATATAATTTGCTGATACCTGATGAATTTGCTGCGATAGTACAACTGAAGATTGTAATGGAAGAGCATCTATGTCACTGGAGTTATTCTGCTGCCATACGTCTCTACTGCTGCATTTAATTTAGAAAAATCATAAATTAAAAAAAAATCTGAAAAATACTGTTAAGAACTTATTGGCTATTTGAAACAATAATAATTTATTGTTTCCTCTTTGGAGGTTTCATTCGATTACATATATTTTGTTTCTAAAAGATGGAAATAAGAAGCTCCCATTGATGATAAATATAGTTTGACATCAACAAATCACTCAAATATGAATATCTTATATCCAATATATTTACGTAAATATAACGACATGATACGTTATATTAAATCATTTATGATATATTTACACCTTTCAATCATATATTCCGAGAAAAATACATAGACATCTAACTATTAGGGCAAAAATGAATCGAAGTTGAATGATGAACATATTGCCAACGATATCAAGACATTCAATTAGAACGCATAATGTTAACTAGTTCACAACTAATAAATCACTGTGCAATAAACTGGTCAATAGAAAAACTTCATGCAAAGGAAATATTAATGGATTGCCTCAATCGTTCCATATTCTAAATTTGATATGGTGATTTTCTTTTAACCATAAACAATCTAGAGAGAGAAAGAGAGAGAGAGAGAGAGATTGTTGGGATTAGTTGTTAAGCATATTTAAAGCAGTACTGACAAGATTAAATATATATATATATATGGTCAGTGGTTATAATTTGATTGGCTAATCACATACCTAATTCTTTGATGCTTGTAGATTATAATTGTTCTTGCGTGGCAAAAACGTACAAAAATGGACAGTATTTATATTCTATTTGTTTTACCTAAATTTTCAGGTTCCTATCTCATGCTGTTAGCAACTTCTCGCTAAGTAAGATCTCTCTAAATTGCATTAAGCATTAAATAATTTGAAATGTTGCAAGGTTTATACATATTGCCATATAGAGAGAGAACTTTTTTTTCAGATCTGGTGCTAAAAGAGGAATTGCAATCCAAATAATTGATAAATTATGAGAAGAATAAAGACATTGTCCAGCAGTTCTTGTAAAAAAGAAGAAAAAGTAGGTCGTTGATTTATCTATTTTTCAACAAAAAGGAAATAAACAAGATGCCTAAGCAGATCCGAGGGAAAAAAAAAAAAAAAAAAAAACTTATAAGGAAAGATTGTACTTTAGACGTAGATGTTTTCTTCTTTATGCCATAATCTTAGAAAAAGCTCATTAGTATTGGTGGTTACTCCTAAAGACCATTTATTTACTAAAATATATTAATCATCGTAATATATATATATATATATATATATTTTTAAACCAACATGATATATACTGTATATGTTATATAATAGAATGCCATATTAATCTTTAATGTATGTGTGCTTGTACGAGTGCATAATTGTGATTTTAGGAAAAAAAAATTTTAAAATATAATTTGTATAAATTTAGAACATATTATATTGAATGCACATCTATTTATCCATATGCATGCATGCACTATTTATTATTATTATGGTCCGAAGTAGCGGATCCTTGTATATATATAGTTATATATATATATATATATATTTATAATCTATAACTATATTATAAAGGGGACTTACCTTTTGACACTATTCAGAAATATGATCTTTCTATTTTGTTTTTTTGGGCACTTTTTTTTTTCTTTTTTCTTTTTCTTTTTTTGTTGAGTTGCTTACATTATTCTTTGTTTTATTTTTTGTTTTTATTTTTTCTCCCCAAAAAGTTTACATATTTATAGTCGGCTCATTAAAATACTTTTTAGTTTTTCAATTTGTCCTATGTAAAATATTTTTTTCTCAAATATGTCAACAAATTTTTTTTCCCTTAAAATTCTTTAAATTTTTTTGTTCCTTTTTAATTCTTGATTACTTAATTTAGTTAAACTCTTTAGCAGACAATGAATAAATTAAAAAAAAGAGATAGTAATTTATTAAAAAAATTTAACATCTGCTAATTCTTAAAAAAAAAAATTAATATATATAATATATATTTTTTTAAAGATTCAACACTTTAAATTTTCGCGCTTAAAAACTAGTATGTATATGAATCACGGGGTTTGATAATACTGTTATACAGTACACGATGGGCTCCTCAAAGCAGGACTTCCACCAACTACGTTAAACACAGATGGACACTGACGTCAAAAAGTAGTTATCATCATTTGGAAATGTGTACATAAAAATGGCTTAAATTCAAGCTTTCAAAAGGTTTGTTGAACAAGATTTGGTTTTGGTTAGGAAGAAATTTAAGAGTCTTGCATTAAGGCTGTTTGAAGGTTGGTTCGTAATTTGCTTAGAGGGATTATGTCTAAGGTCGAATAACACAGTTATTAAATATATATATATATCTATATATATATATAATATGTTTATGTAAGAAATAAGAAGAATGCCAACGTGTTATGCACACACATATATATTTATCTATATATATAGTTCAGATAAAATTTAAAAAAAAAAAAAAAAAAAAAAAGGGAATGTCCAGACTCCGTTTCTGCAGTTTTAGGGTAGTTCATTTCCTTATATAGTTCCATCTCTTTTTTACTAAATTACCCTAATGTGGAACGACCTTATAAGATCATGGTAAAGAGATGATATGGGAAAAAGTCCATATAGGTGGGAATAGAAAGTCACGGACATGGTGAAAATGCTGGGATAGTGAGCGACCAAAAATCTCACATTGGCTATGGGTTTGAAAGAACTTCAAATATGCCTCATAATAGATTAACCTTTCGAGATTAAACCATAAGGCCCAACAGAAAATATACCATATGACTTTGGGAAAAACACAATATGAGGCATGGGAAGGCCACCAAGAATGAGGAATAACAAGTGAAGATTATTGCTAAATGTATTGATTAAATGACCGGTTTCTTAAATCTTGATCAACTGATATTAATTTGAGTTTAACCAATGTTTAACTTTGATCAGATCTGATTGACCAAACGCACTAACATTTTAATGGTCACCGGCCATTTATTTTTTTTCTGGTTGAGCCATTTACAAATTATGTTTAAGCATGTTTATAATCATAATACTTTCTTTCTTTGTTTGTTTTTTTGAAGAATAACCAACTATGCATGGCAAACATTCCAAAACTTGAATGCCCCCATTTTCCTTATTTGAGTAACGGTAAGCAACTAACTCTAAGCATTACAGATCTCTAATTATTTACTTAATTAGTAGGATATCTGCTGTTTAATTTTGAATGATAAGTAATTTTGTTTCTAACTGTGACTGACCTAATTTTATGATCATTTTACTTAAAAGACTACGATGATTTATTAATTTCCAATGTAGAAAATTGACCATCTTCTTCTTCTTATTTAGTGATGACAGAAGACAACTAGCTAGCACATGCCAAAAACAAAAACAAATATTATTCCTTACTTCTAGTTCTGGGTATGTCATGTAATTAATCATTTTAATTATCTTTTAGCTAATATGATAAGAAGCTGGAAAGCAGCTGTAATACATATATGGCAAATATATTTGTTTCCTGTTTAGTACCAAAAAGAAAGCTTTGATTGAGTATCTTGATATATATAATATAAAGGAGATTAAGTGGGCCGTGGAAAGAAGAAACATATCAGACAAAAACCGAATGACATTTAGATGGAAGCTGGTACCAAACGGCATAGACTACTTTATATTTATATATATATATATATATATTTATACGCACACACATATAGTATTAACTAATATAATGAGTAAGTAGGAACATTAAAAAGAGATCAGGTCAGCGCACTTAAATCAAGGAAGGAAAGCTTTTTGGTCATATGCGCAAAATTATGCAATCTCCTCGTGGATAGAATAAGAACCAGAGTTTTGTCTATTGGCAATAAAGAACGTATATATTTATTTATTAAAAAAATTTAATTAAGATGTAAATTATAAAATTCAAAATAGAAATTGAAAAGAGAGAGAGAGAGAGAGAGGAAAAAAAATTAGTGAAGAAGCAGTTGGTTACGGTTTGGTTGTGCATGTTTGTAGCTTTTTTTTTTTTTTTTTCTTTAGTAAAAAACACCATCAATCAGAGCTACACAACGTTCAAATCAGCAGAAAGGAAGGAGATGACAAAAAAATAAAATAAGAAAAATCTTTGAGAACAAAAGATTAGAAAAGGAATTCGAAAGAAGAAACCAAAACATATAAAGCAAAAGCTGCAGTCGAGAACACTTTAATTATTCTTGATGCAAAAATTATATATAAGTATAGACGTCGTGGGATTGCATTTTTCTATATGGATTATAACTACAAAAGCTAACAATAAAGTAAGCAAACCATGCAAAAAAGAAAAGGAAAAAAAAAAAAGGAAAAGGAAAAGCACATTAATTAGGCTTATGGGCATAGCATCTAATGATATATATATATATATATATATATATTTATATATAATATATCAACGTTAAATAATAATGTTTTGGATGAGCAAAGAATAAATTAAAGTATCATGATACCTTGAGGAATTACTCCAGAGACTGGCAGCTGATTGGGAGTCAACATGATGATCTGGTTGGACGGACCGATCGGATGGTCCCCTTTGCTCGGAGAACTGAGGAAGTACGCCACCTGTAGTACCATCAGAGCCACTAATTCCCATCTGCGACATTTCATCCTCTCCTGATCCGTCTGATTGCCCTAATTCTAACATTTCACAATCCAAACTCAACTAAACTCCAATGTATGACATTAACATATATAATATAATATCAATATATAATATTATACAACACATTGATGGTGGATACATGTGTGAATGTTGTTTATTAAGCCAATTTAGGACGTTTTGTGCAGATCTAGTAGCTGTATATATGTTTCTTTTAATTAAGACCTCACATATAAATAATGTAAGTGTATTTGTGTGTGTCTTTTATGTATGTAATATTTACTGTATACATATTGTATGCTGTTTTTTAGTATGCAAAATTTATTTGCTGGGGTAAAAAAACAACATAGAGGGGGGTATATAGGGTGAAAAAGTTAAGGCTGCTAAAGAGAAAAGTTGAATATTAGCAATACGAATTACCTGAAGAAGCTGCAGGCTTGTCAGTAGTCTTAACAGTCCGGTACATCTGCAAAGTCATTGCCAAAATCACATTATTAATTTACTAGCACATAAATATATGATTAATTGTATTATTAGGATTATATAATCTCTCAACACATTCATTTATTAACTCACAACTATACATATACATATACATATATATGTTTTTATGCAGACACATATATCTAGATAAATCATAATATTGTCTTTTTGGTATTTTCTCTCTCTTCTGAGTCTTCTCTCTTGTCTTTTCTCTCTACGTATTGGGCTTGGTCATTAATCACGAGGTCGATGCGTGATAATAATGTAGTTCTAATGGAGTTTGTATTATTGAAAAATGATTACTACTTTTTTCCGTTATCATGATCTACGAAATATATTCTTAGAGTTTTCTTATTCTATAATTATTTCTCTCTCTCTCTCTCTCTTTTTTTTTTTTTTTTTTTTCTCTTTCACTCTGAAAGCGGAAGCAGTGTGTCTGGTCTGGTCTGGTCCCAGTAGTTTGCAGAGAGACTCATATCGCTCGCTCGCTAAATACGATCTCTTTAAATTCATTCATTCACTTACTCACTCACTCACTCACTGCTTTCCCATTGGCAACTGTGCCCCGTCTTGTGTGATCCAAAGACCAACACCGACCCACATGAGATCAGAGGGAGAGAGATAGAGATGAGAGAGAAAGCTAGAGAGAGAGAGGTGTGAAGAAGAAATATTTTTATTTGGTTCCCCAACTTTTTTTTTTTTTTTTTGGGTTTAATTATATCTTTCCATTTTTTACCTGTAAATGGCTCTTGACATGAGCTAGGGTGAGATCCTTTACATCCATCAGCTCAAGTACTGACTTTGGTGTAGCTCCTGCTCAAACCCAAACTTCAATAAATTATTAAAACCTAAAAAAATAAGGGCATAACTAAATCTTTTATAAAATATAATTATAAAAAAAAAAAACTTAAAATAATTAAAAAAATACTCTTTACATATGAATCTTACTTTCATGGCCACCGAGAAGCTCGACGGCGTGAACAAATCGAGCGTGGAGAGTGCTCGTCCACCGCATTCTCGGAGCTCGCATGCTCCGCTTCGTCGGAAGCTTGGGCAGAAACCTAGCCCTCATAGTCCCGTGAGAGGAATTAGCCTCATGATGATGAGATTGTCCGTACTGATGATGGTGGTGGGTGCAATTGGCTCGATTTGAAGGCCTCCGCCGCCGCCGTAAACCCGTTGAACCTCGCCGCTGCAGCCACGCGATATGCCGCCCCGTTCGAGCCGAGTATCGACATCGGATCCAGCACTCCTCCTCCTCCTCCGCCGCCGCCGAGATTATACGCCGTAGCGGCGGAGTGGGAGGGTATTACTGGTGATGATGATGCGAAATTGGGGCATTTGATACAAGCACATCTTGGGATCCTTATTTATAACCTGATGAGGATGAAGATGAGGATGATGATGAAGATCTCTTCCGTTTTCCGCTGACAAGAAGGGAAATGAACGGTTGTGATTATAAACCGGGATCCCCTTGATTGGCCGGAAAGGGTCCGATGCAGCCGCCGACACGTCGAACAGCGAACCATTCGCTCCGCCACCGCCTCCGCCGCCGCGGCGATTCATATGGTGATGAAGCTGGTAATTATTATAAGGGTTTTGCTGCGCTGCTGCTGCTGCTACTACTGACTCTCCAGCTCCGTGGGTACCGAAGCTTAATCTCCCTAAAGAAAGCTCCGTCTGCGCTTTGGAATTTTTATTCCTATTGCTGTTGCTGCTACTGCTGTTGATATAATCTACATCCACCACCGCCGCCTGCCGTCGGGTCGAGAGATCGAACCTCATCTCAGCGGCGGCGGCGGCGGCGGACGCTTCGCAGATTGAGGAGGAGGAAGAGGAGGAGGAAGAGGAGGACGAGGAAGTGTTGTTTGGTGGACTGATGTGGAGAGAGAGATCAGGAAGCTGCGCTGCTGGGGCTGACGAAGCTGCTGCTGCTGCTGGCTCGATGAAAATCCCCTCCAAGGGCATTTTTCAGTAGAAGTAGTAATACTAGTAAAAGCACTAGCAAAATGAAGTTTGAATCCAAACTAGGCAGACTAAAAGTGAAGAAATAGAGAGATTTTCTGAATGATTAAAGAAGTGTCTGAGTTTAGGTTTCTTTTTTTTCTTTTTTCAAAAGAATATATCTGGGAAAGTTAATGACAAAGTCATGGGTTTTGATGAAGAAGAAGAAGAAGCTAGCTGCAAACACATGATTAGGAGATAAACTATAGAAAACAAAAAAAGAGAGAGAATAGGAAATGTGGTGATGTCTATGAATCTATAATCTAGCTTGTGGAACAAACAGACATGCTCACGAGAGAGAAAAAAATAAACAGAGAATAGAGGTAAAATGGACAGACAGAGGATAATGGGAGAGGGATAGATGTGTGGGTTATTGTTAGCCAGTGGAAGGAGAAAAAAAGAAAAAAAAAAAAAAAAAAAAAAAAAGAAAGAAAAAATATTCACAAAAAGTCAGGGAAAGGAAAAAGATAGAGAGAGAGAGAGAGACAGAGAGAAAAGAAAAGGGATTTTATTTGTTTGGGTATAGTGTTTCTCCTCGAGAGTATATATCGGAAAATGACACTAGAAGGAGGAAGAAGAAAGCAGAGAGAAGAGGCCGTGTATATCTTTTTTTTTTTTTTTTTTCTAGTCAAAACCCATTAAATAAAATAAAATTTGAACCAAAAAAATTTGGTCATTTTGGATTTTCCCTTCCCCGGAGACGACGGGATAAAAAATGATGGAGTGAGAAAGACACCCTCATGTGTGATTCCTTTTCCCCCACTCTCCTCGCTCTTCTTTCTCTCTCTCCTCTTTCTCTCTCTCTAATGCTTTTTTTTTTTTTTTTTTCTCAGAGTGAAATAAATAAAATAACGAGTGGGGGAGTTTTTATTTCAATAATTCCTATGTATGCTTATGTTGGCAGGGCAGTCTACGTATTGGGAGGTACTTATGAAAAATCCCTTTTTTCCCCTTTTTCAAATTCTCGCGAGATGTTGAATTTTGGAGAATATTTTATCATATATTTCTTTCATGGGGTATATAGTAGACCCGTAAGACCCATTGACCTCAAAAGAGAGAGAGAAAACCAAAACCACACCAAAGGGAAAGGGTATTTTTTGTTTGCTTCCTTATGTACACATCGTAAACCCTAATTCCACATGATTATTATTGTTATTATTATTATCATCATTATTATTATTGTTATTGTTATTATCATTATTATTATTTTATCAGCTTCTAATTCCTTGCATGCTCCCAAATATTCCCTTCTAATCTTTAACAACTTTGTCTGGTATCATGGGATTTTATTATGTCTTCCTCCATATGACCCTCCACACTCCAAGCTAACCCACTAATTACTTGGTTTTCAAAACCCTAGGCTCAATAAATGAATAAATCTTATTATATACATATTCACACACACACACACACATATGAATTTATATAGATAGATTACACACTGGGATACCCTACAATAAAGGGGTTATTGACCTCATTTGATGGTACGTGGGAAAAAAGACATTTTCAAACTATTGTTTTAATAAAATCTCATAATTTGTTAAATTAAAAAAAAAATATCAATAAGTAATCACTACTTGATTGATCAATAACTGATTGATCCACATATCAATCATTATTTAAATTTTTGACCAATATTAGTTAAAAACTTATCGATTAATAATTAAACGGATCTGAATGTTCTACATATCAATCATTTTAATATCACCGTTTATTTTATTTGAAAAGGATCGAACATTTATAAAAAGGGGTGGCCAATACTGACCATCACACCTAATTTCTCCCGTTACAAATATGATTTAAATTAGACAACTTTATTTCTATTTAATTCAGTACAATATGTACCATCTAATTTACATTTTATGATTACAATCCATAACCCTATCAATTCTTATGATAGAGTACCCGACTATAACTTATCTATACATAATTAGGATCCTAATTAAATATACTTTTATTAAAAACAAACTCACTATTTTTTTTTAAAACAATATATAATACTTTCACCGAGATTACATAGTAGCTAGTTCTAGGAAAGAGTGAA
This sequence comes from Ficus erecta, assembly GCA_008635985.1. NCBI lineage: Eukaryota > Viridiplantae > Streptophyta > Magnoliopsida > Rosales > Moraceae > Ficus > Ficus erecta. The sequence continues at coordinate 2,175,493 of BKCH01000009.1, forward strand.
GAAATTAACAGTGCCACTAATTCATTTAGGTGGTGTTTGGATGCTTCATTAAATGCAGAATTAAATGCTGTTTGGATTTTACTTTCTAGGAACACGTTTTCTATTCGAATCCCCCCCGTTTACAAGTTTAGAGAGAGAGAGAGAGAGAGAGAATAGAAAAGGTAGAAGACGTTCAGTTTGTGTATTGTTTTTGGTGCATTCCTTTTCCAACATGTACAGAAGAGAAATGTATTCTTCAACTAAATGTTGTTTGGATAAATGTGGGAAGTCGTATTGATGTGTATATTTCATTATTTTCCCCCCTCTATACTCCTCTTGGGGTTTGTACCCATGACAGTAACAACTCCTTAACGCGACTAGCTACTTGATTTATAATGTCATCTTCATCATTAACTTCTTATTAATGTTTAAGATACGTAACACTAATTAATTAAACTCCAATTTCTCAAATATAAGATCTGAGAAACTACTTATAATTATAAGCATTAAATTTAATTAGATTTTGAATTTCAAACAGTACTCTATCTAGCAACTTTTTTGTTATTAAAGATAGTTCATGTGAGCATTAAAGAGAGATAAATGTATATATATATATACACACACACATATGCATACATACAAAAAGATCAATACATATAGGGCACCTAGGGTTAGAGAAATGAAGATGTCTATATATATATATATATATATATATATAATTGATTAGAGTTTTGGAGTCAAGTGTAATATTAATTTTGGTTTGACTTAATTAGACAAGCTCATTGTTGGGCCTTTTTCATTAACCTAAAGAAGCTCGTCATTGGGCCTTGAGCTTTGTCTCCATTTAAATAAATTTTGCCTGATCAGCTAATTGTGTGGATGTAGTTGTCATGTATTGCTCAGAAAGGAACCTGTACTCGCTACTAAACTTGAATTAACTAATTAAAGATGAACAGTTAATTTGTTATTAAAAGAAGAAGAAGAAGAAACAACCCTAAAAGTTATGGAAAGTAGATAACACATTAAAACAAGAAAAATAATTTTTAACAAAGAGGCTGTAAACATAAATGTGTGTTTCTTTTTTTAGGTAAATGAAAAGAGCGAGTAACTAGTATTAGGAGTGTTCAGGCACAAAGCTATACGAAAGATTGTGGGGCACGGGTCGCCGAGAAACAAATAATTCTTTTATATTTATACTGAATTTTGATCGGTGCTCCCGTATATAGTTTTTATTCTTTATCTGTTTTTTTTTTTTTTTTTTAACATTTCTCCAAAACCGGGTGGGTCATTCTGCATTAATTGTTTTCTGTTTTTTTTTTCTTTTTTTGTTAAATCAGCTAGCATAATCTATACTTTTTATGATCTCTCTTTTTTTTTTTTAATCTCTTTTTCTCTTTCGTGCCCATTTACTCCTTTCTCTCTCTCTCTCTTCTTTTTCTTTTTTTATTTTTTTATTTTTTTTATCATTTTAGTTTTTTTAATCAATACCAACTATTTGGTGCATATTCTCACTCTTTCTATTTATTTATGGGTTGAAAATAATGATATTATATTACTAAGTCCTTTGAAATATATCTTCAGCATACCTTACCCTCGCTCTGTGAATATTAGAGAGAACAAGAGACATTTGAGACTTATAAGGGATTAAGCTTTTATCTTAAAAAAAATAACCTGTTAAGTAAAGTGATTTAATACTCTTATATATCTATTACTGTCATTAAAATTTTATAGCGTGGGACTCAGATTTCTTTTTACTTTCTCATTCCTTTAACTCGGGGGCTAATTTTAGCCACTACCCTCATTTCATAAGTCATATAACATGCCTCAGAATGTCACATCTTATCCTGAAAACTCAAGCCGGATATGTATTAACGGTCGAATTTAGAAAGTTGCCATTAATTAAGCTCAAGGATTCTCCAAAAGAATGTTGAACGAAATTCCAAAGCGATCTCGCAAAGGAATCATATACAAGATCTAGTGGCCTTGAAGATTTACTACCCTCCTCACAGAGCGCATATATTAATCCTATATTTATGCATTTTATCATCAAAGCTCATGTACCTGTTATTAAGTACAAGTACAAACGGCCATTAGGACCATTAATTTGTCGTGCCTGAAATTAAGTTTAGGATAATAAACATAAATGTATGAATTTCTATTAATTACAAAAAAAAAAAAAAAAAAAAGAGCATTTTAATAATTATTCTGACTTGTATGGTTTTGGACATGGGTTAGTTTGTGTTTTGGATTAGACATCTAATTCAGTCCAATGTACCTAAAAGTCGATTCCCTTAATTGTCAAAGAAAACTGGAATTCTCTCTCTCTCTCTCTCTCTTCCTTAAGAGCTTGGGTGAATATGATGTAGTTCGTACATAATATTGTACCTTCTCTATAACAATCAGATTTAAAATTTCCCCTCTTTCAAAATTTTTTTTAATAATTTCAAAAAAGATAGCATTTCCTTGTTAGTTATTTTATCAATTGTCTTAAAAAAAAAAAAAAAACCTATGTGAAATACATTCTTTTAAAAAGAAACGCTATATATCTATGCCCTATTTGTTATATAACAAATTATCTTCTGACATTTAAATACATAACTCAAATACATTGAAAAAAAATGATAATAACTTACGCAAAGGTTTTTTTGACAATTTTTTTTTTAATTTATAACTTAAAATAGTAATCTCTTCTAGTTTTCTGTTTTAATTAGTTAGCCGCCATAGATATAGTAAAACTATTTTCCATCACTTATTAAAGATGGGACATATCCTACATAGTAAAGTCGTTACAATATAATTAATTGAGGGGTACCGGAGTTCTGAAAATGGACCAAAGTCTATATATATACATACATATATATATATATATATATATATAGAGAGAGAGAGAGAGAGAATCAAAAGCATTAATTATTCTAACCATAGTTTCTCACTCAATTTCCAACTATGTGCCCTTTGATATATGCAATTTTGTTATTTCCTTTTCCTCCTACATGTAATTCCACCGCATAGGAGGAATGACTAAACTTATCCGCAACCTTTGCTAAAAAGCATATTTGATTTGATATTTGACCAAAAAAGTATAATGTATTTATTCATGCGTGTATATACAGTTACTTATATATATTTATATTTTTTGTAATATGGAATGAGTTAAAAGAAGATTCATATTTACGCAACATATTAAAAGAGATAGAGATGGTTTATCTCGGGCCCTTCTATTGATTTTAGAAGATCTTAATAAATTGTGATGATTTGGGAGAAAGAACTACTTAAGTGTTCACTTTAAAGACTCGTAAGAACCCTTTTTTTTCCACTTTTTTTTTTTTTTTTTTTTTTTTGCCCTTTTTCCTTTCTTACAATTCTTGCTTTGCCGTGGAGATAATAAGAAAGTATTATATGCCAAAAGCCATTGAAGTAAAAAGAGGAGATCAATTAGGAGCTGATCAACAGCATATAATCTGAAAAAAGAGCACTTGAAGAAGCGATTTATCTAGAATATTAGGATGACATTCAACGAGCCTTTTGTTCAATAAATGTGAGGGATATAAAAAAAGGTTAATTTGGATAATCTGGTGAAAATATACTCTCTATTTTGGGTTTATTAACAAAGTATACCTTCTATTTTGGACCTCATGATCAAAATATATTGTGGGAAATTATAAGTGTGTACTGAATTTAGAGCATGGAAAGGTCCGTGTTTAATTTTAACAATACAATTAAAAGATGACCTCAAAAAGAAAAAGAAAAAAACAAATTAAAAAACACAAGCAAATAATAAAAAGGACTTTCTACAAAAAGAAAAAGATAAAAAGTTTTTCTTTGTTTTATTTTTATTAATTTTGTTTCTTTTTTTTTAATTTTATTTTAGGACATTTTCATCATTGCGTGAGTTAGAATTGAATGTTGATATTTCTATGATATGAGTTTGTTACGCACTTAAAATGTCTTCATATATATTTGACGTGGTTTAAAATGGATAGTATATTTTTAAAGAAACTTAAAATACGAGATGTGCTTATATAAATTTTCCTATACTAAATAGTTAAAAATTTTATCAAGTGTACTAATTAAATAGGAACATATATGAAGTAACCATGTTTTAAAGATTTCAAAATGGTTAGTAGACTGTGCAACGTTAAACCCAAACTTCTGATGACATAGGAGTTTAATATAAGTTCATTTTTTAAATTAAATTACATCAGATCTTTTCCGTTTTTATTGATATGCCTTAGATTTTCGCTATATAAAAGAATGAGATAGTGGGAAATGACATCAATGGTTTATTTTTTCTATCAACAAAAATAAAGTGGTAGATATAGCGAGAGAAATGCTTTTGATTCCTCTTGCAATCTATTCATTAAAAAATAATATGTACAAATATATGCCTGCATTGAACATATAACGCACTATCTAGATTGAGGTAGCAAGTACGAGATATACTATTAATCTCCTTACTGTTGAAGGAAAAAAAATAATTAATAGTGTTGCGTAGTAACTCTATCTAGTATGTTTTGTCACAAAAAATAAAAATAAAAATAAATAAATAAATAAAAATTCTAAATAGTATATTGCTTATGAAAGGGCAACAAAATGAGAGGCCTCCTAGAAATTCCATTCCCTTTTGTCATTCCTTCAATGTCACGTTAGCTAATACTTTGTAAACATCTTTATTTTATTATTATTAACAATAATAGCTTTGCCTACTTACGCTTTTGAAGAATGGAGTACCAAGTTGGTCCATAAAAGTTGGGTATATAATTACTGAAATGGGGAAATAAGATTACGTGTGAGGGGGCCGGGTCATATTATATAATTTCTTCTCCAAATAATAATATCGGGACTACTTTTTTTTTATTCTATAAATAATATCTTAAAGGAAAACAACTAGAAGAGCTCAAACAAAAGATATATATATATATATATATATTTTCTTATCAGACATCTTCATATTTGATATTTATAATTTCTTTTTGTACATTATTATAAGTTACAACTAGTTAATTTTAATATAATATTTTCAACGTACTTGTTTTTTGTATTAATAGTTTTAGATAGTTTATATTACAATATTCTGAAAAAAAAACCTTATAAATCAATTAATAATTATAAGATAATAAAATGTCACAAGTGTAGGTTCGGCAGGCGGACAATAATAAAGTTTTTTTTAGATATATTAATTACAAATAATTATGGATTAAAGTATCAGCACGAATATAAATACACACATATATATATATATAGAGAGAGAGAGAGAGAGAGAGAGAGAGAGAATTAAGAAGTGCAGGGGATGTATGGTCAATTGGGAATGAATGTTGAAATGATCACTCGAGAAACATGACAACATCCCATTCCCCCATAACACGTACAGAGAAGAGATACAGATATGAATCCTCCTGTCACGTATGGGTCATTGTTGGGCCCATGATTTGCTCTCTATATGTCAAATCTAATCACCACTTCAACCTTATTATTCGTAATTCTCATTAGTTTTTACGTCTGCAACTATTTTTTTATAACTCAATTTTGTCATTCATATATTGTGTTAGAATTATTCATCAAGGATATACATAACCTACACTGCCGACAATATTTTTTTTTTCCTTCTAATTACCCATGTACTGTCCACTTTATTTAAACACCTAATTGAAATGAGCTCAAAATTAAACTTACTCTGGAGTAAAATGCTGGATTAAATCATGAGTTTGTTTCACATAATTTACCTAGAACAATCTGTTGTTGGTTTTCCGGATTCAAAAGCTAATTTAGAAATATTGAATGACTTGTTAAAAGTGTTTTATTTAACTCTCAAAAAAAAAAAAAAAAAAAAAAAAAAGCTTTCCATCAAAAACAAAACATGTAACATTTTGTATTTTTCATGCTCATATATATATATATATATATATATTTTACTTATTTATCAAATTCTAAAATCACTTTAATTTATTATGCCCTTTCAAAATGTACGTGGTTTTAAATATTTACCGATGAAAAGTTAGAATTTTACTATTTTTTTGTTCTTCTACTGAATAGGGACGAAAGTAAAAAATTATGTGGATGGACCCTAAATCAAGGGCATGTTGCTAAATTTGCACTCAGAGAGGGCTAGTAATTCCTTGTACAAAAGGACGCCAAATATGCTGTATATGACAGTGAGTTTACATGTAAGAAAGAGATGGACCAACCACAAGACTCCACGTGGTCCACAAAACAAGGGTTGAACTTTTGTGGTGGGTACCAGTGATCTACAAGCAAATTATTGGTGTAATGATGGTCGTGAGAGTCAAAATCAAAGAAAGATGAAAAAAGTGCTTTGTGGATTGATTTTGAAAGAGGGAAAAGAAACCTGTACATAATGGAAAGTGATGAGGAATAAAGTGTTATTTGCTTTAAATCTTCCCCACGTTACATTGATACATGGGAGGAATATATTTATATGTATATAAAATATTCAACTCTTTTATAAAATATTCAACTCTTTTATACACAGTGTTCGAATCTTTTATATCAAGTTAAAAAAAAAAACATTAAATTTTTTTAGAACATGTTTCTAAATTTAAAATCCAACCAAAATTATAGTAAAATAAATATGTATATTAAAAATAAAATTTAAAATTTCTCATATTACATTATAGTTTAACCATAATTTCATGTTTGACTTCAATGTAAGGTATAGAGTTTGAATCTTCACTCTTAATAATTAAAAAAAAAAAAAAATCAAAACACAAAACAAAAACCCTGTCAATAAGATATTTTTCATACTTTTAATGGACTTCTTCATATTGTGTATAACTCTCATAAAATAAAATAAAATAAAAATAAAAACCTAGGCAATTTCTAGGAAAATAAGAAAGAGAATATACATATAGCTAGATTCTCGGAGGACTACATGTGAGACGGCTGTTATCACATGACTAGCTAGTTTATGTAATATTACATGAAAAAAGCAAAAACATTAATCAAATGCTACACGAACGGCCAAAAGAAAAACAAAAATATATTAGAAATGCTGTTTTTCTTTATTCGATGAGATATTGGCCTTGTTGTTAACTGCACAGTTTCCCTCAAAAATATATTGGAGAATGAAAGTCTCCGATGATTCTGCCCCCACCTTTTGACTCTCTCTCTCTCTCTCTCTTTAGATCTCTCTCTCTCTCTCCAGATCTCTCTCTCATCAACATTCTTGAGGGTCCATTTAACCTCCAATGACGATAATTGACGATCTCAAACAGCTGTCAATCTTGTACATAATCATTTTGTATATACACACATATACATACATATATCAATGTAAGAATGTTTATGATCTTCTGAGAGGGTACTCAAAATAGTATAAATTATCTAAAATCTCCCGTTATTGCACATTTTCAACTTCAGCATGGAATCTGAAGGTTGTTTGATTAAAAATCAAAGAACATTTAAAAAAAAAAAAAACAATTCACCGTCACGTACATGTCAGTTAATACTTAAACGTTAGAATAAGAGTTGGTGTCTTTACTCACTAATCTTTTCATTTTTTAGATATTACTTTCCAAATATAAACCTTCCTTAGCACCATATATAATGAAAGTATATAGATATATATATATAGCTTTAGCTTTAGGGTTTGGACCCACATGTTTCCTGTTTTCTCACACAACAAAGGAAATAAATAAGGCGCAGAATTCTCATCGCTAAATTAACAGCAAGAAAAAGAGAAGAGCGAGAATCAGCTTTCGCGATTCCCAAAACTGAATGAGAGCTTTAGGGGAAAGGTCTTCTACTCTTTCCTCTCTCTCTCTCTCTCTCCTTTGATTTAGTGACATGTAAAAATATATATTTATATATGCATATATATAACTATCGTTTTCATCAAAGCTTATATTTGTAACAACTAGTAGCTATGGCTCCGTGTATTATTTTTGATAAAAAAGCAAAAACAGTACGCCTCCTTTTCTAAAAGTCATTCATGATATATATGTGGAAATATATATATATATGTAAATTGGAAAAGTTCACGTACGGTTGGAAATTCTAAGTTTCGTCATGTCCTACGATCCAAACCGTTGCTTGTTTTTTAATACATGTCGGTTTTCTTTTTTCCTTTCCTTTTTTTTTTTTTTTTTTAAATTTCTAAGTTTAAATCAAGATTTAGTTTTAATAATTTTCTTATCCACTACCCCCAAAAAAAATGAAAAATTTAAATTAGGTAACAGTTATTTTTTATTGTCGATAGTGACTGCTTTTAGCCCGATCTTTGAATGGGAGCGTTTTTATATTGTACTCAAATAATTAAAAGGTTTAATGTTGACATTGTTGATTTTTCCATTCAACAAATAAAAATGGTAATGAAAGATGGATCTGCTCATCTAGTATGAGCTCTAATTCACATGTGGATCGTATTAATTATCTGATTAGACAGTGTACTTAAGCATTTAATATTGCTTTTAAAATTTGAAATGCATGCATTGAAGCCTGTCTTAATTTCATACTATAATTCTTTCAGTTATATATAAATACATATAATAGTTTTCAATTTTAGAGTGTATGATGTGATATCATATGCTGAAGACTAAAGTATATCAGTTCTTTATTATTTAATTAGTAAGGCTTCTTTTGTAGCTCACCTTAAGTTAAGGATATCAGAGAGATAAAAATTTCCAGAATTTTCGTGTGTGTACACTTTGTGTCGTTGACTTAAATTAATTCTTATAAATATTGTCATCACAATGTGTGTGTGTGTGTGTGTGTGTTTTTTTTTTTTTTAAAGAAATATCCTAAATGTGTGGTTGTAACAACCAATATATACATTATATGTGTATATATATATATATATGCATGTATTCGCCAAAAAAAAAAAAAAGAGTTTATTTACCTCCAAAACACCTGGATATGATTTAGTCCAAAAAAAAAACACCTGGATATGATCAGCACTGAACTTTTTGTTGCTATATTGTGAAGGATATTTTGTCCTCGAATATTTCTTTGTATTTATATATTTTTTATTTTTTTAAATAAATTTGGTAAAGCATACGTTCTTACAATATTACCAATTTAGTTGGGGTACTATGTCCTTTTGAGATGATACTCTTTTTTTTTTTTTTTTTTTGTGCAATATCCTTTGAGATGAATTTCAGTTCTACTAATTTCATAAAAAAAAATTTAAAATAAAATAAAATATCCCCTAAAAAATTATATATATATATATATATATTAAAAAATCAGCACTAATTAAACTCAGTTAAAGGTTTGCTAGAATAAAAAGGCCCTTAATAAATCGCAAAGTACAGTCCCTTATTCATTGAGTTTTCCAGTTATTACGTGTCGTCAGTTAATTGTCGACTCCATTTACAATTTAACAAATAATTAAGAATTCAACCCCCAAAATAAAAAGAAAGATAATTAAGAAGCGAAGGATCAGCATATGCGTACAAAGCTATTAAATTCAAGTAGCCTAATTAACTATTTAATGTGTGTGTATATATATGTCAAATAGTACAAATAGAACAACTGGTGTAATCAGACCTCATTATCTTCTCATTGAATTTTATCTAAAGATGTTTATATTTAATTATATATTGACGAGTGTTATTTAATGTTTATATATCACTAATTGAATATTAAGCATATAATATTATAACCTTCAAATTTTCATGTGCCACATATAATAAAGTTTTAAACTTAAAGTTACATATGTTTTAGAACATCATGTATGACCAATTTAATCTAAAAATAATATACAATTAAATGAGACAAGTAAACGGGAATGGGGTTGGGGACTACTCCTAAAATCATTCCTTTCCTGTAATTGTGACGGATTAAATTTTTAACCCGTTGCAATCCTAATTCTCTTAGATCGGGCTTTTCTCATCTTAATTATTCAATAAGATCTTCATAGGTAAATGGGTTAATGGATAAAATTGTCATTCATAGTAACACTCTATATATGATCAACAGTGATTTAAACATTAAAAACCATTAATTGAACGTTGAATGTATAATTTCTGTACAATATTACTGCAAGTCACAAGGAATTAGCTCTTCGTGAGTAATTAGTGTACATGTGCAGTTCTGTTATATATTATGTCTTTTGATAGTCAACCTCAATTATACATGTATGTATATATATATGTAAGAGTTTTCAATGATTACTATGTTTTTGTAGCCATCCATAGTTACAAGAAAAAATTAAAAAAAGTAGTGCCTACTTTAATTACATTGATGATGTGGCCTTTTTCATGATTTGTTATAGTAGGTTAAACAACCAATTTCCATTTAAAAGATAAATAACAACCAATCTTAAATATTAATTAAAAAAATCATTTTTGTCATTTTCTAGGTAAAAACTTTAAACAAATTTAGGATAAATTATCCCAATGGGGCAATTAGCTAAAGAAGATTTTATTCATTTTATTAAAAAAAAAAATTAGATGAATGCCGCAAAAAAAATTTTGAGTAGGGATATTTAAAAAAAAAAAGATTATCTAAAGAGTAAATTAAGAAAAAAAATTGCTGATAAAAGATGTTAAGAATAGCAGATTTACCAAAAAAAAATGGCCAAAAAGAAAATTATCTCGAGGGAAATGGATTAAAAAATTTTATTATAATTTATAGGTCATATTTCGGGGGGGAAGAAAGGTGAAAAGATTGTATGGAAACTGTATAAATAGTGGCATAGTGTGAGAAAAAATACAGTGAAGAATACTTTAGAAAAAAAAAATTTAACAATAAACGCTTAAAGAAGTTTTAAGGAAAAAAATACCTTTAATGAGTAAGTTAGAGGAAAAAATTTCAGCCCAAAAAAAAAAAGAGAAATTATTGGAGAGAACATTTTATTGAGCAACGTCACTAAAACAAAAAACCGTGTTTCCAAAAAAAAAAAAAAATCATGCAACTAACTAAACTAATGCACTAAAAAAACAATTGAAATATAATGGTAACTTTTAAAGAAAAACTTAAGGAATATATGAATGAGATTGAAAATTAGAAATAAATATTCAAATTAAATTCCATTAAAAAATTTTAGGAAAAGTCACATCAACAAGTTAACAATAAATTACCTATCTAATTGTTTTAATGAGTTTTTATAAGTTTAATGTTTATTAATTATCATAAATTATCATCGCTCTGAACTCATCAAGTGCTAGTGGTTTTGACCTACTACCAAATTGATTACAACCGTCTGATTTATATCAAACGGTTAAAACAACGATAACAACCGATGGGTAAATATTAAAGTAAATATTAGAGTTCAATGTTCAATAGAGGTGTAGATTTTAATTGAAAATTATTCTCATCTAGTTTATGTCCTCGAATGGCTAAAGGGAGATTGTTTAAAAGTAAGGACCAACTGAATTTTCGACTCGGGAAATCTATAACCTTGATTAAACATAATTAAAGATTTTATATAGTAGTAATCTAGTAAAGATAAAAAATATCATGAGGGATACTTGTAATTATTTAATGTGTCCGAGCTCACCCCACTTATTTTTTAAAGATTAATTATTACAAATATGGCATGCAAGATGAGAGATAATTAAGTAGTTAATTTAATTAGCTAATTTAATGTACGGATTTTTTTGAGTAAATAATGTACGGCTTTTAGAGTGACAATATTTGAGAAATTCAAAAGTGGGTCGAGGTTATGTCTTAAAATTCCATGACATTAATTGTGGTTTCACGTGGCGGGTTCCCTCTTATGTAATCAAAATTAATTATTTTGGTTGAATATTAAGTGGACAGTATCAAGTGAACCGGCTAGAACTATTATGGGTCTCATGATCCAGAATCACATCATTTATTAATAAGTGATAATATCACTAATGTTCTCTAACATTTATTTAATAAAAAAATGTCACGGCTAACCCTCTAGCAAGAACATGGGTGTTTTTTTTTAATTATATTTTTAAATATGAGTCACTACAGATATTCATTTTGATAATTTAAAAGAAAATCTCACAGGTTTGAATTTGAGATTTAGCTTGCATTTGGTATACCTGTTTGGAATGAAATTTTTAGAATGACATTGGTCGACTTTTCAAAAACTATAACTAGTTTTTGTCGACTTTAAAAAAAAAAAAAAAAGGGATAAAAATTGAAATGAAAAATTTAAGTCGGAATCTGAAAACCAAATGGACCATTAATTAAAACTCCAGAACCCCTCTCCACATGCTAAGCAATCTCTAACGGGCCAGTCCTGCAAGAACGTGGTTCTTAACATATAACTTCCAAACCGAAATGAAATTAAATCATCTAACCTTCTCAACAATAATCAAAACAACTTTCTACCGGGACCTAAGAATTCTTTTTCTTTTTCTTTTTTTTCTTTTTAAAGATATTGGGATAATACGGGGGAGTCTAAATTTAAGACCTCAATATGGAGGTCATAAGTAACTTTAAAATTTTTATTATTATTATGGTCTTTTTTCTTATAACTTCGTATTTGTTATATATATAATTATTATTTAAAAGCATTGCAATTGCACGGGTTAGACGCAGGCTGCAGAGTGTCAGGGACCAAAAAAATTAAAAGTACAATTTGACTCATCCTAATACTACTTTGTAACTACTTTATTTATATAGGAAAGGTCTTTGATATGATCAACGGATCCGTACGGTCACTCAAGCATGACCGTTGGATTGGGAACAGATGGTGAGGATGAGAGGCGATTGCAGGGATAGTGAGGAAAATTTCTGACAGGTGTAGAAAGTAGGGTTCAGAAGTAAAAATGTAAAAAATAATATAACCCACTCCAATCGGAGGTGTGGATGTCGGAACAGAAATGAGGACAAATCCGGAGAGAGGTGGATCTAAAGAGGCTGGTAAGAGGATCCGACGGTGGACTGAGCTGTTCCGATAAAAAACCGATTGAAGAACCGACGGCCCCCGGTGGTCAACCTCTTCGGTTGGTGAAACTAAAACATGTTTTTACATGTCCAGTTGAAAAACAAAAACATGCAGTCTGAATCTGACTCTTTAGTTTGCAATTACCCCCATGCCCTTCAAGAAATTCATTTTTTTTTACTTCCCTCTATACTTTGTCATCCCTGTGCACCTGACAGCTGCTTCCACAATTTCAACACCTTCCCTTTTCTCCAATTTTTTTCCAACGCCCCTAACTTACCTAGCTTCCACGTCACGACCCCATGATATGGATGGCGGATTGTAGCCTATGCCTATATATATACATATATATATTTATATATATATATAGGGGACTTTTATAATGATGTAAAGGCACCTTTCCTCATTGATGAGATAAAAATTCTACACCCTTTGATTAAAATCCAAGAGTTAAAAAGGTCTCAAGACCACCTTGTGAAAATAAGACCTCCCACATAATATCCACCCTTGCTTACCCAGAATTGAAAAAATGAGAGAGAGAGAACCGGTTGGAATTCCGACGACAGTAGCCAACAACGATGAAATAAAAAATAAAAAAGACCAACTATGAGATTAAAAATAAATAAATAACATAAAAAAGACCACTACCGACGAGAACGTCGGTGAGACCAAGGGCAAGTTTCCGATGCGTCGACGGCGTGGAGAGGCCGAGGACAGATCTGGAAAATCGAAGAGGCTCAGGAGGCATCTCCTTAATTTGGATCTAATATTCGACCCACGTAGGGTCCACCCAGTCGCAACCTCGCAACCTTCGACAACCCATCGGCTTGTGATCACAACTGGTGGCTCGACGATCGGAGGAAGAGTTGTGAGGGCACCTCCGTCTCGATCCATGGCGTCTACACCGGCGGCGTTGGGCGGTTTGCGATTAGAACCAGAGCCCTTATTCTTGGGGTTTTTTTTCTCAGTTTTTTCTTTTCTTTTCTTGTCTTTTTCACATGTAATCTTGTGTGAAAAACTCACACATGTTTTCATGCACATTTTTAATCTAAGCTGTTCAAAATGATCAAATGGCTAAAAAGTTTTACCCTATCAATGGGGTAAAATAATCTGTATCCCATTATAGAATCACCCTTCTATATATTTGCTATTGAGTAACTTCTATATCTTTTTCTTTGAGGTGTAATTACTATAATTTAACTCGAAACGTAAACCCAACTTGTCAATATCAGAATGTTCTTCTTCTTCTTCTTTTTGTTTTTGTTTTTGTTTTTCGTTTTTTTTTTTTTTTGGTTTTTGTTTTTGTTTTTATGTTTTTGTTTTTTGGGTTTTTTAACTCAGGTCTTGCTTTGTACAGTCAACGGATATATGTCAAATTAACCACACGCTTGGACCGCCAATTTGCCCAGCAGTGAGCTAATTTCACAATTTCGAATGGATTGATTTTTTTTTTTTTTTTTTGTTAGAGTGAATGAATGTTTTATCCATCTGTCGCATTGCATTTAATTATATGACATTAAAGAGAGTACATTTATATTATATATTTATATATATAGAAGCTATATAACTAAGAATATATATACATATATATATATATATATGGACCGCATATCCAGCTCATTTAAATAGGGATACGTCATTTCTTGTTTTCCCCGGGCAAGTCAGCCCTAACTAGCCAGTAGCCATAACAATTTACGATACCCCTCCTCTTATTTCTATATGCCCGGCGAAAATAGCACATACATAATAAATACAGTTATACATATATATATATTACATATACATATATAAGCACATACACATAATGTAGATATGTTGTATGTGTGTGCCTATATATGTGTGTATAGATATATAGGTACTGAAGTAGAGAGAGAGAGATACGTTAAAACATTTAAACTCCATTTTTTGTTTGACGTGAGAGAATTGAAGGACGAAAAAAGGGGGTCCAATTTTTCATTTATTCCACGAATATACTAAAAGGTCATAGACTAGCTAGTACTCAAACGACCACACATCTACGCCCTAAATAATTGTACAAATAGCTTATTATTCCGCATGGGTATCTACTTTTCTATCTTTTTTTTTTTTTTTTTTTTTTTTTTATAATCTTTTTCCCTTTGCCTCTTAAATAACACGGTCTAATTCTAAATTGATATTGGTTTTAAACTTTTCATCACCTCTTCTAGTTAAACATTAGATTATATCAAAAATAAATTGTACGAAATCCAAGAAAATTGGGCGCTTTATGGCTTCGTTTGGATCACATGTCAATTTTCAAAAAGAAATTTTTCTTGTTTTAAAGGAGAGTTTTTTTCTTTTTTTTTTAGGAATAAGATGGTGTCTGAATATAAATTTTTTTTTTTTTTTTGAAAACAAATAGTTGTTTGGAATGAGAAAAAATGGTATTGGGAACAGTTGCATTGTGAGGATATTTCAAAAAGATTCAATTTCTTTTTCTAAAAGGATATTGTACAAAATAAGTTCGAAATGAGATAGTTTTTCTTTTCTAAAATGGGATACTGATGGAAAAACTGAGACAAACACTTTTTTTTGTAAAAATTTTTCAATTTCAAAAATTGAACATATCATCCAAACATAGGGTTAATTTTGTGCAATACAGTTATAAGATATTTCTTATATAATCTACCGAAATTTTACTTTCTTATTAAAAATAAAAAAATATCAATATTGCACTTTTCAAGGTTTTTAATGAGAATTTTTAAGGGTTTTTAAGGTTATTATCCTAGTGAAATCATCAAATTTTAGAAAGTTAATGTAACGATTTAAATGATAAAAATATATCATACCACAAAATTATTAGTCATTTCTTTTCCTAGTAAAAAAGAAAGTCCCACACCCCCATTTCCTCATCTACAAAAAGAAATCACGAGGTCCACTAACATAATGAAAATGACTGACCTAATTCTATGGGAATGCTAACTTCAAGGCTCCAATTTTATGCAAATCACGTCTTAGAGCACATTGGACTGGATGAGATCTTCTATCTTGGTGCCATCCATGGATTTACATAAAGGGCCAGAGGGGGCACGTGCCCCCCCCCACCCCCCCCCCCCCCCCCCCCCCCCCCTCAAATTCTTGAAATCTAAATTATACCCCCAGTTTTTCTTAAAATTTTTAAATTTCCCCCACTAAAAAGTTTTTTTTTCCCTCAAATGTGCCCTATAAAACTCAACTTATTCTTATATTTTTAATACCATTACCAACATTTGATTCTTTTTTTTTCCTCCTAATTTCTTCTATCTACTTTTTTTTCCCTAATTTTCTAAACTTTAATTGTTTTTTAAAAAAATTTTGATTTTAAAATTATCAACAATTTGAATATTTGTGCATGTAAGTTTTTATTTATTATTAAAAATACTTACATTTAAAAGCAAAAATGATGGTGTCAAATAAATTAGACTGAAATTTAATTTTTAAATAGAAAATTACAAACAACATACAACAAATCATGAGCTATAAACTTTTATTTATGATAATATTTGGGATAAAGTTCAAGAATAAATTTCACAATATTTTCAAGAATATAAAAACAATATGTAGTAGTTATTATATGGTAATAAATATATATAAAAAATTCTTTAGAATAAAAATATTAAACTTTTTATCATATAAAGTTATAAATTTTAAACATTTTCTTTTTATATGCTCCCCTACTAAGAGAAATTTTTGGATTTGCCACCGATTGGTGCTGCCGAATATTGAACTTAGGGACATCCTAAGAAAAGAAAGTGAAATACATTCTTATAATATAATGCCAATCTTTTTAATTTAACTACCTTAAAACTTGTATAATTCAAATAGAAGATATTATTATGAAAAGAAGTTAAAACCATTGTTAACTTATCATGATGGCATATTATATAGAAAGAGAAACAAAGTCTACACACGCGCGTAGGAGACAAGGGAGAGGTGATATAGAATTTAATGATTTAATGCAAATGAGTGTTTCTTCCCAGTAGTAGTAAAGAAGGTCTTTAGCCACTACAAACATATAAATACATACATATATAATATATACATATATATCACTATACATTGACACATGGAACAAAGTTGTACGCTCTGAAGTTGACAGATGAATACGTAGAGAGAAGGACAAGTTGAAATTTGAGATTTAAATGATTCTCATTTAT
This sequence comes from Ficus erecta, assembly GCA_008635985.1. Lineage (NCBI taxonomy): Eukaryota > Viridiplantae > Streptophyta > Magnoliopsida > Rosales > Moraceae > Ficus > Ficus erecta. Next base: position 2,192,449 of record BKCH01000009.1, read on the forward strand.
AATTTTTGGTGATCTGGTCAATTTATACAACATTATATATAAAAAAAAAATTATAATCAGGAAATCTAAAAAATAAATCATATATAAGTTAATTGATATTTATACGATCTCCTAAACGGAAAAGAAATACAAAAGTTAATTATAAAAATAATCACAAAATAATAAATAGATAAATAATCAATTATAATAAAATCTGAATAGGATATATATATATATTTTATATAACCCGCATATATATACACACACTGAGGAGAGAGAGAGAGAGAGAGAGAGAATGAGTTGATGGGTTGTGGGGGCGGGTAAAGCTTAGCTAGCGGAAGGCCCATCCTCGAAAGGAGAGTAATAAATGCGAAGAGGGCAGAAGGAAACAGGACTTTTTTGTCAGAAGCAGAAAAGACGGAATGATGTGAGAGATGAGAAATGATTTTGTAATCGATTGCTTTATGATTGCTGAGCCTCTTGTTCAAAATAAAATTAAAATAAGGGGTGCTTGTGTAATTTACAAAAACTTATTTAGGTTTGTGCATGAGAATAGGAGCGGGGGATAAAGAATTAAAGATAGAGAGAGAAAGGAAAGAAAGTAACAGAATTATGAGCTAGAAAGTGGCAGGAAAAAGAAAAAGGACTTTTCCTTTTCTTTTCTTTTTTTTCGGCACAAATGCCCTTTTTAACTTTTGTTTTTCTCTTTGATCTGACAACACCTAAAAAAAGTCAAAATATAGCAAAACCATTATGAGGTTATGATGACAATATGATATGTGCATGCCTTTGTTCTCTTCTGTTCATGGTAACATGTCATATACATGGTGATCATGTATGTATATATATATATATATATCTATTCTTATTTTTTTTTTCTGAGAATACGCCTATTTTTGCTCAAGATATATATATATATATATATATTATATGTCAATAGCAACGGATAAAACCATTTACCTTGGGTTTATGTTGAAGTATTTTCATAATTAGCAAAACACTAAAACATATACACAAATACATGACATACAAAATCATGAATTGCTTCTATGTTTTTTCACTTAGTTTTTTTGAGCAATTTTGAACAATTCTAGATATCCCGTTTCAAATCATGTCTAATATAACCCACCAAGTAGGACTCGTTTTTTAGCTTCACATCCTGATTCAATCTTATCAGGATGTGAAAACCATAAAAATACTTATATGTTTTACACTTAATTTCTTCAAACAATTCTGAACAATTCTAAACATCCTGATTCAAATCGTGTCTAATATACCCCATCCAAATAGGACCCACGTCTGATTTCGCATCCTGATTCAAACTTATCAGGATGCGAAACATTCCCTGTTTTCTTCCCTCACTTTTTGACCAGCTGTGTTCTATATAATTTTCGGGATTAATTAGAAATAGCTAGTAGGGTAAATAGGAAGTTTAAAAAAAAAAAAAAAAAGAAGCCAAACATAAGAGATGGAGAAAAAAAAAAGTAGTGATAATGGCTATGAGAGCACCGAGTTTTCACATCATGCCCTAGTTGTTTAAAAGAGAAGATAGAAGCTGACAGTGTCCTTTACCAAAGTAGCTGACGGTATTGTCTGCCTATGCATTCAAGCCATCTATAGTTTATACTAGAATATTAATGTATATGGTAACACACACATATATATATATATACACACACAACTATATATTATATGATCAAGTACTATATAGACCCACTTCTTAAAATTTCTCTATTTTCTCTCACTTATATTCATGTGATTATTGCTAATAATCTGCTATATAAGTCTCAACAATGAGCTTCCAAGAATGTATTCTAACTATAGTATATATAATTCATGACTCCTAGTTATAAATTCTCAAACTTATGTACTTTTTTTTTTGTTCTTTAATTTTTGGAAGTTGTCCAGAATGGGGATGAAATCAACACAATCAACAGTTGCCTACCTTAAAATACCAATAGGCCCTGCACTTCAAACAACCAATTAATTAATATATGCACAGAACAGAAAAAGTTGCACCACTACAACAGCCTAAATGCACCTACTGTTTTTTGGGCCTACCTAAAACTTCAATCTTATGTTTATTGTTTCTGTAATATTTTCAAATTTTAAAGTTTCTACAAAAATTTTAATAAAAGTCTTGTATGTATATCTCAATCAATAACAGTTTTATTTTATATTTTTCCACCGAAAATTATTTGTTTATATTTTTTAGGTGGTGCATTCTTCATTGAAAAAATTCTGTAACTCCAATGATTATGTTCACAATATGAGAAACTATAAGACGTTTGAACTAATCAATGGGCTTTGAAATTGGGCTTTGGACTGGGTTGAGCCCATTGCAGAAATTGTAGTAAATAGCTTTTTTTCTTTTTTTTTTTTAACGAAAGTAACGAAACTAAATGAAGTTAATAGTAAGATTTTAAAATATTTAAAGTAAACAACAGTAAGTAGAAAATTTACTTCTAGTAAATAGATTATTTACTTAAATTTACTTACTGTCATTTGTTTCAAACATTTTGAAAATCCTATATTTACTTCAATTATTTACTGTAAAAATAATAATAATAAAAGAGATTTTTTTTTTGATGAGAACGAGGAAAAAAGAGAAAGAAAACTAAATATTATAATAAAATCAGTTGTTGTATAATCTCAATCACTGTCTTAGACGCAACCTCTCTTGACCACTCAGCATATACAAATGAGGTACTTGATACCATCATCTTTCGTGGTACCTTTATCTTGAACAAGATGTCTAAAGTAGAACCTTACCTACAGAATTATAGTAGAATTGAAAGTAACCATTCGCATTATTATATATCCAGAAAGTGGTCCAACTTCTTCTTCTTCTTTTTTTTTTTTTTTTTTTTTTCCTTTTTAATTTACTTTATATTGTAGTTAATATTTATCAACTACAAACGTTTCACATTTTGGTCAAGCTGGTACTTTTGTGTAGCTTATCCCCCTATATGGAATTTAGGATAATATAGTAAGCACGAACACACATATACATACATATTTGTATGTATATATACTTGGATTGGGGACCAATACAGAGTGGTCCTCTTCATTGCCTGATCAATTAGGATCTTCATATATATATATATATATATATATATATATACATTGTTAATTGTCCTAGCTTGCTAGAGACTTGCCAACAAGGGTATGTTTTTAGTGGGTGTAGTGCCCTACGAACTCAAATAATAGGTACTAGAGCTTCTTCTTAGTGTTGGACAAAAGGTCCACATCATTAATATGGGCCTTTAACAGGCCTAATATCCTTGTCATAAGGCCTACTCTAAAAATAAAAATAAAAAAAAAAAGAAAGAAAGAAAAAGAAAATAGAGAGACTTTAATTTATTCAATTTGAGGTTTTTCCTCTGTGAAATTCCAGAGAAATTGTAGTGAATTAATAGTTGTTTTAAAAGAACTCTAATTCTCTATGGTAGGAGCTATTGATATCCACCGGACGACGCTTACGAAACATGTACTGCTGAAGAAATGCTCTTATATTATTCAAATCAATTCCATAAACATTATTCAAATCCCCCACTAAAACTATATACGTCTGAGGTACAAGGGGCAAAAATGACCCAAAAAAAAAAAGGCATATATATATATATATAAATATAAATCAATGGTTATCAAGTTTTATTGTCAATACCTAATTAAAAAAAGACATGTAAAAACAATGGTAACAAATTACGACTCATATTATTGTCAATGAAAAGAAATTTGATACAACGCGAGTACTTTTATTTTCCTTGCATACCAAGTCCACACTACTTGATGCCTTGATCATCCATATTACACAGTCCTTCACCATGTCCACAGTCTCTGCATAAATAGGAATGATTAATATTATAGTATGAAGAATAACTTAAAACAGTTTAGAGGTTTTTTGTTTATAATTTTTTCCCCCACCATTAGGAATATTAGCAAGGAGTTAAGTAAATACGTTATTGTTGCTTATACAAAAAAAAATATATCTTTAGTCTAAAAAAAAAAGAAGGTGATCTATCACCTTATAAATGGGACATTAATACGTTAAAACAGTGCACATACAATAGAATGAGAATCATTTTTTTTTAAATTTTCCATGTGATTTTTATCTTATACTGACACTGTTATTTTACCAGTACTACTGACGAATGACAATACTCGATTTAAAAATTAAACAGAAATATTTTTTTCCCTTGTGTATTTGTTTAAAGTAAGCATAATTAATGCATACATACAACAATGGAATCTACTATTACCTTAAAAAAAAAAAACATGGAATATAATAAATAACGAAGAAATAAAGTTGGGAATGGGAGAGAAATATGAATCTGAGAATATATATGGAGCCAATTGTCTACTTTACAAATGCATGACAATATGAAGATAATTATGTGATAAATTAAGCTTGTTTTGCAGTTTCCCTTAACTATAACAAAAATAAACAATTTACAAATGATATATTTATATATAATCTCAAATGTAAGAGAAGGATTTATATATGAAATTTACCTCTCGTTCAAGTATATATAATGCTTATGGTGATTGTTGAAGTTCCTCATGGAGGCATTCCAACAATATTTTGTCATAACACCAGTAAAATTGTGCATGAAATCTCTTTGTATTTTTTTTTTTTTTTTTAACTCTCTCAGTGTCCACTTCACAGTCGGATAAAGCCCTCTTCATGCACAATTTGAGTTTCCTCTATCATTTTGTTTTGTTTTTTTTTTTTTTTTTGTCTTCGTCAGGAAACTCCAAAGAGTCATTAATAACATTTCTATGGTAGTGAATGAGTTGAGTGAGTGGAAGATAATTAGGATTATTAATGTAATTAGCACACACAACGAGACCATTTACACTCAATATTCCCACCATAACTATGATTACTCTCATACAACTTTTATCCATACCTTAAATCTCTTTTTATCACCTCTACATATATGAAATCCCCAAATTGCTTCTTACACCACCCATATCCTTTGTCGTGCATAATTTGTTTATAATTAAATAAAATGGAATTAGCCTTACAACAATGTTAATGTTCATTGACATTACAATTACATGTGTGTGTTTATATATATATATATATATATATATATATATATATATATATAGAACTTGTGTGTATGAACAAGGGTTATGACTGTAAACAATTGAAAAGAGTACTTTTTTTTTTTTTAGATAAACAATTGAAAAGAGTTGTATGTATTATTTTTCTAGAGACTTTGGGGTTAATGTTTGTCTATCATCGAACATATTTTAGATGAATAATTTGTTTACAAGAGAAAGAAAAAAAAAAAGATTAATAAAGATACTTCTGATTAATCTCACGCAACTGGAACAAGCAAAGTCAATGTTACTCTCCTACACTCATGAGATGTCAATATGGTCGTGAAAATTAATATTTCATTGTGTTATTATTATTATTTGTTTTGGCTATGATATATTTCATTGTGTTCGTTGTTTATTTTAAAAATTTTCTATTGAACATTACAGGGCCAGTTAGGGCATGGTATGGACACATGCAGAGTAAGAGGCAAATAGCATTTTTCTAAAAAGATTTATGATAAACAACATATTTTAAAAATATTTAAGATAAATATCATATTTATGAGATATAATTTATTTATAAAGTATATATATGAAAAAAATTATCTTCTAAAATATTCATGTAAATAAATCATTCACCGTATGATACTTATTTAAATTTTTTTAAAATATGTTATTTATTGTATTTTTTTTTTTTTGACATATTTGTTGTAAAGTTTAGCCTGGTATCAACAAGATGGCATGGCCCATGGCAAACAAATCGGGCTGGGTCGACATAGAAATTTTACATTAGGATGGTTTTGAGGATGGTCCCTAGGAGCACATATGAAATATGAGATAAGTCAAAAGTGAATATACCTTTTCAAAATTACTCTCAACCAGTTAAAAGAGTAATCTGATAGATTTCGATCAATAATCTACCAGATGACTCTCTGACCACGGGAGTCAACACCGGCCACCATGGGTCTCCGGTCATCAGATAGTAGTATTCTAATAAAAATTTATTTATTTATTTTTATATGTAGCAATACTTAAGCACATATGACGTGTAGTGGGGTCCTGAGCTAAGACTTTACACATGGAAGATCATGAAAGAGGGACAGTAAGCTTAGGACAGGCGCAATTTTAAAATTTTTTAATCAAACAATTTTTTTTTTTGAATCTCAAATTGAACTACTTTTTCATATATTTCCACTTACAAAAAAGAAAAAAAAAAAAAAAAGACACAAAAGTATTATATGCAAAACTAAGAAGTTAACAATCCATCAGAATACAACAAATAATCCACCGGAATACAGAAAACAATCCACAGAATACAGATTATCATCCTTAATACATGGAGTAATCCTCCCGAATACATGGAGTAATCCTCCCGAATACATAGAGTAATCCACCAGTATACACAGAGTAAATGCACTAGAATACCAGGAAAAAATTGATTTATAAAATCTCTAGATCTACTCCACCACCTAGATCTGCACCTTCGGCGAGCCGTCGCCTCGCGCTCCGGCACAAGCAATCTCGTTACAGATTTACGACGAGATCTCGCACGGAGAAAAGAGAGAGAGAGATTTGAGGCTTCGTCATAGTCGATCAAAGAGCTCCACCTCTCCAAGTAGTTCCACAACCTTGTCACCAGTATGGAGAGTGCATATCGCAATGGCTAAGATCGTAAAACGCCGAGATCGCGAGACCGTGGTCGCCGCGGCGAAGATCACGCACACCTGGATTGAATTTACTTGCTTATTTATTCACATACTTGGGAGTAGGATTTAATAATTCCAAGAGAAAAAACACAAACCATGTTTGCTTATTGTTTAGTTTAAACTTGTTGATTCTACGTTAGCAACATGAAAAGTCGTTATTCTCAAAACCCTTTAAAACTCGTGAAAATTAGATTTAAAGCATCTTGTCCCTTGTGACTAGTTTAGTAAAACTTATGCTGAGTGTCTAATTACGTCTATTAAATTTTGAAATGGTGTTCAAAACTGCAAAAAACGTCAAAATTTTAGAGCTAACTGATTCAAAAATTAGAAATAAATTGTCACGATATGAGTAATACAGGAACTAACAGTGTCTAAAAACAATACAACAACTTTAAAATTATCAAATATTGTTTAATACAAAAACTCTTTAATATGTTACAAAGAGAAACCACACACAATCACAATGTAACGTCAAAATTATCATTTAAATTACATTTTCTGATCGCGATCAATGGTCCTGATTTGGATTCCACCCACCGTGGAATCATTTCTTTTTTAGTAAATCACTATATTTTAAGACCTCGAAGTAAAAGAGTTTTAATGCTTTTTTGTTTTAAGTTTTAATTCTCAAATCTAATATCCTGAAGTTCTCTTTTAATTTCTTAATAATAAAAAAAACCATTCTCTTTCTAAAGATGCAAGGATTATAGGGTTTTAGGAATCCTTAAGAGCCAATTTCATTCATTTTATTAAATTTAATATTCATAACTTTTTTTAAAAAAATTGATATAACTATTAGTAAAATTGATTTGAAACTAAACTCATCCTTTTAGTGTTAGTAACGGACCCCTAGTACGCATCGTTAGCAATAATGGAATATTTTGCAGAGTTAATTATTCCTAATCATTACAGTAATTATGACTTTTTAAAGAGAATGTTATGGAAAAACACATTCAATCCCAAAACCGCTATATTCTTAGACCTTCCTTGCCTAACTTAGAGAGAATAATGGTATTTTGTTTAGGCTTATTATACCTCGGAAATTACTTATGGAACAACAATGTTTTTTTTTTTTTTTTAATTGCAAAACTACAAACGTGTGAGCTTGGTACATGGGGCAAAAATGACAAAAAAAGGCAAACATATATAAGATATATATATATATATATATATCATTGATCATCAAGTTTTATTATTGTCAATACCTTAAACGAAGACATAAAAATAATGATAACATACTACTAACTTGTTTGGCGTTTAAGTTTAACTCCAACTAAACTGTATTTTTTTATCTCAGTTTTTGTCTTTCTTTTTTTAAAAAGTAAAGGAAAAAAAATTATAATTAGTTTTTGAAAAGTCAATGAACTTCAATTTAAAAATTTCATCTCTAACTAACTTATCAAACGAAGGCTACAACTCTTATTGTCGATGAAAAGAAATTTGATACAACGCGAGTACTTTTATTTTCCTCGCACACCAATTCACACTCATAGAAGAAATCATATACTTAATTTGATGCCTTGATCATCCATATTACACAGCCCTTCACCATATTCCCAGTCTCCGACATAAATAGGGCATGATAAATATTATAGAATAAAGATAATTATGTGATGACTAAGCTTGTTTTGCAGTTTCCTTTTAACTACAACAAAAATAAACAATTTACAGATGGAATATTTTTATATATAATTTCACAAGTAAGAGAAGGATGTATATATGATATTTACCTCTCGTTCAAGTGTGTGTGTGTGTGTATAATGCTTATGGTGATTGTTGAAGTTCCTCGTGGAGGCATTCCAACAATATTTTGTCATAACACCAGTTAAATTGGGCATGAAATCTCTTTGTATTTTTTTTTTTTTTTAAAAACTCTCTCAGTGTCCTCTTTACACTCGTATAAAAGCCCTCTTCATACCCCATTTTTGTTTCTTCATTATCTTTTTTTTTTTTTAATCTTCATCAGGAAATTCCAAAAAGTCATGATTAACATTTCTGTGGTAGTGAATGGGTTGAGTGAGTGGAAGATAATTAGGATTATTAATGTAATTAGCACGCATAACTAGAACATTTACACTCAATATTCCCACCATAACTATAATTACTCTCATACAACTTTTTATCCATATCTTAATCTCTTTTTATCACCTCTACATATATGAAATCCCCAAATTGTCTTTATCCATATCCTTTGTCGTGCATAATTTGTTCATAATTAAATAAAATGGAAATTGCCCTTACAACGATGTTAATGTTTATTGATATTAAATTATATATATATATATATATATATATAAGAGTTTTCAATAGTTACTCTAATATTTATTCATCCATAGTTATCGTTGTTTTAAACCGCGTGATATTGGTTGGATGGTTGTAACAAATTGAGTAGTTGATGAAAAAAATTTAATAGCAATTAATGAACATGGAACTTAGAGAGCTCATTAAATGAGATTGGATGGATAATTTATTGTTAACCTGCTAACATGACTTTTTATTATTATTTTTTTTCTGAAGTTGTTTTAAAGTATTTTAAAATAAGTTATAAAAGTAAAAGACCTAATTTCCGTTTAGCTCATTAAGTAGTTATCGTATATTTTTATGTTTTTTTTTTCTAATTATATACGTTTTCTAAATTTTTCTTGAACATTATGTTGTTTTTTCCTCTTTTCACAGTTTTTTTTTTCCAATCTAATTTAATTACATCTGTTAGCTGGGATGTTTTTTGCATTTGCGAAAGTTTTTAATGATTTTATTATGATACTGTAGTTTCAAAGATTTTGTGGTTTATTTTATTTATTATTATTATTATTATTATTTGCTTTATAAGATGTCCGATTCAATTTTCAAAACAAGAGAGAAAAAAAATCAGTTTGACTAGATGTATATGGTTTGGAAGCCATCTTACATTTTATTTATTACTTAATATATTAGGGTTAATATCTAATATATATTGTATCTAAAAAGTTGTATTTTTTTTAACGTAGAGAGTATTTTTAAAAAAAATATTTTTGTCCTTATAATTAATTTTATTAATAGATAATCCAATAATAATTAAAAACTAACTGAATATTGTGTCAAAAAAGTAGATTGGGTGGTGTCAATAGACTTCCCTAAAAAAATATATATTTAATTGTAATTACAAAGTTAGTAAGTTGTTTAACTTACAATAACAAGTTACATAACATGCCATATCATCAAATATAATTAAATAATACACTAATTTTTATAATTTTATTGGTAGTTATCCATGGTTATTAAAAAAAAAAAAAAAAAAACCAATAAAACTACACCCTCGTCGTAAAGTTTAGCCTTTTACCAACATGATGGTATGCCCATGATAAGCAAATCGGGCCGGGTCGGTATAGAAATTTTACAATAGAGTGATTTTGAGGATTGTCCTCAAAAGAGTACACATATGAAATAATACATCATCTGTGATAGTTTTAAATTTTTGACCTTTTATAAGATAAGTTAAAATCAACATACTATATCTTTCTACGATTGCTCCCAACCAGTCAAAAAGGTAATTTGATAGATTTCCATTGGTAATCTACTAGAATACTCTCTGACGACCGGAGTCAACACAGGATACCACGGGTCTCTTGTGGCTAGATAGTATTATTTTTACAAAAAATTATTTCTTTTTTGCATGTAGCAATACCAAATAAAAACGACGAGTAGTGAGATTATGAGCAAAGATTATACTACAAGGGAAGTGCAGGAAAGATGGATAGTAAACTTAGAACCTTTAAAATTTTTAATCAAACAAAATTTTTTTTCCAAAAAATCTCAAATTAAACTACTTTTCCATACATTTCCACATACAAAAAAAAAAAAAAAAAAAAGAAAAAGAAAACACAAAAGTACTATATGCAAAACGATTGTGTGTCCATTTTTGAAAAGAAAAATTTCTTGTTTAAAATGAGAAAATCTTTTCTTTTGAGAATAAGATAATGTTTAAATGTGTAAAAAAAAAATTTCTTTTTAAAAACAAAAAGTTATTTGAAATGAGAAAAAATAATATTGAGAATGGTGCATTGTGAGAATATTTCAAAAAAATTCTCTTTCTTTTTCCAAAATACTACTTTATAAAATAAGTTTGAAAATGAGATAGTTTTTCTTTTTCAAAATGAGAGAGTAATGAAAAAAGTTAAGACAAACAATTTTTTGCAAAAAAATTTTCAGTAATAGAAATTGGATATGTCATCCAAACATAAACATAGGGTGACTTATCTACGAGAATACAATAAATAATCCACCAGAATACAATAATCCTCTAGAATACATGGAGTAATCCTCCCGAAAACATAGAGTAATCCACCAGTATACATAGAGTAAATCCACTATAATAACAAAAAAAAAAAAAAAAAAAATTATAAAATCTCTAGATTTAGTCCACTGCCTCGCAGATCTACGCCTTTAGCGAGCCGCCGCCTTGCGCTCCAGCCCAAGCAATCTCGTTGCAGATTTACCGTGCGATCTCGCACGTAGAAGAGAGAGATGTCGTCGGCGATCAGAGAGCTCTGCCTCTCCAAGAAGTTCCACAACCTTGTCACCGATATGGGGAGAGCATATCGCAGTGCCTAAGATCGCGAAACGCCGAGACACACCGAGATTTAATTTACTTTTTTTTTTTTTACATTTTTTATTCATATATTGGGGAGTATGATTTGATAATTTCAAGAGAAAAATGCCCATTACCGTATTTTCTTATTATTTGGTTTGAACACTTGTCGATTCTACGTTAGCAACATGAAAGGTTATTATTCTCAAACCACTTGAAAAGTCGTGAAAATTTGATTTAGAGCATTTTATCCCTTGTACATGACTATTTTAATAAGCGTCCTTGTTAGTTGAAGTTAAAAATTTTTAAGTTATAGTTGGTTGATTTTTTAAAAATTAATTATAATTTTTTTTAATTTTTTAGAAAAAAAAAAAAACAAAAATCAAGTAAAAAAAAAAAATTTAGTTTGAGTTAAAATAATATGCAAAAAAAAGCCTAAAACTTATGGTGAGTATCTCATTACATCTATTGAATTCTAAAATGTTATTATTAATTTTAAGGTTATTGATCAAAACTGCAAAAAAAAAAAAAAAAAAGATTTAATTTTAGAACTAATTTATATAAAAATTAGAAATAAATTGTCTGTTACAAATGGTACATAAAATATTCTTAATATATTTCATAGAGAAACAACACAAATCACAACTTTAAAATTATCAAATATGATTAAATATGAAAAAATTTATTTAATATATTTCAAAGAGAAACTACACAGTCACGATTTTAAGGGGGTGTTTGGTGAATGAGTTGAGTTTGAGTTGAGTTGTACTTTTTAAGTTTGAATAGTATTAACTTTTTAAAAAATAGTTATAAATTTTGTTGACTTTTCAGAAAAAAATAAAAATTAAGATGAAAAAGTACAATTTAGTTTGAAATGGACTTGTGAACCAAACAAGAATTATCAAATATGATTTACTACTGAGTAGTGCTTATATATCATGCCATTATCACAAGTAATCTTTTTGACAAGCAATATATTTATATCACTTGTAATCTTCATTGATCATACCTTTTTAAGCAATCCCAAACTCACAACTTTGAAAAATTCATCGACTAAATATGACCCACAATATAACATAGCTCTACATATCAATCTATAATGTCTCTAAAATTATTATAAAAAAAAAAACTAATGATAGCTAGTATTTTTTTTTTCCTTTATAAATCTATTTTTCGTGTCTATTACTACTACATACTTCGGAATGATAATTCATACATATATATATATATATATATTTGTAAGGAAAAGGCCATAAATAGCATTAACATTAAATTGTAACTCCATTAAAGTTTACATTATTTAAAAAAAAAAATCAATCTAAAACTAGGCTAAATATCTCCCTTCAAAATACAGGATTATCTTTACAATTGATCTCTAAACCATACACCAAATCTCTTATTGGCCGTTGTCTTTTAGTTTTAAGTATTACATTAACTAAAAATTTTATACTATTATTCAAATGATTCCTTTGTCGTTTTATTAATCCGTAAAAAAAATATAACAGAAAAGCATCACATAAGGATAGCTTTGAAATCACCTTTTACTTTATAATCATTGGGAAAAACAAAATAAAAGAATTTATGAAATCTATTATTACCTGTGACTTTCTGCTGGTTCATCACCATTGCATACCATGTATTGCTTGTTTTAAGGGTTTCCCATCAAATGTTACTGTTGTTTTTAAATTTTTTTTTAACGAATCTAAAACAAAGCATGATTTCAAAATTATCCTCATATGATGTTTTTCATCCTTTTTTTTTTTAATGAATATTGATAGAGGGATCATTTGCATAACAATGTAAAAGTATAGAATAATTTTATATTTGAAGCGAAAAGTTTGAAACTAATATGTGATTAGGTGTATTATCGGGTTATTTATGGAAAATAAAAAGAAAAATAAAACTACATTTTTGCTTACTTATTCAAAAATTATGAAAAGAAAAGATAATTAATCAGTTTAGTCCTACACCATAATTTTGTTATTTTGATCCCTCGAGCTTTAATTTTGATAAATTAATTGTTCAATTCTTGTTTTTTTTTTTAAAAAAAAAGTTTTAGGCCCTAACTTTAAAATTGATTCAATAAAAATAATCAGTTATAGATCTTGTAAGAATATAAAATTTCATACAAGTATTGCTCTTACTACTGTTTTTTTTTTTTTTTTTGAATAAATGATAATCTCACTACTGTTTAATTAATCTATTTACAATTAGGATAACAATTTCTTAAAAAAATTTTTGGTTATTTTGTGAAAGAAATACGATTATTTCTATTAAATTTCAAAAACCTTTCGACAATCAATCAACAAAACTCGAGGATTAATTTATCAAAATTAAAAATTCGGGGTTAAAATAGCATAATATTTATAGTTAAGGGTTAAACTAGCTAATTTTTTTTTTTAATTAAAAAAAGGAATTGAATGAATGGAAGTTGGCGGTGAGATCTGGCGACGCGCGCTCAGATGAGGAAGTGGAAAACCGTCGTGTTTGTAGCCACAGGCACAGGCACAGCCGCCGGCGCCGGTGGCCTTACTTTTCCTCTTTTCTTTAATTCCTCTTCTTCTTCTTCTCCTCCTCCGTCTGACCAATTCCCCGCTGCAATCAACGCCGTCCTCCGCTCGTGCCGCGCAATCTCCGCCGTCCGTTTCTTTCCTTCTTTCTCTCTCCTCACATTCTCTTTCTGAAATTTCGAGAATAACGCTGCAAAACATGGCTAATTTGCAGATCGCTTTCACCGCCGTCGACTACAAGTTCTCCTTACATGGCCACCCAACCGACTCCAACGAGTATCGTCGCAAATTATCCGAGGTTAGCCACTCTCAATTCCATCTGCATCTAAGTTCTACGAAGCTTTTTTTCTCTATTTTTTTTTTTTTAAATTTGTTTTCTATGTTTTGGAACCACTTGTCGTATAGAACTAAAATTTCGGAATCATTTATCGAAATCGTGTTCTCAAAACTTGTTTGGTAATAATTTTTCGGAGATGGTTTGGAACCTTAAAAAAAAAAAAAAAAAAAAAAAAAAAAACTGTATATAGTTGTAATACAAATTTAGATCAACAAATGAATACACCAATTCTCTGTTTGTGCTTTTTTTTTTTTTAATTTTATTTTATAAGATGTTTTATTGTTTTTGAAATCATAGAAATGAAAACAAAACGTCAACCAAACAGACTTGAATTCATGTTTAATATTCCCAATCCAAGTGCAAACTGAAAAATAATGATAGACTATGCATGTTTTCACTGCTGGAGAACTATGAGGATAATCATACACTATGAATTCTATGACAGGTTCACTTACGGTCAGCCGAGAGAATTCTCAAATTATGTGAAGCCAACAAAGGGTTCTATGTGAAAGCTGGTCAATTTGTTGCTGCATTGCGACAGGTTCCGAAAGAGTACTCGTCGATTCTTTCTTCGCTACAGGATCAGGTTGGAGTTACAAATTTGATTGCACCTTAGTTTTCGGTTTGATATATATATATATGTGTATGTGTGAATGCATAATTTCATGTTAGCGTCTCTAACTGAATTCTATGGTGTGTGTGTGTGTGTTTTCTGTGTGTTTTTTTCCCCCTAATGTCCTTAGGCAGTTCCTTGTCATTTCAAAGCTATCAAAGAAGTACTGATTCAGAATCTGGGTCAAGATCTGTCGGAAATGTAAGCTGTCAATAACACTTGCTAGATGAATTTTCTCATTTTCTTTCTTCTGAAATCGAAATATCTTTTTGGCAACATGAGGCAAGAGGTATATACATGAACCAACAACCACCAATTTCCTTTCTGGAGTAGAATTACATAAAACAAGGAGAAAGCATGTTAAATGGAAGAAAGGGAGAGAGAGGACGAGGAAGAAAAGAATAAAAAGGGCAAAAAAGAATCTTAATGCCAAGTCTCAGTAGAACAATTAAAAGCTATGCCATGAAAAAAATAAATATATTTTCTTTGTTTTCCTTGCAGTGAAATTTCATATTCTTTTATTGATTTTCGGGATTTATATTATCCTCAGATTTTTGTCCTTTGATGAAATCCAATAGCTGCGGCATCTATTGCTCAAGTCCACCAAGCAGTTTTGAAGGATGGTCAGGAGGCAGCAGTTAAGGTTGGTCTAAGTTAATGTTAGGTTAATTGTGCTTCTATGATATTCTGAATTTACTGGTAACTCGTACTAAAATATTTCACTACTGGTAAGTCTATTAAGCTATGTTTGGTAAGAGGAAAAGAAAATAGGAAGGAATGAAAGGTATCTAACCTAGGTGAGGAAAAGGGAAGGACCTTCTCTTATTGTGTTTGGTATGGATTCCCTCCTCCAATCTTTTCATATTTTGAAGGATCAAAGTAGGAATCTTGTTGAGGATATTAGAACCCCTTCACTCAATTCACTCCCTTTTTAAATCCCTTTTACCAAGCAGCCATAAACCTTAATATCCATCAACGAAGCCTCCGATCCCTATCCCTTCGACCATTTTTTTTATTTTTTATTTTTGCTCTTCTTTCCCCTGATATTCTCTTTGTTGTGCAAATCAGCAAAGGTAATGGGTCCAAGATGCCCAACTAGATAATGGCTTAGATTTTAGTTAGTTAAACTAAGATTGTCATTCTGTATATTTCACTAGGCATTCAAGAGAAGGGACGAGAAGTTGAAAAATGCCCTTCTTCCACTACTCTTGTAGGTTGCATAGGAAATACACATACATATATGTACACACACAGATATTATGTTGTTATATAGAACTGATGCGAGTGGGTAATTAGTTCATAACTGGTTTTCTTGCAAGAGAGCAGGTCCAGTACCCTGGGTTGCAACAGCAGTTGAAGATAGACACAACAATCATGTCTTTCCTTTCAAGATCCATTGCATGGGTGCGCACTGTTATTTTTATATCTTATTACTTGATTCTATGGCTAATTATTTACATTGCTTAATTTAGTTTAAATCATACATGAAGTTTCCAATCATTTTGACAAGCATCCTTTAGATTTAGACTAAAATTGTTCTCAGATGATCTCGAAATTTCTTTTCTGTTACTCCACAAGGTGATCTAGGAAGTTGAATTTGTTGCTTGACCATGGTTGAAATTTTTGGGAAACTGTGACATTTTATTTCACATCGTATTAAGGTCTGAAGCTCTTGGAGAAATTTATGAACAACTGATCTAATCTTGGATAAATCTTAATAGAAATTGTAACCATTTTCCCCGCCTTCAGTTGAATCATTTTATGCATCGCATGTTTATTACCTCTTAATTTTTCTTCGTAACACCCTTTTATTCTATAGTTTTTCCCAGGATACAGATTTGACTGGTTGGTGTCTGCTTTTGTTGAAGACATAGTTGTGGAACTTGGTAAGTTACAGAACGTACCTGGCTATTTATATGTTTCGACTCCTGTTTAGGAAAATGAATTTCCAAAGTTCTAATAGTCCTTCTTGTATATGGATAGATACATAAGTATTTGTGTGTGCACACATATATTCATGTGTTTGTCTGTGTGATTGAAAATTCCTGTAAGTTAAAAGATGCTAGGCAAGAAATTGCTAGTGCGTTTCTTATCTTACTGCATAAACGACTAGTTTTATTGGAAGATTTTGAATGTTTTAACCTTCTAGTATACAAAGTCAAACTTATGATCCCAGAGCACCGTGACTCTCATATCGTGATTTGTTTTCATATTAAATCAGTCGCCGAAACTATTTCTTCAAAACGAATAATTTACATGAAAGACTGTTTGTAACATAGAGAATTGGCGCTAATTAATAACTTCTATTTAATGCTCTATTCTGAAATTCGTGGCCTGAACAATAGAATTAAGTCATTATCTGAGAAAGTGAGTTTATAATGGATTTTAAACTTTCTTGCTTCCACAGACTTTCTCCAAGAGGCTAGAAATTCTGAGAAAACTGCCAATAACTTTAAAAACAACAAAAAGGTCAAGGTTCCTCGTGTATTTTGGGTATGACCAACTTTTGGGCTCTTCCTTTCAATTATTTGTTATTGGTAATTATTCTACATTCAGTTATTCATACATCTCCTGTTCCAAAACGATGTTTGTTAAAGCATTCTGCTTACTGTAATTTGTATCCAGGGTGCGACGACCAATCGGGTTCTGACTATGCAATTTTGCAGGGGACAAAAGGTATAACTTAGTTAACCTGCCTGCATATATGAGTCTCATAACTAGAGGAGGATAGGATGTCTTTGAAGCGTCATAACTAGAAGTATTTTCCAAGACTTAGTGCTGAAACTTGTTCTGGAGGGTGGCTGGGACAGGTGAAAACATTCCCAAATAGATAGTATTGGAAATCTGTAAAACCACATAAACTTTATAATATTCTCAAGTAAAACAAAAACAAATCTCAATCTTCCAGACTGCTTTTCCTTGATCTCCCTACAGAGAGCTCACACCTTTCTGATGTTTTGACTTCTGGTTGCTGTGTGCTACTTATAAGACGTTTCATAAATTTCAGGTTGATGATGTGGCATATATGAAGAACAAGGGAATTGATCCAATCAAGGTTGGTTGATTGATCTTACTTTTTTTTTTCCTTGCATTTTTTTTTAATAATAATCTCACAACGACAGGAGTTATTCAATCAAGTTTTTTATGTTAGATAGTATAGATAGGAATACGATTCAAATATTTCTTAAGTTTTTATCTGCTTACGTTTTTGTATAGGTGGCAAAAGTATTGGCGGAGGTGTTTGCCGAGATGATTTTTGTCCATGGTTTCCTGCATGGTGATCCACACCCTGGTAACATATTAGTTTCTCCGGAAGGTCCAAGTGGGTTTTCATTGAGTACGTCCGGTTGATCCTATTAGATAAATGGTTCTTTAATCTGGTTTGATGCTTGTAATACTTCTTGGGCTTATGAGGCTTTACCTCATTTTGTTTTCTGAATAAAACATGCAGTTTTGTTAGATCATGGAATTTACAGACAGTTAGATGAAGCATTTAGATTGAACTATTGTGAGCTTTGGAAAGCTCTGATAGTTCTGGACTCGAATAAAATCCAACATTTAAGTGAAGAATTTGGCGTTGAAAAGTACGCTAGGTACTTGCCGGTCATTATTCTTACGGGAAGAACCATTGATAGGTATGATTGGTTTACCTTTTAGTTGTCGATTAGTATTTATATACTAGAAGCTAATCATATTTCCTTGATGAAGCATTTGTCTAATTATTGATCACATTGAAAAAATACGATAGCAACTGATGGCAGTTTTACTATGTGGTTGCAGTAAACTAGCTCTTGGCAGGGGAATGTCAACTGAAGAGAAAAGTAACTTAAAGGAGGAACTGAGATCTCTAAAGATGGAGGATATTTCTTCGTTCATGGAATCTCTGCCGCCCGACTTCCTGAGAATATTACGCACAGAGTAAAAGAAAATGAAATGAAAAAGGAAAAAAAAAAAAAGATGATTCGATAATTTTTCTTGTGTTTTAACCTTTGTTTATCTGCTCTTCGTTTTCAGCGGACTACTAAGATCTATAAATAGCAAGTTGGGTGCTTCTCAGTGGGTCAGGTTGCTAGCCTATGCCAAATTTGCATTAAAGGGTCTTACTCCAAAGGTCAATTCCGAATCTGGTACGTTATGACAGCCTAGTCGAAAGGACATATTCAGTTGTTCATTTCCAATTTCCCTTTTTGAGATGAATCATAGACCTTGCATATTGGATTTGGGATTCTACATCATTGACGCTTAACTTTTAACACTCAACAATTTTTACTAATCTCTATTTCTCTCTACCTTGATTTGGTTTACGATTTCAGATTTCTCGGTTAAAGTCATCTTATCCAGATTGAAGGCAAATGTGAGCTACCTCCATTTAAGGCTTGCTCTTGGTAAGAATGCACCATCATTGTTAATTTTACGTCATATCGTAAAGATAATCAATTCTAAGGCAACAATTTTGATCTAATTCCAGAGGTGCTGGAGCTGCTTTATCGGCTGACAGAAGTTCAAAAATTTCTGTATGCCTGGTGTACAGGTATGAGAGGCGTTTTAAAGGGAATTTTAACACTTCATCCTCAGTCATGACCTCCTTTAGACGGAGATATGTTTTTAGGTATATCAACTTTTCCTTCCCATTCTATTCGAGTTTTTTTTTTTTTTCTTCCTTTAAAGGTGTAGCATTTTGAATGCTTAATCAGAAAGGGAAATTATCTTTCCATTGTAGACCATAGCTAAGCTCATTAGGCAAGTAAAAACAGTTTCAATAACTTGACGAATAAACAAGATATTTATATGACGATGAATTCTCCATCCAGCGTCAGCTTACATTCTGCAAAACTTCTCATTGTAATAAACAAGTAGATTCAAGGATAATAGAAACAACTGTGTCATCCTGTTAATACTGCCAAAATGGCTTTCCCCAATTATTCTAATTTCCAGATGCCAAAATTGTGTCGACAGTTGACATTCATACAATTTTATTCATCGTCTTGGTGGTTGGTTTTTGTAGGCATAACCTAATAGTAGTTTCATATCCAGATTACATCACAAGGTACAGAGTTCGAATCTCTCTATCAAATTGTACAACTAAATTGATGTAACGACATGTCATGATGGAACAAAAACGTTTTTTTTTTTTTTTTTTTTGGTGAAAAAAGGGATCAATGGTGTCTTCATGCCCCCTCCTAGCGTCATATTGGAGTTTACTGGGACCCTAGGTGGGATAGTAAGGGCCCTGACCCTTGGTCTTTAACAGCTAACAACCCTCACTCCTTAAGAGCTATCCCACAGTCTTTTTTGCCAAAATCTAGACAGTGTGTAGTGCCAAAGACTCGAGCTTGGGAGTTGGTAGAAGCGAAAACTCTAAATAGGATTTTCTTACCATCATACCACCACCGGTGGTAATGATACATAAGTGGCTAAAGTAAAGGACTCTGCTTTTTTCTCATAATTACAAGCAAACCTTGGGTAATTAATGATATATCGCTTTAGTAATTTAACTACATTATTTGTTGTTTAACAGTGACATTCTTGTCGTTTAGAACTGTCAAACGGCAAACAGTCTTAAGTTAGATCATTAAAACGACATATCATTAATTCTCATAAAGTTGGTTCTAATTAAGTGAAGAACGACAAAGTCTTTTACTTTCAGCATTTGATGCTGTTCATGTATCATCATGAGAAGTTGTGAATGTACAAGATTTTTTTTTTCTTTTAAAGCGAAATAAAGCAATGCCAGTATTTTTTTTTTTTCAAATAACGACGTCATTTACCAAAGTTTCGTTGTCGTTCAAGATGTAAACGCCATGAAGCTAGTTTACCAATTTTTTTCCCTTCTATGAAATCAAGTTTTTTTGTTTACTATAGAACGACCTATGTAGCTTATCTTTTGTGTTTTATAACGAACGACTTATCGTTTTAGTTAAAACCCTCATCTTTTAATTCAAACGAAGTTAGAATGCATATCCTATCATATAATTATATATATAATCATTAAACTTCAAAATTTAAGTCCTTCCAAATTAGAGGAGTGGAATTTTGATTAGTCTTAAACTCCCAATCGTATTCATAATGTCAATCAAAGGTTGGTTCTACTAGTTCTTCTGCAAGTTAAATCAGTCTGAACTCTCAATTTCGATTGGTTATGATATTGTTAAATAGGGAATTTTTTTTTTTTTTTTTTGTTTTTTGGTTTTTTGTTTTGTTTTGAGAACTCTTCCCGCCAGGCCATCCTATTTTGTTTAGAAGTGGTAATGGGTTTGGACTTTGTATTTCACAAGAATCATGGAGAGGAGTAATAGCCCGTTAAGCTACGACTATCTCGTAGAGAATAGCGCAGATGGCCATCTTCTGCCCGTGTTACTACGCCATTTTCGCTAAGGCGAGCATTTACTAGTCCTCTACATCGCCTTCTTCCCATCCACAGTTATCGACTCCGACATCATACGATACGTTCCCCCGACAGTTCTTCATGGACAACGCTTTACTCAGCATCACACACATGCTCCATTCTTCAGAAATGCTGTGCCCTCCGAAATCGTCCACACTTTCAGACAATAAATTGCCACCATCGTCTCTAACGCCGCCCAGCACCATGACTTCTCCGCCTCCAACACATTACTCGTTACTGTATGCATTTACTCCATGGCAGGTAGTTTCTTTGGGCAAGCGCTTGAGCACGACACAAGGGAATCGACTAATGCTTTTCGAACTTTTCCTGCGACCAAGTCGTCGATTGAAGCACTAGAGGTGGTCAAGGATGTTGAGAGCGTTTTTGTTGCTGACCGAATTATACGTTGTTGTATGATTTGTTTGGAGCAGCTATCTTTGTACTCATCACGGCGGTCAGACTCGGACAACAACGATGACGATGACCACGATCATAAGAAGGTACTAAGAATGCCGTGCTCGCACCTTAATCACAAGGAATGCATAGTTCGGTGGCTGGAAACCAGTCACCTGTGCCCGTTGTGTCGTTATGCCATGCCAACTAATTGATATTTTATGTATTAATCTTTGATTCTCATTTAAGAATTCATGATAGTTTCTTGGTTTTTTTTAATTATTGTTTTCTGAGTAGTCAGGGTAGCTAGTAAAGCAGCTAAGAATACTAAAAGTGCGATGGAAAGACTGCCTGCTGGTGAATTTTTGTTAATTTTAACTAATTTTGAGGCAATTACAGGAACCGACACATTATTGTTAGGCAAAGTAATTTTCTAATTTCAATTATATATATATATATATATATTATTATTAAAGACGTGAAACATAATTCATTTATTCAATATCACACATGAACCACAAAACAACTTTTCCTTTTGATACCTTTACAAATATTCTTTCAGTTTCTATGCAAACCACTTTTTATTTTTATTTTATATATTTTTTACAGTTTTTTTTCTTCATTTTTATCAATAAAGAAGTCTTTAAATTAGTGTAAATGTATGTGAAGTTTTAAGAAATCCTTCATTGTAGGAATGAGAACGAGGGAGACGATCTGTATTGATTTCTTATCTCCATTATTGGTGCTCAAAATTATCTCCATCCACATCTTTGCGGATCGGAGATAATTTTCCACATTTGTCCCATTCCCCATTTAATATAATTATGCATTTTGAAAATTACACATTTTCAAATAAAAATTAAAATAAAAGTTCAACATAAATTTGTACTAAAATCAAAAGTTATACAAAGCAAATTCAAATTATATCCTAATAAAAAGCAACACAAATACCTTAACAAAAAGTAACAAAGTCCGAAAGCTAAAGCAACAAATAATATGTCTTAACTCTTATTGGTTAATTAAGGTTTACTGATAATAAACATTTCTAATTACTTCCCTTTTTAGTGAAAAAAAAAGTTAGAAATTATTTTTTTTCAAAACACTAAAACAGTAGATTAAGTTTAAAAAATTAACATACACATATACATAGAATAAAATGCATGATATATGTACACCACGATGGAGGCAGTATAGAGGGTGTTTTCCTTGTCCTTGTTCCATGCTCTTATAATTCAGTAAAAAGATTTCATCCCAATCCTCGTTTTCATTCTTGAATATTGTCCTCTATTTCCGTCCCATCAAAACTGTGCAAGGCTCGTCCCTACAGAGTATATTGTCATCCTCAATTCATAATTGGATCGTCAAATGATGATTGTTTTTTTTACGCTTGAATGTAACAATAATGTCGACTTTCGCTATTGTTTGGTGTATGCATCGAGCCACTTTAACTCTTCACATCAATTCTTACTCGAATTTGTTGGACTATTTCGAAAAGTTGATCCATAGGATATTGATAATATTAAAATGACTTATAAAATAAAATGAGAGTAAGCTTATATTTATAAGGTAATCAATTGTCTTGAAGTTGTCCATCTGCAATTCCATATAAGTAAATTATTGTAAGCTTAAATGTCTCATTTTGCCGCTTTATGCTATTATTAAGAGAAATACAATCTATATTTTTCCCTCTCATCACGTTGACTTTGCTCTTTGCTCTGTTGTTTTGTGTTTTGTTATTCATTTCCATATATGTTCTTTTCGAAAACTTCTTGTTCTTATCCTCGCTTAAAAAAAATTAGGTATTTGTAACTCTGCATCTAAAGGAGATGTCTGAAATCATATGGGTAGGGTTTTTGTCTCTAATCTCATATACTTTCTAAGTTTCGATGTCGTTGTTAGCATTCTTTATCTGAATAAATATGTATGAATTTAGTTAGGTTGGATATTTGTCATTATCATTAATTAAAGAAGTTGTCACCGTGCTGTGAACAATAAAGTTTAACCTTTTAAAGAAATTGAAAAAGTACAATTTTAAAACGTCTAAAATCAGAAGCAAATAGCTAATTAAATGAAGGCAAGTATCTGGACAGTCCCTACGTTATTTCACGTTTAAAAAACCTCTATTTTCCCTTCCCCAAAAAAAAAAAAAAAAAACCCAACTCTTTTTAATAAATTGTAATCAAAATTAAGTTGTAAAACATCAACAATATTGACTTTAACCAATTTAATCGACCTTGAGTTTTTTTTTTAAAGGTTAATCAACCTCGAGGTTAAAATGGTCCTTTTTAATAACCTTAAGTTTGACCAAATTTCGCTACAATGAAAGTTTTTAAAACGAAATTAAAAAAGGAAGAAAGAAGAAAATATTCTTACAAAGTAAATAAAATAGCATGCTTGAAAAGTATTTGGAATGAATAGTAATAAATAACAAATTTATTTGATAAATAATCGATTTACTCTGTTATTTAGTCTAAATATTTAAAAGTCATATTATCATTTTTTTTTGGTTTTATAAAAATACCGTTTACAACCATTTTCGGTTGTGGACATTACTACAAAACGGAGCAAAAAAAAAAAAAGAAAAGAAAGAAGCATTTTAATAAAGAAAACGTGAGATTATAATGTTGGTAGGACAAAGATATACATGTACACACTTAAAACAAGGGATTACAATTCAAAAAAAAAAAAAAAAAACATAACAAGGAATTACTTATCTTAATTTATCCTTGTTTAATTTACGAATTACTTGTCAGAATTTCTGATGAATTTATCTCAAGTAAATTATTTATTTGATCCCCAAATTATATATAAGATTGTATTTTGATCATTGATCTTTTTTTCTTAAATAAAAGTGCCTGATACTGAGTGTAATTTAATTGTTCCCGTAAAAGTTTAACAAAAATATGCATGTTAAATCAACATATTAGTAACTTATTCCATTTAAAAATTAATGAAAAAGACCACATTCCACGTTTTGTTCAAAAGTTCATATATCTTTTAACAATCCGAACCAAAACTCAAACTTCACATATTACCCGAGGATTGAATGAGCAATTTACTCCAACCTATTTATTTATTATAACGACGTAACAATATTGACTGCTAATGGATATTTGCAGCGGATTGATCCTCTACGTTCTCAGTTCTCACCCAACGTTGAGTTTACCAGTTTACCAAGAATGCTACAGTTTCCTTCGTTTGGTATTCAAGCTTAACTCCAACTAAACTATATTTTTTCATCTCAATTTTTATATTTTTCTGAAAAGTCAACAAAATTTATAATTAATTTTGAAAAGAAAAAGTTAACCAATTACAACTTAAAAATTTCATCTCCAACTAACTTAATAAACGAAAAGAGACAAATAAAGTGAAAAAAAAAAGTCCTTAAAATTAAAGAAAATTTTTTAGTTTTCCTTTCCCCCGCCTTTCTAGTTAAGAGCAATAAGCAACGATCTACAAATAATCATATTGCCCCGGTTCTACAAAAAAAATTTCTGCATTACAAAAGGTTAAAAATTTGGAATTTGCCAGAGTGAAAAATAATAATAGAATAAGGACAACAACCCAAATGACAATATTATCATCAGAGCAAATGTTGTTGAATAGAGGCAAAGTGTGAGGGCATAAAACTGATTTTAGTTCTCTTTTTGCTAAAAGATAAAACCTAACAGTTATAAATGTGACTAAAAATCAAAACCTGAACCGTCTTGGGCATATAAAACGAAAAAGAAACAATCCCAAATCCCCGTCTTAACCGAAACAATTAAATCCCAGAAACAGCAGACTCTCAACAGGGGGTCTGGGAGCAACTTTTCCATCATTTGCCCCAACTGTCTTTATTTAGCACCCGAAACCAACTTTTCTTCAATTTCACCTTTGCATATCTGGCCCTGCAACATTATAATCCAGAACTCGCACCATAAAAAAGATGAATTAAGGGGGTCAAAGCAAAAATATAAGTTTTTACTTTTTTTTTTTTTTTTGGCCCAGATAGATCTAATCTTAATCTGCTTATCCAGATCATTATTCCAGTGCAGAGGGCCAAGTGCATCATAGCTCACATACAATTATGCCTAGGAAGACAGTCTTGCTTTGAGTTCCTCCGCTACAGCATCGATGAACTCCTCGGTGTTCAGATAGTGCTCTCTGCTAAGCCTGCACCGTGTATGAGACATACATTAGACCATGATAAACTTTCTTGGTGAATTTTCATGTCATTCTAAAAATTACTTACTTAGATCCATGGATAATTAGAGCAAGATCCTTGGTCATCTTCCCAGATTCCACGGCTCCAACACAAGCAACTTCCAGTTTCTGAGTGAAATTTAGGAGTCTCTCGTTGTTGTCCAATTTTGCCCTGTTAACATCAAGATATAATTTTTTTTGGGAGATTAACCCATGATTCTCAAATTCGAGTTTTTAATGACAAATCCAACTTGAAAGATTAACTTAATAAACGCACCTGTGAGCAAGTCCTCGAGTCCAAGCAAAGATCGAAGCAATGCTGTTTGTGCTAGTTTCACCACCCTTTTGGTGAACCCTGTAATGCCTTGTAACTGTGCCATGTGCAGCTTCTGCTTCAATAGTCTTCCCATCAGGACACACCTGAAAATCGCAATGGATGTCAACAACGTACATCCAGCATTACACTAGAACACTCAGCTCAATACATCTTAAAGCAACAGCCTTTTATTTTGATTGACAACAAGGAAATTGTAAAATATAAGTTATCACCAAAGGCAATCCCCGTCTAAATTTACCGCCAGTAAAGGATATATTATTGCTATTCATATTTGAGTTCCCATGACAAATATAAATGGCATTTACCTCCAGTATATGGGTTCTGCCATTTTTTAAACTCAAGGAAACTATATGCTACCAAGGCCAAAAGTTATAAGGGAAATTTAGTCCATCTTCCAGACTTCCACCCATTGTTAAATGAAATAAAACAAAAAAAGGATTCTTCAGGTAAATAGAATTAAAGTGGTCTGGAAGTAAGATTGTCAACATTTAAGACCGTCTACGACAATGAAAAGAAACTTGGAGAAGTATATACCAGTACAGATGTCATCAG
Source organism: Ficus erecta (assembly GCA_008635985.1). Lineage (NCBI taxonomy): Eukaryota > Viridiplantae > Streptophyta > Magnoliopsida > Rosales > Moraceae > Ficus > Ficus erecta. Next base: position 2,219,065 of record BKCH01000009.1, read on the forward strand.
TCCAAGAGATCCGAACCCTGTTATCATGCAAGCAGAAGTCATCAAATAGTGAACCAGGATAACACAAGTTCAAATTCCAATATGAGAAAGCTGACTACAAAAATGCATTCCTGTATGCTATGCACTCCTACATACTATGTAGTGTTCAAGAAAAGACATTGTGCACAAGCCTGTCTAATTCTCGAAATTGTTGTTAGACAAACCTTGTGCTAAGAAATCGCTCTGTACGTCTCCATCGTAATTCTTGCATGCCCAAACATAACCTCCTTCACTCTTGACCGCGTAAGCCACCATATCATCAATGAGACGATGCTCATACCTTCAAATTCAATTCAATATATTAGTAACAAGAATGTAAAGCATAACCATCATGTCAAGCGAAGTTAAAAATAGCCCCTCACCAGATTCCAGCAGCCTCAAACTTTGATTTCCAGTTGGCCTCATAAACTTCTTGAAATATGTCCTTGAATCTTCATTAAGCAAACAAAACGATAGAAATGGTTATCTTAACTAATAATAGTGACAAATGAAATTTCTGAATAACCAGTTGACACAGAAATTTTTCTTACCTTCCATCATACTTCTTAAGAATAGTATTCTTGGTGCTAAGATACAGAGGCCACTTCTTCTCATAGGCAGTGTTCATAGAAGCGTCAGCAAAGGCACGGATGGACTGCAAACATCCACATAAAATTAAAGATGAAAATCAAATATCAGTGCCTTGCAGGAATCAAAACAGAACCACTGAGGAATTTTTGTAGTCAAACCTCGTCAGTGTTATACATGGATAATGCTACTCCTCCAGCTCCTTTAAAGTTGAAAACCTCAAACTCTGTCTTCTCACCTTGTCCTTCTGGCTCTGCAAGTACACATATAGAAGCCCACATCTTACACAGCATACTTATAACAAGGAAAAAACTACTCCGTATCTAGTTTCTAGTAAACCACACAATCAAAAATTTCAACCAACAACTGACACAATCAATAGTCTTATGAAGCCTACCAAGAAAGAGAGAAGAAAAAGAAAGAACATTACCAAACACCAACTTGAGTTTCCCAGCTCCTTGAATGACTGTGTCAGTTGCTCTATATTGATCCCCAAAAGCATGTCTTCCAATGCATATCGGCTTTGTCCATCCTGGCATTAAGACCAAATCAATAAATCTACTTCATAGGAACCACATGTACACAATGTCAAGAAAAATACCTGGAACAAGACGGGGAATGTTTTTGCAGAGGATTGGTTCCCTGAAGACGGTTCCTGAAGAAAATGCGACAATTCAGTTTATTATAAAATACAAAGCAAACCAAAAGATTGTTATACAGTTTGCAAGTTGCAAGACAACTGACCATTCAAGATGTTCCTGATGGTCCCATTTGGACTCTTCCACATATGCTTCAAGTTAAATTCCTTGACACGACCTTCGTCTGTCAACCAACACCAGCATATGAGATTTTATCCATGAAATTCAAACCAAAATACAGCACTGAAAAATCCATTCCGTAATGCGCATGCTGCTTTTCCCAAATGATTCATTCATCTATACCTGGGGTAATTGTTGCACACTTAATTGCTACATTGTACCTAAAGACAAAAGGCCAAACCATTAATCAATTAGAAATAATCAAACTTCAACGAAAAACAAAATCAGTAAAACATCAATAAACACCATAAAAGATTTTCAGTTCACTCAATATAAATGCAACAAATAAGAAAAAAGAAGATTTCACGCCAAAAAAGAATACTTTCTTGAATATTTAACGAGAGATGTAACAGAAATACAAACTTTAGCGTAGCCTCAGCACTCTCAATGGTAACTTTGTCATCGGTGGCATCGCGATTAGGAAGGCCAAGGTCGAAGTACTTGATGTCCAAATCCAAGAATGGGAAAATTAGCTGCACATAGAATATACCGACAAATATATCCAGATAAAACCAATCAAAACCTAAACCAGAAGCGCGCGCGCACACACACACACACACACAGAGACAGACACACGCCATAATGCACTTAAGAGAAAGAGATAATATAATGAGGAATTGACCTTATCCTTGATCGATTGCCAGAAAACCCTAGTCATTTCATCTCCTGCGTATATCAATACAAACAAATATTATTATCACCGAAAATTTTCAATTTCAAATCCAATCAATTATACAATCATCTTGTTTACGACAGTTTCGCAAAATTATCCAGTTCCATTCAAACTTGAGCTTTATTCAAGCATCAATCTTGACTTATCATCACAAAGTCATTTACACACTCAAAAAAACCAAACAAAATCCAGATATATAAATAAGACATTCACAATAGTTCACCAAAATCAATTGAAAGATCGTAAAAGAACCGAAACCAGAAAAACAGAAATACAGAGATTTTTCATTAACAAACAAAAAACAAAAAGAAGCCAGAGAATATACCTCTGGCTTAAAAAAATACTTTTTTTTTATAACAAAAACGGAATTCTGATTACGAATCCGAGTTTATTCTGATAAAAATCTGCATCTAACACCACGAAAACGGATCTTCCACATTTCTCATCAATATCAAAATCATTTTTTTCCCTCACAGATTCATATTCCGAACGTAGATTTCAAGTAGAAAAAAATCGAATTTCTCGTCCGAATCACAGTGAAAAACACTGAATTGGATCCCAAAAAAAAAAAAAGAAGTCAAAAGCAGATCAGATCTGATCGAAGAACATAGATTGACAGAGAGATAGAGAGGAGGAGGTAGAGAGGTCTGACCGTCCATCTCGACGATGGGGTTGGCGACCTTGATCTTCTCGAAAGCCATTGTTTGGATGAAGAAGAAGGAGAGGAGAGGAGTTGGAGTTGCACCTGCAGAGGAAGACTTGACTACTGAAAAAATGAACCGGTTCGGCCAGTGGAGCACGTAACTACAGAACACTCTTATTTATACTCTGATGATGAGAAAGGGAGAGATATAGATATACATATATATAGATGGGACCAGCGGTTTTTTTTGGACATTGTTTTTGGCCTTTCTCTATATCTTTTATTTTTCTATCAACTTTGCCCTCGGACAATCTCCAAATTTACTAAAATGGCCTAATCTTCTCCGATTTGTTGATTAAACCCATGTACAATCTTTGTCTTTTGTCTTCATTTTACCCCCCAAAAAAAAAAAAAAGTAGAATATGAGAAAAATAGAACAAAAGCAATTTTAATTTATTATATACGATTAATATCAATTTAAATTAAGAAAAATTTAGGTGAGAAAACAAAAACATAATCAAGATTTGAGTAATGTTAAGGACATCAACTACAATCTTAATTTTTTGAGTACTAATTCATGTGTCAAATTCTCATTGGTAAATACAATTAATTGATATAACAATACTTTAAATATTTATCAATAAAAAAAAATTCATATGTTATATAGATTGATACTCAAAAATTGAGATAAAGTTGATATCTTTAGTATTTTTTTTAAGATTTGCTTTTAATTAATCATAAGGTAAAATAAAATGTGGACTTGTCGCTAAACTATATCTGCATCTACAGTTTTTGTTTTTCTATATCAATTTTTTTTTTTTGAGTACTCTATATCAATGTTTTTAGTAAACAAAGTTGGTGAAAATGTTGACACTAGAACCTTATTAAGGAAGTAACCCTCTTGCGTTGACTAATTAAGAATGATATCTCATGAAATCTCGTGGTAATGAAATTCACCCTCTAGGAGAAATATTCAAATCTTCCTCTAGAGGTAATAGTTAAAATATGAATAAAAAAGTACCTTTTTAGAAAAAGTTTGAAAGGATTAAGATCCATTATTCAATTTTTGATATTTTAAATGGTGTTTGATTAATCATATTATGTCATATAATCTTTTTCTGTTTTAATGTTTGAGATCAATGAAAAAACGTGTCATATATAATATTCAAACATTATTTGGAGCATCAAAAATTAGCCTATAAATGTTAAACAAAGTTTAATATATCTAAACAATATTATATGATAAGATTTTAAATATAAAGTTACATAAATAAATTAATTGTTACAAAATTTTAAATAAAAAATTTACAAGTATCAACTTAGAGATATTTTCATTTAATTATATATTATGAATAATGGCGGATTCAAGCGGAGAAAAGTGATGAATTGTTATTGGATAGTTCAAGCAATAATGGTTCGTTTGACGTTTAAGTTTACCTCTAACTAAACTGTATTTTTTCATATTAGATTTTGTCTTTTTTTGAAAAGTCAACAAAAATTATAACTAAGTTTTGAAAAGTTAACCAACTCCAACTTAAAATTTACATCTCTAACTAACAAACTAAACGTAAATGTGTAAAATTAATGAATTAGGCAAACATGATCTTGAGAACCGCCACTACCCACGTGCATCCCACTACTTAAAGTTGGTCTACTCTTACTACTATGGTCTATCACTGATCTTATTCAAATAATTTTAATGTTGTGAGCAATTTCACGTTGTGATTAAATTCATCCATCTTATTACTTACAAAACAATTGGAAATATGCCATCAGTTGAAAGTATGTGATTATATTTTTTTCTTTACGAAATAAATATACTAAATTAAAAATTTCCTTGGTCAATAACTAAAATTTTACAAAATTGAATGCATTATCTCTCAAATGATTCACTTCTAACAAATTGGGTTATTTCAAAAATTTTAGTAGAGTTCTTCAACTACCATTCATTACAAACTTTGCAGGTAACAACGCGCTTATAAATGTGGCACCCAAATTGATAAATTCATTTACTTGCTGCATGAGCAGAGGAGACTAATGACAATAAGTAGGGAAGCTAGGGGTTAATAACAAATTAAATTTGTGAGGTATTCGAATCGCCACCCGATGTCAATGATTCAGTGCTCAACCGACCATCTATCAAGTGATCAACTACAGTACTGGATTTTTAATGGTTTGATCATAACCAACACGGCCGACCGGTAGCTTGTCAGAACAAATTGAGTTGGTCTTGTAATCGTTATAAAGTCTAGAATTTTTTTTATTTATTTTTTTTAAGAAGAATCTAATAAATGGCGTTTTGGTTAATAGAAGCGATGTTTTGGGGCAAAAGTGGAGAGGATGATTTTTGGTCAGAAAACAAGGCGTCATCTAACTTTCACCAACTACATCCACCTAACGTCCCCGCCCCATTCACAAAGCAGCTGAGTACCAAATATTCCTAGATATTATAAAGGTCAATATTCATTATTTTTCTAAAAAAAAAGGGTAAAAAATCATTAAAAGAAAAGGTTTTTTTTGTGTAGAAACAATATTATCCATTTTTTTTTAACAAAAAGAAAAGAAAATATATGAAAAATATCTTGTCCTATGATTGTTGTCGTTAATGCTGGGCCAATTGCTTTTTATCAAGTTGGAATTACCTGGACGGCTCTACAAGCCTGTTGTATTTTTCCCTTTTTATTTTTTATTTTTTTGGTGAATTAGTACTTTTCCTTTTTTTTTTTGGTTAGTATTTTTCCAGTTTAGTACTAGTCTGATGGTGTTACAAGTTTTATTTATTTATTTATTTATTTGGAGTTTTATTTATTTTTACACTTCTGATTAAAGTTTTTTAGAGTTATTTCAAAAACTTTAATCAACTCCAATTGAGATAATTCTAAAACTCCAAATTAAGTGGACCAATCAAACGGTCTCAGTCAAAGCTTGTTTAAGTTTACCCACTAGAAATTCTAGCCTAACATTGAGTGAAAAAAAAAAAAGGTGAGATTCAACATCACTTTTATCCCCCCGTTCTCCTTTTCCTCTTTCCCTTCTCGTCAACAAATTTGTTGTTCTCCATCAAATTATTGCCTCCCCCACTCCCATCCTTCATCTTTTCTATCCAATAATCACACATAACAATATCGAAACTCCACTAAGAGCCAGTTCCGCATGAGAACAGGGTTGAGACCCCACATGATGCTGTTCTAAAAGCATACACATAATTTACTTGAGAAAATTTCTAGACAACGAAAGCAATTTCAGGTACTCATACGAATTTCCAAATAACAACATGTCCAACTAACGAAAATTAAGTTCGATACAATATCATAAAAATAAACGTTACTGAAAACCTTTCATGTAGTTTGTTTTGTCCTCTCTATCATGTTTATTTATATCATTATAAGTTGTTAAAGTCTCTAAAAGATGGATATAACTGGACATACGTTAAAGAAAAGACAGACAGCAGAGAAGATCATGATCTCCGGCCCCATGATCATCGAACGGACTAGAATCGATCAAACCTGATCATTAGAGCAGTTCAAAGAAGCTTCGATCTTCTGAGCCGTTGAACTGATGAGAGTGTTGACGGCGGCGACATACTCCAGGTTTATCTTCTTGGATGAGATCAGTATCTGGAAAGCCACAGTGAGAAGCGATCCACTCGAGTTTGAGGAGCTGGATGAGGCGGCGCCGGGGGTGCGGCGTCGAGCTGTAGCACTGCGGCCATCGCCGGAGATTATGAATCCCGATGCGAGGATTGGGATTTGTGAGGAGTCCTGGCCGGTTATTGCAATGTTGAGAGTTGCCAGGTCAATCGGTGCATAAACTATCAATGAACCCAAAGGGTCTATGCAGCTCTCTTGAAGCATCAACATGTTGTTCTCAGTTGGGACAAATGGCTGCCTCATACAATACAAATTACCATAATGAGAAATCAATTAAATTATATTAAGCACATTTAAAGATAAACAAATAATGACAGAGAAAGAATAACTAGCATCGGAGGAAATATTGATTTATTGCAACATTAGTTAGCATCACCTCGATAATTGAAGATCAATGACATTAATTGTTTGTTTTTCATGAAAATATTGATGTTTTATCGGGTATTATTAAACACACCAAGTTGGGTTATAAATTTCTTTCTTCTTTCCATATGTAAATTTCTAGGCAATCTATCGTGTTCAATGTCGTAAAAAACATATTATCGCAGACTTAGTTTAGTGATTATTATAATCACCAACTACAATCTAGTTCAAAATCTTCCCCACTCCCAAATTATTAAGCAAGACATGAATTAACAAATAAGTCATAGTTATTGAATAATATTTGGTACTCAAATTTAGTAATAGTAATGTTATTTGTAATAAATCAGTTCTTTCTCCACGCGAGAAAATTAATTAAGCAGAAAATTACAGATCAAAAGTGAGAATTAAATGATCACACATACCCGTAAAATCGATACGCAGTTCCCGGGATGAGTTCCGGTTGAGATGTGCTCTATCTCACTCACTGGATGGCCATTGCTGAGAACATCCCACTGATAATTTGGAAGAGAAAATGATACAAGTAATTTAATATGGATTAGTCTCCGAATTACTCACATGATATCTTAATCATGGAATCAAATTATGTGTTAATGCAATAAATATACATAATTTCTACAGATGGACTTGGTTATTTATGTAGTTAAAAAATTAAAAGTTGGCGTCGCTAGTATTTACTCGTACTTAAATCATATATGAATCAATAAAAGTAGAATTTTAGTAAAGAAACCTGCAATCGGGTTTTGTCATCTTTGAGGAAATCAAAGACAGTCTGCGGAGGATGCGGAAGCCAAAAAGAGGTGCCTGCATTGACAACCTTGCCGGTAGGTTGGCCTATTTCTGTGGATTCGCGGATGGAGACTCGAACCCCGCTGTTCTCGGCTATCTGAGGGACATCCAGTCTGCCGGTCATGTTCAAAGTCCCACAAAAGCTCTTCACCATTCTATGGCTAAGATTCATTAGGCTTCGTTTTCCTTCTGCCATAGATATCACTGCAAAATAAATGAATGATTAAATTTGCATATTAAAATTTGTTTTGATTAAAGGTAATTAGTTATCAGAGAAAATTAATTATACCTCCTCACTAAATTAGAAAGCAAATTTCATGTTGACCCCTCATAATCACATAGTAATTATATTTAAAAAATATACATACATATTTATGATTTTTCAAACAAATTAAAAATGTAAACAACAAGAAACGTAGCAAATAATAAAACATCAACAACAAGAAAGAGAACAAGTACTTCTGTCATGTGAGAAAACTTTGAGAGTACTGACATAAAATTATATATTCCTGAAAGTTCAGAGACAATTATTAACACTATATGTACTTTTAGTCGGTGGCGGAGCCAAAGTTTTTTTCACTGAGGATGCTATAAAAAAAAAAAAGATAGTATTATATTAAATGGAGATATAATCATAAATTTTAAGTATATATATAGTGCAAGTATAATTATATTTTTTTTCTGATAAAGTAGGAGTATAAAAGCATATTTCAATTGTAGATCGTGATGTTTCAATTACAATTTTTCTTATAATAAGATGGCACAACTTAATTTTTTTAAGAAACATTTAAAGACAAATTTAGATTTTCAAAAGTTATGTGCATGTTCCGATTCAAATCAAGGGGAATCACTATTTGTAGTGGAATTAATGATGAAAATAAAATACCTCTACCAAATCCGTCATCGAATGACGCAGTTCCTTGCAGCTTGGAGAAATAAAAGAATCTCTCGCACATTCGCTCAAGTGTAAGAATCCATCTTTCAGCTCCATATGCGATGTTATGGTTACCGCATACGAGATCCCTATAGATCCGATGAGTTTGGCTCTTATCATCCACATGAACATGTTCAACCCAAGTAACCTATATCATATCGAACAATGTGAAAATCATTTTAGATGAATATATAAAGGATTTGGGTGGCTCCATCATTTTCAGGTTTTCAGCCCCACATGTAGGAATCCCTTTTCCCTAGGTATGGTAGGGAGACGGGTTCTTTGTAATAGTTTCTCTTAGTCGGGAACAATGTGAAAAACATTAAAACAAAGTCAATCAGCCCCAGTTTCTAAATTCTAACATGAAACTCGTTAGAGCTTGCATTATTAAACTCACGGAATAGGAAAGCAAGATTTAGGAGAGCTCATTCATATTCCAAGGCCTCGTTTGGCGTTCGAACTCAAACCGTACTTTTTCATCTCAGTTTTTGTCTTTTTCTGAAAAAGTTTTTATCTTTTCTGAAAAGTCAACAAAAATTTTTAACTCAAACTGTACTTTTTCAATTCAAACTCATTCACCAAACGGACCCTAAGTAGTTATATGCAAGTAGTTAAGGGAATTATCGATATATCAGAATTTAATCAATGTGCATATATGAAGTTGCCCATTCTACTATCGATAAGGTCGATCCATCAAAATGAAGAGAATTAATATCTCATAAGCTAGATTTAGGAGAGCTCATGCATATTCTAAATAGTTATATGCAAGTAGTTAAGGGAATTATCGATAGATATCAGAATTTAATCAATGTGTATATATGAAGTTGCCCATTCTACTCGATAAAGGTCGATCCATCACAATGAAAAGAATTAATAGCTCACGCACCGATGCTTGGCCTAATTTCCTTAATTAGAATTATTTGGTACGTCACAAGCAGAATCAAATAATGAGCTTTTCGAGTTACCTTGGAGAAGCCATTGTTGAGATCTTGAATCATGCAACCGGAGGGAAGCCTCCAGCAACGAGTAGGAAAGAGACTCTCCTTCGACGAATCATAAGAAACATCGGCAATCACCCAAGTGCCCTCCGAAATCTGCTGACAATGGCGAAGAAAGCAGAACTCCCGAGACGGCACAAGAGGTGAAAGGATGTGCATCTTCTCGTATATCTGCATTTTAGATGTGCAACCCTATTGTTAGAATTCATCTACACAAGAAATAATTTACAAATTATAACGAAATTTTTGTGTGTTATATATATGCAATTACCATCATTAAGGAACCGTGTCTGTTTCCTTCTGCTCCATTTTCAAGTACTTGAATTGTCTTCTCCTTTGTAACAATTGTGGCAAAGATATCCACCCATTTATTCTGCAAAAGATACAGTTATCATTAATATATATATTGATATACAGTTTTTCAAGATTATATTTGATTTTTTAAAGAACATGGAAAATGATCTACGAACTAATTTAGCAAGATTTAGGGTTTAGTATGGCACTCGGTAGTGAATGTTTCTGAACGGAAAAATATTTTTGTAAGATTCTGTTAGATTCATCAATTTAATTTTGGTTTAATTTTAATTTCTTATTCGACGTTCAGAAACATTCACTAGCGGTGAATATTCAATATTATCGAAAGTTCCCCTATAGCATATTTAATAGTACTTACAGAATCTAGAAACATTTCAACCAAGTGCACGGCACCCATGGTGACAATCCCGGAGTGTTTGGAAGCCTCAAAGCGAGCACTATTGTTGCAGGCTTTTATGATGTTGGCTCTCATCGGGAAAATGTTCTCGTAATTTTCTCGGTGAAGAGTGAAGCGGCCATCGGAGGACGACTTGAACCAGAGAGGCTCATCTAGTTTCAAAAGCTTGATTAGCTCCTCCATAGCACCATCTGCAGTGTCTGCCATAATTGCCCTCTCCAAACACATGGCTCCATCAATTTGGTAATTATTAGGGAATATTATTGCCCCATTGTTGTCCATATTCAGAGAACTTCCTAGAGGTACTGGCAGAACTAATGGAGAACCTCTTGGGATAGTTGAAATTATCTTCTCAATCTCAGATAGTTTCTTCCCAGTGTACCTGGCAAGAAGGGCAGCTATCCTATGGCGCTGCAAAAAAGTTTATAAACAAAGTAATCAAATCAAATAATTGTACTGCCAATTAAGAATATTATACATATTCTATATGGTGTCACAATTAACAAACTATAATTTAATAAGCATCAACATTGTTGGATTTTTTTTCTGAAGGTTTTTTTCTACCAAAGGAAGGCACCGGACTTGTCTGAATAGATCCTATAAGATATTAGTGTGGCACAGTTGTTTATATGTTTTCTCTCCTCTTTGTAGTGGTTTTTGTTTTTTCAGTCAAATTTCATTGTATTTTCTATTTTTTATTTATTTCATGTGAGCGGGTAGATGATGAGGGTGCTCAAGGGATGTCGACCTAGTCATAATGTCTTGATGTACCTTTACTGATTCATGTCACTACCAAATAGAGAATATATCTAAACTTGTAAATTAATTTCTTATGGAACATTAATAAAAGAGTGAAATTCCAATAGAAAAAATCGCAGGATCAGAAGTATGAAATCAAAGATTAATTGTAATCTCAAGCTGCAAAGAAAGGTAAGATAAGATCAGACATTTGCATAAGCCAACTTATGATTGTGATTTTTTATTCCCATTTGTGTTGATTTTATTTTCTTAAGCAAAGCTGAAATAAGTACTGTCTCAAAATTAAGCTTTTCTTTTCATGCATTTCCCCCCTTAAAACCATGGCTTAGATGATCAATTTGGACGAAGAATGACGTGACACAATGTAATTAATAATGATTGACAGAAAAAAAAGAAAAAAAGAAGCGAGCTTCAACTTAACTAGCTACTTGATTATGTGCGAACCCTAGTACAATCCCCGAAGCTGAGTAAATTTGCAAGGAGTTGGTAAAAGCGCATAGCGACAAACATTAATGAAGAGTTGGACTAACCGTAACACGAATGATTGCAAGTACTAAAAAATTCTTGGACGACCTAGGGATTGGCTCTAGCACAACCCTTGCAAATGTTCAAATATCCATATACGTGATTGGTAGAACAATAATCTTTGAAGCAAATGTTAGAATATGATCTATCACAAGTATGAGAATTTTAATTACAAATATGAAAACCTAGTTGCATCATGATATATCCTTGCATAACCAGCAAGAGAGTAATGATTAGCAACATTGAAGTTAAGGCCATCTCTTGCCATTATCATACCCTGACAAAAAGCATACCTCTTCTTTCAGTTGAGCATTTTGAAGCTGCAGTTCCCTCAAGCTGCGCTTTCGTTCCTCCTGGCCAACGGGTGGCCCTCCACAGTTCGAGCAATTGACAGTATTGAGCGCTTCTCGAATCGCATCATTCTCGCATTGGATCCTTTCGTTTTCAGCACGAAGTACACTGTTATCCGTTCTCTCAATTTGAGCCTGCATTTACCAATTGTGTGCATATAATCACAACACCAAATCTTTTTTTTTTGGATCAATTAGATCTCATTAATTTAGAGTAGCAATTGATTTAGTTTCGAATAGGAAAAAGATTACACAGAATTTGAGAAGACCAACAAAATTAAACAATTAATCACAAAGTACACCTTTGTTTGAGTCCTCTTGTTTTGAAACCAAAACTTGATCTGGTTGGGTTCAAGCCCGAGGTCCTTCGAAAGTACACGCCTCTGCTTTTCATCTGGGTGAGGGCTTTCCTTGAAAACTCTTCACAAAAATAAAAATCACCCCATTAGGCAAACATAATTATAGATCTTTTTATTGACCTGATTTTATCATTTGTGATGTTTATTCAAACAACAAATATGTAATTTTCCTTCGGAAGTTCCGAATCCCGCATCAATATATATCCCTAGTAATTTAGCCAATTTTATTCGGTGACATAAATTTTTTTTTTTTAAATAAAAAGAGAGAATAGCTAGTATCAAGATATCCCAACTATACAAATCCGTTTTTTTTTTTTCCCTGGAAGTTGGGAGTTTGTGATCTTATTTGAGTGATTAAAAATACTCCGTTTGATTTGAAATTTAAATCACGATTTAGATCTTCTTACCACAATTTTTTCTCTTATAAAAATCTAAATTTTGTTAAAACCTTGATTGCAGTGATTAAAAATTCTCCGTTTGGTTCGAAGTTTAAATCACAATTAGATCTTTGTACTATTACAGTCTTTTCTCTTGCAAAAATCTGAACTTCGTTAAAACCTATAAACCAAACGGGCTCTAAACAATTAGACCAATCTTGTCCTCGTTGAAATCGTTCAGAAGACAATCGAACTAAGAAATTAACGGAAAAAAAAAAAAATTCACCATTTTCTGAGGTTTGTGAACATGAAACGTACTAGAAATTACGATTACGAAAGATTTGTTTAGGAAAATTAAGTTAATGAAATATAATTCTTACTCCTCGAGCCTTTGTATCTGGCAGAGAGTGTGGCGATGGTACTTCCTGGCGTTGGGAGGGTTAGAACTACCTGCAGCCGTCTGATCACGTTTATCATCAGCGCCACCAGAAACCATCTCTTGAAACTCCATTAGTAATTACTCCCTGCAAAAACTCCGAAACTGATATAATTTATATATCAGTTATATATATATGTATATAAATATATATTTCTAGGAGACTACTACTGACCCAGAACAAATAGAAGAAAATCGGATGAATATTGTTTTTCTTTTTGGGACCCTCTCTGGGTTTATATGCAAATTCTCATGACTGCTTGGCTTACACTTGTCATTCCACATAAGGTCATCCCAATTTACACCAAACAAATTACCAACAAAGGAAAACGTATCTCTATACATATACGTGTGTGTGTGTGTGTGTGTATATGTATGTATGTATGCATGTATCTCATTCCTGTGGGCATTGGATTTTGCTGGTTCATGTCTGGTTTCTGTAATTTGTCATCTTTGTTAATTTTTTTATAACATAAATGTTTGGTTTGCAACCATATTTGAAAGATGCTAAATAAAACGAGGGGCTTCAGATATCATTTGGGTTATATATTTTCCTTCTAATTTGCAAGAGATATCTACCAACATGGGAAAATTTTTTTTAAGGTAACAAAAAAATAGCAATATTGGATTTTTACGTATATGTCATGTTATTTATGTTGCAACAGATGTATTGTAGTGAGTGAGTGTGGCGGGAAAAGGCAGAAAGGCGTTTCGTTCCGTATAATTAATATATAGTGGTGTATAATTTTGAAAAAAAAATGACAAAAAGTTTCTAACAACATTGTTAATTTAACATTCATTGGCCTGGCTCTAGAAATTTATTTTATTAAGGCATTTACGAAGAAAATATTCGTAAACCTAGTGATAAAATACGATCGTCAATTTCTAATAAAATGGATGTAGCAGCTACTTGCCGGAACCTTAGAGTCTTTACTTGATCCAGAATATGTGATGCATTTGCCATTCCGAATCTAAAATTATAACACTATTATATATCATTCAAATTAAAAAAAATTTATGACATTGTTTGATAATAAAAGTACTCCACCCATTTTTGGCTGGAGGTTCGGTACATCACCGAGCCTTTAGCTACCAAAATTTATCTACAAACTCGTCGTTCGATGTTAAGTTCATGAGTGAGGTTCATGCCATCTGCAGATGAGGTGAGCTGGCAGATTGGAGTTGTGGAATTGGTTGGGTCACTGGCAGTGGTGAGGTATTTCGAGCGAGTGTTGATCATCATCTCATCTTACCCTGTGGAGGTTTTTGGTTTGCAGAAGAAGGCGAGTTATTTGATGGTGCATATATCGGCCTTCGCCATCGGCGAGAGTGTGTGTTTGTTAATTACTTGTCTTTTTCTACCGTTTCCTTTTGCTGGTATTGAGGGATCGCAATTAGTTTTGTGTTTGTCTCGTATTTGATCATTTTTGTTTTTTTTTTTTTTTTTGGTTTTTTGTTTCGTAATACTCAATTCTTTGCAGTTTTTTATGTAGCTTGGTGTCCTATGTTTTTCTTCATCGATTAATCGGATTTCCATTTATTGTAGAGGATTTATTCAAAGTACATATATGCATCCTCCATTTTTCGAGTATCTTTTTGAATGTCTTCCATTTACCTATACACTTATTTGTCCTTAATTAAGTACTTTATTAAAGTTAACTGCTAGAATCAGTTGTCTGTTGATGTCGTGTTTCTTGTAACAGAAGGTTGTGTGTGTGTATATATGATTGTATTGCTTTTTTTTTTTTTTTTTTTCTTAAGGGAGATTGAATTGGCTTTTCATGTATTAATTATATATTTTCACCAACAAAAAAAAAAAACCCCACACTTTACAGAAGATGTTCTACATACCAGCTTTATACTTTCAAAACATGGTAAAATAATCTTCACTCCGGATCAATTAACTCTCATTATTAGACTTCTCTGAAAAATTCCTATTGATAAATTATATTTAGATTTCACATACATAACCTTCAATAGAAAAGGAACTTATGATACACTGATATGTATATACATATCCTTCAATAGAAATATATAACATTGGTTCACTTATATATATATATATATATATCTATCTATCTATCCTTTTTTTTTTTTCCCTAAACGATGGTAATAAATATTAGCACGTGCACCCAGACATTCCGATAATGTCGCGCGGCACCTCCTTAGCACCCTCATCCCTTACCTGGTTCATTTTCTATATCTATCTATATATATTTAATATTCTTTCAAAAATATTTTTTCACGGATTTTGTTTCCGATGGGGGGCCGCGGGGGCGGGGTGTCAAAATGAGAACATGAAAGAAGAGTTGGTTTAGTTTTTGGAATTCCTATTATTAATATTTCTATGTATTAATTGAGAACTTTTGTTTTCATAAATCAAAAACCTCTTGATAGTGTATGTATTTCTTAAAGTGAAAACATCTAAAATTAAGAAAGAATGTTGAATAGTGTTACAATCTAATGACAATTTTCATATTTGATTTCATTACAAGATGTTGCGTGGAAAAAATTGAAACTATGACCAGCGTACTCCTGACCTATTGGGTTGGGTGGTTAGGTTAGCGCCTCTCATTTCTTCTGTACTCAAAACAGATACGCTGCACTACCTTATAGAGTTCGAATCACTCATCCCTAAATTAAAAAGAGAGAGAGAGAGAGAGAATTAAATAATGTAAAAATTCACATGATTTCATAAATACATATTTATGTTCAAAATTGAATTTGTAATACATTTTCAAGTTATTAGATTGTTATAGTGTTTACATGTGGATTGGACATCATCTTCTCTTGAACTAACTTTCGAGAATGACATCTATTTCGTTTATCATTTATATGTAATATATTTATTTTATTATACTTCAGAAAAATAGAGATTCTATTTAAAATCTAATGGAAAATTACATTGATACCCCTAGAATTTTATACGGCACACTTTTGATTAAAAATATTCTTAGATACTCTCCTAGCCACGATTTAGTTAATGACTTGTGAAAGTACAAAACTTCCTATGTGTCAAGTATTAGCAAAAGAGAAATCTACTTTTTGGTGGAATTCAAATTACCCCAAAGATAGAAAGTGAATCCAATGAGATTTACTTTAATTTGATTTAAAAAAGAAAACAACAAACAAATTTTGTACCAAATTTGGGAATATGTGAAAAGATTTATTTACCCAATTACATTATGCTATGACAAAGGACTCTTAATTAATTGGAGAATGGAAAATATGATAAGGAACAATAAGGCTCCGTTTGATGGAAGGGATGGAGAAATAGACTTGGAGAGATGGAGAAGGTGAAGGCTGGACATATATATATGATTATTGGAATCTTTTATGCTGTTTGGAAAAAGGGGAGAGTTAAACGGACAAATGAAAAACATTGTCTAATTACTAATTATATCTATATAAAATTTGTCAATAATTTTTTGGGGGTAGAATATATAGTCTTTTCAAACTCAAAAAAGATAAAGATGGAAGGATGGAATTTAATGGTCCAGGAGAGAGACTCCCTCCATTCACCTCTCTTTCCCCCAACTAAATCATAGATTATACCTCTCTTTTTACCTCTTTCTCTCTTCATCTCACCGGCCTCCAACTAAACAAACCCTAAGAGTGTTTAGTGGACGGGCTTGGTGGTTTGGTCAGTCAGGGCAAACAAAAATCTAAAACATATTGTCTCTCTCTCTTGAATCCTTTATCATCTTTCTGAGTTTGGCATATAGAGCATTTATACCTCTGAAACCATTATTTGTTGGAAGAAAGAAACTTTGAAGTAAAAAAGAAAATGGAGAGGAATTTAATTAATTGACGAGGAGTTCAATTATATATATGGAGGAAGAACACCTCTATTTATCGGACGCAATGGAAAGCTTTAGAAACAAAAATAATCATTATCCAACTACTCAATATTAAATCATAAGATTACACGCGAATTAAGTACAAGAAAGTTATAGAAACACTAATCATTAATCAAGAGGCCGAGAATCAACAAATTAACACAAATCAAGTTTAATTTCCAAGGAGACGTTATTAAGTCCACTTCTACAATTCAATAACACAAATAAAGGAATTTAATTGGTTGTATGTTAAAGTACAATTTTGTCATGATATTGTATCTATATATGTCATGTCATGGAAAAGGCTCAGTTATGGCCTTCCCCAAGTTAACACTAATTTGTTAAAAGATTAAAAAAAAAAAAAAAATAGGAAAATACATGAAACTGAAGTACTAGAATCAACAAGACATGTTGTGGTTAGCCCACATGGTACAAAGTGCAAATGAAATGGTGAGAAAAATCCCCATCTTCTTCAAAAACACACTAAATAAGCTATTCCCACCTCTTATGTTCACAGCCGAAACGACCTTTTCTTCGTTGTTGCTCCTTTTCCTGATCTTCTTGAGAACAATATTGGTAGAGCAACCCTTCTCATTCCCTTGATCAACTCTCGAATTAGTACTCGGATCCGAATGATCTATATCCGTTTTCTCATTCACCACATTCATCAAAAGAAGAGCAATAATAGTACAAATAACAGCACTGGCTAGTGTCCACCACGCCTTCATTGACTTGGTCATTTCCACAAACTTCACCTTCCCAACGGCCTTCAACTTCGCGAAGATTGAAGCTTCGGTGCTCTGCCATCGCATTTTTGAATTGTCGGATTTGTCTACCGAGAGGTTGTTGCCAAACAAGGCTACAGGGTTTAGGTGGACTTGGACAGTTTGAGAAGGTACTAGTTGGTGGAAGAATGTATCTGCCACTTGACGGGTTGAGACGAATAGTCCATGGTTAACCTTGATCTCCTCAACAACCTCGAAGCTCGGAGAATTTGAGAAATCTTCCATGGTTCCGTCGTCTATGAAGTTCTCATTCGGGTCGCTGTTGATGAATTCGAGGGAGAAATCGTTTGTCTGATCAGTATCTTCGTTGAATTCCTTACAGCTGCTTTGGAGGCCTGATTCATCTACATCACACGTATAAATAATTAATTAGGCTAGTGTCAGCGTTTAAAGGGAAGGATATAAGCGTTTCTTCTTTTGATCTTTAGTTTTCTCTTTGCTGACTCTTTGTATTTTATTTTTTCTCTTTTTAATAATATTTGAGTGGAAAGGATGTCAATCTAGCTAGGATGTTGTTTTTGCACTTGTTGTCTCCTCTTATCAGCTTGTTTGTTTTTTTTGTCTTTTGCGTTATTGTTGTTGTTTTTTTTTTTTTTTTTTAAGCAAGGATATAAGGAACAAAAAGGAAAAAGAATATATATATATAAATATTTATATATATATATAAATATTTATATATATATATATATAAGAGGGAGAGTGTACCTTGAATTGGAACGCCCTCATGTTCCATTTCCCTTCGGAAGCTTGAAATATTCTCAAAGGGAACTATCTTGCGTTCTTCCATCTGTCCAATTTGACTAGAGGATTAACGAATATAAAATGGAAGTACATAGAAAAAAAAAAAAAAAAGCAAGGAAAAGTTTTTTCATTACAAATAGGGAAAACATTTTTTTTAAATTTTTTTTTTATGATACGTGGTTTATAGTTTACGTATAAAAATAATAGAAGCCATGCATACAGACGGAGCCAACCCCTTGTCTTAACGAGCGCGTACACTTGAAGGTAAAATTTTTAATAATACTTAAATAGGAATAATCAACTTTCAGAGGGATAAAGAAAAGTGCAATTTTTTTACTCGATTATGAGTGGTTTCGCCCCTATATATTATATATATATATATATATATATATATATGCACAATAAGTACCTGATCCTCTACATCTTTGCTTGACATTCCGACCCATCTCAGGTTCTCTAACGTCCTCTCCATCTTGAAATCATCTTCAAGATCTCCAATCTCTATTGACTTCATAAGGGGATTTTCCCAAGATGTGTCCATATACATCATAGGATTGATCAGGTCGTTGTTATTATTAATAGCTTGAGCATTGTACTGAGCTTGATCTCTGCCAACAATGAAGGTAAAATCATCACCCGCCACCGGGGCAAAATTCCCTGATGACGATCCCCACATTGTGTCATATTCCGCAAAGCTACTCGGCTGGTTTATTAGCTCTTGAGAGACATGAGCAACCGAAAGAATCTCCTGCAAAACGTCGGTTCCGTTTGCCGTTTGATCCGTCCCCGCGTGATGATGAGAACTACATGATTGCAAGACTTTGAATTGATCATTCATCATCCCTACGGCTTGAGGAAAACCCTCTACCTCCAAAGGAGGAAGTGAGAGCCGATGCTGTAACCTTGCGCACTCTAATGCTACATCAACCTTTGAATTTAACCAAAAAATTAGTCAGACAGATTTAATTTCATTTCCTTGAGAGCAATTTCAAATAATTAACTTTAACTACTAATTAGATAAGGCCGAGGAGCACTAGTCAAAATTTTAAGGTATGTTTAAGTGTCATAAGAATGTTGAATATATGACCATGCATAAATTTAATCGATCTTTCATAATACTTCATGATAAGACTATAAAATATATACTTAAATAACTTTATATATATAACACAATTGTTATAGATATATAAAATTGAATGCAAAAGTGAGAATTCACTTTTTTGATGGAATGTAAAACTTCACTTGTTAAACTCACATGGACAACAAATTAGCAACTATAAGATCAATTTGTTCATCTCCTATCAATCTAATTTTGTTAGTAATGAACTATTTAGAAATCAACATATATATTATGAAAGAAAAAAAAGTTCAATTTTCGTTTTTTTTTTTTTGTTTTGTTTTGTTTTGTTTTTTTTGTTTTGTTTTGTTTTTGTTTTGCTTAGTTTATAAATATACATATTGAAAAACATATTAAAAAAAAAAAAGAATAGTACCTTAGATGGAGGGTATGACATGTTCCCATAATTGGGAAATGAAGGGCTTGAAATGAAGGTATTAAATGCGTCATCGTGATGAGATAAGAAGTGCGGATTGCACGATCTATTTGCATCTCTAAATCTTTCGGCGATGACATGATCAAGATGTGAAGATGATCTGTGAAGCACTGGTACTGAGCAACTATCTGGTTGCATGGAATAATTGGAGCTCTCGAAATCAGGATCACATCTTCCATCAGAATATATTTCGATGCTTGATGAGTGATCACTAGCAATGTGATTAGTGTTAATCATATGATTAGTAGTGCTTGTAGTTGCATAATGCTCTACTATCTTAGGGCCACACGCACTCTTCTTGAATACACGACACAGAGCATATGCATCCTGCACGACATATATATATATATAAAAATATAAAAATAATATAAAGTAATTAACATGTATATATTAATATGCAGCTTTTGTAAATTTACTATTCTTTTTGCAAAGTTAAAAGCACGTAAAATACCTTGCATATTTTCTTTTTCTCCCTAGACATATATATATATATATATATATTGTGTAGGTCTCTTGGATAATGTTTCCAAAACAAATCAAAGGTTACAAAGCCAGATGTTTTCCAAAATTACCCTTTACACACGTTTTATAATGGAATTTCATTGCTTATGTATGCACTTGTCTATGGTACTCTTTAAAGAACCATTGAAATATAATATATAGAAGTAAAAAAATATATATGGTATTGTATTTATTCAACGTAGCATTGATGTTAGAAGGGTGTAACATCAAATAATCTATTTATCCCAAATTATCAACATACCCTTGTAACATTAGTGTTATATATATTTCTCTTCTCTGGGGTTTTCAAATTTAAAATTGCCAGTTCTTTTTTCACGTACTTTTTAAAATGGAGAGACACTTTATTATGGTTTCTTAGGGAGGAGCAGTGAAATGACTCCATATTTTTTTTAGGGCAAAAAAAAATTCCATCGTATTTTCAAGGAAAAAGAAAGCGAAAAACCAACAGAGGTAGGAGAGAGAAAAATTATCAGGCCACAAACCTGCAAACCAGAGGCAGTCTCACACTCTCTCTCATCAAGACGATATTCATGCATAACCCAATCAGTTCTTGAGCCATGAGGAGCCCTTCCTCTGTAGTAGACCAAGGTTTTCTTCATGCCCACAGAACGCGTCTGCGAGTTCACTTTTCGGTCTTTCCCCGTGGCCTTCCAATATCCAGCTTTTGTTGCCCGATTAGTCCTCGATCCGTTTGGATACTTTCGATCTCGAGGACTGAAGAAATACCACTCAAGATCTTTGCTTGGCAACAATGACTTTCCTGCATGCATGGAATAATCATCTTGTTAATTTTCAAGTTTCATTCATTACATTTTATCTACAACATGAAAAAAGAAAAAGAAAAAAAAATGCGAAGATGGAGAAAAGAAAGAAAAAACAATCAGAATTAATTATGTAACAAGGGTGGTTTTTTAAATAAAGTAAAAAACTAAATTGGAGAGACACAAGCATCAATAATAATTTCTCTGCAAGGCCTATCACTATCAATATTATTAAAAACTAATAAAGAAAAATTACAAAAATATTAAACACAGAAAAGAGTTACAAGCCAAGCTAGCCAGAAGCTACAGAAAGAAAATATAAAAAACACCGTTTAAAAAAGTGAAAAACGCATATAATTAATTAATAAAAGAAATACATAGATTTGGATACACCTAGAGCAAAACGTTCATTAGAAGTTAAAACCCTAAAGAAGTAAGAAAAAGAAAAGTATTTAAAAAGACGTAAAGCAGAGAGCTGGGAACTTATGCATTGTTTTCTTGAAGAGAATGAAATTCTTTTCTTTCGGAGTGACTACTTTTGACTCTTGAGTCTCCCCCAATTTTCCAAGAAATCTTCGTGTTCACAACAGGAGCGTCCCTAAAGATCGAGGGACCATATCTCTTTGGGTTCTCTTAAAGTAATTCCTTTTTCCTCCTCTAATATATATTCATAGATATATATATATATATATATATATTATATAAACCCAAGTTGGAAATATACTTTATTTGATAATCAAAAGCATAACATAATTGACCAATAAAGAAAAGTTAGCGGCGTCTTATAGGTGCTAAGATATAAATGTTCCAAATATAGGGTCAATAATTGCAGCAAAAAAGAAAGCAAAAATCGTGCTTGACGAAAGTTCAAAAAAAAAACAAAAAAAAAAAAAAAAAAAAAACCTTTGATATGAATATTGTAGTTTTATAATACGTTTCAAATTGAAGATAATTCCTTTTTTTTTTTTAGGGAGAGATAATGAAAATATAATTATTAAGGAAAAGACATCTATAATACTCTTCTCTTATCTAGCTAGATTAAAAAATCGAGGATATTAGCACATAATCTCCTCTTAATTAGCTTGTAATAAATGGATGCTATTTGTTGTACTTTGACGTCAAATCTAATGGGGTTTGGAGCATCAACTTCAATCCCAAAAAACTCAAGTTATTTTTATTTTTATTTTTATTTTTTGAAAAATCAACAAAAATTTTAATTAGTTTTTAAAAAATCAAATAATTCTATTTTAAAAAACTCAACTCCAACCTATACATCACATGCTAAATAATCTAGTTGGTTAGGTAATTAAACGAAGGAATGATGAAATAAGGGTCAGCTAGGATGAAAATTCAACAAGACAAATCTGTGTGTTAATATTTCTTATATTTTACAAACACACACACATATCACAACACTAAGGCCAATTTAACAAAAAAAAAATTCCAAGTCCTAAATTTGAGTTTATACACAGAATATTTAAAAACTGAAGATGAAAGAAGAGAAGAACAGACCCGGTAGGTCCCAGGGTTCACACTTGTAGAGATCAACCTCAGGGATGATCTCCAAATCGATCTTACGACCGTTGATCTTCCTCTTCAGGTAGTAAGCCACCAGCTCCTCATCTGTTGGGTGAAACCGGAAACCAGGTGGCAGCGAAACTGGTGCCATGTCTATAATTTTCTCTCTCTAGATCTTTCTCTCTCTTCTTTCTATTATATATATGTGTGTGTGTGTGTGTCAATAAGAGTTAACCTTAATTATATGAGACTACAAAAGAGAAATGAACTCTAGAACAATAATTCAGAACTCCTTTCTATGTGTGTATATATGTTTTATATACGTGCATGTAATAATACTAGAAGGAGGTCTATGGAAAGAGATTGACTAGAATATGGAACAGAATTCAAGGAGGACCTAATGCAAACAAAAATGAAACACAGAGAGAGAGAGAGAGAGAGAAAGAAAGGAAAAGGCCAAAATTGGAGTGAGAATATTTTTGTGGGAGGGGAGATTATGTTTGGTTGGCTGGGGAGGTTTTGTGAACTATAAGAAGAGAAAAAGCAAGAGAGAGAGAGAAAGAGAGGGAAAAAAAAAAAAAGCATATTGCAAAAAAGGTGCCACCCCCCACCTCCCCATCTTCCCATTTCTTTTTTGCCCTTTTCCCACTTTTTCAATTATTTATTTATTTATTTTTAAATTGTTTTTTATTTTCCAAAAACGACAATTGAATCCATTGATGAATGGTATATATTCTCATGTCGTTCCTCTCAAACCTAAGTCCCAAATATTATCCCATGCTTCGTTCTTGTCCTTTCTCGGAATCCGGGACCACGTGGCGGTTAGTGATTGGCTGATACGACCGTCCTCTTTTTTTGATTGGCGTATCTCCACGTTAACTAGAAAACTGTGGAAAACGAATTTCGGCGGCGTTTCTGACTGAAGAATGAATGTCCCTTTCCTTGTCTACATATTTTGTCTCTCCTTTTCCCACTTTAAGTCGCTAGCTAGTCCATTTCTTGATTCACTTTGATCCTCCATTTCTTGTTTTGGTAATTTTCTCCATTATTTTTTTTTTCCCTTTTCTTGTCTTTATACATGTCTTTACCTAGACCATCATTTCCGTTCGTAAAATTTCATGATATTACATCATTAAGTTGTAATCTTAAATCTTATGTGTTCTAATGGAATCAAATGCTTCATGATTATTTCTTATGGATAAAGTAGAATATGATTTTATCAATTAATTTTGTTAAATTGACGTGCGTGAATTAACTGTAATTTTAAGCTGAAAAGCACAATTTAGAATGATAAACACCACTTGTAAGTTGGAAGTTGTTAAGATTCTATAACCCTCTTTGTGCTTCGGTGGTTGGGTGTATTGTCGCCTTTCACATGTCAAAGGTTCAAGGTTGTAAAGACCACATGAGTTTGAAAGAGCATAATTAAGAACTTAAGAAGCCAAACTATGGATTGCTCTGTTATGATTAATCCAAATTACTCATTAATTTAAAAAAAAAATTTCTTGAGAGTTTGAACAATGAATAATGCATTTGACTCCACAAAATGGATCTGTATCTCTTAAGCTCATTACGACTTTTACTAAGAGCCCTAGCTTCCGACCGCTTTCTTGACTGAGAATGCATCGTTTAATTTTCATATTTACATTATTGTACGAAATAATGTTATGTTCACATGAATAAACTTCTTCATCAAGGACTATTATAATTTACAAATATTTTTTTTAAGTATGATCAGTATGTGAGTTTCACTCATGAATCTCAAAGACCCACCCACATTGTAAAAAAAGAGTACTTAGAAAATGAATTGTTAAGAATGCACTTAGCATACTCTTATCAACAATATGTTTTCATAGAAACGTATTTTAATTAGTAAAATTCAATATTCCATTTGGCTGTAGATTATATGTTCTGCAATAAATTAATAGCTTGTCAGCTTGTTCATTTTTAGTTGACAATGCTCAATACCTAAATAGGCTTATGAAGTTGATTATGATCAAGTGTTTTCTGACTCGTCCCAAACTTTACAAATTGGACTTTATCCCCAAGAATTTGAATGAGTGTTTTTGTTTTTCCTATCTTTAAGATAACTGATCGAAATCATTCCCTTGTAATTAAAATTTTACCTACCAAAAAGAAAAAAAAAATGAAAAATTTTATGTTTCAATACAGACCTAATTTTGTTTATTTCAAATTAATCGATTTCATGTAATTAATTAGCTTATAATATATGATATAAACTAACATTAACATAGCAACAAAAAGTATAATTAACGTTATTAGCAGTATTGCTAACTCAACCATTAAAAAAGACACATTGTAATTATATATTTTCAAAGAAAAAATAATGAAGTTAAATCAATAGCACCTAATTAAGGCGCAGGTGATTTACTCAAATAATAACAATAATAATAAGGCGCAGGTGAAGAATCTGACGTACAACGAACAAAACGAAAAAAAGGGCCAAGGCGTAGAGGTGAAATAATAATAATTTTTTTTTTAAAAGTAGGGTCCACAAGGCCCCACATGTGGGGGCCAGCTTTTGCCACGTGAAGTGAAGGAAAAGAAGGCTCCAGTCCACCTGGCATTCGCAGCATCACTTGCAAGTTTAATCATCCTTTGCCCACCCTTCTCTCTCTTGCTTTTGCTTTTTCATCAATCCATCTTTTGGTTCTTTTCCCCTTTTTGAGTTTATATGCTTCTTCACTCTTCAGTCATCAAATATAATGATTTTGAACAATTAATAATAATAATAACAATAATAATAATAATAATAATAATAGTGATATTTTTCCTAAAGAATTTAATCTTATCATACGTCATTATAAGATGTGGGTATATTACTAGTACTCTTTGTTACAATTTTAATCTTGGAAATTTTATAGCCCACTTTTTTACTAGTTATGTTATTTTTAGTTCAATTAATTGTTTGTGGATGAATTGTCCGTCAAAATTGATTTCGCCCCATTATAAATGCTGATCTAGCTTACTTGGATAATTGAATGAAATCCCAGTTTCTTTTAAAAAAAATGTCGGTCACTAAGAATTAATAATTATCTCTTTTGCTGATCAAATCCAACAGAAGAATCCTTTTTGCTGGAATTTATATAAGAGAAAACTATTATAATGGGTCGTTAATCGAAACCAGATATATATATATATAGCACCTTAATAATATATATAACATATAAATATATTTTTAACTTAGAATTTGCTGGAATCATATATAAATTTATTATTA
Source organism: Ficus erecta (assembly GCA_008635985.1). Lineage (NCBI taxonomy): Eukaryota > Viridiplantae > Streptophyta > Magnoliopsida > Rosales > Moraceae > Ficus > Ficus erecta. The sequence continues at coordinate 2,245,035 of BKCH01000009.1, forward strand.
AATTATATCTACAGTCACATAAATAATAATTGCATGTAATATATATTATATACACAAACTCAATCTTTCTTTTATTTTTTTCTTGCTCTAAAATGGTGGAGGAACATTCTTGAAAGAACATTAAAGTAAGGTAGCAACCGCCCACAGAGATCTTTGAAGAGAATATTTCCTTATATTATATATATATGGATGCCCGCAGAGGTAAAGAGAAATATTTGACTCAAATTTTAGTCCCACATCTAAGAAATGAGGAAACTAGTCTTGGATATGAAGATTTATATCCAAAGAGAATTTAATTGAATAGTTGTATTTAGCTATGAAATTAGTTGAATACATTTAAATATTTCTTGTAAAATCGTTTCAGAATTTTTTTATGTTAGTTGAATCATTGACACCATTTGAATCATTTAATACTTGACCATTTTTTTTTATTGACGAAAAGAGATATATGTATTTTGTCTGATTCTGCATAGTTTTTTAGATAGACATGAATTTGATAGTCTTGTTAATTGTCCAAATTGCACAGAAAGATTACAGTTTTCTCTTTCACTGAAAGAGAGTTGTCCATAAGGCTAGATTTGTTAAAAAACAGTTCAACAGATCGACTGGCTCAAATTTAAAAAAAATTTTAAATCTAAATCCTTATGTCGTTTTAAAAATTCAAAATCAAAATCCATTTTCTTAATCATAAAAATTGTCTAATATAAGGTGACTTTTCTAAATTCAATCTAGCAAATGTTATGAATGGAAGGATATAATTAGCATATATAGATATGATATAATGCTAGTTTCCTTAATATGCTATCATATATCTATGTGTATATATATATATTTACTAGAGTCTTTAGATATTTACTTTATTAATTGTTTTTAATTTTATTGTTGAAAAAGTTCACTTTTATTTTATTTTTTCAATTTTAAGTAGTTCTTTTTAGGGTTAAATAGGGCATGTTGCTATTTAATGTTTTCACCAAATTTAGGAAACGAGAGAAAAGACAAGACTTAAGACAAATACTAATATATGTTTTTAAGAACTCTACATTTTGAATTTGAAACTGCATTGAAAGATGAGCCGCGTTTGCTTGTGTACTTTTTTTCCCTCAGGTATAAACACCTAGCTAAATTAACTTTCTCATAACGTTCGGTTTAAGTGACACAAAGGGTAAAGTGTAATTTTTCCAAAGGAAATAAAATTGTGTTGAATATGTAGTTGCTCAATCTTTTAACAATTTTGTCTTGTTTAAGAGGGACAGAAAAAGGCTTCTTTTGATTACTGTACAGTTTGTATACAAAAAGGCCTGCTTGATTTCTCTTTTCCCTGAAACAATTTTTCCTTGTGAAATTTCATGTCTAACCAGATTACATAAAAAAACCTCTTTACATTTACTTACAAAGGGCAAGTAAACCTATACTTTTTAACTTTGACTTTGATTTGAGTTAACATATCCTTCAACATCATACTTTTGGTACATCATCGCTTGGTTCTCCTCCCACCAGCGCTCCGCTTCCTTCTCTGTGAATCTTCTCCGACTGCGACAAGAAAATCAGTCTAGTTCTTTAACCAAACGTTAAAGAAATTATCAAGGACACAAGTACAACCAAAGGAGGCAAAAAAAAGTTTGAAATTAAAAGCTTGAAGACCTACCTAAATCTCACTCGCTTCAGTCCCTTCTGTCCACTTGGCAAAATAGTGAAAGTGATGTATACACCCGGTTCATATTGCTCTACCCATTCAAGCTTGAGACCTTTAGTTTCTTGCTTCCCCGATTCCTTACATCCAACTTGGGAATCGGCCTCCGATCTGCTGCTGTCACGGCATGTGTCACTTCCATAGAGGAGTTTCAGTGTTTCGGAGAACACGATAGGAGAGTTTGATAGACTATCTAAATGTTTGTCATTTGGCAATGCAATTTGAGGCAAATCAGTAGCAACTGATGCAGACTGAACACAGCCAAAAGTAGGGCTATCTGTGGATACAGGGGTGATCTGACGAAGACTAGTGTCAACTCCATCTTTTGCTTTCCTTCCATTGGTAGAGGCATTCTCCGAGATTTTATGAAGCTTGCGATAAATAAATAATAATAATAATAATAAAAAAGGGCGCGTCAATTATGGGAATATAGACTAGAAAATTTTTTTCATGACCCCGAAAGCGGCTAGAGACCAAGTATCTTACCCTCAATGCCAAAGCTTTGATAACCTCCTTGGCTGTTTTACATTTTGCAGCTTCCTCCCTTGCCAAGGACCATGTCTCCTCGATTTTCTTTTGATATTCTTGAATCTTCTGGCTTCCACTCTGACATTTCTTTTCGAGACTTATTACCTGTAAAAGAGTAAATGAACTCAGTGGACAAAGCAAGTATCGAAAATGGCCTTTGACCACACGTCTACCTAAAACAAACAGACAAACAGAAAGTCCGGAAAGTATGTCAACTAAATGAGCTCTTAAGACGTAGAAAGAAGTCCAGTGCGTGAGCAAGATTGACAAAAGGATTTACCTGAGTTCTCAGCCTCTGAACTTCTTCGATAAGTGTCTCATCTGGCTCAGATATGACATTTTCTACAATGGCGGTACTAGATAAGTTGGATTCTCGATGCCTTTCAGCAAAAGGAGAAATTTGTTTCTTCGACAAAGGGCTAAGCACTTTAGAAACTTCTCTATGATGTACTTCAAAAAATGGGGGACATGATACTTGATGTACTTCAAAAAATGGGGGACATGGTACTTGACCCCATTGTGGCTGTCCACCCAACAAAGTAGAAACGGAATCCAGATTTAGCCGGGTTTCCCCTTGGCTTTTCGCTGACATTCTTCTAGAAAATTGGCTTTCCTTGTTCGAAGACTGATTGACAGAAATCATCTTACCATATTTAGGTGTCACGGGTCCCCTACTTTCTTTCTCTTCCCGGAATCCCTTCCGCTCACTTGGTAGCTGCTTCATACCGTGGTGTTCTTGCTTCAATTGTCCACCCGAATGTGATACTCCCCGTAGATTGTTGAAGCACTGATCACACACTCGAAAAGCCTTGCTTTTGTTGGGTGCCAGAGATGCATTTACCACCTTCTTACTACTACAAGCATGGCAAAAGAGTAGACCGCAGTTATAACAGTTATGCTTCTTCCTTGTAAACCCGAAAGGCACCTTACATCCGTTGCAAGCCGATTGCTCGGTAACTGAAATTGATTTGTGTAAACAGATTGCGGCTGTGGAATTTGATCCACAAGCAATACTTTCCACTTGCCTGTCTCTCAGAGCCTCCACTAAAGTCGGCGAGTTTCGATCATCAATATCACCTAATCCTAACTGCCCATTTGCACCCTTTCCCCATGAATATACACTTCCACTAGTGGTCAAAACAGAGACATGATACGAGCCTGACGCTATCTCCTTAACGAACTCTTCTTTGAGATTACCCTCAACTATTGTGATTGTTCTATCTTTGGCCTGTGGATTTCCTAACTGCCCGTGTATTGCACTTCCCATCGTATAGACCGTCCCATGACTAGTAAGCCCAGCAGTCAACATTCTTCCACAACTAACTTGAACAAAATCATGGTCCACAAGTTGCGCAACACACGCCGGTAATAGTTTCTTCTCCTCATCAGCATGCCCAAGCCTGCCTTTATCCCCATCACCCCATGTAAATAACTTCCCACCGACGCCATTGAACTTGAAACGATCAACAATGACTTCAACAATTGCAGCAGTGTGCCATGATCCGCAGGCAACAGATTTCACCCACAAACCCTTTAGAGACTCAACTTCTTTCGGTTGAGAGACACTTCGTAAGTTGCCATGACCCAAAACCCCAAAAGTTCCATCTCCACATGTAAACAACTTCCCGGTAGTGGACACCATTGCCGCGTGCCATTCCCCACAAGCAACGTTAGACATGACTATACCATCCAAGGCCGAAATTCTATGAGGCAACCAATGACACCGACTTCTCTCCTCGCCAACCACAGCACCACAACCAGTGTCCCCCCACCTATATACCTCTCCAGAATGTGACAGAGCATAGGTTTGATATTCACTGCAGGCGACGGAATTTACCTGGACCCCACTGAGGGTGTCGACAAGCTTGGGGTTGCTCACATTAATGTCGATCTTGTGTCCAAGCCTTCCTCTTCGCTCCTCACCCCAGCAAAAGACTTCCCCTTGTTTAGTAACTATGGCAGCATGTTTCCCTCCTAAGGAAATATTCTGTAAATCTAACATGGTAGTGGATTCAAGTAATTTTGGCAATAACACGTCCACTTTCCTTACGCTGTTGTTGTTGTCATTAGACCTGTTACTCGTACCCTCTAAAATCCCTTCTATTTTTTCACCCCAGATCATAACATCCTTCAAAATATGTTTCTTTTGCTTTAGAGGAGATTCAAATGAAGCGGAAGCCAACCTATGAGGCACATACTGTTCAGATCTCTTCTCGAGATGATTAGGCCCCATATACGGAGAATTCGGTACAGAAATATCCATGACATTTCGCACAGTTGATGGGGCTGCCTCTGACCAATAAAAGCTATCAGAAGAATGTGACAAGCCATCAGAAAAGCACCTCGCGGAAAGTGACAAACTAGGACTCCCACACATGCTATGGACCTTTAAGAAATAGACGAATAGATTCAAATTGCATATCATCTCAAAGTTTAAGATACAAAAATCATTCCTAATCAATAGACTCGTAAAATGTAGTTTGCAACATGTCTTTGAACATGTTAAAATAAAGCGAAAAAAGGTCATGGAAAAAGAGGTAGTAATTGGAATATTAAGAGCCCCACCTGAGAAAATTCGGGGGCATCCTCTGAAAGTCCAAGATTATGCATTCTCCGAATAAAACCGGCTGGACTACTGATACAACTTTGAACTCCTCTATGACTTCTCAAGTTATTATTAAACGGCTTAGGATGGTGATACCTTGATATTATGACTCTCAATCCTAGCATCCAAGAATCAGCTTGCTCTTTGTCCTTGCATGTCTATATGGATAACTAATTAAGTTGAAAATTTAACTGCACAATTAGGAACCATATTTAGGTAAGTAGTAAGTATACCAGATCGAGTGAGCGTTCACCATTTGCATAGACAAGTGAAAAAGACTGAGATTCTTTTTCTGGTTGAAGTTGCCGCTGAAAACTAACCTGCAAAAAGTGGAATCACCCAACCATGAATGTACTATTTTCTACATTCCGATATCTGAATTAGAGTTGGATCAAAACAAGTTAAAACACGAATATCTATTACATACAGTCTTCTGTCCAGGAATAATCTTCATAACAGAGCTCAGTCTCAATTGTCTTTCCTCTTTTCCAGAATACCAAACCAAAAACCTCTCATCCTGAAATCCAGAAACAAATCTGACGAAATGAATATATAACTTAAAAATAAGGGAGGCTCAATTTTGATGTTTTCTTTCCAATGAAGAACCATCACCTCTTCGAGGTTAAAGTAAAACCAGATTATTAAGCCCTGAACATCAAAATATTGAAAGTCAAACTTCGTTCCTTTTTTCTTTTTAAATCAAAAACAACGCAAGCATGCTCAAATCATAGAGTAATAGTAGTGTCTAAACAGACATTATCCTTGCTGACTACACAGAGTATCGGTGATAATTTTAAGTGTAAACCTTTGTGTTTTCAAGTAACGATTAGGATGGAATGCAAGACTTGGTACACCAACCATGTAATGCTCGTTTACAAAGTTTACCCGCATTGTAACTTTCATCAAGAAAGCACGAAGTTACTGAGGATGAAACGGTACTTTTCAGGATACGTTTGAATATCCAATTATCCGTTGGAGTTGGGACAAAAACCGAAAAACTTGTATGAAGATTCTGACTAAACAAAGAAACTTATATGTCTTTTTAAGAAAGTTTTTCATAAAATTGTTCGTGTTGAGTAACCTCTTTTCGACAAAAGAGGACAAAAAGTCCTCAAAGAATTACAACAAGAGCACAAAAACAAAAAACAAGAACAACACAGATATCACAAAAACCAGAACGTACTAACGACCCATAACATCCTTCGATTTAGAATAATCATGGAAAAAAGAAAACCCATCACAGATTTATCAGTCGAGGCTCATTTGAAGCTAAAAATTCGGTGCTAGCTAGCTTTGTTGTGACCGACCAAAGACACATATATCCACATTTTTCACATTTGAGAAAGTTTTACACAAAATTGTGCATATTGGATAGCATGATCTCATGACTTAGTCTCAGAGGATAGAGAGAGTGTTTATATATGTGTGTGTGTGTGTGTATGTGTGTGTATGCCTACCGCAGAAAGCCAGAAAGGACAAAACTTAGGCTTCCCTCTTCTTCCACATTTCAAAAGACGTGCACCCTTCTTTATAGTAACTATTGCCTGCAGATTTACAAACAAAATTTTAGTGAAACTCATGACTAGCACAAGTTTACAATTTGATGAAATATAAATAGTCTACATTCACAGTTTGTACAAAACATTTAACACTTTTTCTTTCATAACATTAGCCAAAAAAAAAAAACATGTATAATTAACTCTTGGAGAAGTACCTGGTTACTTAATTTCTAATTTAAGTATTTAAAAACCTTGATGAAGAAGTATAATTGTCATCTGATCATAAGTATATAATGTAATTAATAAACAAACAAAGGGGATATAAAGTCATGATTAGCCACTGTGCTAAAAGGAAACTACACGAAACAAATCAAAACCCAAATGAACTCTACACATAACAAAACAGGAAATCAAATTAAAAATTAAAAATAAAAATAAAAAACAGAAATGAATAATTTTGAGATCATGTAGGACTAAACAAAACAATCTTTTCAAAACGGAACCACAGAATCCGAGAGAGAGAGAGAGGAAAATGAGACCTGTTGAACTGCTCTGTCAAAGGGAAGTGTTGGTAAGGATTCTTCAGCCATTGGGTTTGTTTGGAAGAAGAGAAAGTAAGAAAGAAAGAACAACAGAGACAAATGAAGAAGACCCTTGTTTGGTTTTTCCTTTCCTTTCCTTTTCTTTCTTTTCCTTTCCCAGGAAAAGGGAATTTTAACCTTTAACAGCAGAATCAGAATGTTTTCAGAAGTAGAGCAAAGGAATGCACAACAACACAAATATATAATTGTCCTTCTCTTTTGCACAGAGACGCACCAGTTTAGGAAGAGAATATAAAAATGTATAATAATAATAATAAATTAATGAGAGAGAGAGAGTGTGAGTTTTATTTTGTTCTTCCTTTTTTGGATTTGCTTTCCTTTTTTAATTTATTTCCATCTTAGTTTACAGTGATTGAATCCGTTTCTTCCATTACTGTTTTCTTCACTCCGAAAGTTGTGCAGACAGAGAGAGAGAGAGAACAGAAGTGTAAGGAAGGAGGCTTTCTAGTTTTTAGCAAGATGTGAACTGTTATACATACATATTTATTTATATAAATATATTGATATACAGATTATATATATAAATATGCACGTGTACACCAAATCACATGCTTATTTTTCTCCAAACTATAATATTAATCGGTATTATCTAAATTGTATTCCCACATGCTCTTTTGTCTTTTTTTGTGTTAATATTTATATATGACTTTTGGAGGCACTTTGATTCTTTCTAATCTCTTGTAGCTGATGACGTATATACCATCCCCTAAATAAATTTATAAAAAAAAAAAAAAAAACGACGTACCATGCCTTCTTTTTAATTTTCAGCATGAAAACAAAATAAATTGTCTAATATATTGGAAGAAATATTTTAGTAAGATAAAAATAAATAATAATGTGTGATAATCTTAGACCGTTCAATTAACATATATATATATATATTAAAGGATCTTGAATCTCTAACTTAATTTATTATCTTCTCTAATTCTTTATATTGGACTCGACGTGTAAAATTTATAATTTTCTTTTTAAATTTCTTGACTTCTATCTCTGTTTTTTCTTTTTTTTTCCCTCCTTACTTCACAATCACTTTGATGTGTTGGCCAATAAAAGATGCTCTAGAGGACAATGTTACATATTTGTGTAGGTGATATCCTAAAACTTTTTTTTTCCCCTATTTAAGGCATTGAATTGAAAAGGTTTAAAAGAGAAGAAAAAAACAAGAAGAACTTTGAAAATGAATATTAATAATTCCTCTTCATGGATTGGAAGGTTATGGCTTGGAGAAAGCATAATTATGGGAGCCTTTTAAGGGACGAATGGACAGTATTTATTAATAAGGGAAATTTTTGAAAAACAACAACCCAAAATAGATACTTTGATGTTGAACGTGAATAATATATGTATGGTACTGATTTGTATCTTTCATTCCCTCTGTTGTCAAAATTAACCCTTCCTTTAAAAAAAAAAAAAAAAAAAATTTATGTTGACTAACATTTTTAGTTCAGCAATTAAAGCCACGAAACACACTCACTTAATTGCCTTGATAATTTGGGGGCATAATTTTTTTCCTTTTTTTTTTTTTTTTTTTTTTTGTTCTCCAAAACCTAGGTTAATCGACTCTTTCTCTATAATTTCTATCTTTATATGTGAATACATGAACAAATATACGTGTATATGTGCATATACTGAGATTTATGACTTTTACTTATTAAAAAAAATAAAAATACTTTTAAATATTAAATGTGAAAGCTCATAATGAATGTATATGTATATATATATATTATACATGGGAGACACACAACTGATGAGGACCAGTTTAGAACTATCAGAAGAGAGCACGCGATTTTTTTTTAAAATTTTTTTTTTATGGAGTTGTTAAAGACCACCTTGAGTCTGCGAAATAATCAGATTAACGTAAATAAATAGAAATGAACTCCACCTAGGTATATAACAGAAACTGCCTATGACAAATAAAATATAATTTACATGTAGATGCTTTCTGGAAAAATATTATGATTAACAAATATCCCGAACATCTTTTTCTTTCATTTATTTATTTGGTTGTAAATAAATTTAAAACAAGACAAATTGTGTTCTAGACCTCAACATTAGAAGTAAACATAAATTAACTATCATTATCTAAATCTTCGACCCTCTCTTTAATTTATTATAAAAAAAACCCTATTTTCAATTGTTTTCATTTAGGACTTCAAATATTCTGACAATAAGGCAGAATTTTTAAGTTATCTTTCCAGGGAATGAAAGCATTGCCCCCACGCCAACAATTATTTTTTGATGAATACTTCCATGTGCATATGGTTAGGCATAGTTAGAGAGAGAGAGAGAGAGAGAATTATACATTGTCGTTTAATTGTAATTATTTATTATAGAGTGATGCCACTTATCCAAATAGTGTGTTCATAAAATAATAATTCGTGTATAGTAAAAAGACTGTAAAATTTCATTAAAATCATATCAAAATCCTTCCATTCACAATAGCACATTACTAATTATATATTCTGTTACAATATTCTTCAAATAATATAACTAACATTGAAAGGCATCTTTCTTGTCAACGGGTCTCAATTTATGTTCTCCTCACTGAATTTTATCAGATTTTACTGATAAAATCAGTCTTAGTCGATGATTATATTTCTTGTATCAAATAATTATTTTATATTTGATATTAATATTTGTATCGTATTTTATATTTAATGATAATTTCCATTAAAAAAAAGCATCTTTTATTTATAGTGATGTTCATGAATAAGACTGGTTTTTTTATTAATAATGATATTTAATATCAATTATGTTCGGTGTCTTTATATTTTGTGAAATAATAAATAACGAACAAATAACAAAGAAATTTTTAATGGCGCAAGAGAAGAAGATGCTCTGCTCCAACTGCAAGGTTAGGTTTGTAAAAGTCGTATGAGCTCTGCAGATTGCCGCCCATGTGGGACCTCTTTCCGCAGTTCGACTTGACTTTTCAAGTTCCGTTTCTCATTCGCCTTGACTTTACTCACAATGTTTTTACTAGTTAAACCTATAAATTCATCAGAAAAAAAAAACATATTAAAAAGAAAAAAAAAATCTACAATGAGGCATGAAAAAAATGCTCTTTGCGTTAAATTTTTTTAGAGAATTAGAGATAAATAACCTTTTTTAATATATTTTTTAATAGATAGTCAAAATTTTTTAAAAATTAATTAAATTATTCTTTTAAAAAAATGTCAATCAATTTATTTAAAATGATGATTTACCATATATATTATTAATTTGTTAAAACAATTATTGATAGTAGTCAATCAATTAATATCTGATTGATCATAATATAAATCATCAATTTTTAAATAAATCACTAAGTCCACGTTTGGTGATAAACTCAACTGTATTTTACGGTTGATTTTTTATCTTCTTCTGAAAAAATCAACAAAAATTAAAACTAGTTTTTAAAAAATCAATCAATCTCAACTTAAAAATTTTATGTCATCTCAAACTCAACTCAAACACCGAATGAACCCTAATTGATTATAAGTTGACCAAATCTGAAAAAAAAAATGAATTAAGAAAAACAGTAATTTTATTAAACAAAAAGAAAAGTTTAACAATCTAAATTTTCATTTTTAATTCTCAAATTAATTAGTTTCAATTTATTTATTTTTATTGTTAGATGAAATTAGAATCCTAATAGATTAAATCATGTGGCAAATCCTGCATATAAAGTTTTTATAAAAAATAAAATAAAATCCTACATATAAAGTTTTAAAGTTAAAAAAATTCAATTTTTTTTTGGGGTAAAATGAAGAAGGTATTTACTACCCCTAGTAGGCGACCCTGAGTCCTGACCACTACTACTGAACATTGCCGAAAAAGGGGAAAACAACAACAGTGTACGGAAACTCTCCCAAAAGACGAAGTTAAATAACATTCTACCTTTTTCTTTTCTTTTCTTTTCTTTTTTTTAATAATTTTATAACCTCTTAGAATCTGTAAGGAAATTAAATATATTGGTTTTTAGTTTTGGAAAGCAAATATATAGGATTTTTTTTTTGGTAAAAATTAAATATATAATTTTTTTGAATAAAAATTAAATATATAAGTCGCAACTTTATTTTTTTTGAAATGGAAACTATCATTTAAGATAAATTATGATACACATGTTAATATAAAAAATGAAAAAATCATATGATACAAGAGATATAATCTTCGATTAAAATTGATTTTATAGTAATTATATAAGTCGCAATTACATCAACTTTTTATTTTATTTTATTTTATTTATTATTATTATTTTTTTTTTTTTTGGTAATGCGCAAGTGGAGGCATTGATTGAGAACAAATTATAAATGGCATGTAAAATTTATCGTTTCTCTTTTCATATACATTACTTGTAAACTAGGTTCCAATTTGTTTTCCAATAGCTGTCTTTCTTCCACAAATAAATGCTATAAAATTTATTTAGTCGTATTAATTTACCCGTTGAAAAATGAGAATTCATTTATTAACTTATATACCATCTTTTGGTGGATTCATTTTTCATTGGGGAAAGCACCTAAATGATACACATTTAGATATTATTATACCAACAGAACGTAAAAAATAACACTATATTAACATAATATAAAATTAAGTTAAACTTAATTAATATTTGTGTCATGTTGATCAAAAATGAGAAATTTGTATCATGTTGATCAATAGATATAAAAATATGATTATTTAGATAATTTTCTTCTTTTTTTTTTTTTTTTTCCATTTTTTCATTACTGTTTTTTAAAGGAATTTATCTTTACATATTGGGAAATATAGCCTTTTTTTTTTTTTTGAGGCGAGACAAATGCGTAATTAAAAAGATATAAAAAGGAAACTCTTTGCCTTTACATGTATCACATATATGACAATAATTATATAAAATAACACCCTAAAAAATAGTTATAAAATAAAACCAAAAAAAAAAAAAAGAGCTTTACTAACTGAGTAAAAACAAAAAGGCCAAAAAGGCGTGATTGCAGGCATAGTCTAACAATTAGGGGTGGCAATACGGGTCGCGATACGACGACACGACTCGAAAATGACACGAATTTCGCAGGTTAGAGTTGGGAAAAATAGGGGGCGGGTCGTGTTCGGGTTGGGAAAAATTGACATGAAAAAAAAAAAAAAAAAAAAAAAAAAAAAAAAAAAAAAACGGGTCGTGTACGGGTGGACCCGTTTTTTTCGTGTCAAGTTCGGGTCAATTTCGTGTCGCGTGTCAATTTCGGGTCAAATTTCATGTCACGGGTCAATTTCGTGTCACGGGTCAATTTCGGTTCGTGTCGTGTCCACCCGTGACGGGTTCGTGTCGTGTTCGTGTCGCGGTTTCATGTCGTGTTCGTGTCGCGTGTCGTGTTCGGGTCGGGGAAGAAAAAAATTGACACGGCTCTAACACGATACGAACTCGACACGTGACACGAATTGCCACCCCTACTAGCAATAATATCATACTTGATTTTACCTAAAAGTACAGAGTTCGAATCTCCACACTCCAAGTTAAAAAATAAAATAAAGGCCAAAAAGGCTTGTAATTCAAAACAAAATTGTTCAAAGAAGAAAAGGTTATTAAAACTATAGAGATAAAAGATTTATACTTTTTTTTTCCCTAAAATACATATGGAGGATGTCTCAATTAAACCTTCAAAATCGTAAAATTCAAAGGGAAAATTTCATTAAAAAAAAAAAAAAAAGTATGCATGATCTCCTACAGGCAACAATTGAAAATGTGAATGATATCTTTAGTGGTAGGGGTGGTTCCTTGTTGCTTTGTCCAATGATGTTGATAGGTATTGGCTAACTTTTATGGCTCAAATTGTTTCTGAGGAAATGTTTTTTGAATTAATTGAAGTAGTACTCCAGTTTCCTTCTAAAAAATAAACAAGAAAAGAGGTTGTGAAGATACACTTTTCATTGTTGAATTTATGATGCTGCAATACCACATGGATTTATACCCACTGGGGTGGATGAGATGGCAGAGGGGTGAGAAGTCTTTGCTATGCATTTCCCCTTCATTCGATTCCCACTGCTTCCCTTTAGGCTCTGCTCCAGCTTCAGCTGTTGAAATTTGGTTTGATAATGGCAGGATAGACCCCGGGTGAACGACTGGGAGGAACTAATATAAAGAACATGTTTCTGCCATACCTAGAGAAATGTTCTTGTCTGTAGGGCTGAAAATCCTGAAAATAATAAGGTCACTCCCAGAATCTTCATTTTTCTACCAAAAAAATATCAATAGATAGATACACTGTCTAGTACTAGCAAAGCATCTCTATAGGTCATGCATTTTGGTGACACCATCACACAACAACATGAAGCATATATATATGCGCGAGCACACATACACATTACTCCATTGTCTCAAAAATTGAAGCTCTTTTACTTGCTAATTAATTGATGTCCCTACTGAGAGTGCAAGCAGATTTAATTCAATTAATTATATGAATACACAGGGAATTGATTGATGTTCTACTAGGTTTACAATTTATGACTTATTTATTTTTTTTGTAATCTTTCTTATACGAGTACTTTTCTTGTTTGCACCAATATGAGCGTCTTACTCGGCACCTTACAATAAATTCATACCCTTACTTCCAACAACAATGTGGGGTCTAAAATTCGACCTCAATTATATACGTATATATATTCTTTCTCTGATCAATGCTTGGAGAATTATATGCTTGTATATGTTTATGTATTGAAATTTATGCTTTCAGACGTGTTTCTTTATTTTACATGACAAGAAAAAGACAAGTCTTTACGATTTAAATTTATAATTCAAACTTTTTTCTTCTAATATTTTCTCTTATAACTATTTAAATTATGTTTAAATTTATTTTTTATATCTATGATCTAAAACGACTTTAATTGTTTCGCTACAAGTTGTTAACATGTTGTAGCATGAGGCATATGCAATATTGGCTTGGCAATTACAAATGATCACATTTGATCCAACATGACTAAGTAAACAATTTAATTTGATGATTTTTGGTAAATAGTTTAATTTGATGACTGCATCATCAATAATGTTCTCACATGATGGATCTTTATCAAGTACTCCTAAAAACACACTCTCTCTCTCTCTCTGTATATAGGTATATGAATTGTCTCTCATTTGGTAGAATAACCATTCGGTAGTACAATCTGTGCAGGAGACCGATACAATATGGGGAAGAGTGCGGTACAACCTGTTAGAGAGAGAGGGGGGGGGGGAGAACTTTCTCATTCGGTGGTCTAGTAGTGTTACACAGGAAAATTTTCGTGTATATATATATATATATATATATATTTATAACTACTCCTAATAATGTTTAGAAGTCTAGTCATGGGTTTGACCATCAACAGACTTTTTTTTTTTGGGTGCTGTAATGAGAGGCATTTAGTTAAACTAATACATATGCATATCATTACCAAGGAGGGGATTTAAACTAGAAGGAGGGGATTTAAACTGAAGCTCTTAAATTTAAAACTTCAAAGTATTTTTGTTTTTATTTTTTAACGAGTCAGATATAATCAAACATCATAAGGAAATTGGCACTCAACTAAACTTAAATCTTTGCTAGCTTATCAGTTTATTAAATTAACACCAAAAAATTATATATATATATATATATATATATTATTATAATGAGGAGGTTCCCACCAAACCAAATTAGGCTATCAGTGCTAGCAAGCGATCAAAATAAAACATATGATCCAAAGACCAACAACAACTACAAGAACCACAAAATCTAGAGCAATAGAGCCAGCTCTAGGAGTTCTTTCTCTTTCTTTCTTTCTTCTTACCTTCATCTTAAATTTCGATAATCTTTCATACTGCAGAGGCAGATCCTTAGGGATTTGTCTTTCTGATAAGATTTGTTCCTTTTCTTTTTCTATTGCAAAGTTAAAGTTTTTTTTTTTTTTTTTTTTTAAAAGAAAAGTTTTAGTATTTTTATAATGAATTAGCCCACGTTTGGTATCCAGGTTAAACTCCAACTAAATTGTATTTTTTTATCTCAATTTTTTTTTTGAAAAGTCATCAAAATTTATAACTAATTTTTAAAAAGTCAACCAACTCAAACTTAAAAATTTCATCTCATCTCAAACTCAATCCAAACACCAAACGAACCTCAGTAATTATTCATTTAGTTTTCATTACATAGTGATGATAAATTTGGTACACTTAAATCTTAATATGATTATTGTAACTTGTTTGTGTATATCATTTTTGTGTGTTCTTACATGTTTTTTTGTTAAATCCATAATTTTTGAGTGTCAGATTTGAAAGATTTTAGACTAACGTAGATCTGCATTGACAACAAATTTATTATATACCATATATCAATTTAAAGAGCTTACATTATAGGTGGAGGGCGTTTGAAAAAGGCACAAATTTATTTTGTACGGACCTCATTTTTGTGTCCTTTGCGGAGCTATGTGCAAGCCAATACGAAATAATAAATGAACAAAAAAAAAAAAACCTCCCCATTCGTTAGCAGAAATAATGGAGCTAGATTATTTTGTTTATAAGGATCACTTGTTTTGTCAATCTTGACTGCATTACAAGATCGATGGCTGTAATATTTATCTGTTTTTATTTAAAAATAAATAAAAATTAGGAAAAAAAAAAAGAACTATAAAATAAAACCTACTAGTCTTGAAAGAAAGACTAAAAACTAATTAAGTACATTGATGCAAGAATTGAAGCAACTTGCAACACGTATGTGCGTGTGTGTGTGTGTGTATTAATATATAATGGATAATTTCAAATAGTATAATAATGTCTCGGCCGACAATTTGCTTCTTCTCCTTCTTGATTATAAAACAAAAATTAATTAACAAAAATAGTCCCACCAGTCATTAACCCGTAACATCAAGAAAAGAGAAACATTAAACTTGGATGATTAGGGTCGCATATGCGCACATTAATTGGTTATAGGAATTATTACAAGAAACTAAGAATATGGGTTTGACAAAACTTTTGTCGTTGTTAATTATTAATCATTCAAAAACAGATAAAAGCTAGGGAATTACAAGGTGTAGGTAAGTTACAAAGAGGATTAGTTGTCGGAAACAATCCAAATGACAAAAAGGCAAAGGGCCTGGTCTGGTCACTCGTTCGACAAGAAATTTTTTTTGGAACATTTTGAGTGTCGTTTGTGGGGGCCTTAATATATATATATTTGTGTATATATATATATTACTTTTTTTTCTCTCTCTCTCTCTTCCTAGCTAGTCCCCCACAATCCCAAAAGACCAAGAGGACGTCAAGAAGATATGGGCTACTTTTTTTTTTCCTCTTGGAAAGACATGAATTTGACAAAGGAATAATGGCTATCTAGGCCTCCATAACCACATGCCTAGGGGAAACCTTACCAAAGCATTGATTGGTTTAGGCCTCATTGACAAACATTAGGAGACATGCTAAAAAGCTACTTGACCCACCTTCCATATGTGTGCCATATGCCATGTACTTGACGCAAACACATAATATATTTATACTTTTTGTCTAATATAATAATTAATAAACAAATACAGAAGGGAAATCTCATCATCCTACTTCTCATCTCTATCGTCTATAAAAGAAATATCAAAACTGGCCAATAGTATGATATCATATATTGGTCCAACATCAAATAGTACATTGTTTGAATAAGATCTTAATATTAAAACTGCCAACGTATCAAACCTGAACACATATGAGAAAATAAGAATGAAAGATTGAATTTTTGTTTAAATTTCAAAATATAATCCTTTTTTTTTTATTTCAAAATATAATCTGAAATATTTTGCAATTGTTCCTTTTTACCCACACTCACACTTAATTATACCATGTAAGTCTTACTAAAAACTCTATTGTTTTATCTATAAGTTCATTGTTTGTATACATCATGTGTCAAATTGCCAAAAAAAAAAAAAAAAAAAAAGAAATTAACATATAGGACTTAATTTTAGTATACGCCCCCACTCCACTAGAAGGCTAGCTCCGTCATTGAATATCGATTGATGGGTACGTAATATACATGCCTATTGGGATAAATGGACAACGGTATGTGAGTAGTATATTGGCAAGGTTTGTGGGTGGGTGGGTGTGTGTGTGGGGGGGTCCATTTGCCTCCATGAATTCCCAAACTTGAAAACAAACGACAACAGCTTGTCTGGAAGCGTTTCAAAAGGGGGTATACTCAGACTGGATCTTGGCAGATTTACCATCAATTCAGGATCTTGTAAAGTATATTGATCATCTCTAGATATATATACAACATACTAGCTGGCCTAGGTGTACGTATCATATTCTTGTTCCTTATCATACAGCTACATACATAGTGAACGAGACTACTCATCATATAGATTCATGCTCACAATATGACAAACATATACACATGAAATATAGATTCATGCTCACAATATGTCAATCATATATATATTGTTTTTTTTTTTTTTTTTGGTTAACTCTAAAAGACCAATATTGACAGACTATGCCTCGTCTATGTTAGTTAACAAGTCTGGAGATTTTTTTTAGTAGCATTCGACAAGAGATAATCTAGTTTTACGGCTCATCTTATATTGATTCCACCTGGTTACTAGCTATAGGGGAGATCTAGAAATTTAAGGTGCTTGCAGTACTTTACTTGCAAGGACTGTATATTTTAACCAAAAATAAGGACTACATTTATGTATCTAACATTTCACGTACACTAGCAAATTGTTTTTATTGAAATAATAAAAATTTAGAACTTTTAAAACTTGAATTTACTATAAATATTTAGAGACGTAAAATATTAAAAAATAATATTGAGTTGAAGAAAAAGACGAAAAAAAAATAAAAAATGTGCCCCAAATAGGCCCTTATAGTGTTTGGCATTTTTCATTCAACAGTGCAAAGGAAAATCCTTGAATAGCTATAGATTATGTCAAGTCATTTTTTTTTCGATTTTTAATTGCAAAATAAAAGTACCAATGTTTCGTACGAACAAGTAAACTCAGCAACAAGTCCGTCTATTTTTAGCTTTGTAAGGGAATTTTGGACTTCACTTTTTTTTTTTTAATCACTTGCATTGCTTTTTGCTGTAAAAAAAAATTGTGTGTATAAAATAAAACTGCCGTTTTGGCTATCTAAAATTGAGTGTGATGGTAAGTATATCGTCATCTCTTATGAAAATGTTATGCCGAGTAACCCGAAGTAACCCGCCTGGCTACTCCGAAATCAGTGGTATGATCATGTCAACTTACCAACAGTATCGTACTGTGACATGTCGGTATCACGACAGATTAGTAGTGATATCCTAACCTACCAGGTTATTTGCCAATCAACATCGGTGATAGCGTGATGAGTTACATGTGATATCGACGTTTCATGTCTTCGCTGAGAAGCGGAATGTGAGGCACGCGCTCTAGGTGAGAGCTCGGCCAGATCTGGCCGGCTCTACCTAGGTTCGGGTATATCAGAGAAGACACTTCAACAACTCCTCAGATAAGGTCACCTTTGGTTTTTCCATCCATTTTAAACATGTCCAGTAGTAAGAAAATGGTGAACTTAGAGGAGTTTATAATCAAGTTTGAGGACCAAAGTGAATAAAAGGTATATCTTTGGCCAATAATTGAAATAGAGAGAACTATTTCATTAGATAAAAAGACAAGAATTTTATTACAACATTACATGACTTTTGGGTTAAACCAGACAGCCCACAAACTTTCAAAGGACAAAGCTGTAGAAGAGAAGGCACCAAACAAAGAGACTATACTAAGGACCCTTTTTCAGCTGGACAAAGACTCCAAGGACTTGTTATTTATAAAAGCAAAGTAGAGAGAATTTTTTGGTCAGTATAAAAAGATACCTATCGATACTGTACATAATCTTAAACCGTCAGATTTTTTTTATTATGGTTTTAAATGATCCGACGATTCAAAAATAGTTTAGTACCGGTAAGGCACATTTCAAACCTCATCATAAAATTCTCCTGAAATTAGAATATGCAACTTTTTGGTCCTCTATTCAATGCCATTCATCTTTCTCAACTGGGCAACAAGTTCATAGACCTTTTCGGAATCCGGAATTACTTTAGCCACGGTGTCTCTCTGGAGACACCTTTTGATCCAAGCTGAGAACTTGGGACAGTGATCCTCTACCTTAAACCCTCCAAACTTCTCATAAGCAAGGAACCAACTGGTGAGAGGGATTGCTATGATGTCGACGAAGCCAAATGCCTTGCCGCGGAAGAAATCGTTGTCACCGAGGACTTCCTCTAGCTGTTTCAGAATCTGTATGAACTCCTGTTTAGCTTGCTCTAGAGCTTCTCCGTTGCTCCTCCAAATGTTGCCGCCCGCCTCAAAGACCTTCTCACCATAACAAAGTCAACAACATAATGTCTTCAGAAATAGTCACACACTATGTTTAAACTTACAACCAATAGGAACAGTAATTTATGTCGTCATACGAGAATTAAGAAGGAAAAGGGCAAAGAAAGTTTATTAGGACCTCTTCCTAAAAAACATATATAGTAGAGATATAGAATTACATAGGATGAGTGTAACATCACAAGAATTCTCAATCATGGGGTTTATTAATGCGATATTACTAAAATTCAACCAAATTGGAAGATAAATGAAATTACTATTTTCAATGTTTCAAACCATAATGAAAACTAAGAAGCAATATATCATATAGTTAAAATTATTTTGTATGATATAAATATCAGAAAAATCTGACGGGTAAGTATATAAAAGAAAATAATCAGAACAAATATTATTTTTGAAGTTTTTCTTAAGTAAGTGTCATAAAAACACTTAACCCAATAATAGCACTAAGATTAGAGTCACGCATTCGCCATGCAAAAGGAAGGGGAAAAAAAATACCATACCACCTTATGTGTAAGGTGTTAACCTAATTTGTAAAACGATAAAAAGAAAATAATTATGATCTAAAGAGAAATTATTCAGTATACTGAGCGTATTACTTAAAGTAGTACTGGACCAAAAAAGAAGTACTAAAACGACCTTCTTGTCAATGAAGTCAACCCAAAATTTTGCTTGAGCCTTTTCGTATGGACAAGATGGGAGGAGTGGAGGAGAAGGCCAAGTCTCATTGATGAAGTCAACAATGATGGAAGATTCAAAAAGGGGCTTCCCATTGTGCAAAAGCACAGGGACCTTCTTGTAAATGGGGTTGGAGCTTAGCAACAGTTCACTCTTTCCTCCAAATAAATTCTCCTCTCTAGACTCATATCCCACCCCTTTTTCGTTGAGGGCAATTTTCACCCTCATACAAAAAGGGCTTCCCCAAAAATCCAAAATAAGAACCTCCTCTTTGCTTGACATTTTTTTTTAACACTTCCTTTCTCTCTCTTCCTATTCTCTCTCTCCCTCTTCTAGAGATGGTTACCAATGAGTTAGAAAAACATGAGTTTTATAAGGTAAGAGTTGGAGATATCAATGTTTTCTATGTCATTGGTTTGCCCTTCCGGAGGTGCCATAGTTCTTGGGATTCTCATAATTTAACATGTTCTTTTGTTTGATGGCTTTTGGTGTTTCCGTGACACTTTGGACGTTGGAGAGGTGCTGTACTGAGATAAATCAATCTTTTGTTCTTGTACTATATAGTGGGTAAGCCGACCAGGCCTGAATTTAAAATGCTTCTCTTATTCATTTAGTTTTTGTCGCTCTTAGTTTCGAAGAACTAAATAGTTTTATTGATGTTCGATCTCTAAGGGGGTGTTTGGTGTGTAAGTTTGAGTTAAGATTTGTAAGTTTAAATAGTAAATTTTTTTGAATTTTCAGAAAAGACAAACAATTTTTTGGGGAAAAAAAACAAAAAACATGATGAAAAAAGTACAGTTTAGTTCAAAGAGAGCTTTTTGCCAAACAAGACCTAAAAGTTTTTTTTCCCCCACCTGTTAGTCCCTAAATTTTTATGGCAGTTTTAGTCCTCGGTCATAAAATTTTCAAAATTAGGTACAAATGTTTAATGCTATTTTTTTTTAACTTTTATTAATAAATGGCCTTAGTTTTAAAGAAAACAGCAAAATTATTGTTTTCTAAAAAATATTCAACCAGTCAATCACATATCGACAATGATTAGTGATCTACCAATGTTGGGATGTATTTTTTTTCTGATTGGCCATAACCAATCACTAATCAATTACATTTTCCTAAATGAAAACAATTCGACTATTTGTTTAATTAAGTGCTTAAGAACCATCTATTTACCTATTTTTCACTTACTAGAATTTCCAAGAAAAAAAATAGAGATCAAGATTTTACCACCTCTCGATTAAAAAAAAAAAAAAAAAAGCCACCAAAATTCATTAACTGCTAGCGCCACAAACGTGGTTTTTTTTTTTTTTTTTTTAATGAAGTGCACCAATATAAGATCAATTCAGGAAAAGCAGAATATTTCTATGTATATTTTGATTGTTGGAACAGAAATGTATGCATTTCTAATGACCTTTCTAACAAGTGTTTTTAACCAACCCCATTATAAGTAAGAAACTCGTAAAGAATCCATTGGCTCAAACTACTCTACTAATCAGTGAAAAAAATATCTACTCGTGGACGCTTCAAACTTCCCTGTACATATGAAAATACCATTTTTTTTTTCACCTGCACATGGTGTTTAATCATGGAATTTTCAAGCAGACACAAATGTGAAGAAAATAATCGGGGTTCATCAAGTTGTTTGCCACCCAAGAAAAGGGTATCTCCAGTTTCGGCTCGATACCTTGGATTCGAACAAGCTTGACTTCAGCATCATCAGATTTCTGGTAAGACTCTATGTGTTCACATAGAATTTCGCCTTCGTCTACAGAAATTTTGTTGCTGCTTGCATCTTCAGAGGAATCTCTCTGCTCGTCTTCAGCTTGTACACTTGATGATTCTTCATCAATCAAAGAACTTTCCTGGAAATACTCTGGCAGAAGGCTTTTCACCGCATCGTGTAGGGTGAAACATTTACCTGCGTTGCAGTAGATGAAGCCAATGAGGGTTACAAAGATTGAAGTCATTTTAAAAACGGAAAATGAACATAAAATCAGTACTCAAAACATGTTTCCTGAGTCCCTATGCAATCAATTATATCCAAACATATTGAATTTAAACCTTTGTCATTGTCTTTGACTCTATCAGTCTCTCAGACTTAAAATTTTACGCAATTTAGGTCCCTAGCACTTGAATTTAAAATTTACAAAAATGGTTACACAACATGCAAAATGTTCTAATTTACAAAATTTTGCATCTTAAAACCATTTTGGTTACATTTCAAGTTATCATGTGATGAGTACATGATTGATTCTATTAAATTTTACAAATCTATCATCGATAAAAGAAAAGGGACCAAAACTACCAAAAACATAAAGTTAAGAGACTAATAAAAAAAAAAGTTAAGAGATTAAATTGACAAAATAATTATAATTAAAGGACTAACGACACCAAAAACCCTTCTTTTTTTTTTTTTTGGGGTGGGGGTGGGGCTGGGGCTGGGGGTGGGGGGGTGCTTGAAACATAAAGGGGAGTTGAAAGGGCACTTGTTGATCTTTTTTTTAAAAACAAAAAACTAATTTTCCTTGCAACGATTCATTTACATATCTTTTATTTTTTGATAGACAAAACCAGTTTAAAGTACTTCCCTTTGACTTGCCAAAATTAGGCAGCCGACTGGGGCTGTCAAATGTCAAGACAATCTCTATAATGCAGTTAATGCATTAAGAGCAAAAGCAAAAAGAACAAGGAAACAGGTAAGTTCACCACGTTCACATGTTCGTAATGGAGGCTTCAGCAAATAATATAGGCCTTTCTTACCTTCTTGAATTTCAACTGGTTGGTTTATATAAGATATTTTGTCCCAACTATCGATAGGGGGTGCGTCTTCTAAATCGTCAACATCCTCACGACCACTCCAAACATATAACCGAACAGGAACTCTGCCTACAAAAAAAATCAACTACAGGATAAATTTATTCGTAAAAAGAGATAACTATTTCATGCAAATTTTTGAAAACAAGAACAAAAAAGAATAAACTACCTGAGCCTAAAGCATAAAAGGAATGAAAAAAAATAAACTAAAACTCGTTACCAAAAGCAGGTGTGTAAAAAGTCAAAACCGTACAAAATTATGTAACAAGTCAAGAACAGAGAAAGATATGATAAAAGCGTAGGGATAAAATTGTGTATTAGTTTCAAAGAGAAGTCACACTGCAGACCACAAGACCAAGAAACATAACAGAGTCGTGTCCCTGTTCTCTTTGCAAAAAAAATTATCTCTCCTCTCTCTCTCTACGACAAATCATATCTTATGCCTTATGAATTATTGTAAAAAGGGTCCACGTTCCTAATTCCTAAAGCCCACAACAATATCAAACTTTATGCCTTCTGAAATAATATATTTGTACAAAATGTCTATGTTTCCAAATTCCACAAGCCCCGAATGAAGATTTACAAATAATTTTATTTTTTAAAGGAAAGAACACCAGAATCGTAAAAATTAATTTGGCTCACCTGCCTTGTCCTGTCCAGAAACATCAGTTTCATCCACACATTGACCTGATCTTGCGGAGGATATATTTGATTTTGCAGTGTATTCATCTGAAACTATTCCAAGCTTAAGTTTGGATGAAACACGTGTATAGGCTTCTAAGCTACCTACAACAAATGTTCACCAAGACAAATAAAAGTTATGAATTATGGCGAAAAGTCGAAATTCTACTTTATAAAATGCAAGTTACCCCTTTTTTCTCCGTCATTCCCAAAATTTCACTCATCTGATTCATGAAAAACATTTACCTAGGTTAGATGTGGAAATCATGCTTAGTTGGTGGATTCCTCAGGTAGTTGTTTTTATTTACTTTACTTGATTTCATGTTTCCTTAGTTTGGTAGTGACGCAGTGACTTAAGCCAACAACCCACTGATTATTTTAGGTCGCTGTTGTTGTTGTTGGTTGTTGGCTCTTTTTTGTTTTTGTTTTTGTTTTTTTTTTTTTTTGGTTTTTTTTGGTTTTGTTTTTTTAATGTCAGATCAGTATTCACATTCCTATTGACAACAATGTCATCCGGTTTTCTCTCGAGCTTCGTCTCTGGTATTCATCTTCCCTCTCCAATTCTCTCCTTTTTTATATTTCTGTTCCACCTGGTGGTCCCACAACTCTTAGAATACCACCAGGGACAACAAATACTTGATAATTAAGAACTTTTAATGAGTATTTAAGGTGAGGAAAGGGAAACTCAAAGGTTATATCACGCAAAAATGCCTTCAATTTGCATACTTACCATTTAAGACAGAACGCCAAAGCTCCACCTGATCAGCTTGAGACATGTTCATTACATTCTTGCAGTTTCCATTGATTATATATGCTGCCTGTTATCATGACTTAACACCATCAGATTCATAAAATTGAAACACTATAACGAGTTCCAAAAGGTTGTAGCAAGTCCTTTGGCATGCAAGAAATCTTTGCACTAAGCTTGAGTCAGAGTTAGTTGATCTTTAGGTGCATTGGATTCTATTTGCTTGAATACAATACGCTGAAATATATTAAAGTGCTGCATGTACTACAACATGGGAAAGTATTTGTTACCATAGAGGATAACTTCCTCACAACTTTGGTTTCTTTTAAGGACAGTCTTGCTTCCTCATTTATGTGCGATATTATGTGAGAATGTGAGAATGTGTGAATTGCTGAATTTCTCGTCCAACAAAAACAATTAGAAAATTAAGTAGTTCTATCAATTAGAGAGACAAGTCATTAAAAAACCTCTTTCAATGAGTTAATGAAGCTCCACTTTATACTATCTTCACCTTCACATGGTGTTAGTACATTTGCCGGATATCCTCTAAAATGCACCTGCAGAAAGACGGCACAAAACATGATGTAAAATTTGCAAATTTGTTGGTAAAAAAAAAGGAAGAAAGATAGAAGAGGAGAAAAAAGGACTCGCATACAATTATAAATATTTGACGACATCATTCAAAGTCCACAAATGCATTTGATTGGATAAAAAAAAAACTGCTGCAGGAAATGTTTTCCTATATATCTATTGTCATCAATTAGTTATGAATTAACAGATATGTCAGATAAATGGATAAGTCCGCACCGTTAGATTCCAAGGCCTTTCTGGTTCTGCACATAAAAGATCAAATAGAACCCCAGTCGGTATATACCTGAAAGAAGCACAAACAACCTCACTCAACAAGCACAACAAACAATTAGTTTGGTGATACGAATGAAACTAGCATGCAATGGCAAGAAAGTGATATTGATCTTCAAGGAACTGACAAGAGAACATATATGGCAAAGCCAGATAGTTATATGCTATGCCTAATCTTCCTCCACTCACATCAATAATAAATTTGTGAACATTTTTACTCTTAAAAAGACTATAAATGTAGTAATGGGCCCTACTTAATAAAGATAATTAGAGCAATATGGAAATCTGAATTACATTAAAAATTGGGAAATACTTTTCACAGAAATTACAAAATTATTGGAAAATGAAGGATGTGATCTCATCACTTAATTATCTAGTTCATAAGGAATGGGAATTCCAGCACTCTAAAATAGCCTTGACTCGAGGTCTGTGGAAATACATTTCATGGGGGCTGCCATAGTTTTTTGTCTCTAGATTATGAATTGACAGTGGGCTCTAGCATTTGAACCTCCCCATCAAAAGGTTGGGTCCTCAGGAGGTAACCTCAAAGGAAGCACTACTTATCCCCCTTTATGCTCAAATTCTTCCAGCATTGCTTGATTTTTGAATAGCCCTAGTTTGAGTTAGTTCGTATTGCCGACTCTTGTTCCTTGCCTCAAGCTAATAGCTTTCCTTATTGGGGATTTATTTCCTATCGCTTGTCTTCCTTGTCAAAGAAGCTTCCGTAAGCTCTTGGTTGTTGGAGCCCACTATCCATGTGCAGTCGACTGCCTTTATTACCAGACTACTGCTAAGTTATTCAAGGAATTAGTTGACCAATGTGGGAATGAAAGAAGATAAGGGCAAAAAGAATGTATTGGGTTCATTCTATCCTCCCATGTGTTTCTTGGCCAGACAAGTCTTTCGATTTTTTTTTTTTTTTTTTTCCCTCTTGAGCACAAGAATAACCTCATGAACAAACCTTTTGAATAACTCCTATTCTCAATTTACATCTTCGAATGGTTTAAGTTTCAATATAGCGAATGGAGGCTCTACCAGAAGTCCATGGGAAAAAATTTCGAAGTAATTGCTCGAGTTTCTTGATCATACTGGAGTCAAAGTTTGGAGAGGGATTCTAATGAACAATCCTTTCACTTTGACTTATCTTTCACTTCCACTATTTACCCTACTCTTTCCTCTAAATTGCGTCACCCCTCACCCCGCCACACACACCTGTTACTCTCTTCTTTCTCCTATCCCATTCGTTATTCTTTCATTTCTTCCACCTGTCCTGTTCTCCTCTATCAGGTCACATACAGGAAGATCAACGAAAAGTAGACATAAGAAATTCCCAGCATTCATGCTCATTGTTTGTACCATGCAGTTTACTTCAAAAATAGCTTATCAGAGTGACCATAACAGAAACGGAAAACAAACGGTGCAAGTACAGATGACAAATATACCTACCATTTCAGAGGCAATCCTTTGTATTCAAACCAGATGGTGTCAACGCCAGGAGGAAGTGTGCTACTGAAGTGAGGTTTAATTTGAGAAGCTAACAAAGGAAGGTACCCTAACCGAGGAGCTAAGATCTGAAACAATAAAAGAAAGTAAACTCATAAATAAAGGTCAAAAAGGAAAAGATAGAGATATATTAAGATCCATAATTCTGACAATAATTATACTTTGTTATGCATAAATTCATTCTGAAAAACAGGAAATGTACCCAAAAAATAATAATAATCAACAGTCCACAAAACCAGAGACAAGAAATCAAAATCATGCATTTCCTGGCACCAATTATGGACTGTTAGATCACCCTAAAGTCATATTGGATCAAGAAAAGTACGAGTATTTAACGAAAATCTGACCGTTAAAAACTGTTACCTATCGATAGGGCAATCTGCGATGAACTGAATCATGAAAAAATAAATCCGAAATTGAAGTTTGAAACATGATGATATAGCAGTTAACAATATTTAAATTAAAAAAAATCATAAGAACCAAAACAAGATCGGAGAAATTAGAATTGCATACGAGAGCTGGAGGAGGAGGAGGAACGGTGGTGACTTGGGATTCGTGGAGATGAATCTGCAGCGGAATCGCCCCTTCCCAAACGAAATTGCGCGCTTCCTTGTTCATACTTTCCACTTTCTAGAGAGAGAGAGATGGGGAGAGAGAGAGATCGCCGATTACTATACTTTGATTTCGATTTCTAGGCAAGCCTTTTCTTATGAACTCAACTCGGAAACCTTAAACGCCGCCATCCACGATAAGCCGCGCCGCGTTCACGCCACGCGCACTGGCGGCTGGTGAAAACGGTACTCACCGGACCGCCGACGGCGAGGAACTTCGACGTGGCGATTTGCCGCCGTCGACACCGTAATCCTTCGTGGTGGAATTAGAATTTAAAGCCAAATACCGCAAGCCAATGGATGCGACTTTATGCCCAAGCTATATCTATACCGGGAGAGCGTTCCAGTTTCTAGTTTCGACCCTTTTTTTTTTTTTTTTTTTTAATTATTGTTATTATTTCCCTTTTTAAGCTAAAACGTTTTTAGAACTCTTTAAATAAATATAATATATTCCTTTATATAATAATAAAGGAGATTAAAAATTAAATAAAATAACTCACGTGTATAATAAATATAAGTTTAATCATTAAAAAATAATATGCTTTAAACTTTGAGAGGTAAATTTAAAAAATATTTATATAATAATTTGGGAATATAATTAATATGTTTTAATATTTAAAAAACATGTTAACACTAAAGAGATAGTTTATAAGGAATTCCAAAATTATACGGAAAAAAAAAATATATGTTTTGTTTCACGTTTAAATTTAACTTCAATTAAACAATTCTTTTTTATCTCAATTTTTATCTTTTTTTTTTAGTCAATAAAATTAATAACTATTTTTTTTAAAAATCAACCAACTTCAATTTAAAGTTTTCATTTCCAATCGGCGAACCAAACTCAAGTTTATATTTTTTAAACAATAGAACACATCTAATTTTTTTTAGGTTAAAAAAATAGTAACATTATTGGAAACTAGACATTATCTTTTAAAATAATACTAGTTTAAAGCATGTGTGATGCACATGATTAGACATATTTGATAAATTTTATCTAGATAAAGAAAAAATATATAATTAACATGGTGGAAAACAAAAATCTTTTACGTTTCTGCATTCAAAGCATCAGGATCTGCTTTAAAACTACTTTAGATGTTAAAAATTCCTAAATTCCTTGATTACTATTTTAAAAAGTTAAAATCCTTGATTATGTTACTGTTTATTGTTTTGTGTTGCCTACATTATCCGATACATATAGAATATTACAAGTTATAAACGACAATTTTTTTTTTTTTTTTGGGATTAAAATTGTTTTTCAAACTCTTCCACGAAAACATATTCAGTTTTTATTTGGAATTTACATCTAGATATAGAGAACACGATTAACATATATATTTTAAACTCAAACCTCTTATATCAAAATATAAAATTCGAATTCTCCATCTTTAAATAAATCTATATTTGATTTACAAATTCATTAAACACTTCCCAATATTTTTTAGCAATTGTGTCTTCTAAAATGTGGCAGCAATATTGTCAACCTCTATTTTGGATGTGCACAGCGGAGGAGTACATTTGTGGAATGCGTTAGAGCTTGTGTCATGAATATTTTTTTTTATTATGGTGAAAAAAAAAAAAAATTTAAAATGGAAGAAATTTTTTTTGCCAGTGTATGGTTGGATATCGGCTCTTAGCCGAGTTCCACATATAATTCCAAAATTTGTCATTCTAATCATCCTAAAAGTTAGATTTGGGTTTACAATAAAATAAGTAAAATTAAAATCGAATAGCACAAAATTCTTGGACAACAAAATTTGAAAGCTTGACAATTTCTTAACCCTCAAAATTCTTACAACACAAAAGGAAAGAATTTGTTTCTCATTTTGGAATGATTAGAATGAAAAAGTGAGTTCTTATTTATAAGCTACATTTGTCGACAACGGTGGCTCAAAATTTGAAAATGAGTCAACCTCTTTTATTTTCAATATTAATTACCTTTTTCGTTTTTTACTTTGGGATACAAAAGTTCATACTTTTATGAAGATCGGAAATGGGAGAGTTGAAGTGGATGCATGAAGACAAGAAAAATTCAAAATTGGAAGGAAGCTTTCTAATTATTGAAAATAATTAACATCTCTTTGATGCACTTTTTTCTTCCCTTAATTTTTTTTTTTTAATTTATCACCATTAATTTACCATTTATGGTGCGGGAGAATAATTTTCAGTATTTGGTATCGATCGGGAATATGATTACTTGTGACTATGAACATAGAATATAGGAGACTTGTGACTTTAAAAGTTTTTAACATTAATGTATGAATTACATTTGAGAAACAATATAGTTGCGAACTTCAAGTGTTAAAATTGCAAAATGAAACGTTGTACTTATGAACCAACACAATTAGACTCCTTACACCATAAAATACCCTATTTTGAAAGAAAATGAACTGAGGGTGACTTTTTGAAAACTTGAAATCTTTGAAGTTTGAAGGAAAATAGCACATTTTTAAACTCGTAAGGAAAGTGAAAAGCTGGCTAAATTTCACTGATTGTTAAATATCTCCTATTTGAAAAAATTGAGACTATCTATTGAACTATAACAACCATATTAATTCTCTCTCTTTCCTTCGTGGTTAAGATCTCTCTGAGTGAGTATTCTCTCGTGGTCGGAATTTGACGGCGGTTATCCAATTGGTTAATGTCTGCTAGATCTAAGGCTTGACAACTTGTGTGTTTTGTGTGCTTTGGTTTAACTAGATTTGTTTCTATACATGTGGAGTAAGTGGTGGCCTTCATGCTATAGGATACTAGCTCTCAATCAAGTGGAAAATTTCCCTTAATTGTAGAGGTTTCGTAAAAAAAGAACCTTATGTGTGTTCTATTTTTGATGTATCAAAGTACTTTCTCGCTATTATGTCTCGATGTGCATCAATCTTCATGATCTTCATTAGATTTTGCGGATGGAACTATCCTAAGTTAAGGGTTTGCTCTCATATTAGATGAGGTCATTACACATCACTATTGGTGTTTATTATGCCTTGTTTAGTTTAAATATAATATCATTTTTCAAAAAAAAAAAAAAAAAAGAGAGATAATTTTTAGACAATCCAACACGTCTGAGTTTTTAAAGGTTAAAAAAAGTGGTAAAGTCATATTATTGGAAAGTAGACATTTGCTTTAAAATAATATTCTTCACTAAAAATTGTCATATAAGTTTCCTTTCCATTTATCTACAAGCTTTAACGCAAAACACACGAGATATTCAACCGAAATTACCTCATACACAAAATGAAAAGCCACCATTTTTTTTTTTTCTTTAATGCAATTTACATTGTCTTTCAATGGCTTTTGATTTTAAATGTATTTTACTTTATCTTCAAACTAAAAGTGATTAGATATATAGCAAACTTTTATATCATGCCTCTAGCTAATACAAATGAACTCCAAAATAAACCATATCAACTTAATTTATAAACCAAAAAAAAAAAAAAAAAAAACCACACCCTTTGACCTCTTACTTTGGAAAGCAATAAACCTGGACAAAGAAGAAAATTTTAGTTGTTCGAAATTACAAACCAGTATAAATAGCAGTTTGTTTGGTTGCTCCTCCACCAAAAAAAAAAAAAAAAAAAAGGTGATATTTTGCGAGAATCAGGTCAAGTAAGACATTCATGATTGTAATACTATTTGCAAATCTCATAATTTCCTCTTCACCTCATCATCTTCCTTTTTCTCTAAATTTGAATAACTATGAAATGGACAATATTATGGAGCCACAAAGTCCAGAAACGAGGGAAAAAGCGATTGTTTTTTTAGTGGAGTTGTGTCTTCATAAAGCTCATAAACATTGCACTGAAAAAATCAAATTGAAAGGCATAATAATTAAAAATATTAAGTATAAATTAGAATTTCACTTGTGTTTTGAAAAATTCCTCTTGAAGTGCGTTAGGGAGAAAATATAGAGGCACACAAACTTATGCTAAATTTTTTATGTATTTCTCCTCATGGTTATGTGCTAACTTCTTTGTATTTTGTTTCATTAATAAGATTGTACGACTTTAATTCAAACTATAGGTGTCTGGTGCTTTATGGTTTTTTTTTTTTAAGCTAGTTGTATAATAGTGTCTTTGGAGAAATTTGGATTATAATCGTTTTTCATGTTATTTGAATTACTGTGCACCATTTTATTGGAAATAAATTTAGATTAACAAAAAAAAAAAAAAAAAAAAATTTGCCTATTACGACTATAAATTATTCATCTAAAAGATTAGACTTCACAGTATATAATATAGTATATATACGAATTTTACCGAGCTCTTCAAAGTCATAGTATATGTTTTATAAAATGTTGCAGCAATTTCAACCCCTATTTTGTATGAAAATCAAAATAATGTTCAGATAAAGTCTTAAATCCGGCCATCATACAATCCAATAAATGTAACACCATGACTAATATTGTGCAATGTATAACATATTTTATTGATATGTATCATTTATAATAAAATCTTCAAAAACATTGCAAATAAATCAATTAATAGTTACATGAGTTTAAAACAAATGTTATACTTATCGGACTGATTCGGCCGCCAGACTTTAAGACCAATCCATACAAGTTTATGTGAATATAAACAATTGAATGGAAAAGACCAATCCATACAAGTTTATGTGAATATAAACAATTGAATGGAAATCAATATATGCTGGAAAATTAGAGAAGCAACTTATTTTGGAAAATTTAGCTTAGCGGGGTGAAAAAAAAAATTTCTTATAAATATATATATATTGGAATACTCTCACGTCTGGTATGTAGCCATCCAGAAGGGAGGAGAGAGAGAGAGACCCAAGAGACTAACCAGTAGAATCCAAGAGACTATCTGGTACAATTTAAGAGACTAACCAATAAAAATGTCATTCCAAAAGACTAACCAATAAAAATGTCATTCGTATCCGGTAAAAATAGAGTGCCTATATGCCTCTATATATATGTTATTTTTAGACTCTTGGTATAATAGATTAATATTTACTCAAGCATGGAATCAATGTGACCAACTAGAAGATAGTATTAAACTGAAATCAAGAGACCAACAAAAATACCTTTCTGAATGGTGAGCAGTCTTCCTTTCTGTTTTAACCACCTGAAAAAATGTGTGAAAAAAAGAAGAAACTAAAAATTCCAAAGAGAATAACTCCATTTATTCTTTTATTAAAACATAAAAATCTACACGTTGCAAATTATTTCAACAATGTAGAAAGGAAAACCAACATCTTCTGTATCAGATTGTCGGGATAAGCAATCAAGAAGGGCAACCCCATCCACCACCACCAGGAGTTAAAATCTGAAGAATCTCTCCGGCCTTAACCCAAACCGTGTTCTTACCCCCGAGGTAAACCGTTCGTTTGTCTTTCGTAATCAGGTGGTTCGCTCCACGAGCACCGTGTTTTCCTCCATTCAACCCTCTCGGCGCATGAACACGCCTCTCCGAAAGAATGCTAACAACAACCGGCCGTCGGAATTCTATCTCCCTAACTAGCCCATCACCCCCTTTATGAACTCCAGCCCCACCACTATTCTCTCTCAGCTCAAATTTATGCAACAAAACCGGATATCTCTGCTCAAAAATCTCTGGATCAGTCATTCTTGTGTTGGTCATATGGCATTGAATCCCACTGGTCCCGTCCCAGGCAGGGCCAGCGCCGCTACCCCCCCCTCCGATCGTCTCATAATAACCAAAAGTGTCATCACCAAAAGTGAGATTGTTCATACAACCTTGTGAACAAGCACATGCTTGAAAAGCAGTAAGTATAACATCTGTTATTCTCTGAGATGTCAGAACATTACCCCCCACTACCGCAGCCTTGTCGCTTGGCGAGAGGAAAGAGCCTGCCGGGATGTGAATTTTCACAGGAGCCAAACAACCTTGATTGAGAGGAATATCGACATCCACCAAACAGCGAAGGCAGTATATGACTGCGGCAGTGGTAACTGCTTCTGGGGCATTCCAGTTTCCATAAACTTCAGCACTGGTTCCGCTGAAATCAAAATTTGCTTCACCTTTACGAGAATCAATTGTAAGTTTCAGACGAATAATGGATCCATCATCCATGTAATCCTCTTCTTCAATAGTAACGGAACTCTCGTCTCCTAAATTAGTTGATTGGGACGAGACTCTGGCAGCAACCGACTTCAGCATTTCTCTCACCGCTTCTTCTGCATTCAACTGCACGTACGTCATGTAAGCTTGAACAGTCTCCAGACCATACTGCTGAATCAGCTCTTTGATGAGAGAAATTCCTCTTTGATTGGCGGCTACTTGAGCTCGAAGGTCTGACAAATTATCTTGAAGCCTGCGAGTTCCTGGAATCTGATTTTCTAATTCACCAGAACTAGGGAACCGAAGAAGCTCCACAATTCCTTCTTCTTGAAAAACCCCGTCTTCCACAAGCTTAAAAGCTTTTATGGCAGCCCCCTCTTCCCAGATCGATTTGGAAAAGGGCGGCATGCTTCCGGGAGTAATACCACCAATCTCAGCATGATGCCCTCTACTTGCCACAAAGAATATCAGCTTCCCGTTATCGAAAACAGGAGTCACAACAGTTATATCGGGCAAATGACTGCCTCCCGCAGAAGGATGGTTGGTTACCAAAACGTCTCCTTCCTTCAAATTGTCACCCCAGTAGTTCAACTGCCAACGAACGGTACTCGACATAGCTCCCAAGTGCACAGGAACATGAGGGGCGTTTGCAACTAGTCCCCCTTCTGGTCCAAATAGGGCACACGAGAAATCTAGCCTTTCCTTTATGTTTGTAGATATAGAGGTTCTTTGCAAGGTCCTCCCCATCTGTTCAGCAATGCCCATAAACCGATGGTTAAATATCGACAGTTGCACAACATCTGCAGTCTTTTCCGATACTTTCACAGTGCTCGAAACAGGCTCTAACTCGATTTTGATGTTTCCATATTTGGTTATGACAGCTTTACAACTAGGTTCTACTACAACAGTGCTGTTTCCGTTCATAATTATAGCAGGACCGAGCACAGCATGACCGTAACTTAGTTTCTCAAGCTCAAATAGTGGCGTATCTTGCCACTTGTTTCGAAAATAAACCTTGTAGTAGCCTTCAACTTTGGGAGTATCTGATACAACCGGTAAATCCCTTGGCTTTAGTATATTAGTGACTCCTACACCACGAACTCTCACATCGCATATTATGATATTCCTGTTCTGCAGTTTAAACCCATACTCCTGCTGGAACAACCTCACGAATTCCGAATCAAAGTCATATCCAATTCCATCTGCAGACTTGTGTTTCTTCACCATGATTGAAGTGTCTGTACCTTCGTACCTCAAGTTTAGGTACGTCTCCGTTTTAATGTTTTCGTCTCCAAACCCTTGCTCTTGTAGTTTCTGCGTTACCTGCTTCAATAAAATCACTTCCCTGCGAGAGGCCTCCACCACAGAGTCTTGACGGTAGACAGCAGAATATGGCTCCTGTGCGTCTTCTACAACATCTGCCAATCCCATCCCATATGCACTTAAGATCCCACAAAACCGGTGAATGAGCACTTCCGTCATGGCCAAAGACCTAGCAATCGCACAAGCATGTTGAGGCCCGGCACCTCCAAAGCAAGCAAGAGCATGGTTCCTCGTTTCGTGGCCCTTCATTTCAGTCAGCTGCCGTATTGGGCGACACATCGTCTCATTTGCAACGTTTACAAACCCTAGCGCAATATCCTCAACCGTCATATCCTTAGCAGAAGAATTCTGGCTCTTTCTATAGGTATTTATTTCCTTTGCAAGCTTTTCAAATTCTTCTCTTGTTGCCTTTATATCTAAGGGCTGATCCTCATTAGGGCCAAAGATGGATGGAAAATAATCAGGTATGACGAATCCAAGAATCAAGTTTGCGTCTGTGACTGCCAATTCCCCACCTTTTCGGTAACACACTGGACCTGGATGTGCACCCACAGATTCCGGTCCTACCCAAAAAGCTCCAAATTGGAACTTCAACTTCGATCCACCACCCGCAGCAACAGTATTTATGTCTAGCTGAGGTGCCTGTATTATGGCGCCAGCAATCTGCGTTTCCAAGACTTGTTCATAATTTCCCGCATAGCGACTCACATCCGTAGAAGTACCGCCCATGTCAAACCCAATAAGCGGTTTCTCTGTTTCGAGTCCAAAGAGAGTCTGTGAGTAACCAACAACTCCACCAGCAGGACCTGACAAAACTGCTTTATGCCCAGAAAATCGACTTTCCGGTGCAAGTCCTCCGTCCGATTGCATAAAGAGAACATTCACCTTATGCAGGCCTTCATCAAACTTGGATATGAATCCAGACAGGTATTCCTTAATCACAGGGGTCAAGTAGGCATCGACACTAGCTGTAAGACCACGAGGAACAGCTCGAACCATGGGTGTCAATGCCGAAGACAAGGAAACATGTCGAAAGCCCAAACTCATAGCTAGTGTTTTCACAGCCATTTCATGCTGCGGATAAGTATACGAGTGCATCAACACGACGGCCAAACAGCTAATCCCCTTATCCAATAAACCTTTTAGCAAAGGCTTCAGAGCTTCTTCATCAATCGGCTTTGCAACCTTGACAAGCTCACCCGAAATCCCTCTGATTAAAGGCGCAGAAGACTCCATATCCTCTTCCCCATCTTGTACAAGCTCAATTCTCTCATCGACCTCAACAACCTCCTCATAAAGGTTCGACGGTTTCGATACAGTGAGATCAAATATGTTGGGACGAGCCTGGTTACCAATCTGGAGTAGATCCCGGAAACCACGAGTTACACAAAGTGCGATCCTTTCCCCCTTCCTCTCTAAAAGCGCATTTGTTGCCACCGTTGTGCCCATTCTTATCCACTCGATCTTATCCGTGGGTATTTTCGCATTCCGCGGAATTTCCTCTCCAGTAAAATCTTCAAGAATCCTCCGAATGCCTTCAACCGGAGCGTCGTCATAGTTTGACGGATCAACGGACAAAAGTTTCAGAACCCGACCATCCGAATGACCGGGGATTTCGGCATAAACATCAGTGAAAGTGCCTCCTCTATCAATGCAGAACCTGAGTTTGTCTATGTTGGCACTTCCCATTGCTCCTTAACAATGAGACACACTTGATCAAGAAATCTGCAATTCAATATATTTTCCAAACCCCATTTTCAGCAATCCAATTTCACTGAACAGAAAAGTACTAATCACGAGTTTTACATAATAGAAAGTTCACTTTAAGCTTAAAAAGTTGGAACTAAAAAAAAAAAAAATTCCAAAACAGTGTTCACTGTTGAAATAACACAAAAACTAGGATCAAAGAATATATAAAACTAAAGCAAGATACTCAGCAACCATAAAGAGAACTAGAGGATAATCATATATTCTCACTTGCCACTTCCTGCAAGTGAAATGAAAATTCCATTTAGTAAAATTCAGCCCAAAAAAAAAAAAAAAATCATCGACACACCCATTTTTAAAACTATCCCATTATTTCTAGTAACTTTAGTGATTTAAAAAAAAAAAAATCCTCGTGATGAAATTGGATGGAATAGTAACAATCGCAACTGATAAGTGGAATCAGGGGATTATAAAAAGTAAAATAAAATAAAAATCGAATATTTTGGAGAGTGAAGAAAAGAAAGAAAAAAAAAATCACTCAACCTAATAAAACACAATTAAACAAAAAAAAAATGGAAATCTAGGTTAAAATAGAATCGGAGGATAAAGAAAAAGAGGAGAGAAGAAAGAGACCACGAGAGAAGTCAGAGAAGACAGAAGCAGAATCTCCTTCAAACACAGAATTCTGAGTCAAAGCCAAAGAGATTAAGAGCAGAAGAAATTAATGGCAAGCAAACCCAACCGAAGAGAGGAGGTCTCCAGTTCCAACGCACCTCAGTTGTTAGCAAATTCCACCCCAGGAAGAGAATGAAACTGAAACTGAAACTGAAACTGGATAATAAAAATGAGTCGAAAGAGTGAGTTGCGTTTCTCTCTCTCTTTCTCAAATCTACCGGACTGGACCAAAATTATTTTCCTGAAAAAATTAAATAAAATACACGTTTTTATAGAGTTTTTTTTTAGGAAAAAGAAAAAAACAAATAAAAAATTAAGAAAATAAGTGAATCTTAGGGGGTGTTTGGTGTGTAAGTTTGAGTTGAAATTTTTAAGTTTCAATAGTAAATTTTCTTGAATTTTCAGAAAAGACAAAAAACTTTTTGGGAAAAAGACAAAAACTTTTAGGAGAAAGACAAAAAAAAGTTTGAAAATGTTAGTTTGGACTAACAAACCAAACACCCCCTTAGTTTGCATCAAGAATTAAAAAATCGACATTTGCACTTATATTTCTGAGAAAATTTTCATATTTTGAAAGTACTGACATAAAAATAAGAGTGTCGTATCCTTTACATAAAATATTCACGAAATTTCTATAGAAATTTTCATAAATATCAATTTTTTACAAAAATGTCAATTTCTG
The DNA here is from genome assembly GCA_008635985.1 of Ficus erecta. NCBI lineage: Eukaryota > Viridiplantae > Streptophyta > Magnoliopsida > Rosales > Moraceae > Ficus > Ficus erecta. The sequence goes on from BKCH01000009.1 coordinate 2,282,580, forward strand.
TGAAAAGTGTAACAGTAAATGATAAAATATCGTGGAAATTTCAGAAAATTTCCATGGAAATATCTACAAAATATCTATAACATATCAATCTTAATATTATCTTTTATTATAGTAAAATTCATGATTTTTTTAATCCACACATAATTTTCTTCTACTTATATACATTAAATAGATAGTAGAGATCGAGAGACATATGACATGTCCAAAATTAAATAAAATAAATCCTCAAATGTCATATGTTAGTATCGATGTTGTTTAAACTAATAAAATATTATAAATATTTTTGAACATTCTAAAAGCTCTTTTAATATTTAATGTTTTCTTATCATATGAAGGAAACGATGAATTTAATCTACCTACATTATCTTGCATTTCAATTATTTTACTTAATTGGTGAATGTCAACTTATCGTTTACTGTATTATGCTCCCTTCTTACGATGCAAATTTTTCATATATTTAGTATTTAATTGAGAGTTTCATTAAGATTTAAAAAATTTTGTATTTTAAAATGAATTTTCATGTTTTACATAAATTTCCACCAATATTGATATTTCCGTAAAATTTTAGTACCGATATTTCCATAAATATCGATATTTTTATCCTTGGTTTGCATATTGATGTGTTTGTGCAGGAGAAAAAGATAATTAGTGGTTATAAGTCTGATCTAACAATAATATTACATTTGATTCTATCAAAGTCTAAAATTCGAATCATCTTATTTTTAAGTTTAAATTTTTTTGAAATTTAAATTTTTCACATTTTGTAGTTTTCTAATTTTTTTTTATTTAAAAAAATTACTACATTTTTTTTTAACTTGTGAGTGAAGAATTCAAACTCTGCACCTTTAGATGGAGTCAGATGAGATATTATCGCTAGATTATGCCTGTAACCACAAAAATTATTACATTTGACTCTATCTAAAAATATTAAGTTCGAAGTTTAAAATTTTTTTAAATTCAAATTTTAAACATTTTGTAGTTTTCTCATTTTTTAAAATTTAAATGGATTTATGCTTTTTCGTAAAATTTTCCTTAAGTTAACACACCAAAATTTGTCTTAAAAAAAAAAAACAAAATTTTTTTTGAAAAAAAATTAATGAATATTTTTCATATTATTTTCTAATCTTGGTTCTTACTCTTAGCAGTGGTTCTGCTGTCCTATAAATGAACATTATCCTTGAAATTACACTTTCTCATTATCCTCCCCACACAAATTTAAAATAAAACAAAATAAAATAACAAAGAAAATAAAATAAAGAGAAGAATAATACAACAAAATCAAATCAAATCAAAGTATTAAAAATAATAATAATAATCCAGTATTTTTTACTTTTCTACAAAGCTTGTCATCACAAATTATCCAAAAAAAAAAAAAAAAAAAAAAAAAAGCTAGTCATCACAACAATCTACATGGCAAAATTGGCCTACCACGTTATATTTTACAAAACACGAGAACAGCTCTTCATCTAAAGAGCTCATAAGCTGAAGGCACATCGTGCAATGGGTGCCCTTTTCGATTTCTTTCCAAAATCCGGCGAGCCAGAGAGACTTGCTTTCCCACCACAAAGATGAATGCCTTGCCCTTCCCCGCAACACCTCTTGCAGTTCTTCCGACACGGCGGACATACTCACTTGGGTCGCGGGGAAAGTCGAAGAGCACAACATGATCCACTCCGGCAAAATCAATTCCACGCGATGCCCTGCCATTCATGTCGTGAAAGATCATGTTCCCCTATCACAATTCTTGACTTTAACGATATGAAAACAAAAAATAAATTGAATAACAATTGGAGTTCCAGACATCGGACTTGTTTATGCTAATGCCACAAATGAACTCAGAGGAGTTACCTATCGGTGCAAACTAGAAACTGAGAGACATTGTCCGGGCGAGAATTGGTGAACTCATCCATATTTGCAAGCCGCGATTCTTGAGCCATAGCGGCATGGAATGGTAGAACTTGCACCTGGCTTTCCCTTCTATCAAAGCGCTTCAATGCGTTCTCGACTTTCCTGCATGTCTCTATCTGCAAATAAGATGGACACAGAATTATTGAAGTTCCTATTCCTAAACTCTGAAAGACCAAATCAAGTACAAAACGAATTCTCAGCCAAAAAAAAAAAAAAAAAAGTATACAAAACAAATGCCTTGTCGGTACCTTGTTACAAAAAACAATTGTTTTGGGAACTGGACTTCCCTCAACAAGCTGCAGAAGTGCAGATTTCTTGTTCTGAAATGCTGTCTCTGGAGTTTTCTCGGCTTCATCACCTCCACTACAATCTACGAGGACCTAGATATCAATCATGCTGGTCAACACTTGCCACTTATTAAAGTAATACGTATGTCTTTAGCCAAAAAACAAAAAAGTAATACGTATGTGTTTCGGATTTCCAAGTAAGAGGACATGATTAACAATTTGTAAGATCAATCATGAAACCAACCTCCTCGAGGCCGGCGCTTACGCGGTGCATTGCAGGTCCCATGATCACCTCACAGTCTGGAAAGACTTCTACTAATTTGTTGTAAATGTCAACTGGCAATGTTGCGGTCACAAATAAATATTGCGCGGTAACAGGTGAAGAACTTATCAAACTTTGTAGCACTGGTTCGAAATCTTCGTCCTTGAAGAGTATGTCTACTTCGTCTAGCACAGCACTGCAGCAGAAGGTTTTAAATTGTAATTGTCAGTAACCATCAATAAATTATTTGTTTGTTAGAGTTGTTGGTTGACCAAGACCACCAGTTTCTTTCCAAGAAGAAAACTTGTTCTTAAAAGTATGTGAAAGAGTAGCTCCAGAAACAGTAAAAGTTAATAGAAATAGGGTGATTCGATGAAATGGCCGGTTTAGGGGGGTGTTATGTAAGAAAAGGGTAGTTTTTAGAAAATCGATCTGAGTTATTATACAGTAAATATCAGATTTGCTGACTAAATCAATTAGATTTACTTTGTAAATCATTTGATTTATGCAGTCAATAAAAGGATTTACGGCCATTTTCCTCTATTCACTTGGGCCATCCACTGCCATTTTCCATAGAAATTTCTTAACAAAGAAATGGCAGCCATAACAATACATTATTCAGAAGAAAAATACCATCTCAGATTTGATAGCTGCAAGACCCTCTCTTTCATCAAGAACATAAAACGACCAGGTGTTGCTATTAGGACATCGACACCTTGTTGTAAATTCTCAAGTTGAGTTCTCTGACGAAAACCACCTGTCACAACCATAGACCTGAAAGGAACCCCGCTTTTCGACATTGATCGACAAACACCCAAAACCTGCAAAACTAACACTTGCATTAAGTAATAACTAATGCCATATATCTAAGAAGCTCAAATGGGACAGCAAATTTATAAATTAACTCTCCAATGGTAATAAAAAAACACGGTTACCATTTATATCTTTCTTCCACAAAAAATAAGGTTAACTTAAATAGAAGCAGCAGAAAATGGTAATTAAATTGGATTTAGTAGTGAAGAGAAGTAAGAACATGATTAGACAGACCTGGGAAGCCAACTCTGCAGTCGGTACCAATACAACCAGGCGAGGACTCTGTGAAGAGGACATGCTTAGTCCTTCCACTTCTTCTTGCCTAAGACGCTGAATTACGGGACCAAGATATGCCAATGTCTTCCCGGACCCACTTTGATCAGCTAAGATACAGCTCTTTCCCTCTCTAACAGGTGCAAATGACATGGCCTGTAGTTTTATCAAATCATGAAACACGATTAAAGTCGACGCTAGTATTTTTAGTTTTCATACTCTTCAATACCTTGGACCAATAAAAACCAGCATAGACACATGTATAACACATAGGAAACTGAAACAAACTACCTAAGTTATGATATTAATAAACAAAACCATATCCGAAACTGAAACAAAAAGGTGCGTCAGAATAAAATCCGCTTAAATGCAACTTCAACCATTAAGTGGCACATTTTCAAAGAAAAAAGAATTGGATTTGTGCTCCCTTTTCAAGAAAGCTAAATAAAAACAAAAGAGTTCGATAGATTTTCTTGTGAAGATTAATATGTTGCATTAATAAATGGCATGTTGAAAACTGGAAAGGACAATGTTTGGCATACCTGAATATGCGAGGGGCGCTGAAAATTCAGCTTCCGCAGGCATTCGATCATAAACTCGGAGCAGCCCACATCTCTAAAGGATTTCCTACTAAAAAAGTCAGCAGCACCAGTGGCTGATTTCGACCGTTGGGTTAGGTCAAGTGAGTCATAACTTAAGTCCCATCTTCTGGGAACTGGAGCCTTTGCACTGCTGTGTTTTCTAATCTCGGATGACTTGTCCTCAGATCGTTGCCACCGAGAACGGCTTGAAACTCCTGCTCCCTTCACAGGCCGAACCCCAGAATCTGAACCAACATTAACAGGTTCATCATCTAATGCTAAAGGTGGTTGTTCATCCTGTTCTTGTTTTTCCACAAACTGGGGAATTTTCACTCGTTGTACTTTCAATCTCCCGAAACGTGCCGTGGAACGAACAACTGTATGAGTGCCAGCCGCTGTAACCACACCAATGACAACGGTTGGTTATGTATTAATACTTTTACGTTTACACATATGTATATGAAACAAACTTCTCTTGAAAAAATAAGTAAAAGATAATGAGAACGGGGATTCCACCAGGAAAACAAACTACAAAAACGATTCCTACCCCTCAATGGCTATGAAAACATCACACTCCTAAACTCTCTTTTCAGAATGAATCAACAATGCTACCCAATACTTACTTTCTTTTTCTCCTATTCTCATCATAATCTGATTCAAATCCATAGGTTCTCTTATTTCCCAAACTCATTATTCGGGGGGTCTGATATGTTGTTTGTTCTGTTTCGTTTTGATTCCTGAGGACACTTTGTCCTCTTTCCTTTGTACTGTCTTCAGTATCAATAAGGTTGTTTCTCTCTCACTCTCTCACATAATTACATATGTGTGTGTGTGTGTATACATATATCTTATGTCTTTCATGCCATATTGACCTACCCAATAAAATTCAGAATACTCATAAAGGAAATGGAAGAATTGGCATAGAAAAATCAGGAAAAGAAAGCAAGAGAGGGCAGTACCCGGGGCTGGGGGTTGAGGTTTGTGGTGGGAATCTTCTGATTTCTCAAAGTCAGTAGCCATGGATTTGCAACTACATGAAGATGAAGATGAAGATGAAGAAGAAGCAAACCTCTGAGTTCCCAACTTCCAGATGTTGAGAGAGAGAGGAAATGAGGTGGTGGGTCCATGGTGGATGATGGATGGATTCCAGTCCAAGTTCCATATTGGAGATTGAGCTTTCCCTAGCATTGTATAAATAGAGGCCTTTGCAGCTAATTCAACTTCTGCACCCGAAAAAAAAAAAAATATATATATATATATATATATATATATATAAGTCTTTACGTTACATGAATTTCTAATATTCAACTTCAATTTCTCCAGCAAGGAAAAAAAACCAAAAACAAAAATGAATTTTCTAGTCTTGGACCCATTTCCAGAACAACAATAAAATGCAGGTTTAATACTGGAGAATGAGCTTTGCCCAGCACTGTACATATGCATTGCAGCTAATTCACCTTCAGCAAACTAATACACACACACACACACGCGCGCGCGCGCGCATATAGATATAAATGTATATGTAAAGAAACGAATTTGGAGTATTCAACTTGAATTTTCTAACCATAAAAAAGCAGTCTTCTTTTAGTCTTGAACCCATGTCCACAACAACAATAAAATGTTAAAAAGGAGTTTAGAAATCCAAGGCTAAAACCTTAATCTAAAAAAAAAATGGAAAACTAAAAATCCAAACAAGCCAATATCCAAGCTTTGGGACTTCAAAGAAAGGCGATGAATAGAACTAACACAAAACAATGAACAAATGGGAAGTAAAAAGATACCAATCTTCCTTTCTTTTGCTTCGTTTTCGTTTTCGTTTCTGGTTTTGGATTGTATTTTGCACGAACTGCCAACTGCCAAGTGCTTTGTAAGATATGTAATTTTTTTTGCGCGAAAAAGGGGTTACGAGATAGAGAGACGAAGATGGAGTATAGATTTTTCTTTCTCTTTTTCTTTTTCTTTTCCTACCTTTTTCAGCTCAGATTAGACTATGTATAGATAATCTTTTTTTTTTTTTAGTAAAATAATAATTTTTTTTTTTTTACAAATTTTGTCTAAATTTAGTGTTAAGTTCATTGTACTTTATGTTGGTTTTTCATCTTTTTCTCTGAAAAAAAAATCAAGAAAAATTATAATTAATTTTTAAAAATGTATCAAATTTCAACCTAAAATTTTTATTTCATTTCAAACTTAATCCAAATATCAAAATACACTCTTAAACTGAGTGACTGATTCACGTTTAATGATTGACTTTACTAAATTATCAATCACTTATTAATCATTTAAAAAAATTAATTAAATATCTTTTTATTTTAAAAAAAGTATTTAACTAATTTTTAAAAAAATTAGTCATTTGTTAAAAACTTTTTAAAAAATAACTATTTACCACCAAATCCCTATGTATTTGTAATTAGGGGTGACAATTCGTATCACGTGTCGTGTTAGAGCCGTGTTGATTTTTTTCCTTCCCCGACCCGAACACGACCCGCAACAAGAACACGACACGAAACCGTGACACGAACACGACACGAACCCGTCACGGGTGGACACGACACGAACCGAAATTGACCCGTGACACGAAATTGACACGCGACACGAAATTGACCCGCGACACGAAATTGACTCGCGACACGAAATTAACCCGCAACACGAAATTGACACGCGACACGAATTGACCCGAACTTGACCCGAAATTGACACGAAAAAAAAAAAAAAAACGAGTCCACCCGAACGCGACACGTTTTTTTTTCGTGTCAATTTTTCACAACCCGAACACGACATGCCCCCTATTTTTCCCAACCCGAACCTGTGAAATTCATGTCGTTTTCGAGTCGTGTCGTCGTGTCGCGACCCGTATTGCCACCCATATTTGTAATATATATCCTAAGTTTAAAATTTATCACAAAACATATAAATATATTTGGAATATTTTTAGTAGTATATCTTTTAATTTTGATTCTGTATCAAAATTATATTTCTCTATTAATTTTTACTAGGGAATATTTTCTCAAAATCAACGGTTGCTTTTAGTTACTTATCATACATGTAGCATTTAAGTAAGAAGTATCTTGCGCTGATAACTTAGTACAAATTTATTGTCATTTTTTTTTCTTTGCTTTTAAATTAATTGTTCTTTTTAGTTCTAACAAATATTGTGTTTACGGTTAACTTCTTCATTAACGGATAAAACGAGTAGTTAATTGATCGATAAATAGTCTATTGATATTTAGTAGACATATATTGATATTGCTTATTAATTAACAAGTTATTGATCGTGGGCCTTTCCTACCCTTAAAAAAAATGTTATTGATTGTAATTAAGTGATTAATCGTCAATTATTGATCATTAAGTGATTAATCATTTTCAAACATAGTGATATTGATTGATATTGATTAGACATATATCGATATTGATCAACAAGTAATTGATTGTCATTAAGTGATTGATCATCAATCATTGATAATTAAGTGATTAATCATTTTCAATAAAACGGTTATTTTGTTGTTTAAAGAAAAACAATTATAAAAAAGATAATTAAGGTGGGTGGCCCAACTTAACTACCTAATCTATTAGATAGTCTAACTTTTTATTATGTAGTTAAATGGTCTAAAATGTATGTTTTGGTCAATCAATTTTCATTCTTGCCAAACACCTCCCCCTTCTCTTCTCTCCCTCTCTCACTTTGCAACTAAGCTTCCATGCCAGTGACCAGATCTGCACCTCGGCGGCGTCTGGGAGGAGATCTCATCGGTGGGAGCTGATTGCAACAAAGATCTTGACCGCGACCAATTCTCGGCAACAATGGCCAACACTCCAATCTAACAATCTCACGCCTCCGATCGCGCTTCCATGGCGGATCTCCACACGAGCCACCGCCATCTTGTCTATATCCGTCGCCCTGCCTAGTTACCATCAGAGCTTCACACGCGGCCTCAGATCGACAAGATCGGAGCTGTCCAATTTGATTTCTTGCTCCAGATCTGATTGTCTGATCATAAGCAAACGAACTCCAAGTTTGTCGTCTGTGCTCGTGCTACCCTGCCGCTGCCTCTGCAATCATTTTCTCCACCGTGACGAACTCACACTGCTACGAGCCAAAATCCTGTGTGAGAAGAGCAGAGAAAGAGGGAGAAAATGAGTAAGGTGTTTTTTTTTAAATTTTTTTAATGGTAAATCAGTGATTTAGCATAGTTAACACTGCTTAACTGTAAAATTGTTGATTTTAGTTATGGTTAATTAGTGATTGACTATGGTTAATCAGTGATTGATCACAAAAATTGATATTTATAGTTGGTCAATCAAGTTAATCATTGATCGACCGAAAATATTGTTGATGTTAGTTATGGTCAATCAATGATTGACTATGGTCAATCAATGATTGACTTTAGTTAATCAGTGATGAACTTGATTATGTATTATGATCAATCAATGATTCACTGATAGTTAATCAGTGATTGACTGTGATCAATTAGTTATTGATCGATGGTCAATCAGTGATTTACCATTCACAAAATTGATTGACCATTCTAAGAAGGAAAAAAAAAGTATTTTAACTCATTTTTAAAAATTTGGGTCATTTATTAAAAAACTTAGGGGGTGTTTGGTGAATAAGTTTGAGTTAAGATTTTTAAGTTGAGTTTGAGTTAAGTTAAGTTGAGTTTAAAAGTTGAGTGTTTGGTAAAATGTTTGAGTTGAAAAGTTTAACTTGAATTGAGTGTTTGGTAAAAAAGTTTGAGTTAAAAAGTTTAGTTTGAGTTAGGGCCCTGTTTGGATGTAAAAATTTGAATTAAAAAATTTAACTTAAAGTTAACATTCCATTATAGGTTGTGAATGAAAAACTAATAAAATTAAAATAAACTAAAATAAAAACACACATCAATAACATACATCAAAGTTTTTACAATATTTTTAACATAGTCATAAAATACAACAAGAATTACGTAGTTGCTAAATAAATAATCCTTATTGCGGCTACGTAAAATTTTCAACAGTTGATCTGTTTTAAACGGCTTAGATGCTCTGTGCACATAAATTTTATTATGCATTCAAATATAATATTTATCACAAAAATTATATTTAGGCCTTGTTTGGCCATGAGTTTCATCATGTTTTTTGTCTTTTTTCCCCAAAAAGTTGTTTGTCTTTTCTGAAAATTCAAAAAAATTCAAAAAAATTTACTATTTAAACTTACAAATCTTAACTCAAATTTACACACCAAACACCCCCTTATTATAATATTTTTAAGATTTTTTTTATTCTAAAACCTTCCCAATTCTCTCTCCAACGCTTCTATCTCCTCTCCCTTCCTCCCGTCTTCGCCCCCACCTCCATCACCGTCAGGCACACCGTCACCATGGCCGCCGCCACCACCTATCTCCTCCTCCTCCTCTAGGCTTCGCAACCTTGTCCCCATTAGCGCCGTCGCCGTCCAGAACGGCGGAGCCTCCAATGGCTTCGTCTCTTCTTCCGTTTCTTCTTCTGCAACTCGCGAGGCCGGCGAGCTCGCGATTCGGCGGTGAGTGGGGAAATAGGAAGCTCGTAACTTGGTTGGTGGGGGGCCACGGTGGATGGGCTCACCGGAGGGGATGGTTGCCGGCGGCTGGGGCGAAGTCGTAGTCGGTGGGTGGGGGCCAAACTGCCGGAGGGGATGGTTGCCAAGGGGCTCGGAACCGTTGCAACAAGGAATCACTGAACAGGCGAGGAAGGAGGGAGAAGTCGGGCGGTAGGGAACAATTGCGATAACACCCAAGGACAGTTTGCCTTGGATTTGTTGCACAGTAAACCAAGTTTGATTTACTGTGTAACGGTTCAATGGTGAGCTCGAACCAAACTGGTGTTCCAAAGGTCATCAGTTGATTGGTTTGTGACCAATGCATAGACAGATAGATCTTCACGACGGTAGTAAATTAACATTGCCATGGCCAAAACACTTGAGATCTCCCATGTCCCTCCCTTTGCAGATTTACCCGATTCTCTCACCGACTTGTCTCTGCCGCTGACATTCAGCGACACCTATTGGTTCAAGTTCCCTCCGGTGGAGCGTCTCCTCTTCTATTCTCTCCCACAACCAAAACCAACTTTCTTAATCTCCACTCTCCCTAAACTCAAACACACTCTCTCTCTAACCCTCCTCCACTTCCTCCCTCTCGCCGGAAACCTCACTTGGCCTCCTGATTCCCCCATACCCATCGTTCTCTACACCCCAAACGACGGCGTTTCCCTCACCGTCGCCGAGTCCGACGCAGCCGACGACTCCGACCTAATCTCCGGCGACCATGTCTGTGAAGCGGCGTTGTTTCACCCCTTCATTCCCAAGCTGAACGTCACCGAAACGGGGGCTTCGGTCTTGGCCCTGCAAATCACTCTGTTCCCGGACAGGGGATTTTCAGTCGGCGTGACGTGTCATCACGCCTTTCTCGACGGAAAGTCCACGACCACGTTCATGACAGCTTGGGCACATATTTGCAGATCGGAGCAGCCGATTCTACCGCCGGAGCTAACGCCTTTCTTCGACCGGTCAGTCATCAGAGACATCGATGGGCTTGACTCGTTCTACGTGAAACAGTGGCTGGCGTTTGCTGGTATTACTTCCAAAGATGACGACCCAAATCTGTTCCAGTTTCTGCCGAGTCTAAAAGTCCCATCCGATTTCGTTCGAGCCACTTTCCAGTTAACCCGCGCCGACATCGCCAAGCTCACGGAAAAGGTATTGTCCTCTTGGGAAAAACCGGAAAAGCTCCGGTTAACCTCATTCGCTGTGACGTACTCCTATATAGCTCTCTGCACTCTGAGAGCGACGGAGGACGACTTTGAAGCAGGGAAAAAGAACAAGTTCCTCTTGGGCTTCACGGCGGATTTCCGGAACCGTCTGAAGCCGGCCGTTCCGGAGAACTACTTCGGGAACTGCGTTGGACCGGTGGTGAACTACGGGGATTTGATAAAGACTTTGAAGGAATCAGCTGATAAGGAGCCGTTGACCGTGGTGGCGGCGGAGGTCAACGAGCTGATGAAGAAGTTGGAGGAGGATGTCATGGAAGGAGCAGCTGAGGAATTCTTGAAGTTGATGAGGGAATTTAACGAAAAGACTGGCGGCGCCGGAGTGGCGGGGTCGCCGAGGTTCGGGGTTTACGAGATGGATTTCGGGTGGGGAAGGCCAGAGAAGGTGGATATAGTGTCGGCGGACAGGACCGGAGCGATGGCCTTGGCGGAGTCTAGGGATGGAAGTGGAGGCATTGAGATTGGTGTCGTTTTCAGGAAGCACCAGATGGATGTTTTCTCTTCTCTCTTTCACGCCGGCTTAGAGAATCATGTCTAGGCTTTTTCTTTTCTTTTTTTTTTTTTCTTTTTTTTCTCATTTTTCTTCCTTTTTTTTTTCATTTAGTTTTTTATTGGACTACAGGAATTAAGGACTACGGAGGTGAGGTCGACGATTTTTTTTTTTTTTTTTTTGTTTTTATAAATATTTTTTGCCCAAAGTATGGCCCTCGTTTATTTTCCCCTCATTTTATTAGATATTATTTCATTTTACTATATTTTATTCTTATGTGATTGTTGGCATGTCTTCATAGGGAAGGGTTTTTTTTTTTTCCCTCCTTCTACGGACAGGGCATGTTATTGGTGGGATAGCGCAAAATATTATCTATAAGCATATATATATATATATATATATATATTAAAAAAAATTTCTGGAAATTAAAGAAACTACTTCTACGTGCAAGCTCCTTTTCTTTTTTTCTGGAAATTAAAGAAACTACTTCTACGTGCAAGCTCCTTTTCTAGGCACGTGTTTTCAAACAAAAGAAAACCAAACACTGAAAGGATGGTTTTTGAAATTACTTGTTAGAGGATAAAGAAGAATCGCATATTTTTATTTTTCTTCTCTTTTTCTTTTAACAAAAATGAGTAAAATTTATGTGTGCTACATTATACTCCATATCGTTTTATCCAGTGTTGTTGTATTCATGATTTTGCATTAGGCGTTGTTGTACCTAAGATTTTGATTTTAGGGTTTGAATAACTTGAATGGAAGAGGCAAACTGTTCCTATGCTAAACATGTCCGAAATATAGAAATTAAATAAGTTTTTAATAAATGTTTGACCAGAGATACTCATAGGTAAGTTTTCCTTCACCGTCTTTACTTAGTAGCGGAAGAAGTAGTAAAATCTTAAATCCATCTTTCAGTATGTAAATAAGTAGCAATTACGTTATAATAGTATTGTCTTTAATTCTAATAAAGCCACCTTTGCCTTAATTGGTATCCATTTTTCCTTTCTTGTTTCTATTTCAACTCATGACACATTGCATTAATATAGACACATGTTTTTAATTTTTTTTTATAATATGTTAGATAACACGATTTTCTTACTCAAAACGTACCTCTCTTAACTACGGTGGAAAAAAATTAAACGTTTGTGGATATAACATTAAAAAAAAACAGTAAAATAAATCTTTTAATCAATCAAAGTTTTTAAGGACTAATAAAAGTACTTTTTTGAAACGTCTTTTTGTTGAAACTTGCAAATCCTTGGCATATATATATCTCTAACTCTACTTAACCTGATCAACAGAGATCCAAATCCTAAAGTACCTACTGTCATGGCACAACCGGACAGCATCAAAATACTAGAGGTCTGTCACGTCTCTCCGGTACCGTCCAACTCACCGGACCCGGCAAAACTCGCCGATTTCTCACTCCCACTCACATTCCTCGACACATTTTGCTTCAAATTCCCACCTGTCCAATGCCTCTTCTTTTATCACCTCCCTAACTCAGACCCATCTCTCATGTCTTCCACACTTTCCAAGCTAAAAAGCTCCCTTTCTCTCACCCTCCAACACTACCTTCCTCTCGCCGGAACCCTAACTTGGCCTCCAAATGCCCCCAAACCCGTTGTTCTTTACAAGTCCGGCAACGCCGTTTTCCTCACCGTCGCCGAGTCCACCGACGAGCATTATTTCAACCACATCTCCGGTGACCATGTACGCCAACCCTGCGAGTCTCATCCTCTTGTTCCCGACTTGAACGTGAACGAGACTTCGGCTTCAATTATGGCCCTGCAAATCACTCTGTTTTCCGAAGGCGGAATCTGTGTCGGAGTCACCGGCCACCATGCATTTCTCGACGGGAAATCTACGGCCATGTTCATGAAATCATGGGCTTACATTTGCAGAGAAAACGTACCATTTTTATTACCTGAATTAACGCCTTTCTACGACAGAAATGTCGTCAAGGACCCCATTGGGCTCGACATGCTGTACCTAAACCGATGGCTGGCGAGATCCGGGTCCAAACAGAAAGTGTTTGATCATTGGTCGGAAACACATGAACCATCTGACATGGTACGAGGTACTTTCCAGCTGACACGTGGCGACATAGAGAAGCTCAAGAAACGCGTATCCAATCATATCAAAATCTCAAAGCTTGAGTATCTGAGCTCGTTTGTTGTCACGAGCGCTCATGTTTTGACGTGCATGGTCAAAGCGATGTCGTCGTCGGAAGGGGAATTCCGGGAGAGTACTAAGGCTTACTTCGTCGTCGGCGTAGACTACCGAGCCCGTTTGGATCCTCCGGTGCCGTTGAACTACTTCGGAAACTGCGTTGGTTCTCATTTGGGGTATGTGCAGGAGAGAGACTGCTTTGAAGAAGACGGTTTGGCCATTGTTGCAGACAAGATAAGGTGTTTGATAAAAGGTCTGGAGAAGGGAGTTCTCGAAGGAGCAGAAGATAGGCTTTCGAAATGGGGTTCGCTGGAGCCAGGAGCACCGATGATTTCCATAACTTGGTCGCCTAAGTTTGGGGTTTATGGGATAGATTTCGGTTTGGGAAGGCCTAAGAAAATTGAAATCGCGTCCATAAACAGAAAATCAATTTCTCTGCTGGAGTGTAGAGATGGAAATGAAGGTATTGAGGTTGGTTTGGTTTTAAAGAAGTCTGAAATGGATGTTTTTGCTTCTCTTTTTGGTATCAATTAATTCTGAGCTTCTTGTAGAATAAATATACTATATATAAACAATTTTAATTCAAGGTGATAAATGTGCACTGAATGTAGCATCCTGAGCGGGTTATGCAACTATGATAAATCTGGGCCTCCTAAATGCTGATCTGACGGCCAAGACAGGCGAGGGAGACACGTAGATACTCGTGCGAGTGGTCAACGTGGCTCCGAATTTTCTTTTGTTATTTTAAGAGGGTGTTTGGTGAATGAGTTTAATTTAAGATTTTTAAGTTTCAATAGTACTTTTTCAGAAAAGACAAAAAACTTTTTCTTAAAAGACAAAAAACTTTTTCAGAAAAAGACAAAAAACATGATGAAAAAAGTACAGTTTAGTTTAAACTAAACTTCTCTCCAAACACCCCCTAAATCATTATTTTCATATTTTCATTCGAAATTGTTATTTTTTAACCCTCTTAACATAATTTAACTTACACACTTGGGATAATATAAAAAATTTGGAGAAAATTTTAGATAAATTATTAAGATTATAACAAAAATATAAGTTTAAAAATATTAAAATAACTCTATTTTAGAGAGTTATCAAACAAATAAAAGAAGATTTTGACGTGCTTCATTTGGAAATTAGCAATGAAAAGCATCTTGATCTATGACCAGAAATTCCCTCCCTAAGTGACGTCTTTGTTTTATACGCAAAGAAAAGCGACAATATCTAGGATTCGTTTGATGAAACGGTTTGAGTTAAGATTTTTAAGTTGAGTTGAAGAAAAGTTAAGTTGAGAGTTAGAGTTGAGTGTTTGGTAAAGAGTTTAAGTTGAAAAGTTTAACTTGAGTTATGTGTTTTTAACCTGAAAAGATAAGGATGTGTTTGAAACTCAGGTTCCAACTCAAAATTTTCATCTCAGTTTTTATCTTTTTCTGAAAAGTTAAAAAAAATTATAATTAGTTTTTAAAAAATTAATAAACTCCAACTTAAAAATTTCATCTCTAACTAACTTATCAAACAGAAGCTTAACATGCCATTATAGATTGTGAATGGAAAAATTTTTTTTAAAAAAAGCAAACTTAAACCATTCAACTCAAACTTTTTTTTGTCTTTTTCTCAAAAAAGTTTTTGTTTTTTTCCCAAAAATTTTTTTGTCTTTTCTGAAAATTCAAAAAAATTTACTATTGAAACTTAAAAATCCCAACTCAAACTACTACACCAAACAGGCCCTAAACTAAAAAAAACATACATCAAAATTTTTACAATATTTTTTCTATAGACATAAAATACAATAATAAAATTTTAAATTTGATCTTTCATACACAAAAACTTCGACACTCCCACCCTTAAATTCTCTCTCTTTCACTGTCCTTTTCTTTTCTCTCTCTACCCACCGAAAACCGAAGCACCGAAAAGGGGAAAACAACTCTCTCTCTCTAGCTCAGCTTTTTCCAGAGAACCCACAAAACAGAGAAGCTCACCACACCTATCTCTTTCTCTCACAAACGCTCTCTCCCCTCCATCTCTCTCGGTTTCCCACTCTCTCTGTCTCTCCATTTCTTTTTCCTTTCATTTAACATTTTCGAAGGAAATCCCAACCATTGGACCTGTGAATTCAAAGAGGAAAAAGCTCAAGGCTAGAAATCCCTCTTGATAATTTGCTTAAATTCGGATTTAGGCTTCGCCGCCGTGAGATGCAAGGCATCGTGTGGTCGTCGTCGTCGACATCTCGCCCCTCAAAAAGTCGCGGCGGTTGGACCTCTCTCGTCCATCTTTCTATTATCTCTCTTCTCTTCTCTTAGAAATTAGAATGAATAACGAAACCAAATCAAACCCAGCTGGTATCTTCTAAATCAGAAACCAAATTCAAAATAAAATCCCAAAAAAAAAAAGGAAAGAAAAAGAACATTCCGACTATGGGGCCGTACGAGCCTGCCAAGTCCGGCTGCGGAAGCAGCAGCAGCGGCACCTCATCGTCGTCGTGGGGAAGCCGGCGAACGACATCGACGGGCTTCTCGCCGGCGCCGGCTACAAGGTCCGCTCCTCCGACCTGCGACACGTCGCTTAGCGCCTTGAACGTCTCGAGACCGCCATGGCCGTCAACTCCCCCGCCATCGACATCTCCCAGCTCGCCTCCGACGGCGTCCACTACAACCCCTCCGACATCAGCTCCTGGGTCGACTCGCTCCTTTCCGAGTTCAACCACCCTACTTCCGGTTCCACCCTGCCCTGCTTCCGGTTCCAGTTTCACATGGGTTGGGCGCACAGTAAACCAAACTTGGTTTACCAAACCAGTTTCACATGGGTTGGTTCCAGTTTCACTGTACAACGGTCCAACTCATACTTGGAACCAAATTTGGGTACCAAATGCCTTGAGTTCAGTTTGAACTTAAAAAATTGAGTTTAAACTGACTGATCAAACAAAGCTTTAAGGCATGTTTGGTATGTTAGTCCAAACTAACATTTTCAATTTTTTTTTTTTCTTTTTTTCTAAAAGTTTTTGTCTTTTTGTCAAAAATTTTTTTGTCTTTTCTAAAAGGTCAACACAATTTACTATTTAAACTTAAAAATCTTAATTTAAATTTACATACCAAACAAACCCTCAGTTAAAAAAGATCATTTACCTCTATATCCCTTATAAAAAAAATGTCTCTTTTTTTTCTTCTTCTTCTTCTTTTCCACCTCTCTTTTATGTACCTAGCGTGATAATATGCTAACGGGAACAGAATGAGGCGAAGACAACAGTGAAAAGAACATTTGATCATCGCTTCTTAGCTCACAACGACAACACTCAAATAAACACACCTTAAACGGAGTCCTCAGACATTAATGGTTATCTATCTCCTCTCTCTCTTTTTTTTTTTTTTTTTCCTTTTTTTTTAAATAATTATATAAAAAGTCTATTTTTAGAACTCCATTTTAAAAATATGTCTATTTTTTTTATAATATTATATAAATATCTATTTAAAAAAAAATCACTTCTAGTATTCATTTTACCCTTTTATTATATTTAAAATTATATCCCTCGTTATGTTTCAAAATTTTTTTCCTTATTTGTTCATCATTATTGTATAGTTATCTTAATAACTAGTTTTTTATTATAGTGATTACTTGTTAGTATAATTTAGGTTTTTTTGTAAACATGTTTCTTAAGTATGATTTAGGTTTCTTTGAAATCTAATTTTTTTAGTATGATTTAGGTTCTATATGATAAATATAGCGTTATGATGATAATCTATTCTTCCATTATTATTTGTATTGTGTTAATAGTTAGTTTCTAAAGTTTAAATGTGATAAGAAATTACTTTTTCTTTTAATAATGATAATTACTATATCATTATGATGTTTTTCTTTCTAATATTATTATATCATTATGATATTTTTCTTTATGATAATTACTAGGCCGGCAATTTCGGACACGACACGAGAATGACACGAAATAAATGGGTTTGGACCGCACGTTTAATAATTGGGTCGAAATTGAGTCGACACGTTTAACACGAAAATAAACAGGTCGGAAACGGGTTAACACGGTTAACACGTTTAATAAGTTTATGTTAGAATTTTCAAACTATTCTAAAACTCTTTTATAACAAGTATAGGCCCATTTATGTGTTTGATACAAGACCAGAAAATAAATATTGAAGAATTTTCACTACTAAGACAACATAAATCAAAAGTTACGAAAAGATTGCTTCTGATATAAAATAATAATCTTATAATTTACTAGTTAATAATATAAAATAGTAAATGAATTATAGTTATAGTTAACTAGTTAATAATATAAAATAGTAAACCTAATTATGTATATATATTTGGATTAGGGTATTAGAGTAATCTTAAATCACCACCTCTAATATATTTGGATTAGGGTATGAAAATATTTTTATAAATAAATGTGAAATAGACATTTTTTAAATCACCACCTCTAATTTAGACGTCTATATAAATAATCCACAAAAATTTTGCTTGTTCGTACAAGCTTTTGCTTGGTCATTAACTCATTGGTCCATATTTGGGCTTGTGGATGGAATTAAGCATGGAGGCATCACGTCAAAAACAAATTTAAACTTCGCAATACACCTATATATATTAGATCTACATCGACCCAAACTTTGTTCACTAATTTTCCTCATTAAAAATAAAAAATAACAAATAAAAACTAAAAGCTATTTGAAGACAATATTGAGCCATACATGTCAGTCCTTTCAGGCCAATTGAGTTGGTTCCAAATAATAAACAATCTTGAACCACTAGGAACCAAACCTGCTAGCAACATTTTGCAAATATTTTGATGCTCAGAAAACGGAAGCAACTCTAGTATAGTATCTCAGTTACCGCGGTTGGGGCAGACATTCGCAAAGTGTGATGGATCGCCACAAACAAAGCATCTTCTGCCAGAAACTGGATCACCGGTTGCCGTCACAAAAGCTGCACCAGCACCAGGCATTGCACCTTGGCCACCTCTCCCACGACCACCGCCCCTGCTGGAAGCTGAGGCCCGTGTGTTTGCTCGTGGGACACTTCTTCCCCCACTGCCACTGTTGAGGCTATCCTCCCATCTGTATAAGAGGCCAAAGATGTCATAAATGTTGCACTAAAGACGGACAACAAAATACGTCTTCTATCAGAAAAATAGAAAAGGGAAAGTAGTGGTTAGAAATTTGGACTAGAAACAAAAAATATAGAAACAATAACAAAAACATGCTCTGGTTTGACAGCCAGTTCTGAATTTTATTGATAAAAGATGGAATCAGAATCAGAGTTGTGAATGAGTGTACATACACAAAGAAGTTGCATTCCTGTGACGGACACGAGTAGAACTTTCGCCCTCTGTTATTTGCTGTGTTTGCAGTCCGCAAAGTACATGGTGCTCCACAAGTACCGCATGGAATCGATGATTCACCTGCAAATAGCGAAATTTTATTCTAGCCAAGCATGGATGGCAACAAGATATAAACTGAATTACTTGGTGTCTACTCGGAACATATGGTCACCTCACAAGTTCCTAAATCTATACATGAACATTTGAAGAGTTGTAACGTTGATTCGTACACTGGAAATAAAAGACAACAGTACATCATGGTCAGCTTGTCTCTCTCAGCATTAATTTCTCTCATTCAACGTAGTTGATTGTGAATTCTTTGCCAAAAAGTACTTCAAATATGACAATCATATAGAAGCTTGGCACTCACCGCTTTGTGCGTTCGCCCTCCGAGATCTAGTGCTTTGAGGGCCTGAAGACTGGGAAGGGCAATTGCTTGAAGAATGCCCAGTTTGATGGCAGTATCCGCAAGCACCTTGTCGAGTATTACTTTGTTGGGCACTGCCCGCTGATGCAGTGGGTCCTCGTCCTCTTGCTGAAGCACACATTGAACTATGGTTAGATTGGTTTCAGAAGTTCATGCACAGTAACGAGGAAGCATAATTGTTCGGGGACTGAAAGAAAAGAAAATGCACACCACATGATTGTTTCTACACTGATACGTTCTCAGATTAAAAAATTCTAATGTTAATAAACTAATTTTTGGATTTAACTTGCTAATTGCAGATTAAAAACTTTCACCACCAAAGCAGCACAAGAAATGCACTACTTGAAATTTTGTATCTTATGTATCACTTATTTGTTATTTTCTTGGATTTACAAAAGATAAAAACTTACAAACCTGACATCCGGGTACCGGTTCCACAAATTTCTGTCAACTGTCTTAGAGTCTCGTCGCAGCCACCAATGCAACCTGATTTGTATTATGAAACTCACTGTTACAAGCTCACATATGCTTAATGCAGGAACATGAAACAGCAATTAATGAACAAAAGATTTGATTATTAAAGCAGGTCAACAAGGCCCATACAAAGTTAGACAGCCCCACTGTTCCTGTGAGTTGTACATACCCAGGTGACTAGCATTGTAATCGGGCGGTATTTCCAAGCGGCGAAACTTAAACTGAATCAAGTGGACAGGACCTACAGAAATAAAAGTTGGTATAATTAAAAAACTTGTAACAAATCCCATGTTAGATTCAGTAGCATTAAAATAAGAAACTAGGAAAGAATTTCAGCAATAATAAGATTTATAAAACCTGGAGTACACGAGTTGCAAACATTGGATGTTACAGCAGCTTCTAATACGGAACCAGGGAGCCATACTACATTCCTACACTAAAAAGTGTAACAAAAAGATATCATAATTGTCATCGCAAACTTGAAGACTGCAAAAAAAATTAAAAGTCAGCAAGTTTCAAAATAGTGAACACGCAAAAATATTTAAGACGACAAGGAAGAAGGAATGAAGGATCTAATTTCATTCTTAAAAACCTAGTGAGGAAGAGAAGATAAGCATCCCTGGAAGGAACATTTGTTACTGAAAACTTGCTTTGTCCTCTTTTTTTTTTCCCTCGAATAATCTGCTATCTCTACAAGTACTTTATCGAACGTGAGTTGTAGTAAAGCACATGTATCATAGAGTAGGTTACAGACCTGTGGATAACCCAAGCATCCGACCATGAATTTTCCATCCTGCAGACACGAAGATTAAGAATACCAGTTTAATGAGAAACAAAACTTAAAAGACTCGCAAAAGAAATAGAATCAAATTAAAATTCTCCAAACACAAGTTAAAAGGAAGGAAAAGAAAAATAAAATGAGAATGAAATAGATCTTTCTCAGAACCAGTATAAAGAAACAAGGAACAACCCTAGTAGCATTACATAGCACTGCTAAAAGCTCCAGAGTGACTCTTGTTGAGCTTATTAGTGGTACGGAAAGTATAATCACATCTATTATAGGGGACCAGAAAAAAAGGCCTTCCGGAAGGTATGATACCACAAGTTCACAAGAAAAACAGGGTAACTTGAAAAGAATTACTAGTACAAAATTTAAATTAGGAGAAATTTATGATCTATTAATTACCCGGTTTTGCTTAAGAACCATGTCTGATTCCTGGCAAAGTCCACATGGCCGAACAACTTCTAGAGGTCCTTGTTGCTCATCTCCACTAGATCTATTAGAGCTACATGAAAGATGAAAAATTGTCAAGCGAAAAAATCCAGTGTCAAAAATACTTTAAACGTCTATAGTGTATTACCTCTGGAAGAAAATTGCCATTGTTTCAAAGAGTTTAGCTTTGTTCAACCGTGCCTGCAAATAAGCCAAGGTCGTAAGAACTGACATTGCTTGTTTGCATACCTATAATGCGTAAGGGATAAAATAATACAAAAAAGATGCCCACAGCACCTAAATAGCCAACTTAATTTTGTCAAAAACCAATCACTCAATTTATTTCAAATGGCAACAAAAACGCCTCAATTCAAGGAGAAGTTGGAAAAGTAAAACCTTTTCAGAGAGCTAGCGGAGGACTCGATATTATGCTACTATATATTAAAGAAACTGCAATAAATTAATTACAGGAACAATCATGGAAGATAGGAAAAGAAAAGAAAGTTTTGCAGAGTGTTAACTGTGAAGATCACTAAACCAGAGCACAATAGCAAGGAAAAGCAAAATAGATTTAAACAATCAAAAGAGCTAGTTTCCATTTCAAGAATTAACTGAAGCAGGGGGTATGTGATGATTCATCAAGGCAACAGAGCAACTTAGCAATACTATTAACTGCATACAGGAACCAAAGTCAGAGCGTAGAAAGAACAAACACTATTATAGTTACACAGTATGAACTAACATCCAAAAAGCAAGCTTTCATCTGCTGCAAGCAAGTTTCCAAAACTTCAGCTTTGCTCTTTGCACCTTCACTAACTGCTTTCATATCACGCTCCATAAGGGCTCTGAGATATGGTTTCCATAATTTATACCTGTAGAACAAAGTATTCCAACTTCATTATCTCACGTTAACAAGAAAACATCAGAAAAGGAGGAATCAAAGGTGACGAAGAAATCATAACTGGACGTACAAACATCAGCAACTTAGTATCACTTTGCTAGCACATACATACAGAGCCAAGGGATAAACATGGTGCAATCAAAGTATTAATCGTATACATTACAAAGCAAATGAAAAGTATAAAATTTTCCAATTTATTATTCACACGACATGATGATGACTATGCAATTAAAAATTGAAAACAGCAGGAAGAGTGCAATTATGGTATCCACAAAATCTTTTTTGTTTTGTTTTGTTTTTTTTTTTTTTTTGTTTTTGTTTTTTTGTTTTTTTGTTTTTGTTTTTGTTTTTGTTTTTGTTTTTGTTTTTTTTTTTTTTTTTTTTTTTCGCTTTTTTTTTTTTTTTTTTTTCAGTTTCGTTAGTATGAGAGTCATGTATGCGGATGTATTACATATTTGGCATGGCTTAAAAAAACCACTATTGACTTTCAAACTCCAAAGATACTTTGACTATTTATTTTCATAAGTTGAAAATAAAAGGTAAAAAATAAAAGTTATAAAACTACTATTATTGTCAAGAGTAGTAAAACCATAATTAACCTGTTTCCTAGAAATTGCCGGCTATATCACTAGTTAGTTGGTATTCCCTCAAAGTTGTATATCTTTATTGACAGTATTGTGAAGGTTTTTGAGCAAATAGAACCTCTGTACTTTTTCGTGATCTTCCTCTGCAGATGAGTTTAGAGATAACGACACTACTTATCATTCTTCCTCTCTCTCTTTGTTTTCGGTGGGGGATAGTCTATAATGTTTTATCTATATGGAAGGACGTGATATAATTTGACTACTTTTAATGCTACTCATTCTTCCTGTATTAATAAAATTTCCATTTCACATTATTATTATTATTATTATTTTAATAAAGGATAGGCAATAGATTTAAAACTTGAGAACAAAGTTTGAAACTCACCCCATGTCATCATATCCCATAACCAGAGCCTCTCCCTGAAATCATATGCAATGAAATTTTACATCAACTATAGAATGTAACAAAATTTTCTGTGACAAGTTAAGGAAAAAAAATTACAAGATTGGTGGGCGAGAAACGAGTGTTCGCATCCTTGGTTGCATAACATCGATCCAGCAGCTTTTTTATGTGATCATGCATTGTCGCATCGGTACCAATTCCTTCCTAGAATGTAAATAAGAAGATAGGAAATAAGCCATTGAGTTTAGCAAGTGAAATAATTAGTGCACTGGTAAACAGGGGTAGTATAGATAACAAAATAATATTTCAGCATGAACAGAGCATCTCCTTTTTAATCACCTTGTCCATACAACTTAGCAAATCAGCTTCACTTAGAAGTGGTGGCGGTCTAGTCACTCCTGAATCAAGAGTCAATATTGTAGGTACAAACTGCAAAACATAATAAATCTCATGTTCTCTATTTCTGAGATCACACACACACAGAAGGGGCAAAAGTAAATTGAAGTAGAAAACATAGAAAATTATGCAAAATCTTCTCAGGTAGGGGTGGAACCGATAGGACTGCGCTATGAGAACAAAGAATTTTGTATAGATACGAAGTTTAATTTTAGGTTTTTACACTTTGACTTCACATTTACCATAATCAAAGAGTTTGCTGAACATCAAGACCCGCTTTTCTTTTCTCCTTTTCCTTCTTCTTAAAACAGACTTCTTGTCAATTTGCAAGTCAAGCATGCTTATATGCAATTGTACGTGTGTGCATGTGTATACATGTGGATATGTTATAAAGCCATAAAGGAACAGTCAAGCATGTTTTATTACTCGCATAGAATTTCAGGCAAAAATCTAGCAGTGAAACAACTTCATAAGAAGCACATTAGCTGAAGCTGGACTAAAACTTCATCTAACAGATAGGACAAAGTACTGCTTCTTAATGAAATGAATAAGCATATGCGACATACTAGAAAATAAAGACAAAATTCAAGCTCCAAAATCAAGTTTGATGTACTGCAAGATGAAGATCGTAGCAAACCTGTTGCCCCTGAACATAAGTTGGTATTAGAGAACCTCCCCACGATTCAAAGCGGTATACATCCAAGTAATTTTTCTGTTGAAACAAGAAGTAGTCATAAACAAGAACCATCCAGTTAGGTAGTAGAAAAATCATCACAATGTTCTTGATTATTAAAAGTTATCCAAAAAGCCTCATCTACTTCTTAAATTTTGGATAAATATATGAATAAGCATCTCCTTTTAGCCTATCGTCCAGGATTTATAAACTCACATCAACCCAATAATGAATCAAAAGGTTATCAAAAATGCAATACTCAAAGTATTCGACAACATTGGTTAATGATATAAGCAGTTATCCAACAAAGCAAGTTACCCCACTACTTACAAGCCCACAAAAAAAAAATGGAATTCACTAAGGAACGCAATAGAATTGGGAATCCAGCAGAAAAAATCACCGCAAGTACAACCCTCCCTGATGCAGAAAACAATTCTCCAGCAATATCAATCTCAACAGTAGTTTCAGCCCCAACAGCTGGCTGTGAGACACATGCCAGGAAATGGCGAACCACCAGTTCATATAGCCTCTGAAAAGTGAAAAATAAAAGTAAATTCATGGGGAAAAGAGATACAATGTTGACTTGGACTAAACGCAATCACAGTCTCATTACAAGGTGATCTTGACTCCATCGTGGTTCTCCAGCAGAGAATTTCGTTGGATGAATGGGTGGATGGGCCTTGTCATCATGTCCGCCATTACCAGGGTTTCTCCAAAGTCCAGATCCAGGGTCCAATAATCTTTGTGCATATGATCCCCATACGGGATGCCCTTGCTGTTCTTCCACTATCGCCTAGATCAAGTCAAATTTCAAACAATAAGTTTAAGTTTTTAATGGGAGGGCTAAGTAACAAGTATTTACTAATGGAATTACTAACAGCAAACAAAAACGAAATAGAATTTCATTCAATTACAATTGGCTATCATCTTGAAATCATAAATGCAATTGATTTGGACATATGGATTACTTCGTCAATAAATTATTACTTAATATAATTCAAACACAGTTACCGACATGCAAATTAGTCCTCTGGGAAAAGCAATCAGTCTCTGTGCGAGGATAGCTGATGAAACCTGCTTGATACAGATCTTCTGCCACCTAAACAGAGAAAATCAGGGAGCCCCGTGATGAAAATTTCATCTAAATATCAACCAGTAAAACTTTGTCGGCTGTAAAACACAAAACAACTAGCACACTGCAATAAATTGTACTGGCACAAGGGAGAAGAAAGTATGAGGTATTGAAGAGTAAAGAACAACTATTATCGTTCTTATTTTCTGTGCGGGAGAGAGAGAACAATGTAATAAGAGGAGTAAAACATTTTAAACGTAATCTACATAAGGCATCCACTACTAAGGTAGTCAAAAAGGAGATAGTGGATACCCTAGCTAAGCCCCAAATCCTCCCCATGGCTTCATATAATGCTCTCTACTTAATGGAGACACTAAAAAGAAGGGGACCTGTTTGGGGGTTTTTTTTTTTTTTTTGGCTAAAAGGAGACCTGTTTGGTTTAAATAGATGAAAAGGGGACCTGTTTGGTTTGTATAGATGACTTTCTAATAGTTTGTGTACTGAAAAATATAGTTTTCAGATCAACTCTAGACCCTGGAATTTTCGGTTAAATGTTCACGAAAAGATATAAATAATTGCTTCGCCCTCTCTGGTGGGTTTGAACTTTTGTGAAGTAATTCTATTTCTGAAGCCCCTGGACCGCAAATCAAAACTTAATTCACTCAGTGTGTATGTATTTTTTCCCAGTAGCACATGTTACATCCACCGCTGTGAAAATTTTGTTCATTTCAGCTTCAAAATGATTAGAGGGAACTTAAGATGGTTGAAGACTTGAAACTTGGGAGAAAAACATTAGATCCATTTACAACAACAAAAAAATAGAATTAGGAATGACACGATCAATGCAAACAAGGAAACAAAATGAGGGAATGTGGGAATGCTCACCTTCATGGTTTGTTCAGAACTCATCCTGAAGTATCTTGAAGCACGCTTTTCAAGCTCGATGGTATTCAAAGGATGCGGAGGATACTTAAGTTTTTCCTGCTTTTTAACATTGGTGACCTGAACGCAACTGAAAATGTAAAAAGCTGCTAGTTTTAATGGGAGTATCAAAGTTGTCAATATGCACGTTTCCGTTGTCAATACTCACAGTTGCAGTTGGCTCCTCCACACACATCTCATATATTACAACTGCACAAGTGTAATCAAACAAATGTCCACGCCTGCAAAATTTATAAATGTCCAAATGAATTTCTAAACTTATGACCCCCTAAAGCTCAAAGGAATAAAAGCTATTCATAAAAAGGCTTCGTAGCTTTACATCCAATTGAACGAAGCGATGCCTTCATCAGATCTGTGCGAACAATTAATGGCCCAAAATTCTTCTGGCTCGTGCGATTGCACTTCCCAATAACGTTCGACAATGAATCCGAGCGTAGGGAACTGTATTGAGCAAGGAGGGAAAAACACAAATGCAATAAGCATCCCACTTTTAGAAAATTCGAAATTTCGAATTGGTTGTGTTAGTGTGCTTTGAGCTGGCATCAAAGATACATACCTGACAAGGACCGTAACTTAAAACAAGATTCCTATCATCAGTAGCAGAATCAATAGCAAACGCATCTCTCAACAACATGGTCTGAAACCTGGTGAAAGAAGCACCGATTCGGAGGTCTATTTCCTGCGGGTTGTACGAAAAACTTATAAAAGGAAAATTAACATCTACAATCAGGTATTTCTAGGAACATAAAACCTCAAAAACATACTATAGTAGGTCTCCTCAAAATTAGATCATACTAACACACAACTCTTTCTACAAATCAGCACTAGAGCCAAATGATTAGGAAAAACGTCAAGTAAAATCAATGTTGGATGAGGAAAGGTACTGACTTGACGAGCATCTACCGCATCAGCGAAGAACTTGTTAGGCTGAACAAGATTCTGCGCGGCCTCGTGAATTTCCCTGAGATTGATCAAAAGCAAAGGTGAGAAAACATCAGACGAAACCCTAGGAATTAAGAAATTGAGAAATGAAGAAAGAAAGAGGAAAAACCTATCGATCAAGGCAGAGAAACGAGCCCTGCGGATGGTGAGACGAGGATTGGCGGCGGTGCAGACGTCGATGACTTCGTAAGCGATGTTCTCGCCCTCACGATCGCAGTCGAGCCAGAGGACGAGCCACTGGCAGCGGCGAGCCTCGTCCTCGAGGGTGCGCTTGATGTCGAGCTTGTCGTCGGGGACGGACTTGCGGAGAGGGGCGTGGAAGAGCTGGGCGGGGTCGCAGGAGTGCCACTTGCGGAAGCGGTCATCGAAGTCGATCTCCATGAGGTGGCCGGTGACGGAGGTGACGAGCATGTGGACGGGGACGCCATTGATGGAGTAAGGGAACTCGAAGATCTTGTTGTAGCGGGAACGGCCGTCCCTAACGCGGAAGCCTTGCTGGTTGCGGGAGAGGATGGTGGCCACCGACTTCGCCACCGACGGCTTCTCCGCGACGTTCAGCGCTCTGATGCTCCGACCACCGCCGCCGGACATCTCACTTCACTCGCTCAATTCCTCCCCTGCTGTACTGGTCTTGCTGGATGATTTTCCCGCCCTTTCCCTTTCTTTGCCCAATTTTTCAATTTTTTGGGGAAATTAAACTAATACCCCATAATTTTAATTAATTGTCTAGTTATACCTTTGGCAATGAACAGATTTTTTATTTTTATTTTTTAAGAAAGAGTAAAATAGCATTTTGGATGAGAGTAATAGAAAATGATACCATAAAATTTTAAATATAGTAATAAATAACATTAGTAAATTTATATAGTAATAAATAACATAAGTAAATTTATGATTATATACTATAAAAAAAAAAATCATCATCTTCCTCTTCTTTATCTCTAACATGAAATTATTTGCACATAAATTTATTGTTAAAAATTAACTGTAAATCCAAAATTTTTTAGAACATTTAACAAAATTTAAAGACTTATCAAAAATATATGATATAGTTTATCATTTTTTTTAAATCGTATTATAACCTTAACATGTACTTATAAAATATGTTATTTACTATAATTTTCCTCATTGTTTTCCCCTCTATACGTGTACCTTTGACAGAATTTAATTGCAATAAAACGCTAATGATATTAAATTTCAGAATGTACCCACACTAGCCCCTAAAGTATAAATTGCATAGGCCTCAAATTTTTATGAAGTTTTATTATTGTATTTTTTCTAGAATTATATATGTTTCTAATTTAATCTCACAGTTAAAATTATGAGACTAATCCCCTATCCATTATCTACATACTGAACGGTGTCTATACAAATATACAATCATATAATGTTCTATCGTTTTCTTAAATACAATGCTGTATTTACTAAAAAAAATTAAAAAATGTTTTTTTTAAACTTACTTTCATATACTTTAAAATCTTAAATCCGTTAAATGAAATGATATAATATTGATTGATCAGAAATAGTCTGAAAACCCACAAATTAAGCAAGAGATCTCAATTCAAAATTATGTCCTACCAAATAGTCTTTTTCTCATGGACTACTATAAAATTCTCCTCACAACAATAAAAATTAAACCATGTCATCAAATGGATAGATATAAAAACTAGTAATGGATGGTTATACATAAACTGTAGACATCTTCCGAATAAAACTAGTAATGTATTTGCTCCAACTACATTGATATCATGAGAAAAAAAAAATATATATATATATATATATATATATACACATATATATATTTTAAAAATTGGATTTCACTTTCCAACAATTAATTATGACTCTACTTTGCAGATCTATCCATGTTGACAACCTAATTAGAAAGTTTCTACCGTCTTTGATATAAAATATCATCTCTCATTAATTATGTATATGTATGTGTGTGTGTGTATTTATGTATGTGTGTGTGTGCGTGCGTGTACAAGTTTATCCCCCAAAATCGAATTACACCATCCAATATCACAATATCAAAGGCCATCCAAACACTCGAATTAAATCTTAACCTCTTGCTTGTTATCAAATGGCAATAAACTAAATTTCCTCCTTTTCATAATCCACACATTAGACATTTAATCAAGAATCAAGATAAGCAGGACAACTGAACCTGAGATTTTGTTTTCACTTCTTTTCAGGTTTTTTTTTTTTTTTTTAATTTTTTTGGTGAGGACAAAAATTGTCCAGCAGAGAGATTCATTACATATTTGCAAAAACAGAAATGGACTTCGTTAAGAGGAGGAATTTCAATCGAGCATTATCTAGACCACTTTAACCATCCATTCTACTCCAATGATAGCAAACGACTAATCCCCATGAAATTCCAATGTGGCGGGGATGCAGCTCCAATAACTCACATCCTTCGAAGATATTCCAAGACGCAAATGAGAATCTATCAATTCTAATCCCAACAATTCCTCGGTGGAAAGTTCTTCAAAATTGTTTTCGAGTCACATATTCAATCTTGCTTCAAGATCTTTGCAATGGAGGCTCTAGAGATTACAATGGCAAGGTAAGCCAAGGCTGTAATGGCAATACCGCCAAGTAGGACAAGACGGTCATAGGCAGCAGACTGCACAGTGTAGACACGCAGCTGAATTGTATTCCAATTACTTTCCGTCCAAACAGGATCGAGCATCCCCATCGGATCGGATGAATTTGGAGGCAAGACAACCCAAGTTCCAGATTGAAATTGCAACCGTGTAGAGTACGCCGGTACATATCTGCATGCCAAGAAGATGCAGGATGTAAGCAGAGAAACTTTAACATGTATTTCCTCGGTGATAGTTTTCAAAATGATCTGATTCTATCTCTAGCAAGTGACATACCTGGTTGTGGAGACAGCACAAACTCCCTTTCCATCTGTTTCCACTCTGGTGCACACTCCACCTTTGCTGCTGCAATCTTGTGAACATGCAGAACTAGTATTCTTGCCTTGCGGAACAGATGTTTTGTCGGCCAGAAAATTCCACAAAAATCTTGAAACATCGCTAACATAATCTAAAGTGGGTGTGGAGGAAGGCTCATCAAGAATAACACCAACGTAATGGCTCGGGCAGGTACTGGAGGGCGCAATGTAGTTTTTCACAAGCTCACAAGACAGACCAGGCTTGCAGCTCAGTAGGCAACCCATAAGTTGTTCAACTAGTGAAACATTCACATTAACAGCAGCTAGATCTGACATGCTTAGATTTTTAGTATCACTTGCAAGGATGTAAAGGGACCGTGCCAGAAGGGAAGCAGCCGCCACAATTGATGACGAGTTAATATTTGCTGTATTACAAGTACAGTTGAAGGGGCAAAGCTTTCAATAGAGATCTTTCAAAAAAAAAAAAAAAAAAGAAAGAAAGAAAGGAGAGAGAGAGAAGAAAAGAAAAAGAAAAAGAAAAAGAAAGCTTTCAATATAGTTCAATTACAAAGGATAAGAAAACGAGCGAACTCACATAAATCATCAAGGTGGCTATTGTAGAACTTGTTGGTGAAGACACTATCAAAATCTTCTACTACAACCCCAGAGGTTAGAGAGTTCTGTTACCAGCAGAAAGAGGAAAGGAAAAAGTAAAAACAAAGGAGGAAAAAAACAAGATAATTACATCTAACCATATACTGTCTCAGTGTGAAGGAACACGTCCATTTCTCAACTATTTTAGGGGTAATAAATTTCTCGCTTTATGTTTAAGTTGTTCTTGAGAGATATTAACATCAAATGAACAATTTTTTTCTTTTTCCTTTTTGGTAGAAGAAATAGCTTAAATTAAACACAGACATACGAACATTATCTGTTCTGAAAACATAACAAAAGATTCCGAGTGATTAAAAAAGGCAAAAATACACACACACACAAAGAGATGCAATTTGTGCTGTGTGGGTTAATGCTACAGAAGTCGACTTTGCAAATTATGTTAATTAGTAACCTTGTATTGCTTCATGCCATTGTATCAGCAAGAAAAAGAAAATAAAGGGAAAAAATATAAAGGATGAGAGCTGTTGACAAGGTTAGAAATATTTTGGGCACTGTAATAGAAAATAATAAAAGTAATTCAAAAATAAATAAATAAATAAACCTTTTTGAGAAAAGCCATCAAGGAAGACGGCGGTATCCCGGGGTTCAAAGCATTTGCGGATGAGACTGCAACGTTTTCAGACTTGAGGGAATCTTCAGCATGCTTTAACGCATCCCATATCTTCTTTGTAGAAGAAGAAACCTACATTAGAAACATCTTAAGTAAGATAACAGTTGCTGAAAGTCGGGGATGATTGTCTTTTTTTTTTTTTTTTTTTTTTAAACAAGAAAAAATATTGATGATAAAATATATATATATATATATATATATATATATATATAAAACAAAAGAGAAAGAGTTATCCTGTTGAGACACAGCTCAAAAACATACAAAAAAGGAGCCCAACTCCTAACGATATCGAAAAATAAAAAGCTGCTAAATTCCTTTATATTTCTGAACCCAGAGAGCTATCCAAAATATTAGTTTGACCACTCCACTTCATTTATCCAAAATGATTATAGATCAGAAGAATTCTTTAGTATTAAATTATTCATGTGGGTTTAACATGAAGTCAACAAGGGCATTCTTGAGATTACACCTAGGTGTCGTGATATCACAGCATACTTGCACAGCCAAACTCAAAAGCCCCTCCATTGGAAGAAAGTACTGTTCAGAAACACTAAATGGAGAGAGTACAAGACTTCAACACAAGCAACGTGCACCAAGGAAGGTATTATAGCAACAACCACATCAAAAATGACAAACATCTACCATAAGTGAACCTTTTCATACCTTCTAATTAATTGTGTGCCATCTCACAAGTGTTAGCATATAATCAAGAGTAATAAACAATTCTCACCCCAGTGGTATGAGCATAAAAGTTATTGACCCCTTGGTTGAAGCCCTTTCCTACAGATCCAACTTCCACCACCTGCACACAAAGATTATCAATGTAAGATTTCTAAAACAGACATTGATTAATAAAGTGAAAGATACAGACTAAGGGGAGTTGAACAATTTACTCTGACCAATAATCAAAATGACTTGGCTAAACTATCGTAAATCACCAATTTACAGACGTAAAACTAAAGAAAAATAAAATTACGAACTTTCTGTAAAATAAGCATCCAAAACAAACTTTTTTTTTTGGCCAAACGAGAATAATAGAGGTAAATGTAGTCTTCTTTGAACAAGTTTGTTTCACAATTATCTTGACAGATGAGTGGTGTTGAACAGGTCAGCCAGTCTAACAATATAACTAAGAAAGTAAAACCTAGAGTAACAGATAGAATATCTTTTGGTATTAGACTACAGCATTAGCAAGAGCTGAGGAGTATACCATCTCAAACAAAGAGTCATTAAGGCCACTAACAGCATCAGACTGGAGATCGAGTTCAAGCAAGAATCTCCTGCTGCCAAGGTAACCCCATTTCTCTCCAGTTAAAACAAGAAAGACAAGCTGCATTTAAAATAAAAAAACAATCAGGCAAAAGCTAAAAATTGGAGGACATCAGCATAGAAATCTAGTACGTGGAGGATTTAGGCTCAACTTCCTTTATGTTCCTTCTTTGCTCAACTCAATTAACGTTCTTCTTTATTTTTCGTTAATAAATTAAAACATAGCGTACTAAAAAAAAAAAAAAAAAAACACACACACACACACTAGTTCAGTTCACTACAGAAACTAGTTTAGATCCGACTGTATGTCCCAACCCAAATGGCACACTATAGTGTTAACACTTAAAAAACCTTTGAAAAGACTTTCATGTCTGCTCCAAACCCCAAAACACAAGCAAGTCCGGAAAGATCAATTCAAGAGAGAAATATCAACTCAAAACTTCTAAACAAGATGATGAGAAAAGTATTCACAATATGCTCAATTGCTAAAACTAAAGAGCATGAAACAGACTAACTTCTTACAGATAGAGCTGTTCAGAAGGGTGGTCAATCTCAAAAGAAAAGAAAAACTGAAAAGAGGGCACAAAAAAGGAAAAGGAAAGGTTCCTATTGTGCTGAGTTAAGATAAGACTAACTCGTTCAGTCTCTACCCGTAAGAAAACTATCACAAAGTTCCGAATTATGCAAGTCTAAATTTCTCAGACAGACCTGTTTATTAAGGTCATCCAGACCCTCTAAACGTGACAGTGCATCAACTGCAGCCATCAATGAAATCAGGCCCTGAAAGCATCGGATAAGTATGTTAATTGATTCAAGAAGTACTAAACAGCGTGAAAGAATCACAAATGTCAAGGGGAAGACATACTGATATGGGGGAGTCCGCACCAAGGCTTTTGTCACGGAAAAATGAAGCCGAATCCATTGATGCCACGGTCAATATAATGGGCTTGGTCTGATCTGAAGATGATCTATTAATTGGTGGAAGCGATGACCAAACACTGCCCTTCAGAATTACGATTCGAAAATTTAAGTTTTAAAGTAAATTAGCCAGATTAAAGAAAAGTCTAAGATATACAAACACACACACTTGTAAATTATATAAATGTGAGTACAAATTCCTACCTCGAGTAATGACATAATAATATAAGAGAGAGCAAGCTGCCCTAGGAAAATTAAAAGGGGAAAAAGAACTCATGCTAAATGCCTAAATTAGCACACTACAGAAAGACTCCCAGTCTAGAAAAAGTTAACAGATAAGGGAAGATCCCTAAACTCCTTTAAAGAAGACGCCCACAAACAAAACCAATGGTCACATATATAACCCTCAATAAAACCGACCAAGATACAAATAAAAATGTTTTAAGATTTTCAATCTGTGAGCATTATTTATATAAGAATTTTCTGTGGTTTCTTTTTTCATAGAAAGGTTATACTTAATTAAGACATAAACGAGTCAATAAGAACAAGGAGTCCTCGATAAACCAAAACAAGAATTCAAGAGAACACGTAACAAGACATTATGGGCTCAAAAGAAAGAAAGAAAAACAAATAGTGCACCAACTATAAAGTTTTAAAACAGAATTATGAGAGCTGAAAAACCTTCAAAAACTTACCTATATCCACCTAAGGGAAGACATGTCTCTTCTGTCAAACAAGATTCGGAATTATGAGTCCCAGCTTTCACTGTCTGATCCAATCCAAATGTATCGCATGTTACTTTAAAACATATAACTATTTCTTAGGGAGGAAAAAAAAAAAAAAAAAACTATACACTTTATGAATCATTAAAATGGCCCACATAAAAATTATACGGATGAGCAGTACCCAAATACCTGCATGACCAGATCAAACTCAGCCACAACAGTTGTATATGTTCTCTTTTTCTTCTCATTTTCTAGAGCAACCTGCATATAGGTGACCATAAAGTAAATAGTAAAAAGCGTAGAACTAGTCATACAAAAGGATCCTAAAGTTGGTTTTTTTTTTTTTTGGGTATAAGAAACAGCCTTATATTGATAGCTATATATATATATATATATATTTTATAGGAGGGGAACAACGAGTCCACCAATGACACAAGGAAAAAACGACAAATAAGAAAACAACAATAAAAAACCAGAAACAAATCCCTAAATCTGAGTTACTTTAAATAATACTCAACACATATACTTTTCCGCCACCAAAGAGCTCACTTTTAGAAGAACGAAGAAAAGATGAAGAGGCCTCCTCAAAGTTGTTTTAATAATTTACATGAAGACAAGTACGTTCATGTATTTTTTTTTTTCAATGCACCATGTGATTATTACCCAAAAAGGCACATCCACAATGATTTGGTTTATTACAGGGAGACATTTGCGGTGTATCTCGCTTGTGCAGTAAAATGTGTACCATCTTTCTGGGGCTAAAAAATTCAAGAATTTCCAAAAAACTTATTACCTCCTGGATGGTATTCGTACTACTCTCAGAGAGTAAGAATACAGGAAAATTATATCGTCTCCACATTATACCAGATCCCTGCAAATGCAAAGGTTGTCTGTCAAATTTGTCAGACAAGATGTGAACAATGAAGTACAAATGGTACATTATCATAAGTCAAACATTTCATACCAACGAGTAAGGATATACTGCAAACTAAGATTTAAAAGAATAAATCCTAAACCTACCAAACCAACCGTGACCACTGAACTGTATCATTTAAGTCAATAATGTTTCCCTTCAACCAGTATATTCAAAGTACAAAAAACTCAAATTGTCATTCTGCTAAACTATAAATTACTCATACACGATGATCAAGAAAAAAATAAATGCTCGTCCATTTATCCAAAAGAACAATCAACTAACAACAAAACTGTAACTATAGAACAAAATACAGTGCTGATGAACTAAAAGTATTACTGACTCACTAAGATATTTGCAACAAGAGTTGGCTGATGGTAAAGGAAAAATAACATACAATTGGATTCCATTCATAGTTAGTGCTTTTGTAAGGTGCAAATTCAGCTTGAGGGAACTTATGAGCTGGAGAGAATCCTACAAATGAGAAGTGCCACTATCAGCAAGTAGAACGTCATTCACTCAACTCATGTTTATATTAGTATAGAGAAAAATTGATGGACGAACAACTTCGTCTTAACTTACCTCCTTGAGATTCATCTCCTGATTCAATTAAAACCCCACCAACATTTCTAGCAAAATTTGAATCCCCCGCAATTCTGAAATAAGACCAGATATAATACGGTGTAAGCATAAGTTCAAAAAGTTAAGAATCCCAAAACTGCTATAGCCACGATTATCATCCTTAAAAGACAATGCTTTTTTCTTCCTTTCATGAGTACAATTGATGTTGAAGCTCTACTTGGTAGCGAGAGTAGAAAAGATGGATAAATTCGATAGGATGGGCAATGCGAAGGATGGAGAGGACTACAGCAATCCTTCCAGTTATTTGGTAAGAGGGAGGGAAGGATAGATGAATAGTTATTAGATCATAACATTTCAAGTGTAAAATAGTCTTTTCAAGCTTTCATTATTGGATGTCTTGAATCTTCCATCAGTATCGAAGGATTAGATTGTTGGGCCCAGATGGAGGCTTCACCTCTCCATTTATCCACTCCCTCCAACCGAACAAGGATTGGTCCTCTTCCTCCCACCAACCAAACAAGCTGTAAGGATCAAGCCAAACTCTTTATTTCCAAGCCATTTCACAAAACCATTCGATACCAATTTATCTAAAGAAAGTAGTACAAAATGAATAAAATTTGTACTATTGTCAAATAGGAAGTCCTAAATTTCTAAACCCCCCCCTCCTTGAAATAGATTAGTTTTCTCTTAACTACTACCCAACACCTTTCTTCCAAAGATCCGGTTCATGCACCACGTCTACTTTCCTTACAGTAACTGATACATCCATATTGATAAGTTTTGCAGTTCAATTGACCGATTCAGCTGCTTTCTAATCAATGCAGAGAAAGAAATTGATGATAAATTAGTAGGAAATGCACATGCCAAAAATAGATATTAAGCAGCCTACATGTTTTTCGTCATTCCCTTCAAGGACGTTTCGCTCGTACACAAATAATAACAAAAAGAAAAGGCAGGAAACAGAAATATTAAATTAAAAACAATCAAAGCATGTACAACAGGTCAAGAAGAAGTTCTAAAAAAAAAAAAAAAAATTTGGCTAGTCGGGTTATAAGTTATTTAGATTGCATTATGGGAACACATTTATTAAAGGGACCAAGTATAAATGTACAAGCATTAAGCAGAATAAAAACATATGTATATATGTGTGTACATGTACCTGGTAAAAAAACTTTCAACTTCATCAAGTGAGAGCAAAATTGTGGTCGAACGAGACAATGAATTAGCATCTTTGAATCTTAGAATTGGAGCAACAGCCTTCTCTCTACCAGGATCTAAGAGTATGCAAAGGACAAAAAATGTACAAAGGATCATTACAAACGTACATTACTCTAGTCTAGAATATCAAAATGATGAGCTACAAGGACACAATGAGTTCTCATTCAAATGCTTACTTGAACAACCAATCTCCCCGGAAAGATTGAGTAGCCGTACACAAGGATATCCATCGACAACCTTGTACATAGAATTCTGTAGATCAGGAACCGATTCCATCACATTCGTTTCTCCTATTTTATCGAACAGAAAAAAAATGCAATGATTTAGTCATAAGAAAAAGATTATATAAGGAAAGCAACATAAAATTGCACAAAAAATAATAATAATAATAATAAGATTTACGTAAGGAAGCATTATTTGTAGATGATTACACAAGTTCTTTCCTCCTATTTTCTTTTCCCTGCTACCAAACAAGGCCTAATAGCTATATAACAAAAAGCACAACCCTCAAAGCTAAATGGATCTTTACGTTGAAATTTGAATCATGTTAAACCATGAGGACAATAATTTCCCTATTTTCCTACACATGTCTACTTTTCCACTTCATTTTCGCAGCAACCAAACAGATAAAAATATCCATAAACAGGTGAGGGGATTCGTCAAATGAAAACCATGCGGGTGATAATTTCCCCCACATTTCTTCTTTTCCCCTTCATTTTCACAGCAACCAAACAGATAAACATTCACAATCAGACGAAGAGATCGGTCGAATAGAAACCAAGAACAACGAGTATCATAAGAAAGGGATTATAGCAACAGCGAATGGAACAAAAAAAAGGGGGGGAATAAAAAAGATGGAATTCGAGCGAGAACTTGCCAGCGAGAGAGAATCGGAGGTGGAAATTGAAGAACAGAGCAAGGTAAAGGAAATTGAAGGCCATGATTCTAGTGGCCGGAAAACTTCTCTGGCTGAGATAAAGCCCTAGACCATGGTCGAGCTTAATGTAGTAGGCAAGGTACAGCAAGCGACGGACACAGCTATTTTGGTATTTTGGGTACGGAGTTTTACACTCATGGCCATGGGTTGACTAACTGGACTCACTCATTTTGTTTTATTTTTTATCATTTTTTTTTTAAAGTAACATAAATATCAACTTTAGTGAATATATTAATTTTCTGTTTGATAAAATATCTTAAACTTAAATTTTTTTATCTTAATTTTAATTTTTTTTAAAAAAAATTATAATTTATTTTTAAAAAGTCAATTAATTCAAATTTAAAAATTTCAACTCAAACTGTTTTATCAAACGGAAGCTAATTTTTTTTAGCTCTCCTTTAATTGGTTAGTATGATAAAATTTTTAAATTAAAATTCATTAATTTTAAAAAATTAACTATTAATTTTTTTTAAAAAAATAATATAAAAAATTTAATTTAATTGAAATTAATCTGAAACGCTCAACAAAACTTTAAATAAAATATAAAGTGCTATAAACTGATAATTAAGTAATATTCACCTTTTATGAATCACTGATTGGAGAGCACACACAAATCGAGAATTAAAACAAAGGAAAAAAAAAAAAAAAAAAGACATGTAGCAAGTGCTAAAAATATTACATGATGATCTAAAACGTATGAATAAAAAGACATGTAGCAAGTGTTATTCTCTTTATAAATATATAATAAAGAAATATATAATGACAGATAAAATATTGTAAAAAGAAAAATAAGTTGAACGATAATCTTTTGTTTTATTTGGTTTACGAGTTTAATTCTAATTAAATTATATTTTTTCGGTTAAATATTTTTTATATAATTCAAATTTTGTGTTTGGAAAGAGTTGCTGGTCATGATTTTTTGGAATTAATAAATACATTTTTATCAATTTATTTTATTTTATTATGTATAACCAAATAGTTGATCATGTTTTATATGGAACTAATTTCTCTGTCTGTTTGTTTTGTTTTTTATTTATGTTTTTTTTTTTTTTTTTTGCCTATTTTGTGTTTAAAAAGGAAATAGTTTGTAACATTGTGATCCTTACAGTAATGATACTTTAAAAATTAAAAAATGTTTGATATATCTTACTGATATTATAATGACTTATCATTATCTTGTG
Organism: Ficus erecta; assembly: GCA_008635985.1. Classification (NCBI taxonomy): domain Eukaryota; kingdom Viridiplantae; phylum Streptophyta; class Magnoliopsida; order Rosales; family Moraceae; genus Ficus; species Ficus erecta. The sequence goes on from BKCH01000009.1 coordinate 2,321,426, forward strand.
TAGATTGGATTAATCATATTATGGTCTCTATGATAATGACCACATCAATCTACACATGATTTTTTATTTAACACTATATCTGTATTGTAACTGTCATAATTACATAGTCACTATATGGGAGTCTTATTGTAAAGACTAAACACTAAATCATTAATACCAATAACAATAATCGAGTCTATAGTCCATGATTTTTATCTTAAATTTTTAAAGGATATAGTTTTCAATCACCTTTTATATTTTTTTAAGGAAAAAAAAAAAAGAGAAAACACAAAAAGACAAAGTTAATAATATATAGAATTCAAAAATTCAAAACCCTAAACTAACAATAATAATTACCATAAACCATAGTATATTGACCGTGTCTAGAGTATCAACTTCAATCTCAAACATATTGACTGAATACAATAACATTAAGAAATCTTTAGCATATTTTTCAACCTTTTATTTTATTTTATGAAAATAAGGTGCTAATTTTTAAGAGGGAATTAGATATGTTTATTTTTTCCCCTAAAAAAAGAATTTTTTTCCTAATTTAAAATGAATGCTTTTTTATATTGATACATCATAAACTTATCGTAGAGTTACAATTTACATCATGAATTTTTAATTTTAATAATTTACACCATGAATTTTTAATTTTAACGATTTACACCCTAAACTTACAATCTATAGCAATTTCAATTTGTACCCCATTGACAATAATATTAATATTTTGAAGGAATTTGATATGTGATTTGTACATTAGTGGTTAACTCATGATATAAATAACCATTTCTTATCTATGTTAATCTTTGAAGTTGAGATCTTTAATTAAGTTTTATCAAAATATAAAAGTTTGAATTAACTTTGTTACAAATATAAATTTGGGTTAACATTGATTAAAAAAGAAGTTTCGTGCTCTTAATTAACAATCTATATGCAAGTGAAGAATCAATTTTCATTAAAAAAAAAAATAACATTGTTTATTAATAGACTGTAAATTATTACATATTTATAAGTTTAGAATGTAAATTATCAAAATTTAAAATTTAAAATGAAAATTATAAGTTTATAATAAGTTTAGAATGCATCAATAAACAAAAATAGCCTAAACTGTATAGGTATTTTGATAAAATAAGAGAGTCAGCTATTGTTTTTGTTCATTTTTGCAAATTAATTTATTGTAGGACAAACCAATGTCTCTAATGATCCAAGAAACAAAACAAAAGATGCCGAACTTGGAGCGGGGGAAAGTGTGAAGCCCAATCAGAAGACCAGCCCAACAAATATCGGCCCATCCGCCATTCCAATCCCAGTTCCCATCCGAGCGGAAGGAGCATCATGATCATCATACGACCAAACTTCTCCTCTCTCTCTCTCTCTCTCTCTCATCAGTCGCCGAGAGCTCAGAGATCTCGTCGTACGATTGACGAATAGGAGTTCGAACATTGAAACCATCGGAGAGCTTCAACAAGCTCTGCAACTGCAGAAATGGGGTTGGGATTGCTGACTTCCAGGGTCATCAGACCCACAGCCTCGACCGCGAAACTCCTCAGCCCTAGGCCCTTCTTCCTCAGGGCCGTCTCCTCCACACCGGAGCTCCAGAACGCGGACCAATCGGCTGCGGCGGCGGCGGAGTCCCAGCAGGAGCAAATTTTCCCGCCGCGGTTGCCGGTCGCCGGGGCAAGAGTCCACTTCCCCAGCTCGGCTTCAGAGGACGCCATTGAGGTCTTCGTCGATGGCTACCCGGTGAAGATCCCCAAGGGCTTCACTGTCCTCCAGGCCTGCGAGGTCGCCGGCGTGGACATCCCTAGGTTCTGCTACCACAGCCGCCTCTCCATCGCCGGCAACTGCCGCATGTGCCTCGTCGAGGTCGAGAAGTCCCCCAAGCCCGTCGCCTCCTGCGCCATGCCCGCGCTTCCTGGTCAGGGTTTTTCCTCTTTGATCTTCGTCGTTTCTGATTGGCGTTTCATTTCTCTGATGGTTAGGGTTTAATTTTCACGAAGATAACTCATGAAGCCTGATTTTGTTTTCCTTTTTCTTTTGAGCTTATTTGAGTATTAAAGTTTTCATTTTTGCTAATTTGGCCAATGATTTGGTTTTTATCAGCTATAATGAAATGTAAGCTAGTGTTTTAGCTCCTAATAATCCTTCATTGCTATGTTTTTAAGGTTCTTTTGAAAGACCATTTTTTATTTTCATTTTTTGGTTTGCTTTGGTGATTTATTTGGGAAAAAAATGCTTCTAGGGATGAAAATAAAGACAGATACTCCGGTAGCGAAGAAGGCTCGAGAAGGAGTGATGGAGTTTCTACTGATGAATCACCCATTAGATTGCCCAATTTGTGATCAGGGTGGAGAATGTGATCTGCAGGATCAGTCCATGGCATTCGGGTCTGATCGTGGCCGATTCACCGAGATGAAGAGATCCGTGGTGGATAAAAATCTGGGTCCTTTGGTGAAGACTGTAATGACTAGATGTATTCAATGTACGAGGTGAGAATGTCTAATTAATCATTACATACTTTCTTTTCTGTTTGTTGAAAGATACAATCCTTGTAGAATGCTGATATACTTTGTTTGGTTGACCAAATTATCTTGAGCATTTCACTTGTGTAGTTGTGTTTTTTATACACTAATTTAATTTAAGTTTCGCTTTTGATTCTAGATGTTTGTGTTTTTAGAGTAACCTGTCTCTTACACTTGTGGGTTTCCATGAGTTCCAGTTGAGTACCAGCTTTAATTTTTCTTTAACTGTGTTCTTTTGAAATTCTTTAATTGTGTTCTCGAAGAAACGAAAGAGTAATCGTTCAAATTATTCACAGTTTCCTATCTTGTGTAGTAAAATTTGTTAAAATCTTCTTTTTCCTTGCTTAAAATTTGCTAAAATATTATTTCAGCAGTTATTGTTTGAATAGCAGAATGCCACTTTATTGTACAAGTAGCTTTACCTAATATTTGTACATGTTCACTCTCTCTCTCTCTCACACACACACTCGCGCACACGAACACACAAAGATATGAGCTTGATGTTGCAACTTGTAGATTTGTAAAATGTTACGGTCACCAAAGAACAGAGAGGTGTTTTTGTTTAATAGCCACGTTCTCCGTTTTTGTTTAATAGTCATCTGCAAGGGGAATTCCGGGTTTTTCTGTTGCTTAATTTACAAGATTTACCTATGGTGGTTCTATGAAAAAGCTGGTTGTTACAAGTATTTGTGTGTGTGTGTGTGTGTGTACTGGATATATCTGTATGTATACATGATAAATCAATTTCTATGTCAGCATGACAAGTGAACTTGGTATGCGAGGAAGTTTCTAATGCAATCTACGTGTTTGGTCAAACAGATGTGTAAGATTTGCAACAGAGGTTGCTGGGGTTCAAGACCTTGGTATGCTTGGTCGTGGAAGTGGAGAGGAAATTGGAACATATGTTGAAAAAGTCATGACAAGTGAACTTTCAGGAAATGTGATAGATATCTGTCCTGTGGGAGCCCTGACCTCTAAGCCTTTTGCATTTAAGGCCCGAAATTGGGAGTTGAAAGGAACTGAGAGCATTGATGTTACCGATGCTGTAGGATCCAACATTCGAATCGACAGTAGAGGTCCAGAGGTCATGCGTATCCTTCCAAGGTTGAATGAGGTAGATTTTATTTTCTGTAGTAGATGACAGATTTTTATATCCTTTGGACCTGTGTGCTTTGGAATCAATGACGGTTTTAACTTTCCAATTCTACTATGCAATAGAAATTGGTCAATCAAATTGAAGTGTGAACCTGATCACTTTGATATGTGAACTTTATTTGGACTGGCATCCATTATTATGATGACTGTATTATGTGTGACATCTGATTTTCCCCCTAGAATTTAGAATCCCATTGGTTGCAAAGAGAAGCACCATAATATCATTTGTTTCTGGTTTATTTCGTTTTATTTTCTTATCTCCAAGAAAAAAGTGAATAATAAGTACTGCTTTGTGTGTGTGTGTGTGTGTGTATGTGTGTGTGTGTGTTTTCAACCTCCCAATTAAAGGGGAAAAAATAGCAAGGAATGTAGTTTAGCCGTTGACTTTGAGCTTTTAATTACTTTTCGTCAACATAATGTTTGACGTTTGTTGAATGGAAAAAGAAAAAGTTCCTTTGATACCAAGAGGACAAGTACTTTTTATTAATCATTGTAAGCCACCAAAAGTGCAGGGTACTCTAGTTCAACCATATGGTATTTTATCTTGAAAAATAATAGTGAAACCTGCGTGTGATAATGCATTTGAATTATAGTTAGCTTAAAATGCGAAGGAAGGATGATTTTTTTCAATTCGTTCTAGATCACTGACGCTAATGTTTCTGTGGTTCTTACATTGATGGATAGGCAAGGAATAAAGAATAACTTTGTATTTATCAAAAATTCAGCTTTTTATCCTTCATTTTCTTTACGAGTGTTGGGGATCTAAACAGCTTTGCTTCATTAATTGCTTTGCATGAACAGTTTGAACTCTTTTCTGCTACGTGGCACATTAGGATACTGTTTATTATAATTTAGAAAGTTAGAAATTTGATTCAATTTTTGCATGGGTTACCCATTTAGTTCTTAGTTGGCGTTCTTCATGAAACAAGTTTAGAGTTTTGCACATACGTTTAAAGGGATTGCTCGATGATGCTCTCTTATTGTCCACGTTTATTGCCATTCAACTAGTGGTTGAAAAACTGGATTCACTTGTTATACTTGATGTTCATTAAACTTTGCATTCTTGTGTTATTCTGTGTCACCTTAGAAATTTCTCCCCCTTTTTTTTTTTTTGGGCAACGTAGGAAGTACTCAATAAAGGAATTTAAAAGCCTATTCTGCATAGCTATAGACCTTAAAATTGTATTATTGTGTTCTGCATCAAAGATGTAATGCGATTTCCCACAAATTGCAGGACATAAATGAAGAATGGATATCAGACAAGACTCGTTTCTGCTATGATGGTTTGAAGAGGCAAAGGCTAAATGACCCTATGATTCGTGGTGCTGATGGGCGCTTTAAGCCCGTGAGTTGGCGTGATGCCTTTGCTGTAGTTGCTGAAGTGGTCCATCAAGTTAAACCGGAGGAAATTGTTGGGGTTGCTGGTCAGCTGTCTGATGCAGAGTCCATGATTGCACTAAAAGATTTCTTGAACAGATTGGGGTCAAACAATGTGTGGTGTGAAAGAAATGGTTCTCACCATGACGCTGATCTCCGTTCTACGTATCTAATGAATACTAGCATTGCTGATCTTGAGAAAGCCGATGTTTTTCTCTTGATTGGTACCCAGGTATTGTCATGACATCCTTTATTTCATTTTCCACTTTGTTGCATCTGGTACAGAATGATCCTGTTTCCTTTTTGACGCTTATTTTAAATCTTGATTTATATGGTTGTGTTGATAAGTTGTGTTTTATTAAAGACTAATCTCAATTTTTTAATTTCTAATCCAAAGCCAAGGGTTGAAGCTGCTATGATTAATGCCAGAATCCGGAAAACAGTTAGAGCTACCAATGCTAAAGTTGGGTATATTGGTCCTGAAACTAATTTCAACTATGATCACCAACATCTTGGTACAGGCCCTCAAACACTAATAGAACTTGCTGAGCGTCGTCATCCCTTTTCCTCGGCCCTCTTGAATGCCAAGAAACCTGCCATTATTCTTGGGGCCGGGCTCTTTGATAGGAAAGACAAGGATGCAATTTTTTCTGCTGTTGGAACCATTGCAGAATATGCAAATGCTATCAGACCTGATTGGAATGGTTACAATGTATTGCTTCTCAGCGCTGCCCAGGCTGCAGCACTTGACCTTGGACTCGTGCCGGAGTCTGAAAACAGCATCGAGTCTGCAAAGTTTGTGTATCTGATGGGTGCTGATGATGTGACCTTGGAGAAGGTTCCAAGTGACGCCTTTGTGGTTTATCAGGGGCATCATGGGGACCAGAGCGTGTATCGTGCGAATGTAATTTTGCCGTCATCAGCATTCAGTGAGAAGGAAGGTACCTATGAAAATACCGAAGGTTGCACTCAACAGACATTACCCGCCGTTCCAATAGTTGGTGATGCTAGGGATGATTGGAAGATTATCAGAGCTCTATCCGAGGTATCAGGGATTCAACTGCCCTATGATTCACTCGAGGCAATCCGATCCCGGATCAGAACTGTGGCACCAAACCTCTTGCATGTCGATGAGAGAGAGCCGGCAACTTTTCCACCTTCATTGAAGCCTAAGGTAACTCAGAAATTGAGTCAGGACTCATTCGGAACAGCGGTTGAGAACTTTTACATGACGGATTCCATCACAAGGGCATCGAAGATAATGGCGCAATGCAGTGCGTTGCTGTTGAAGAAGTGAGAGGTGGCGTAAATTGTACTATTTCAATAAAGCTGCATATTTTTCTTTTATTTATTTTTCTACGATCTTCGTATGGCCCAGAGCTTCTGGAAACATTGGAAGTACTTCCAATAAAAATGATTTTAGGCTTTCGTCGACTGCAATATGTTTTGCAATGTAAAAACATTTTTGCTGTAAAACTGTTTGCTTCCATAACTTGGAATTTTCCCGAATCATCTCTCTTGTTTTGTGCACTTTTGTTTGCGAAAGAAAGCATGCATGCCTCAATTAAAATACAAAAAACATGTCAAGAAAAGACAAGAATCAGTCGACGTTCAGGTTGTTGTTGGTGTGTGTGCGTGTGTGTGTGTGTGTGTGTGTGTGTTTTTTTTTTTTTTTTTTTTTTTTTTTTTTTTTTTTACTCAACTATATATATTTTGGATCAAAAGATGAAAATAATTTAAATAACCAAAATTTGAACATTCCTGAGCATATTTTCAAAAATTATCTACAAGAGAAGCTTAAAATGAGTGAGATTTTTAATCCGATAATATTCTTCTAATTAGTAATGGGAAAAGTCAATTTGTACATGTAAGGAGACTTCGAATCCCAGACTAAATAATCTCTACACTTGATTAGAGTTGTGCATAAAACATGGTTAACCGTCCAGACCGGCCGTCTTGCACTCACACATGTTTTATAATACGAGTCCCCGTTATCCCTCGTCTATAAGCCGGTTGTGCATAAAACCCGTTTAACCGTCCAAACCAGCCGTCTTGGACTCGTATTACTTTAACAGGCATGGTTGGTTTCTACTTTTCAACAGGGGTTTGAAATTGCCCACCACTTTTTAAAAGAGCAAAATTTTAATTTATTTTGGGGGAAAAAAAAAAAAGCCATATATAATCGTATAGGTTTGTGTAGTATTTTTGCTTTGAGACTTTTCAGTTTACAAATATCTGATTCATTTTTCGCTCTTTATTCTCATATCTATATGACACCATATCTCTTCTTTTGAAAAAAAAAAAAAAAATTTTGAAAATGGATTTATCTCTAAGATAGATGAAAGGGTGTAAAAAACTTCACACTTACATTTTTATTGGCAATTTAAGTATTATAATGTAGCGTATGTATTGTCTCACCAAATATAAATTTTTCTATACAGATATATATAGAATAATAATATTGTTCCATGGCATAAACAGAAGGCTGAAAAGAAACTTCTTAATATTAAAATAATAGATTCAAAACTGCCAAATAATTAATTAACCCTTCGGGACCAACAGGTTAATGCAAAGAGTTCATATTCCATGTAAACAAAACTACTACATGTCCATGTCGTAGGCCATTTTTGTTGCATTATATGAAATCAAATGTATTAATTTAAGTCTATATATATGATATGTAACAGTTTTACCCTTGAAATAGTGGAAATAGCACTGCGAAAGTGCGAAAGAGTAAAACTTGTTGGTTTAAAGTAACCATATATTAGAAACCTAATAATAATAATAATAATAAACTAAGGGGAAGAAATTTACTCCATATAAACCCAAATAACATTTTGTTTCGGCATAACCATATATCTGCCACACTCTAAACATCATTATGGGTGACAAATCATTTTTTTAATTTGTTGTTGTTGTTGACGTTTATTTTGATTTTCTTCCTCTTATTTCAACAATCAGGTTAGTTGTATGCAAAATTTGATCATTTTTTTTTCCTGGACAAAGATATATACTAACGTACTTAAAGAAATATCTAATATATTACATATATTGTTTGAGGGTTTATTTTTGTAGCATTGCCAAGGTTTAGTTCGCATCTAATAATTCATTATGGAACAACTATTTTCTTTTTCTTCTCTTAACCTAAGAGGTATTCTAAGCATTGGGAAAGTGTTAAGAAACATGGCAAAGAAATTGTATTTTGGTAATTTGAATCTAATTAAAAACTCATTAAAACCCATTTGGTATAGGAATTCTAATTGATGACTTGAGGTCTCTAGCAATAGCCTCACTTTACCCGGTTTTTTTTTTTTTCCTTCACTTGGAGTGGGAAATTTAAACTCATTACCTCAACTACTTTCGTTGATCTATCTTCTCGTAGTATAAGAAAATAACACATATCATTGAAAAATATATTATAGGATTAATTACAAATAATGGATCAATTTGAGAAAGAATATAATTCAAGGATAATTTATGAAAATAACTCCCAAAATAAATTTAATGCACAAATTAACCCGCCCTGCTGCAACCACAAAACGTTTTCTGAGAAATTTGTTCGTTTAGTGTTTGGGTTGAGTTTGAGATGAGATGAAATTTTTAAGTTTGAGTTGGTTGATTTTTTAAATATTAGTTATAAATTTTGTTGATTTTTCAGAAAACAGATAAAAATTGAGATGAAAAAGTAAAGTTTAGTTGGAGTTAAACTTTGTTATGAAACATAGGCTTATTAAACCAATTCTAACTTTTTGTTTGTTTGTTTTGGTCTTTTGGAATATTTATCAGACTGCAAGGTAGTAGTTTCTCTTGGAAATAAAGTACGATGTAAGATTGATATAGATTGTACTACAAGATGCAGATTATGGCATCCAACATCAATTTGAAGAATCTGCATTAAAATTCCCAGGCAAATGTGGGGTATATGTTCTTGCGAACTTGAGTAAAATTGTTACTTCAATCTCCTACATATAATACATATATGTGTGTGTACTACTATTTATTAGTTTTTGCTTAAATACGTGTGGCAACCTATAATGTGCTAGTACTTACATTATTTTCATGTGTTACTATGTATAGAAAGACTAAGTAAATCTTTATAAAAAAAAAGAAAAAAAAGATTTGGATAGCCCGGGTTTCCTGATTTAAAATCTGGAACGTTCTTTCATTTTTCTTTCATAAATGAGAGTCACACGTCTTAGAATATTTAAAAAAAAAAAAGTTTTTAAAATCTAAGAATTACTAAGTACTTGTTAACAAAGTGGCCATGGATTTGAGATTAAATTTTTATGTGCTTGGTATAATGGTATTTTGTTTGAATGCTATTTGTCTCATAATTGTTATGATGTAAATTAATTAGCCTGAGTCAATGTGGGTACATGATCGGTTTTAAATAACGTCTCCAAAATAAGATGATTAAAAATTTAATTGTGACGATGCTCACCACCTGCAGCAGTATTTCACATCATAATAAGTTGTTTTATTTTAAATTATGTTTTATTTATATTGATGTTACGACGACTATACTTACGTTTGGAATGAAAGTTGAGTTTCAACGTAACTATATTTTATTGTTGATTTTTTGTCTTTTTATGAAAAAGTTAACAAAAATTATAATTAATTTTTGAAAAATCAATCAATTTCAACCTAAAAATTTTATTCAATCTCAAACTCAACTCAAACATCAAACATACCTTATATCATACCTTATATATACTCTTCAGTTTCTGTTGGAAGTATTCAATGGTCCTATTAATTATTATGTATTGCGGTTTTTCATCGTTTATGTATCTTGCTAATTGAACTAACGTACGAACGTACACACGAGGAATGAAGAATAGTTTCCACCTATTTTCATTTGAAAAAAAAAAACAAAACAAAACAAAACAAAATTTTCCCCTAAAAGAGGTTTTGTTAATCTTTAGTGTCAAGGAGCTGTTTGACAGAATTTTCTAAAAGTTGTTCTTAATTTTTTTTTGCTTAAAAAGCTATTTCTGGAGTGTATGAATGATTTATCATAAAAAGATTATTTTCCCAATATATTTTAATATGTGCTGTTTACCTTTTTAATGCTATGTTTGGTAGGATGCATAGAAAAATAAAAATAGTGAGAAATAGATCACTTAGATGAGGGAGATGAAAAATAAGACATATGCCTTTTCTTTCGTGATATCTTTTATATGAAAAGAAGGAAATAAAGAAAAACAAATCATACAAGGAAAAATGATAATGTTTGAACTTTTTCTTTAAATCATGGTTTTTATATTTGTTGAAATGTTTAGATTAACTAGTTGTATATTTACATGTGTGGAATAGATTAAAAAAAAAATCCATCTGACAATTACGTGATCATCATGTAACGATGACATGACTAGAATATGACAATGACACGACGATCATGTGACAAACATGAAATACATGACCACAAAACTAACTGATTCTTTTAAAGAGTAATACAAAAATAAAAAGATTATGCTTAAAAAAAATATAAACAAAAAAATAAAGAGAGTACTTTCTTAAACTAAAAAAAAAAAACAATTAAACTAGTGTCATTAGTCAGCAACCTTAAAAACATTTTACATATCGTATTTTTATACTGAAACTTTAAAACTTTTCACCAAACTCTCTTCAGTTACATAATTTAAAGTTTAGCAATCGTAAAAATGAGTAAAGAAGTAAACCTCATACATTTAGGGTCCGTTTGGGAACTTCTGAAGACAAAGTTCTGAAAGTCGGATTGAAAATATTTGTTTAGGGAAGGACTTTTGAAAATGAACTCAAAACTGTAATATAAAAAATTATGTAAAATTTTAAAATGTGTCTAGGAAAAAAAAATGCATAATAATCCAAATTTTTGTTTGATTTAAAATGATAAAATTCTAAATTTTTAAAATTTAAATTTTTTAAAAATAAAAAAAATAAAGAAAGTGAGATGTAAAATTAAGAATTTTAGTAAAACTTTGTCTGGAGAAGTTTCCCCAAACCTTCTATATATTTGGTGAATAAAATTCTCATGCATCAATTTGTCACAATTTACGTCGGCGGTACTGAAAAGTGAATATTTCATCGAAGACAAAGCCGTCATATCTGTGTACATAGGCCCATTTACAACTACAAGCCACCACCAACTCTTTCAAACAGAAAACAACTATGGGCTTTTCTTGTTCTTGAGCAAACAAAAGAAAGATTATTCAGCAAAAAAAAAAAAGATTAATTTTTTTTTGAAATCTTTTAAAGGACAATAGAGTTACAGAAAATGGGATGGCACCATTGGGCAAATTATGTAGAAGCTCAAGCACGCAGAAGACTGACCCCAAACGAAATGGTGCACACCATAAGCCCAAACAACGCCAAGAATCCGTACTTCCTATTGTCAAAAAAAAAAAAAAAAAACAATTAATCATGTATTTTTGCACCAAAAGACAACAAAATATATCAAGTAATTACTAGTCAGAAATTTTTATTTAGGGAAACGTGGGCAGAATTAAAAAGGTTTTCATTTGCTTTGGCAAGACATGATTCCCAAGCAACACATCGTCATTGTCAATCACATTGACACATAACAATGAATATAATATAATATCCATTAAAGCCACTTTTTTTTTATTATTTTTTTAATTTTTGGTGATTGAACACTCCATTAATGCCACCCATTGGTAGCACGACCAACCCATCACTAGTCTAGTACATCATTTGGGTCATTTTATTTTTTAAAAAAAATGAAAAAAATAAACTTAATCAGATAATGTCTCCACCTCTAATTCCAAGATCAAAACCTCGCTTCCTAATCCAATGGTGAAACGTGGCCCCCACACAGTGTTATGATCAAATAATATATATTATGCGTCCGTTTAGAATAGATAAAATTTTTATGTTAAAATTGATTAATTTTTTAAAAATTAATTAATTAAAATAAATAAAAAATAAGATAAAAAAGGTTCACACCTACTATCCTATATCCTAACACATCTATAATATATATATATAAAAATAAGTATATTGGAAATCTACCCCAATAAACAACGATAAGTCTTTTTTTTCTTTGCCTTGTGTACTTTACGGAAGCACTGTTTGCGTTTGGAATTAAAAAAATTCTATACAATAAAATAAAATAAAAATAAACAGCAAAGAGATGATGAAACAAACCCAATGGAGAGGCGTTTCTGTGGGTCCCCGGTGGAGTAGCCTTTGAAGTAGAAAAAGCGAGAGACGATGTAGATAATTCCAAGGCCAGCGCATATGCAAGGATGCCTTATTCCTCCCAACACCATCAACACAAAAAATACTGCCATGAATTCCAGAGAGTTCTGGTGCCCTCTCTGCCCATTCCATTTTTACCCTTCGTTATTTACCACAATCACAAATTTACCCTTCATCGTTTTTCCCCCCCAAAAAAAAAAAAAACCAATTTCTTTATGGGAGAGTATGTGATAGAGACCTCTATCGGTATTCGGTAAAGTATTTTTTCAGGCCGGTTAAAACCTTATTGATATATCATACTTATCATATATCTTATATCACATTACTTTTCTCACCCAAAGTCTTCTCCGTCGCCGGTGTTGGCGGTGAGTCACCGGCGTCAGGGTGGGTCGCCGGCGGCGGGAAGGTACTTTGAGTGAGAAGAGTAATGTGAGGTAATATATATGATAAATATGATACATCAACAATGTTTTAACTGTTCTATTAAATCTTAACTGTCCAAAAAAGAATTTTATCGGTAGAGATCAAGGGTCTCTATCACAGACTCTCCCTTTCTTAATAAGGGTTATAAATAGTAATTCCTCAAAAAATAAAATAAAATAAAGTGTTTTTGATATCATTTGGTGTGCAAAAAAAATAAGAATAAAAAAAGAATACCTGGATGCAGTTGAAGAGCTTGGCATCTTTGTTTTCAGATTCTGAGGCGTAGAGAGTTGGAACATACACCTTGTACCTGCTCAAGAAATTCTCAAATTTTTTAAGGATTTCTTTCTATGAAATTATCAAAACTACACAGACAAAGAAGATTATATTTAGAAAAAAGAAACAAAAAACAAATAAAAAAAAAGATATAGAGAGAGAGAAAGAGAGGAGAGAGAAAGTGTGGGCACTATTAACGTACGTCTTGCGGGCCTTGCCGACTTGCATAGCCATCCAGAAATTGAGAAAGCAATAGAGAACAAGAACAAGAGCCACGTAGCCATACTCTCTCGGAAGAAAATCCATGGCAGCCATTTTCTTTTTCTTCTGATCTGAAAGGAGTTGAGTTAGCAGGCCAATAGATTAGGACTCCGAAATTTTAAGGCAAAGATGAAGGCTTTGGATTTCTCTCCCTCTATATTTTCTTTCTTTTTTTTTTTTTTGGGTGTTATTCTTCTGTGGGCGGCCGTCTTTATAAAAGGTCCTCGACTTTCTGCCCAAGCAAAACTGTGTATTTTATTATTATTTTTTATATTCGTTATGTTTCCCGTTGTGGCTATTTTTATTTTTATTTTGAAATTTCCTCATTTCGAGTCTTGACCAAACCTTTGTTTCGTAAATTAGTTAGAGATAAAATTTTTAAGTTAAATTAATTTATTTTTAAAAAATTAATTATTAATTTTATTAATTTTTTTAAAAAATAATAAAAATTAAGATAAAAAATATAATTTAGTTTAAGATAAATTTAAATATGAGAGCCCAAGTTTTATTACCATTGTTACTGTTTTTCGTTTAGCCAGCTACTTTGACAGGCCTTAAATCATAAATCCCAATTAGATATTACAAATTTTTCCTAATCATTAATTTTAGATTTCCTTACTAAGATGGTGGTGGTTCAGTGACAAAAAAAGTTTATTTAGTATCTTTGTTTTTATTAGGTCTTAAGTTTGAACTGTGACGCATGCAGAGTTTAGTATTTGGTAAGAAAGATCATCCGTTGTCTTTTCTTGAAGTTTTGGATCAAGTTCGAGTAAATAAATGCAAATTTTATTTTGATACGAGCATCAAAAATAAAATGGGTATTTGAGAAAAAGAAAATTAAATATAATGTAAATTTCGAACAAATTAAAAAGTGAATTTTGATTTAAAATGAGATGAATTTTTAGAATTTAAATTGATGTGCCAAATTTCACAGCATTAATATATGAAAAATCACAATGGCTATCAAAGAGCTAGCAAGTGGCTTAACTCTTGTATGCCTTCTCTTACAAATTAAAATTAAATCTTTTATTTTATTAATGACACAGGTCTATATCACTACAACAATTCATTTTCAACCTTAAAGTTTTTATTTAGACTCCTTACTCTCACCCGTTGAGCTTTTTTTTTATTAAACCATACAACACCTACCTCCAAGGGAAAAAAAAAAAAAAAAAAAAAAAAAAAAGTGTGAAGAGTGCTTAGGTCTATCCATGATTCCCTAAATCAAATTTGTGATCATACAAGCATCCGAAAAAGCATAAATAATCTTTCTTTAATGCCTTAATTATATATCAAGTTTCTCATACATCTTCTTGATATTTTATTATTTTATGGATTAAGCTAAAGGCATGTGGTAGCACTTAGTAGGCTTCAGCCTGTACTCTTAAACTCCAATTACTTTCATGAAATAAGTATCAATTCAAACCTTATTGTTAAGATTCTTACCTTATTTAACTTGTAAAGAGCAAAGAGCCGGCTATTATAATGCTATCAGTTGGTGCTAATTCTTAATGTTAAGATTTTTGCAAGCCAAGTAACTTAAAAAATTAAAAAAAAAAAAAAAAAAAAAAAAAAAAAAAAAAAAAAAAAACTAACAACAACAACTTATCATGAATGTTTTGGGCTAGTTGACCTAATTTAATTAGATTGTATTTGGTTCACCAGTTGGAAATGAAATTTTTAAATTGCAGTTTATTGACTTTTCAAAAACTAGTTATAAATTCTGTTGACTTTTTAGAAAAAGACAAAAACTGATACAAAAAAATACAGTTTAGTTGGAGTTAAACTCAAATGCCAAACAAAGCTTAAATAATGAGATTTAATCTCAATACTAATTATGTTGGAGTAAATTCAGTAGCCTACTCAATGGTTGCATACTACAACATCAACAACAACACAACAACAATAATTTAGCCAAAAAAAAAAAAAAAAAAACCAACAACAATAATAATAATAGCCTACTTTTGTAGACAAATATCACAACCTTAAACTAAAAGGAATCATTATGTATAATTTGTCGAAATTTGCATGCATTCATATACGTATGCGTATAAAATATATGTGTATATATATATATATATATATATATATATATATATATATATATGCAAACACACGCACACACACAAACACAATGAAGGTATAAACTACATAGACTAGGCGATTTCCCTATCAAAAGTAAAATAGATATAAGACCCTCTTCATGTAAGACTTCTCAAATAATGACTTAAAGATTAGTATTAGATAATTAAAATCTCTTAATAGATTTCCATACCTATAATAATGGATCACTTATTCATATGTTATTAATTTATTTTACTCACCAAAAAAAAATTATTTTTTTAACCTCCTTTTGGCTTTGGTTGAGAAAAAGAATCCATGACCAGAGTTGTTATAAATCAGGGCATATGTCGTACTGATGTAGAATGTATTCTAACATGCAAAACAAGATATCCGACATCAGTTATTGTACAATATGTGTGCTTAAATCTCCTTGGTTTGTGCAACGGGGTAAACGTTATTGTCTTAAGTTGAATATCGGCGGTACTGAAAAGTGAATATTTCTTTGAAGACAAAGCCGTCATATCTGTCTACAAAAGCCCAATTACTACTACAAGCCACCACCAACTATTTCAAACACAAAACAATTATGGGTTTTTCTTATTCTTGATCAAACGAAAGAAAAATAATTCAGCAAAAAAAAAAAAAATATATATATATATATATATTTTTTTGAAATCATTTAAAGGACAATAGAGTTGCAGAAAACGGGATGGCACCATTGGGTGAATTATGTAGAAGCTCAAGCACGCAGAAGACTGACCCCAAACGAAATGGTGCACACCTGAAGCCCAAACAACGCCAAGAATCCGTACTTCCTATTGTCCCAAAAAAAAAAAAAAAAAAACAAAAAACAACCAATTAATCATGTGCTTTTTGCACCAAAAAAGACAACAAAATATATCAAGTAATTAATAGTCAGAAATTATTATTAAGGGAAACGTGGGCAGAATTAAAAAGGTTTTCATTTGATTTGCCATGACAGGAGTCCCAAGCAACACACTGTCATTTTCAATCACATTGACACATAACAATGAATATAATACAATATCCATTAATGCCACTTTTTTTTTTTTTTTTTGGTTGGATGAACACTCCATTAATGCCACTTATTGGTTGCACGACCAACCCACCACTAGTCTAGTACATCATTTGGGTCATTTTATTTAAAAAATAAACTTAACCAGATAATGTCTCCACCTCTAATTCCAAGATCAAACCCTCCCTTCCTAATCCCATGGTGAAACGTGACCCCACACAGTGTTACGATGAAACTCAATATATATTATGCATCGGTTTACAATACAGATTTAAGATAAAATTTTTATTTTGAAATTGATTAATTTTTATTAATTTAAAAAAAAAAGTGAGATGAAAAACATTCACACCTACAATCCCAACATGTCTGTAATATATATATATATATATATTGGAAATCTTCCACTATAAAAAACAATAAGTCTTTTTTTTCCTTTTCCTTGTGTACTTTACGGAAACATTATTTGCGTTTGGAATAAAAAAAAAAAATCTATACAAGAAAATAAAATGAAAATAAAAAGCAAAGAGATGATGAAACAAACCCAATGGAGAGGCGTTTTTGTGGGTTCCCGGTGGAGTAGCCTTTGAAGTAGAAAAAGCGAGAGACGATGTAGAGAATTCCAAGGCCAGCGCATATGCAAGGATGCCTTATTCCTCCCAACACCATCAGCACAAAAAATACTGCCATGTATTCCAGAGAGTTCTGGTGCCCTCTCTGCCCATTCCATTTTTACCCTTCGTTATTTACCACAATCACAAATTTACCCCTTATCGTCCCCCCCCCCCCCCCCCCCCCAAAAAAAAAACCCCCATTTCTATAAAACTGTTATAAATAATAATTCCTCAAAAAAATAAATAAAATAAATAAAAGAAAGTGATTTTGATTTTATTTGATGTGCAAAAAAATAAGGATAAAAAAAAGAATACCTGGATGCAGTTGAAGAGCTTGGCATCTTTGTTTTCAGATTCGGAGGCGTAGAGAGTTGGAAAATACACCTTGTACCTGCTCAAGAAATTCTCAATTTTTCTAAGGATTTCTTTCTATGAAATTATCAAAACAATTTAGACAAAGAAGATTATATTTAGAAAAAAGAAAAAAAAAACCCATAAAAAAGATATATATATATATATAGAGAGAGAGAGAGAGAGAAAGTGTGGGCATTATTAACGTACTTCTTGCGGGCCTTGCCGACTTGCATAGCCATCCAGAAATTGAGAAAGCAATAGAGAACAAGAACAAGAGCCACGTAGCCATACTCTCTCGGAAGAAAATCTATGGCCGCCATTTTCTTTTTCTTCTGATCTGAAAGGAGTTGACTTAGCAGGCCAATAGATTAGGGCTCCGAAATTTTTAGGCAGAGATGCAGGCTTTGGATTTCTCTCCCTCTGTTTTTTTTTTTTTCTTTTCGGTGTTATCCTTCTGTGGTCGGCCGTCTTTATAAAAGGTCCTCGACTTTCTTCCCAAGCAAAATTGTGTATTTTATTATTATTTTTATATTCGTTATTTTTCCCGTTGTGGCTATTTTTCTTTTTTATTTCGAAATTTCCCCATTCCGAGTCTTGACCAAGTTTTATTGCCATTGTTACTACTTTTCGTTTGGCCAGCTACTTTGACCGGCTTAAATCATAAACCCCAATTAGATATTACAAATTTTTCATAATCATTAATTTTAGATTTCCTTACTATGATGGCGTTGGTTCGGTGATAAAAAAGGTTTATTTAAAATCTTCATTTTTATTAGGTTTTAAGTTCGATCTATGACGCATATAGAATTTAGTATTTGATAAGAAATATTATTTATTGTCTTTTCTTGAAGTTTGTGATCAAATTTGAGCAATTAAATGAAAATTTATTTTGATATGAGCATCTAAAATAAAATGGGTGTTTGAGAAATTTTTTTTTTTAAATATGATGTAAATTTCAAACAAATTAAAATGTGGATTTCGATTTAAAATGAGATGAATTTTTAGAATTTAAATTGAAGTGCCAAATTTCACACCATTAATGTATGAAAAATCACAATGGCTATTAAAGAGCTAGCAAGTGGCTTAACTCTTGTATGCCTTTCTCTTACAAATTAAAATTAAATCTTTTATTTTATTAATGACACATGTCTATACCACTAATAACACTTCATTTTAAACCTTAAAGTTTCTATTTAGATCCCTTACTCTCACCCGTTCAGCTTTTCTTTTTGTTAAACCATGCAACCCCTACCCCCAGAAAAAAAGTAAAGAGTACTTAAGTCTATCCATGATTCCCTAAATCAAATTTGTGATCATACAAGCATCCGAAAAAGCATAAATAATTTTTCTTTATTGCCTTAATTATATGTCAAGTTTCTCATACATCTTCTTGATATTTTATTATTTTATAGATTAAGCTAAAGGCATGTGGTGGCACTTAGTAGGCTTCAGCCTGTGCTCTTTAACTCCGATTACTTTCATGAAATAAGTATCAATTCAAACCTTATTGTTAAGATTCTTACCTTATTTAACTTGTAAAGAGCAAAGAGCCGGCTATTATAATGCTATCAGTTGGTGCTAATTCTTAATTTTAAGATTTTTGCAAGCCAAGTAACTTTAAAAATTAAACAAAACAAAAAAAAAAAAAAAAAAAAAACTAACAACAACAACTTATCATGAACGTTTTGGGCCAGTTGACCTAATTTAATTAGATTGTATTTGGTTCACC
This sequence comes from Ficus erecta, assembly GCA_008635985.1. Classification (NCBI taxonomy): domain Eukaryota; kingdom Viridiplantae; phylum Streptophyta; class Magnoliopsida; order Rosales; family Moraceae; genus Ficus; species Ficus erecta. The sequence continues at coordinate 2,340,416 of BKCH01000009.1, forward strand.
AGTTGGAGATGAAATTTTTAAATTGGAGTTTATTGACTTTTCAAAAATTAGTTATAAATTTTGTTGACTTTTTAGAAAAAGACAAAAACTGATAAAAAAAAATACAGTTTAGTTGGAGTTAAACTTAAATGCCAAACAAAGCTTAAATAATGAGATTTAATCCCAATACTAATTATGTTGGAGTAAATTCAGTAGCCTACTCAATGGTTGCATACTACAACATCAACAACAACACAACAACAATAATTTAGCCAAAAAAAAAAAAAACCAACAACAATAATAATAATAGCCTACTTTTGTAGAAAAATATCACAACCTTAAACTAAAAGGAATCATTATGTATAATTTGTCGAAATTTGCATGCATTCATATACGTGTACGTATAAAATATATGTGTGTATATATATATCTATATATGCACACACACGCACACACACAAACACAATGAAGGTATAAACTACATAGACTAGGCTATTTCCCTATCAAAAGTAAAATAGATATAAGACCCTCTTCATGTAAGACTTCTCAAATAATGACTTAAAGATTAGTATTAGATAATTAAAATCTCTTAATAGATTTCCATACCTATAATAATGGATCACTTATTCATATGTTATTAATTTATTTTACTCACCAAAAAAAATTATTTTTTTAACCTCCTTTTGGCTTTGGTTGAGAAAAAGAATCCATGACCAGAGTTGTTATAAATCATGGCATATGTCGTACTGATGTAGAATGTATTTTAACATGCAAAACAAGATATCCGACATCAGTTATTGCACAATATGTGTGCTTAAATCTCCTTGGTTTGTGCAACGGGGTAAACGTTATTGTCTTAAGTTGAATATCGTTTACTTTTAATATGTGAGCATCATTTTGATTATATATATATATATATATCTCTATACATTATGTATTTGCTTAAAAATGTATACAATAAAACAATTTTATGTTAAAGATATTCCGAACGACTGTTTGTAATATGTACTGCAGATTAATGTAATTGCCATGACAACCGGAATGTCAAAACATTATGAAATGTATGCATTTTTATATAGTGGGAAGTTTTAAACATATTTCCAAAATGTGGGCGGCTTTATTAAAATATATGTATATATATAGTAATATTTCAAAGCCGGAATTTTTTAGGTGGGTAAGGATCGACATTATCTTATCAATCAAAGGAATCTACCACTTACAATGCAAATAAAATCATTTTAAAAAAGTTGATGATACATTTCTTGTGGAATTCAATTTTGCCTCATTTAAGCTGTGAAGAAATCCTATATATTCTTTATTTATGATCCCTATTTGTTTAAAAAGAAACGGAAATTAATTTTCTTAAATTTCAAACCTCAGAGTTTTTATCAAAAACTCAGTACTCCCACCGGTTGGGATAGATAGATTATTTCTTATATTGGTTTTGAAATTTCTACAAGATCCATAATTAATTTAGTTTGCATTCTAAAGTTCTTAATTATGGTCTCCTTCTAAAATAAATAAGGACATAAATATATAATGCTAATCAACTGACATGGTATACTAGCTATTAGCATTGAATAGATAGGTTTTAATAAAAAAAAATTTTGCCATTTAAAATTGAAGATAGTTGCATTTACTCTTTCTCTATCAAATTCTTTCTTACGAAATCTTTATAATTGTATGAAAATTTCAATAGAGGTCTTAAGTGAAACAAAACAAAAGAAAACAAGTATTATGAAGAGTTAATAATTATTGAAATATGTACTTTTCATACATAATTTAAAATTCAATATTTTTTTCCTTTCAGAATTACCCTTCCTTAACTCACGTTTGTAAGGATTGACATCTCTTGTCCAATTTTGGTATCCCAAATGGTGTCTAACTAATTGTTTTGACACATTATTGAAAAAAGTTATATTTTAATACATAAAAAATCAGTTATAATATTTTAAACTTTTTAAGATGACATAGCATAATATTATTGGTTAGACATTATTTGTGACAACAAAATTAGACAGAGAATGTGGATCTCGTTTGCAAATATGTTTTACTAGAGTTCTTTAAAATAAAATAAAAAAAGAAAAAAAAAACCACAAACATTCACGCCATTAATTCACTTTTCAACTCTTGATTTAATGCTCTGTTTATTTTTTAAGAAATATATCAACATATATGTTTTTTTTTTCATAAGTAGTTTTTTTTAAAGAGTTTTTAATACCAATTTCACATGGATTGTCGTTATTATTGTTGCTAATTTATTGTCATGGTTATATGGACCAGATGCTTATATTAAGATCCATATTATAAGTATGTTTCGTGTTTACATATTGATGGGATTTTTATGATAATGACCACATTATGAGTTGTTTTATACCAATCTCATATAAATTGTCGTTATTGTTATTACTGATTTGTTGTCATAACAATATGGACCAGGTGCTTATATAAAGGTCCATATTCTAGGTATGTTTAGTTCATACATAATGATGAGGTTTTTTATGTTAATGACCTCATTACGTGGCTTTCCAATTTCATTAGTTAAAAAATGTATTTATCAAATATTAGTTTCATAGCTTTTTTACTTGGTCAATATAATATTGACAGCAAATACCAAAAAAAAAAAAAAAAATTTAATAACAATTAATAAAACATAGATGATTAGTAGTTAAGGACGGAATCTTTGGATAAATTAGATAATTTTTTTAGGGGTACTAATATAATAGATGACATAAATGACACCTTTTTTTTGGGAATTTTTTTTTTTTTTGGTTTCTTAAATTAGAATTAAGGGCATTTTGATCAAGATAACATAATAAGTTTTCTTTTTCGTTCAATTTTATAAATAAATTTATGTTTGGATATATTTTTTTTTAAAACCATAGCTTTAATTTGACCATATATTACATAATATATGTGCAAGTTCAGAGTGACTACGAGTTATGAGTGTCTTCACTTGTTGTCCACATTGTTCATCTTCATCTTCAACTATTTAGGTTCATTGAGGAAATTACAGTATATTTACCTTAATCTACGGGGGGTTCTTTTCCGACATAAAAATAAATAAATAACTAAATGAGGATAAAATGTGGGTTAATTTTGCTTTGATGACTCGTGTACTAGATATTACTTTTACAATTTTTTTTTTTAATTTACTTATATAATATCACAATTTTGATTATTATCTTCATTTGCTTGATTGGTTCGACTAATACATTATGACAATTTTCACTGTCTCACTGATCTACATTGTAAAGAGCCATGCAAAATGAGATATGGATCAGATTTCATTAAACCCAAACATTTGAAAGTACTTGGGAGAAGAAAGGGTAAATGCTATTGTTGGATTAATAAATATATTTATGATGATTAATCAGGGAAGCAATTAGATCATGAAGTGCAGATGCTATTGTTTAACTTATACATATATATATACATGTATATATATTATATATGTATTATATATGAGGTGTTCTATTGGACTGAAGTTACAATTGTGGTCTATGGTTCTTGAGCTTGAGCTATGCGGCTGTCTTTGCCTATGTAACCAAGAATAATATATGTTGCTGAAATTGTTTGTTTATGAAAGAACTTTTCCCTTTTGGACTGTCCTTGCTAAATATCGCCTTGTACTTTTCTTCATCTCAAAAAAAAAAAAAAAAAAAAAAAAAAAAAAAAAAAGGGCAGTTTGAACAACTATATTTTTAATGTGTGCAAGATTAACAATTATATTACCAAATCTAAGTACAGAAATTCTCTCTCAAACTGTTGTAAATGGAATTCTCTTTTTCTAAAGATTCACCTCCTCGGTAATGACCATATACTCAGCTTCAGTAGTTAACAAAATCTACCTATGTATATTTATCAACTACTGCAGTGTAGATTTCAAAAGGTTATATTATAATTACAAGATACTAATATCAAATTGAAAAAAGCTTTATAATACAGACTCTATACATTCGCACATCGAATAGTACTTTGACAAAGTGGGTTCGACAAGTTGGTATACTAAAAATTATGCTCTCTAAAAAAAATTTAGCGAATGGCTTGAGTTCACTAAATTATGTATAAATCAAATTAGTAACCATCTAAAATTTTAAATTAATGTTTCTACAAGTTATAATAAGATATATGTATATCCAATAAACTAGACAAACATAATTGTTTTGGGCCAGTTGATTGAATTTATTAGTTATATTTATCTACTTTTTAAATTGCTTTTTTTTTTTTTTTTTGTCTGTTTTCAACTTCAAAAGATTAAAAGAGTTATTTACATGAATGTCTAAATTGAAGACTATAATTTAAAATATATCAATTTTTTCTTTTATTTACAGGAATGTTTAATTTGGTACTTATAAAAACCACATTACCTTTTCATCAAGAGTTGAATATAAACGAATAAAGATTTGATAAAAGAGGAAAAAATCTCTAAAAAAAATTCAAACTAAGCAAACCTTTTATAAAAGGAAAAAAAAAACCATTTTTCTTGATTTATTATAAAGAAAAAAATGACCATATCAGATATTAGTTGTATTGTAAATGAAAAGCAATCATTATAATAAATAATTGGTCAGTAAGATAAAATTCACAATGAACACATGAAGAAAATTAAATAGATATTGTACAAAAATATTAAACACTTTAAAATCTAACAAAGATATTATAATGATATAGTAATTATCATAAAGGAAAAAACATCATATTGATATAGTAATCATAAAGAGAGAGAGAAAATACTACATTCAAAAAAGTATCATAATGATATGATAATTATCATTAAAAAAAAGTAATTTTATATGACAGTTAAACTTTAGAGACTAACTATTAAAACAATTCCAATATTAACAAATAAAATAAATAATCATAATAACGTCACAATTGTTATAAAGAACCTAAATCATACTAAAAAATTAGGTTTTTATGAAATCTAAATCATACTTAAGAAATAGATTATAAAAACCTAAATCTTACTAACAAGCAATCACTATAATAAAGAACTAATCATTAACATAAAGATACAACAATGATGAACAAATAAGGAAAAAAAATAAAAATCATAATGAGAGAAAATGATGTTAAATATAGTAAAAGAGCAAAATAGGTATTATGAATGGTTGTTTTTTTGGACATTATGTAATATTATCATTAAAAAAAATGGATATATTATAAAAAAGGGTCTTAAAAATAGACTTTTTATGTGATTATTTCTAATAAAAATGCATACGTACTGAAAACTACATTTGAAAATTTTTTTTTGGTTTAAATTTTGTGATCTTGGCCAAACAAGCTGGTATTTGTATTTATCAGAGTTTTATTGATTAAATAATTTACTTCACACCCTGAGAGGTTATTATTTACCATCACCTAAATTTATCCACAATAGAATATTTTACCTTTAGCTTCAAAAAATTTACTATAAATCCCAACAAATATTGTTATTCGAATTACATAATATATATATATATATATATATATATATGTGTGTGTGTGTGTGTGTGTGTGTGTGTGTGTGTGTGTGTGCAAATTAAAAATGACTATGAGTTATAAGTGTCTTCATTTGTTGTCCTTCAAATTGTTCATCTTTTTCAACCATTCAGGTTCGTTGAGGAAATTAAACTTTTAAGTTTTATGGCATAGTTTTTTTTTTTAACGTATGCTTGTTGTCCTTAAAAAATACATGCTTTTGACATCTAATTAGAGATCAAAATGGTATTTACTTTTATGCTACAAGATCTCTTCCAATATAATAAATGAGACAAGAATGCGTGAGTTAATTTTACTTTGACTCATATATACTAGATTTTTTTTTGAGAGAATTTATACTAGATATTAATTTATGAATTTCTTTGTTTTTTTTTTCAACTATTTTTTTTGGTAAATTTTTTTTCAACTTATATATTTTTACAAATTACATTGATTATAATTATCTTCATTTGCTTGATCGACAGAATCCAAGAAAGTGGTTCCACTCAAACACAAGTCTAATGACTTTAAGTGTAACTCTGATATAATTTATGAAGGGCCATACAAACTTACATATGGAAAATATTTCATTAAAGCGGAATGTCGGAAAGAAAGGGGAAGGAGTAGATGCTATTGTTGGATTAAGCATATTTATCATGATTAATGTGGGAAGTTTCGATCAAGGCTAGATGCTTTATATATGTGTGTGTGTATATATTTATATATTTATATATATACTATTCATGATTGTATACATTATCTATGATAAGTTAAGATATTACATACACACACACATTCACACCTAAAAATGTTATATTGTGATGAAGTTACGATCATGGTCCATGAAGTTAGCTTGAGCTACGGCTGTGTCTTAAAAAAAATTAATCAATTGCTAAATACTACCTTCTACTTTTTTTGTTAAATTAAAAAAAAGGGGGAAAAAAAAAAAGAGTGTAGTGTGAACAACATAATATTTTTTCGTGTGAGGAAGATTAAAGCCAACTTATCAATAGGGTAAATGCACTTTCCGTCTTTGTTGATAAATTTGCCATGAATTTTGATAAAACAAAACATGGATTTATTGAGGAAATCTAAACAAAAAAATCACTTCAAGAAGACGATCTTTGTATTGAATCAGCTAGAACGAGCTCGAGACAACTCCAGAACATTCGAGAAGAATCTCAAACCTCGGTACACAAATTCACCACCTCAGTAACGGATAAAAATACTATCCCTAACGCCCGCATTAGATTAGGTGGGTATGAGGACGGGGTTATGGGGATGGGGGAAGCATACCCATCCCTACCCCGCTACATTGGCATCCCTAAACAATATGCTGCAGTGTAGACTTCCAGCTAACATTGCAGCCACACTTGAAACACGTATCGTATGGCAGATTCTCCGGAGTTCAGATCTCCTGCATAATCTGAGTGCACAACCCCAGAACTTTATGATTTCCGTTTGAATTTCGTTATCATATTACTAAATCGGCGGCGCCTTTTAGATACCTTAGCATCCATTTAGAAGCTTCCCAGGTCTGGCCAAGTACTTGCTCACCAAACTCATTGCTTGTGCCATGTCTGTTCTGGTGTAAACCATTGAGCACATCGAACCTCCCACCGCGCTTGTATAGGGCACTAAGCTCATCCTTTGCTCCTCGTCTTTAGTCTCTGGGAAGTCGTTCGAAGACGATTTGAAACGCTGCGCTGAGGGGGTGGAGACAAATTTTGAAATTTGTCATTCCAAATCTATCAAGAACCTATTCTCCAAATACCCCTGTTGAGTCGGAAATAATTTCCTTCACTCCTATTTCTGTGAATATTAATTCCAAGTCTTTTCTCGAAAGGACCCAGTTCGTTCATTTCAAAATCATGAAAATACTAAAAACAACGAGAAAATTGCCATAAGGTAGTAGAAAAATTGTCAAAATATGTTTGTAAGTTTGAAAGAACGGTACCTAGTTTAAAAAGAAATGATTCGCTCGAAGTTTCTTGATTTGTTTTGGAATATAGGCTGGTAAAACATTAAAAGAATTGGAAAATAAGAGCATGACATATAATACAAAGTTATTTTCCTATAAAAATTTAATTCAGAAGAACTATGAGGATATCTTTCCAAACATCAATAAGATGAACAATTTTTTATTCCATATGCAAGGTCAAGCAAAGGTTCTAAAAGAAGTCATGATATATACTTCTCCTCCGCAAGCCAGTAACGTTTTTAACAAAATTTCAACCACGGTAGCATTTAGAAATAAGTTGGCAAGAGATGTTCCAATCTCTCAAAATTATTGACATCTGAATTCTGAAGCTAAATTTATTCCGATGAACCAAACTGCAAAACAATCTAAGCAGAAATTCACTTGACCATTCACCCTGTAGATTCCTCTATCTTTGAACATGAAGCAACACCCGATTGATCGTACGAGCTCTCCCAATTTTTCCCATCAAAACGCTTAACCTCAACGTGGACTAGAGTTCCAGGATCGACACACCTGAATGTAACTGCAACCCCATCAGGATTCGAACGTGGGCGATAAAATGAAGTTATGCCACAAACTTTACAAAACATGTGTATTGCTGTATGGGTGCCGAAAGTGTAGGTTGTAATGAACTTTTCAGAATCACCCAAAAGCTCAAATCTCTCAGCAGGGACAATGAAGTGGGTGTTACGCCTCATGGAGCAATTCGAACAGTCGCAATCCCAAACTACAACACTCTTCGGAGCTTGAACCCGCCATTTTACCTTCCTGCAGTGACAACCTCCACTATGCATTACTAACTCCGAATCCATTCAGAAAGACTATAATTGTTTAGAGGTCAAAATGTTTTGATGGTCGTTTCCTCAATATAGACGGCTTGGAGCCTGACAAGAAGCTAATAACAAGTCAACAATCACTTGCAACTCGTTATACAAAAACCAGAAGACATAAACAATATTTGTCATTTTAGTTTTCTCCTTGTTCTTTTTCCTTCTTTTAATGTATAACTTCTACATCGAAACGGTTCTCGTAGACTCGTAATTTGCAACTTGTAATAGTTAGTTAGCTTGCTAAGATAGATTTTCCACACGTTAAGATTTAACGTACAGATTCTGTATTTGTTTATTAGAATCAGAGTAAGTATGTATAACTCTCCCATTTTATTCGATGAAATCAGTTTCAGAAGTTTGAAAGTAAATTCTTTCTTCCATTCTTTGACTTCTTTTAAGAGTTTTAAGAACAGACAATCAAAACACAACACCCCGTTCATGAAATAAATAAACAAATAGATGAAATAAAGAAAACAAACATGCTGCATTCGACCACCACAATCTCGAGCTAACACATAAAACTTTGTATCCACAAACAGAAAGTCATATTAGAAATGGAAGGAAAAAAATACAGTTTTCTTTGTATTCTTCTTTTTCCCAAAAACACATCATAATCTTTTTAGCCGGCTTATTTTCTCGTTTTCTTCGAACACCAAATACCATGGTCTTAAAACAATTGTGTGCCCAAAAGAAAAGAAAATGGCCACATAGACATGTCAAAGAAACTAATTAATGCTTCTAACATAAGAATCTAGCCTCTAGCCCCAAGCTATTATCACCCCAATCATTGGGCTAATCCCCAATTTTCCAACAAGATAAGAAAGTGTAAGAATTAAAAACTTGTTTGGAACAAAAGTTCAGACCGAAGTTTTTTATCTGAGTTTTTATCTTTTTCTCAAAAATTAACAAAAATTATAACTAGTTTTTGAAAAGTCAACCGACTCTAACTTCAAAATTCCATTTGAAACCTTTGTTCCAATCACAAGCTAAGAACCATAGTTCCACATTAAAACAAGAAATCTCTTTCCCTTTTTTTTTTTGCACCTTATTAAATCATTAACCAAACCAAACAATGGTTTGACATATTAACGTTGTTTCCTACATGCTAAAACTTACAATCCAAGTAACTATTTACATATTTATTATGCATAGTATGAAGAACTTGAACAATCTCTCCACCGCATAAGAAGACACTAGATCGTTACAAAAGCCAAGGTGGGTGTAACGTTAAAACAAAATTAATTATAGAAACAAGCAGGTTTTGTGATGAATTAGTGATTAATTACAATTTAAAAAAAAACTCTTAAAACTATTCTTCAAGGAAATTATAGATATATTCATTATAATTTTTTCAGAAACAAGCTGAGGTCAGTTCTGCCCAGAAGAAATTTCGTACATAATCTAAAGCAAAAACCGTAACAAAACAAAACACCAATTTACGAGGTGAAGCTAATAATGAAAAGCGAAGAAAATGAAAATTTATAAAAAGTCACCTGTGGAAGCGATGCGAGAGTAGTGGGTCTTTCTGCTGTCAAGTTTCAGCTTGACTCATGATGAGATGCCGGCTTACAAATTGAAGAAAGCAAAGAGGACACGTTTTAAATTAATGAAGATTATGGGCTTTGTGTTGTCACCAAGTTTTGGGCTACAAGTTTTTGGGCCTTGAGTAATCACCAATTTTGGGGGGATTAATAGGTGGTATGGCGCCAAAAAAATTATAAAAAAAAAAAAACAATGGTGGATTGATTTTTGCCATAACTTAAAAAATTTTGTAAAAAATGCAAATGTGATGATGTCATGATTAATTAAAAATTATTTTTAAAATTTTATTTTTCTCTCTCATCCCGGCTCCCTCTCTCTTTCTCACTCTCCCCCCTCTTTCTCCCTCCCCTTCCACGCAACAATTTTTCTCTCTCCTCCCCACTCCACTTCTCTCTTCCCCCTCTTTCTCTCTCCCCTTTCATGCGACAAACCACCCCTTCCCTCTCTCTCTCTTCCCTTCCCTTTCTCTCCCCTCTCTTGCAAGAGTTTTTTTTTTTTTTTTTTCATGTGTGGCAAAAATCAATCTAAATCATGATTTTGTGGCATATATCGAAAGTACCCATTTTTTGGGCTACATGTTTGTGGGCTTGACAAGGTAACTGGGCCTCAAGTGGGGAAACCAGGAGGAAGGAATGTCTGTGCCTTTGCTCTAAGTAAGAGGGCACAATGCTAAAGAAGGTTTTTTAAAGGATAGATTTCCTGATTTTCTTCTAATAAGTAGAGGGAAAATTATATTCCTGATTTTTTTCTAATAAGTAGAGGAAAAATTATTTAATATTTATTATGCTTGTGCCACGAATTTGTGATTTTGATAAAAACTTGCGACTCATAAAAACTTCTTACAAAAAAAAAAAAAAAAAAGCCATGTTTGAAGTTTACTGATATTTGATGTTATTTTGGTTTATATTTATTTATTTTTTCAACAATAGAAACATTGTTACGTACTTACCTCGGTATATTGTCACACTTTGATGTTGTTTAGTCAATGTAATAGCTTTTTTCATACAGTGGAAACTTATTGCATGATTAAACTTTTGTTTAGTACTTAAAATTATTAATGACATATTTATAAAAGTTACAAAAATAAGAAAATATAATATGTAACAATATCCAAAATCACACCTTTATTAATTTGTTAAATGAAACCTTCAATGCCACATTAATATCTAGGACCGAATATGTTTTATATATCTCATATATTAATATTATTTCCTTCTTACAAATAGTATTTTGTTTTCCCATGCATGCCATTATTTATTTATTATTTTTTTATGAGGGGTAGTAATTCTTTTTCTTTCTCTTGTGTTCTCCAGAAAGTGCACATTTTTCTTACTGAAAGAAATATTGTTTAAAATTTGAGCATATGAAAAAGTATTACATGCATGGTTTCCCTTCAAGATCAAGAAAAAGAAAAGAAAAGAAAAGAAAACAAAGATGTTACGACATGCCTTCCTCAGTTTGGTAGCGAACACATTGATTAAAAAATAAATGCAATTAAAAAAGAGTAGCTTTGGCCATGCTGAATGTAGGCCATCTAACAATTATTGAACAAATTTAAAAAACCACATCCACTTTGAGAAAATGCAATTTTATAACACCCTTTAGAATAATATTTATATATACCTCATACATACATTAATTAAAAAAAAATTGAAAAAAAAAAACCAAAAAAATTTCATTAAATTAGCATCTATATTCTCTTCTACTTACTACGATTTTTGAAGTCATTGAAGGACTTTATAATATTTGAATGCGTCTGGGGTAAGCACTATTTTTATATAACAATTTTGGTACGTACTTTATAATTAAAGTACTTGTAGAATCAGAGAGTTGGCTTTGGAACATTGCTAACCGATCATCAAGTGTCCAAGCTTAGCTAGCAAGGAGTGGGCAGTCTGGCGGCCAAAACAAACATATATATATATATATGTATATACATCTATAGATATAAATATATGCATACATATATATATATATAGATATATTTTTGTCAAAGTCTGACGTTAAGATATGTAGGTGTATAGCTGCTAATGATAATAATTGATGTCCCAGTGAAGGACCATTAACATTGGCTTTAAGTAAGATAATCATCACTTATCCTCAATCACACATTGTTATCCCTCATATAGTTATAAATTTCCTTTTTTTAATATATATAATTAATGACCGACGATGATGATGATGATCTACTTTATAATTTCAACTACTCTCTCTTCCTATGAATGTAGCACGTGTTAGAAATTAGTTTGAGATTAAGGTTTTGAATTAAACTTATAACAACCTAAATTCATTATAAAAACCGAATTTGGTTAACAAGGTAAGATCCTACTTAGTCCTTTTACCCTTCAATCGACATGTTAGTTGAGTACATTAATTTTTTGTATATTTAGTGCGTGTATATATTGATTTAATCACTCATGGGCAGTATTATACAAAAATCATTGCTAGATTATTATGCAAATATCACATATAAATAAATAAATATATATATAATAGACACATTGTAAAGTTAGAGAAAGGAAGAATGAATATTTGAGACTGATAAGGAATTGGGCTTCCATCTTAAAAGGTCAACCTATTAAGTGGAGTGGCTCAATATCCCTTTATGTTTGTTATTGTTGTAATATGTTTTTGATGTGTACTTGGGTTTCTTTTTACCCTTAACACGTCCCTGCAAGATGGTGCTCTCTTTGGAGTTACCAATCTTGTATTGGATTGATTGAACCGCAAGATGTTGCTCTTTTTAGAATCACCAATCTTGTATTAGATGGATCAAACTGCTCGTTTGAGCTTGTTGGTCTTTGATACCATGTGAAAGTTAGAGAGGTGAAGAAGGAATATTTGAGACTGATAAGGAATTTGGCTTCCATCTTAAAAGGTCAATTTCTTAAGTGGAGTGGCTCAATACACACATTTATTTTATGAGGTACATTGATAGATTTTAGATACTAACTTTTTACTTAATTACGTTTAATACATAGTACTAGATAGCTAAAATTTTTACTTTACCTATTTAATGCATAATATTGACGATATTGATCGTAGTAATTGATACCTAAGTTAGTCCATCTAAACTTTATTAATTAATTAGAAAAATATTTAAAACGTATATTTATTTAAGTAGTATGTGTAGTAGTTTATACAGAAGATAGACGTATGTACGTGTGCAATATCTTATCGTCTTTCTCTCACAATATCAGAATAAGAATATAATTTCAGCCAAAAAAAAAAACATAATAAGAATAATAAATATTTATTTATAAACTATTATAATAATAATAGTTAATAACTATTATTATTAAAAGAAGAAGATGTTTTGTGCTCATAAAAAGATGATCAATTAGTTCAAACGTTGTTTTTGCTCTCGTTACACGCGTCAAGCATAAATGGTGAATATTGTTGATGAAATGGCTCTATTATTATCTTTACAAATTTTTATTAAAAAAAAAAATTTTAAAGGAAGGAAAAAAAAAAAAAAAAAAAAAAAAGACGTTGCCGGTGAAATGGCTCTATATATATATTCTGTCGGATAAAGCAGAACTTTGCATGCTTAATAATCCGGCCAAGCATGTTCAGAAGACAAAATAAGCCGCTGGTCGGTTTAATTTACAGATCATATGCTATTGTTCATTGAGTTTATATTTCTATATATATATATATATATATTTTTTTTTTTTTTTGCGTCTCTATTTTCATATATTATATTATATGAAGTAGTGCCGCAATATGCATATATTTATGTCAGGCACTAGTTTAAAAAAGCACATACCCTATGTCTTCTTTACCTATAAAACCAACCTATATATATATATATATATATATATAAATATATTGATGTATTTGTTTAAGATCAGATATACAAATCCAGCATCAATAATTCAGGGTTGGTTATTATAATATCCATATACACTAAGCAGTGAAGATTCTCTCTGTCCATTGTATAGTTATATGTAAATAAAATTGATATACTTACATATCATGTGTTATACATATATACACATTAATAAGCTAGTGTCATATGAAATATGGGCAATTGTTAAAAGGAACAAAATCAGTCAAGGGTAGCAGCCGAATGGCAAATATTCCCCGCAAAACGTGTTGTAGAAATATGTCCTCTTGTGCTGATTCATTGTCTTTGACAACATAATAAATGGCATTCCTTTCGGTGGAGAATTGATATAAATAATGTACAATTTCTATTAAAAAAATTATCATAATTGTGAATAATACAAGACAGTAGCATTAATTATATGTACCTAACCATCTAGTGAAAATTTTTTATAGTTAAAATTTTAAACTTAGAAAAAGTACTCAGAAATGGCAACTTAATTTGCATGTTACTAAATTTAACCCTAATTCAAATGACATTAATTTAGTACATCTAGTTGAAAAAATCCTAAATATAGACTGTTTTCTAATAGATAGAATTAAGGGCAGTAGGAATGAGCCATTTAAACGATTTAGACACTGGTTATGACAATGCGAGAATACTATTAATTAAGCGGACGAGGACAAGATTCAAGAGAGATATCGTTGGTGACTTCGTGAAGTAGTTGGGCACGAAAATAATATATGGGTCCAACTTCATTTAAAATAAATAAATAAAAAAAGAAAGAAAAAGAAAAAAGAATTGAGTTGCTTTAAGCTTGGAATGCCATATTGATACCTACAAAAAAGAATGGACACAATTAGGAAAATCTTCAAATCAAAAGCAGTTCTAACTCTGAAGATGAATACGACATCATGAACTACACCTGCCTCACTTATTAGGTATCATATATATATATATATATATATATATATGTATACATTTTTTTTCTCAGATAGATATCTGATATATGTCATTAAAACTGTGACTAGAGAATTTAGAGCATTAATCGCTTTTAGCATGAATCACTTTAATTTCATTATGTTTATAAATTTGGGAATAAATAAGGGATGGATTTTAAAAGTTAATTATTTCTTCTTAAACCTAATCGGGATGTCTTAGTGTATCTAGTGATATATTTGTTACCGATTTTTATAAATAAAAAAATTTGAGAGACAAATTACAATGTTAATACCTAAACTCAAAAAACATTAGACATCCAAGCAAACTACACTCTATATTTCTAAATAACAAGAACACTTTGAGCTAAATAAGCAATCAAAACATCTTGGCCATACATATAGATGACGATCATAGGCATCCAGTAAAATATGTGATCAATATTTTGATAAATAATTAGATATTTTTAAGAAAAGACAAAATATAGATGTCAACGTACAATTAGTTATACGAATGTTGTGATATATATACCAAGTAAAAATTGACATGTGGGTATTCATCAATAGTACTTTGCATATATAAAAACAAAATTTTACAAAATATTCTCGATTTTTTTCATACATATACATTTTAAATATCTTAGTACTTACCATGTATTGACAAATATGGATATCATAATGCAAAAGTTACATAAGTTTGATATATAAGTATGTGTGTGTGTATATATATGTGTGTGTGAGTAGTACAGAAAGACGGTGCATTTTGTCATATATGTGACATTGTCCACATGCAAATTGAAGTATGATGAGCCCACATGATGAAGGCAAAGGTGACCTAAAAGGAGGATAATACTCTTGGTTGAGTGCCAAGTGCCAACCTCTCTCAAATATATTGTTTGATATCTTGCGAACATCATAGGAGGTGTGTGAGTTTTAAGTACTTATCCTTGTCCAATTTTTGTACTCAATAGCCCCGTGATCACTTTTACTCTCTCTCTAATCCGTGACCTTGTTCACAATTTTTAACCTCTTCCTTTCTCTTTCGTTTGCCACTGCCTTTTTTCCCTTGAACCAAATCTTGAATCTTTTTAACTAGATTTTTCTTTTCATTAATGCTTTGAAGAATTTTACAAGAACCATGGACGACACTAGTGGATTGGTTCGTGTATTTTTTTCTCTTTTTAACATAGGTTTAAAGTTCGATACTTTACGTTTCACTTTGAAGTTAAGTTATTGTAGCTAATGTATGTTTGTGTGTCATTTGGATTTATATAGCGATTAGAATGAAATTGAAACTAACTTTTAAATAGAATTGGTTAAAATTATTTGTAGAAATATGAAATTTCTTAGAGAAATGATATAACACTATTGAAAAAGGACAATGATATGGTAAGATATGAAATTTCTGAAATATATGAAATAATTTTGTTATTTTGTCTCTATTTATTTGTCTCTGTCTTGACAAATTAAATCTTAATTTAGTAATCTATGATGCAACTTTTTTTTTATACGATGTGACTAGTAATCTATTAGTATCATTTTAGTAATCTTTTAGTATCATTTTTGTTCCTGTAATAAGGATACTACCATATACAGGTGGTAGAATTTATGATTCGAAATCATATTAATAGAAAACGGTATACAAATTGTCAAATTTTCATATAGGATAGTTGTAGAAATCTTATAGGATGGTAATGTTAGGTTTTATTCGGGTAGGTGCTATAAGATGGTAATATAGTAGTAGTTTACTAGTTTTTGCATTCTCTCTCTCTTGTTTCTTTAGTCAAACTTCTCTGTTTTTTATGAAATAGATAGATATTGAAAATGATAAAGGGTGTCGATCAAATCAGGATGTCTTGATACATCAACTAATTCATGCTTTCACAATTTACATGAAACTAAAAAAGAAAAAAGAAAAAGGGTATAGAACAACATTATTATGCAGAATATATGACTCATACACGGATTCATTGCAGAAAAAAGATAATTTAGATTTTCGCGGGCGAATATTTACTTTATTTAAGAATTGTCAAATTTACATTCAATTACATAGGAAAAATTTATTAGCGAAAATAGTTAAAATAGCTTAGAAAGATAATAATCAGAATGCGCGTTCCATCAACAACTAATTACAAAGAGAAGTTGCTATCCAAAAAAATAATTTACAAAGAGAAGGATTCAGCAGGTGGAAAAAATTATAAAGAGGAGGATTTTTTTTTTTTTTTTTTAAACAAAGAGAAGGAGGGTTCCTAAACTTTTCAATTTTTGATTGAGGCTTATGAATTATAAATTTAAAACTCATTGATTTTTTAAAGTAAAATAAGTAAAAATAAAATGGAATAAAGGAATAAATAAATAGAGAGAAATAAAAGACAAATTAAGGTGATTGGGGGGTTGTGTGAACGAATTAGGAGTGTCGTAAGCAAATAGCAACCAACTAAAAATAGAGACTATAGTTGGTTGTTGCCGTCGTGGAAGCCAGCTGTGGTTAACTAATCTCAAACGACCTTTCTCATCCTCCAGCTATTCCCCGATTTTATAGTGGGCTGGTCATGAATGATGTTCAGCATTTTCTTTTAAGAGTCAGTCAACGGTTGAAAAATAAAAATACAATTAGATATTATACCCGCAAGCGGACAGAGCCATTCATAATCAAGCCGAGACATAATCATCCACAACCGAGTGTCGCTTCTAATTTTTCTTTTTTTATTTAGAAAATTTTACCTTAAAAGACATTTTTCAATCTTACTCCACTAAAAAATTATCATTCCTATATAAGTCTTTTCAAAAAATTTATCTTGTAACATACGTCTTCATTAAAATAAATAGACTGATTCTATTAATAAATTTTTTTTTTTTTTTATGAAAATAGAGATACCTAAGTATGCTAATTATAAATTAAGATTGTGATTGCAGATATGAAAATAAACTATAATTTTATATTTAATTTCACGAATGATGTCAGATCATCTAGAGAGCCCCCAAATCAAGTCCATCACTCGTTGTCGCAATCCGTGTTGCCAATTAAGTCGATTTGGTCCTGCAAGGGAGTGGACTGCAGAGGCCACCCCATCTATTTGTTTTAAATAATATTAGGATTTGTTTTTGGTTGATATTATAATAGGTTCTTTACTCTCTTTTTTTTTTTCCCTCTTTCTTTCAGGGACATTTAAGTCTTTTTAAAGTTAATAAAATATATCATTTGACTGATAAAATATACAGATTAGTATAAATTTACAATGTAAAAATATAAAATTTACTTTAATATAGATATATTAGTATTTATTTAAAATAAAAATAAAAATACTTTGAGAATTCGAATTTATGAAACCTCAAAATCAGATATAAAAGAGGAAATTTAAAAAAAAAAAAATCTGTGTAATAAATTATATTACAAAGGGGTAGTAGTAAATTTTACGTTTAACCGGCAGTAAGATTTTCGATTCATGAAGATGGTCTTGTTAGGTTTCACCAGCAACTGTTCAACCTTGAGATTTACAAATTAAAGCGAGGTGGGTGAGTGTGACGGGACCAACACTAAAGCAATGTAATTCAAATGTCAGAAATATAATCCCCAGTGCAAGTGTCAGTTTGAGTTGTGACCCACTCTATTTAGTATTTTAGACTGTGTTTGGTTGGATGGATAAAAAGAAGGAAGGATGAAGAATATGAATGATGAAGAGAATTATAAAAATCATTCACGTTATTTGATAGGAGAGATGGAGAGTTAAAAAGATGAATGATAGTTATTTATTTAATTATTTTATAACCAATTGATATAATTTTTTTAATAATATTTTTGAAGATAAAATAGACTTTTAACATAAAAAGTAGTGGATTTGATGAATCTTTTTACTAATGGAAGGATTCAAATTTGTGGATTTGGAGGGAGACTCCCTCCCTCCCTCCACCTCTCCTCTCCCTGCCCTTTTCTTTCCAACCAAACAAGAGATGATGTCCATCCCTCCAACATTCTCCCTCCACCCTCTCCTTCCATCTCTCCCTCCAACCAAACATACCCTTAGAGCTGCAGCTTATCAAGTGCTTGCACTTTGCAAGCCGTGTCTCCACTTCCCCTACATTGCATGTGCATTCCCCCCATATATATATATATATATATTAGTTTAAAACAAAAGAAACAAAAAAAATAAAACCAACCCCGGGTGCCATTAAACTAATTGTTGACGTTTGTTCGTAATTATTGGGATTGGTTTATGTTTTGATTAGGATTGGTAAGATGTCATCTACCGCATAAACCTTCAACATAGATACATATATGTACAATACCATAATATATGTATAAAACGAAAAGCGGTTAACAAGAGCATAATATACTAATGCTGTTTTTATATATTACAATTATTTTAAATGATATATTAGTGTTGTTATTGTTTAATTTGCTTTAAACTCCATCAAAATATGGGGTAAAAAAAGGTTTTCCGTTAAAATACATTTTATATTTATGTGAAAGAAGAATACCTAAATAACGTATATACATATATTTCATTAAAGAAAAGATACGATCTCTTTCCCTAAAAAAAATAAAAAATAAAAAAAAAGGAAGAAGAAGAAGAAGAAGATATCTGCATTAGTTTAATCCCTTGATTTGCATGTTTGTTTAACATAAAGTTTGACCGTTCCATTTGGCAAAACCGTAATAAAAATATAAATATTGGAGAAAATAAGAAAGAACATATTGTTGGACCAAATGACCAGGTCCACCAAGTCAAATTGGTCCTACGCCATTTATTTCTTGCCGGAAAGATATTTTGACAGGAGATCGCAATTCATTAAAAACTATATAAAAAGGTTATTTGGGTAAGAATAATATATATTCAGATTACTTAAAAATAATACAGGAGAAAAAATAAAGGAAGAAATTTTAAAAGAGAGAGAGAGAGAGAGAGAAATAAAAAGTAATTAAGCAAGTAGAAAAGAGTGGCTCCCATTCAAAAGAAAGCAAAAAAGAAAGAAAAAAATAATTTGCCGTTCAACAGTCATAGCGCATGGGCTCTTCCTTCATATTAAAAAATCCACAAATATGGAAGTCTCATAATTTGCTCACCTTTTATCCACGTCTAGATTAAATGCTGTGACCAAAAAAAAAAAAAAAAAAAGGAAAGTAAGGAAAAGAGTAAAATACACTCTTATCTTAAATTTTATATATTTAATTTGCACTTAATTTGGTTATTAAGTCATCTAGAAAAATGTTGATAATTTATTTGAATTTTAATACCCGACCAATTGCTTAACTGTATCATTGTTCAAAACAATCGTCAAAATATATAAAAACTTGAACAGTGATATTGATGTTTGAAAGTCTTATAATAATTGATAGTTAGTTGCAAGCATAAATCTAACAATAAACTTAGACTTTGTTTTGCATTTCAGTTTAACTCTTATTAAACTATACTTTTTTATCTCAGTTTTTATTTATTTTTTCTGAAAATTCAACAAAATTTATAACTAGTTTTTAAAAAGTCAACCGACTATGACTTAAAAATTTCATCTCCAATGAGCGAATCAAATGTAAGCTTATTCTTTTGTTTATAATACTGAGGTTGAGGTATATATAAAACTCAAATTAAAAAAAGTAATACTTATGATTTAATTTTTTTTAGGGAAAAGATAGAAGAAGATTAATCAGGTTTCACACTAATAATTCAAAAAAAAAAAAATAGAGGGATAAAATTACGATAAAAAATATCCAGGGATGAAATTAATGCTCCCAAAAAGAAAAATACATTTTCTGTGCAAATACAAACACAAAGATAAAAATATTCATAGTCGTCTACAATAGACAATATGCATTGGAGGAAAAAATGTGCTCGTAAGATAATTCAAAAGTTTTTTTTTTCCCCTCTAAAATAAAGGGCATCAGGGCAACAAAAAAGAAAGGTTTGAAAAAAAAGAAAAAGGGGGAAAAAGAAGGACAGATAGGGAGAGGAAGAAGCTTGTAGTACAAAAAAAAGTCACAAAATACATTTCAAAAGGAAGAATAATAAAATAGTGGGACATAATCATAAAACACCGTATTAAAACGAAATGCCTTTAGATTTCGTGTAGGGTCAACTTTGAATAAGAGCAATTATCAAATTCCACTCGACTCTTTATGCGGAGTTGGCTTTAGATGACGCCAATAGCTCTAATCTATTGTTAAATTGTAATATAACATCATAATTATGTTAGATTTAGAACCTTAAAAATAAGTCAATTAATAAAAGAAATTAGCAATTTATAATTATGCCGTCGGTATTTTTTTTTATCCTATGACGTAGTTTTTCTATTAAATAATTTATTATATAAGATTTTAGAAAACAGTAGTAATAATATATGCAGTCGAGAATTATATATTCATGATGTTATGTCAAAATGCTCTCTCTATGATAATATTACAGATAATTTATAATATTAAATAGTAAATAATAAAATTCTGTCAAAATTCTCTCTTTAAAAAAAGTTAGGTTCTGTCAAAATTGTTATTAATTGTTTTGATATGATTTGTATAAATCTAATAGTTTAAAATTAAATAACTTTTACTGGGTATATTTTATAGCTTATTGCATAATTCTTCAAGTATTTTCATTATTTTCATGTATTTAACAAAATTTGATGAATTAACTACCCAGAACTATTACTTATATTTTTGACAATTTCGAGGCAACGTATAAAAAAAGTTTACTCTATCCATATTGGACCACAGTTAATACCACACAAAAATATCACTAAACTATGTTACAATCATGATACACGTACAGACTTTAAATATATATATATATATATATATAATACTGTTAAAAAATTGAACCAATAAGAACAAAAATTCAGTTACTATCGTAAATTTTATCTCATCGTTTTGTAAGATTCCATTTAGATTTTACCTAAGACAAGTTAAACCTTTATTTGATTCTACATTTTAAACTCAAATATTTCATCTCAATTTTTATTTTTTTTTAAATCAGTAAAAATTGTAATTAATTTTTAAAAAATTTATCAACTCTAATTTAAAAATTTATTTCTAATCAAAGAAACAAACGCGCCTAAAAAAAAGAAAAAAGGGTAATTATATTCCCTCGATATATAACCGTCGACCATAAATATAAAATTAACTCTCAAAAATTCAATTTCTACCCAAAAAAAAAGAAAACCGTCGACCATAAACGAGTAAAAAAAAAAAACACCAACTCATAATTTGTTGGGTATAATATAAAATTAAAGCAGGAAGCGAACAGTCCAAATCATGTTTTGTTTCTTCTTCTTCTTCTTTCTTCTTTTTTTTTTTTTTTGGTTGTTGAAGTGCAAATCATGTTTTTCGGAGACACAAAAAAATTTCAATAATTAAATTATGCATCTGTTTGATATTACAGTTGAAATTAAAATTTTTAAATTAGAATTAATTAATCTTTTAAAAATTAATTATAATTTTTATTAATTTAAAAAAAATTAAGATAAAAAATTTAAATTTAAATTGAATAATGTAAATCTAATATCTAAAGACAAAGTGATTACGTAATATAAAATAAAATAAAATGTAGGTCAGAAAACAGAACAGAGCCCCCAAAATCCTGTGGAGGTTACGCACTGGCACTAAAAACAATCAACATGCAATTAATTACTTAAGTACCATCAATATCATCCCCTAACTACAGCATTAAGAAAACGCGTCCCTTCTCTCCCTTCTCTTCCCATCACTCTCCTTTTACTTCTTTTGGCTTTCCTTCCTTCTCTTCTTCCCTACTTCCCTTTCCCTCCCCCCATTTCCCTCGTATAAATACACTCCTACCCCTCCCCCTCCTCCCTCACACTTACACACTCCTCTCCTTTGTCAACTTTCTCTCTCTCTCTCTCTCTCTGGAAAAATGGCTCTCCAGAAGAAAATGCATCTCTTTCGCTTTCTTTCCCTTTTCCTGTCCCTCTGTGCTGCCGAAAAGAATGGAACTTCTCGTCCCCTCTCCCTTTCCTTCCCTCTCACCACCGTCCGTCTGAACACAAGCTCCGCCTCCGCCGGCGGTTCTGGAACTTTCGGAGCCTCGTTCCTCGCCAACCGCAGGGCGCAGAATCCGCGGCTGAGAATGGCGTCGTATAACTATAAGCTGTCGTTCAAGTACTCGATGGCTCTGATCGTGTCTCTCCCGATCGGGACGCCGCCTCAGACCCAGCAGATGGTTCTCGACACCGGAAGCCAGCTGTCTTGGATTCAGTGCCACAAGAAGGCTCCCAAGGTGGCTCCACCTCCGACGGCGTCGTTTGATCCCTCTCTCTCCTCCACTTTTTCCGTTCTCCCCTGCTCCCACCCGGTCTGCAAGCCCCGAATTCCCGATTTTACCCTCCCCACCTCCTGCGACCAGAACCGCCTCTGCCACTACTCCTACTTCTACGCCGACGGGACCTTCGCAGAGGGCAATCTCGTCAGAGAAAAGTTCACCTTTTCTCGTTCCGTAACTACCCCTCCTTTCATCCTCGGCTGCGCCAAGGACCCCAGCGAGTCCCAGGGCATTTTGGGAATGAATCTCGGCCGGCTTTCTTTCGCCTCCCAGGCCAAAATCAACAAGTTCTCCTACTGTGTCCCGGCCCGTTTCCAACAACCCAAACCTGGTTATTTTCCGACCGGGTCGTTTTACCTGGGTAACAACCCGAACTCTCGCTGGTTCAAGTATGTTAACCTGTTGACTTTCCGTCAAAGTCAGCGCATGCCGAATCTGGACCCACTGGCCTTCACGCTGCCGATGCAGGGGATAAGAATCGGAGCGAAGAAGCTGAGCATCCCCGCGACGGTGTTCCGACCCGACTCGAGCGGGTCGGGTCAGACCATGATCGATTCGGGCTCGGAGTTCACCTTCTTGGTGGACGAGGCTTATGATAAGGTGCGGGAGGAGATCGTGAGGCTAGTGGGGCCCAGGATCAAGAAGGGGTACGTGTACGGCGGAGTGGCTGACATGTGTTTCCAGGGCGATTCGATGGTGATCGGGCGGCTGGTGGGTGACATGGCTTTCGAGTTCGAGAACGGGGTGGAGATCGTGGCGCCGAAGGAGAGGATCTTAGCCGACGTGGGAGGTGGGGTCCACTGCCTGGCGATCGGACGGTCCAACATGCTTGGAGCCGCGAGCAACATTATCGGGAACTTCCATCAGCAGAATCTGTGGGTGGAGTTTGATCTGGTTGGTCGCAGGGTTGGCTTCGGTAAGGGCCGACTGTAGCAAATTAGCGTAAGGACGTTACGGTTATATTAAGACGAGGGAAAAAAAATTAACAATAAGCATCGAATTTGACACATGACTAAAATCGGACGGCGTACGTCAAAGGTTGTAAATTCTAATAGCGTCTATCTGGAGATCCTACGGTTGAGGATCAACTAGAGCGTTTGGGCTCGTAGAAATTGTTTGTATGTATTATTGTACTATATATGTTGAGACTAATGTATGTATATACGAGGAAATGAATATTATGGTATGTTGCTGGAAAACCACTATCTTTTTTTTTTTTTTTTAATCTTTGTCACAAGAAAAATCTTATCCATTTTTCACTAGGAAAGTCCAATCTATAGCTAATTATAATCAGAGAGTAACGAACAGAAGAGACAAAATCGGCTAGAATAACCAAAACCATCTAGGGTTAGGACCATGATGATGCATATTGGATTTTTTTTGCAAGATTTTTAATTATTTTTATTATTTTTTATGATTTTTTTTTTTTGGGGTAGAAAATGGTTTGAAAATTATTTTAATGATAGGCTTCCTAAAAAATTCAAAATTGGGCAAGCGTGTGGTCTTTTAGAACAGAGCTGGGTCTGTGTTGTTAATTTTTATGAAAGCTTGGCGTGCGTCTTAAAATTGCATTCGTAGAAGTACCAATAAATCATTAATTATGAGTAGGGAAGATTTCTGATGTATATACATACATATATATATATATAATATACAAGTGTAGCATTAATATATAAATGGACCTTATCGGCCACCACGCAATGCATTCATGCCTCACGTCAACTAAACATACAAGTCATAATCATGTGACTGTCGGGAATCTACGTTGAAGCAGTTGATCTAAGTTTCTGTCTCTAGGTAAATTATTCTTACTACAATAATATTTTCGATCTGGATCTTAGTTGTTTGTTTGAGAAACATGTTTGCACATAGGAAAAGTGTTTGGGTGTTGTGTAGCTCACGATAAAATTTCAACTAATAAAAAAATAACTTCAATATGTGAGTCTTATATTATAAGATGTTATAGTTGTGAATAGTAATGGTATTTAATATTTTTTTTAAGAATATATGCGTGTAAAATAGATAGATTTAATAATTTATAATAAAATCAGATCATATCGTTGACTATAATTTATGTATACATATATAGGTCCATGCTCATTGATTAATAACATAAGGTTAATTGTTAAAAAGAGAGACTTTTTTTTTTTCACGTGTTATGATGTTTGAAAACTGTGTGTGTGTGTGTGTGTGTGTGTCTATATATATATATATATATATGGATGTATGATAGTGTGAGGATAGTGTTTTGTGAAGGAGTGTCGATCGATATCTAGATGAAGACACTTGTAAGGATGACGATATTGATGGAGACCATTTTTCATGATATGATCTCGATCGCCATAAGTATGAATGAGCATGCAAAGTGTGATAGCGATTCTTGTTTAATTATTTTCTTCCTTCTTGTGCCTATCCCCCCACCAGATGTACAGCTGCTGCTTGGCCGAAAGTTGAAGATAAACACTCCAAGCTAATAAATTTTTTTTTATAAAAATTTCTAATTAAATTTTCTTCCTATAGTGTTTCCACAAGTGGTTGGTTCTCTTTACTTAACATGAACTTTTCCCTGCCCTTTCTTTTAAGTGCCACCATTCTATTGATTTGCCTGTAACCCATCACTTTGAATGGAATATCTGCATCAATTATAGCTCACGAAATTTCAAAAGAAAATTTATCAAACCAACTTTTTTTTTTTTTTTTTTTTCTTTTTGCCCTTTTTCCCCTTGGGTTGTTTTCACCTGGCTAGAGAACGTTGGAAAGAGTGACATTGCCACTCCAACTTCTGCAGAAGACTCCAAAAATAAAAATAATTCATTAATGAAGAGTTTAGTATAATGAATTAAGTACATTATTACTTAATAACAGACTCAATTTAATATTAATGGTTTGTTTGGATTATAGATTTGAAATATATATTTTAAATAAAGAAAACACTATTTTTAAATAATTATAATAATAATACTTAAAATGTATCTTTAAATGAAGCGTCAAACCGACAGTTAGATTTGTAAATAAAAATCGATTATTATTTTCAGAGTTTAAATAAAGAAAACATAAGTATTGCATGATAGGTTTTTATGGTAATATTACAAATTATCATGAGTGCCAACTAAGTGGAGTTTGTAATTTACTTGCACCAAAATGCAATCTCTAGCTAGCTGTCATCACACTGTCTATATTAATTGTCCAAGTGAATAATTAATTTTGCTAAGGTAATGATTTTGAATTTTGAGAACTGCGCTCAAAAAATTACATACAATCGAGAAAAAAGAAAAAGAAAATCCTAAGTAGTTAATTACTTTATTGCCCAACAAAGAAAGTAATTGCTTCCAACTTCCAAGTGTGGACGTGTTGTAAAAGTGGACTAACTTCAGCTTTGGATTTCCGAGACATTCCACCACTTTTACAATGACTCGATTCTCGAGTGGGTGAGTTGGCGACAGATCCGACATCTCTTCATACATAAACGAGAACCAAATTATATTTTACCAAAAAAAGAAAAAAGAAAAAAGAAAAAAAAGAACACAATAGAAATATAAAGTGAAAGTGAAAAGTAACAGCTGGAAACTTTTGGACTAGAAGATTTTGTAGAAACCCCTGCTTTTTTGAAAAAAAAAAAAAAAAAAAAAAAAAAAAAGGAAGAAGAAGAAGATAAATAAATAGTGGATTTTTTTTTTTGGTAAATAATAAATAGTGGAAATTATTTGTTACTTGAGACTTGAGACAAGAGTAAATACGAAGGGAGGAGGGTAAGCAAAGAGTGGGACCATGTCACTGAATGAGATCTAATTTAACCCCCACGTGGCAATTCGGAAGACGAAAAAAGAAGATTCTTTTCTCTCTCTCTCTTTTTTTTTTTCCCTGCTGAACAGAAAAAAGAAATATTAACGTGTGTCACCGAACTGGTTGAAAAAAGAAATATTAGTGATCTTTCTACGATCTGGATAACAATAGATGATTTATTATATTGTTATATGTAATAAAAATTATATTAAGACAAAAATATCTATAAAGAAAAACCGACAGTTATGCAGATTTAATGACTAAAAAAATTTAAAAATAGTAATTTTTTTTTTGGTTCCCACGATAAAAGGATTTGTTTACTTCTATAATCGATCAAAATGGTAACATTTCAATCAAATGGTATCTAATCCCTTATTTGGATGACATATCCAGTTTCAGAAATTAGAAAAGTTTCACAAAACAAGTATTTGTCTCAGCTCTTTTCATCATTCTCATTTAAAAAAAAATAATTTTATTTTTAAACTTATTTTGTACAGTACCTATTTAGAAAAAAAAAAAAAAAAAGAAATCTTTTCAAAATTTTCTCATAACACATTATTTTTAAATATCATTTTTTCTAATTACAAACAATTGTTTATTTTCAAAAGAAATTTTTTTTACATATCTAATTATTATCTAATTCTCAAAATGAAAAAATCTTTAATTTAAAATAAATTTTTTTTATTTTAAAAATAAACATTCTGTCCAAACGAAATTTCTCATTTAAAATAAGAATTTTCCTTAAAAAAAAAAAATAGGCATGTGCTCATTTAAAATAAGAATTTTCTTTATAAAGAAAAAAAAAAAAAGACAAATGATCCAAAAGTTTTATGGTATTTCCAAATTAGAGGGAGAGTCTGTCTGGGGAAGGAAGAAAAACAGCTGGCGGGAAGGGAAGGGGGAAGGCGGAAGGGGGGAAGGGGGAAGGGAAGAGTAAAGAAGAAGAAAAGCGTGTGGTGGGAATTGGTGAATCTTTTAATTAAAAATTGATAATTAATAATCACTTTCAGACCAATCTCGTGAACCTAACCCCAAAGCTGACGACACAAGAACAGCTAAGCTAAAGGCCTAATGACAGCAGTAAAGATAGAGAGGTCAGACGCACGCCCCTCGAATCTCACTCTCTTCCTCCCCCCAAAAAACTATGATTCCGACTGGACCGAATCCTTTTTTTTGACTATCCAGTATTTTATTATCTCACTTTTTCAATTTTTTTTAAGTTTTTATATTTACGTGTGTCATTCAGTTCAAATCTTTGAATAATCTAGGACTTCTTAACAGTCTGTATAATGCTTGTTAACCATCTAACAACCAAAAAAAAAAAAAAAAAAAAAAAAAGAAGAAGAAGAAGGTTGGATGGTCTTTTTTTTTTTAGTTGGCCGTAATTTTTTTTAATTTAATATAATAATCATTTATTATTTTTTTAATTTAATCAATCAATAATTAATTACTAATTAATTATAAAATTTGATAATTTATATTTCGATCAATCAAATGATTGATCCGTAATCATTTTGATCAATGATTGATTAAATTAATAATATTATGTAATCAATTATTAATTTATTATTTTAGAAACGAAAGGTATTGTAACTATTTTATAAAAACTTTGACTATTTATTAAAAAATTTCTTAAAAAATACTATTTAACTATAAAAATCCATGTATTCACCAGAAACAAATAATCCATATTATTCACCAAAAAAAGTAATTGTATTAATTCATCACAAAAAAAAATTCCATATTAACCATTTGTTTAGCACATGAGTTCAAGCCCTACATAACATAATTAAAATGGGTATATGTAGGATTGTATATTAAAAATGACATCTCTAAATTATAATCTCTATTATAATATCTTCAGTTTTTTAGATATCCAAATTGACAAGTATAATAAGTCAAAAATCTAAATAAGAGGGTAAAAAACATAAAAATGTCTCTTTGTGAGGCTATTTTCACAATCTTCAACAATTGAAAAACAATTCTTATCGATACTAAAATGAGAAAGTCTTAAAGTAGAAATTTTTGTTTATTCACTATAAATTTTTACAATAAGATCGCTTATTTATCATTATGAGTAAGAACTATAAGTTCAACCATTTGATTTATTTTTTTGTTAGTCTAATACAATTCTATATTATATTTTATAAATTTTTAACATGAACACTCATAAATTAAACCGTTAAGATTCAATTCAATAATTAAAAACAGTTTGTTTTGATACCATTTGAATCCTACATTATATACGAATGCAATATACGAATGCAATGTAATGTTTTGTATGAGTATTTCATATATTTTATTCATATACAAGTACTTTTAACATTTAAATCCAATACAACTACTACTGATTATTTCATTTTCCTATTTATTTTTACCAATCACATCATATTCTCTATCACACCAATAACCTAAACACACATTATAATTGAATATAATACAAGAAGAAAACATTCAAATATGTGTGGTATATTGTAGTATAATATATCTGAATACAACATAAGAAATCTAATTTTCAAACGGATTATAAAAGAATATTCAACCGTAAAAATTCACTTATTTATTAAATTTAAACTTGGGAAGCAATTGCTTCCAAACTTCTAGCGTGAAAGCCGTACATGCACGATCAAGACTGTCATGTTTGACAAATATCAGATAAACCAGTCCAGACCAAAACCGACACTCCACAATTGCTGTATGCCGTGTTTAGCCATTGCCAGCCTTTTTTCGGGTTTCTCCCACCTTATGTAAACTCTACATGTCTTATTTATTTATTTTTTCTGATCTAGTCGGTGAACAGAGCTAAAACAGGACCAAATAAGCCTGGAACGAAGGGCAGCAATAGAACAGAGCAGAACAGGGGACCTTTTTGAAAGCGCCTTTAGAAGGGAAAAAAAAAATATTAATAATAAAAAAGGAGAGGGAAAAATTTTGAAACAAAGTCCCACACAATTACAAAAGACAATTTGGCACACCAACGAGGTGGCTCTGTGAGTGAAGAGACCATCACTTCTTCAGTAAAAGTTGTTTTCCTTTTTGCATGTGTGGTGTGGTCACTCCTTTTTCCCGTATCTTCAAACCGAGTTAGTTCCTAGTTCCTTTCCAAGTTTCTTATTTTTAAAAAAATATTAATAATAATAATAAAATCTCAACTGGGAGTTGAAGAATAACTAACCAACAGTGAAATACACTTTTAATCCAATCCAATTGAACCTAATTTAGTTCTCAACTGTATCCTCCGCATCACCTGATTGGATTTTTATATTGATTTTAGACGATTTGTTAAGAGGCAACGTGGGTACTTATTTTTTTGGTGTATTTTTCTTTTTGGATTTTTTGTGAAGCTCAATATATTTACACGTTTTTTCTCTTTAATCATTTCGTTGTTGTTTCTAATGGAATCGACTATTGATCCGTGTCGTGTTAAGTTGGTTTGATGTGTATAATGTCTTTTCAGACTATAGAATATATTTTTATTTTTTTTCCCATTTTAAGGGACACTATCCATAATCACTCTATTCTAACGGTTATTATTGAATTGCTTTTAACATCAACGACTGTAATTTTATCTAAATTTGAGATTGATTATACCGAATCTTCTCGTTCTCCATCTCTCTCTCTCTTTTTTTTTTTTTTTTTAACATCAACGGCTGTAACTATTGATAGTTACTCTCAATGAGTATGTACTACAAACTCTCCCTTCTTTTGAATATAATGCAAGTTAGAAACGAATAGGTCCTACTTATATGAGACTATGTAAAGAACCTATCAATTGTAAGTTGTGGTGTTAAGACTTAAGAATGTTCTTAATTGTTCTCAAAGATTTTAATATTAGATTTATAAAATTCTTAATTTTAAGTTCTTAAAATTCTTAATAAAAGAAAAATGCTCCCTCTCTTAAATCTTAATTAGTATTGGGGTCTAAAAAAAAAGTTGCCGGATTGAGGGGCATCTTTGAAATCTTTTTTTTTTTGGTTTAATGAAAGAATCTGGTGGTGATCTTATCAGTTCTCATTTCGTAACACCATGCAGACAGGATTTACACTTCCCTGAGTTAACAGGGCATTCAAATCTCCGACCTCTTACTTAATGAAATCCTTGAAGTTACTTATCGTACCAACTTATCTATCCCTGGGTGGCCGGGTGGGTCATCTCTGAAATCAATTATTGCTTCTTTTTTCCCCTTCTTTTCTTATCCAAAACGACCGACCTTGCCTTCCGAAGAGGGTGAATTGAAATCAAATTCAGCTTTATTCTTCATAAAAAAAACTTAAAAAGAAAAAAGAAAAAAGAAAAAAAAACCAGCTTTCTTCGTAACTTACAAAACATGAATTTTCTAGATTCCATATAGAAGCCATTCTGTCAAAGGTCTGCATTGAAATTGACCGAGACATTTTCGGATGTAGAATAAAGCCAACCTCCTTCACGACAAATAAAAGATGGAGGCCTATCTCACTCATTTTATGTAGCAACCTAACAGAAATAGAGCCTATGACGGAGGGACCTGTTAATCGAGATTCAAGCCCAAAAAAAAAAAAAAAAAAAGAAAGAAAGAAGAAGAAGAAGTTTTAGAAATTGAAAAAAATATAACTGTTCATGCACACACCATCCACGGAAAATAGAAGATAACATTTTAAGTAATAATATGAGAGATGACAATGGGATGAGACGGAGTTAAAGAATGCATTCTCATTCCCATCTCCACCTATTCAAACCATCTCCATCTCTATCTTAAGAAAAGACAGGATTGCGATCAAAAATTCCTTCTTATAGAAAGCGTTTTCCTCACCCACGTCATTCCTCATTTAAAACAAAGAATAAAGTAAGTTAAAAAAGAATGAAGTAAAAACTAATAACAACTTCAATATAGCTCACATAACACAAACCAAATTTTAAACACGTGCAAATCAAATATTAACAATAGAGTCATAAATCTGAAAAGAACTAATCAAGTTTAAAAAGTTAGATGTTATATAGATATAAAGAAACAAAACACTAGAGTCACAATTCAAAACATAACTAATTATGTTTAAAAAATTGATATTACAAAAATTTAAATAAAAATATATAATAGGGGTCACGACGTGAAGATGGGGTGGGAGTGCTCCCACGGTCCAAAATCTGAGGACAAGATTCTATCCCCATCCCTATCTCCTCCTCCACCTTTAAACATTGTCCCACCATTCTCGTCTTGTTCGTGATGGATCTTTGTAAGACTCCAACTTCTAAACATCAGTCTTAATCTTAACTTTTAAGTATGAAATAATTATACAAAATGTCTATTTTTAGAGTCCTATTTTGAAATATGTTCATTTTTCAATAATATTATGCATATGTCTATTTTTAAAAAAATAAATATCTATAGTACCTATTTTGCCATTTTACCATAATTGACATCATATTTTTATATCGATTCTTTTAGTTTCCTTTTTTTTTTGTTTTTTGATTTTAATGATGAATTTTTTTTTTGTTGGTAAATGTAAATTACCTTTAATAAACCAAAATTAGTTATAAATATCAAAGTAATTATAATAAATATAAAATATTTACTATAAAAATGATGATTCATACTAAATGATGAACACAATACAAAATATTAACGATAAAAATTGATGAATATTCATACTTTTCATATAAAAAACCAATGAATTCTTTATGAAAAAAACCTATTTGTTTATATAATCCACAATAAATCAAAGGGTTGTCATTTATATCTTAACCAAACAAATTGAAGAATAACACAATAAATGGAATCAAATTCTTTATATATATATATATATATAAAACTATTATTTTTATAAATTAGTAAAAATAAAATCGAATATATCTTTATGATACAGACAGATTCATTATATGAAATATTTTTTTTGAGATTTTCTTTTTCTTTATTTAGCCTTTTCTCTTTAATGTGAAATCTGATTTTGAGAAAATGTTCTCTTTTTTGGTTCATTCTGAATATTTACACCTTCTTTACAATAAATAAATAAAAAATTTCAAAAATTTCTTTTCTATCAATTCTTTTTGCAATTTTATTGAGTCAACTTTAGCCTTATTTGGTAAACATTTTAGATTCCTTTTTTTTTTTGTTTCCTTTTTTGAAATTTCCTTTTTTGTTAATTCTCCATTTTTTATGAAGGGTAAAATTATCTTTATAATTACTCTTTTAAACGTTAATGTAAATAAAAAAATTGATATATTTCAAATCAATACCTCCAATTTAGACATCTATGTAAATAACCATTTAAGTATCAACTCATTACATGAGTTATTAAGTTTTTCTGAAAATGGTAATAAATAATATTTTTTTATGTAAATAGTTGAAGTAAATAGCAATGTTTTAAAATATTTGAAGTGAATAACATAACTACAATATTCATTATTAAATGTTTATAATAATAAATAAATCATTTACCTGATAAATTTGTTATTTATTATTAGTTACTCTAAATATTTTCAAAACCTGCTATTTACTTTGATTAATATTTATGTGAAAATTCTATTTACTTCTTTCTAAATTATAATAAATGATTTATTCACGAAAATAATTAAGTAGCAATGTTTTAAAATAGTTAAAGTAAATAATAAATTTACTAAATAAAAGGTAAATAATATATTTATCGGAAGTAAATAAATCATTTAACTGGTAAGTTTTTATTTAAATAAAAAAAATTTACAACATGCTTTTTTTTTTTTTTTTGAAGTTTGCTTCAATTATTTATGTAATTTTGATATTTAAACATTTCTCCCATTTAACCTAATAGTTACTACAGTTGGAGTTTATGTACATCTTAATTTAAGGCTCAGTCAACTAGCTAAGCCCACATATTTGTAGCCCAAAAAATCTTGATAATTTAGCTGTAATAGAACAGCCTGCTTGTTGCTTACTAATGCTCTAAACCCAGATTGTTGAAGTTCATATGTAAATAATATAGACAATGACTTGAATTTTAAGTTTTAGGTTCTATAAGAACCATTATTCTGTCATATTACAAGCTACATACTTATGTTAGAAGCATAAATTTGCTTCTTTCTGGTACTCACGTGTTCGATACAAACTCGAAAAACCTGCAAACAAGGGAAAGCAACTGTAAATATATATATATATATATATGTATATACATACATAAAATTCCCTTTATGGTGTTCTGAAACAGAAAGATATGAAAAGAAATGCAGGTTTTCATGTTTTGATCTTCTGTCGTTCATCAACACCGAACCGTTTCGATGAAGGATTTGCTACACAAATGAAGAAAAGAGAAGAGAAAGCCTACACTAATAAAGCCACTTCCAAGAACACATAAAACCTATACAAAGTTGCAAGAATTCGAACTAGCCGGGCTTGGGACGTCCATAATCCCTTCTAGCATAAGCAGAACGCTTTTCATGGAAGGCCTTAGGGATGGTTCCTCTTGAAGGCACCAAAGTGCAACTTTAACCATCCTCTCCAATTGACTCGTGTCCACATTTTCACCATCTCCCACCAATTTCCACAACTCTCCATTCTCAAAACAGTTCTGCACCCATTCTTCCAGGATTGCTTGTTCCTCGGGGAGATCCATGGCCACGTTCCGTCGACAACACATGATCTCCAATAGCACAATCGCAAAGCTGTAAACATCTGCTTTGACGGTAACAGGCAGTTTCTTATGCCACTCGGGTGCAACGTAGCCTCTTGTCCCTCTGATCCCGGTAAAAATTCTGGTTTGATCTGGCTTTAGTAGCTTAGTTAGTCCAAAGTCGGAGATCTTGGGACATCTTTTGTCATCAATGAGTATGTTCTGAGGCTTTATATCGCAATGGATCATTTGTGTCTCGCACTCTTCGTGGAGATAGAGGATTCCTCTGGCTATTCCACAAGAGATTCTCACTCTTTCATCCCAACAAGGAATCATGTCGAGTCCCCCTGGCGGTGCGAAGAGCATGTCTGCAAGTGATCCATTGGCCACGTACTCGTATACCAAAAGCCTGTTCTGTCCTTCACGGCAGAACCCTAGTAAGCGAACTAGGTTCTTGTGATGGGTTCTCCCAATCGCTTTCATCTCATTTTGAAACTCTACATCACCTTCCTCCAGTAGTAGTCTCCCTAATCTCTTCACAGCAACTAGTTTTTGGCTATTAGGAATCCTTCCTTTATAAACCGTCCCAAACGATCCTCTACCGATCTCTTCGTTGAAACCCTCGGTCATCTTCTCGAGCTCTTCATATGTAAAGGGTCGTAGGGAATCCTCCTCGCCGAGTTCGACTTCATTATGGAGTCCCAACCTTCTATATGTCCAAAATCGGCTCTTATTGAACAAAACTATAGAGATCACCATCATTAGGAATCCAAAAGAAACAAGGACAACTCCAATAATTAGGAACCCACTCCGAATTGTCGATTCTTTTTCTATTACTTTGGGAAAATTAGTCTTTTCAATGGGGAGTGTGTATACCTTGATAAGAGCTATATTTGAATCACTTAGAAGCCCTCTCCCATATCTCAAAGGAAGCCTCTGCTTAGTGCACTTTCCATCCTTGTAGAACGCAGCTTCGCAGTTGCAGTCGTTGAAACAAGCTTGTTTGCACGCCTCTTTCTCTGGAAATGATAAATCTGAATACGAATTATCGTACCAAACCGTGTTGGGAAGTTCTTCCATGGTGTAAGTGAAATTCATCCTCTCGTTTCCGCAAATATCCTCGGTACTGACATTCCTCTTACACCCTGAACTTTTATCTGCCTTGTTCACAAAATCGAACCCCGGGGGACATCTGCAATCTGCAGCCAGTTCTGGATCATCACCATTGGAAACACAAAAGCCATTCAATCCGCACAGACCCTTGGGATCACACTTGTCCTCAGACGATGACCATTCAACCGACCAGTTTCCGGTACTCGCATGATCATCTGAACCATGAGAGTAAACTCGGAATATCCCATCAGAATCAATCCTCATAAGGAAGATTGTTTTTTGGTTTCCATCATAATATCCCCCACCATTAGTAATATCACTTATATTCTTCATGTTCAAACCAGTACTAGAGTTCGTCAGGTAAAGATAGCCATTGACATCAAAAACCAACGTCACATTCGGACCTTTCCCATCCGTCCAAGACGTGAAGTAGGAGTATGGAGCTTCATCCGGTGTTCCCACAGGGTACTGAACAAGGTTCCCGTCTGTTTGCATCTTCAGACAGAAGATTCCCGATGAATGATCAGAGTCCGAGATGCTAGAAACGAGCTCGTTCCCCGCAACAAGACGTTGAGTTGGCAAAAGGGTATCGGTTGAATGCTCGAAACTCTGCCAAATTATCCTTCCACTAGAGTTGTAGAGCACGAAATTGCCTGAATCGAGCATGGAAGCTGAAGAAGCCGGTGGTTGTGAAGAAGAATCTCCTATGCTGTAATATTCTTGTCCTTGTGTTGTTCTCAAGACCAGCCTTCCTTCACTTGTGAATAGCAAAGTCGCATTGCTGGTGACTGACGGGGAATCCCGGTTTGCCGTCCATACGACAGTCTTCTGAGAAATCCCGGCTAGAATTATCCCCACGCTATAGCCATCGCCTTGCTCGTAAAATCCAAAGGCATAGAGACCTGAATTTGACAGCCATAAGGAGGAGTTTTGGCCATTTCCATGAGGTGTTAGTGAAGAGCCAAGGCTTATTATGGTAGACTCGTTTCTAATTTTTTGAGCTTGAGAATTAACGATCAAAACAAAGGCAAAAGTAAACAATAATTTTAGAAAGAATGCCATCAGAGAACTATGAGTTTCAACTCTTGTTTGTCCCTCTTTTGTTTCTTGCATTTGATTTTCTTTATAGGTAGACCTCTCGAATTGGAGCTTAGAGAAGTCAACCAGGCTCATAAAGCCGTGCAAAGTAATATGTAGAAATTACTTCCCGTAAAAAAAGAATTGTCAAATAGAAATATGAGAAATTAACGTGTAGAGAATGGAGGTAAGAATATAATATTTCCAGAAACAGTCGTTGAAATTGCCCATAGCCGCCAGGGACACTTCAACACTAAATGCTTATTAGTGTAATTATTTAGGGAAAAAAAAAAAACTACATTGTATAGTCAGGTACCAAGTCATTATTAGATAAAATAAGCATAATATAATACCATTATTTTTACGGGCTACATGCTGCACAGTTTATAGGACCGATCTTTAATGAAAGATTCAAGTCTTTTCGTTTTAAAGTACTATGAAACAATAGTAGACGTAGAAGTTTAAACAAGTTCAAAATAATATTTTCAAAAAGTCACATTCATAGCTCTCGTGACAAGTTGAAATACATTAGTGCACTTCTTGTTGCCGGTCAATTTATTCTTCCTTTTTTCTTTTTTCTTTCTTTCTTTCTTTAAATTTGTTCAAGGTAAAAATCATAGGTTGTGACCATGTCAAATTATTCTTATGTTGTAAGACGAGGAATGCACGTTTATTTATTTATTTATTTTCTAATTAAAAAAATAATTTTGACACCTCATGGTCCATTCTATCATTCGCAAAAGAAAATTTCAAGACCAAATCAATAGAACGAAAATAAGTTGACCTTATTGTACTTGAAAAATAAACCAAATTTTAAATAACCACCGTGGTTGGTTGTTCCTATTGGCACTTGTAGGTTTGTTTTTGTAACTGTTTTCATTTTTCTATTCGTTTGTTTGCTTGTTTTTCACATCAAGCTGACTACTAAAATTTGTACCAACAAATCACTTTTCAATACTCGAGTAAAAATAGCCATTGCAAATAAGACAATGATCACTCTGAACCTTTTTCAGATCGCTAACGGGAATTAAGTTTTGGCATTATGTCCCCAAGTTAGTGATCATCAGGTTTCACACTGGCGCTGAACATCTCCCTCAGTGTCCTCTCCGCATAGGCGACTCTTCCCTTCCCGTATTGTCCCGAAATAACCGCCATGAAAACTACACCATTAAGCTCGATGCATTCCCGTTTCATCTCCTCCATAATCTCCATTGTTGATTCAAGATCTCCTGCTTTGAAGCATCCTTCACAAAGCGTAATGTACGTATCATTGAGAGGCCTCACGCCACACAATCTCAACTAATCTACAAGTTTCCTAGCTTCACTTGAATCTCCAACCTTGCAAAGGGCGTTTACGAGCGTATAGTAGAAACCAAAATGCGGCCTGGTACCCTTGCTCAACATCATCCGATATATCTTCATGGCCATATCAAGTCTCCCATAATTGCAATACGCATCGATCAAGTTGGTGAATAAATGCTCATTCGGAACCAAACCTCTCTCGCACATTTCTTCGAGCAGCTGACGCGCATCATCCAACTTCGACTGCTTACACAACCTGCTTATCAAAACACTGTAAGTATAAAGATCAGGAGTACACCTCCAACTCTCCTCCATAACCTTCTTTAACCTAAGCCCCTCCTCTGGTTTCCCTCTCCGACAATACCAGTTGATCAAAACTTTAAAGTTAACCACACTCGGACGCAAACCCTATTAAATTTTATTAATGATCTAAACATGCTCTTAATAATCCTAAATAGCAATTAGATCAATGCGGAATAAAAATTGGATCAAAATACGTACCTCCCGCCATTGCCGTTTTCAACACTCAAGGTTATGGATAAGTATTTCTTTTTGGGTTATGGTTCTTCTAAACCCCCTCTCTCTCTCGGCAGATGGTCTATTTAGATTCTAAATGAGAAAGCAGGCTTAGGGTACCAAAATCGAATTACTACGTCCCTTTTATGCACTCTACCCATCATAGAGCCATCCTCGGACGTGCATGTTTAGTGGGCAGTGAATGGGCGAGAATCTCGCATCTATGTTGAATGTTATGGGAGATTAAACGCGATCTTAATGGATGTAATGAATGTGGATTATAATGTGGACCATATAATTGAATGTTTCGGTTGTTACCGAAACTTTCAGAAAATCCGGAAACGGAAAAAATCCAACATTCTCCCACTTGGTCCATACATTCCATCATTCACCATAGTAAGAAATAAAATAAATGAATCATGGCGATAGGTTCTCTAAAAGTGAGTATAGGTTCTCTAAAAGTGAGTATTATCTTCCATGTATCACAATGTATCATGTTTCTTAATAATAGCCCATATATCTTAATGAACAAACCCTATGTTTATTCCTGGTACAAACTGTAATGATATTTCTCAAAAATAAATAAATGAATATGTGCACAAAAACCAAATGAGAAAACATCACAAATAGAGTTTCATTGAATAACTTCGTTCTTACAATGAAAATCATTTAAAGGAACCAAGTCTCATTCTATCTACATGATCATTAAATTTTAATGGTGGCATAACCACTGTATTATCTTTAACACGTTTTCTTATGGCTAAATACTTGATGTCGATGTGCTTGCTTCGACTACGACTTTTATTATTCTTAGCCATAAAAACAGCAGCTGAATTGTCACAATATATCCTCAATGGCCTAGAAATCGAATCCATAACTCTAAGCCCAAAAATGAAACTCTTCATCCATACACCATTTGAGGTATCCTCAAAACAAGATACGAACTCAACCTCCATAGTAGAAGTAGCAGTTAAAGTTTGCTTTGCGCTTCTCCAAGATACAACTCCACCGGCTAGCATAAAAACATATCCTGAAATCGACTTCCAGCATAGTCTGAATCAGAGTAGCCAATCACTTCCAGATTATTAGTCCGTCTGTACACTAGCATGTAATCTTTGGTCCCTTCAAGGTACCTCATCACTTTCTTTGTAGCTCTCCAGTGGTCCATACCTGTATTTAGGGGTGGCAATACGGGTCGCGACACGATGACACGACTCGAAAAGGACACGAATTTCGCGGGTTCGGGTTGGGAAAAATAGGGGGCGTGTGTTCGGGTTGGGAAAATTTGACACTGAAAAAAAAAAAAAAAAAAAAAAAAAAAAAACGGGTCGTGTTCGGGTTGGACCCGTTTTTTTTGTGTCACTTTTCGTGTCAATTTCGTGTCAGTTTCGGGTCAAATTTCGTGTTGCGGGTCAATTTCGTATCCATTTCGTGTCGCGTGTCAATTTCGGGTCAAATTTCGTGTCAAGTTCGGGTCAATTTTATGTCGCGGGTCAATTTCGTGTCACGGGTTAATTTCGTATCGCGGGTCAATTTCGGTTCGTGTCGTGTCAACCCGTGACGGGTTCGTGTCGTGTTCGTGTCGCGGTTTCGTTTCGTATTAGGGTCGCGGGTCGTGTTCGGGTCGGAGAAGAAAAAAATCGATACGGCTCTAACACGACACGAACCCGACAAGTGATACGAATTGCCACTCCTACCTGTATTACTCTGATATCTTCCCAACATCCCAACAGCAAATGCAATATTAGGTCTTGTGCAAACCTGAGCATGCATTAGGCTTCCAACGGCAGAAGCATAAGGAATGTTTTTCATTTGTTCCCTTTCAATATTGTTTTTCGGGCACTGATTCAAATTGAACCCATCACTCTTCATAATTGGAGCTACACTTGGTGAACAATCTTTCATCCAAAATCTCTCTAAAACTTTGCTGATATAGGTCTCTTGAAATAGACCCAGAATTCCTTGAATTCTATCTCTATGTATCTTAATTCCAATGACATATATAACAAACCCTTATCATTGGATGCAAGTAAAATGTCATCCACATATAGAATATGGAAACAAATCTTACTCCCACTGACCTTCTGGTATATACATTGATCCATAATATTCTCTACAAATCCAAATGAAAAGATAACATCATGAAATTTTAAATACCACTGACGGGAAGCTTGTTTCAATCCATATATGGATTTCTTAAGCTTGCACACCAAATGCTCACCACCACTAGAGGAAAATCCTTCTGGTTGTTTCCTGTAAACCTCTTCCTCTAGTTCTCCATTGAGAAAAGTCATTTTCACATCCATTTGTTGCAATTCCAAGTCAAAATGTGCAACTAATGCTAGGATGATAAGAAGAGAATCTTTCTTAGATACAGGGGAGAAGGTCTCTTTGTAGTTGATTCCTTCCTTTGAGTGAATCCTTTAGCAACGAGTCTTGCTTTATATCTCTCAATGTTGCCTAATGAGTCTTTCTTTGTTTTGAAAACCCATTTACATCCAATGGCTTTTGCACCATTAGGCAACTCAACAAGATCCCAGACTCCATTATATGCCATAGAATTCATCTCATCTTTCATAGAATCACACCATAAGTTTGATTCTTTACAAATCATGGCTTGTGAAAACGTTTCAGGATCATTTTTAGCTCCAATGTTATAGTCCGATTCTTCTAGATACACAACATAATCACTAGATATCTCTGATTTCCTTATTCTAGTAGATCTCCTTAAAGTTGTATCAACATTTTCTTGAGGATCATGTTGTTCAACTAGTTGTTCAATAATTTCTGACAATACTTGAACATCTTGATCTACTAGATGGTCATTAGTGGCTTGTGGAACTTCAACGTTTGGTTGTCCAACACCTGTTTGAACTTGAGGGGTGTTGTGAATAACAATCAATCGGTCACTTGAAGTGGAAGGTTGAGCATCAACATTCAGAAATAATATCTTGGAATCGATCACTCTCACTAATCAAGTCATTCTCAAGAAACTTCGTATTTCTTGACTCCACAATCCTAGTGCTATGAGATGGACAATAGAATATGTATCCTTTAGACCTTTCGGCATATCCAATGAAATACCCACTAATGGTCCTTGGATCTAGTTTCTTTTCTTGTGGGTTGTAAACTCTTACTTTAGACGGACATCCCCAAACGCGTATATGTCGCAAACTCGATTTCCAACCTTTCCAAAGTTCAAATGGCGTCCTTGGGACAGTCTTGGTTGGAACTCGGTTTTATATATACACTGTCGTTTTAAGAGCTTCAGTCCACAAAAATTCAGGAAGTTTGGAGTTACTTCGCATACTCCTCACCATGTCCATCAAAGTTCGGTTTCTTCTTTCTACTACACCATTTTGGTCCGGAGAACCAGGCATAGTGTATTGGGTAATTATCTCATGCTCTTAAAGAAACTTCGCAAATGGACCAGGTGTTTGTCCATCCTCAGTGTATCTACCATAGTATTCTCCACCTCTATCCATTCTCACGATCTTAATTTGCTTTCCACATTGTTTCTCTACTTCAGCCTTAAAAACTTTAAAGGCGTCAAGTGCTTCATTCTTGTTATGAAGCAAGTCGATATACATGTATCGTGAGTAATCATCTATGAAAGAGGTGAAATATTTCGGACCATTTATGTCCATGCCTGGACAAAAAATATTTGAATGTATGATCTCTAATAAGTCCGAACTCCTTTTTGCATCTTTCTTGGACTTGTTAGTCTGCTTTCCCTTAATGTAGTCTACACATGTGTCGAAATCAGTAAAATCTAAAGTACTAAGTACTCCATCATTTACTAATCTCTTAATTCTCTGTATGGAGATATGTCTCAATCTCCGGTGCCACAATATAGAGGATTCTTCATATATAACACATCGTTTTATACCAGTATGAACATGCATAGCATCATAAGTAGTATTATTTTGCAAACTAATAGGGAAAAGATCATCAAACAATGTACGATTCCCAACAAGATCTGATTTATAAAATAAACTGAAAGATATATCACAAAAATTAAAGGAATAACCTAAAGGAACAAGTCTTGAAACTGAAATCAAATTCCTAGAGAAACTTAAAATATAAAATGTCTTCTCTAGATTCAAAATAAAACCACTACTTAAAACTAAACTGTATGTTCCAATAGCTTCCACATGTGAGCGCATCTTGTTTCCTGAATAAATGCACTCTTCACTTTCTATTGGCTTCCTTAGATTTCGCATACCCTGCAAGGTATTCGAAATATGGATTGTAGAACCAGAATCAATCCACCATGTGTTATAAATAACATTAACCATATTAGATTCATAACAGACAAATGAGATTGATTTACCTTTCTTCTCAAGCCATTTCTGGAATTTAGTGCAACCCTTTTTCATGTGCCCTTTCTTCTTGCAGAAAAAGCACTTGGATTCCTTCTTGATTCCACCTTGGGGCGGTATTTTACCTTTTCCTTTCTTTTTGCTTGGTTCTCGTCTTTTCCTCGCATTGCCATCAATGCACTTTCACCCATTTCCATTATCAATCTCCCTTCTTCCTGAACGCACATGGCCAGAAGTTCATTAATTGGCCACTTATCCTTATGTGTGTTATAGAATATCTTGAAGGGTCCATAGTGAAGTGGAAGAGTGTTCAAAACATAGTGCACAAGGAAAAACTCAGACATATCAACCTCAAGCGTCTTCAATTAAGCCGCAATGTCCCTTATCTGCATGATGTATTCATGCACACCTTTGACAATAGTGACCCTCATGGATGAAAATTTCATAATTAAGGTGCTAGCAAGTGCTTTGTCCGAAGACTCAAACTGCTCATCAATAGCCTTCAGTAGTGGCTTGACTTTGTCATGCTGTTCGACAAAACCACGAATACCAGTAAAAATTTTAGTTTTTATGAACATAACTAAGACGCGATTAGATCGCTCCCACTTTTCATATCGATCAACTTCATCTGGAGTGCTGGTCTCAATGATAAGAGGTGGTTCGTCTTTCCTAATAGCATAATCAATGTCCATCCACCCTAAATTAAGAATAATTCTCTCCTTCCACATCTTATAGTTACACCCTTTAGTTCGGGAATATCACACTTAATATCAGAAAAATTCACAGGTTGCATAACTGCATAAATTAAAAAAATACATGCTTATAATTAAAATTGAGACTAATAAACATAAATCATGTTTTACCAATATAAATCATATCTCAAAATATGAATCTAGTGACATAAAACTTACTTGTGGGCTAAAGTTCTACTCAATTAGATCCATCAACAATTATATGATAAAACTATCAAATTATGCTTATTTTCCTAATTCCTGTGGATAGATTAGGAAATATAATTTAACATTCTATCCTAATTAATCATACAAATATAATAAAAATTCCCGTGGGATAAAATCTATCATATTACGTATAATTAACTACAACTAATATTTTAATGTGATCCTAAAAGACTTAATATATAATTTCAATTAATTAAAGAAGCTGTGACTACTCTCTAATTAATTAAAATTATATGGATCACTCAACATTAAATAATTCACAATAAAGGCTCATATAATTGTATAAAACCATAAGCAATATTTACATACAAAAATGAAACAACAATGTACTAATATTATTTAACTTAATTTTACATGTATAATAAAACAATAAATTATACACACAAATAACAAAATATTATAAACACATAATAATATCCACAATTAAATTCATAAAGGGCCTTTAAAATTAACTTTAATATGCAAAAATTATTCAGCTCAATATTATATGCAATTCTTCGCTTAACATGGGAGTTTCATCTGCAACTAAAACGACATGTCGTTTTTTAATTTTTAACGATAAGTTGTTTAGACTATCATTGGAGTTTCATCTGCCGACTTAAACGACATGTTGTTTTTTACTTTATAAACAACTTATCGTTTTCACCAAAAGGCAATATTTCTGCATGGCAAAAACGACATGTCGTTTTTTTTGTCTTCAACCTCCAGTCGGTTCAACCCGAC
Organism: Ficus erecta; assembly: GCA_008635985.1. NCBI lineage: Eukaryota > Viridiplantae > Streptophyta > Magnoliopsida > Rosales > Moraceae > Ficus > Ficus erecta. The sequence goes on from BKCH01000009.1 coordinate 2,384,593, forward strand.
CCGTTTTTGACCCGGTTACGACCCGAATGAAAACCCGATGGTTTCTCATCATTCTGACGTCCAAAATTTACATAATTTATATCAGAATTCAATTTCCTAATGATTCACAATCTTATTTTTCCCAAAAAAGGTCCAAAACAAATCATAAAATCCAAAACACTAACGACATTTAACTCTGTAACTGGAAAAGAATAAAACGGCAAGACAGAGGTTAAAACCTGCTCTGATACCAATTATTAAGTTTTCTTAATGATCTAAACATGCTCTTAATAATCCTAAATAGCAATTAGGTCAATGTGGAATAAAAATTGGATCAAAATACGTATCTACCGCCATTGCCGTTTTCAACACCCAAGGTTATGGATAAGTGTTTTTTTTAAGGTTATGGTTCTTCTAAACCCTCACTCTCTCTCGGCAGATGGTGTATTTCGATTCTAAATGAGAAAGCAGGCTTAGGGTACCAAAACCGAATTGCTACGTCCCTTTTATACACTCTATCCATCATAGAGCCATTCTCGGACGTGCACGTTTAGTGGGCAGTGAATGGGCAAGAATCTCGCGTCTATTTTGAACGTTATGGGAGATTAAATGCGATCTTGTAATGAATGTAGACTATAATGTGGACCATATAATTGAACGTTTCGGTTGTTACCGAAACTTTCCGAAAATCCGGAAACGGAAAAAATCCAACAAACCCCTCTTAGTAATTTCATCGAACACCATTCGGGAATTCAGAACTCGTCGACAAAACCCGTCCTCCATGAAAATATCGAAAACAAACTCTTTCGGAGGAAACCCAGAATCCAAAATCTTCAAGTACAAGTGCCATGCAGAATCTAGGGTCGAGCGCCAACGCAATAAATAACCAGAGGACAAGGCCGAGACTCGAACTTCTTAGTAAGCAAATACCAACACCAACGATACGGGAAGCGAGAGTTCAAATCATTCTTCTTCTTAACCAATAATTCAAAGCACTCCTCGGCCTCGTCGAAAGAGTTGGAATCCGTACAAGCGACGATCAAATCATCAAACAGATGGTGGGCGTGATCGTAACTACCGCTGGTATCTTCAATGGCTTCGATGATGGACTACAGCCAGTGGTCGCCACAGTCGAGGAAGGAGACGAGAGGGCGGATGCTGGAGAGGGCCTCCGGGGCCATGTCGTGGGCGTGGAGGAAGTGGGCCATGGCGGAGTTGGAGCGGCGGAAGGAGGCGGAGGAGGAGGGGAGCCAGTGGAAGAAGGAGAGAAGAGAGGGAGGAGAGAGAGAGAGAGAGAGAGGGTTGGAGGCGAGGAGGGAGATGAAGAGGCGAGGAGTGAGGGAAGGGAGGTGGGTTTTGAGGGAGGTGTCGAGAAGAGTGGTGTCGGAGTAGGCTATGGCGGAGGAGACGGCCACGACGAGAGTGGGGTCCAGGTCCTCCTCTGCCGGCTCCACCTGCTCATAGTGTGGAGGAGAGAGAGAGGAGTACCGGCGGAGGAGAGAGAAAAGGTGGAGCGGAGGTGGAGGTGATTTTGTCGTTTGGAAGTTTTTCGAGGATGGTCAACATGTTCAATTGATGTGTTTCCTTTTTATAACTATTTGAGCTCTAAACGTTATAGTTTAGTCGTAATTTTGTGTTAATTTTAATTATAAAATGTAATGTTGGAATTACGTAATAATGATAAATTTTGATATTAAAAAAAGTTTTTAATAAAATATTATTATTTTTGTATCAAATTTTATATTTTACTAATTAAAACATTGTTAATTTTATTATAGAATGTAAAGTTGGAATTACGTAGTAATGATAAATTTTGGTATAAAAATTACTTTTTAATAAAATACTATTTTTTGTCTCAAATTTAAAATATTATTAATTAAAACAATCGTCAAAAAACTTGATTATTGAAATTAACCCTTTATTATCGTTATGTAGCTAATCAATGAGAGAAAAATTCTCTTTTCTTTTCCATTATTTCCTTTTCTTAGGGTTATCCATTATTTCCCTTAATATCCAAACATAGATTTAATACTACTATTATATGAATTATTATTGGAAAGATTTGTGGTAAGATAGGAACTATAATTTTATTTTAAGAAAAAAGAGTAATTTTCTTACTGTCAAATTAAATAATGAGTGAATCTATAAATGAGAGAATTTTTATGTACTTTTTATCATTATAAGAGCATTAAAAATATTATCGACTGATAAAAAAAAATATTTATACCTAATGACTTGTAATTTATACCTATTGACTTGTAAAAACAAAAATATCTACTGAAAAAAGGGTGAATCACTATAAATTGTATTTTTTTTTCCCTCCTTCTGGTGAATACTCTTATTGCTTGCTCATGTGACCAAATCATTCACAATCTAGCTAAAACTGAAAGCTTTCTCCTATTTACCTTAAAAACGGACACACTTTCTACCAAAGATTAATTTGTACTTTTATTTTCTACTGTAGATTAATTCTACCCAAAAAAAGATTAATTTGTACTTTTTGGTGGAATTGATGAATTAGTTGGTTGTACTTGAGCTTCAGAATATATGCACTAGAATTTATATTATTTACAGGACAGTAGGTGTCAGTTGAAATACAGGATATAATTTATACTATTTTTGTAAAGCATATTACATTATTAAATTTCATTTCTTTTTTTTTTTTTTCAATTTTGAGGTGGGAGAGTTGAATTTTGAACTAGTACACCTCAGAGAGTGCACAAATGTTGGATCTCTAAGTCCACAAGAAATCGCATCGGAGCAACTACTCGTCCATTGGCAAAACACGACGCCTAGAGCTCCTTTGTAATACGCAAAACCAGCATCTCCAAATGCCCCTTTTCATTCGCTGATCCATTCGAGTGAAGGGAAGGATGTCGAACGAATTACAATTATTCTTTGCTTGTTCTGTTTTTTCTTGTTATAAAAAGTTCTCAATCTGTCAAAAATTACCATCTCCAGTTCTCATGTCATACGGAAAAAAAAAAAAAAAAAAAAAAAAAAAAAGAGCGACTTGAAAAGGCTGTAATGCTCGCTAATTTTCACGTCAAGGTGCAATCATCTCTTTTCTTGATCCTTTGAAGATTTACTAGATTTACCAACGAGCGAAGCATAAGAAGCATAATCTGATACAAGCCCTTTCTCACTTCGTAGTTTATCAAAATCCTCTGGATTCCCATGCTTGCAATGTCCTTCCAAGAGAATATTGTACGTAATGTCATCCGGAGCCACACCCAAGTTAAGCATTGCATCTAAAAGCATGTTAGCATTTTTCATCTGTCCTTTCTTGCACAATCCGTTCATAAGAGCGTTGTAGGTCGCAACACTTGGCACGTGACCGTCCCTCTGGATCTCTCTCAGCAATTTAAATCCCATCTTTAGATCCCCCAACTTACAAAACCCATCAATATCCATAGTATACGTGGCATCATCAGGTTTCATGTCAGCACTCAACATTTCCCTCCATTTTTATGAAGAGTAAAATTATCTTTATAATTACTCTTTTAAACGTTTATGTAAATAAAAAAAATGGACATATTTCAAATTAATACCTCCAATTTTGACATCTATGTAAATAATCATTTAAGTATCAACTCATTACATGAGTTATTATGTTTTTCAGAAAATGGTAATAAATAACAATTTTTTTATATAAATAGTTGAAGTAAATAGCAATGTTTTAAAATATTTGAAGTGAATAGAAAATTTACTAAGTTAATAATATAACTACAATATTCATTTAAAAAAAACATATTTTCAATAAATAAATAAACTATTTATCTGATAAATTTGTTATTTACTACTATTTACTCTAAATATTTTCAAAACCTGCTATTTACTTTAATTAATATTTATGTAAAAATTCTATTTCCTTCTTTCTAAATTATAATAAATGATTTATTCACGAAAATAATTAAGTAGCAATGTTTTAAAATAGTTAAAGTAAATAATAAATTTACTAAATAAAAGGTAAATAATATATTTATCGGAAGTAAATAAATCATTTAACTGGTAAGTTTTTATTTAAATAAAAAAAATTTACAACATGCTTTTTTTTTTTTTTTGAAGTTTGCTTCAATTATTTATGTAATTTTGATATTTAAACATTTCTCCCATTTAACCTAATAGTTACTACAGTTGGAGTTTATGTACATCTTAATTTAAGGCTCAGTCAACTAGCTAAGCCCACATATTTGTAGCCCAAAAAATCTTGATAATTTAGCTGTAATAGAACAGCCTGCTTGTTGCTCACTAATGCTCTAAACCCAGATTGTTGAAGTTCATATGTAAACAATATAGACAATGACTTGAATTTTAAGTTTTAGGTTCTATAAGAACCATTATTCTGTCATATTACAAGCTACATACTTGTGTTAGAAGCATAAATTTGCTTCTTTCTGGTACTCACTTGTTCGATACAAACTCGAAAAACCTGCAAACAAGGGAAACTAACTGCAAATATATATATATATATATATGTATATACATACATAAAATTCCCTTTATGGTGTTCTGAAACAGAAAGATATGAAAAGAAATGCAGGTTGTCATGTTTTGATCTTCTGTCGTTCATCAACACCGAACCGTTTCGACGAAGGATTTGCTACACAAATGAAGAAAAGAGGAGAGAGCCGAAACTGATAAAGCCACTTCCAAGAACACATAAAACCTATACAAAGTAGCAAGAATTCGAACTAGCCGGGCTTGGGACGTCCAAAATCCCTTCTAGCATAAGCAGAACGCTTTTCATGGAAGGCCTTAGGGATGGTTCCTCTTGAAGGCACCAAAGTGCAACTTTAACCATCCTCTCCAATTGACTCCTGTCCACATTTTCACCGTCTCCCACCAATTTCCACAACTCTCCATTCTCAAGACAGTTCTGCACCCATTCTTCCAGGATTGCTTGTTCCTCGGGGAGATCCAAGGCCACATTCCGTCGACGACACATGATCTCCAATAGCACAATCCCAAAGCTGTAAACATCTGCTTTGACGGTAACAGGCAGTTTCTTATGCCACTCGGGTGCAACGTAGCCTCTTGTCCCTCTGATCCCGGTAAAGGTTCTGGTTTGATCTGGCTTTAGTAGCTTAGCTAGTCCAAAGTCAGAGATCTTGGGACATCTTTTGTCATCAATGAGTATGTTCTGAGGCTTTATATCGCAATGGATCATTTGTGTCTCGCACTCTTCGTGGAGATAGAGGATTCCTCTGGCTATTCCACAAGAGATTCTCACTCTTTCATCCCAACAAGGAATTATGTCGAGTCCCCCAGGCGGTGTGAAGAGCATGTCTGCAAGTGATCCATTGGCCATGTACTCGTATACCAAAAGCCTGTTCTGTCCTTCACGGCAGAACCCAAGTAAGCGAACTAGGTTCTTGTGATGGGTTCTCCCAATAGCTTTCATCTCATTTTGAAACTCTACATCACCTTCCTCCAGTAGTAGTCTCCCCAATCTCTTCACAGCAACTACTTTTTGGCTATTAGGAATCCTTCCTTTATAAACCGTCCCAAACGATCCTCTACCAATCTCTTCGTTGAAACCCTCGGTCATCTTCTCGAGCTCTTCATATGTAAAGGGTCGTAGGGAAACCTCCTCGCCGAGTTCGACTTCATTATGGAGTCCCAACCTTCTATATGTCCAAAATCGGCTCTTATTGAACAAAACTATAGAGATCACCGTCATTAGGCATCCAAAAGAAACAAGGACAACTCCAATAATTAGGAACTCACTCCGAATTGTCGATTCTTTTTCTATTAATTTGGGAAAATTAGTCTTTTCAATGGGGAGTGTGTATACCTTGATAAGAGCTATATTTGAATCACTTAGAAGCCCTCTCCCATATCTCAAAGGAAGCCTCTGCTTAGTGCACTTTCCATCCTTGTAGAACGCAGCTTCGCAGTTGCAGTCCTTGAAACAAGCTTGTTTGCACGCCTCTTTCTCTAAAAATGACAAATCTGAATACAAATTATCGTACCAAACCGTGTTGGGAAGTTCTTCCACGGTGTAAGTGAAATTCATCCTCTCGTTTCCGCAAATATCCTCTGTACTGACATTCCTCTTACACCCTGAACTTTTATCTGCGCTGTTCACAAAATCAAACCCCGGGAGACATCTGCAAGCTGCAGCCAGTTCTGGATCATCACCATTGGAAACACAAAAGCCATTCAATCCACACAGACCCTTGGGATCACACTTGTCCTTAGAAGATGACCATTCAATAGACCAGTTTCCGTTATTCGCATGATCATCTGAACCATGAGAGTAAACTCGGAATATCCCATCAGAATCAATCCTCATAAGGAAGATTGTTTTTTTGTTTCCATCATAATATCCCCCACCATTAGTAATATCACTTATATTCTTCATGTTCAAACCAGTACTAGAGTCCATCAGGTAAAGATAGCCATTGACATCAAAAACCAACGTCACATTCGCACCTTTCCCATCCGTCCAAGACGTGAAGTAGGAGTATGGTGCATCATCCGGTGTTCCCACAGGGTACTGAACAAGGTTCCCATCTATTTGCATCTTCAGACGGAAGATTCCCGATGAATGATCAGAGTCCGAGACGCTAGAAACGAGCTCGTTCCCCGCAACAAGACGTTGAGTTGGCAAAAGGGTATCGGTTGGATGCTCGAAACTCTGCCAAATTATCCCCCCACTAGAGTTGTAGAGCACGAAATTGCCTGAATCGAGCATGGAAGCCGAAGAAGCCGGTTGTTGTGAAGAAGAATCTCCTATGCTGTCATATTCTTGTCCTTGTGTTGTTCTCAAGACCAGCCTTCCTTCACTTGTGAATAGCAAAGTCGAATTACCGGTGACTGGCGGGGAATCCCGGTTCGCCGTCCATACGACAGTCTTCTGAGGAATCCCGGCTAGAATTATCCCCACGCTATAGCCAACGCCTTGCCTGTAAAATCCAAAGGCATAGAGACCTGAATTTGACAGCCATAAGGAGGAGTTTTGGCCATTTCCATGAGGTGTTAGTGAAGAGCCAAGGCTTATAATGGTAGACTCGTTTCTAATTTTTTGAGCTTGAGAATTAACGATCAAAACAAAGGCAAAAGTTAACAATAATTTGAGAAAGAATGCCATCAGAGAACGATTAGTTTCAACTCTTGTTTGTCCCTCTTTTGTTTCTTGCATTTTTGGGGATTGATTTTCTTTAAAGGTAGACCTCTCGAATTGGAGCTTAGACAAGTCAACCAAGCTCATAAAGCCGTGCAAAGTAATGTAGAAATTACTTTACGTAAAAAAAGAATTGTCAAATAGAAATATGAGAAATTAACGTGTAGAGAATGGAGGTAAGATTATAATATTTCCAGAAACAGTCGTCGAAATTACCCATAGCCGGCAGGGACACATCAACACTAAATGCTTTTTAGTGTAATTATTTAGGGGGAAAAAAAAACTACATTGTATAGTCAGGTACCAAGTCATTGTTAGATAAAATAAGCATAATATAATACCATTATTTTTACGGGCTACATGATACACAGTTTATAGTACCAATCTTTCATGAAAGATTCAAGTCTTTTCGTTTTAAAGTATTATGAAACAATAGTGGAGGTAGAAGTTTAAACAAGTCCAAAATAATATTTTCAAAAAGTCACATTCATAGCCCTCGTGACAAGTTGAAATACATTGGTGCACTTCTTGTTGCCGGTCAATTTGTTCTCCCTCTTTTCTTTTTTCTTTCTTTCTTTCTTTAAATTTATTCAAGGTAAAAATCATAGGTTGTGACCATGTCAAATTATACTTATGTTGTAAGACGAGGAGTGCACGTTTATTTATTTATTTATTTTGTAATTAAAAAAATTAATTTTGACACCTCATGGTCCATCCTATCATTCACAAAAAGAAAATTTCAAGACCAATCAATAGAACGAAAATAAGTTGACCTTATTCTACTTGAAAAATAAACCAAATTTTAAATAACCACCGTGGTTGATTGTTCCTAGTGGCACTTGTAGGTTTGTTTTTGTATTTGTTTTCATTTTTCTATTCGTTTGTTTGCTTGTTTTTCACATCAATCTGACTACTAAAATTTGTACCAACAAATCACTTTTCAATACTCGAGTAAAAATAGCCATTGCAAATAAGACAATGATCACTCTGAACCTTTTTCAGATCGCTAACGGGAATTAAGTTTTGGCATTCTGTCCCCAAGTTAGTGATCATCAAGTTTCACACCGGCGCTGAACATCTCCCTCAGTGTCCTCTCCGCATAGGCGACTCTTCCCTTCCCGTATTGTCCCGAAATAACCGCCATGAAAACTACACCATTAAGCTCGATGCATTCCCGTTTCATCTCCTCCATAATCTCCATTGTTGATTCAAGATCTCCCGCTTTGAAGCATCCTTCACAAAGCGTAATGTACGTATCATTGAGAGGCCTCACGCCACTCAATCTCAACTAATCTACAAGTTTCCTAGCTTCACTCGAATCGCCAACCTTGCAAAAGGCGTTTAAGAGCGTATCGTAGAAACCAAAATGCGGCCTGGTACCCTTGCTCAACATCATCCGATATATCTTCATGGCCATATCAACTCTCCCATAATTGCAATACGCATCGATCAAGCTGGTGAATAAATGCTCATTCGGAACCAAACCTCTCTCGCACATTTCTTCGAGCAGCTGACGCGTATCATCCAACTTCGACTGCTTACACAACCTGCTTATCAAAGCACTGTAAGTATAAACATCAGGAGTACAACTCCAACTCTCCTCCATAACCTTCTTCAACCTAAGCCCCTCCTCCAGTTTCCCTCTCCGACAATACTAGTTGACAATACCAGTTAACCACACTCGGACGCAAACCCGTCTTAGTAATTTCATCGAACACCATCTGGGAATTCAGAAGTTGTCGACAAAACCGGTCCTCCATGAAAAAATCGAAAACAAACTCTTTCGGAGGAAACCCAGAATCCAAAATCTTCAAGTACAAACGCCATGCAGAATCTAGGGTCGAGCGCCAACGCAACAAATAACCAGAGGACAAGCCCGAGACTCCAGCTTCTTAGTAAGCAAATACCAACACCCACGATACGGGAAGCGAGAATTCAAATTATTCTTCTTCTTAACCGAAAATTGAAAGCACTTCTCGGCCTCGTCGAAAGAGTTGGAATCCGTACAAGCGACGATCAAATCATCAAACAGATGGTTGGCGTGATCGTAACTACCTCTGGTATCTTCAATGGCTTCGATGATGGACTACAGCCAGTAGTCGCCACCTTCGAGGGAAGAGACGAGAGGGCGGATGATGGAGAGGGCCTCCGGGGCCATGTCGTGGGCGTGGAGGAAGAGGCGAGGAGGGAGATGAAGAGGCGAGGAGTGAGGGAAGGGACGTGGGTTTTGAGGGAGGTGTCGAGAGGAGTGGTGTCAGAGTAGGCTATGGCGGAGGAGACGGCCACGAGGAGAGCGCCGGCTCCACCTGCTCATGGTGTGGAGGAGAGCGAGAGCAGCGGCGGCGGAGGAGAGAGAAAGGGTGGAGTGAAGGTGGAGGTGATTTTGTCGTTTGGAAGTTTTTTGTGGATGGTCAACATGTTCAATTGATGTGTTTCTTTTTTATTACTATTTGAGCTCTAAAAGTTATAGTTTAGTCGTAATTTTGTGTTAATTTTATTATTAAATGTAAAGTTGGAATTCCTTAATAATGATAAATTTTCATATAAAAAATAGTTTTTAATTAAATATTATTTTTTGTGTGTTAAATTTAATATTTTATTAATTAAAACAGTGTTAATTTTATTATGGAATGTAAAGTTGGAATTACGTAGTAATGATAAATTTTGGTATAAAAAATAGTCAAATTTAAAATTTTATTAATTAAAAGAATTGTGAAAAAATTAACCCTTTATTATTGAAATTATCCCTTTATTATCGTTATCAGCTAATCAATGAGAGAAAATTTCTCTTTTCTTTTCCATTATCTCCTTTTCTTAGGGTTATCCGTGATTTCCCTTAATATCCAAACATAGATTTAATACTACTATTATATGAATTATTATTGGAAAGATTTGTGGTAAGATAGGAACTATAATTTTATTGTAAGAAAAAAGAGTAATTTTCTTACTGTCAAATTAAATAATGATTGAATCTATAAATGAGACAAATTTTATGTACTTTTATCATTATAAGAGCATAAAAAATACTATCGACTGTTAAAAAAAATATTTATACCTAGTGATTTGTAATTTATACCTTTTTAACTTCTAAAAACAAAAATGTCTATTGAAAAAAAGGGTGAATCACTATAAATCTTATTAAATTTTTTTTTTTCCCCCGGGTGAATACTCTTATTGCTTGCTCCATATGACCAAATTATTCACAATCTAGCTAAAACTGAAAGCTTCTCCTATTTACCTCAAAAAAGGACACACTTTCTAATATATATTAATTTGTATTTTTATTTTCTACTGTAGATTAATTCTACCAAAAATAAAATTTTTGGTATTTTATTTTTGTGATAACATCGAGTTTCCTAGGACGGAGAGTGTTAAACCCCTATTTTCCTGAGAAACTCGACACGCCAGTATCTGATATGACTGCAAAATGTTCTACTGCCATAATTAACTTGCAACCACTAATCACTGTTAAGTCTGAAGACTACAGAAAGCGGTTTATGGAGATGTTTATTTCAGCAACAGACAGCCAAAAAAAAAAAAAAAAGAAGAAAAGAAGAAAGATTTACGTTGTTTGATTTTGATGAAGCACTTGTCTGTACTAGTTGGTAATACAATTTTTTAATTTTTTGGTGGAATTGATGAATTAGTTGGTTGTACTTAAGCTTCAGCATATATGCACTAGAATATATATTATTTACAAGACAGTAAGTGTCAGTTGAAATACAGGATAGAACTTATACCATTTTTGTAAAGCATATTACATTATTAAATTTCGTTTCATTTTTTTTTTTTTTTAATTTTGAGGTGGGAGAGTTGAATTTTGAACTAGTACATCTGAGAGAATGCACAAATGTTGGATCTCAATTCCACAAGAAATCTCATTGGAGCAACTGCTCGTCCATTGGCAAAACACGACGCCTAGAGCTCCTTTGTAATACGCAAAACCAGCGTCTCCAAATGCCCCTTTCATTCGCCGATCCATTCGAGTGAAGATAAGGATGTTGAACGAATTACAATTATTCTTTGCTTGTTCTGTTTTTTCTTGTTATAAAAAGTTCTCAATCTGTCAAAAATTACCATCTCCAGTTCTCATGTCATACGAAAAAAAAAAAAGAGCGACTTGAAAAGGCTGTAATGCTCGCTAATTTTCACGTCAAGGTGCAATCATCTCTTTTCTTGATCCTTTGAAGATTTACTAGATTTACCAACGAGCGAAGCATAAGAAGCATAATCTGATACAAGCCCTTTCTCACTTCGTAGTTTATCAAAATCCTCTGGATTCCCATGCTTGCAATGTCCTTCCAAGAGAATATTGTACGTAATGTCATCCGGAGCCACACCCAAGTTAAGCATAGCATCTAAAAGCATGTCAGCATTTTTCATCTGTCCTTTCTTGCACAATCCGTTCATAAGAGCGTTATAGGTCGCAACACTTGGCAGGCGACCGTCTCTCTGGATCTCTCTTAGCAATTTAAATCCCATCTTTAGATCCCCCAACTTACAAAACCCATCAATAACCATAGTATACGTGGCATCATCAGGTTTCATGCCAGCACTCAACATTTCCCTCATTGTCCTCTCTGCATCAACGATCCTTCCCTCCCTACATAAACCCGAAATAAGAGCCGTGAAAGCAACAATATCAAGCTCGATGCCTTCCTTAATCATTCCCGTCCTAAGCTCCATAGCTGATTCCAAATCTCCCTTTTTGAAGCATCCATCAATAAGCGTAGTGTACGTAATCTTATCAGGCTTCAAGCCTCTCATTCTCATCTCATCTACAAGTTTTCTAGCTTCACTCAAGTTTCCAACCTTGCAAAGGCCGTTTATGAGCGTATTATACATAACTAAATCCGGCTTGATACCTTGCCTCAACATCATCTGGTACATCTCCATGGCCATATCAACTCTCCCATTCTTGCACTGCCCATCAATCAAGGCAGTGAATGTAAAATCATTGGGAACCAAACCTCTCTCGCACATTTCGTCGAACAATTTGTGTGCATCATCCACCTTACAGTCCTTACATAATCCACTTATCAAAACACTATAAGTAAAAACATCAGGAGTACACATCCCACTCCTCTCCATAATCCTCTTCAATCTAAACCCCTCCTCCAAATTCCCCGACTTACAATACCCATTGATCAAAGTATTGAAGCTAACGACGCTCGGACGCAAACCCCTTTTAGTGATTTCATCAAACACCACCTGGGCATCGTTAATTTTACCTTCTCTACAAAACCTATGCATCAAAACATTGAAATTATACACATATGGAGGATACCCACAATCCAAAATCTCCAAGTAAAAGAGCCAAACAGCCCAAGACGAGCTGAACTTCATCATTTTCTCAAACAGATAGCCACATCCACGAAACGGGACGTGATAATCCAGACTACCCTTCCTAACTAACAATCTAATGCATTGAATCGCATCGGAGATAAAGCCGCAATCGGTATAAGCGATAATCAAATCATCAAACAGGTGGTGGGCGTAATGATACCTACCTCTAGTTTCTTCAATGGCGGCGAAGAGCGCCGGAGCCGAGTGCTTCCCCATGCGGGAGACAAGGAACCGGAGGAGGGACAGGGCCTGGGGGACCATGTGGTGGGCCCGGAGGAAGTGGGCCATGGCGGAGTAGGAGTGGGGCGTGTGGCGGAAGGAGGGGGAGGAGGAGGGGAGCCAGTGGAAGAAGGAGAAGAAAGAGGGAGGAGAGAGAGAGAGAGGGTTGGAGGCAAGGAGAGAGATGAAGAGGCGAGGAGTGAGGGAAGGGAGGTGGGTTTTGAGGGAGGAGCCGAGAGAGGTAGTGTCGGAGTTGGCAATGGCGGCGGAGATGGTGTGGAGGAGCGAGGGGTCGTCGTCGTCATGGTGTGGAGGAGAGAAAGAGGAAGGAGGAGGGGAGTACCAGGGAGTGGTGGTTGTGGCGGAGGAGGAGAGAGAGAGAGAAGGGTTTGTAAGGAGAGAGAGAGAGACGGAGTGGGTTGATGCTGGGAGGAGTTCGAGTTTTTTGAGGTTGGTGAACATGATGTTGAGGTGTTGGAAAGATGTGAAAAATGCTGCTCGTTTGTGTGTGTTTAAATTCAGCTGTTGATTTTCATGCAATTACGCAATTGGGATTTCGGTTAAAAACCACCTACAGACAGCATTAGGCCCAATCAATCAGCCATAACGCTTACATCCTCTATATTTTCGCGGCTGCTAATACCGAATTAGCATATGTCTATTCCTTAGATACCGTCAATTAAGAAAAGAAGTTCACGGCTTTGTAGGCCTTCTACTTCCACGTGGCATTCGGTTGTTGATTTTCATGCAAATTACTTATTTGTGATATCTGTTTCTCAACTTGTATGATATGATCACAGCGTTACACCCAAAATTTTCTACAAAATCCTCACCTCTCTTATAGTAACAGGAGGATTATGGACTGCTGTGCCTCGTTGACAAACAATTCCCTCACTTCAGGAAACTGACAAAATTATTAGCAAGGAGAAACAAGAAAAATAAGGATTTTTCATGCCTCAATGGCTTTGTACTAATTCTGACTCGAAAGTTGTCAAAAAACTCGTCTTGCGGTAACTCCCGGTGTAACAAAATGTCAGCGGCAAACTAGTTTCTTCTTTGTCCATGAGGAGAAACTTCGGATTCTATACGCTTTATTTCTTCTTTGATATCCCGTAGATTGGTTCCTTTAGATTGCTGTGTCCTTTCAGTAGCATTGTCGCTGATCAAGCTCACGAGATGCTTCAGGCATGAAAGATACTCAGCCTTCACCTCGCGAGCATCTGCAATTGACCTCTCAGTTCCAAACTGCAAAGCAATGTAACCCAAAAGTGTGAGCTCTATTCAGCAAATAATAAAGATAAACAAGATTCTAATGTGACAGGATGTTATCCAATTGAGATTTTGAACGGTTACATGTAGTTCTAATTTCTAGTGCAAATACTGAGAAAAGTGTGCGTGTGTGTATATATATGTATATGTGTGTGTGTGTGTGTGTATGCTTGTATAATTCAATCTTTGCATGATTTCACATCACTGACTTGCCGCCCAAGGTACTTTGTATAACGGGTGTGTAAATTACAAAACAATTAGGCTTTGCTACTTCAAAATTTTCATTTATACAAGAAAATCAAAAGGGAATTTCTTTAACAATAAACAAAATTTACCTTTTTGTAAGCAGAAATGCATCCTAGTAGTGCATTTTCAGCCTCAGCAATAGATGAATGATCATCCTGCTACATAATGGAAACATAGAAATAGGTCAGGTAAGAAGAAGAAAATAATCCTACAGAATGCCGATCAGAAAATAAAAGTGGACTGTAGCATCTGCACATCGTCGTCTTTGACAAAAATTGTCAATTCTTCAGGCTAAAAGTGTTGCTAATACATCATAGGACTAATTGAAAAATCGAAAGAACTTGTCATACAAAAGTGGGGGAAAAAAAATGCAGCAGAAGAGACATGAATATTAACCTTCAACTCTTGTAACTCTTTCTTTGTGATCTTCAAGAGCCCGAGTGCGTCGTATGATTGCAACTGCAAACAAACAAATCCATCCAACTTAGAATGGGAATGTCACTAGTACTAAGATGCACGGTTTTTCTTTTACTTGAATTGCTATCTTGATATATTGATGACTTTTCACCTTCTTCAGAAGTTCTCGAAGGCTAGATTTAGCTCCACAAAACATGTGATCATTGGTTTTTTTTTTCTAATGAGATACAGTTATCTACAATAATGCTAGGCGATATACTAAAAAACTTTTGAAAGCTAAAATGTGTAGTTTATACATTTTGAGCAGATAATAAGATATTTCCATAGCAAATAAAACAATCATAATCTTCGGCAAAAGTAAAAAATTAAAAGTTATCATAATTGTAGCATCAGAGAAACTGACCAGTCTGACTAATGCTTCACGTCTATTTTTAGCTCCTTCAGATGCCCCATAACTTTGTTTCTTCCCACTTTGTCTCGTCAATTTATCCAAAAACTTCTGTGCTATCCTAAATGGACGAAGAGATAACAAATCTTTACGATTTAATGCAACAGAACAACAAATTCCAATCAAAATATCTTGAAGAAAATTATGCCAGTTTCAAATTACCTTTTTTTTTCCCCTTTATTTCTTTAGTAAGTTTCACAGGTGACTGATAGAAAGGTGCATAAAGAGGAATTAAAAAAAAAAAAAAAAAAAGGAGAGAGAGAGAAAGAGAGAGACAAAACATTCGGAAATGTTATAGTCAACATTAGAATATCTTCAATTGCTCAATATTGATATCAAGTATTTTCGTTCTATATGGGGCTATTTAGATAGTTTTACAAATTTGACTTGTTTCCCTATGATTAGATAGGATAGGAGTTATTATTTTAATCCTGCTTGGGACTGATTGTACACATAAGTTAGATTAGGAAATGTGGTCAGGCACGCGTACGAGGCCTCTGATCTGTAGCAGTAATCATTATGGACTTCTTAAGTGGCAAGCCTTACCCGATGAATCATATTTACAAAATGTATGTTGGTTGCAACTAAAAACAACCCACCGAGATTTTAAAATATTAAGGTCTACTCACTCTAATAAGTGACACTGACTTTTAACGTAATGTCAATGAATCTTCAAAAGTCGCTTTCTTCAAATTTTCTTATTAATTCTAGGAAGCTCTGCAACTCCTAACTTCAGGAATTTCCTATGTTTATTGAGGTTTGTTGAAACACAATTAGATTGAGATGGTCATTATAGACTGCACAAGTACAATTATAACAAAAGGAATATTGAGTGGAACATAATGTTTAAGAAAGTCGCTAAAAAGAAAAAAAGAATAAACAAACCTTATGGAATCATTTAAATGGTCTTTTGCCCTATTTAGCTCAGCAATTGCTTCAGAAGTATCCGTCTTCCTTAGTCTGTTGGTCTTAAGCATTCCCAACCTAGCAAGATGAAGCATGTTTGCACCAATCTACCAATGGAGAGAACATATTATTAGCGGTTCCAGCTACAAACAATAAAGTGCACACTAGTCATGCTTTTGTGTAGATATAATTCTTAGCAGAAAGCAACAAGAGACAAGACCCGCACTTGGGATTAGTGCTTACACATGACTAAGCATCCATCTTTTTCTTTCCCCCATTAGCGCATGATACGATGGATCAATAATACCATCAAAGTGGTTTGCAGTTTTGGGAGTAGGATGATGAATTAAAGTAGAATAGGGATATGTTTACAAGTTTGTTGAGTGAAACAACAAACCTGAATATGATCTTCTGGAAGTAATGTTTTCCGAGCATCAAGACACCTAAAAAAAAAAGAGGTTAGAATAACGATCAGGAAAAACACAAAATCAGCCGTTTTATTTTAGTTGCACCTTTCAAGAAGCTCTTGGGCTTCCTTTAAACTCCCCGCCGCTTGTAGGGTCAAGGCCAACCCTTCTGCTGCAATTATCGTCTCCATCGAACTCCATCCCTGTCTTACACAAAAACTACCAAGGTAAATGATTAATTATAATGAATGATAAATGCAAATGGACAAGGCAACAAGTCACATGGTAAACATTAATAACTTGACAGATCCAACTTGACCGACCCTTAAATGTTAAAAAGTTTGAAAGCCCTCCTACTAAAAGAACTAACAAGTTCCAAGAAACATATAATAAAGTGAGTAAAGCGAGGTATACAAGAGAGAGACATCTTGAATAAAGTGAAAACAAACCTCAGATCACTAGTGTACAGGATCAAAGTAGCATATAACAAAAAGAGATCCAAAGTGGTAACAAGCCTTTAAGCAAGAAATTCGTTGAAAGATGAAATATTAAATTTTGCGCATTATTTGACATCTCATAAATATATCCGACTCTGCAGTAATATCATCTGATAGAACTTCTGGTGGCTGCAAAATCTATGCTTTTCACCAATGAAAGTAAAAAAAAAAAAAAGGTTAACAAACAAGTAGGGAAGAGAAAATCACACGGTTCAACCTTTGTTAACTCCAGAGTATGCAGGATCTTTCTTTGTAAATTCTTAGCCTCTTCAGGACGATTTGTTTTCAGATATATCTAAAGAGAAAATGATGATCAATAAACAATAAGGAAACATTTATGCTTTCACAAATCAAGTATACAAGAGAAGATTGATATAGAACTACACATGGGAAAAAAAAAAGTTTTGTACGGTTTGCTGAGACATGAACAAAAAGGTAACATCCTAAGACAACGGAATCTATTGGACCCTCAAATGAAACCATGACATTATAAGAACACCATTGATTCAAATAAGGAACTCCTCAAGCTTGTTATCAGGTCTGTAGATGTATTGGCTTGTTGATCAGAAGAAATTATATATTAATATATGCATGCTTATATTAAAAGACGAGGAGGAACTACCAAGCAGCCTCCATTATTGAAAACAAACGGTAAAACGTCAATGAAAAAAGGGCTTAAATCAGAGCTCATTCTTTTTTCCAATTGAAAACTTTACTTCAAGTGCAAGGTTCAAGAGACAACAGACAATTCTAAATTTACAGACCACAAGTTCTAGTTTATCATCATCCTAGACATAAAACAGTCCAACACATTTTCAACCCAAAAAAAAAAAAGGATAAAATTTCTAATATGAAAGACAATAAAACCTGAGCAAGATAGCGCAATCTCCTGAGGTACAAGACTGATTCCACTTGGCCTTCCTAGAAACTCAAACAATTGGCATCATCACAACAAGAGAAATGCATTTAAAGTGCAATTAAGTGCAAGTTCTAAGCCACATAGCTCCCACCTCCAGTATTCTGATAGAATCCAGAATAAGGGCCTCCGCATCCTTTTCTTTTCCTTGGAGATACAGAACCTGTAGTTAAAGTTCCACTTGATTATTGTACAAATTAAAAGCTTAATTGCAGAGCATGAAAATCAGAACGCCTCAGAATCTGTTTAAGGATAAAATAATGATATTGCTGCATCTGCACAATATCCATGGCTAAGTCCCAGAACAAAAACAAAAGAGCAATGGCATTGACAGTTGAATAACATGAAGATCAAGAAACTACCGTTCCAAGATGATACATGGTATCTGCATAATCTGCATGATTAAGTCCCAGAACACGGCCCTTTATCTGAATGATTATAAGAAGACTTCGCTCACATTGGGAGTTAGAATAATAAGATTACAGCGTAAGCCCAACATTATGTAAGCATAGTTGTTACCTTCAGAGCACGCTGTCAAATATTCCCCAGGAAGACAATAACGGAAGGACAAAAAAAAATAGAATGAAATTTATCAGCGATTAGTGCTACAAAATAAGAATAAATCATTCAAAAGCAACGCAAATGCTATGAATTTCGGAACTTTATGATGGAGGCATTTTCAGTAGAGAAAACAAAGGAGAAGTAGAAGAATCATAGGCTACATGTCTATGTGAAATTCCACCTTAACAAATTCAAATACTTCATATTTTGGAAATTGAAAAATGCAAAAAATGAGGAGCACTCAGAATGAAAGAAGTGAAATGCTAAAAATAAATAAATAAAAAAACATAAACCCCAAAACAACTTCATTGAAAATCAATATATGCCTACATCTTATTTTTCTGGTAGTTATGCCTAATAGTGAAGAAGATTAATCTTAAGACACAATCTAACAAATTAAACTTCCAAAATATTGAATGCATGTATTGTTCATCAAATATGTTTTTCCATCACCTCGTAGCATTTACGAGCTTCTTCCAGCTTCCTCCGTGCTAGGTAGAATTGCCCAAGGTTATGAAAGGCAGAACCAACTCTGAGAAACAAGAATATAGTGCCAGGAGAAGAAATTAACAACACAACGTGTCAAGCTTATAAAAGCAAAAGCCTCTGGTTGAAACAAATTGAAGTCCTTTAAAGTTATCTCTGAAAACAACAACTTTAGTATCATAAAGAAGCTAAGTGTTATCTCTCCCTTATACTTTACTGTAACTGCATCATACCGTATATCGTCAGGACCAAATGCTTCCTCTAGTATGTTAATTGCCTCCAAATACAACGGCTCTGCCTTCTCAAATGCTTTAGTCACTCTATACATCTCTGCCTGAGAAAGAGAAATACGAAAAAATGACTATTTAACAGAGAGAATACATTACACAAGTTTAAAAAATAAAAATAAAAAAGAAATGGCCCGCCGAATAACTTCTACAGTTATTAACCCATCCATATAATAAAAGAGCCTTGCTCCAGAGCTAGATAACACCAAGAAGGGCTGCTACACACATTCCCTAAAATCAAAGAGACTCGCATGTGCAAGGAATAACCCATCCGATGCTAAGTAAACTAGAGCCAATTGACAATATGAAGACAGTTCTACAAAGAAAACACCAACAAGGAAATAAAGGCATGAGCGGCCTTTTCTTTTTGAAAGACATCACGAATATGAAACTTACAAGGATGAGACACTTTTATTTTAGCAGGAAGCCAGTCAATATGGAATTTAAGGGCTGCATAGACAGTACTCAGTTGATAATTCTTTTGACTTCTTAGATTGGAAAGAGATCGAAAGAAAAACAAAAATGAAACATAAAGAAGAATATAAACCACTAAGGAATGGTGCTTTATTCGCCCATTCTTAACATACTTGGTGCTTTGATAGGAAACTGTTTTTAAGTAAATAAAAGTGTTTCTGACAATCTGATGTATTCCTCAGGTTGTGTATTGTGAAAACAATGTTAAGGAGAAATTTACCAGTTGACCAGTTCCATTAATTAATGTGATGAGCATGTGTAGTAACAAGAATACCAGATTGTTGCAAGCCGATGCAACATGTGGATCTCTCTCCCCAAACCCTTCTTTAGCTTCTTGCAAAGCAGAAAGGAAGAACCCTTCAGCTTCTTTCAATTTTCCCTATAAAGAAGAGGAGAAAAACAAAACAAAAATCAAAGGTGTTTTCTGCTTTTCCATTAAAAATAAAAAGGGACACAAGACGAAAATAATTTAAAAAAGAAAAAATAGCTTGCCTGCATAAATAAATCCCTCGCATGATCTGTAAAAACCCTCCACTTAGATGTATGTATATTGGATACAATAGAACCATCCTCAATTTTGCGCAGTCCAATGATGTCATTATCAGCCCCTTTGGTGTCGTTTTTATGATTTTCTTCTGTTGACACTTCTTTTGCTAAGACAGGGCTCGTATTTATTCCCAGAACTAGTGCTGTATATATGATCATAGTTAAAAACATATTCCAGCCAACATTGCAACTTCAAAGTTAAACAAGAAAAGGAAAGGGTAAGTTGTGCAGTCCCATATCGCATGGGAATGGATATATGTGATGGTTCATAAGTGAAGAGACCACCTTCTAATGGTATGAGGCCTTTTGGGGTGAGCCCAAGAGCAAAACCATGCGGGCACGAGATCTAAAGTGGACAATATCATACCAAAGGAAGGCATAGGTCGTTACAAGGCTGCACATTCCCCACTAGATTTCCCGCCTAATACATTGAAGGTGTAACTACATAGTTGCTTTGCCAAACCGGCAATCACAGCACATTCATTTCAGAATTAAAATGTCCCATGAACGCTACAATCTTTACATCTTCAAACATTCAGCCTTTCAAACAATAAAATGCTTATTCCGAATTCAATAAAAGCACTTGAAGCCCCCATACGGACAGACAATTTAATCAGGGAATCACAAATTGCGAGATGAACCATGTGAAACTTGCCAAAAAGTCGTATCCACATAATCCTAACCCATAGCAACAATTTGCTCAATAGTCAATAACCTATCCATTCTTTTCTTAACAAAATCCTAATCTCAGCGAAGTATCACCTAAAATATCTTCAAAATCCAGTACATATAAGAACGATCAACGCAGAAGTGAATCAACCAACCTGAAAATATAGAAACATATACAGGAAAACGTCACTAAGAATACTCAAGTTTTTTTGTATACAGTACTATGGTACCTATCAGTACATTTGGTAACAACTACTTATAGCATAAGCTTCTATTGCTCAGGAAAAAAAAAAATCCTAAAAATGCCACAACGAATCATTGGAGCTCAACATCGAAACTCAAAAACAGTGATTTTTAGGAATTACATAAAATTCGTTAAAAAAAAAAAAAAAAAGACTACTTGCGCAGAAATTCATAACAACATACGGTCGCAAAATTTACAGTAATCATCGAAACCAATTATGATAAAAAAAATTTTAAAAAATCTCAATTAAGAATCCGAATTTTTTTAGATGGTATATGACCTGCATTTGCGGAGAGAAAAAGCCATAGACGACGAGAGTCGGCGTGATTGAAGCTCCAATTATGATCCTCAGAACCACCTCCATGATTAAATATCTTCCTTTCTGCAACCAAAAATTAAATAAAAAAAAAAAAAAAAAAAGTTAGGCTGTTAAGAAACAAAACTGTTTGTTCATAGTAATTTGGTGCTTCCATTGTTGGATTGAATTAGAGCAGACCAAAATGGTTTAACAAATTAAAATGAAAAAGGAAGCGTGGGGAGTGAGTGATTTGGGAGGTACTGGAGAAATGAGAAAATTGGGAGCGAAATCGACTTCGAATCAAGTTTAATGCTGCTTGCCGCGGAAACATCTTTCTTCTTCTTTCTGTGCCTGTGTCTGTGTCTGTGTCTGTGGGTCGAAACTTTTGAAAGTACCGTTTAAATCTTTAGACTTCGTTGGAGGAAAGAGGAATACAAACGACGGAGAGGAGGATTGGTGTCTGCTACGTGTGTTAGTTGTGTGTTTAGTTTTATAGCTCTAAGCACCGAAGTTTTTAAAAATTAGATAAAAGTTTTTTTTAATAATTAATTAATTTTTTTAAATAATTAATTACATGTTATAATTAATCTTAAATAAGATTAATTATAATTGATTTAAGGTCAATTATTGATAATTATAATATAAATCATCAAATTTTATGGTCAATTATTGATTGACTAATAGTCAATCAACAAGTTTTATTATCGTTCACTGATTGATCATTAATCAATTACTGATTCACCAAATCTGAAAAATGACAAACAGTTATTTTCCTAAATAAAAA
The DNA here is from genome assembly GCA_008635985.1 of Ficus erecta. Classification (NCBI taxonomy): domain Eukaryota; kingdom Viridiplantae; phylum Streptophyta; class Magnoliopsida; order Rosales; family Moraceae; genus Ficus; species Ficus erecta. The sequence goes on from BKCH01000009.1 coordinate 2,406,721, forward strand.
AAAAATAGGGTCATCTATTAAATTAGGTGATTAAAAAAGATCACTCAGCCTAATTTTCCTATGTTTTATTTGTAACCGTTGGAATCAAAATTTCTAACTTATTTTTGTTTTTATTAAACTAGTTTTAAAAAGTCAAAATGATTCAAACTCAAAAATTCAACTCCAATTAGTATACCAAATGTAAGTTTAGAGATAAAAAGTGTAGACGTTTAAAAAAATTTTGGAAAAAATATCACTATGAATATTGTTTTGTTCGTCTTAAAATTTTATATAATTAAAAAAATCATTTAATTTCGACTTGTACATGCAAAGTGTATGACTTTTAAAGTTTGAAATTTTAAGTTATAATTCGAACCGTAAATAGTGAAATTGAGTTGACTTTTCAGAAAAAAAATAAAAACTAAGTTAAGTTTTTTCAATTTGAATGAAGACACCAAATACATGCTATGTTTTTCAATAAAGGGTCCAAATTTTATAAACTAATCGTTTTTATTTTTTATTTTTCTATTTTTTTACTTTCAGTCAATGACTAATACTGATTTCTCATTATTAGTTTAATCATTCTTTATTTTACTGATTGATTATAGACACAATAATTTTTATAATAAAAAATCTATTAATTATTTAAATAAGTGTTTAAAAATGATATATTTGCCTAATTTTTTATTGTATTATGCGTGATACCGTTGGCATGCCTGTTAAATAGTTCACTAGTTTTATGAATTCACAAGCAGTAGATAATTAATAATAATAATAATAATAAAACATTGTAAATGGACAAACTAATTGAAGTAAATCTAAATTTGGAGATCAACACCGATCATTTTTCATTTATAGGTTCTTTGTTTTGGCAGATGATCAAATTAAGGAATTTATTTTTGATGCGAGCAAAACAAACAATGAAAAATACTCAAAAACAAAAAACAAAAACAAAAAAAAACAATGAAAAAAGTGTCAAAATATTTTCACAATTACTTTGTGTGGTGTATGGTTGTCATCCTTTATATTCTTCTTATAAACATCAGGCCGTGGACCTATACTTTATATGTGTACTGTGTAGCCGGAGCTATTAGTGGGCATATAACAAAAATTATGATTCTTATGACTTGAGATTCAACAAAATTTTAAATAACGATTAGCCAGCGTGAAATACTTTAAAAGAAAGGAAAAAACTGTCGCAAGACTACATCTACGGAAAACAAATGCATTAAATACCATCAAACTTACCATAATAGCAATCAAAGGAAAACAAGTTTAGCGGATAAGAGAAGAAGTTTAGACAAGAGCTCTTAAATTTAAAACTTAGAAGTATTTTTTAAGTGAGAGTCATAAGTCACATACCATAAAATATAAAAAGAGAAAGATATATTATATCTATTGAATTAATCCCGATTGTGAAAGAAACAAGTTTCTTATATTCATCCTTAATAATCTCCTTAGTCGCTATATCTAGTCCTTTGTGATGCTTTTTAGCAACCTTAGTTACTTGACAACATATCTGGTTGAATTTTTATCAATTTTATTTAATCTTTTTTAATTTATTAAGATATCTCCATATATGGCAGCAAAGCAGCTCTAGCAAACATAGATAGTAATTAATAAAAACTTCAAAGTATCGCTATAGCTTTGGTAAGTATCATTATAGCTTTGGTGCCTGCTCAAAACATGCTTAACATGACTATGACATTTCTTTCTAGTCTCCAACTGTGTACGATCATATAATAAAATAGGACTTATTAATCTGAACTAGATTAACGGAAATGCTGCATATTTCTTTGTAAACAATTATCTCAGTGAAATTTCTATGTAATAATTCGATAATTTATTTGTTTAGTTCCTGAATTATGTACATTCTATAATTTTGATCTTTAAACTTTGATCTTAGAAAATTTGTCCCTGAATTTTTTATTTTTGACAGTTTTAGTCCTTGATATTGAAATTGAATAACTCTTTATATAGGTGAAAGGAAGGCAAAATTATCCGAATTCTTCTTATTTTTGTTGTGTTTAAGTCTAACGAGAATAATATTCTACAATTAGCAATTCATTTATTTTCAAATCGACGCATTTACTATTATCTATTATTTGATTGACTGATCCTTTATATTGGAATGGGTGTAGAGTCAAATGTTTTGACAATTCCTCATGGGAGGATGAGTCAAAATAATATTTTTTAATCTAATATATAATCATGTTTCAACTCCATGATAACATGAAATTTTACCTAAATATTTACACTAAGTATAAAAATTTCATGCGTTCTCTTATTAAACCATTAAAAACGAGCCCTAAAGTTTCTGGATTGTTCTAACTACATAGGTAGCAAGCTACAACTAAGTAGTATAATAAGTCACCGCTTTTACTGAATTCACGAGCAGTAGATAATCAAAAATAAAAATCATTGTAAATAGACAAACTAGTTGAAATAAATCTAAATTCGAAGGTAAATATAAATCATTTTTCATTATAGGTTCTTAGGTTTGGTAAATGATCAAATTAAGGAATTTAATTAGCAAACTTTCACAATTATAGATGAGGAGTATGGTTGCCATCCTTTATATTCTTCTCATAAACCTAAAGTTATTACCTAAAGTATAGTTGGAGCTGATAGAGGGCATATAACAAAATTATTTATAATTCTTATTGCTTGAAAATTAGCCAGAGTGAAACACTTTAGAAGAAAGGAAAATAAAAAAATAAAAAAATAAAAAATAAAAAATAAAAAACTGTCACAATACTACATCCACAGAGAACAAACGGAGTAAACACCATAAAGATTTTCCAAGTAGTTCTCAATGTTAATAACTCGGATGTCATTTCCCGTTAAATGTAGTTGGCCTGTAAGTTCATGTCGTTTATCAAAGTTATTTGTCGTTCCTGTAGTTGATAATTGATATTGTTTTATGATGTATTCTATAGTTGACCCTGTAGTTTCGCATTTTCAATCGATGAAGTTGTTATCTGTTCATTGTCGTTTCTTATTTTGATGTCGTTTTAAAGTTGTCGTTTATTAATGATATTGTCGTCTAGTTTATTTATGTGTTTATCAAGTTGTCGTCGTTTCTCTCATCTATTTTCCTATTTGGCGGTCATATATAGGATTAACTTGTCGTTTTTCCATTGCATGTTGTTTTACCTATGATGTCGTTTCATGAAATCATTGTCGTTTTGGACTATTAATGTTTTTTGTCGGTCGTGTAATAGAGTTTGATATCATTATATTTTCTGTCGGTGATGTCTCTTTTACTCTATCACCTCTACATCCAAACATTTTAAACATGTTAAAATCATTTAAAACCCATTTAATATGTGTGAAATGTAAAATTGAGGAGTTACTCACGTCACACTTATTTACTTTTGGATTTTAGATATAAGATAACTACAACAATATGAGTAATTTCCGTGCTTCTTCTTTCATGTAAAAATAGTCTACTAGGATGGGGCTAGCAACTTCACATTTTTATTGACACTAACAAAAATAAATTACTATATATGTAATACCACTTCAAGTATAGCCAGTAATAAATCAATTAAATTATATATATATATATATATATATATATATATAAAAGATGCATATATGTTAAAATTTGGATCAAGTATGTTCAAGTTTCTCACCCCAAAGTTGAAAATAGTAACAAGAACAGTAAAAATAATAAATAAATAAAAAAAGGATCAAGTATAGAATCACAAGACTTGATCTCCAAACAGGCTAGGAATTTAATACAGTTGATGAACGACCAGCAACCTCCACCTATATCTCAAAGACCAAAATTAATGCCAATACTTTGTATGCTTCATCATGATCATCACCATCACTACACGGATGTCACCATCACCCTCGTGAATGCATGACATGATTCCACCGCGGCCGACATGTCGCCGCCATAACAACCGGCAGCACAAGTCGGTCGTCCTCCGTCCCCCGCCGCCGACCTTCCAAGAAATCCCTCGTCGCCGTCTCCACCACATCTTCCCTCGTGCCACACACGGCCGCCGCATGCCTTATCCAAAACCCTCTCAAACTAATCATTTTCTTCACATAATTCTTCTTCTTGTTATTGTTCTTCATCACCACACTATGATCATCACGATCGGCATCCGAGAACGAATCTTTTCGACGAAAATCCTCGTTGTCTGAATATTGATCTATAAGAGAATCTAAGTGCCGAGAAATGCTTTGAATCTCATATTCATCGAGAAGAGACACATTACTAGTGCTTTGTGTATTACTTTTTGAATAATTATGACCAAGTAGAAGTTGTCCTTCCTTGGCTTTTGATCTCATGGCTTCTAGCTTGTACCGAGACGGCCTAGGGACATGGCGAGGCCTTGCCGCGTCGTACTCACGCGCCGGGGTTCCTTCCGATCCCGATCCGTGCTGGTACCATGCCCATGCCGCCGCCTTGACCGCCGCCGACTCTTCGGTGCTCCCTCTTGGCCTTGTTTTCTCCATGGATGATCAGGAGCTAGCTAGCAGGAAAGGAAAGGGTGGAAATGGCATGAGAAAGTGGTACATATTTGCATTTATAACCAAGTAGGTTTTTAGTTTGGTGAGAACATTTATATGTGGGAGAATTTAGTTCCACGTTATAGAAGAAAAAGACGAGGATTAATAAAAATAAGTAATATTACTTGTTTAATTTTAAGCCATTTATTTGGATGTGGACTCTAAACGTTAATCAAATTTTGAAATAGACAATTCTATTAGCGAGTACTCATTTTCCAAAGTGAAATTATGTTCTTATCATGGTTTCTTTCTTCTTCTTTTTTTTTTCCGATGTTAACATCGCATTTTCTTAGGATGTGCTTGAGAGGTCCCAAGGAATATGCAACGTATATATATATTTGTCTAGTCATAATCATGGAGTTAAATTATATATATATATATATATATATATATATATTTTTTTTTTTTTTTTTTCTAACCATGTGCTTCGTGTTTTGTAAATTGTCAAAAATCTATCATGTGGATGATAACTGAGAACGTTAAGGCATCAATTCTTATAAATGGCTGCTCCTTTCGAACTAAATGCTCATGATGGCCATTATCAAGCCACATCATATGTAATTAAGAGATCGCAATTATTCTGTGGGGCACCATATATACATGTATCTATGTATATACATACATACATATACATATATATACACACACACAATCAGTTGTTTCTGCTATATATGCTCATATGAACTATAAAGATGTAAAGTCGATCTTTCAGGCTCTTATCCTTGGATTTATTCTCCAAGGAATGTGGAGGAAATTCGACACAAGAATTGGATAATTTGGATTGAACGCATTTAGCATCTAAGATATATGTAAATTAGTGTCATGCATATGAGTAACTGATAGCCCTTTAACTTAGCTTACATTTGGTTTGTCGGTTGGAATAAATTTTTTAGGTCGGAATTGTTTGACTTTTTAAAAATTAGTTAAAATTTTTATTGACTTTTCAAAAATTATACAAAAATAAGTTGAAAAAGTTTAATTTCAACCGGTGAATGAAGCGGACACTTAATCTAAACCAGTACTAGGTTACTATTTAAGAAAATTTTTAATCACCTGCTTCATGTTTTTTAAACTGTCCAAAATTTTCAAATTAAAGTGTTCGCAACGAGCTAGACCAGTAAATTTGGGCTGTACTAGACGGACTGGGGCCGGTCTATTACCTGTCTCTCTTAATACACAATGGGCCTACCCAGCCCGACTCTTAGAAACAGGTTGGCCCGACCCTATTACCTAAGTCTTGGGCAGAGATTCTAGTTCCACAAGTGAGGGCTGCCAGTAGTCTTTTTTTGTTTACATTTTAACCAAAACCATATAGAATAGCAATTTTCCTCGGGAAGAGAGAAATAAATAGCATTTTCACATAAATAACGGTGGTAATCAACATGTTTTAAAAATATTTAGAGTAAATAACAGTAAAAAACTTGTAATTATTTTTGTAAAAAATGCTCTTTATCTTAGATCGGACCTGCCGGGCTATAGGGCCGAGACGGGAGTGACTTTCCTTAATCCTACCCCACCAGCTTCCTTTTGTAGGGTAGTTCAACCCCGTCTATGTTTCTCTTTTTTTCCATCCAAGAGTCGGGTGATCCATATTTACAACTCTAGTCGCATTTATGACGAATCTGTATGAAAAAGAAATATATGTACTCCTTGTTCATTTGGTGGGTTTTACTCGTTAAATGCCCTCATTTCTTAAGGCTACTCGCCTTCAAGTTATGTCGTTTCTCAATGTTATTGTCGTTCCTATTATTAATGTTGTAAGAGGTCGGCTTTTGTTTCTTAACTATTTTTGTAAAGGTATATTACAGTTGCAATAGTTGGATTTGTTTTTCCGTTCATAGTCGTTTCCTCCGTTGATGTCGTTTTTTCTATTTGTCGTTTGCTAATGTTATTGTCGCCCATTCAGTTGATGTCGTTTACAAACATGTTGTTTCTCTAGACCTTTTCTTTCTTTCTTTCTTTCTTTTTCTATTTCACTGTCACATGTGACATGAATAGAAAGTAATCGTCGTTTATTCATTGCACGAAGTTTTACTTTGATGTCGTTTCTGAAAATAAATGTCGTTTCGTGCAATGGTTGTTTTGATCATGTCTGTTTTTGTTATTATCATACAGTTTCTGTATGATCACATCTCCTGTGTGATCGCCTTGCCTCCTTACATATGTCTCCCAAGTTCTCACCCTATCACTTATCTGTGACAAATGACACTTCTGTTAGGATAAAGACATCATTTTTTATTTATGAGTTTTTTTTTTTTTTCAACTTACTAATGGAGCTCTTTTTCTATTATTTCTTTCTTCCTGTGATAAATTCATCGCGGAAAAAGGCCAAAATATTGCTCACGATCACAAATTTCATCCCAAAGCCACTGTTGCTTGTGATGTTAGCACTCGACTTTTGTTACTGAATTCTTCCGTTAAAAAAGTCTACCCATGCTACTTACCAATGTTGTTATGAAGCATCTAGAAGCGGACTTCTTCTTATTTTATTATTATTATTATTATTTTTAATATATATCAGCCATTAGATTTGAATCAATAGCTACTTCAAAACCATGTTTCACTTCTATATATCTTATAAATATATAACAAGAATTCCCATAATATGACATCTTATTTTGTTCTATCAATAGTAACAGTTGTTTTAGTTATTGGATTAAATTTTTAAAGATGTGATATATTATTATTTTTTTAATATATATCAGCCATTAGATTTGAATCAATAGCTACTTCAAAACCATGTTTCACTTCTATATATCTTATAAATATATAACAAGAATTCCCATAATATGACATCTTATTTTGTTCTATCAATAGTAACAGTTGTTTTAGTTATTGGATCAAATTTTTAAAGATGTGATATATTATTGAAGTAATTATGTGTCATATACTCTGAATTTTTAAGATGAATACTTATAGATTAGACCATTAACATTTAGTTGTTAAAAAAAAAAAAAATCTAGCTGATGGATTGCTTTACTTGAAAAGCCCTACGTTTTGGACTTCAGTTAGGGAGAGCTGTATTGCTTTTATGTTAATTCTGATTTATAAATTAATAATTTCTCTCGCTTAGAGGTAGAAAAATATGAAGTTATTTGGAATGATATGGAATGTAACTATGTGGCCGAAAAGGTCAAAGTAAAATATCATCCGACAAATTAACTGTTACATCAAGTACGTGTATGTATGTGTGTCTTACGTTATTGGAATGCGCAATTCCATTTCCATGGAAAAGAAGGAAAAAAAAACAAAAAAAAAAGGAGAAAAAGATCACATAATCCAACAAAATATTGTTAAGTCAAATAAATTTCTTTCAATTCTTAAGCCAGGATTGAGAATATGAACCACTAAATAAGTTAGAAAAAAAGTTGGAATCTTGGCCGTGGTGGATCATCTAGCAAGAATATTTTAGAGGTCAAGCATTAGTTTTGTACCACATAAGAGGAAATTTGATCACATTCCAAAGATCAGACTCTTCATATGAGGTCCATCATCAACGAAAACGACACTGAACAGTTGACGCAAGTTGGATGGGAAGTGTAATGTAAAAGCGTGAACAAAACAAAGATGTTGTTATATATATATATATATATATATATATATATATAAAGAAGAAGATGTCAAGACTTTCGCAGAAACACGACAAAAAGATTGCATTTTAGTCTTGCACGGTTCCAAATTGTAAGCCAGTAATGAGACAAGCAAGAGCTGAGCCAGCTTCTTCCTCATTGTTACTGTCAGTGCCATCATATGGCAAACATCTCAAAGTTATTACCAATTTCCATTGCCCCTAACACTTTCTTATGTGGGGCAGTTCAATCCAGTTCATATTTCTCTTTTTTTTTTTCTTTTTTTTTTTTGTAAGAGTTAGGTGGTTTAAATCTACGACTCTAGATGTCCTAAGTCACAACCACGAGGAATTTGCATGATAAAGAAAATAACAGTTAATAACAAAAATATGTGCTCCTTGTTCATTCGATGGGTACCCGTTACACGTTATCGTTTCCTAAGGTTACTCGCCTTCAAGAACATGTCCTTTATCAAAGTTATCGTCGTTTCTCATGTTGATGTTGCAAGAGGTCATTTTTGTTTCTTTTTTGGTCCCTTTTTTTTTGTTTTTTTTTTGGTAAAGGTATTATAGATTTCATAGTTGAATTAGTTTTCTATTCATAGTCGTTTGTTAACGTTGTTGTCGCTTACTTAGTTGATGTCGTCTACAAACATGTCGTTTCTCTAGACCTTTTCTTTAATTCTCTTATTATTATTATTATTATTTTCACTGTCACATGTGACATGTATAGAAAGTAATCGTCGTTTATTCATTGTACGATGTTTTACTTTGATGTCGTTTTATGCAATTAGTGTTTTGGTTATAATCATACAGCTTCTGTAGTTGATGTCTGTTAAATTATTCGTCAATGACATCTCCCGTGTGATTGCCTTGCGTCCTTACATGTTTCTCCCAAGTTCTCACCCTATCACTTGTCTGTGTCAAATAACACTTTTGTTAGGAAATTCTTTTACTTTTATTATTAAAGAGGACTGTAAACTGATAAAGATTTCATGTTTTTTCCCTTTTTTTTTTTTTTTTCCTGCGAATCAATTTATTGGGGAAAAGGCTAAAATATTGCTCACGAACAAATTTCATCCCAAAACCAACTGCCAAGCACTCAACTTTAGTTCCTGACTTCTTCCATTAAAAAAGTCTACCCATGCTACTAGTCAATTTTGTTTCGTCATGGTGTGGAAAAAAGCTCCATTCCTCACCATTATGGTGCATCTAGAAGCGGACTTTTTTTTTTCCCCCTTTCTTTTTCCTTCATGGAATATCTAGAAGTAATAGTGGAATTTTCCCAACCATTTTCATATTTTTAGACTATATATGTGACAAGAATTTATATGATAAAGATCGTTTATTTTGTACTATCATTTGTTTTAATTATTCGATTGAATTTTTACAATATAATTTATTATTAGTGCAATTTTGTGTAATGTACCATGAATTTATAAAATAAATACTTATAAATCATATCGTTAAGAAATTAATCTATTAATATTGTAAAATAAGATGTCCTATAATAAAAGGATCCTCAACGAAATGAATTTTTTTCTTGGCTTATTTTGGCTGTTAGTCCAACGTCTTGGACTTCGTTTAGACAGAACTCTATTACTTTCTGTTAATTCTGATTTATTAATTAATAATTTCTTTCTCTTAGGGGAAAAAAGAAGTTATTTGGAGTAATATGGAATGCAATTCTGTCGCTGAAAAGGTCAAAAATAGAATATCATCGGACAAACTGTTACATCAAGTATGTGTTCGTTTGTGTATTTTACGTACTATTCGAAATGCTGGGCACAATTCCATGAAAGAGAGAGAGAGAGAGAGAGATCACATAATCCAACAAAATGTTGTGACATCACATAAATTTCAATCAACCTATTAGCTATCAAAAGAGAATATGAACCACTAACCAAAAAAAAAAAAAAAAGTTGGAATCTTGGTTGTGGAGGATCATCTAGTAAGAATATTTTAGTGGTCAAGCATTAGATTTGTACCACCCGAGGAAAATTCCACATTCCAAAGATCAATGGACTCTTCGAAGGAGACTAGTTCAGTCGTCCACATCACCATCCATAATCAATGAAAACGACACTGAATAGTTGAAGCAAGTTGGATGGGAAGTGTAAGGTTCAAGGGTGTAAAAAACAAAATATTTCAAGACTTTGGAAAAAACGACAAAAAGATTGCACTTTAGTCTTGCACGGTTCCAAGTTGTAAACCAGTAACGAGACAAGCAAGAGCTGAGCCAGCTTCCTCATTGTTGCTGTCAATGCCATCATTTGACAAACATCGTAAGTTGCTACCAGCTCCTGATTTTTCACTTTTGAAGAGGAGTTTGACCTTTCTTTCTTTACACACTCATGGTGTGTGTAGAAAATTCGGAATAGATAGTAACTGGAAGGGGGGGAAAAAGTTGTGATTACATGCATAATCTGACGGAAAATCCATGCCGGAAGAATAAAGTTCAATTCGGCTCTCGCACAAGTTTAAAGAGACAATCCTATTCTCTTTCCATTCATTTATGTAAACATGCCCTTTAAAATCTAGACCAGAATTTCATTTCTAAAGAAACAAGATTAGAGCATATTCCATTCAAGCAATACAGCAGACGATGAACCGGACTCATATTTGGTCATTCCCCAAAAGCAAAAAGCCAGCCATTTCATAATGTTTTTATTAGGCCATTATTCAACACAAAGGGCATAATCACGAGACAAGGAAACAATAAATTCACATTGCTACTTAAGGGACACGATGAAAATGACAGAGCGGGGGTTGGGGGAGAAGCTAATCTAGTGCACTTAACGCATGAATTCTACTGAATGGATCCTATGAATGTTTTTCTTGCCCGTATACTAGGAAAAACATGTAGCGAAGGTGAATGGACCGTGGCATTTTATGGCTTCCACAGGAGGGTGGTTTCCGCAATCATGGAAGTGACAACATATGGGTCCATGTTTGAAGCAGGTCGCCTGTCTTCAAAGTAGCCTTTGCCTTCCTTCTCTGTGTCTCGGCCAACTCGAATGGATGCACCACGGTTTGCAACACCCTGTCAACAATAAGTGGAATGTAAGAAGACATAATCTTCAATGAGCCATATTAGAAAGCATAAAAGCCAAACCAGAAGTTCAACTCTGAAGGACAAATTAAGCCATAACAATACCAAGAACTATGAGACAAAAATTTGCATTAACATGTCTAGACGTGAAAAAATGAAGATAAGATTCTTTACCCATAAGAAGGTGTTGATGTCAGCAGTTTCATGTCGCCCAGTGAGACGACGCTCATTGCCTTCTCCATATGCAGCAATGTGCTCCTTGTGCCTCAATCCCAGCTTCTCAATCGCCTTCTTGATGACCTCATATCCTCCATCCTTTCTCGTGGACTTGGTACTGAAACAAAATTGCACATTTCATCTTTAATAAAGAAACACTACCATAATAGATCACTAAATAATGGAAGAAATCATCAAAATATTCTGTTGAAAACAAAGAAGTGAGAAACAAAACCTGTAATTTGTGTGAGCACCAGCTCCATTCCAATCACCCTGGTGGTACCAGGTAAAAGAAAAGGAAAAGTAAGACCCAATCTTTGTAGCAGTGATAAAAAATTGCATAGAGATATGCAGCTAATTGTACAGAGAAAGAAGGAAAAACACCAAAAAAAAAAAAAAAGCCCACGGTGAATCCAAAATGGAGGAAATAACTTTTACCTGGATTGGCTTTGGATCAAAGGAAAGGACCACTCCAGCAATCTCAGTTATCCTCTGTCAGCACAGGAAAAAAAAATGCATTCCATTGGACGGGAAAAAAAAATAATAACAAGAAGTATCAGTAGTAATGGTTCTTATTGAGAATGTTAAGGTACCTCAAGAATGTAACGAGCAACCCACAATTCATCTGCAGCAGAGATACCAACAGAAGGACCCACTTGGAATTCCCACTAGAAAATAGAATCACAAAAATCAATAGTTTCGTACTTAAATATTCGACAAAAAATATACCAAAATAAGGAAATGATAAAACGTCAGACGTACAAATACAAAATTTGTGATCTTTTACCTGTCCTGGCATCACTTCTCCATTGATGCCACTGATGTTGATACCAGCATACAAGCAAGCCTTGTAGTGAGCATCGACAATGTCACGCCCAAAGGCCTTGTCAGCACCAGCACCACAGTAGTATGGTCCCTGTTAAGCAATGGGCAAAATCCTGATCAGAACAACGGTAAGAAGTGGTATTCTCCAACAAACCAAAGCATCAGAATTTTCGATCATATATAAATCCCATAACTTAAACCCAACATTCAACGAGATGGAAGAGTCATTTCACCAAAACAGTAATCACGGGTACAGAATAAGAATAGAGCACAATATCGCGCGCCCTTTATCCAATCTGTTTGATGCCCATAATAGTTGCCAAAAGAATCTTTGCAGTCAATGAGGCAAAACACAAGACATGATTTAAAAAAAAAAAACATAAAGTGGTAAGACCAACATCTCAAGACTCAAAAGGAGGACAAAGTTGTCACCTGAGGGCCAGGGAAACCACCGACAGGCCACCCGATGGGCCACCTGACATCTTTCTGCAGCAAGGTGTACTCCTGCTCAATTCCATACCTGTTACCAATAACACATTGCTCAAACATCAATAACTTTAACCCCAAAAAAAAAATCACGGAACAGAACGACTACACAGGATTCAACACTTGATGATAAGAAAGCAGCCTGAGCAGAAGAAAATACCAGGGCTCTTCAGCAACAACATCCTGGTGGCTAAAAATCTTCGCTGCGGCATGTCTCTTGTTCGTTGGAATAGGTTCTCCAGCTGGAGTGTAAGCATCACACATGACCTAACAAAACCATACCATCAAAACACAACGGATTAGCGACGATGACATGCTACAAACTCGATGAATCCGGTGCAAGACTTGAACTCGAGATAACAAAAAGCTAACTTACCAGTATATTGTTGCCTCCCCTGAATGGGTCCTTGAAAATTGCTTGAGGGCTAAAACATAACAACACAAAATTGTTACAAAACTACTCTTAATGATAGAAGATGGTACACAAATGATTAAAAACAGTAAAAAATAAAAAATGAAAAGAATCTAACTATATAATCACTTCACTGTCTTCTCCAGGCGCTTGGCCTGTGCTGGAACCATCATAGTTCCACTTGGGAAGCTTTGAAGGATCCCTAACTGGTCCAGAAAGGGTCTGCAAATGCCCAAAAACAATAATTATATATATATATATATATATATGTGACTATTTGAAAGATTAAGCCACAAGAAAAAAGAAAAAAAAAAGTTGGAGAATTTCTTACTCTTGCTTTGCTTCTGATATCCAAGCCAGATCCACCGACCCTGTTGAAGAATATGAAGAAAACATTAGGAAAGTATACAACTTTAGGAAAATGAAAATGAATTGAAGATTTTCCTTTACGCTAAAAGCAAAAAAGTAATTTACCAAAAAGTAATTTACAGATCGGTAAGCAAACAACAGAAAAATGGATCATAAAGAATAACTCAAGAATCATTAAAAATAATATATATATATATATATATAATAAAACAGAACTCCACTAAAAAGAGAAAGAAAAATCAATATAAAATAGTATTGCTCTGTTCTCTTTTTTTCCCCCTTTATTGGTTTAGAAAATTGAACAAAAATACAACTCGATTTGAGGTACTTGTGAACTAGTGATCAATGAAAACGAACACAAAACCATAAGAAACAAATTCAAATATTATATATATACATGTATATATGAAACCGATACCATCAGAAGAAGGATTTCATCAGAGAGTAAAGCATAGAGACAAGAAAGTCAAAAAACAACCACACAAAAATCAAAGAAACTTCCTCTTTTGTCTTTCATTTCATTTTCTCGGCAACCAAACAGAGACAAATGAGGAACACCGAACACACACACAGAGGCACAGCCATGGATCACGGCGAGTACGCACGGTAACAAAGTGCAGAGAAGCACACAGGATCACGTACCTAACGCATGGAAAACGAGAAAATAAAAAAATAAATAAAAGAAAGGGGAAAAAAAAGAAGAAGAGAGGACTCTAACCATATGTACTCAGCGATGATCTTATCAGTGGAGTCTGAGAGATTGAGGTTCAGGAGACCTGAAAGCAGCGACATATTTTGCACTCGCAGAAAGCTCAAGAAGAAGAAGAAGAAGAAGTCTCTGTTTCTCTCTCCTTTGATTCTATACAGAGATTATAGGCAACAGAAGAGGAGGTTCTGCTCTCCTTATATAGCGCGGCGGTTACTGTTTTTTTTTTTTTTTTGAAACATATTTAGCCTTTGGTTTTAGTTAATGATTAAATTTTTAAGTTAAAAGTTAATTGATTTTTTAAAAATTAATTATAATTTTTATTAATTTTTTAAAAATATATAAAAAGTTAATATGAAAAATTTCAGTTCTAATTAAAACATCAAATAAAAACTTATTAATTAGTTAATTCACTTAAATAAATTCTTTTTTAATTATTTTTTGGTTTTTTAAGGGGATTTTGTAATTGTTGTGTTCATTTTGTTTTTTGTTTTCAATGGTAAACGTCAGGTTTTGTATGGAATAGTAGTCCAGCTATAATCGGACCACTTTTTAAGGTTAATTTAGCGCAATAAAAAGGAATCTTTTTTAATTCACTTTTAGGTAGAAATACCTTATGAGAAATGGTAAATATTCTGACACACCCAGAGGGTTAGATGTGGTAACAAAAGTTCAGTTTATCATTGTTAAGTATCTTTCTTTCCTTCATCCATATTCAAGTCATATTACCTTCCATTTAGGTCCTACTCCAACTTTGACTATTGATATTTGGGTTGGTGAGGGCAAGATAGGTCCTGAATGGATGATTAAGAGAAATTGACATAAGGACGTGACTCTATCAAATGTAGGAAGTGTTTCTATTGGTAAGACTGAAAAATCTAAAAATAATAAAGCCATCATCATATCCTTTTTTTTATTAAAAAAAAAAGTAAATATCCCGACTCAAAAATGAAAAAATAATGGATTTAATAACTTATAAGGTCTACTCACTCTCTCACAATTTTGGACGGTAAGTAGTAAAGTTGAATGTATAAGAAATTTTTTTTGAATATTAATTAGAATAATTGTACTCATTAATAAATGATATTATGCCTGTCCAAATAATTTTTTAATTATAGATGAGAGAATATATAAATATCACACGTAACTGTATTATAAGATGTATGATTGAAATTCACTCACCTCTAAAGTTAAAAAAATCTATGAATTTATATTGTTGTCTCATTTCATGTCTAAATGCTTGTAGTTTTTTTTTTATATAATTAAATGCTTGTTTTTTAATATTACTTTCACAAATTATCAATTTGTCTAAGTTTTTAAGTATTGAGTAATTTGTTTTATACAAGATTCTTAAACTTATTATGACATAATATTATTAAGAATAATTAATAAAACAAGAAATTCAAAATAACATTTTAAATATATAATAGAAAAAATGTTTTTTTTTTTTTTTCAGGTACCTGTAACATAATTTTGGTTCCTGTACAGAGAATTCCTGATATTTGGTAATTTTGACAAGGAATAGTTCGCAATATAAAATCATAATTAAAAGTATTTTAATATTTCGTGGAAAGTGCCGTTCCAGAAAAAGCTGGATACTTTATCGCGCGTGGAGAGAATCTAGTCAGAGGGGCCCACTTAATTAGAGATTTTCGTCATTTGGTGAAACCGGTGACTGAATCTGCCGGTTACCATTCTTTTTCGATTCTCTTAGACTTTTTTTTTTTTTTTTTTTGATATCTCAATTCTCTATACATTACTAATCCTATCTGTCATTATATTTGAGTTGAGTTTGAGATGAAATAAAATTTTTAAATTTAAATTGAGTTGACTTTTTTAAAAGTAGTTATAAATTGTGTTGATTTTTTAAAAAAAGAAAAAAATTAATGATCCGTTTGGTTGGTTAACTCATTTTAAACTAAACTGTATTTTTTTCATCATGTTTTTTGTCTTTTCTGAAAAAGTTTTTTGTCTTTTCTGAAAAAGTCAACAAAATTTACTATGCAAACTTAAAAATCTCAACTCAACTCAAACTGAACTTGTGCACCAAACGGGCCCTAAGATGAAAAATTTGAGTTAAGTTTGAATTAAACTCATTCACCAAACATAAACTCAAAGATTTATATTGCTTTTTCTTCAACTGGTACTTTTCTCATCTAGAAAATGACAAGTACTTTTCTTTTTCAGTTACTTAATCAATTGGATCACGTGTTAAAATATAATATAATCCGATCAATATCTTAATCATGAAAATAATAATAATAATTAACTTCACGAATACTCCTTTAGTTATGTCTCATATTTTATTTTGCTTTTTAAATTATCAAAATTATTTATTGTGCCTCTTAATATATACAAAATTATTCAAGTTGCTCCTTTCATCCACTTTCATTTATCAATTTAACAGAATCATTGGCATGGCACGTTTTAAATGTTTATTAAAATATTTTAAAACATGAATATTAGTTTTTTTTTAAATAGTAGTAAAAAAATAAATTAACTTCATAGAAACAAGCCTCGATCCCATTCACCCTAAGCTACTTCATGATCTGGCTCACCGACAAGTTCTTTGACGCCGAAATCGTTCGGACTCGCGACCCTCAGATTCGAGCCTTTCTGATTTCGGCTTTCGTTTGCCGTTTGATTTATGAGAAAACGGCAGCGAAATGACTTGATGGACTTTGGATTCAGCTTCTTTAGTTTTGAGCTCTTGAAAGAACGCGTATTTGCTGGAGCATTTTCAAATTCTAAATATAAATGCAATTAGAAAATTCTAAGTCAAAAAAAAAATTTTAATCAAAACCTTTCAATTCTAGATTCAAATGCTCAATTTTTGTTTCAAAAAGTTTTCAGTCACGGTTTCACCACTAAGCTAAGTAGTGCAGGCCTTGTTTACAAGGCAATTACATATGACTAAATGCTCTGCTTGAAAAATGGTGATAATTTTAATGCCTGGCCTGCAAGTCTATTGAAGATGGGAGTGGAAAGGGGCGAGGGGTGGAGAGAAGGCAATCTGGGTTTGTTAGTACAAAATTACTTTTAATTTTTTTTTTTTAAAAAATTATTAGGTATGAGAGAGAAAGAAGGAGAGAGATATTTCTTCAAATTTTTATTATTTTTACTTATTTTAAAATATTTTTAATTAATTTAATGGATGACACGTCAACAATTCTGTTAAATTATAAATGGAGATAGATGTATGGGTAATTTGAATGGTTTTATATACATCAGGAGTATAAGGAACGGTTTTAATAATTTATGGGACAAAATAAAATAGGGTACATAGTCTAGCAGTATTCTTGAAATTAATCATAATAATAATAATCTAAAGCCAACTCAACCAATTAGTTTATCCTCCTCCTTTTATACTCGGCTTCTACTTCTAGAAAACCATAGTCCATAGTAGTGCGTTTCTATCCAAGATATTTTAAAAATGGGAATTACGTTGTAGACAATGAAATATATTTTGTCATAACGACAAAGAAACTTAGAATAACTATCTATCTTTTTTTTTTTCTTTTTCTTTTGTTGTTATTAGATGATATTTTTGCATAGTATATTTTGTTAGAACGGTGTTTCGTATGAATCCTAATAAACTAATATGAAGCTTTATTATCAATCTTTTGCTGATTTTTGTATCTTCACTAATAGGGGACTCCTACAAATTTATCTTTGTTTAAACATCGTCGTCGTTTATGCAATGAAATGTTTCACTCCCACACTATTAATGCGGTAATTTTCATGTAACTAGTAGCATTTACACTCTTAATTTTTTTTCTTTTTAATTAAGGTTTAGTACTTCGCTTTTATTATTCATTATTTTAGATTTTAAAACTCAAGTAACAAAAAACAGATTACGATACCACTTGAGTTTATTTTCCATAAGAACTACTTAAGTTTATGTATTTGAATAAATTTATGTTTAGATTAGTAAAATAAATGCAAATACAAATGGTAAAAGGAAAAAAAATATATATAAGAATTTTAGTATTTGTTAAATTATAATTGCATAATTTGCACTTTTTTATTTTGGAGTAGAAATTCGAACTTTATATCTTTAAATAAAATTAGATATAATATAACTATTAAATTATGTATGTAATTATCATAGTTTAAATTTTTAACTTTACTCATCCCCTAAACAAACCTTCTAATTCTGCCTCATAGTAAATTTGAATAGGAACCAAATTATTTATAGCATTTACTTTTTGGAGTGGCCAAGAATGGAAGATGTCGTGGCCAATAGGCGCTTACTATTGACTTTTACAAGCCACATTATTTATAACAAAATCTGGTGTCCAGTGGGATACCATCACTGAATTATCGGAAGACATATTACTGGTTAAGCCGGTAAAAGGTTGGAGAACCGAGGAATGGTAGGTAAAGCATCCGAATGTTGTACGGCAGAAGGATGGGTGGTAAGTGGTAACTGGTGACAAAGGCATCGTCAACATGCAAATTTGCATCGATTTCACCGGTGGCATTGGGAATCGTGTATTTAGGAGTTTGGTGGGGCGCAGACTCAGTCGGATTCTGACTCATAATGTGGGCCCACCGCCGTCCTTGAAACTCCCAATCAACTCCTTGGTTGTTGTAATCCTCTTGTTTGTTTGTGTTTCTTGATTAAAATAAAAATAATTGGTTCAAATAATCCTGAATTTTTTAAAAGACGACAGTTTGATTTTTAATTTATTTTATTTTATCAAAATGATCATAAAATTTTTAAATGTTGACTGTTATAGTCTTTTCTATCTATATCTATTAAATTTCTAACTGAATAAATCATGTATAATATTTATAATCTAATTTGAGAACGTATTTTAGTAATTTAATTAAAATATACTCATGATCAAAAAAAAAATCTTTAGAATTTGTTCTCAGTTCCAACCTCTCCCTTCTCTCTCTCTCTCTCTATTTTATGTCTCTTCATTGCCTCCACCCATAAATCACCGCCGATTCTCGACCACGTCGTCGGAAGCCCTCTATCAATTCAACCTTTCCATCGCAACGGAGTGTGGGGTTGCACGATGGAGTTTCACAGGGTTTGGGGCGGTGCGGTGACCTCGACATAGACAATAGCTGTGGCTGTGGTCGTGGGAAAGCTTACAAACAACGTCTCATCCTCTCTTATCCTTCCTTCTCAAGTCAACTCGCCCCTCAAGCCAATGGCCTCCTTCAAGCAAGCCCGGGTCTATTTTCTTCTTTTTCTTTTCTTTTTTGACTTTTCTCTTTTATTTATTTATTTTTATTTGAGAGCAGTGGAGCTTTGAAATACTCATTTGTAGATTTTTTGGTTTCTGGAAAATTCTCGATACCTTTAAAAAAAAATTCCCAGTAACTAAACAAACCATTTGGCCTCCAGTTGGCCCAACCGACATAGAATCCAAGACTGGCGAGCTTGGTGTTGCTCTTGGTTCTGGTACTAATTTTAGCGCTCTTTTTCTTTCTTATTTGGAATCAATTAATATAACTTTTAGCTCCAACAGATTGAGCTTCATAAAGAACTTCATTTAGTTGGGAATCCCATGAAATGGGCAACATTTTATCAACGTTGTGTTCCTTTTGTGTATTTTAATTATTCATTTTTCTTCTCTGAGAAACCCTAAAATTCGTCCGAAACCCTAAAATCCGCCCCCAATTTCATCATCATCTTCTACTTCTTCTTCCATATTTTTGCAAGAGCCAAAACTTCAATTTGTTTGCATATGAGAAACCCTAAAATTCACCCCCAATTTCACCACCAACCAAGGACAATATAGTATTTAATCTTCAAAAAGCACAAAATGTGCCTCTGACGTGATCATTTAGTGAGTTTTTTGACGAAATCAGATAGAAAGGACGATAATAGTCAGGAAAATAAGAGTTTAGGGTTGTTTCGATAAAATAAAATAAAATAAAGACCAAAACGTTATTTTTAAAGAGTTAATGGACTATTTGAGGTAATTATTCTTAAAATAAATGTATTTTTAAATAATTTAAAAGTGAACTTTAAAATATGGATTTGGAATCTTTTTTTTTTTTTTTTTCGTTTATCCCTCATCAGGAACCCGGATACTTATGGGGTCGGACTATTCATGCGCCCACAGAATCTATGCACTTTGAGTTTACGCGCATGAAATGAGAGTGGGAATGGAAACTAATTAGCAGTTTCTTTTGCTTCTGTTCTATCTCTGTTTTTTTTTTTTTTTGAGAATTTTTTTTAATATCGAATTGAAACCATAATTTTTCCATTAAAAAATAATTATTTTTTTACTAACAATATGTTTATTTATTAATAACTTGGGACATGTAATTCTAATCTAATGCGTTAAAAGGAATGACAACACTCTCAACTATCAAATCTGAAAGTTTCTACTCAAATTCATTCTCTCTCATACATTGAACCGGTCCCAAGAAGATCAAATATTTCCAAATACTTATTGATGCAATAAATTTCAAATAACCATAAAAATGAATAATACACAGATCATAATGCAAGTTTTTTTATTAAAGTTGACAGAAAAAATTTGGGACTCTTGATATAATTGTTCTGGGTTTTTTAATATTATTTTTTTGGTAATTTTTAGGTTTTTTTTAGTACCCTAAAACTAACGATACAGTTGTCTTTCATCCATTAAATTTTTAATTTAGTAATTGCCTGAATTGGAAAATATGTAGCAAAACATCCTAAATCGATAACAAGATTAATGAAGGAAATAATTTGTAACTTATGTATAAATCATTAATAATTAACATGAATTTTTTAAAAACTATTTTAACTCAAACTTAAGGAGTTTAGGGTATTTATTTATGTTTTATCAAAATAAAAAGTTTGAATTACTTTTCTAAAGTATAAATTCAGGTTAACATCGTCTTAATAAATAAAATATATGTAAGCTATATGTCAATTTTTATTAAAAATATTGTTACCATTATTGATTACGGTATATTGTTGTACTTTTCTTTTTTTCTTTGAGGAATGTTGTTGTACATTTTTATATTAAAAAATAAATTACTGAAACCAAAAGTTTAAGATGTAAATTAAAATTATGGGATACATTCATAGGACTCTAGTAAATTTAAAAAAAAAAAACATTAGTAAAAAAAAGTCCAAATTGTTATGGCGTAAACAATTGGGTCTCTCTCGTGTCAAAATCCACGCCGCAAATTTATATCTAATATCATACACAAAGGTTGCTGACATCAAATCAGTTCTCTTTTCTCTCTCTCTCTCTCTATATATATATATATATATTATAATTAATGGGACGTGTGGGGCAGTTTGATCACCCCTCGCGTCAACTTCAAAACTAAAAATAAAATGGATTCTACACAATTTAAAAAGAACTAAGTAGGAATCTTTTAAAAGAAAATTTGTTAGGAAATAACAAGAAACAGTATGTCATGAATATTTTTGGATTTTAAATTACAACAGAATCTTCCTATTTAAAAAAAATGCATAGTCAGCATTTAGCAATCTTCAAAATGAGGAAGATATTAATAGTGTTTCGTTCCTTATTTTCAAACATTAGTATTGTTATTTTTTAATTTATTAATAATCTTTTTTTGAAACACATTTCCTATTTTTCTTTGGTCAATCTTGATTTTTGATTTTGGGAGCCCAAAAAAATTTTTTTTTTTCTCAAACTGAAAGTCTTTGGTCAATCTTGATTTTTGATTTTGGGAGCCCAAAAAAAAAAATTTTTTTTTCCTCAAACTGAAAGGAAGAAAATAAACACGATATATAATTCCATGAAAGCTAGCAAAAACACAATAAATTGGGCTTTTCTTGTCCTTTCTTTTTTGTTGGATTGGATGATTTGTAAATTTTTATGTAAATTCTGAAACAGTCTAAATAATTTGCTGGTAATTTTTACAGAAGAAGATTTATTTATCATCAATATCATTAGAATACATATGGTAGACTATAATGTTAAAAAGATTATGTGGTGTCTACCTTCAGGGGAAAAAAAAAAAAAAAAAAAAGATTACGTGCTGTCGGTAGGTTTACATTCGAGTTTGATTCCCTATTATTAATAGCAGAAACAGTGGGGGGGGAAAAAAAAAAGAAGAAGAAAAAGTTGACTTTTTTTTTTTTTTTTGGGTTAAGAAAAGAAAATTACAACTTGACTTTTTGAGGGGTTCATGATTGAGCACGGCAAACTTTTGTATTTTGTTACGTCAGGACTTTCATTTCATATGGTCAGAGGCGATCAGCAGTTACAGAACTTCTTGACAATAGTAATAAACTTGCATAAACGACAATCAAAATAGCAAAATCCAAATCTGACCGTTGCGATATTTTACCATCTTCTGAAACTTTTTTCTGAACTTCTCCTGATAAATTATAAGGGTTTGAACCAAAATATTACCTTAATTAGTCCATTAAGATTTAAAATTTTGTTGTAGTCAACTTGAAGTGTTTATTATTTGATGTTTATTTCATAGGTAACTCACACATGTTCAATAACGGTCTAGGTCCTTTTTTTTTTTTTTTTCGAATTGGATTCTATTTAAACATTAGTACTCTCTATTTTCATGACGAATCTGAAAATAACCAGCCTTGTAAGTGAATCAGTTTTGTTTATATAAGATCCAATTCAAGCAAAAAGATCTAGTCTTTAATAATAGGTCACGTGCTTGTCACATACAAGAAAATCGTAAAAATTTGACCCCATTTTTTTTTTATATGGAGTTTAATTGTAAATGGATCACTTTGATGTTAAAAGGTAATTGTCAAAATTTATCGTTTAGTAACTGATTTTCCAAACATAAAAAGTTCATAGGTCATATATATGACCAAATAAAAAAATAAAAAAAATAAAAAGTCTTTTCGGACGTCGCTGTCTAAGGTGTAGTTGAAATTAGCAACATATTAATGCTTGGTCACTCACAATAATTGTTGGCATAATGGATGCAAGCCAAGCCAATAATGGATTAAATTAATAACGAACCAAAAAATAATACTTGTAATAATAAATTGGAAGTTGACTTGATATAGGGATATATATATATATAGAATGTAAACGTAAGAATTTTTTTTAAAGGAAAAAATCTTTAACATTACTAAAGAATTACAAACTGAACAATACAATGCAAAGATCTCATAATTGTGCGGTCATAATTCTCAACCATTGGTACAAACAACCGATGCATAATAGCATCGTTATTATTAAGAACTCAAAACAAACACACCAAAACAATAATTAAACAAAACCAGATCTACATATGATACACAGTTATTGCACCTACACACAAACATACCAAAAAATAATGAAAATCTACCAACACCGGAAAAGCTGCAGGTTAGAAGATGACCATCACAGTCAAAGTAGACAGCCTGAAAGTGCCGTCAAAGCCACGACCCCTTCCCTTCCTCCATTTCTCCAAAATGCAGGCCTCCTAACCTCGCAGTCATCCACACCTAGTAACCTCCCTGTCATAGTCAGATCTTCATCTTTAGGACTGGAAACCAACAACAAGCAAGACGCCATCGACTGTTCTTGACCCTCTGAAAGACACACTCTCTAAAAACCCTAAACACCCCACGAAGAGAGAGAGAGAGAGAGGGATAAAAATTTTACTAGTAGCTAGCGTACACAAAACCAAACCTTTCTTGTAAACGTAAGACATGACGCACACTGAGTACAAAGTTTTCTGTCTATATATGGCAAGTGTTATTAGATTTAAAAATATGTGTTTAAAATAACTAGTTAAACATTGGCAGAAAAGAGCAATATAGTATTTTTAAAAATATAAACTAAAATTTATGCTTTTATTATACGTAAAAAAAAAACATTAACAGCTAATATGGGCGTATATATGTGTACAATATATAACCACACACTTATATATTATCAATATTCTATATGTATGTGCGACTAATTTAAGGGTTGATTGAAATGATCGATCTTGCATGCGTCGTCTATTTATATATATATATATATATATATATATGCGGAAAACATCCGTAGAAATGAGCAAGTGACCTAAAATAACTTGAGTCTTGACGTAATGCTTTGTCCAAGTATTTGAAAAGAAATAATAATAACAAATTTTACGTTGATATTTCCAATGATTTTTGTCAATATATAGTATGTCGTTTCTGAATCCAACTTGATTATAATAACACTTTCTTGTCCGACTTAATTTTTAAACCTAATTTAAAAATCTGTTTTAAGTAATAATTGTATCTCTAGAACATGCAGCCAACATATTTCTAAGAACAGAACAATTCAACTTTTATGAAATTTTATACTTTTTGTTTGAACTCTATTCTCTTTTATATCGACCACTTATCCTCAAGCCGTTTACTTGAATTTTTTTTTTTAGAGTTTCCTTCCTATATCGTTTTGAGAAGACGACCGTTGGACAAAAACGAAAAAACAAAACTTTATCTGCCTTTGTAGAAGTAAAAAACAGTGTTCCACTGATAATAATGATAGAGTGATATGGCTATAAATATATCTTTCTTTCTTCTCCTTTTAAGATATCTTTAGGTTCGATACTCGATAGTCCTAATATTTAACGTCTTAGATGATATATTTTTTTACTAAATGACAAGGATGGGGTGAGATGACATCAATAATTTCACTTTTTATTTTTAAAAAACGGATTTACTAATTGTCATCTATTTCACAATGACATAAAATTATATACCCTACCTTGTTACTCAACAAAACTTGTGCGCATCATCAAGAGAAATAGTTTTTTTTATTACAAATCTTAAATTACTTCCTATATTTCGAAGACCATGACCTTAACAATATAAGAGCTTGGTTTCTGAAAATAATTTTCTTTCTTTCACGCTACTTCAGAGCTTCAAAGGCCAGGTACATGAATTTTTTAATTCTTGGATACAAAAATAAGGATAATATATAACCAAAAAAATGTTATTTTCTTGCATACCTAATGCGGACATGTCTTAATTTGACTTTCTATACGTTTCATTATTTGTTAGTTGTTGTTGATGAAATTCTTTTTAATTCTGTGTATGTATTATATTTTATATGTCACAATAACTTACTCAATTATGTAATCAACCAATTAAAAATAAATTTAGTCAAATGCTATGTCTAATCCTAGCGTCCCATTTTTCGCTGAATTATTGATTGAACCTTCAAGATTTCAGAATTTTACAATATTCTCTTCTGAATGACGATATCTTTGGTAGTCATAGGTAAAAGACTTTATTGCACTTGAGCCAAGAGAGAGAGAGAGAGAGAAGACTTTATTGCACGTATTAAACATAGTTTAAAAAAATAATATTTGGTAATTAAAATAATCAACTAATTAGTAACTAACTTAACCGGTTTTAATGTATATGTATATATTTATATAGGAAATGTCACATACGATCATTTTATATGGCACTTATAACGTTATATTTAGAAACTTATATTAACTAGTCATTTATATATGACAATTTTATTTAAAATTTTGTTGTATGATACTATTTAAATATTTATATGAAGAACAAGTATCACCGAAAATTTCATATTTAAATCACCTAATTGGTATAACATAATACAAATCATATTATAAGTGACATATAAGAGAGATATTGTATATATAAGAGTGGTCCTTGTATTTTATATATTTGAAGTACATATTCTTGATCATGGTTTTCACAGTATTAGGTACTTTCTCTCCAAACCATGTGTTGTTTCACCTTCGTTAGGTCCTTTAAGTGATTAAGAATGTATACAAGTTGAACACTGCGTAATTCTGGCAGTAATATATATATATATATATATATATATTTTTTTTTTTTTTTTGTCATGTACATTACATGTGTATTATAATTATTAAATCAAAATAGAAAGTGATGAAACGATAACATATATCTGTATATAAACAAAAAAAAAAAAAAAAAAAAAATCTACCCAATGAACTATTAATGGTTTAAAATATGGAGAGTTCCATACGTTGTTTCCAACTCGAGTTTGAATCATGAATAAAGTGGGTCCCATGTAGAAAGGGGCTCACCTTATACCTCACATCTTAACTCACTCTAATCGGGAGTATGTAACACAATTTCTTTTAAAAGCTTATATTAACTTTGTTCCTTTCATTAGTTTTACTTTAATTTGATCTTTTGATTAGGAAGGCGGCGAGAGAGTAGGGACTTGGAAGGTATAACCTTATTAAACCAAACAATTGATGTCAACTTGGTAGAGAAAGTACATGAGAATAGATTCCATTCACAGCTAGTGGGGTTTTATTTATTTATTTATTTATTTTTTAATATTGATCACCTTGGCTTCTTGTTAATTCATATTCTAAGAAACCACATGGTCATACTTAATAGCACGTAGCTTTCTAAAGTTTGGCCAAGAATACAACTCTTCACCTACCAATCAAGGATTCAACTAAAAAAAAAAAAAAATATCGCAACTAAAAAAATATAGATCGATATGATCACCTATTTAAGTTAAAAAATCTTCTTCTTCTTTTTTATTTATTTATTATTTTTTGTCAACCATTCATTTATAACCATTTCGGCCCACTCTCCTTTTTGGGCATGGCCAGTACCTTTATTATCGTTTCCTGCCTTTGTTTTCATTCAATTGGTAAAACCCTGTTTTAGAACAATCACATGGTGATTTTTCACTCATTATATCAGTACACATATTTCCTGAAAAGATATTTTAACTTGGCTTTAATAAATTCATATGTCAATTTTGTGCACGATATTACATATATATCTAAAATGTGTATATAAACATATATTTGAGACTGTCATGTGAGATTACATGTCATAATTAGTAGTAGGTTTTACGATTGATATTTATGATTTAACAAAAAGATGTAATGACGATCAATATTATTAGTGACATAAAACGTTGTTTCTTGTCTTATAGAGTGCTTATAAATTTTTTTTTTTAAATGTAGAGATAGTAAAACAAATTATAGAACTTAAATAAACTTTTGTCGACTATCTTTTATCAATATTAAACCATATTGAGCGCCCTTGTTTATTTTGCCGTGCATCAACATTTTTCTTTTTCTTCTTCTTTTTTTTTTCTTTTTTTTTTTTTCTTGTTAAATTCAGTGATAGGATTACATAAAGGTGTAAATTAAGCAGCCTAGCGACACCCACGTGAAAGCATAAACTTTTTTTTTTTTTTTTGGGTATTTTTGTTATTCTTTTATATTTAACGAATAACAGAAAAAACAGAACTTTATCATTCAATCTATCCCACAAAGGGACATTATTTATAAGAGAACAAATCACTATGACAATTCTGTTGCAGCCCTTCAAGAAGGAATCAAATTCTATTCTTGGCCTTGTAGCCTAGTAGCGTTGTGCTTTAGCTTTGATGAAAACAAAGCTGACTCAACTCTCATTTTTGGACGATACCCACTGAACTTTGTAAGGAACATGCTTTATATTTATGTAAGTAAGATCTTCTATCCAGTATTTATAATTTTTTTATTTAAAAACTTCTAATAATTAGTTGATTTACTCCTTTTTTTATTTTTTATTTATATTCACACAACACATATTAGATGATATATGATATTTAAATAGTCATGTAAAGTACAATAATCACTAAAACATATTATATTAAAATCACTTGATTGTTTTAATATACTACAAAAAAGTTACAAACAACATTTCATAAAAGTATCGAATAACAATCCGTCTATATATAGACACGCATAGATGTTTTCACACCTTTAAATGTGAAATTTGCATAAGGTGACAGAAACTTTGTTGAGAGATAATAATTGGATGGTTGTCTATCTCTCATAATTGGATGGTTGTCTATCTCTTTGTCCTCTAGGGTTCGGCATCTAAGACCAACTTGTTAGGCCTTTGTTTTTAGTTTTTTGTTTATGCTTTTTTTTTTTTTTTTTAAATTTATTATTATGTGTCTATACTATACATTGGTGGATGATGGTAACAAGAAGATTTAGTGGCCCATAATGTTAGTTACATATTACAATGTTATATGTCTTCAAAATATTCCAATCCCAAAAGAACATATTCTACTAAAAATGTTCCTACTTTGTACAACAACATTCTCAATGCGGATTTAAGTGGTTTAGAACCCTATCCATATTGGATCATAACAGTACATATGACAAAAATATCCTCATGATCCATAGAATATAACAAATTAGGACGAGAATAGTAGAGAGACGTTAAAAGGAGCTTAAAAAAAGAAATTTTTTTTTCTAGAACTTCGATGAATTTAAACTTATCTCTACTTTGCGACGGGATCAGATGCCAATTTATCATTAAATTATATATGTAATCATTTAAAAAAAAAATTTGATTGACACTAACATTGTGACAGTATTGAGAATATTCTTCCTATTTAAGGTCTCGTTTGGGACGACATCTTCAGATGGTAAAAAAACCATTTGGTTCAAAATCCTAACTTTATATCAAACTTTCTCTTTCTTCCTTTTTTAAAAACTCAAACTTTAAAAGTCTATAACTTTCTCATTTCAAATCGAATTAAGATGATTTTTATGTCAAAATACTCGTAACGACGAGACGAACAAGGCAAGTTTCGTTATATATATATATATATATATATATATATTTTACCTTGACATATTTCAAAATTTTTTACTATATTTTATATCATAGAATTTTTTCAAAAGTTTTTCTACAAATACAAATTTTCAACCCAACATTCAAAATATCATCTCCAGATGTTCCTCAAATGGGCCATACTTACATATAGCAATAATTAATAAGTGGTTATGTAGGACCACATGAAGCAATTTCCATTTGGAAGCAATATATATACATATATATTATCTTTATCTTTATACTATATACTATATTAAAAGAGCCGAAGTGCTCTTCTTTTGTTATACCTTCTTCATTTGACATGTGACATCTTTTTCTATTTTTGCTTTTTCTTTTTTCATTATTTCATCTTTTTTAATCTTTTTAGCCTCAATTGAAACTTTTTCCCCCCCTCAGAAGTATCCTTATCTAAATTTTTTTTTTCATATAACCCATTCAACTACTATCTTCTTATAACATATCACAAATAACTTTTTTATTTGATTTTTTTTTTTCCAATTGTACATGACACAGAGCAAGCGCTCACCAGTAGTTATTTGGAAAATAGCAATTTAGACATTGTACTATTGAACAACCATACCCATCAATGATTCATGGATTGGGACATGGGGAGCTTATATTGAGCAGAGAAACATTTTTAATACACTTACGTTTGAAAACATAAAAGAATTTGTATTAGTTAGAGTTGCTCTTCCTATAGAAACCAAACCCATGACTTCATTTGGAAGCGCTTCAACAAAAACACGACAGATTATTTTTCACGTTTAAATATGCTTCCTTTCTTAAAAATTACCTCGATATATGTCATTTATATGCCTTAGAAAAACTCTCCTTTATAACATATTATCCAAACAATATAACTCCCCGACCCTGTTCCTATCTTATATATATATATATATATAAGCATAAATAATTGTATAATTTATAAGATTGTCCCTCAAAAAACACAGTTGTTTATTATTATCTTAGCTATAATAGCTTAGTTTTTTTTTTCTCCAATTAAATAAGTATGAAGAAGGATGGGAAAGAAACACAAATATATTTATTTAAATTGTTACGTTCACAATTTTGTTTCCCAAAATAATTAACAAATTCTATAAACCACAATCTAATTTTAGCAGGGCAAAAACAATCAGACAACAATTTTTTTTCCCCCTTAATGAATAATCAGACAAGTTAATTGACAAATAATTATCCACCAAGGTAAACAAATTCCAATTTGGATGAAAGAATGATGACATTTGCGTACTTCCATTTAAACCTTTCCAATGTCATAGCATCTTTTTTTCCCCCCCCTAAATAATTATTTAGTAAAATCCTAAATGTTGATGAGGTTAATAGAGAAATAATGGAAGGAAACTCTACAATTAATATCACCACAAAAAATGAAAATTCCTCCTAAACTTCCCAAACAATTACCGATGGTAACCCATCATCGACATGATCTGTTCCTGTGGTAGACTATCGTGCTACTAATGGTAACCTTCGATGTTACTAGCAATAGTAGTCTACCGTGTCTTGGCAGTAGTCTACTTGAGATTAAAAAAAAAAAAAAAAAATTGCTGGAATAACAAAAACAAAACGATACAAAAATAGCTTATTAAGAGTTTTTTTTTTAATTTATTTTTTGATTTTCGCTATCTGTAGATTGACAATTGGCATAGATAGCTTATTTATTATGCGTAGTTTTTGGAATAAGAGAATTTTGCAAGTCTTTGCAACCGCCCAATTGAACCCAAGATGGTTGTTGGTCAATTAAGCCAACACTAGGGTCATGCAAGTCGAAATTCATTAAGAAGTGTGTATACAATTCACCAACCGAATTAACTAGCCTTGAAAAAGAATGGTGTTGATGTGTGTGACCCAAACCTGTAATCGGGACAAGGGTCATTCTTCCGATGAGTAAGAGTAATTACCGAAAATCTAAATGGTTAAGATCCTTTTACTAATCCCTTCACCTTTTATTATTTTCAGTTTTTTCTCCTACCAAAAAGAATGTGTTTGATACATTAATGTAAATTAAAAAAATTCAATTCAAATCAAATCCACTTTTCATTTTTTCCAAATTTACGCCATACTTATTTTTTTCCTTTAAAAAACTCATTTTTTTTTATTTTCAATTCAAATTTAAATTTTTTAAAATTCAAAATATGTGCCAGACAAGAGCTAATACTGACTGCACTAAGGATACTCGGAAGCTTAAATTCAAGGTCAAATTTAAAATCAAAGTTTATTCAACTGCCCGTCAAAACAAAAGGCCTAAAGATGAAGGACTATAATTAATGTAATTGCATTATGTTAACCAAACTTGAACCAACTTCAAATAATATTTATGTTAACACAAATTTATATTAATTGTATAGTTTTTGACGTATACTTTCTTAAACAACATAACAAGTTACATTATTTTTTATGAAGTAAAAAAAAATATACAAAAAATAAAGTAAAATACAAAAACAAAACACATAACATTATTGGATATAATTATTTAAAAAAAAACGCACACAAATGGGATATAGTTGATAAAAACTAAAAATTTTATTTTTCAAGGTAGATAACAGAAGCATACACGGTGTCCTGCAAATTCATTTAAACAAACTCCGTCAATTGCATTTGCATACTGCTTTTGGCATTCTGCTGTACAAAGTTAATTGCTTAGACATGGGCCTCCGACACCTACAGAAACTAATCTTTTTGATTATGGCATTCAAAGACAAACATAAATCAAGTAAAAGTTATTATTTTAATGTACTGATAATTAAATTATTATTATTTTTTATGAGTGGGAAAGGAAATTAATTTGTCTTGAAAGCATAAAAGACTAAAGGTGAAAGAATTGGATATAAATACCTACTACCTATTTTAAGAAGACAATCAAGTTTAATAATCTAAAATTTATAATCAGAATAAATTAGGAGTATTATTTTTAAAGAAAATTCGCATTTCATTCGAGCAAGTGCTGCAATGTACAGATACCAAGGATTAGATATCATTATTAAATTTTCATGTAGTGCAATTTAAAATGTTAATTAGTTTTACAAAATTAACTAACATTATTTTAGTTGGATAAAATGGCTTTGATAGTAAGGTAGCAATATATAATAATCACATAATATCATTGTTTATTTCCATGACCGCTATAATATGTTATGAGTGCGATTATTTTCTATCTAAAAATATTGGAAGCATTGAGATTCGAGTTCTGGACCTCAACTTTGAAGATTGGTGCGGAATTATTACTAGGTTAAACATGTAATAATCCCCAAGCATGTTCCTTCTCAAATTTAAATATCAAACTATATAAAAGGCAAAATAAATAAAAATAAATGAGTTGAGTTATTCATATAGAACTCTTTAAACATCAATACTTTAATATTATAAAACTCTTTAAACATCAATACTTTAATATAGAACTCTTTAAACATCAATATTATAGTTGTCCATATATATATGAACCGGCAACATTAATAGATTTATAATACATGTATATGTATATATATGTTTTTCAACACATGCATATAAATAATTATATTGTTCGACTTGCATTTTTAAACAACATAACATGTAACATTATTTAACAAAACACATAAGGAGTACTAATTATCATCTGTTTTACAAGGTAGATATAGTTGCATAGCAAGTGCAGGGAATAAGAAGACGACATATCCCATATATTTATTTATTTTAAATATATATGTGTGTGTGTGTGTGTGTCTGTGTGTGTAACTAAGGCAAATGGCAAATGAAAAAGAAAAATTGTTTAGTACATGAAAAATAAAACAAAACAATTCACTATTTATTTATAGCTAGATTAAATATTAAATGAACACTATAAACGAAATAAAAATGTTTATAGCATTTACAAGATTCATGACTAATGGAACCTTATTAGCTAGGTCAAATGGGTTTGATCGAGTAAAAAAAGACCTAATTATTAGTTAGCTAGCTAGTATGATTAATATCATAATTGTATGATGGTTGTTAATCCTCTTTATAAATGACTAAAACAATTGCAAACGTGATCATTTTAGATTTTTATTGCTACTTGAGTTGATAATTAATGAAATTTATATAACGAGCACATGAGGAAAAAAAAAAAAGTTTATCTGTAAATAGAAAAATCAAAGTGTTGATTATTAATTAGTTAAAACACAACATTTATCTTACGCATCAAACTTTTAGTAAATTTTGGCAAGAAAAAAAAAATACACAAGTTCATGAATATATGAATTTCTAACATATTTTGAAACTTAAAATTGATCAAGAAAAGATGCTCAATATATAAAAACGAAACTAGCCTCGTTTACATGAGACCTTTATTAATTAAGATGTAAAACATGTTTAATTACAGAAATTACAGTGAGGTACAAATAATTTTTTAATTAGTAGATCACTAACCTGAGTGTTCGAAGAAGATGAAAATCATCATCATGAAAGTCAATAAATAAAAGAACTTCTAATTTTTATCCATTTTCACCTCTCATGCATTCTAGGTAAGATCTAGTAGAAATTGTGGATTCCACGACCGTTAAAAACCGTCGTGGAAAGCTACCACAACGATTTTCTAATTGTCGTGGAATCCAAAATCGTGAAATATTTATGGATTCTACGACAGTTAAAAAAACCGTCGTGGAATGGATAAAATAGCGAGTGAAATATGGGGTTTTAGCTGCAGTTACCACGATGGTTTTCGCTGAAAAATGGACATTACACGACGATTTTCAGTGAAAACCGTCGTGTAATGTCGATACTCCACGATTGTTTCCAGTGGAAACTATCGTGGAAGATGGGCTTTCCACGACGGTTTGCAGAGAAAATCGTCGTGGAAGATTGATTGAAAAGAAAAAAAAAATTTCATTTTTTTCCATGATTTCCCACAAGTGGCTTATCGCACGTGTTATCAAATACACAACCCAAAATGAAAATAACAATACAACAACTACATTACATTTTAAATGTGCACAATACAAGTACAGTACATTAAGTTACAAGTTACAAGTTTATAGTCAATATTAAATGAACTATATTACAAAACTTGTCAAATCTCCCTTAACTAAATCCATATTATCACTGGTAAATATATAATAAAGACATAAAGAATAAAGGAGAACTCATTACTTTTCCTTATGTTCTTTTGCTACTGAGGCAGATTTCAATAACGTGCCTATCAAATTTTTCCTCTTCAAAACCTATCGCATTATCAAACAAAATCACAAAATTAAATCCTTAATAAATAACAAAGTTAGTTCAAGCGAGATCAAAAGTTACAACAATAAAAAATAATGAATGAATTTGATTTTAGCTTTTACACTAGATCCACATGAACTTAAATAAGACATTATTCTATAGAATATATTCTTACAGAACTTACCTGCTCGTGATAATTCTCCTCAAATTTACTTATCTCGATAATGAACTTCTATAAACATAAAATAAACAAATTTCAATCCTCAATAATTAACTTTGAAGGAAAGAAATATGGTACATAGTCCTGGGAGCATTAATAAAATTAATCTAAAATTTAATTTATTTGAAAAGCAGATGTTCTAAAATCCATTTTTATTTTTCTATTGTGATTTTAATTTTTTGGATTAACAGTCTTAAGGTGTTTCCTCTGGTATTATGATTTCAACGAGAATATTTTTAGATTAGGATTTCTATTCAGTGTTTTCTCTCCTGCAACTGTGTAGGAATCAAATGGAGTTTTTGAGTATCTCAAACATAACTTGTTTTTTGCTAGATGAAAAAGAAATATATGAAGATGCTGTCAAACTAAAGGAAAGGAAACATTGGCAATCTTCAAATGTAATGGAGTGAAAATTAAATAGCACGAAAACTACAAAAGGCGGTTTGGCAATCCTTAACAAATCAGTCATAAATTTTCTCTCATCTCTTGCCAACTAAATGAATAA
This sequence comes from Ficus erecta, assembly GCA_008635985.1. Classification (NCBI taxonomy): domain Eukaryota; kingdom Viridiplantae; phylum Streptophyta; class Magnoliopsida; order Rosales; family Moraceae; genus Ficus; species Ficus erecta. The sequence goes on from BKCH01000009.1 coordinate 2,441,306, forward strand.
CAAAAACATGATTACGAAGTCGGGTTGTAATGTCAAAATAAGTAAGACCTTCATTCTCATGAACCAAAATTAACCGCTAATCATTTATTTATGTCAATGCTCTATAGAGAAACAAAAACAAAATCAAGGTATGCAAAGGGAATATAAGCAATCTAATTCCACCTGAAGTAAATGTTCCCTTCAATCTTTACCCAAGGGTCCAAAGTTATTAGGAGGCTATACCTAATAAAAAAAAAAAAAGGGGGAATGAAATCTCCAATTGTAGTAAGACAGAAACAGAAGTTAGAAGGAACCAAATTAACGTAGCATGGTGGTCGTAGTACTAAAATGATAATGTAAAAATCCGAACAGTCTTCCAACAGTGATTCTATTTGAGTTTGATAATATAATAACCATATGCAGAGACGGAAAAAGAAAAGAAACAACTTCTAACACCTATGAATAGGAGAAACATAAAACTACTTGACAACAAGAACCATTTTTTTTCCTTCAAAACTATAAAGAATGTTTTATGCAAAAAATCTTACATACCCACATTCTAAATTGAAAAAATCCAACTTCAAATTCTAAAATTAAAAAAAAAAAACTATTATAAAACAACTGAAATAAAAGTTAAAAAAAAAAAGGAAAGCAAGATGAATACAAATCTAGATAGAGTCCCACGGCCATGACGAGGAAGATGGTGGTGGTGGCGGCGGCTTGGATTGTGGAGAGAGAGAAAAAGAGAAAAAGTGAGGACGGCAGTGGCGGCTTTGATGGTGGAGAAAGAGAGAACAATGTGGCGTCGGAGGGGCGAATGAGAAAGAAAGAGAGAAATGAGAGATAAAGGGTGGTGGTGGGGGCTTTGATAAAGAGGGGGAGAGAGAGAGAGGGAGATGGCGGTGGTGAGGGATTCGATAGATACGGGGAGAGAGAGAGGGTGTCGCGCCGGCTAGGGTTTGTAGGGGTGAGAAACAGAGAGAGATATGGGTAAAGCGGAGGGTGGATTTGATGGGCTCGGGGGGAGTTGTTAAAAAAAAACACGACTGTTTTGTCCAAAACTATCATGGAAAATGAGTGATTTCATGACAATTTTCAAAAACCGTCGTGGAATCAAGGCTTTCTACGACTGTTTTCGGAAACCAAACTCTGGGCCGTGCTTTTTAGGTACTTTAGACGACAATTTTTTAAAAACCATCTTGAAAATCTCTGTCGTGTATTCCAATATTTGTAGTAGCATAAAATATTTGTATATTTATAACATAAAATTGCTCCAATTCATAATTATGATTTTTAAAATATTCAAGGATATTCATATCAAGCAGAGATTAACCACCCCACAACAATAGAATTAAAAAAAAAAATGAAGGCCAACTAATCTTTCATAGAAAAACAAATATTAATTTAAACAAATCTTTCGCTGTTTTGGATTTACGAGGGTTAGCAGCTAAATACTTATAATTTATTTAAACTGTAGATTTTTTTAAAAGTACTTTTTCATAACAACTAATTGCGTGTGATGAGATATGACGATAGTTAAAGCTAGTCGTCGAAAGGCATGATTATAGTTTAAAAACTATCGTCAAATCTAGAGTGTATGGTAAATTGTCGATTGTTGTTTAAAGAGTCTAAAATTCGTTCACATATCAGAAAATAAAAGTATATATATATGTTTTAATTTAGGATATATTTCACTTTTTTTTTTCTTTCCAAATTTTAGGCCTTATAACAAAATGTCCTCATGAACTTAATATGCAGCCTCCATTCTCCCTGAACTTTAAAGTTTGTAAAATTCCCTCTTCTCTTAAATTATAGACGTGAAATGCACGTGCAAAAAATGCGTGAATTTTCCTGTTTGTAATCTAACAAAAGGAGGACTTTTGCAAACTTTCATAAGTTCATGGGAACGAACAATACATAATAGAATTCAGGGATATTTTGTGACAATATCTAAAGTTCGGGAAAAAAAAAACTGAAATTTGCCCCTTTATTTAAAAATTAAGTGAGTTTTGTGGATAAGTGGGGTTTTAGAATTTGAGGGTATACATCTAGTTAGTCCTTTAGTCCCTGAGATACAATGTTAACTTGGTTTCTAATTTTTAATTTTAACAAATTACTTACTGAATTTGTATTTTTGTATATTTTTTTTTTTGACAATTTTGATACCTAGCATTAAAACTGAGTAAATATATATATATATATATATATATATTTTAAGTTTGATAAAGACAATCATATATAAATAATGTGATAACAAAATATTTATAAAATAATTACACTAAACATAAAATGTCCATTTTGTTGATGTTAAAAAACCTTGCAAAATTAGAATTGTTTACACTTAGGGCCCGTTTAGGGGACATCTGGTGATAAAATTCTGAAGGTTGGGTTGGAAATGTGCATTTGGAGGGAAAACTTTTGAAAAAAAATATGTGATATAAAAAATAGTAAAAATATTTGAAATGTGTTTGGAAAGAAATACGCAAAATGGATATTATTTTGTTCGTCTCGTCGTTACGAGCATTTTGACATAAAAAATTATTTCATTTTGATTTGAAATGAGAAAGTTATAAACTTTTAAAATTTGAGTTTTAAAAGTTGGGTTGGAAATGTGCATTTGGAGGGAAAACTTTTGAAAAAAAATATGTGATATAAAAAATAGTAAAAATATTTGAAATGTGTTTGGAAAGAAATACGCAAAATGGATATTATTTTGTTCGTCTCGTCGTTACGAGCATTTTGACATAAAAAATTATTTCATTTTGATTTGAAATGAGAAAGTTATAAACTTTTAAAATTTGAGTTTTTTAAAAATGGAAGTGAGAGAAAGTTTAATTTAGAGTTGAGATTTTAAAATCCAGATAATATTTTATCATCTTGAGATGACGCCTTAAACGGACCCTTAATTTGTCATTTTCTTTTAAATTTTTAGCTATTATGTGATAATGATGTAATTGTTTGTGTTCAAATAAGTTCGTCAATTTTATCATCAGGAACCAAAACTTAGACTATGTTTGGGTCACATTTTGAAACATGTTTCTAAACTTTTTTTTTTTTGTCATTTTACTCTAATTTTACTATTCACTTTTCTAAACATTTTTTAAAACTCAAATTTTAAAAGTTCATAATTTTATCATTTTAAATCGAAATGAGATGATTTTTTTTTTCAAATTCTATAGAATTTCAATAAAAATGAAACAAGATACAAATTGCTAATTTTTTTTTTCCGAATACGTTTCAAGTTTTTACACTTTTTCACTCTAAATGGTTCTTTTTTACGAAACACACATTTTCAAAACTCAAATCATCTCTAACCTCGAAAACATCGTCTTAAAACGTGTCCCCAAACGGAGCCTTAAAAAAATAAAATTTAGAAGTAATTTGTGAAAATAAAATCTTCAGGAACCAGAGTGACAAAATTTTAATAGTGTAGAGACTTGCGTTAAATATTGAAAAGATATTTTTGTAATTTGATATGGAAACACACATTTTCGAAACTCAAATAATCTCTAATCTTGAAAACATCGTCTTACAACGTGTCCCCAAACGGAGCCTTAAAAAAATAAAATATAGAAGTAATTTGTGAAAATAAAATCTTCAGGAACCAGAGTGACAAAATTTAATAGTGTAGGGACTTGCGTTAAATATTGAAAGGATATTTTTGTAATTTGATCGTCATAGGTTTGCCCTTCGATAACTCCCGCTCGAATTCAAAAAACCCCAAAAAAGGACGAAATCCTCACCAGTAGATCCACGCTCTCCATTCTGCCACCAAACGAGAGAAAGGTATAGAGAGAGAGAGAGAGAGAGAGATGGAAGTGGAGATTGCCGACGAAGAGTCCGAAATGATTCCAAGAATCGCCAAAATCCTAGACGAAGCCTCTGCCTCCATGGCCACCCACAACCGCAAGCTCAAGGAGCTCTCCGCCCTCCGCTTCAAGGCGACGTCGTCTTCTTCCTTCTTCTCCGCCTTCACCAAATCCTTACTTCCGCTCCTCAGCTTCCAGAGACGATCGGCGTCCGCAGAACGGATCGTCCGATTTGTCTCCGCCTTCGCCATCTACAGAGCCCCCAACCAATACCATGGCTCCGATTGTGCCGGTGCCTTCTTGGAGGACTGCCTCCGGTTCCTCCTCGCACCCGCCGCTGCCGCCAACAGGACCGCAAGATTCCGCGCCTGCCAGATCTTTTCCGAGGTAAAAATTCCTGTTTGTTTTGTTGCGAAGAGAAATGCTGGGAAATTGGGGACGAAATTGAAGAAAGTTTCAATCTTTAGGGTTTTTGAAAGAAAATGAAGGGAAGGATACGAGATTTGGAAAGAATTTGCGGTTATTTTAGGTTCTATTTGGCTGTGATTTCGTTTTCCTTGTGGATGGATATTTTAAAAATCTCATAAATGGCGGTGAAAGCAACTTAAATGTTATTGATTACAGTTTGGTTTGTTAAGTTTTGTTTTTGTTACTGACAGAATTTAGAGTATGAATCTTGAGAAAATCACTGTTGGCTGGCGGATAATGGAATTGAGAATGTGAAAAGGGACGTGATGCTTATATTTAGTCTTGCAAATAACTAATTTTGCTGTTCAATTACGCCGGAATTCAAGTCTTTTAAATAATCTCTGTATATTTGATGAAAGGAGTAATAGATGTCATGAGCTTTTGGATAGACTTTAATTAATTGCTTACCCATCCGACTCCTTTGATGTTTAATTAAATTTTAGGTTTCCCTTGATATTGGATTTCGGCTTCTCCTGCATTTTTTAACTTGTGAGTTTCGTGTTGTGGTAGAGTTTTTGATGTAATTTGATCGTCTCAAACTTTGCTTTCTTTGGCTGATGGCTTCCTGCTTTTCTAGATCATCATGAGGTTACCAGATGATGCACAAGTAGCCAATGAACTCTGGGATGAGGTAATAGAAAGCTTGAAAATACGGGTGCAGGACAAGGTCCCTGTTATCCGTACATGTGCAGTAAGGGCCCTTTCTCGCTTTGCAACTGGTTTTGAGAACGGTGACATCCTTGATTTATTTCTAGGGGTGCTTCCTCTAGAGCCAAATGCAGTGAGTTTCCCTATTGACTCAAATAGATAAATGTTTTATGATGCTAAAGAATACCATTGAATTAGTATCTTGAAACGGTGTACTCACAAGTTCTGAACTTCTTATATATGTGTTTCAAAGTTAAATCTGATTTTTGAGAGATTCCTTTGTTTCAAGTAAAATAGACTTGAGAGGTTACCTTGTTTAACAGCCTTTTCCCATGTTATCCCATGGACTCGTTTTTAGTACTTTAAAGGTTATGAATATTTAATTCATTGCTCAAATACTAGTCCAAAGTCATAATTTTTTCCCAGGGGATAGCTTAGGCGGTAGTATGATAAGCAAATTTGTATATGTGTTAGAATATCTAATATCTGAACGTGGTTTTATCATAGGAGGTGCGTAAGACAATACTGCTATCTTTGCCGCCTTCCTATGAAACTTCACAAGAAGTCGTTGATTGTACAATTGATGTCAGTGAATCAGTGCGGAAAGCAGCATACTATGTTCTAGCTGACAAATTTCCCCTTCAAAGCCTTAGGTAAAGTTCTGATGTGATTAAAAACTTTTCTTTCTCACAATTAGTTGGCTCTTGCAAATTCCAACTATGAATGATATCTCACTATATTGGGGGTTTGTTCCTCATTATACTGACAATGGACATTATTTCGGCAGTCTAGTTGTACAGGAGTAGTGAGGTTGCACTTGCAGGAAATAATCTCATTTAGCTGTTATCCTGTCATAATTAGCTAGATTATAGCTTACTGGAGCCCTTTGTGTTTTTTTTTGTTTTGGTAGCATCAAGCAAAGAACAGTAATTCTTCAAAGAGGACTTGCGGATCGTTCTGCAGTTGTTTCAAAGGAGTGTCTTAAACTGATGAAAGATGAGTGGCTTACTAAGTGCTGCGATGGAGATCCAGTAAAGTTTCTCAAGTATCTTGATGTTGAAACTTATGAACTGGTTGGGGAGTCTGTGATGAGGGCTTTATTTGAAGCTGGCTTAATTCAAATACATGATGGACGAAGTATCCAACGTTACATTTCATCAGACTGTGAGACAACTGAAGGTTAGTCTAGAAATCTTAAGAGATAGTTTTCATAAAAAGTAAGAGATGTTAGTGCAGCAGAACTCTTTTTTCAAATGCAAGGTGGTCTAAGAACTAATACTTTCTACCTCTCTGAGAAGGCTATGAGTATTTAAGTTGGTTATCTTTTACTAGTTAAGTGAGTATAATGTTCTTTCAATATTCACTGTCACTGCATGATGGCGGCATTTATTTGAAGGATTGAAGTGATCTTAACAAACTGAGGAATTTTCACCAAGAAAATATATCACTCTCAGAAATCTGGGTACCTGGTTTGAGGTGATCATGCTTCCAATGGGCCTCAGGTCATTGTTATTTTGGTTACTCCAGGCACTTGTGCTGAAAAGATACATCATCTAGGCATCTAGCTGAACTTCTTACCTGCAACCTTTGTAGTTGTCCACAACTGTTTCTCTGATTTTTCCCCCCACACCCCCCCCCCCCACCCCACCCTCAACTTTATGTAGTTTGAGCTCTATTAGCTTGTAATCGTACAATATATGTCAAAATGATGTTCATATTTACGTTTATGGGTTCTTGAAAAGATATCGGTTTCTGAATACTTGGCACAATTTTATAACTAGCAATCTGAGTTAAAGTATTTCTAATTGATCTGGTGAAGCTGCCGAAATTCATGATTTATTCAACAAAAGAGACAGCTTGCTTAATTGTTTATTTTGAACATAAGTAAAGATGATTTGCACTATACACAATTGGTGACTCTCCTTTTTACTGTTAGTAGACACAACACATTCCGGCCCAAATATTCAACTAATGGAAGCAGAAGATGCTCTTTATTGGAGGATGACATGTAGGCACTTGCAGAGAGAAGCACAGGTAAGTTTGGTTCGCCGCCCCAGATTTTTTGTTATCATAATTGTCGACGTCGTGGGCCCTGCTTATTAGGTCTACAACCTAGGATTTGTTGGGAAAATAAAAAATGACCTTGGAGCTTGGAGTATTATGAGGCAAATAAGCACTATCTCCTCATCCTTTAGTCCAATCTAACCTGATTTGTGGTTTCCCATCTCCCAAAAGGGGAATAAGAACAGAAAAAAGAAAGAACAGGTAGTTCGATTAATTTCAGCCTATAAAGCATTCATATGCGCCTAAGTAGTTCTGATTTCTTGGGTTGATGGTTAAGTTAGTTGGCTTGATACTGCTTATATTATGCGTTACATCTACTGAGACAACCAAGCTTCTCCTAATGCAACTTCATATAGTTTTATATGAATTTTTCTTTCATTGAACTGTATGCCCTCTACATTTAGCATCTATAGAAATAATTCTAAGAGTTTGTGAGGGTGATCATGACCCCCCACCAACACACACACACACGCACACAAAAGATAAGAGTCCTATGCTAATGATACAAGCAGGATATTTTTTATTATCGTTTTAAGGGTAAAATCTTTTGCTTGAACAGGCAAAAGGCTCTGATGCTGCTGCTACTATGGGCACCGAAGCTGCAGTGTATGCAGAAGAAGCTTCAAAGATCAATGACCTACTTGAGAAAATTTTACCTGCAACAATCTCAGATTATATACAATTGGTCAAAGCTCATATGGATGCTGGTGGGTGTGCATTCCTTTTTGGTTGAAATGAGCATTGAATTTACTCTCTAAATCCCAAATTGTACGTACTGATTTTTCTCTGATGCTTGCTTCCAGGATTAAATTTCCGCTTTGCATCTCGGCAACTTGTATTGCTTGGTGCAATGCTTGATTTTTCTGATACTACAAACAGGAAGGTCGCTAGTGAATTCCTGGTGGAACTACTGCACAAGCCTTTTGACCATGAAGTGGATGATGATGGGAACATGGTTGTTCTTGGAGATGGAATAAACCTTGGTGGAGACAGAGCTTGGGCTGAGGCAGTGTCTGGATTAGCAAGGAAGGTGCATGCAGCTAGTGGTGAATTTGAAGAATTTGTCCTTGGGGTTATTGAAGAGTTAGCTCGGCCTTGCAGGGAGAGAACAGCAAACTTTATGCAGTGGATGCACTGTCTTGCCGTGATTGGCCTTCTCTTGGAGAATGCAAGATCATTGCATTTGATACAAGGGAAAGCTGTTGAACCTACAGAACTTCTGCATTCTTTATTGCTCCCAGCGGTAAGTAACCTATAAAATTATGTTACTTTTCCCTCTCTAAACTTTTTTCATCTACTACATTTTTCCTTTAAAGAATTTCCAGGAACTATATTGAATGAGGTGAGTAGGGTGTCCACCTTTGCAATGAGTTTAATGGTCTTACCTCCGTCTTTCGGGAGAGGTATCATTGAGTTGTAGTTTCTCTAATCATTTAAAGTCTTTTTTCTTTTCCTTTTTTTGATCAAGTATTCTTTTTCTTTTATTCGTAGTGAAACATATATGAAGCTTTAAGTTATTAAAAGAATTTGCACCTAATGTACTTAATGGATGCAAGTTCAAGGTACACTATGTAGTAAGAAACTATAGTAAATTGGAAATATGGACAGCTTAACAATATTCCAGTTCCTCATGTGCATCACAACTATTTGTTTTTTGTTTTCTTTCTGATAGAAAGTCATGTTTTAGTGTTATTAACAATTTCTATGGACTCTGAATTGCAGGCAAAACATGTTCACTTAGATGTTCAGACGATTGCCATCAGGTGTCTTGGACTTTTTGGGTTGTTAGAGAAGAAGCCGAGCAAGGAAGTAGTAAAGCAGTTAAGGCTCTCTTTTGTCAAGGCCCCCATTCCAATTAGCATAATGGCCTGTAAGGCCTTGATTGACCTTGGGATGTGGCATAATCCCCAGGAAGTTGATGGGGCTTTAGGACAGGAAGTTCAAGAAAATGAGGTTGCTTCCAGTCCCGTATCATTTTCTGACGAGGAAGAGAATCCGCGTACTAAACTGCTTGATCTCTTATACGCTGCACTCGATAAAGATGATTGGGCCAATCTAATAGGAAGTGATGATAATGAGTCAGTCCAAGCTGTACTTGGAGAGGGATTTGCTAAGATTCTTCTTCTAAGCAAGAACTATCCAAGCATACCTGCTTCTTTACATCCTTTGGTGTTAACCAAGCTCGTTAACTTGTATTTCAGCACTGAAACGAATGACTTGCTGAGGTAGATAAACTTGTGCTTCTTTCTTTCTTTCTTATATTTAACTTATTTCCTCCCATTTTTTTTTACATGAATTTTATATGTTGCCAATATAAAAAAAATTTCTTCTTCAGGCTGAAACAGTGCTTATTTGTATTTTTTGAGCATTATCCTTCTCTCTCGGCTAACCACAAGGTGCGTGCTGCGTGCTCTACTTGTCATGTGTTTATCTCTTGTTTTATTTTTTTTAACTAGAAACAAAAATTCTCGTTCAACAAAATAACAGTACAAGAAAGGAGCCCGGTGTCTTTCATATAAAGCGAAAGAACAAGACAAAGAAATAATTCCCTTTCTCAAAAATGATTTCCACTTTAAGAAAAATGATGTCTGATTAATTTCATTTTGTAAAGCATGGAGATGATTATAACGATATGAAATCTTTGTTAATCGCGCGGGCGTGTTTTAAATGCAGAAGTATATATCCAAGGCTTTTGTTCCGGTCATGCGTTCTATGTGGCCAGGCATTGACGGGAATGCCGGAGGTTCTGCAGTTGCTGTGTCTAACATGCGCAAGCGTGCAGTACAAGCATCACGATTTATGTTGCAGATGATGCAGGCTCCTCTGTACAGAAAGGAAAATGAAATGGAGGAAAATGGTGGTAGGGACCTTCAAGAAGCTGAGAACACTACCGTGGAACCTCCACTTGAGTGTGGTGAGGAGGGGCTTGCAGTACGCATAGCCACCGAGGTAACTGTTTGTTCCTATTGAATTGAATTAAATGTGTTGATAGTTTTGCTTAACTACGTAAGGTGTTAGTAAGAGAATTGGAAAAGTTATGGCTACTGAAGAATAACTATTAGATGTCCAATGTCCCACGTGGAAAGATTATAAGATAGGTAATAGGTCTATAAACCCTTGGGTCCCCTTCCCTTGCAAGCCGGTTTTGCAAGGGTGAGTATACCTAATGAGCTCCTAATAATCGGTATCAGATCCAGCATATCATTTTCCCAGTGCACGTTTTTCCTCTATAACAAATTTCTATAAGAAAACATAAAATTTACAGACCTTCGATGCATGTTTTGAGGTTTACATCTCAAATATTACAGAAATTTCTAAGATACCAATTGTTCTCAAAGGACTCATGCCCCATCACAGACTGGTTGGTACATTGTTTGATAACCTGATATATGTATGAAACTACCTTTGACTTCCCTAGGTTCGACGATGTCCTTTGGATTGAAACTGCTGCTTCATTCTTATTATTTTTGTTTTTGTGATCATTTAGGTAGCAAGTTTCCCCGAGAAGAAGACCCCTGCAGAAAGGGCGTACATCTCTGCAATGTGTAGAGTACTAGTTTTGCTTCATTTCCGCATATCGGAACAAATGGTAATTAAGTTAATGAGGAGGCTTTTAATCCGCATTGCTGGATCCATTTCCGCTGAAAAGGATCTCATAAAGGAGTTAAAGCGGATGGCTGATCATCTTAAGGCAATAGATAGTCAGCCAGATCAGGAACTGGCTCAAGATCAAGCCAATCTTATATTTGGTAAGCATATTTAGTTTCCATTACCGTTGTATATTTCAGTATTTTCCTATTCAGTGAAAATAAAAAAATAAAAAGAGAAAAGGAAGAAAAATTCTCTTGAAAATCTATTTTCTCTCCTCTCGAATCTCGATCGGTTCTTGTAGGTCACTGCATTTGTGTAGACATGAGTCTTATCTTTTGAATGGACACAACATTTGTCTATAAATGAGATATTACAAATAACTCTTCCCTTTTCTGTCATTCCTTTTGCAGGGAGGTTAGAACTAGACTTCAAGGAAGATCTCACTGGTTCTCCCGAAAAGCTTCAAACACCAGCTCCTCCCTCCACAAGGCCAACACGTGCCAGGAGACGAGTAAGGTGTCAAGACACATCTTCTGATGAAGAAACTTTACCTACCTCTGTCGTTCCTACCGCACCTTGCACGGTGACCCGGCGCTCTGAGAGGGCGAGTAAGACAGCGGCAGTGGTGAAGATGACTGCCAATAGAGCCGTCAGGACGGACGAGGATGAGATCGCTGAGGAAGAAAACTCTGAGGTGACATCTGATGAGAGTTCTGATGAATCTGGTCAGATCACGGAGTAACTATGTGATAGTATATTGCATGATAATATTTCTGGTAAGGCCTGGAAATTCTGTGTACATATACTTGCAAACAGAAATGCTGATTTTCATGTTATGAGTGAGGCAAAACGAACAGAACCAGTGCAGTTGTAGTTTTGTTACTCTACATGCCAGTTCATCAAACTTGCTTAGATGATGTACTAAATATATATAATTATATATATATATATATATTTTTTTTCTGATAGTGTTTGTGTTCTCTCTGCATAAGCTTTGAGACATTTTCAGATTGATATAAAGTTCAAGTACTATTTCTATAATTAACCTTTAATTTTATAAGGTTAGACTTAGACTAACGAAGACGAGCACTGCACTGTGAGTTCTTTTTTCTAGCACCTTTAAACAAGGGTGGCAATTTGTATCATCAAGTCTGATTTGTATCGAGTTGAAGTTTATTTGATTTGAAACCTGGACACAACATGCAATCCATCAGGTTAAGAAACCCCCTATACTAACCCGACATGTTCTGTTGACGGGTTGATACGACACGATCTGTGTAACCTATTTTTTTTTTTAAATATATATATATATATATATATATAATATGACATTTTTGGTTGGGTTAGTCATTGTTTATCAATCGTAAAATCTCAGGATGTTTTGTTGGAGGAACCAGTTTTTATTTTCATTCTTGTATCTGATTTTTTTTTCTTTGAACTTAAACGTAACAGTTCTTGTATACATACAAATAACTAATAAAGTATTTATATGAATGAAAAAACGAAATTTGTTTTTTAGCATACGAATAAACATGTTTATACCGAAGATTCAAGATTACAGGTCCACCAACAGAGTTTAAAAGTATAACAAACATGTATTGAGACAATTTTTAATTCAATTTTTTTTGCACGATTTAAAATGCTGATAAAGGCTTTACTCAAATTCAATTAATCTTAGCTACAGCAGATGTCTTCATTTGGTGGTGATTAAAAAAAAAAAAAGAAAAGAAAAAAAACCACGTAGTCTAGTCCTTAATGACTTGTCTAGCTCACCCTTACTAACATGGCATGTTTTTGGGGCATGAAACTTCACTTTCTGTCCCACTCCCTTTTTTGTTTTTGTTTTTTTGTTTTTCATAATTCAAACTTCATTTTATGTTGGGGGTGATAATTTGTTCGTAAGTTATGATAGTTATTCAATACGATCTCCTTGATGCATGACTATATCTTCAATTAATTGCCCAAGATTTCTATATTGGATAATACCTTATTCTCGACTTTTTTTTTTATTATATTGGATAATAACAAGATTTATATATATATATATATATATATGCATATATTCAATACATGAATAGCATAGCATTAATGATAGGAAATTGACATTCATGTGCCTCCCTAGACTTGCCCAACACCCCCAACTTGGTATTAAATGGCTTTCACCTTCACCCATGAAGGTGCTCATTGGAGCTAAAAAGACATGTATGAACGACAACATGTGCAGCCACGACTCCACATCCAAGTAAAGTCTAAAAGTTCAGCCACATGGACATGTTCAAACACTCTTTTGATTTAGTGGTGGTCCCTAATCTAACTATGTCATAAATATATATATATATATATATACATATATATGTAAATATGCATATGTTTACTTATGGAGGAGAGACTTGACAATATTTGGGGGGGAGGCGGGGGTATGGGGGCAACCTGATTAGATAGCCATATTCTAGAAGCCTCAAGTTTATTCAGCCATACTGACAAAACTAGTGGGAATTCACAAGTATAGGGTAAGAAAAAAAAGGCACTAAACTTCTATTCAGAATAATATAAACACATTTGATTACAGCATTATGTGACTTCTTTGGATTGCAACATCACGTTTATAGAAGTATCTCTTTCTAGAACCGTGGAAAATGAAGGGGGGTTTAAAAAAAAAAAAAAAAAAAAGGAACCCTAAATCCTTGCTGTAAATATGGACTCCCTCTACCATGCAAAGGACGTAAGTCTACCGAATGAGATAATAAAATGGACTAACTTTACCCACAGATACATAAATATATGTACACATTTCTGGAAAAGTAGGAAAAGTCATCTAAACTAATAGTCGTTGGCCGTTTGAAAGCTAGTAGTGGATAATGTAAAGGTGGAAACGCATGGAAAATAAAGAGATCATATTTGCCCACTTATGGTTGCAAATTTCTAGGTGGACACAACTCACTCTAAAGCATATATATATATATATGTGTGTGTGTGTGTGTGTGTGTGTGAATATATATAAATATATGTATATAAGTGTATAATCTCAATGGCGTCAAAGGCTTTTTAAGCTTTTAAAAAGATGACAAAAATGTTAGATGATTGTTAGGAAGTTCATGCTTTCTTTAGGTATAAATTGTCAATTTGCTCGTCCCTTTCAAAACCTTCCATGCCCTTACGCAGCAGTTATTTAGTCTTCCAATAAAATTGGGACGTAATCTTATTGGATTTCGTTTGGAGTTATGTCCTTTCTCAACTATCAATTAGGTTACTGTATCTTCTTATTAAGTATTAGCTACCTAACTAATCAACCTATTATATAAGGCTAGTACTTTTCTTTTTTTCTTTTTTTGTTTTTGTTGAAGAACAATACCTAATTCCTTAAAAAAAAAAAAAAAAAAGGAACAATACCTAATTAGTTAACCTATTAGTTGTGAGCATGTAGATGAATCTGGTCCAAACAAAATACTATTGGTTGAAACGTGGTTTTCCTCTGTGTGTTAAAGACAACTTTCTTTTCTAAATAGTTACTTTACCCCGGTCAGATTAATGTATCCAAACAAAAAATTCGTATTTAATTGCTCATGTCCAAGCAACCTTTTTTTCCCCCCCTCCTACTCTAAGGCTTCGATAATGTCCCTAGCGTAATTATGTTTTTTTTTTTTTAAGAAAAGAAAATAGAGCTCAACATTATAGTGTCTATAAAAACAAAGCTTATAAATTTTGTTCCAAGAAAAATATAAATATATATATGTACGTACATATTCTCCAACTTGAATATCAGTTTCTAAGTTCAGACCATCTAGAATAACTACTGATGAAATTATTTGGATTTTATAAACAAGAATTAAAAGTTTACCAATTACTTGATCTTCATCTATACCGTACTGGTGCATTGCAATTTGCAAATGTGAAATTTTCTTTGGAAGTATATATATTTACTGGAAGCCCTTAATATTGACTCTTTTATCATGACTGTTTTATGCACAGATATCAGACGGTATATACCCTTGAATCTTACATTTTTCATCTTTTTTTTTTTCTTTCTAAAATTCCATGTCCCAACTTTGTTCTAGAACTTCTGTTCTATAAAAAAAAAAAAAAAAAAAAAAAAAAAAAAAAGGCTTTAGAACTTCAAAAGTATTCTCAAAGATACACCGGGATTTGAAGTATATTCACCTCATATATACACAAAGTCTTAACCGATTAAGTTTAATTTTTGAATTTAATCATCAACATTTTTATATCTCTACATATGCAAATTTTTATAACTAATCACCTTCTAAATATATATATATATATATATATATATATATACACTACTACTGGAGATACTAGTTTTAATATCAACTTTTGAATTCCAATAAATATAATATGTGAGTTCTAATTTTTATTTATTTATAAATGCTTAAAAGATTTTCATAAAAATTGATTATGTCAAATCAATAAAAAGATGATAAAGTATTTTTTACTCTCAGCCGAAATTCTAAAACAAAAGAAAAAGTTAAAAATGAGAGACCTGTCACATCCTGTGCGGAAAAACCTATTAGAATCATTAATTGACGTTTACTCTAGATATTATATGAATATTCCTTGCAAGGATTTTCAAAGATTATCGAGGACTTTGCGAAACCTCTAATAAATAAAAAAACAAATAACCCAACCGACACGGTGCCGACTAATTGTGTGTCATGAACAATTATTATTTTTTTAATTTTTTATTATTATGTTGTTATAATTACTAGCATAAAAATGAAAGTTCAACAAAATGAGATAATTTGCGTGCAATGTTGGGAAGATCTAAAAGAATAGAAAAACTAGGTTAGATTATTTAATATATGAGTTATCTTTCATGTATGCATGCATTATTGTCTTGGGGAAAATGTTGAATAAATGATAAATTATTGGATTATATATATATATGTATATGTATATACACACACGTCTTTGTGGATCCACATGTGGCCTTGAAGAGCTTGAAGCGCAAAATCTGTTTTTTTTTTTTTTTTTTAAAGGAAAAAAATGATAACTGTTTCTGTTGATTCACCATATACAAGAATTAGTTTTTCTTTCTTTTTTTCCCCCTTAAATTGAATACCAGAATTAGATTTGAACTTATTTAGAAAGTTTACTAGACAAACGCAAAGCAAGTAAATGCTTATGGGGCAGTTTAAAAAAATTAAAAAACTACATGTGATATTTTTTTTTTAACATAATTGTTTATGCTTTTTTTTTTCTAGAACATAATTATGTATTTTAAATATTAAGTAAGGCATGCTCCCTCATAATTTTTCTTATAAATAAAAGCACAACTAAATTAATAGGGATAAAATTGTAAATAGACACAAAAACTAAAGATAAAGTTAAAAAAAAAATTAAAATCTAGCCCCCACTCATGTCGAAGGTAGCTTCGCCAATGTTCTTATATTGTAGTGACAAGTAGAAATTGTACATCTATAACATAACATATTAATGACGATAACATATATAAAAAGAGCCGAAAGCCTTGTTCAGCTACTAACTTCTTTGCTTAATATGACAAGTGTAAAACTATGGGTATATTTAGTTGCTTTTAGAAACTAATGTTTACTTTGGTTTCGTTTGGTTTATAATCTGGTTAAGTTTCTACAGGTACTTTTCTAACTAGAGACTAAAGATGCCTTGCAATGCTAACTTTTCTACAGGTACTTTGATTACGTGTCCATTTGTCTCTCTCCCTCACCCATATCACATCTTTTTTGCACGTGTCATATAAAGCAAGCAAGTTTGTAACTCAATAAGGCCCTCGGCTCTTTTTATATACGTTATAGATTATAGATGTTATAGATTATAGATTCTCTCACTTCCAATTTTTTGTTTGAGAGAACTTTTGACTAAAAAAGTTTGTCATTTGGTTACCTAGTTTACCGATTAGTTTAGTTTCTCTATAGTATAGATATATATATATATATATATATGGATATATAAAAGAGTCTTCAATTGGTTTTTTTTTTTTTTTAAATATCTATGATTACATATAAAATTATCAAAGTATAGAAATAAGTATAAATCTTAATTATTTTTGATGATGTGACATATTAGATGACTTATTAGAGTAGATTAATAAGCAAAAAGTTCATCTTAAATATTAATTTAAATAGATTCTTTTAAAATAAACATAGAATATCCAGAGTCAAATAGATTCATGAAAGGTAATATTTTCATTTCAATTTAATTGCCTGTTTTAAAAAATATATGTTATAACTTTTTCTTTTTCTTTCACTCTTTCTTTTTCACAAATTTGTTTCAAAATAAGTAACTGGCATGGCATTATATATACTGCTAATTTAGTTTTTCTCCAAACTATTATCTTTTTTTATTTTCTTTCTTTTCTCCTCTCAAAATAATTATAAAAAAAAAACTTCATCAATTCCAAGCGTTTAAGTAGCATTTCTAACACAAGGAACTTATTGCTAACAAAAAAAAAAAAAAGCATAATTGTTATTCAAGAGGATTTTAATCAGTTAAACTCAAAAGTTTTATTTTTTAGGTTTTAACCTATAGGTTGGCTATGTAGTTGTGTCTATTTAGTTTTTTGTTTTTTTTTTCCTAACTCACTATTGTCTTCTTCTTCTTCTTTAATTTTTCTCCTTTCTTTTTTTTTTTTTTTTTTTTTTTCCGTTTTCTATTAACTTATTAATTAGTTTATTAAATATATAACGGGTAGAGTTGAATTCTATTAATGGATACTATAGTGTATGTTTTTTTCTTCTATGTATGTTATATTATGTGTTTATGTATAAGTCAAGTTAATCATTTTTTTTTTATTCTCAGTTTTCTTTTTCCAATGCATATAATATAATGTTCTTATGTACAAAGAAATTTAGTTAGTAATTTATTTTGATATTTAGTTTTTTTTCCCAATTATACCGAGTGTTTCCGAACACAAAAATTGAATAACTTTTATTATCGGTTTTTTGCTTTTTTATGTTAATGGTTTTGTCCATTTTCATTTATTTTTGTTAATCCGTACGATCATGAGCCTGTTAAGCTGCTTAGCTTTCTTTAACAAAATTTTTTAAAACAATCCATAATGAAAAAGACTAAAAACGGCATTCATAAAAAAGGGATTGAATTTTTAATTTAGATTCTATTTAAATTAAAAAAAATTATAAAAGTCATGTCGACAAGTTAAGAACAAGTTATCCATTACTCTCTTAGTTTAACATTCATTAATTATCATTAATTTTGTTGCCAACTATAAAATTTGTTAGAACCGTCTAATATGTATCACATGATTGAAAAACAATATCTATCGATGGATAAATATTATAACAATGATTAAAATTTATGTAAGAAAATACTAATAGACATAATGAAAAGACAACAGCACGTGCATTTGCACGTGCCAATGCTCCTAGTACAAGAAAAAAGCGACAATATTAAATGTGCCACATTACGTAGGAGTGGTTCACTAGTTCTCAAAATTTCAAACTAGAAATTATATTTTTTAAAACAATAATCTGTCTAAAAATTATCTTATATATGCATATATTACTATGTATGATAAAAAAAATAGGTGTATATATAAATATATATATATAGCTTCATGCATGCTATAAGCTCTATTTTTTTCCCCTTAATAGAAGTTGCCTTTCAAACACGTTGGAAGAGGCGTGCCCTCAACCATTTATACATGGACATGATATATATGTATGGAAAGTTTAAATAAAAGGTTAATTTAGAGACGTAACTTTAAATGCATTTTCATGTAATTTGGTTAGTGCTTACGGTCGGGATAGGGTTTCTTCTTATTTTATTTTATTTTTATATTTTTCTGACCTGCCGGGTTCACATTCTATGCAAGTCATTGGTACAAACATTACATTTTGGATTCCAACGAGAAGATTATTAAAAGGGATAAGATAATTTTAATTATAATCAGAACCAATTAACTCCATGTCCGACCCCCTTTGATCACGTGACTTTAAAAAGTTTATAATACATTGTGATCACATGACATGATATCATAATATCCTCAATGCTAGGTGTCCCTAATTTTCCACTGTTTATATATATATATATATATTTAAAATTTTTTGAACACCTATATATATATATATATATATATTCTTCCCGCATATTATGGTAATGGTATAATTATCTTATATTAATGTCTGTTGGCTTTTAATGTGTAGCTACCTCCATGGTTTTCTCAAAGTATTTATATGTTGTGTGTGTGTGTATATATATATAAACACAAGAGATTCCTTAGAGAAATAATCAATATGTGGTGGATTGGGCAACTCTAAATTGATTATAATAAGAGAATGAGCCACGTTAAAATACTATTGCATTTGTGATTTTATTAGATTATTCAACGAATAGTGAACTGAGACATCATGAAATTATCGATCATTAGGAAAAAAAAATAAAGTGAGTAATTAATATTCCTACTTCATTAAGGTCCAACATACCTCTTTTCATTTAGACAACAAAGACAATAGCATGTTTTGAAGCTGAACGTTGTCGTTGGCATGAATAATGTCTCTTCGATTTTCTTCCGGCTAAAATTGTCACAAATATTGCTCTATTAGAATCTGTCCCTTGTAGGCCCCACTTTTAGTTGTGGTTGAATCTGAATTTGATACAATTTATCACGGTCCATTTCTTTTCTTGATCCTACGGTTGTATAAATGGATATCTATTATTTTGAATTTCCTTTGTCATTGATAATCTGTTAATAGGAGGCCCTACAACTAGGAAGGAGCTTACCATCGTAGCCTTTTCTCCCGTTCTATGTCCTATGCCATATCATTAAAATTTAAGAATTTAGTTAAATAAAAAAAATATTAAATACTAAAAATACTCCAAGTAAATTGAAAATTTATCAAAATAATATTAGAAGGACAATCATTTAGATAGGAAAATGGAACAACTAAACATGCTTATAACTCAATTAATTAAGGGATATCTTTCCTTATAAAATTCTAACAAACTAACACTTTCCATAGGCGATAGTGAGACAAAACAATCATCTTGAGACTTATAATCGTAGGCACAATCTGGTCTAAAGACACAACAATAATCCTTGTTGGTGTTTAGTGAGTGATTTAAGTTACTTTAGTATAATGTTTTTGAGACTTATTATCGTTGGCACAATCTGATTATATATAGGCCCCACACTTCTATTTTAGATTTGTCTCTAATGCCAAGCTAAGATCCACCCCTTATGTGTATACTAGCTAGGACGAGCATGCTTTTCATGCCTGCAGAATAGACAAATAAAATAAAATAAAGCAAAACAAAAAAAACAAAAAAAAACAAAAAAATCTACGTGATGGTAGCTAGACCGTCACATGATGATGACTGGACCGTCACGTGATTGATCAGGAGAAAGGACGAATACACTGTATAAAGTGCATTCATCCTTTTAATATTAGGTAGGGGATCATGTTATATCTCCCCTATTTTTCCAAAACACATATTCACAAACCGCTTTTAACAGTTTTGTTTTTGCTTTTTGTTTTTGTTTTTTTTTTTTTAGGTCTCAGGCTTCCCATTTAGGTAATTAGCTCTAAATTCTAATTTTCTCTCTGGCAAGACCAACCGGCCTTTGTGTGTAGTCCCCACTTGCTTCTCTAACCTCTCGGAATATGTCGACTCAAGGCGAAATTGTAGACAGAAAAACCAAAATTATTGGAAAGAGGAGGAGAGAAATTGAATTCTATTAAATTATTTTGTCTCATTTGTAATTGTCAACAAGAAAGTTGTCACCTGTAATTGAGGAAATGTGTCGACCTCAATGAACAAACATGTTTTAGGTTTTGACTTAATGTTAAAGTTTGAGAGATCATGTGGTGTTAAAGGAAATGTTGTTCAATATAATGTACACCAAATTATTATTCTTATGTGCACACTCAAACCTCACCATCGTTTATATGAATCACATGATTTGATCGACTTCTTTTGTCGCTAAAAAAAAAAATTTTGTAATTAAATTCCTTATAATTAGGGCTCACAAAACAACAAACACTTCCATTCTATCCTTTTCTTTTGGTGAACTAGATGCTTAGCCTATTAAATAGATTATAATGAAAGAATATAAAATTAAAGTTACAGTAAACAATTTTGTTTTCAGATAACTACTGTAAAAGAATTTAAACTAAAAAACTTAAAAGCAAATATTGTATAAATTTCAGTTAAGCATCAGATTAGAATCCCGTGCTTGACCCATGTGCATTTTTGACTTGGGCTCAAATTTCAAGCTTTTAACTTATTTATTCTTCAAATACATTATTTTGTAATCTGCTTTTTAATTTTTATTTTTCGAGTATATCATAGATTCTGTTCTATTATCATATTCTGTTCCACTAAATAATTTTCATTTCAATAATGCGCAATTAGATAAGCCATTTTCCGTTGAAATTATACGCGGTGGAGAATCTCTCTCTCTCTCTCTTTAAGATTTAAAAAAAAAAATTCTAGAATAAAGTCTGCTATCTGCCTCATGAAGTTGTTCGATCGTTGAACCAAATTTTTTTCTAAATTAATTTTTCCATTTCTTTTTATTGTAAAAAAAAAAAAAAAAAAAAAAAAGAAAGAAAGAAAATAGAAAGGAAATGTATTCAGAATGCAAATCATGAACAAATGGTCTGACCACACCTACCGGTGCAATTATAACAAGGGAAAAATGATCACGAAATTAAATGATTTGGTTGACATTAATCTTAATCGTGTGATAAGTAATTATAATGAATTTTTATCTACCATAGAGTTTTTCCATTTTTTTTTTTATTTATTAAGAAAAAAAGAATCCTTTAAGCCAGTTTTTGTAAAGTTCTTGTGCACATGAAGAACAGGTCAATCGTCCATTAATATAAGAAATGGTCCTTTTCCAAAGTGTTATAATCTCATATATTTGTAGGGTCAAAGCTAATTAAGATGTTTAATTTGCAAAATAAGTTTAAAAACCTGATTCTTCTGGAGCATCAAATATATATATATATATATACACACACACACACACACACACACACACAGAGGCACACACACATACATATTTATAGAATTTCTGCGTTCCACAGAAATAATCAAATATATAGAACGAAGAATTGCACCCAAGTCTAAATGAATTGCACCTTGGAGTTCTCATTGCTGAGCTTTCATGATTAGTTGACGTTTTTTGTAATGATCGCCATGTGACTTTTCATGTTGTGTGTATATTAATTGACTTTCAATCTTCTGTTTTTGCGTAATTGACATTTTGATATTGTCTATTGCATATATAAAAATTGACTTTTGATCTTTTCCACACAACCATATACAAAGCATGTAAAATTAATTAATGCTTTCAAGGGTAGAATTGCTTTTGATCTTTTCTTGTGATTCGTATTTATAATCTACGAACTCTTTTTATACGTAGGAAAGAATTTGCTCGCATGGAACTTTTAATTATTTATTTATTTTGATAATCAATTGCTTGTGGTTGTGAACTTTGCATTATGAAGCATTAAATATCGTTGAATTACAAATTATTAAAAATTAGTGTTTACTGACTATATATTCATTAACCTTTTCGGTTCGCATATAAGTTTGTAAGTGCACCAATTACAAACTAATTATCTAATTATGTAAGGATTATTCTTAATCCTGTTTAGCATTAGCTAGATTCTAAAAGGGTGATACAATAGTGTCCCTTTTTTTTTTTTAATATATATATATATATATATATATATATATATCCAAACTTATCTCTTTAAAAATACAATCAAACACAATTTCAGAAACAATCTCAACATCCTTTAAAAAAAAATCACATTTTAAATTTTATATCCAAAATAAAATCATTTTCAAAAACACAACAAGCACAAACTTTTTTTTTCAAACAAGTACGCAATGCACCACTATAATCAATATATTTTTTTAATAAATATAATAATTAAATATTATTGCATGTGAAAAAACGACTTTGCTACCAGGAAGGTTCTAAATTGATAGATGGTAGAAGTTTATAAGTTTAACCTAATTGAATTTTCTAAAGCAAATTTATTATAATGACATTCTTATTATTTTTAAGGCCGAGAAACTCAATGATGAATGCCTCATATAATTTATAACATTATTAATTCTAACGTATAGCTAGTTATAATATTTTGACGTTACAATTAATTTACAAAATTTGGCAAGCTTGGAAGCCATTGTGTTAGGCAGGTCGGCATGATAACGAACGTCATTGGTTCAAACCTTGTTTATTCATATACATATATACATATATGTATTATATGTATATAATAAGTAGCAAAGAAAACAAACAGAACTCTCTTTCTTTTGCTTTACGTAGAGAGCCAAAGTGGAAAATGGACAAACTAGATGACATGATCGCCTGCAGACAAAAGCTAATGGCGATTGCACTTACGACCGAGAATAATATGCGCATGGAACACCCACAAAATTTTATTAAAATAATATATCATTTAACTTGGTAAAATAAATAAAACACCAAAAACATCTCTCTAGTTTTCTGAAATTTTATCCTCTCTTAGCCTCATAAATTACTTTAACTATCACCGGCCTAATTACTGGGGGGACCAAAAAAAAAAAAAAAAAAAAAAAAGGGTAAGTAGAGGCGGTTGCTTCAGTAGGGCCTACTGTTTAAATTTAATTCAACTTAATTTAATTTTTGGTGGGGGTAAAAATGTGATAGATGATAAACGGGTGTGATGATCAAAATAAATAGATCAATAAGTGAATGGTTTATTATTTAAGGAGAATTTATAACGGTGGTTGTGAATATATTCTTGTCATTATTTCACGTTTGATTTTGTTATAAAGTTTAGAGAGAGTACTATAAACGAGTGATTTGTTTATTGTTTTAGGAGAATTTTATGATAGCAGCTATAAGTGTAGCCTTGCAATTAGTTCACATTTGATTTTCATCACAAAATATGAAGTTTAAACCTCTCACTTTCAAATTTAAAGATAGAAGAAAATGTTATTAATGATATATCTAAATCATTAGATAATATTAGAAAAATTTTAGATTAAGAAATTTAATTCATTTAACAAACATTTAATGAAAAGTTATAAAAATTAAAACTTTGTCATGTTGGTAGAGCATTTTTATACTTATTTTTTTTAGAGAAAGACTAAAATAGCATATTATAATACCTGATTTTAAAATTATAACATAATTTAAAATATTGTTATCAAATAGCATAAATAGGATAAATAATAAGATAAGCCAACACGTAAGCAAGCCATCTTCGTCGGCGACGACAACTTTGGGTGGCTTTAGGGTTAGAAATTTAGGGTGATTTGGGTTAGTTTAGGATTTTTTTTTTTTTTTTTTAAGTATTTGGGGCAAATCTACAATTCTAAAAAAAAAAAAAACAAAATTTGAAAAAAAAGCATCAAATATTCATATTTACTAGTAAATAGTAATATTTACCTGTTTGATTTTCATTAATAAATAGTAAAATATTCATATTTACTTTTTTTTTTTTTGAAAAATATTACTATTTACTAGTAAATAGTAATATTAACATGTTTGATATTCATTAATAAATAGTAATACTTACAAGTAAATACATTCTTTAACTAAGAGTAATTTACTAAGAAAATAAATTTATTCACTGGTAAACAACTTAAGCACAAGTAAATAGTAATATTTACATGATTTTATATCTACTAATAAATAGTAAAATTTACAAGTAAGTAGTAATAATAACAAATAAATTGTAATAATTACTCTGAAATCTTTGCACGTTTTGAAAATATGTGGAAAATTTTTGAATTTACATGGTATTATGTTATTTTCAATTTATATGTGTTGTTTTTTAATTAGTTTGTGTGATAAATTCAAATATTTACTAATCAATCTAGAATTAAATAAGGTAAATCCAATTATTTATTTGTAAATACAGTATTCGTAATATTATGTTTATGCGATATTCATTAGTAAATAGTGATACTTACTAGTAAATAGTGATATTTACCTATATTCTCTATTTTCTCATAGAAACTTCATTTATAATGATAATAGAAAATTTTTATTCGAGACAATTGATACATTATTTTGTGGTAAAATATTAGTATTTACCAGTAAATCCATGTTAGTAAATTTTTTAAATATTTTTTTAAAATAATTATTTAACATTTATAGTTAATTTAATAAAATATTTAACATTTATGTTAGTTTTATTAAATAATACATTATTTACCCACAAATAAAAAAATCAAATCAACCTCAATCTCAATAAATTTTTAGACTATCTCATAAATATCAGTATTTCTAAGGTAAATCATATATTTCACTGTAAAAAAATTCTTTTTTTTTTTAATGTAAAAAATTTTAGATTTCAAATTATTTTGTAAATCCATAAATTATTTTCTCAAGAAAACAGAAAACATAAATTATTTATGAAATCAACGCGAAACTTTAAATAATTCCAAGATAAGCCCCACAAATCAATCAAACCCTAACCCCCAAAAACCTTCCTAACCACCTAGTCGCCGGCGCACACGGAACGCCGAGATCGCAAGCTCACACTGAGCAGGATTCGCGACAGTTCCTTCCGGACGGAGGCTCGTGATAGCACTGAGCGGGTTTCACAACGGTCCCTCCCGAACAGAGGCTCGTGACGGAGAATGGCGTATAATAGCGATCGTGATCTGCGGCCTAGAGAAATCGAGCCGACGTTTCCCTGGATGGATGTCTGTGACGGCGGTTGAGCAGGATGTGATGAAGCTCGCAATCGCTTGGGCTTCACAAGTGTTCATCGGCGGCGAGTTCCTCTTCTCTGGCGACTGATGTTGTTTGTAGTAGATTTAGAGAGAGAGAGAGAGAGGATAGAGATATAAGGGTAAACTCGGAAATGAATAAATGTTAAAAAATAATAATTTAAATATACTATAATTTTACAACTTTTAAAAAATATGCTATAGGATATAATTTATTTATTTATTTATTTTTTTGTTTTTGGTAGAATAGTATTTTTATATGTTATTATTATAAAAATACGTCATTATGTTTATGGTACAGGTAGAATGACATATAAATAATTAACACCGGAATTTGGAGCATTGGGAAATGACGCCACACGTGACGTTGGTGGCTAAAATTTCAATTAAAAACCAAGCCGGCCCACCGTTTGTTGCCCAATGATGTGTAGCCTATAAGCTCAAGCTGGATAAAGAAATGAAGATTTTTTTTACTTTCTTGAATTTATGAAGGAATCAATGGACAACAAATTCAACAAGCATTATCATGAACATCGATTTTCTCATTTTCATCCAACATCTCGATTCTTTTTTTAATTTAGTTTTTTTTTGCACAAATTTTTTTTCTTAAAATTTTAGATTCTAAGGTATTTGATTTTTTGCCTCACAAATAAATGAGAGAAATAATGCTATTTAAATAAAAACAAAAATGTAATATTACCCCACGAATAGTATTGATCAGCGAATCATATAAATGAGATCTATAGATCCAACGATCTACTCGGTATCGGATTGATTAGCATTATTATTACGTAAGTACATAATAATCACCACCAACCAATCAAAGAGAAGCCATCCTATTAGCCACCAACATAAAATCGAGGTTTTGAGCTAGGTTTAGGATTACTTAATTTGTGGAGTGCATGCTACCTAAAATGTTATTATATAATAGTGCAAATGGCACACCTAGGGAGATGAAAAGCAATACATAGCTGATTTGCAACAATATGAACAAATTTTTTTTTTTTTTTTTTTGACGGAAACAATGTGAACATTTTGCGGCAATTACATAGTGCAAATAGAGAATAAATAATGTGGACAATTTGTTTTGAGTCCAATGATAAGAGAGTTTATAATTATAAATTGCCTAATTCTTTTGGTTGAGATAACTTATTATAATTAGTATAAGCCATGTAAAATTATAAGTTAGGGGTTATGGTTAGGAAATACTTATTAATAAAATATACATTTTTCTTGTTCGACCTTATTAAAATAAAATGGTTTTGTAAGCAATAATAGAAGTGGACAGGGAATAATGGGGGAGGGAGTGATGTAACAACTTGATATTAGTCTCCCTAATTTCCTATTACTTATTAGTTCCTTGATAAAAGTTTGTAATTTAGTCACTGATTACGAAACATCTATCCTCATATATAATATATAAAAATGTAGGATGTGATATAATATATTTACTCTAATAAGAAGTAACACAGTGACTACATAAAAACTAATAACAACTAAAATTTATTTATAACAGATATATTTTATGCCTTTTTAATTATTATATTCAATAAATTCCACATTGCATATCCTTATTTTTCATGTTCTGGTGTATGATTGATCATTCTTTTTAATGCAATCTTGTGCTTTTATAGCAGTGCAGAAATTAATATAATACTTGTTTTTAACTTAATTAATATAATTCTTTTTTTTTGAACTGATTAATATAAGAAAAATTGTCAAATTTAACATATTCTATAAGTATTTTTAATGCTTATATCAGATTTTTTAAAATACAGATAAATCCTTAGATTTTAAGCTAAATTCTTAAACTTTTTAGTAAATAATAGATATACAGTTAATATATAATAACAAATTTATGTGTACGTTTGAGATTACAGGGAGCAAAAAGAGAGAGAAGAGAGAAGGAGATTTTTTTTAGGTATTATATATGGTCAAAAATCTGATTATATTATTTATTATTATGAATAAAATTTTAATCCTATACCTATAGTGAGCTAATTATAATTTTTTTTGTCTATATTATATTATTTTTATAAAAAATAAGATACTAAAATGTAAAACGGAGAAAACATTACTTTCAAAAACGAAAAAAGAAATGATGATTATAAGTATTATCTAATGATAAAATTATATCTTATTTTGTTTAAAAGATGCAGAGTGTGAATATTCTAGTGTAAAAAAAAAAAAAAAGAAAAGAAAAGAAAAGGTGGAGGAGAAAACATTTTCAAAAAAAACAAAAGAGGGTAAATTTAACTTTTGATGTGTCATAGCCACGTAGTCGTAGATTCATGCAGTCATCGTTTCTTGAAGTTAGTGGGCCCAGACTCATGTTCCACCCTTCTCTCTCTCATCTCTTCTCTTTCTCTCTCATCAAACTTTCTCTCTCTAGAAGCTCGTTGCTGGTGTTGTCATTAAAGGGGGCCTCGCTCTGCGGTCCTTTCTCTCAAAACAGAAACTGAATAATTGTGGTCATTATATAACAACAGTCCCCAAGTTATATTTTCACAATAACAATCTCTCCAATATTCTCTTCCACCACCTTCTTCTTCTTCAGTTCCTTCTTTCTTTCTTCTTTGTTTGGTTTTTAAGAAAAATAAATAAAAAAACACAAAAGAAAATGGTTGCTGTGGTTTCTGAAGAAAATATTGTCGCTTTGGCTCGCACCGGCAGGCATTTGCAACGCTATAGCAAAGGCCGTCGTCAAGTTGTCGGGTTGGTACTGTTTTGTTTTGTTTTGTTTTTTTTTTTTCTTTTTCCTTTTTCTATGTTCTACTTTCTTTCCAGAATGAAGCAGAGAACTTTCTCGGAAATTTTTTTGTTGTTACTTGTTGAACTAATTATTGACCTTTCTTTCTCTTCTTCTGGGTTCTTTCTGGGATGTTTCTGTTTTCACCTGAGTAGTTTCAAACCTTTTTCATTTTTTCCTCTATAGTTTTAATTGATTAAACTTTAATTTCCATATATATATATATATATATATATAACATATTCTCAAAAACCTTGTTCTAGAATTTCTAGCAAAAGAACAAAAACAGAGATAGCTTCTTTTTCTTTTTTCTTTTTTTCCTTGTTCAAGGGTACTATTTAGTTTTGGCGGTGAAGTACAAATCTTGATGTCCATGTTTTTGTGGTTCTGAAATTCGATGAGAGCCTATTTCTTAACTATGACTAATGAAGCAAGAAATATTCAGCCCTAATCTGCAGAATTTTTCAAAGATTTCAGCCACTTGTTTTTCAAATTCTTTTACTAAATTAATTGCGGCTATAGATAAGGCTCAAAAGAAAAAGGGTAAAAAAAAAAAAAGTTTATGAAAAGGATAAGTGGCACAAAATGCAAATGACGTAGTTAGTAGTTGATGTCAATGAATGTTTTTTAAGTGTTTTCGTTGGAGACTCTTCTTCCCACATGTGACAGGGCTCTATCTAGTTGGTGTGAACTAGGAGATTTCCTTTTTAATTTAATTTAAATTTAATTTTTTTCAAGTTGAAAGAGCAAATAATTCAGTTTTTATTATTTTTTTTTTAAAAAGAAAAAAGAAAAAAAGTCCCAATAGTAAATAATACACTTTTTTGCCTCTGCAGATGTATCCCTTATAGATACAAAGCAAGCCAGCAGAATTCCTTAAGAGAGCTACAAGTGCTTGTCATAAGTTCTCAGAAAGGCAAAGGCATGCTCTTTCCAAAGGTAAACCCACTTTTTTTTTCTTTTTTTTTTTTTTTTTAAATGAAGTCAATAATATATGTTGTCAACTTTATCAATTTTCTAGACTTATTGACTTCTTCTCAATCAAATTCCTTTTCTTTTCTTTTCTTTTCTTTTTTTTTTAAATTTTTGATACAAAAGTGATAAATAATTATTCGATCTCGTCGATTCGATTGGATTTACAGGGAGGATGGGAGAAAGATGAGTCTAAGACAGAGGCAGCTCTGAGAGAGACATTAGAGGAAGCAGGGGTGCGTGGAGTTGTTGAGGTTAGTTTCTTCTTATTTTTGCTTCCACAAACTTTTTGATTAATAGTCAAAACCTTCTTTTTGAACTGCTCCGCTTTTTGTATGCAAATTTAACGGAACTTGAAGAAAATCTAACGTATTAAAACTATAATGTACTTTCATTCACACCATGGACATCTTTGTGCAGCGCCCATTGGGTAAATGGAGTTTCAAGAGCAAAACCTACGATACGTTCTACGACGGCTACATGTTCCCTTTACTTGTTCAGGAAGAATTGGATTTGTGGCCGGAGATGGATTTCCGTCAAAGAAAATGGGTAGGGAAAATAATGCTCCACAATTTAAAGCAAGATGTTTCATCAAAAAAAAAAAAAAAAAAAAAAGGATTTCTTCAATTACTAAATTCTTATAAGAATTTTTTTTGTCTTTTCTTGTTCTTTAGATGAGTGTTTTGGAAGCGAAAGAAGTTTGCCAACATGGGTGGATGATAGAAGCCTTGGACAGGCTAGTAAATCGCTTGGCGTCTAAGAAACAACGCATCGAGGGAGAAGAAGTACATCCATGCCTTTAAGCTAGAGGGGAAAATCTGACCTTGTATATAACATCCTGCCTTTTTGCTTTCTTGTTACTTGCACGGAGTAAAGAAGAGTTAGTATCTATAACACACGAGAGAGAGGCACAAAACAAGGACAATTAAGCGGAGCGGAACGATAATGTGATGATTAGTTGGCATGGTTTCCGATTCCTGTCTTGTTTTTCTAGGAAAATTTCTGATGCGGGGACTTTTTAGAACTAGTGCGAGAGGTGAAAAATTGTTACACCCCCAAAAAAAAAAGAGTTGGAAAACATGTTCCGAAGCTTCTTCCTTTTTTGTCCTTAATTCAGAAATTATTTTGATGAACTTTTGATGCTTTTAAAATTTCGTAATGTAAAAAACCATAAAATTGAAGAATTTCAACGAAGGCCCTTTTCATGTGTCAATATCCGCTCTTTCGTAATGTAAGGTTTTGGAACTTTGGAGAACCATAAAATTGAAGAATTTCAACGAAGGCCCTTTTCATGTGTCAATATCCGCTCTAACAAGAAGATTCTGATCATTCATAGAAGTGATCTGCTCCAATACTTTTATGATTGAATATTAGCTGTTTCTCTTGGCTAGGGAAACATAAACTTGGACTTTTTGAACCGACCAAGAGCTTCCCCCTTTGAAAAATTCAACTGTACTTTTATTATGTCAGTAGGCATTGTTATATTAAGGTTTTTAACGATCTGATTTATGAGTTAATATATTAAAATTAGAAAAAATATTTAAATGATATAAATTTAAAAATTATTATATCAATATGATATAAAAATTTGATGTTAAATTTATATCAAGTTGATCAAGAAGATAAAATTTATATCATGTTACTGAATGAATGAAAAAAAAAAAAGGTGGCAACAGGTAATTTCTTAAAATTTGTTAAAGTTCACAGCATAACAATGCTTTCCATTATAAATATCTATCAGTAGGGAAAAAATAGCTCCTATCACAAGTGTTTTTTTTTTTTTTTTTTTTCTTTTATTATTATTATTATTATTATTGGCAACACTTGTCATGAAACAGTGAAAGGATAAAGCTCCAATGAAGTTAAGGACAGATGGCGTCTAAAAATGGCGTGGAAAAAGTTGGGAATTATGGGATGGTATGTATAGCTGAAAGATGTTATAGTTCAATTGACTATTGAGGGCGTCAAAATCAATTAGAAACGCCAAATTAAACCTAACATTGCGTGTTCGTAATGTTCGTAATTTTTGGAGTTTAGCTTATTTTCAAGTTACAATTCCAATTTTTAGGTAAGATACCCTATCTATCAGCACCGCCACAATTTTCCAATTTCAGGGCTTTCCTCTTTCCCTCTTGAATAGGCTGTCTATGATATTTTTGTGAGTTCCACAATTTCACGTCATAAAATGTGGGTGCGAATTTACTGTTACACTGATCCGCAATTACTTAACTTTTTTTTTTTTCATTTCCACTTTGGGCTATGGGATATGACAGTCGTAGAATAATGATAAAGACCTGTTTAGACCATCTCCATTCTGCAATATATATTCATATCAATAATATCATATTGGTTACCAAAAAAAAAAAAAAAAAAAGTAAAAATAACATATGCAAGAGATGTGCTCTGACATTTAATATTATTTTTAATACTATAACTACCTTTTTGTCTTTAAATAGCTTTGAATTGACAAAATTGCAATGATTAGATTAAAAATAAAAAAGGTTACAACACTAATCAATAAAATTCAAATGTTAAATTTCAAATTAACTATACCACCAGGTCAAAAATTTGCGATTAAGTACCACAAAGTTTAGCAATAATAGATTTTTTTATTTTTTATTTTTTATCAATGATAGCACTTGATCGGAGAACATTTGGATTAGATCATCTTGTGTTTGTTATATCCGAGTATGATTGGTTGAAGTGAGGAAAATAAAAAAAAATAAATAAATAAAAAGGAGAGGAAGGGACGAAATTTCTAATATCTTTCTTATTTGCTAAAAATAGACATGGGGGGAAGAAATATAAAATACTTTTGTTTATTTACCACACATTTTACCCTCACCCTTCATTCATTCGACTAATTTTCTATCCTATCAAACAAAGCTAGCTGCACAAAAATCAAAATGTTCAAACTTACGTACCACTCTTTACGCCAAAAGCAACAAGAAAAAGTAATAAAATGATAATAATTTAACAAAAA
Source organism: Ficus erecta (assembly GCA_008635985.1). Lineage (NCBI taxonomy): Eukaryota > Viridiplantae > Streptophyta > Magnoliopsida > Rosales > Moraceae > Ficus > Ficus erecta. The sequence goes on from BKCH01000009.1 coordinate 2,473,269, forward strand.
ATCTTTGGGTAAAAAATATTGTCCGAGAGCAAGTTTTTCTTTCTTTCTTTCTTCTTGGGATAAAAAAAATTAAGAAATTACTCACGACTTGGTCCTTATCTTAAAATGCCACCTACATGAAGCCTGCGTGCGTACTGCGCAATTCCTGAAATTCAAAAATTATTGTAAAAATGACCCTCTACTAAAGCTTCAATTTTTTTTGGGGGACAAAAATTACGACGTACAAGATAAGTAAATTCATTTTAAGCGTGTTATAAATTATATATATACTAAAAGGATAGACTGAGTTATAGTTTACTGCAAGGTAATAAACAGTAATTTTTGGGTTTTTTTTTTCATTTTTTTCTGTTTCTGCTACAGTGTTTTACAGTAAAATTACGTTTTGCCCTTCAGTTTCCCTACATTTTCCCGGCTATACAGTGATTTACCGGTTTTGTCCTTTTGGCATTATCCGACCATTAGAGAGAGAGAGAGAGAGAGAAAGAGAGAGGCAGATAGAGATAGAGAGAGAGTGTCATTGTCCGGTCATTAGAGAGAGAGAGACAGATAGAGATAGAGAAAGAGAGAAAGTAAAAATATCTATATCTATATTAAAATAAATTTAAAAAAAAGAAAGATAGAAAAAGAAAAATCATAAGATAAAAAATTATATTTTATTAAATTATTTTCAATTATAAAAAATATAATTATATATGTTAAATAACATTTAAAATTTTTAAATTATTGAGTTAATAAATATTTAACGAAAATAAAACAGAATAATACATTTAAAGAATAAATTAATGCAATTAAATTATAATATTCCAAATAAACAAACAAACTAAAAAATTTGAAATTAAATAATAATTTACAGAAATTCCAAAATATAAAAAGATCTATAAAATTACAATATAATTAAAAATCAATAAATAGTTTTTCTACTGTAATGAAACGTAATTATCAAAAATGTATATTTATAATTATTATAGCTAAATTATTAGTTATGTCATATATTAATATTATTATTTAAAATTAAATTTTTTAAAAATATTTATTCCATTTTAGGTTTATTTATTGATTTAATTAATATTGTTTAAATTTAATAAATTTACTTAAGTTATTAAAAAAAAATTTGACTATTTAAATTTAAAAGTTTTTAATTTTATTTATTCTTTCTGATTTTTTAATAACAATATATTATTATATTTTATTCTATTAACAACAATTCTTACACTTTGATTTTTCAAAGGGATAACTTTGTTATCCCTTTCATTTTTCAAATTTTTTTAATTTTATTTATAATTTAAACTTTTTCATTTCAAGAAAATTACGCTTATAAATATGAATATATGTACTTTAATATTATAATAGTAAATACTAAAAAAAATATACTTACTATAATTATAATCTATATCTTAATTAATTGTTTTTATTATATAATACTCAATTTTTTTCATTTTTGTTTTTTTCTTCCTTCCCCGTATAATCTATATCTTAATTAACTGCTTTTATTATATAATACTCAATTTTTTTCATTTTTGTTTTTTCTTTCCCCATACAGCGACGGGTATTAAACTCGTTGCTCCTAAAAGACGACCTACAACACCTAATTTAAAATTTCTTTAATTAATTGGGGAAAAGAAGAGGAGTAAATTTTTTTTTTTTTCAGTAAAAATTGTGAAAACAACCTTTTATATGAACTTTTTTTCCCCCTTTTTAATACTTGTTTGTATTTTTGATTCTCCATACTTGTATAATTTGAGGTTTAAAAAAAAAAAAAACCTGAAACTATTATAACTTTAACAGTAATTTATAGATGAATTTTTTTAATGGACAATCCTATAAATCATCCAAATCAGCTGCTTAAAATTAGCCTAGCTACATAATTTCAAAGTGATAATTTATGTCAAAATTTTCGTGGGAATTTTTTTAGAAATGTGTCCATGTACGTGTAGACGAAATAAAGATGTTTAAACCTAGCAAACCAGCAACAAAAGTTTTACAGGATTAAAAAATATGAATACAAATTAATTGAAGTCTATTCAAGCAAATTAGCTAAACAAATAACAACTGATCGAGTGGATTAAAGAAATATTTGACGGGTGATGTGGTTGCATGCATCATTTATAGCTAATTTCTCTGACTCTACATGTGGTTTAGAGTTTGAATCCTTTAACTTTAATTTTTTTTTTAACAAGAGAGAGAGAGAGAGAGTGAGAGACGACGGTTAAGGGATATTATGTGGTGTTAAATAGTGTAATAAGCTTGTGAGTTGTAAAATTCAAAAAAAAAAAAAAAAAATGCAACAGCTTGTGAGTTGTAAGTGGCAAATTCACCTTGGGCTGTTTTCTTTAAAGCCCATTTTCTTACTCTCTTTTACACTTCCTTATTAAATGATCAACCCATGTGATCAACTCATATGATATATGAGCTATGCGTATGTATAATTTATACATACATTGTTGTATATGAGTAGAGAAGTCTCTAGTGTAAACATGAAAGAAGAAAAAAAAAAAAAAAAAAAAAAAAAACCAATGGGGATGCAGAGATTTAATGGATTCTTTCACAAAACTAGCAAAGAGTGAGAGAGAGAGACAATTTTGACAGTGAACAACATAAACTTGGTTGTGAACTCAGGAGCCTTTTGTCTCGCTCCTAGTCAGTAATACATAGGTTTACCATCATTTGATATCAAGCTCTACCAAAATTAAACATACAAGTACTAATTAATGGATTCTACAATTTAATTTCTGAACTATATTAACGTACACGTGTCAACTCAAATCGGCTCCGGCGACGGGAACAGATTTATTAGTAAGGCCGCCCCTAGGTCAACTATGATCAGACGACTTCACTATGGTACATTGACCAATTTAGCCCTGACTACTCGAGATGACTAGCCGATATTCTGGGAGAAATATTTTCGAATGTTCTCTTGTAATATGCTGGGATACATATTCTACAAGAAAGAGCCAATTCAAAATAAGTATCTTCGAGATTTGTACGTCAAATCCTATTCTGAATAGGAAACCCAAAGGACGACTTGACAATCCCTAGCATAGTTCTCACCATCTCGCTCACGCTTATCCACTTTCATATATAGAGAAATTCTAGCTCTTTTGTAATATTTTCTCTCTACCTAGTGAAAACCCAAGTACTATATAGTAGACGTAACACTCATAACGAGGGTGAAGTACTAATAATTTTGTCTCTCCTGTTTATTTTTTGTATTTTACTTTATCATTTATCTAATCAGTCTTAGGTGACAGAACACGTTAACAATCAACTTTAAATTGATCGTCGACGTTAATTGTAGATTTCACCTTCTACAACTAGCCAACCTCCATTGTCTTTTCCGGCTTAATGCCGCTTGTGACTGCTACAATGTGCATATAGACGCATAACATGGATTGCGATGGCCCCATGGGATTTTTTCCACATTAGTTAAGAGGATGGAAAGAGGAACCATCTTTTAATATGCTTAAATCTTCTACAAAAGCACAAGTAATTAATTCTGGCTTTTATGTGTTCTTTTACATGTGTATTGTGGTTGCTCTTTATTTTGACAAGAGGCTGTGGGATTTTGAGCTTGGAGGAGAAGCATAGAAAGTTATGTTTTCCGGGGTAGTCATATTCTTGAGGAGATTTAAATTATTTAATAAACCGAGTGTATTACATCGTTATCCTTGCCCCGAGACTTGATAAATTATTACCTGAAATTGGACCAAACATGGGTTTTGTCCCCCATTTTTAAGATTTTAGTTACAAAATAACCAAGAAAAAAAGGAGCTCTAATAATTAGAGATCACGAAATAGAAAAATAGAGAGAAAAGTGACAAGAGAAAAATGGAGTGGTGGGACGGCAAAAGCTCGAGGTCTTGTGGTGCTGGCAAGGAGAGACCAAGACAAAGTGTCATTAAAAGTAAAACGACAGCCGACGAATAGGACTCTGTCTGTGTCCGTCCCCTTTCACCTTTTGGTGGGTTTTTTGTACGTACTCTCTTCACAAACCCTAGTGATATTGCATATTGCATATTGCATGGAGGTTTCCTTCCTAAGCCACTTTACACACACACATATAGGAATGGTCCTATATATATATATATATATATATATATATATTTCTATATATATATATATATTATTAGCTTTTACTTTGCTCATCATGAAAGCAACGAAAGCTGTGGCAGAGAATTAAGCAAAGAGAGTGACCACAACTCTTGTCTTTTGTTTTCGAGTGTGAACAAGTAAGCTCTTTGCATTAAATGTAGACTGACCCATTCCTCATGAGTAGTCGTAATAGACTGGCCTCTAACCCCAAAATGAAAGGTTTTTTTTCTTTTATTGTTCGGTAAGGAGGAGAGAAAACGACAAAGGGACTAATAAATCACCTAGACGACGTGAGGAAAACGTAGAATGAAAAAGAGGTCTTTTCTCTCGTGATATTAGATATAAAATTCTCTGATAATCTCTCCGATTAAAAAAAAAAGATCAAAATTAAGATGTTTTAAAATGATTTGGAGTTCTTCCTGTAATCCTTTATTTTCTCTTTCTTTTTCACACAAAGCAAAAGCTTGACCATATGATCATGATCAAAACGAATCATTGGGATCAAAGATATATCTAATAGTGGACAGTCAAAACAAGATCAACTTTTCTACTTAAGCCTCATATCATAGGTATAAAACTAATTAAATTGTACGTCGTTTAATCGTTTTGATTTTAAAATAATATTTTTCTTTACTGGCTGGTTCAATTCGTGTTATTATTGTGCCAAGTGACCGAAGTTGAACGCTAACCTAATTATTTACACATTCTATATAAAACATTGGCAAAATTAAATTCTCCTAAAATATTATAAATTTTGAAGTTGTAAACAGTTATATATATTTTGTTGTAAAATATTGTGTCTAAAAATTTGAAACAGCTACATACATAAACACTTTGGCGGCCGCATACAATTATAATTTAAGTTAATCGTAATCACTTTAAATTCTTGTCATCACTTGTTTTCTGCTAGGTTCTCTCCATGCAATAATTTACCATTGTAATTACACGATCTGTTGTATAATCTACTAAATATGAACCAATTTTTTCAGATGGAAAAAGCAATATTTGCAAAACACACACACACACACACACACATATATATATATATATATATCTGTGTGTGTGTGTCTATTGATGTATATATATATATATATATGTATATATATGACATGATAGAGAGAGAGGACATTGTTGAAAAAAAAAAAAGAAACATTTAATAGCTTGCTATATGGACTGTAGCTTTACAATGCACCCGTGAATGTGAAAAGTGAAAATTGAGGCCCACTTTGATTTCTTCCACCAAATTCACATGTGTAACCTCTCATGATTTGAGTATGGGTGCTATGTTATTTTATGTAGCCCAAAAAAAAATGAAAGCCTATTCTTGCTGATGCAAAAAGAAATAAATTAGATACAAAAATTTAATCCAAATTACAAAAATAGAGGCATTTTTCCCCACATGATGTAAAGTTCGAGTAAGGAAAGCAATACATATGTAGTGCGATCAGTACTGCTGTTTTTGTATCTTCAAAAAAAAAAAAAAAAAAAGAGATACATCTCTATATATTTGTTTATTATGGTTGATTAAAATTGCCCAAAATTTTCTCAACAAATATTTGAACATAAAAGGCTCAACTTAGCTAGCTAACACGATTTCTTTACTTGGCCAAGGAAGTTTACCGCTTTTAATTTGTCAATAATGCATTAGAAAAAAAAAAAGAAAAAGATTTCAAATAAAATTTCAACTCTTTGTTATTTTAAGCTAATATCTTTTTTTACAATATTGCTCCTTTTTTTTTTTTTTATCCGTTCGGAAATCACATTTTTAATAGCAACTTGCTCGACAATTTTAACTAGGGTTTATTCTTTCAACTACGGATGTTTGAAAATCCATACCTTTTCCAACGTGTTCCATTATTATATCCCTTAATTAATTAATAAATAAGAGTACTAGCTAGCGACCATATATAGTCCAATATACATATATACTCATGTATATGCACATACATTTACATACATATATATATATATATATATATTCAGATATAGATGTAATGTATACGTGTGTGTGTCTATAGAGAGAGAGAGGGTACGTAATAAGCAGATCATGTCTTGGGAACTCGAACTGAAGGGGGTGTTTGGTGTGTAAGTTTGAGTTAAGATTTTTAAGTTTAGTTTGAGTTAAATTAAGTTTAGTTTAAAAGGTGAGTGTTTGATAAAAAGTTTGAGATAAAAAGTTTAGTATGAGTTGATTGTTTGGTATAAAAAGTTTGAGTTAAAAAGTTTAAAAAAACAAGAGCCCTGTTTGGATGTTTAAAAATTGAGTTAACCAATTTTTTTGCCTTTTGTGTTTGGTACGTAACTTATCTTAACTCTAACTAAATGGAATTTTTTCACCTCAACTTCTGTCTTTTTTTCAAAAAATCAACAAAATTTATTTATTTTATTGAAGAAAAATTATAATCAAACTACTTAGAACTTAAAATTTTCATTTACCCTCAATTTAACATTCTATTATAGGTTCTATTAACGCAAAATGTCACGATTAACAATTTTAATCTATAACACCAATCAACTTACGTCATCGAAATATTTTGTGAAATTACGTAAATAGCCGTAAAATACACCCACCATCAGTATGTAGTAGGTCAGTGAACTTTATGTTAAAATATTTTATTAAGCATTACAGTCATAATGTTGCCAACAGTGACAAAACGACGCCTTATCGGCTACAGGATCGTACCCTAGGCCAGTCTGGGCTTGTAAGAACTTCCAACCCTTATAAATTTTTTTCATACGCTCTTTTTTTTGGTATAAAGTAACGCCGTGAGCGGGAACGTCACCAAACTCGGTGTTAAACTCATTGGCCCATAAGTCATATATCTGATTGTCGGGCTGTCGGCTGGGATTGGATGAGTAGAAGTCATCCAATTTTTCCAGTAACCGTTTTTCCTTGACGGGGTTCCAAACAAACGTCTCACCTGAAAATTTACGGGGCATTTCCTTAATATAGCGAATACAAGGGGAAAAAAAAAAAAAACCAATAATTTATACGTGTACGATACGGATACGAGTTTTGGTTTGCCTTCTACTCCAAATTTTTTTTCCTTAAATGTTCATATTCCCAAAGAGAAACCAAAACCGAAGGCAAGACGAAAACCAAAATCCAGGAGAGGAGAGGAGAAGTTAAAACCGTGTGTGCTGGGGAGGGTTCATCAACTAGAGAGAGAAACTAGAGAGAGAAAGGAAAAAATTGTAACTCACAAATGGTGTTGGTAGCCGATTGTTGAAGGTGGAAGGGACGAGAAGGTGCAGCGTAACTGGGTTCTTGGGGGGCACCGTCGATGGGCTCACCGGACGGGGTGTTGGCCGGCGGTTCGAGAAAACGCGTCGTTGATGGGTGGGGGCCGACTTAATCACCGGATGGGCTGAGTAAAGAAATGGGGAGAGAGGAAGGATTTAGAGAGAGAGAGTTAGAGAGAGAGCGTGAAAGGTGGTCGAATTTTAGAAGGGAAAGGGAAGGAGAAACAGAGGAAGGCCCGGGCTTCAGTTCAGTGCCGTGCCTCGCCACAGTCAAGAGCATTTGTTCTCTGCCGAGCGTTGTGAACGAGGGGAGGGAATCAAGCCATGTGAGTATCTGAACGCCAACAGTGAACTAAGCTCAGGTCACTGTATAACGTTCTAATCCATGATTCAAACTAAACTGTAACCCCAAACCTCTTAAGTTCAGTTTGAACTAATAGGCATGAGTCTGAACTCATGTCCCAAACCACCCCGAAGATTACAGTGCAATTTCGTGAGTTCATCACTAGACTATGACTATCTATTATTACGTTTATTTATATTTTGATATGTCAACTCTGTAAATTTTATACTAAAAAGTTTCATATCATTTTTTAAAATTTTTTTTTTCGCTTGAAAAGATGTAAAGGGTATGTCTTGAAGGTACTGCGTTCATGGCTTTTGCTACTTTTAACAAAAGTTAAAAAAACTTATAGGTTAATAAATCAAGACGGGCCTAGACTCAAGAATTTTTAGGACAGTCCATATGGAAAGTTCCTCTTAACTCTACATATTTTCTTCCCTAAAGTTTTGACAGTAAAAATATTAATATTATTTCTTTGCAACATTCTTCAAATCAAGTTCAGTGACAAATATTACCTGGAACCCTTTTTTTTTTTTTTTTTTTTAATGCAGATCATAATCAGTAGGGACCATGCTAAACCTGCAAACCCATATTTTAAAATCGGGACCCACTGCCTAGTTGGGTAAATAGTTGACATGGCCGTGCTAAAACCATGGATGCTCTACTTATTATTAGTTATTAAATTAATTAATTATCAAATGAACAATACTGATAATCCATCTATTTTAGCTTTCGCCTGTGAAAAAATGTGTGTTGCTTTGTGTGGGAAAAAAAAAAAAACCGCAATTCTAATTATTAGTCCTACTCTTTATCATAATTATTAACAAAAAATATCAGTTTTTACATTGTGGTAAATTTTTTTTTTAAATGACAACTCCCACTTCCTATGAGTTTTTTAATTTCTGATTAATCATATTCTAATCATATTAGAACATTGACAATACATATGTATATGCACATTTAACAAAATTTAATGAATAAATAATGAAAAACAATTTAAGTTCAGGAAAGTATCTCTTTACCCTATTAAAAATTATTTTTTTTAATAAAGCTGAAAAATGACAAAACCATAAAGGTAATTATATTAAATGAAAAAAAATAAATTCTAATTAAAAGGAAAAAAAAAAAAGTGTACTAATCTATTCCTATTAAGTTAAGCTCCGAACGTTAAATTCCCAGTGAATGGTACGCATTTCCCTTCGTTCCCTTGCACCATAACTCTCTCTCTCTCTCTCTCTCTCTCTCTCTACAAACCAAGACATTCAAAACATGGTGCAGTCAAGAACTAGTAGTAGTAAAACTTCCACTTTCTTCTTCTTCTTCTTCTTATTCTCTCTCATCCTTTCTCTCTCATCCATTTCGGCCGCTTCGTCGACGGACGACTTCGTCTTCGGCGGCTGCACACAGCAGAAGTACTCGCCGGAGTCGGCCTACGAGTCGAACGTCAACTCGCTACTCACCTCCCTGGTCAACTCGGCCACGTACAGCTCCTACAACAACTTCACCGTCACCGGCTCCAGCCAACACGACGTCATCTACGGCCTCTTCCAGTGCCGCGGCGACCTCGCCATGCCCGACTGCGCCACGTGCGTCGCGCGCTCGGTGAGTCAACTCGGCCCGCTCTGCTCGCAGGCCTGCGGTGGGGCCCTCCAGCTGCAGGGCTGCTACGTCAAGTACGACAACGCCACCTTCCTCGGTGTCGAGGACAAGACGGTGGTGCTCAAGAAGTGTGGACCGTCGGAGGGCTACGACCAGGATGGGCTGGGCCGAAGGGACGCCGTGCTGGGCTCGCTCGTTGACTCCGGTGGGCTTTACCGGGTTGGTGGGTCCGGTGACGTCCAGGGCGTGGCCCAATGCGTCGGTGACCTCAGCTTCGCCGAGTGCCAGGATTGCGTGTCGGATGCGATCGGACGGCTCAAAAGCGACTGTGGCCAGGCGGATTATGGGGACATGTTCCTGGCCAAGTGTTATGTGAGGTACTCCACTGGTGGGGGCCATTCTTATTCCAAGGCTCATCATGGTAAGATTTATTTATTTCTTTTTTGTTTAAATAATTCTGATGTGTGAAGATTTGAATTTTTATAAATTTGGATGGAATCATCTTTCATATTATCGTTAGATTTTTAATTTTATAAATCATAATTCTCAAAACAGTTTTGTTGAGTTTTTTTTTTTTTTTTTTTGGGTGTCCTTTCCGTAATCCAGGATTTTTGAATTTTGGAGTTGGGTTGCTTGATCCGAAAAAGGCTAAAGGAGTCTTATCAGTTCGTAGAAATTAGTTTATGATTCTAATTAGTCATTAGACTTTGATTGTTTGTGGAGGAATTTTGTTGTTTGTTGTCAATGCATGACTAGAAATTAGTTATGATTCTAATTAATCATTAGATTTTGATTGTTTGAGGAGGAATTTTGTTGTTTGTTGTTTGTTGTTTGTTGTCTGTTGTCGATGCTTTACTATAAGCGTGACAACATTCATAAAACGATTACAAGACAAAAGTATAATAGTTAGATCTTAATCTTGTTATTTGATAGTTCTAATAAGTTGTCATATCATTAATAATTTTTGTCATCAATACTAATAAATAAGATTTTTTTTTTTTTTTAGTTTGATTTAAATGAGAGGTGGATTGACTACTTAGTCAAACAACATGAGATAAAATATGGTGAGATTTAAATTTAGAAGAGGACAGATTCAATCTCGTATAGTTATAAAAATAAAAAATAAAAATAAAAAAAAACCCCAATAATGATATGTACTATCCAAGTTGGCAATTCCTACCATGAAAATCATGCCACTGATTTTATTTATTATTATTTTTTCAATATCCAATATCTTTCAAAATTATGTGGTAAACACGGCAGAGAAAAATGTGGTAAAGATATCAAGTCTATTTGTTGTCCAAATTTTAGTAGACAAACTTAGGGCCCATGGTATTCTTTTGATCCTAATGACTTAGAAGACTTCCATGTAATTCAATTGAAATATGGGAGGAAAAAAGGTAAATAATTCTTTTTATTATTTATTTTAAATGGTTTAGAATCTTGTTATTTACTTTAAATAATTTCTTTAAAAAAAATTTGTTTCTTAATTTTTACAATTTCCGAATGTTGACTCTTATTAATCAATTGTGGTGATGTTTTTATTTTCTTTTGCTTTTTTTTTTTTTTTTCAAAACAACTTTGCAGATAAAGATAAAGATACGAATGATGGTGAGAAGACATTTGCAATTATCATTGGATTATTAGCTGGAGTTGCTCTACTCATTATCTTCCTTGCTTTCTTAAGAAAGATCTGTGAGGGAAATGGTAATTACAAGTATTAACTCTTTTCTGTTTTTTCTTTAATTAATTGTTGTTATACTTTTTTATCTGACTATTTTCTTTAATCGATTTGCTTTAATTGAAATTTAAAAGAGAAAAGCAGATGCAATTTGATTCACTGACAGTTATACTTTGAACATAACTTTTTTTTTTTTTTTTAATCTTATGCAGGTAAATAAAATAAAAAGTTATTAATTTCAAACATGCTCGGCGATGCCTTTCATAAAACCCTTCAACTCTCATCAAAGTGACTCCTTCCTTTTTTTTTTTTTTTTTTGGCTCTCTTTTTCTCTTCATTGTGTCAGTTCTCTTTTTCCCTTTTCTTGGATTTGCAATTTTTTTTTTTAATGTATATTATTATCTCCAAAAGGGGGTTTAAAGGAAAGATGTATGAGGGGTCACTTGCCAAAAACAAAGTTACAAAAAAGAGTGGAAAAGGGGGCTAAAAGATTCCAATCTACTCTCCACTTGACAAAAGTTGTATTGTCTAATAATGTGAAAAAAGATATGCATATTCTTTTTGTAAAGAGCAGATGATATGTTTTCTTAATTAAATTTGTCATGTAATTGTCTTGGTTTTGTGATCCATGGATCTTTTTTCTTTTCTTTCTTTCTTTCTTGTGTATATTCCCTTTTAGGGATGAATTTTAGTCTATGACGACCAAGTATATACAGTGTCTTTATTATCCAAATTCTATTTGTATAGGTTTCGCTCAAAGAGTTAAAGGAGGGAGTGGGGGAAGAACACTAAAATAACCAAGTTAAAAAGATATATATATATATATATATATATAGATCTTTAATTTGAAAATACTTACTCCATTTATGTACCGCAAGATATTAAATTCACTTTCATTCCCAAAAAAAAAAAAAAAAAGAAAACAAAGAAAGGTAGAAAAATGAGTAGCATTTCTTAACTACATATATAATATTATCAGCATTTGGTTCACATATATTGCATAAAAATATCAAATTTGATTGGAATATATAGTATATCATTTTGATCGATTTGTACCTAGCTAGAGTGCTAGTTTTAAGCATTGGAATGAGAATTTTGCATTGCATTTCAGATTTTAAACTACATATATACGTCTATACATTTATATTTGTGTATATATATATATATAGGAATATATATATATATATATATATAAAGAGATTCCCTCTCACGTGTAGCTTAAAATCTTTAATGCAAATCTAGATGAAGAGAGAAAACTACAGGGATCTCGTGAAATTGCAATTTTGTGAGAGAACCACTGAAGGAAAAAGACATGGAAACATACAATATGTTACTGTACTTTCTTTTGCCAATATGCTTATTGTTAGCTTAATTGAAAGACTATTGAAAGAGCTAGCCAACAACAGGTGAAGATAATATTATTTTCACTTTTTTATGATAAGGGTTTTTTTTTTCCCCTACACACACACTCTCTCTCTTTTCGAAGGGTTAAGGGCAGGAGAAACCAACTCATTTTGAATTTAAATCATTCAGACATTATAAAATGCCAACGCAAAAGGTTGTGTTGATCTAGAAAATACTAATGTACCCCAAAAAAAAAAAAAGTTTTTTTTATACCATATTAAACTCCATAATTTTAGCCAAAAAAAAAAAAAAAAAAGGAAGTAAACTCCATAAAATATCATGTATTGTCTTGTGAACACAACTTTCTATAATATATGTAAAAATATATGTAAACTAAACATAAGGTTAAGAAAGATGGTTATAAAGGAACAAAAGTACTTTAGTACCCCAAATATATAGTTACTAGCTAGTAATTAGTTACTTTGATGTCTAGATAATTAGAGTTGGATTTTCAACTAAACTACACAATGTAATTAGAGCCACTAATCTTCTTAATTTATCTAGTAATTCTTAGAGATTAAGACATTCTAGAATGGGACGTGGCCCAAAATTATGATGCACCACATTGGATGTAGAATATATATATATATATATATATTTATTTATTTATATAGTGGGCTGCATGATCCTCCTCTAACTCTTCTGCCTTTCAAGTAAAAACGAGCTGCATCTTACTGTCAAAGTTTTATTGCCTTTTAGCCTTTTTAATAGTTTTATATTAATACACACACACACACAGAGCATATGTATCGATTCACTTTTGTAGTACAAGTTCCATGAAAAGAAGATTTTGTGTGATTTTGAGGATTCAGCTCATTGCATTAATTTCTCCGCTTCTCTTCTTTTCAACATTTTGAGAAGTTCATTTCTATTTCTATCTATCTATCTACCTGTTTATCTTCCTTTTTTTTTTCTTTTTTTTTTTGGGTGCTTGAGTGTGTTAAAATCTATCTCGCATGTCAAATAATAAATTGACGAGTCATTTCTTTTACATTATATATTCATATCCTTCATGTGAAATTGGAATATAGTTGTCGCCGGAATTTTTTTTTTTCCTTAATCTTTTGAGACAAAAACAAAAAATAATGAGTATATAGGACAAGTATTCTCTTAGCCTTTTAGAGTTCAGACATGCATTTTAGTCCATTATAAATTGGTGTAGACTACTAGGGCCAAAACCTGTCCATTCCAAATGCAAGATGTTAAAAACACCAACTCTAAAATAAAATTTTAAGTATTAATTTATATGATATATAAATTATAATTAATTAATTATTTAATTAATTGATATTAAAAAATATCATTACATTAATTAATTATATTTATATGTAAAAAGATAATAAAACTGGTGTTTAAAAATTAATATTAAAATTGATGTATCGGGCACTTATATATTTTGGCATCTTATTCCTGTTTATGCCATGAACCAAAGTTTGTTTGTGATAATACATAGAGCCAAAGGGAATCACCATTAACAGTACACGATGGAGTCAAATTTTGGCGTTTCTTGTTTGAAAGACATCTGTCATGAATCCTTTTTTCTTTAGCACTTTCAGACATTATAGTGGATTACATGTAAGCCTCATTCGAAGACAAATTAAAAGCAATTTTTGTTCATGTCTTCTCTTCAAAAATCAAGAATCACTAAGTATATACTACAAAACCGACCAATAATGCCTTTGCCTTTTCATATTCATTACATGACCAATGTTAATCAAATTCACAATAAAGTAACGAGAAAGGCACAAACAACTTTGGCATATATCATAATGTTTCAAACCATATTATAACAAGTCTTGACAATATAAATCTACTCCACTAGGATATATATATATATATATATAAAGTTATGTATATATATATATATATATATCACCTTTATGCATGCATGAATATGCTAGCTAGCTAGCTTCAATTTAGAGAGACATATTGATAGGAGACCCCACTACGTTGCAGTTGTAAAGAAAATGCATTATTGGCCTAAATGAGCTTAGAGGTTAAGGAACCAATATAATGAGATAAGTATTTTCACTAAACTTCTTCTATTGAGTTGCAAAACATTACAAGTAATGAGAGATCCGAACTTTTTTCATATGACTAAATTTAACATTCCTCACTAAAATTTTTTTCTTAACAAGTTTGCATGTTATATCTGTTAATACGTATAGACAAAAACTACTCTATAATCAAAATATTATGATTCTGATTAATTAAAGAAAAAATAAAAATTTCTTTAAATTTTGAATAGGCGAGTTTCTATCCAAACCTTAACTTATTTGAGGCTTTTATGAATCAAAGCAACATTAATTGAAGAGAGAGAGAGAGAGAGGGGGGGGGGGGGGGGACATCTCTCTTGTTGATTCGTACGAATTACTTTAATTTAAAGGAAGAATCAATTGTACTGCTCAACCCCTTTGGTTTGGCCGGTTCTCTTGGCACCTTTTACCAAAATAAGTGTTCAATTGTGTCACAAGTACTTTTAAGGACTTATAATGTCGTTTTTTTTTTTTTTTTTTTTTTTAAATTTAAGAAAGGACTTATGATGTCGTTGATTCCTATGTCGTTTGGATTTTAGTGAGAATTATTGCCTCGGAATCAAGCTCAATAATTGCTTCATTCGGGTGGAGACAATATAATCAAGAGTTACACTATAAGGCTCTTCTGCACCCCCAACTTATCACGATCAAGTGCCTTAATAGTGATTAGCGCAAAACTGCCATTCAGTTTATGATCACCGGTGTAAGCATATTGATATTCAATGTAGTAAATCACCAGTATACCTAAGGTAAACAAGAGTAATTTCGACAATTTGTATATTGAAAATGGCATTTTATATAACAGATATAGAAGGTAGATTATTCCTGTAAGACAACATCAGAAAAAATAAATGCATTTTTTGTCTAAATTTCCCTTTTTCTAAGCTCTCTTGCAAAATGGGCTTTGGTGCATGGTATACATCTACTCTTTTTTTTTTTCTTTTCTTGTTTTTTTTTTTTAATCAAGTGATTTGTAGGGTTTCCCTTTAAAAAGAACATCTCTGAATTATTATTCCATCTATAATAGTTTCAAAAAAAAAAAATTTTACCTCCAATTGAATGAGTATAAAGGATAAAAAGTTCAAGTGAAAAGACAAAAAACATAAACATGTCTATTTGATAGGTTGTTTCGATAATTCTGTCTTTTTTATTTGCTAAAGATTTATACGTCTATTCTGAGTCCTAGAGTATGGGTAATGTGCATCCCAACTCTTCAAAGCTTAGAATGGAATTTGAATTGGCCTATTGAACTTGGGTGATACTTTGTCCCTTCTTGAAGGTAGTGCCACAATAAAATTAAATTGTGTCATAAACAAATGATTTATTAGTGCGGATGTTCATCTTCGTAATACTCAAATGGATTTAACTATCTCCACTTTGATTACTGTCGACATTTAGATTTAGTATTTCATAACCTTTATATGACCATTTAGTAGAAAACCTTCTCGTACACTTGAACTGTCAGAATAAGAAATTTAGGTGAAAATTGAAGCCCCAAAGGGAGAATTGGGAAATTTTTGGATAGAGGATGAAAGTGGTTTTCCTTTGAGATGGAAATCACTAGAAACGTGTGAAGTGTATAGCTAACTTAGTAACAAAAGTTTCGTAAGGGAACCGGAACAATCAAATAATAATTTATTTTTATAATTATAGATATAATCTATCGATTTTTCACACTAGACTCTATCGAAAAAAAAAAAAAAAAAAAAAAAAAAAAACCCCAGTAACTTACTTTTATAAAACTCATAAAATTTTGCGGATTGGATTTTCACGATAAAATCCATTACCATTGCTATCACTCCTCTTTTTTTTTTTTTTTTTTTCAGTTATGACATCATTGCTCTATGAAAATCTGTGAAAATTAACTATCGCCTTTTTTTGTTGTTGTTGTTGTTGTTTTCAAGGACAATAATAAAATAATAAAAATTAGGAACGATCATCTTCTCCAAGGTTCTAGACCCCGCAGACAGTCTAGTGTAAGGAGAATGGATAAGTCCCACAGAACCTTCTGGACTCCCATCCTCTCAAACACTTCACAGTACAAAACATTATTAAAGTCACCAAAAACCCAAAACCCATATCTATCCAAAACAAGACCTGAGAATCTGAGACCAACAACAAAACACTCTTTTTTTTAGGCTGATAAGAAATCAATGGCTGACACCATATTTGGTCACCCTCTAAGGCGGTTCTTCTGGAGCCCTCCGATCATCCGGGAGTGGTCTGGATCAACGGCTCATTTGGATTGGCTCGAAACCCCTTCTGCCCACATCTTCAAGATCTACGTTCCAGGTATAACCTCCTCCAACGTTACACATTATACAGACAACTTTATGTGTGTGTGTGTGTGTGTGTGTATGTTTTTTTTTTTTTTGGTGACATTTTTGTGTGAATAGGTTTCAAGAAAGATGAGATTAAGGTGCAGATAAAAGAGGGGAACGTGTTGCAGATTATAGGAGAAGGTGAGAAAGAGGAGTACGATCAGAAAGACACTGTCTGGCATGTGGTTGAGAGGGGAACGGCAAAACGAGGATTTTCTCGGGAAATTGAATTGCCGGAAAATGTGAAGGTGGATCAGATCAAAGCTCATGTGGAAAATGGGGTTCTCACCATAGTCGCTCCCAAAGATACGACTCCAAAGCCTTCCAAAGTGCGAAACATCAACATCACTAGCAAGCTCTAAGCTCTTCTATAGCTCCAACTTCTCTAGAAACTTCTCAACTCCAAATGCCAGAACAGGAAAACAAAAAAAAAAAAAAATTTGTTGGGTGCTTGTGTAGTTTGTGACTTTGTATGGTGGTTTTGTCGTAATAAAAATAATACTGCAACAGAAAGAACATGTATCCACTTTTTGCATATCAATAAAATTTATAATGGACTTGGTAAAATTCATTGATTTTTTTTTTTTTTTTCCCTTTTCGAAGAATTTCATTTAAAATTTTCAACGCGTAGATGTCCCCCTTTCCTCTCTTATATAAGTGGCCTGCTTTACCTATGTCTTCTTTTGAAGATGATTACATCGCAAGTTTCATGTTTTTCAATTTTTTTTTTTTCCATTTTTCTCGCTCTACTATTCATTGTAGTCTTATTATATATGTATATATATATTATCAAGTCCTAAAATTTCTTGTAATATTGTAACCCGATGTCGTTTATCTCAACCCAAAATTTCGGCAGAATTTGTAGGTAAATGACATCTTCAAGAAGTCTTTTAATAAATGGTTTTAAGTTTTATAAAACTAGGAAAATAGCCGTTTTCAAAAAATATTTAATTAATCAATCACTAATTAATATTAATCGATCACTGATTGATATATTACTAAATGATATCAGTCAATCATCAATCAACGATTATTTTCCTAAATAAAAAGATTTTGACTATTTACTTGTGTTTAAAAATTGGCTATTTACCTAATTTTCATCTATAGGAACGAGAAGTTTCAAGTACAAAACAATAGAAAAGCAAAACCGAACCCAAAAAAAGAAGACAATTAATTAATTAAGTTTTGGTCTCGGTTCTGAAGTTGTATTTTGGAAGGTAAGAGAATCAATAACCTCAGAACAAAAAGAAATACAACTAATCAGAATTTCCTTGTACCTGACCCTCCACTGAATAGCTAGTCTCCACCTATCCAATGCCCGTTTAGTTTTCCTAGACGACAGTAATTCAGCAACCCCTTCTCCATCTTGCAGACCATTAGCCTCCAAGAAAGCACGAATCTGAACTGCTGAAGACGCTGAAACATTCCTGAGCTCCAAAGGGTTACAAGACTCTTGCATTTTGTCAATAGCATTTAAAAGAAGACGGTCTTCTTCGAATAACGTCGGCAAACTCTTCAGGATGGAATTGCAGTTCTTGGATATCCATCTCATTACAACTATCTCATTCTCGGCTGAGAGTTGGGATCCTGAATGAGTAAGGTGAGCGATAGATCTCCGCTGGTTTGGTGGGGTTGCCCAGATGCGCAAAGTGGAGAGTAAGGCAAATGAGGGTTTTCCACTTTGATGGATATACATCGACTCCATAGGCCATGTATTTGAGGAGCATATTTCGGGTTGCAGAGGAATGAAAACCTTTTCATTCGGATTGTCATTCAACAAAAAGCCATAGTGTTCAAGAAGCTCTAGATTTGTGTATGTCCCATAACCCAATAAGACCTGCAGAACATTAGAACCATGAATCATGGATGTATTTCTACTAAGAGACGATTGATACACCTTTGACCCCTGATATGCATTCAAAATCATTACTGAGATTCTTCATGAAATTCTGAAATCCGGTAAATAGATGAATAACAAGCGAGAAAACTAATTAAATCACTTACAGCCTCCATAAGTAAATAAACGACACTTTTCTTTTTCTTTTTTTTTATAATACCTGCTCTCCTTTTTCATAATGTCTTCTCGCATAGAAGCAGTAGGCAGAAACATCTTCCTCAAAGCCACCATCGGTCAGCCTTTGTGAATGAGAATCAAGCTGCTCCAAGTCTAGCATATGAGCGGCATCCCCATTTTGAGAAGAAATGATTTTCAAGGAAGATGCATGATTCTGGCAATCTAAATCTTCGACACCAGATTGCTCCTCTCCTCCAGGTGCAGCGTAATTAAATAGGTCTCCCACAGGACATAAACACCCAGCCTCATCCCATGGTACGTGCAAAGTCCGTGACGAAATCTATAAGGGAGTCAAAACACAAAACTTCACAGCATTAGATTTTACATTTAGCATAATTATATTGAGCTATTGATGAAACTCGGTGAGAGGAAACTTCATTAAACAATTGTTTAAGCAAATTGTAAGTGAAAGGATACGAAAATCCTGACCAGAGAATCATAGCCAAAGTAACAGGACTCACAAATACAAGTTATGTTTTTTACTTTCAGGGAAACCAAACTCATTATATCATGTCTAATCCAAAAAAAAGAAAAAGACAAAAAAAGGAATGAAAATGTATTCTCACAGTAGCAGAAGCCCAAAGCCATGCCTGAAAAGTCAGAAATCGAGGCTTAAGGTTAAGTTCTTTCATCAATGCGTTAGCTTCTTTCCACTCCGATTCAGCCTTCAACGTGGCCTTTTTTGCAGCCCAGATTGCATCATCAACCTAGAAGCCACATAATAAGTTTCTTCAGAAGCCATTTTCAAATGTCATAAAGTTTTCGAACAGTGATACATTCCTAATCAAAGATTAGGGGAAACCTAACCTAAGAAACACAGTAAAAGTATATGTGATCAGAAAACAGAACTTGCAGAGCTTGCTTCTCGAATTCACCAAAAGTTGCTAGAACGTCGTAACCTCGTGGCAGATTCATCAGGTAAGGATACCACCATGAACTCCTTCCTTTATCCATTTCATACAATAAGCCAACAATCAATATCTGCATTTAGGAAAGCAAAAAATAAAACAGACAAGAAATCCCAAGATTAACAAGCTTATTACAAACTAAACCTGCTTAACTTATCAAATGTAAAAAAGAAAATTGAAAAAATAAATATCAAAAACAACAACAACAGCTATAAATTGTATTCTTTTTTTATTTCTTTGTTGCTACTAAAAAATCGTATCTAGTTTAAAACCAGGAGGAACCATTACTATTGGATTTCTGTCCTGATCCACTTTTGAAGTTAAAAATGGTTAAAATATTTTGTTACATTCAAATAATATTCATTAAAGAAAATTTTATCATAGCATTAAACAAATTAATTGATATTAGGAAACTCACAGAAGCAACCGATCATAATAATTCATAACAGTGGAATTAAGTAGTTTCGCAGCAAACAAACAAAAGATAACAGAAAAGAAAACCTGAATAGGCGAGAGAGAAGAATGGGCGTTGAGAGCAGTAGAGAATCTGTGATCTTTGGAGAGACTCTCTGTTGTCATCAGAGCCGATTTAGGAACTCTGAGAACCAACTCTCCTCTTCTGAGATGGCGCACAGCCGCCAATCCCCTTCTGCAGGATTCCAAAAAGGGAAAAGAAAGGTTAAAAAGGCATGAAATTTTTTCTAGGGAACCAAACAGTGGGAGATAGTTGAGAGAGGCGTACCCGCCGGCATGGGGAAAGTGGGAAACGAAGAGAGAATGAGCTAAACAGGAAGAGAGATTCGGCCGGTCGGAGACAGAGGTTGGCGAGTCTGAAATTCCGATTTCTGACGCCCATTTCATTAGGATTTCCAGCTTCCCTTCCTCTCCCTCCATATCTCTCTCTCTCTCTCTCCTTTTTCTTCTCCAGTTGGTGCATTTTAGACTCTTTTCTATTTCTATATAAATTCATTTCATTTGTCCATTTAAAAAAAAAAAATTTTATCAGAAAGTCTTTTCTTTTAAAAATAAAATCATGTTTAGATGTGTAAAATTAGTTTTTAAAAAAATAAAAATTTATTTGAAATGAGAAAAAAATGTGTTAAAAATTATGCTGAGAAGATTTTGAAATGATTATTTTTTCTTTTTTCAAAAAGTACTGTACAAAATAAATTTAAAAATGAAAAAAAATTTTCTTTTACAAAATGAGATAATGAAGTGTTTTGCAAAAAATTTTCAATTTCAAAAATTACTCTAAATTTTCATTCAATCTTGGAGTAATTTATTTTAACTGTTGATTCTATTATAAAATGAGTTTAAATTTCACGGATTGCCCATCCTACCTTGTATTAATTCTATCGATTTGTTGATTTTTTTTTTCTCTCTCTTTCTTTTTTCCTCTACACGAATGTCTGTCTATTTCTTTACTTTTTTCTTCTTCTACTTCCTTTTTTTTTTTTTTTTCCTTTGAGATATATGTCTTTATCTATTTCAGTGTCCTTACAAAAAATTTTATAAACAGATGAAGTTTTAAAGTTCTTTAATAATCAAATATATGTTTTGAATCGTCATAGTTGTATTGATGTCACGTACTGGCTTTTTCTTTAAATTTACTTTAACACGTGTTGATAAGAAATCCTTGATGTCTAGTTTTTGCTTTTCTTTTTTTGGTATAATCATTTAAACCAGAAAAATTATTTGATAGACAAAATGTATTCTCGAAAAAGAGTTATTTTAGCTTATATCTTTATTGTGCAGTTCATATACCATCAAATTATACATCACAATTATTCAGCAAAAATTCTTTCTGCATAATAACTAAATATGTAAATATATATAAATTATTAAGCAAATTCTAATTTGCTGCAACGTAACGTATTGAAAATATTCTACCACATAAATCTCATTGTCCTGCGACATAGAATTCCGTATAATTATCAGTTAATAAAAGTAAACAAAACATAAAACCGGCTGAAAGTCCCAAGGATACTCTTTTTTTTTTTTCTTTTAAATTTTCAAGATTTTATCAGACGTTTGTCTCGCAATGGTTACATCAATTTAAAAAAGGAAGGAAAAAACATACATTTTATCATAATTTATCTTTCCAGTTGACCATTTAGCCCCCCACCCCCAAAAAAAAAAAAAAAAACAGAGAGGAAAAAAGGACAGCCGAAATCCCCATTGATATATTTACAACTCAATCCCAGCACCACAGTAGAAAAACCCTCAAGCAAATCCGACCGCAAAATTTCCCCTTCCAACAAATTTTGTCCGGCCTTTTGGCTACTTTGGCCATTGTCATCTGCCAAGAGCAAAAATGAGAGTATGAAGCAACCCCATTTGAATAATTAATTCATTTTAACCCATTATTTTCATTTTATTACACTAGAATCACCCAGAATTAGCACTATTTACCCTAAACATCCCTCCCTGAACACTTAGTGCTTGGATTTTGTCTCTGCCCCTTCCTTTCTTTTAGGGCTTGCCTTATTTTTGATGCAGCTATATATCACTAGCACTCACTCCATTTCCATCACTAAATTCTCTTTCCAAATGTTAATCAAATTCCGATTACGACACCAAAACTTTATTAATGTGTATTTAACATCTCATTCTTCCCGCTCTTCTATTCTGTTGGAAGGTAACTGGTAAATCCCCATTCCTCATAATATGCCTTCAAGACATGTGCGTGGAAATGAGCATACGATATTACGAGTTGTTCTCCGATTATCAAGTCGAAACTTTTAACCAGATGACACACCACTTATCATATTCGGAATATGATAAACATGACATTAACACTGATGGGGGGTCAGACTGAATTATCAATATGAAGAAGCCAAAGCCTTACCATTGCTGATTTTTCCTGAACTCCGTAAGGACTGGGTATATGTTCTCGAAGGCTGTATATGTTTCGTCCCTCACCTAAAAAAGGAGAAACAATAATGCTGGTTAAGTAAAACATGAGTGACACCTGAATCCATGAACGAGCACCCAAGGAAGATACCACCTTGGCTCCAGTAAGAACAATTTTTCCCGACACAAATATAAGAAGCACAATCTTCGGCTGTTTCATCCTATAAATCAAGCCTGGGAATAGTTCCGGTTCATACTGACCACCAAGAAATGATACATAATTAGTACAAGAAAAATATGCCAAAACATTTTTAGATTCATAACCAGAATAATAATCAGTATGAAGCATTTCTAAGAAAAGAATAGTCGTGGTTTACAATGCAAAATCATTCAGGCATGTCAAAGATCGATGGGAAAATGCCAGAACTTTCTCTTTAACATCCCACAAAGACATTTTCATGTCAACATTTCTCTTTAACATCCCAAAAAGACATTTTCATGCCAACCCTCTGAATGTTCATAACACGAATAAATACCACATTCAGGATACTCAATACGACGGTACACTACAATAATAGATTTCCTTGGACAAAAAGAACGTAAAAGTTAAGATTCAGTCGAGACAAAGATAGTGTATAAACATCCGCAGAACAAAGCATTTCTTCCTAGTATGCCTACAAAAGATGGGCAGGAATCTAATTCCACATGATATTGCCCTAAACCTTATTAATAGGAGAAAACGGAACATATAAAACAAAAGGAATATGTGGCACTTACACTTGAGAAAGCACCGTGAGAGTAAGCAAGGCCTTCAAGCCTTATGGGAAATTTTACGTCACATGAGCCAACAATATTTTGGATCTTGAAATCCTGCACCATAAAGGAAAAGCTATTACTCGACATGCAAGAATCTTTACACTAACCCGTGTTAATTTTAGTTTCACGTATATTAAAAATAAATAAATAATAAAAAAAATAAAAAAAAGAAGAAGAAGAAGAAGGAATGGGGAAAGATGACAATACCTTGAACTTTGCGGGAAAACCAAGTTTCTGGATGATTCGAGCATACTGAACAACAAAAACAAATTGTAAGATTATATGACTATCTAGAAGCATAAGCCGCTTCCATAACTTTGGTTACAGGCCTTTATACAAAATGATTATATCAATCACGCGCTAATAGCAATTCATAGATACGACAGTTTTTTGTCCAGTTTCCCTGAGCCTGCACAGTTGTAAACCTGATCCAATTCTTTGGTTCTTCAATATGGGCATCATTTAACTCAGATGTCTAACAACAGAATTTTCAATGGAAGATAAACAATCATAGACGTATATTTTTTTAAGAAGAGGGAAAAAAGAAAAAGAAACAAGCTTCACACAGTTTATGGTCTGGTAGATCTTGACTCTTGAGAACAGCTACGGCCGAGGACTTGGATAAATTACCTTTCGTGCTGCTAGTTTGGACTGAGTTTCGCTCTTAGCCCCTGTACAAACCTAATCAGAGCATCACAACAAGCACCCAAATGAGCTACAGATGCTAACCAATAGGTTTTCTTAACATTATCACAACCTTATCCTAAGATAAGGCAAGATCAAACAACAGAATGATTGTAGAGAGAGAGAGAGAGAGAGAGAATGTATGGATAGAACATAAAATAAGCTACGACATCAATAAAGCAAATGCAAGTATCAAACAGAAAAGCCCGATGCTCCTCTAAAACTTACCATCTTGCCAGAAGCAAATATCAATGCTGTGGTTTTTGGTTCTCTTATTCTCATAATGACAGCTGCAAAACGCTGCAAGGATAAACAATGAATTAAAAACCTGGTGCAAAAGACAGCAAGTACTTCCTATAGATACTGCAAACATGTTGTCATACATTCCTTTTTCAAGCTTCGTGTGCTAATTGCTTTTTGAGACTAAAATTCAGTTAAATCAGCGACAGCTTATATGAGGCTGCGACTAAGTAAACAAAGATATTTTGATATACATAAAAGAATTACCACTAAGATCAATGCCTCAAAGAAAGGCGCAGAAACTATGTTAGTATAAAGCATTACTAAGTGAAAACCAATCCAATCAATTTCAACTTCATTTATTTCTAGTCAGACTTCAACATAGCTATGAAACAAAGAGGTCAAAAAAGAAGTGGTGCACCTTAAAAACAGAGAGGAAAGAAGGGAAAGGGGGGGAGAGAGTATAGATATAACATGCCTTGGGATTGTATTCTGCATTTCTGGCTTGCAATGCAATCGCCTTAAGATCCAACTTGCAGTCCAAATTAACTGTGGAGACTATATTCCTGATAACAGAAATAACATTATCACTTGCTCAAAGGAGTACATAAATAAATTAACGCAACAAATTGTCCATCACTTGAACGATTTACCTAATGTCTTAAAATCCCAAAAAGAAACTAATAACGAATAGGTATTCACACGCCCTGTTATCTGTCCTCAAATATTTTGTTAATGTCTTGGAATTCCACAACGAAACAATAACAAAAAGTATGTTCCCATTGTAACTTCGGTTGGGTCATGGGGGAAAGAGGGAGCGAAGTACATAAACCCGTGACAAAAATGGACTTACATTTTCCATATGTAATGTAGGGAAAAACATTTTCATATCGTAATAAGATCAGATGCATCACAAAGTGCAAAAAGGAAATAGAAACAGATTCAATTTCTAGCCTAACCATTCAATAATGTCATGCATAAAACCGTCAGCATGCTTCAGCTGAGTTCAACTTGAACTTGACTCCAAGCATGATGATAAAAACTTTAACAACTTTGCTTCAGTTAAGCACGACATGAACTTAACTCCATGAAGCTAAGTTACTCCTTTTCATCACATAGCTAGAACATGTTATTTGAACTGTTTCCTTATTTAACTCTGAGTTATCTCAGCTAGGCTAAAGCTCAATTTGACCTTAGGCCTGCAAAGTTAAATTACTCCTGTTCGTTATATAACTAGAATATGCCATTCAAACTCAGCTATTTCGTTATACAACAACTTTGGGTCAGTTCATTCGGCTATGCTAAAGCTCAATCGAATCTTACAGAAAGAGGAAACTCATGTAAACAGTACGAAACTCATGTCCAACCGGAACTTTTTTCTATTTCCTAAAGTTCAAAGACCCAAAAACGTAAGACATCAACCTTAACCATCATTATCGTTGACTTTAGGAATACCTACAACGTTGAATCCAAATCTGAGATACCCAGTAAATAAAAACCCAAGATATTTATAAGAGACTCACTGAAGGGTCGGAACGATCCCTGAAGGGTGCTTCGTGAGATCTACCGGTTGGCTTCCTTCCAAACCTTGTTCCGCCATTGATGTATTACTATCCCCCTCGATCTACAGTAAGAGCGACTCAACCCTATTCATACCATAATACAAAAGTCAGAGGAAAATTAAGAATTAATATCATTTAAGTTTTGAAGTACGAAATTAAAACTTTTTCAAATCAGATCTTTAGGCTGAAAAAGTGACTTCTTGAAAAGATAATGAAAACCTAAAACTAAATTGACCAATAACATTAGATCAGAAAGTTCTTTCTCAAGAGGGCTTTTCTTCTTCTTCTTCTTCTTCAGAAATCGCATCAGTTTTATAATCGTTAAATTTCAAATCCATATTAAAAACAATTTAATAAATTCCAGTACAAAAGATTTAGCCCTAGAGCCACAAAATCCAAGACGGAAAATCAGGTTTCAGTCGCTTCGTTTCTCGTTAAAGGTTTTAGGTCGATAATATGGGTTAACAAAAGCTAGATCGGACCTTTTCACAAACGAGAGGGAGATTTAGGGCTGATCTGAGCAGGAATTTTCCGGGAAAGTTCAAGCCGAGAAAGAAAAAAACAAGATGTTGTTTGGATGCGCGGGAAAAATTTCGGATTGAGGGATCTTTTATACGGTTTCGATTGCGGAAGTTTGGGTTTTGATCTTTGAGAATTTAAGGAGTTTATAGAGAGAGAGAGAGAGAAATATGGAGAGAGAGAGAGAGAGAGAGAGAGAGGAGATGAGAATTGGTGGTGTTTGGGGTCTGGAAGGATCTGAAGGAGGCGTGTGAGGAGTGAGCCTCTTAGCGACCCTCCTCTATTTATAGTTCTCTTGTTTGCCCTCGAATTTTGACCTAGTTAGGACACAACTGGTGAGGGTTATTATTGGAATTTAACATTGGATGAAAAGAGATTAGGTTCACGGCTGGATTGGAAGCTCGTTTGCTAAATGCCCAATTGTAAGATGCCACGTATGAGGTTGAAACACCCCGCTCCTTTCCTGGCCTGTGGCCACCGAATCCTGTCACAGACGCTGGGATATTTTACTTTTTTTTTTTTTTTTTTATAACTTTTTCCTTGCGTTTTTAGCAGTATACTCCTAAAACTTTTGTATTTTGATAAAGTACCTACTAAACTTAGGATATTTATATTATAAGCTTTTCTTCTATTTTTTTAACCAAAGTACCCACTAAACTTTTTATTCTGACTAATAACTCTTTGTCAAACTATGGCAATTGAGCTCAATTTGAGAATGTTGATAAAATTGGCAACGAAAATATCTATGTGCACCTCATATTTTTGATACTTTATACTTATGAACTTTTTCGTGTTTTGAAAAATTATTACGTGATTTTTTAATTGTGTTAATTAACCATCTTCTTTTAATTAGTAATTTAAGCATCATTGTCTATTAAAATCACATAACCATAATTTGACATGTTTAAAGGGTTAAAAAATAAAAATATATGCTTTTTGGGTTTTTGGGTTTAAAGAAAGAAAGATAGAAAGTGTAACGAGTCTGAACGCAACCGTCTCAATCATCAAATATTTTCATTCTGATCAATCGAGCAGATCTGTCGCCACCGGCACTTCTCCGTTGAAGGTATTTCTTCTTATTTCTCTTCTCATATCTTCTTTTTTAGTAATGAATTTTTTTTTTTTTTTTACATTTTTATTTCAATCCTATTCGTTTCGCATCTTCGATTCTTTTTAGGTTTCGTTTCAGATCGGTGGATCCATTTTCCAGGGCATTATATATATATATATGTGTGTGTGTATATGTATATATTGTCCTTGCTGAGTTTTTTGTTAATTACGCTGTTATGGGTATTTGGTTTTTGGCTTTTAATATTGAAAGATTCTTAATGTTCATGAATTCTTTGAAAGATGGTGGAAATTCTAGTGATTTGTAGGGGGGAAAATGGAGACTGTATTGTTGAAAACTGAGAAAATCAGGAATGCCTTAGTCTAAAGCATGAACAATGGCAGAAATGAGAGCAGCAGCTACCAATCTGGACTTCATAGGGGGCTTTGAAATGGGATTGAATGATAATTTATTTTTGTTCGTCTTCGATCCACTCTTGATGAAAACAACCAGTAGAGAAAGTGTAACGCTTCAAGTGCACTCTATTCACTTGTCTTGCATTCTAATTGAAATGAAGTTTGGACTTTTTTTGTTGAAGAAGCCGAATCACACAATGAGGAGCCAGATACTCAGTTACACGAGAGGCAGTAAAAGGCAACAGATTTCAGTTTCTGGTGGTTATGGTGGTTCTGGATCATTTTGGAAAGTTAAGGAAGAAAATGTCTTTGAAATTATTTGGTACTTGGTAGCGGAAATTGGGTGGTTATGAAAATGGATAGGCGCTCTCAACAGAATTAGAAAAGTTCTGTTGACCAATTAGATTAATTTCATAACAACTAATTTGAATCCTATAGATTCACACTCCTAAAGGAAATGAGAAGCTAATCTAGAGCATAAGACCGCAAACAAATGAAACCGAGTTCTAAGGTAATCAAATTAAGATCACGAAAACAACAAGACAAATCCTAAAACACCTAGCATAAGTTCGTAGATGGTTCTTGTAATCACTGTCACTAAACTAGGACAGAGACAGTTTCCCAGAATATGTACCAAAGAGTTCTTTATCTTCTTGCTAAAAATGTCCTACAATCCAAAAACCAAAATTCCCTCACTTCATCAGTATCTCGAGAAGAATGACATAGCGGAAAATGTAATATCATAAAACTGCGATGTTCTACAATAGCCATGATTTTCAATCCTTGAAAACAATTTACAACCTACAAACGACAAAAAACATTATCTGACCTCGCACCGTGTCAACCGGATACCAACTTCACGACGATAAAGATGGAGTTGAGCAGTATGAGAGGAAGTCTCAAGTACTGTGTCGCGTAAATGAGGCCTATAATCTGTCCCTTGATAGACTTCGTCTTGCCCCCCGAGAATTATGAGAAGCTCCATCCTCTAGGTGCAAGGAACTGGTCCTCGTTTAGTATTGCCAGCGCGTTTGCAAGAAGCAGAAAGCCCTCAAATAATGTCCACAAACCCATTTTACCTGAAACCAAAATGATTTACTTCGGATCATTACAACCTTCAAACAGTAATCATTACTAGGGATTTTTTTCCCCTTTCCCCTCTTTCTTTTTGGTACATTATAAGTCCTAAGATAAGAACAAACAAGCTAAGACATTTTCTGAGTTTTCAACAATACAGTCTCCATTTTACCTGAAACCAAAATAATTTACTTCAGATTATTACAACCTTCAAACAGTAATCATTACTGGGGATTTTTTCCCCCCTTTTCCCCTTTTTCTTTTTGGTACATTATGAGCCCTAAGATAAGAACAAACAAGCTAAGACATTTTCTCAGTTTTCAACAATACAGTCTCCATTTTTCCCCCTACAAATCACTAGAATTTCCACCATCTCTCAAAGAATTCATGAACATTAAGAATCTTTCAATATTAAAAGCCAAAAACCAAATACCCATAACAGCGTAATTAACAAAAAACTCAGCAAGGACAATATATACATATACATACACACACATATATATATATATATAATGCCCTGGAAAATGGATCTACTGATCTGAAACGAAACCTAAAAAGAATCGAAGATGCGAAACGAATAGGATTGAAATAAAAATGTAAAAAAAAAAAAAAAAATTTATTACTAAAAAAGAAGATATGAGAAGAGAAATAAGAAGAAATACCTTCAACGGAGAAGTGCCGGTGGCAACAGATCTGCTCGATTGATCAGAACGAAAATATTTGATGATTGAGACGGTTGCGTTCAGACTCGTTACACTTTCTTTCTTTCTTTCTTTAAACCCAAAAACCCAAAAAGCATATATTTTTATTTTTTAACCCTTTAAACATGTCAAATTATGGTTATGTGATTTTAATAGACAATGATGCTTAAATCACTAATTAAAAGAAGTTGGTTAATTAACACAATTAAAAAATCACGTAATAATTTTTCAAAACACGAAAAGTTCATAAGTATAAAGTATCAAAAATATGAGGTGCACATAGATATTTTCATTGCCAATTTTATCAACATTCTCAAATTGAGCTAAATTGCCATAGTTTGACAAAGAGTTATTTGTCAGAATAAAAAGTTTAGTGGGTTACTTTGGTTAAAAAAAAAAGAAAAGCTTATAATATAAATATCCAAAGTTTAGTAGGTACTTTGTCAAAATACGAAAGTTTTAGGAGTATACTGCTAAAAACGCAGGGAAAAAGTTATAAAAAAAAAAAAAAAAAAAAAAGTAAAATATCCCAGCGTCTGTGACAGGGTTCGGTGGCCACAGGCCAGGAAAGGAGCGGGGTGTTTCAACCTCATACGTGGCATCTTACAATTGGGCATTTAGCAAACGAGCTTCCAATCCAGCAGTGAACCTAATCTCTTTTCATCCAATGTTAAATTCCAATAATACCTCTCACCAGTTGTGTCCTAACTACGTCAAAATTCGAGGGCAAACAAGAGAACTATAAATTTAGGAGGGTCGCTAAGCTGCTCACTCTCCACACACCTCCTTCAGATCTTTCCAGACCCCAAACACCACCAATTCTCATCTTCTCCTCTCTCTCTCTCTCCATATTTCTCTCTCTCTCTCTCTCTATAAACTCCTTAAATTCTCAAAGATCAAAACCCAAACTTCCGCAATCGAAACCGTATAAAAGATCCCTCAATCCGAAATTTTTCCCGCGCATCCAAACAACCTCTTGTTTTTTTCTTTCTCGGCTTGAATTTTCCCGGAAAATTCCTGCTCAGATCAGCCCTAAATCTCCCTCTCGTTTGTGAAAAGGTCCGATCTAGCTTTTGTTTACCCATATTATCGACTTCAAACCTTTAACGAGAAACGAAGCGACTGAAACGATCTAGCTTTTCTTTTCTTTAAACACAAAAAAATACAGGGACTTCGTTTCTTAATTTATTTAAAAAGAAAAAGAAAAAAGAAGAAGAAAGAAAGAAAGAAAGAAAGTGTAACGAGTCTGAACGCAACCGTCTCAATCATCAAATATTTTCGTTCTGATCAATCGAGCAGATCTGTCGCCACCGGCACTTCTCCGTTGAAGGTATTTCTTCTTATTTCTCTTCTCATATCTTCTTTTTTAGTAATGATTTTTTTTTTTTTTTTTTTTACATTTTTATTTCAATCCTATTCGTTTCGCATCTTCGATTCTTTTAAGGTTTCGTTTCAGATCGGTGGATCCATTTTCCAGGGCATTATATATATATATGTGTGTGTGTATGTATATGTATATATTGTCCTTGCTGAGTTTTTTGTTAATTACGTTGTTATGGGTATTTGGTTTTTGGCTTTTAATATTGAAAGATTCTTAATGTTCATGAATTCTTTGAGAGATGGTGGAAATTCTAGTGATTTGTAGGGGGAAAAATGGAGACTGTATTGTTGAAAACTGAGAAAATGTCTTAGCTTGTTTGTTCTTATCTTAGGGCTCATAATGTACCAAAAAGAAAGAGGGGAAAAGGGGGAAAAAAATCCCCAGTAATGATTACTGTTTGAAGGTTGTAATAATCTGAAGTAAATTATTTTGGTTTCAGGTAAAATGGAGACTGTATTGTTAAAAACTCAGAAAATGTCTTAGCTTGTTTGTTCTTATCTTAGGGCTTATAATGTACCAAAAAGAAATAGGGGAAAGGGGAAAAAAATCCCTAGTAATGATTACTGTTTGAAGGTTGTAATGATCCGAAGTAAATCATTTTGGTTTCAGGTAAAATGGGTTTGTGGACATTACTTGAGGGCTTTCTGCTTCTTGCAAACGCGCTGGCAATACTAAACGAGGACCGGTTCCTTGCACCTAGAGGATGGAGCTTCTCAGAATTCTCGGGGGGCAAGACGAAGTCTATCAAGGGACAGATTATAGGCCTCATTTACGCGACACAGTACTTGAGACTTCCTCTCATACTGCTCAACTCCATCTTTATCGTCGTGAAGTTGGTATCCGGTTGACACGGTGCGAGGTCAGATAATGTTTTTAGTCGTTTGTAGGTTGTAAATTGTTTTCAAGGATTGAAAATCATGGCTATTGTAGAACATCGCAGTTTTATGATATTACATTTTCCGCTATGTCATTCTTCTCGAGATACTGATGAAGTGAGGGAATTTTGGTTTTTGGATTGTAGGACATTTTTAGCAAGAAGAGAAAGAACTCTTTGGTACATATTCTGGGAAACTGTCTCTGTCCTAGTTTAGTGACAGTGATTACAAGAACCATCTACGAACTTATGCTAGGTGTTTTAGGATTTGTCTTGTTGTTTTCGTGATCTTAATTTGATTACCTTAGAACTCGGTTTCATTTGTTTGCGGTCTTATGCTCTAGATTAGCTTCTCATTTCCTTTAGGAGTGTGAATCTATAGGATTCAAATTAGTTGTTATGAAATTAATCTAATTGGTTAACATAACTTTTCTAGTTCTGTTGAGAGCGCCTATCCATTTTCATAACCACCCAATTTCCGCTACCAAGTACCAAATAATTTCACAGACATTTTCTTCCTTAACTTTCCAAAATGATCCAGAACCACCATAACCACCAGAAACTGAAATCTGTTGCCTTTTACTGCCTCTCGTGTAACTGAGTATCTGGCTCCTCATTGTGTGATTCGGCTTCTTCAACAAAAAAAGTCCAAACTTCGTTTCAATTAGAATGCAAGACAAGTGAATAGAGTGCACTTGAAGCGTTACACTTTCTCTACTGGTTGTTTTCATCAAGAGTGGATCGAAGACGAACAAAATTAAATTATCATTCAATCCCATTTCAAAGCCCCCTATGAAGTCCAGCTTGGTAGCTGCTGCTCTCATTTCTGCCATTGTTCATGCTTCAGACTAAGGCATTCCTGATTTCATTCGTGTGCTGGGAGATTGACTTGAAAGATCCCACCCCCAACCCAAAGTGTAAGGCAGAGTGAATACGGAAAAGATTGCGTCAGTTTGCATTGTTCTCTGCAACTCGATAACATATCTTCTAGACCAAAATGTTTAACGGCCGATTGTTTCCTATGGGAGACTGGGCAAAGACAGGAACAAGGGGACAGATGAATTTAACTTTTCGTTGATAATTTAGCGCTTCGTTGATGTATTTGCTGATAGTTGAAATTGTTCGTCTTTCGCTCTCCTCTCTATTAATTCTCCCAGTACCTATAATCTTAACTCCCTTTGTTATGTAGTTTTGGATTCTTTTTGAGAGCATACAGCGTAGAACTTATAGTTTTGATGTACTCTAATTTGTTCCAGGAATAACAAAGACTCGCGCAGATTGATCGGCGCAAAGAAAAGCTTCGTTTTTTTCCCTTGACTAGCTCAAAGTTGGGTTTGGCTAATTGGCCCTCTCCATATAGGAGTCGCACTTTGCACATCTCATTAGTCTGAACTCGGTTATATTGTCATTATTCTTCGTTTTTCTTTCGTCATCTGCCTCCATGAACTTCTTGTCACAGTTTCATTTCGTTTTTCTTCTTTCTTGTGTATGGTTTTTTTTGTTTTTTGTTTTTTAATCTGATGAGAAGCTAGTCCATCATGGCGAAATGTAGGCACCTTGTAATTAGTGACTAATGTCGTTTATTACTCTAATTAATCATTTTTGCCTTCCAATTATCAACTTTTTTTTTTTTTTTTTTGGAGGAATCGAATCAACTATTTTCCAATGAATAACTATTGAATCAACTCAACTGCAAATTTTGTATTCGTATTTCTGGATTCCAAGGAAAATGTCTTCTTTAAAAAAATTAATAATAAAAATAAAAAATAAAAAAAATAAAAAAAACAAACATCCCATATGTGTCTTATTTATAATTAATGATACGCAAATGTATTCATGAACATGAACATAATTTCTCAAGTACACAAAATATATACAGATATTTGGCAAGAGAAATGCTGGCGTTTGCCACACAGAGTGATTCACATGGATGCACAGAACCCATCAATAACATGTGCTACAATAACATTCCCTTCTTTTCCTGATAAAGAAGAAAAAAATGTTGATATCATCTTGTCCTTTATTGCTATTACTTTATTTATTGAAGAAATTCTGAAGTCCAATGATGTAATGAAATGACCTAACTAGAAACAAATTGACATTATTTTTTATAAAGGGGTGTTTGGTTCACCCATCTAAACCATCAAACTCAAATCTTTTTTTGTCTTTTTTCTAAAAAGTTTGTCTTTTTTTCAAAAAGTGTTTTTGTTTTTTCTGAAAATTCAAAAAAATTTACTATTGAAATTTAAAAATCTCAACTCAAACTACTCTATCAAACACCCCAAAGTAATTTATTTCATTATAAATAATATATAAAATGTCTTGTAATAAATGTCACATGACACTTGTAACTTTATGCTTCGAAACTTATAGCAATTTTAGTTTGTATTCAAAACAAAAATTTGAAATAAAATTTTAATATTGAAATTGATTGATTTTTTAATAATTATAATTTTTTGTTGACTTTTCAGAAAAAAAAAATAAAAACTAAAATAAAAAACTTTATATTCAAATTTAAGTTCCAAACAAATCTTAAAATTTTATCACCATATTTTATTTTATTTTGTTTTAAAATACACATAATATTATTTAGATGTTGATATAAATATAATATCACTAAAAAAATATTATATTAGATCTTTCAACCAAAAACAGACAAAGAATATCAAATACATCTAGGCGACAAAACTATAGTTGGGGAGAAAGTAGACGTGTGGGCAAAGTCTAAAACGACGTCACATGACAGTCTTGTTAAGTGTCATCTGTTTATTGGCCGCTGATGGTAATAGAAAAAAATTAAATAAAAATTAAAAAAATTAATAAATGAAGCATTCATTTGATATTGAAAATTTAATTCCAACTTAACTGTATTGTTTCATCTAAAAGTTTAAATCTAACTTAATTATATATTTTTTATCTTAATTTTTATTTTTTTTTTAAAAAATTAATAAAATTTTATAATTAATTTTAAAAAAATCAGACAATTCTAATTTAAAAATTTTACCTGTAACTAGCATATCAATATAGTCCAAAACTTATCCAGCCGCCGTGTTTCTGTTTGCAGTAAATAAAATGAGAATAAATACAAGTCGACAGAGAGTCTTTTTCTTCTCCCACCGAAGCACACGTCAGCTTATCCAACTTTTTTGAAATTTGAAATCCTTTCATTAAATGACAAAAGTACCCTTAAAGTAGAGAGTAACTCTGAGAAAGGGTATGGGTGTATGGGCACAGAAATCAAAGCTTGGATTTAGCGGTTAACGGTAACCTGACACCGAGAAGGACTAGAATGCGAACAGCATCACTAACTTTTGGTGAGCCCACCCTCCTATTTGTCAAGTCAACTTCGAGCTTTTATCATTTACTAATTTTGTGTTTGCATGAGTGTTTAGTAAAAATAAAATATAAATATATATTTATATTTTTTCATAAATAAAAGAATTGAAAAAGAAAGAAGAAATTTTATAGGTCGTATTTAAAATGTATATTATATTAGGGGCAAAACAACAAAAAATGAGTCGAAAAAAATGAACGAAACATTGAGAGAAAATTAAAGAATAAAAGAAGTTAAGGGAGAAATTACCTAAAAAGGTAAAAGAGGTAAAAACAAAAGAAAAAAAAAAAAAAAAAGAACGCCACAAAGATGATTAAAATGCACATTTCAACCAAAACATGCGCTTTGATTGAAACTATAAGAATAGTGGCCATTATTTTTTGATTGACATCTCTTGTTCAATTATGATATCTCAAATGGTATCTAACCAATTATATTTAGACATATTATTGAATGAAGTTAAATTTTAAGGTGTAAAAGATAAACCATTTCAAACTTTTTAAGATAATGTGACAATATATTATTTGTTAGACACTACAAATTCGACAAAAGTTTTGAGTCCATTATTATTATTATTTTTCAATAGTGACTATTATTGACTTTTCTTGTATATAGATAATAAAAAGAGAACTAAGATACCATATCACCTACCACTTCATGAGATTCCAAGACCTACTAATAACATGGATAAGCCTAACCCAATTATACTGAAAAATGTGTACAATTTCACACAAATCACTACAAGTCCAATACCGAATTTTAGAAACATCCTAAAAGATAATTTTAGGGCAGAATTTTTGAATCTTATGATATAAATAGCTTTTATTATAGACATATATTATATTTGAACATTACAAACTTAATCCGATAATTAAAAAAAAAAAAAAAAACACTCACACATTAGGCATAAAAGAATGTGTAAAAATCATATAAGTGCCTTCATGTTGAATAAATGTTTTATTTTTATTTTTGTTGGAAGCATATTGAATAATTCCTAATGGCAACTAAAAGGAGCATAATTGACAAAGTTGAGGTAGATGATCCAATCAAATACAACAAACAACCATATGGTGATATGATATGCGGTCTAACCAATCCGCCTTTGAAACCTGACCTCTTTCCCTTTTGTGCAGAAGAATCAATCGAAAATTCCAATTCCATTTAACTTTTGGTCTAAGGCTGAGTTGGTCTTTCGTGGACGGCTTTAAAAGTTTAAAAGTGACTGGCCTGTTCACAGCTTGGCATTTCAAACACCCAATATACATACATATATATATATATATATATATATATCTCAAAAAAAAAAATTTGGTGGAACATCTGAAACTACGAAACTATATAAGATACACGGTTGTCACCAACAATGCCATTTTAATTTATCAAAACAAAAACAATGATATTTTATTTAACCATAATATCATACAACCACGTGGTTAATCACCCTTCACTTATTTTTTGAGTTTAAAACGAATTATTATTCTCTTGCTCTACAAATTTATTTCATATTCAAAGACATAATTTTCATCTTTAATTAATTAAAAAATCGGTCTTAGATGAGAATTTGAAAGAAAATGTCTTTTTAATAGTAATAACAATATTATTAGAATATATTATTTATGGCCCACGACTTGATTTAAACTTTATCTTTAAATAATAGAGTAACGCCATTAATTTTAACACGAAGGCAAGTAAATATGAAGCGGTAAATTGTCATGAGATTACAGTTTCAGGAAAAGACTGGTTTTGAGTTATAAGTGGACTTTCACTTTGAGGGTGGAATTAAAGAATGACTGTTCAACTAAACTAAAAACTAACAACAATAAATTACTATCAAAACCATAACCCATATTATTTGTAAATAAAACTCTAGTGATGTTGGTTGTCTCTTGTCAGATTTTCCCATATACGTAAATGAAGGGCCATAACTAAGGTGTCCTTTAAAAATGTGAATTATTAAAGCAACTAATTATTATTAAGAAAATTAATTTTATAATAAAATTATTATGACCATGCTTTCTGAAAAGGAATTTTTAGTTGGGTGGATCTATTTACTATGAGTTTTATAATAGGGTAAATTTTTAATGGTTTGATCTACGAATATCAACCTTCGAATTTTAATAGTATGCGACACATAACATTTCAAATTATAGATCACTAGGGTTATTTTTTATTGATCCAATCAATGTAAATTAGTATTATAAACTAATAAAAAATAAATAGTCAACTTTTAAAAAATTTAAAGGTAGGATCCTCAAAGCATGATTCCAAATCTCAACATTTGGCTTCTATTTATTAGGATATCTATCTATAAAAAAAATTGCAGTTATTTATGATGTAAAACTAATAATCCTTTCAAAACAACAAAAAAGGATGCAAAACTAATAATAAAATTGTATCTTTTCTTTTCTAAGAAAAGGAAAAAAGATAATAAATGCAAAGAGCGAGAACTTTGATTTCTCAAGGGGAAAATAATAATGTAAAAATAATTACAAAGACTGATAGCATTTTCATGTTACTGTTGGGACGATTAATTGATTGCCTTTTGAGGTTAGAATATCTATATTGAGAGTGAAGGACGTTTCTTTAATAAAAATATTTTTTTTTATAAAAAAAGTCACTTCCTTAATATATTTATGGTTATTTGTAACCCTTGATACAAGCAATATTTTATTATTATTATTATTATTTTGTAAAGTTCAAATCATACATTTGTACCTTCCAATAAATAAATCCTTAGCTTAATAAACAAACACCGAGAAGTCCTAAGGGTGAAACAAAGAGAACGAAAACAAAATAAAAATACTACCAAAAGCACGTTGTACACACACTGTCACCCAAGCCAAGCCCCAAAATGCCCCATTGGACCTATATATATATATATATATATATATATATATATATATATTAGGGTCCATTTGAAACTTTCCATGAATTTAGGGCTTGTTTGGTTGCCCAGTTCAAACCATTTAACTCAAACTTTTTTTTGTCTTTTTTCCAAAAAGTTTTTGTCTTTTTCCCAAAAAGTTTTTTGTCTTTTCTGAAAATTCAAAAAAATTTACTATTGAAACTTAAAAATCTCAACTCAACTCAAACTCAACTTGTGCACCAAACAGGCCCTTAGTTAACATTTGTTTAGCGATACAATGGAGCCAATTCAACAGTGCCCTCTGTGTCTTATCAAGTCAGGTCTAATTTAAATGGATTCGATTTGAATGTCTCTTGATTTTTATTTATTTTTTGGGCTCTAATAATATTATGTCACGTTAATGATAATTTTGAAAATGTCACGACCTCTTTTGTAAACTATAATGTAATATTTTAATTGATATAATTTGATATTGCTAGAAGATATAAAAAGGGGACATGAATTAAAGAGCAAATCGCTTAAAAAAATTTTCAAACCAATTTATTATTATTAATTTGAAATTTATATGACAAGACCCAAATAATAAGATGTCCTATCAATATTCTTTACAGTTAAATCTGTAAAAATATAAACATGTTATGTATTTTTCTTATTTTGATATGATTTTGATCAAATTTAACATTAGAAATGTGCATTATCGGTATGTAATCCAATTCAAATAACCGATGATTTTAAAGTAATTACATATTATTGAGAGACTCTAAATTCAAATATCATTATGCCAAAATAACCGAAAGGACTCATATAAATTTGCTTAATTTCTCTCATGTTTAAATAAAGAATAAAGAGAATCAAACTGAAGACTAATCACAAAAAATAAGCTTTTGTTTGGATTGCCAGTTGAAGTTAAAATTTTTAAGTTGGAATTGGTTGATTTTTTCAAAAACTGATTATATTTTTTTGTTGGTTTTTCAGAAAAAAAAAATCCAACAAAAAAAGTACAGTTAAGTTAAAATACCAAACAAGCCCTAAATATAGTGATTACAGATATAATCTAATAGTTAGTTCACACCTAATTCCACCATGAGATAAGGAGTTCGAATCTCTCCACTAGTTAGTAAAAAGAAGCAGAGAAATAATATAAAGAATAAAATGTAAGCAATAAGAATAATTGTACATATTATTTCTTTAACTCAAGGGTAATTTAATTCTACACCTTATATTAAAATTATGTATGTGGTTATTGCTGCTATACCTATAATCACATCTCTAGTGTATTTTTTGTTGATTCGAAAAAAATTTTATGTTTTGAGTTTGGATTTTCCCAACGGTACCCCTTTGCTGTGTATATTCTTACTTTTTAATGATTTTTTTTTTTCTTTTTCCCCTAACGGTTTACCTCATTGCTTAATCGGCTCCACCAACAGACTGTCCCAAAAGTCAGCGACCACATTGTATGTGTTTACATCTGATGTACCGTATTAAAACTCCTTTCTCTGTAGAATTCCAGCTCAGCCAAAGGATTTTCAAACTTTTTCTCATTGAGATTGAGAGACAAGTTTTTCTTTTTCTTTTTTTTTTTTTGTTGGAAAAAAAAAAAAAGAAGGTTTAAAAGCAAAGGTTTGAAGCGTTTAATTAGTCGCAACTACCCCCCAATCCCCCAAACTGGCACTGTCCCCATTTCCCTCCCATTTTCCTTGACTTTCTCTCCCTCCAAACAGACTCCTGAAAACC
The DNA here is from genome assembly GCA_008635985.1 of Ficus erecta. Lineage (NCBI taxonomy): Eukaryota > Viridiplantae > Streptophyta > Magnoliopsida > Rosales > Moraceae > Ficus > Ficus erecta. Next base: position 2,513,072 of record BKCH01000009.1, read on the forward strand.
AGAGTAGATATCCGCACTCGACACGTAAAAACCAGAAGAACCGAAGTCCTTTCGATCAAAGACTATGGAGGACCGGCCGTTATCGGCCACTATTTTGCTCATTTTCTGCTTAATTCTTCTTCCGATTGGAGAATCCGACCTGGAATCCGATAGAGCGACTCTGATCAACCTCAGAAGTTCACTTGAAGGCCGAACTCTCCAGTGGAACATCTCGCTCTCCTCACCCTGCTCGTGGCTCGGTGTCACCTGCGATTCCGTCGGAGTTACCGAGCTCCGGCTTCCCGGCGCGAGTCTCTCCGGCGTACTTCCAGCCGGAATCGGGAACCTGACTCGGTTGCAGGCGCTCTCTCTCCGGTTCAATGCTCTCTCCGGTCCGGTCCCATCCGACATCGGAAATCTCGTTAGTCTCAACGAGCTTCACTTGGCAGGTAATTCTTTCTCTGGACAAGTCCCTGACTTCTTGTTTGGTATGAAAAACTTGGAGCGATTGAATTTAGCGGATAATAACTTCTCCGGCGAGATCTCTCCGCGGTTTAGTAACTTGACGAGGTTGGTCGTTTTGTATTTGGAGAACAACAGCTTTACTGGTTCGATCCCGGAGATTGATTTGCCGGGACTGAACCAATTCAACGTGTCCTTTAATCAATTGAATGGGTCGATTCCGGATAAGCTTTCAAGGTTTTCGGCCAATTCTTTTGAAGGGAATTCTCTCTGTGGGAATCCACTGAAATCTTGTAATGGGAGTGATGGGAATGTGACTGGAGGGAAGAAGAATAAGTTATCTGCTGGAGCAATTGTGGGGATTGTGGTCGGGTGTCTCATTGGGGTGCTGATCATTCTTGCTCTTTTGATCTTTTTGTGTCGGAAAAAGGCCCCCAGCGAAAAGGGTGAGATGGAAATCATCCCAAAGATGACAGAGGTCCAAATTCCAAGTGCAAAGGCGGGGACGGAGAGTGAGAGTTTTAGCGGCGATTATTCCAAAGTGAGCACCAAAAGGGGCGCTGGCGGGATGAGGAGTTTGGTATTCTTCGGGAATCCGGTTAGGGTGTTTGATTTGGAGGATTTGTTGAGGGCATCTGCTGAGGTGCTTGGAAAGGGGACTTTCGGGACAACTTATAAGGCGGCTCTAGAGATGGGGATCACCGTGGCGGTGAAGAGGTTGAAGGAAACGACTGTGCCGGAGAACGAGTTCAGGGAAAGGATGGAAACGGTTGGAAGAATGGATCATGAGAATTTGGTCCCACTCAGGGGTTATTATTATAGCAGGGATGAGAAGCTTCTAGTTTATGATTACATGCCCATGGGAAGCTTGTCTGCGCTTTTGCACGGTTAGCATTTCATCTCCCTTATTTGCATCCCAATTCTGCTTTTGTTTTTGCTATCATTATTTCAGCCTCTTGTTTTCTGGTCCTTTGGATGCTTGAGTTGTTGTTATGTCTTTATTCTACCTTCTCAATTTACTTATCTGGGTATTCTGAAATTTTTTTTCTACATCTTTATACGTCTCTTTAAAATTTATTTGGTTTCCTTGTTATCGCGGGCGGTTATGCATGTCTGTCAATAGCATTGCATTCTGGTTGGACTTGTTTGATATGTTCTTCAGCTCATCTGTGTCATATAGATCTGCGTTATGGGCAAAAGTGAACCAGAATGAAGAAGAATAAACTAGAAATAGAGTTTCTTAGAAATATTAATTTCAAGTCTGTTCTTTGAGCAACTAGATTTATACCTATCCTAGTTAGTCGCGTTCTAGGAGCGTCAAGTTTTCATTAAATCTATCATGAATACTGAATACTGCCGGCCGTTGTATGCAAGGCTGTCATTCTATCCTATGTGCGAGGACACTCTTTATTGTGTTCAGGCATGCTTCCCATACTTTGTCAGCGTTATAACTTGAATGAAACTTAAGAGAGAGAAAAAATGTCTTGTAGTTGGACATGGCTTGAAAACGACAGTTTAGGAGAATGTTCAGTTTTTTGTGCACTTTTTCAATAAATCTATCGAACATTGTGAAAACATTTAACAGAAATTATTGGTTTTTGTCATGTTCTGCCTTTGTTGTTTGCACTTTCACGTGGCGTGTAGCCAGGTCCTTGCTTCATGAATTATTCTGCTTATTAGGTTGTCTATAAGACAGATCTGGAACCGCCCTGTGTTCCTTTCCTGCTCGGTGATTCATTCTTCACGCTTTTACTTACATATATTTTATTTTTGCAACATAGTTTATTTTCTTTTCTCGAAACCAAGTTAGGGATTCTAACTACAAGTATTTGGACTGCTTCCAAGACGATGGTTTTCTTTTTATGATCATTTGAACCAATCCCTTCGTTTTAACATTTATTTTTTGCCTGTCGGATGAATGGTATACCCTTGGAATTTGTATTTATTTGTAATTGATGCTTGGAATTTAGGAAGTAAAATTTAACAACTCCAGTTTCTTTTCTAGAATGTAGATCGCCTGTGCATTGCCCTTGGAGCTGTTAAGAACATTCATTCAATTTCTCAATCTTTTCATATCACAGGAAACAGCGGTGCAGGCAGGACACCTCTGACCTGGGAAACAAGGTCTGGCATTGCCCTTGGAGCTGCTCGTGGGATTGCATACCTGCACTCAAACGGTTCATCCCATGGGAACATAAAGTCTTCGAATATTCTCCTCACCAAATCCTACGAAGCTCGTGTCTCAGACTTTGGCCTTGCTCAACTTGCTAGCCCCAACCCTACCCCTAGCCAACGCGTTGCCGGTTTACCGTGCCCCAGAAATCACAGATCCTCAGAAAGTATCCCCTAAAGCAGACGTGTACAGCTTCGGAGTACTGTTGTTGGAGCTGCTCACGGGGAAGCCTCCCACTCATTCCCAGTTGAACGATGATGGAGTTGACCTTCCAAGATGGGTCCACTCTGTGGTTAGGGAAGAGTGGACCGTAGAGGTATTTGACCTCGAGCTTCTCAGGTACCAGAACGTCGAGGAAGAAATGGTAGAGCTTCTGCAGGTTGCCCTGGATTGTACCGCTCAGTACCCTGATAAGCGTCCCTCAATGACTGAGGTGACAAGGCGAATCGAAGAGCTCTGCCGGTCCAGCACACAGCAAGCAGAGATTGCAACCAGTGAATCGTATTATGGCACGGATGAGGGGATTTCGCAGCTGTATTACTCAGCTGATTCAGCTGGGCTGCCTTCACTAAAAGACTAAAGAAATAGCAGCAATCTTTCATTGCTTGCCCTATTCTTTGGTTTATCATAAAAAGCTCACTGTGTAGGATTTTATTTATTTCGACTGTATTTATTTTTTCTTTATTTATTTTTCTTGCCCCCCTTGTTTTCATAATCAGCAAATTTCTCTCCCCTTGATTGTGAAAAGGGGTAATATCAGTAATACTTATTTACCTATAAGTTGTGTGAATTGTGTATTTGCTATTAGATGGGTAAATTACACAGAAAATCCAATGCACATTTTGCTCTGATATGATCTCATATACAACTGGTTTTCGAGGCTCTGTATGGACATTAGTAGTTGAAAATTGAAACCCGAATTTTGCCTCTTTTTTTTTTTTTTGGGAGATATTCTTCTTTCTTTTTCACAATTCAGCATATTGATTTTCCTTTTCTTTTCTTTCTCATTTCTTTCAGTATGATTCCTTTTTTCATTTTCATTTTGATTGCTTTTATACACACCGTAAGAACTTTTAAACTTTTCCTTTATTGACATTTTTCTTTAGATAGATTTCACAAATTTCTCGTGTATTTTGGACCGAAATTTCAAGTTGCCTCCAAAGAGTTGTATTTGTAAGAAATATTTCCCTAATAGACTATCAAAATGTCTTAATCAATCCCTTTGTCGGTTGTTTTTGGCTGCTAAATCCGACGTGATCGCCAATTTGTTTTATTATATGCCAAGTAAATAAAAAATTGTATTACGATTTGACAGTGATGGAGGCAACCATGACAACCCAGTTATAATATCATGTTTAACTCGATTGAAAATCCTTAATGGGAGACTTATCAGAATCATAAACAGAATTGAGGACTTTATTTTTAATTTTATTTTTTTCAGACTAATTGACCATGCAATCTGAATGATAGCCATGATTAGGAATGAATTTTGCACATTTTATTGAAAGCAAAATTCTAGCTCTTCACTCAAAAATGGCACCAACAAGGTTCATAGAGCAACATCAGCTCTTAAAATAATTAAACCACATGTACTCCACATTTCCTGTTCATTATAAAAGAGTGCATTTACTTTCACATTAAAGGAAGATAGAATATATTTCTCAATTTAAAAAAAAAAAAAAAAACTATACAGGAAATTGAAATGATTGTTTCTCATTGCAGTATCTAAGAGGTAAAATAAATACTAAAAAGTCTTAGGACGAGTTTGACATTTTAACTTAAATTCAAATTTTTCAACTCAGTTTTTGTCTTTTTCTGAAAATTTTTTTTGTCTTTTCTACAAAATTTTTTTATCTTTTCTAAAAATTTTAAAAAAATTACTATTTAAACTTAAAAATTTCAACTCAAACTCATTCACCAAACACCCGTAAGAAACAAATCAATAAGGCCCGACTAACGCCCTCCTACCTCATTTTGACTTTTGATGACTTGTTGGGCAATCCAAAATTTGAGTACTCCTTTCTATTAGCAATGTGATACGTGGTCTTTTACTACAGTTCTGAGATAGACATTTTTTTTTTTTGGGGCTCCCGCCTCCCTAACCTTCTCCACGTTCTAAATGTGTATGTATATATGTGTGTGTATATATACACACACTACACACACTAGTTTCTAGGCATCTCCTTTAACACGTGTGGATAGGATTTAATATGTTGATTTTTTTAAAAAACCAACGCCGGCGATCTTAACGTCTTCGGTCTTTAAAAACCGACGAATAAGTGAACGGACGGTGCGTGGTTTTGCATCTTTAAAAACCGCCGGTAACTAAAAACGACCAAGTTTTTATTTACCTTTCTTTTCTTCTCCGGCACCAGCAGCCATTCTTCTTCTTCGGCATCGTCTTTCCGTCTGCCGCCACCATCCTGCCACTCCAGGACACTTTTTTCATGAAGATAAGAAACATAGGTCACTAGCCCAAGCCCAGCCCAATAACCAACACCAATAATTTGGTTTAAAAAAAAGTCTAGTACTTGCTAATTGGAACGACACCGTTCTAGTCTTCCTATATATATATATATATATTGGGAAGAAAAATCTGATAATTTTATTACAAATCAATTATATCAATTTGAACAAATGAGTCTAAAAATTAAGACAATACATTAAGTCAGATACGAGAATAAGAATTAAACAATATTAACCTACCTTCTAGAAAGTGGGCTATCGAATACATTAACGTCTTCTTATACTTGATACATCTTATCTGTCAGTTGTCTACAGAATGACAGGTTTTCATCTACAACTGTACATGATATTTTATTCAACCCCACGTCCCAATTTTCTCACTAGCACTGATATTACTTTCTTGCCCCTATGAGGATTATTTTATATTTTTTAGCAACTGCTAGGATTAACTTTTCAACATTTCTGTCATATCCAAAGAGCCTTTATTTCTTCAGCCTTCCTACACATGCCTCTTCATGCGGTTGCTTCTAACAAAGCTTATTTCACACGTCACCACCGGTTTGTAAACAATGCCGGACTAAAGCCTTTTCCTCTCTCTCTCTCTCTCTCTCTCTCTCTCTCTCTCTCTCTCTATATATATATATATATATATTTATATCCCCTACTCTCTCTTTCCACTCATCATCAAATCTACTCTCACACACTTCTTGTTTCATTGCTCTCTATTCCCTCCAATATTCTATCACTAGTCTCCCTCCTCTCTCTTTCTATTATTTTCCTTGTTAAACAATCTCAATTTCCAACACCTCCTTTGTTCATAAGCCAATCAAAAGAGGACTCTTCAAATTCACTACTACTACTACTACTACCACCACCACTCTTGTAGTAGTACAAAATTAGTGCTAAAATAGATATCCCATGGCTTCATCTACTTCTTTTGACACTTTGGTAAAGCCTAAAATCTTTCCATCAATAAGTTGTACTAGTATGTTTATATATCCTACGACGTACCATAGTGTAGGAACTCGAGCGTTAGTGTCCTGTATGGCTCCCAAATACGTTGAGAAACGCCTGACGAAAACAGACTTGAAGCGGCTGATTGTGTCCAGTGATTGGCTTTGCAACAAAGGAGGGAGCTTTCTGCCTGTTCCGGTCTCGCAGGGCTCTGCGGCAATTCCGATTTCGGTCAGGGACTAGTGGGGAAGGGACTACCTTCTCCGCTTGAAAGTGAGGTCTCCAAAACCCAGAAAAAGGTACCACGAAAAGCTTGAAATCATGTCCCGAGGGTGGCGTGCAGGCGCGTTCGTGACGGACATGAGGCCTCGGGCCGGGGCCAACATTTATCTTTCGTTGGACAGAGGCCATATCAAAGTCAAAGTTCGTCACCCACCTCTTCCTTACAGGTTTTCCATGGGCATGGAATATTTTCTGTATTAACTTAGCTGAGACTCTCAGAGGGGTTTGATTTGCATGTTAGTTTTTGTTGCTGCTGCTGCTGTTTTTGTTTACCACTGCCTTACGTCCCGTTTGGGATAACATGACGGTGTTTTGTCATCTAGACTTCAAAACTCCCAAATTCATAACTCACTTTCTCGTTCTTCCATTTTCAAAAAACTCAAAGTCTATAACTTTCTTGTTTTAAATTGAAATAAGATGATTCTTATATCAAAATGCTCACAATACGATGAGATAAACAAAACAAGATCCATTTTACTTTTTTTTTTTTCCGAATGCATTTCAAATTTTCACACAATTTTTTATATCACAATTCATTTCAAAAAATCCTCCCCCCAAATACACATTTTCAAACCAATCTCAAAAACTCCATATCTAAAAATCCCCCAAACAGGCCCTTAATAGTAATTGGTGTTAATATACTCAAAGTGATGATTAGGACATGGATCATTTTGGACTTCTAATATGTCACTTTTGAGAAGTACATCACCTCATTTGAAATTTCAATCCTTATCGAAGATCATTTTTACCCACCCACACATAAATAAGACGAACATACATTATATACTTAACCAATTTTCAATGAATGTTGAAAAAAAAAATTAAAAAGACAAAAAAACAACTGCGGACAGTTTCTTTAGGAGGAGCTTTTACTCGAGAATTGATGTAAGATGAGAATTTTTATACACAGTACAGTTGAATTTTATTAGAACAAATAAATATGAATCTCCATGTTAATAGTTTCCCTGGCAGTGAAAAACAAAACCCAGAGAAGCTTTTAGACCAAACGAATGAGAGAGAGAGAGAGAGAGGGAGGGAGAGTACATTTGTAATCCTAAAACATCTATACCCTCTAGATGAGGGATTGGACTCCAAGCTGTTGCATTTCTCTAAGCTTCCATAATGGGTATATAGCACCTTCTCCAAGCTCATCAGGATCAATCTGTTGCATCGCCCACGCGTAGTATACGGTGTGGATCGTATCCTAACCAATCAACCATAATTTTAAAGCCGGTTTGCTTAAAAAATGTACCGATTATTAAAATAAGAATTTTGTGATAGAATATGAAAATACTCTATGGTTTCCGTAGATTTGTCTGTCATACAGGTTCGTTTTTCTTTTCATACTACCATAGAATCCTCCTTAGAAGAAATAAAATGACGACAAAGTCTACAACGACTCACCTGGCCACCTTCTGTTATTGCACCATTTCTGTCACGTACGCAATAGACTTGCTGTGTTTGGAACTGTGACCATGTACCATTGAAAACCGTCTCGACATCAGCTTTTGTTATCAGTAAAATTTTCTGTATGACTGTTGTTAAGAAACCAGAAAGAAAGACGACATACCGCCACGATGATAATAGGAGAGGCTCCCATCATTTTGACCTCTCTAACCTCCACCTCGGATATGTGGAGAATCTGCACCGAGAACATCACACATATATATGTACTAGAAATGTCACGACGACATGTTCAAATTATCTGTTGACAAGCAGTTAGAAATTTCACTCCTTTCACCGTTTCACATACCTTATTGTCAAAAAAGATGCCGTGGCTTTGATATGCACTATGCTCGGCTTTACACCGCTCAATCACCTCAGTGGTACAGAAATTCTTCAAAGTTTCAGTATCTGCCTGTAATTTTGGCAAATATTCATACAATCAGAAACCCCAATGAAAAGAAAAGCAAAGAAAAATACAGGACCAAACGGGGGAGAGAATTCCGGTATATATTCTTAAAAAAGCTCAACCACACCTTGATGTACGCGTTCAACACTGGTTTAATAGCTTCCTGAACTTCAGCTACAAACTCAGGCATTGAGAATGACCTAGTGCATAGAAATATTTAACGATGATTAAATCAAGGAGATATTAAAGGTTGTCAACATATAATAAATTCTGAAACAAACAACTGAGGACATATGATCGTACGGATCTCGACTGCGAATCTCCTTTATGGTTGAAGCAGCATCTGTTTCCTGAAAGAGGGATTCATTGATGCTGTTGGGGAAACAATTGTCAATCAGGAATCACATATTTTCGCTTGGGTTTAAAGCGTAACATCGTAATTCATACAAAAAAATGATTGTGAGCACCATACTCTTGAATTTTATGAACAATTGGGTTATCACTTGTTTCCCATCTATCCCGCACACCTTCAGCAATCTGTTCATCCAAAAAAGTTTGGAATTAAAGCAGTGCATGAAATTCAGATTATATATTCTATGATATGGCTACTGTCACATTACCATGGAGGAAAATCTCAGATATCTTCCACAATATTTTGTTGAATAGAGTTCTTCATAACAACAAGTAATTATAACAACGAGCACAGAAGAAAATTCAAAACATTCTTAATTGAGGAATCGGTCCCACCTATCCCTCTCAAAAACTAAAATGAACCTCCTCAGAGGAATTTTAATGAAAAATAGACAAACGCATACACCCCAGCCAGGGGAGGACAAAGAACCAAGGCCCTCAAGCATAGAACGAGACAACATAGAAACACACATAGGCAAGAGTCTAAACATGCTTCTCATATGGTAGGATCTCACAAGCCATAAGAAGATTTTTCCAAACCCTTTTTGGTTTGTCCTATTAGGATATGTCAGACCAATGGTTCAGAATGGTACAACAGAATACAACCAAATGAAAAATTTTCTAAGCAAAGTATGTATATTTATATTAATATATAAAAATTTCTTAATGACAAATTGTCAGAGTACCTCATGTATATTACGAGATATCCCTACTTAATGGCACAAATGTTCATCCATCCAACCCCCCATTTCGGGAAACCTTGAGAAATAGGGACATAATTTAAGGAGTTGGATTGGCGTAATGTGAAACACGTAAATTTCAATTTCTGGCCAGTGGGCATGTTGGTAATGGTATGAATAAGAAGAGAGAAGAGAAAGAAAAAAAAAAAAAAAAGGAAAAAAAAAAAACTTAGAAAGAAAAGCTTAAAGATGAAGAAGAAAGGATAAAGAAACAAAATATACCTCTTGACCCTTTGTCACAACAGGATCAGCAGCCTTATTAATATGCTTGAATACAGAATGACTTTGCACCTAAATTAAGAAGGGGAAAAATTATTTGCATGGTTCTTTCTGGTGAGAAATCAGAAACGTGTAATTTTGGCAAAAAGATTGGACCTTGTTTTTGAATGCCTCCCACTTCTTACTCCAAGGAGACTGCTTTGTGGGCACAATAACAACGTCGGTCCTCATGCTTCTCTGAACTTGTGGAGAAGGATCACGCTGCAGATGCTTTTTCTTTTTCGGATTGCTGCTAAGCTCATCCTTTACAATCTCATATCCCTTCTTTGCTAAATCCATGAACTTTGCTTCCTTAATTTTATGGAAGGACGAGGAAGCATTTGAGGAAGAAATTCTTGATTTAAATTTTCCGAATAATGTTTCTGCAGTATTATCAGAACCGGGCTGTTTGGTTTCCTGTTCCCCATTCGCGGCCTTGTCTCCATCGTTTACCTTTTCACCAGTTTTAGCCGACACCTTATCTCCGTCTTTCACCTTTTCACCAGTTTTAGCCGATGTAGCAGCAGCCTCCTCCTTCCCAATTCCTAAAGTTTCTTTCACCTCCTCTGTGGCAGCAGAAAGCTTCTCTTTCACATTTGCGGAAACCTACAAACATAATAACGACCAATCGATAAGAACCAGACATCATAGCATCTGGGGGGCGTAAAAAATCCATTGTGTCTATGAAAAGAAAAGGTCAAATAATGTTGATGCAAGAGAATAATTTCAAGAAAAAACCCTATGTCCTACCACTCTACCTTAAGATAAATTCAGTGATGAAAATTGACATTACATTCTTCTTATCGACAGAACGATGTTCCAAACAAATGAGCCACATACATAACATATAGTGGAAAAAGATCGAAAATTTGATCGAAACGAACCTTCTTTGCTTTTACTTCGGCCTCGGTCCACACGCCATCCACCTGCTTGTACAGCTGCTCAGAAGTCTGCTTTGTTCTGCATTTCGCCATTTCACCATCTCAGGGCCTCCATTGAAGTGTCCACCCAGCCTTGACATACAAGGGTATGTCTCAGCCTATAAAATAAAAGCCGAAAGAACACAAAATCGAAACGACCATGATTAAAAAGAAAAATATTACCTAACTTTTAGCTCCTCTTTCACCCCTTTTAGCTCCCTTGCTTTCTCCTTCAGCTCCTTGACTGACTGTTGAAATTCTGAATTCCTGCCAACATAACCACAATTTCCCAGAACATTTACCAACAATGTAAACTTTATAAACTGCAATCTAGCAACAAATTTCCTCACTTTCACATCAAATTTCCTCACTTTACAGCCCTTTTGCTTTAGGCTTTAACATTAATCAAAAGACTACTAAATATAGATATAAATAAATATATATATATATATATATATGAGAGAGATAGAGAGAGAGACTTATTGGCTTCGCCTTGTAGTTGCTTAGAAAATTCATTGAATACGCTGAAACGACGATTCCCAGAATACCCATTTGCCGATGGCAACAGTAATCTCGTACTTGAAACCTGCTTCATAAAAATCACGATAAATATCAGAAATTTGGATTGAAAAGGAATTAATAAGGAAAAAAGAAAATTCGTAGAAGAACGAACCTGTGGCTGGGAGTGGGAGAGATGAAGTAAGAGGCGTTGTCTGGAAAGGAAAAAATCTCGGACTAGCTTTCTAGCGGCCATCAAGAAGAAGAAGAAGTAAGAAAATTAATGGGGTACTAGTTTCTCGGGAAAATTTTGGGAGGAGACGAGCAGTGTGTTACATATATATATTATTACATATATATGTATGTATAATTTATGTGAAAATCCCGTTAATTTCGTGAGGGAAAAGAAAAGAACAAGAGAGAAGAAGAAAGGAGGTGAAGGGAAACAACCGGCAACCAAACAGACCCTCCTAGGGTTTATGCTTCTTTTTATTTTTATTTTTATTTTTTTCTTCTTTTGGGTCAATACATTCAGAAGCAAAAGATGACCATTTTCTCCAAAGCCCAATTTTATTTGGGCCGGCCCAACAAACGACATAACGTCACGATTAAGTAAATAACAAGTTTTTAAAATATTTAACAAGCAAAAAAAAAGTTTTTATAATATTTAAAAATAATAATAATAATAAGTTAATTTATTAATTTATTTCTATTTAATATATTATTTACTTAATTTTTTTTAACTTTTTTAAATTTGTAAATGTATTATTTATCACAATTTCTTATATAAGGTTAAAAAAAAAAAGTCTCTAACTTTCTATTATATTCGGCTATGTGCGGAGGAGCATCTCTAAAAGAAGAAGAAATGTTGTCATTGTGTCACATGTAAGTATGTTGTCGTTTCAGGGCAAACGACATGTTTTTCTTGTTCACAATTTTTTGTTGTTTTCTAGATAAATTTAAGCTAAAAAAACATGTTCCTTGCTTTGCTCTTTTTTTTTTTTTTTTTTTTTAACACCTTTACACATGATTGTTGTCTTACAAGAAGAAATCCACGTCTGTTGCCGTTCACAAGTTTGTTGTGTTTTAAGAAGAAAACACGACATGTCGTTGAAATGTAAATATGATCCTTTTTATAGCTAAACGAAACGACAAGTAATATTGCATAAATTATTCTAGTCATTTTAACCGAATGAACATTTTCTTTTGATTTTAGGTGTTGGCGGTCCACTAAGCCCAAGGACCGACTTGTGGGTCGTCATTTAGAAGTTGGTCTTGTACTAAGTTCAGAGTAAACATGTCCCATCTCATATTCTCATTTAAATGTGCTTTTTTCAATACTCACAAAAAACATCATTTTGAATAAAAGGCATGTTTACTTATCAACAAATCTAAAATTAAAAAATTAATTTCATATAAAAAAAGGAGTTCAATTACAAATTAAATTTCAGAATTAGATCAAAGTATTTACTAATTTATCAAAAAATCTATTTATTTGAGGAAATAAATTCCTATTATGCTGTTTATTTTCTAAAACACTAAAAGGATTGGGAAGACAATTACTGTAGTTACGAAATTATCCTTAAATGAAAAAAAGTAATTCCCAAATATAAAAGTAAACACTGTAATTTAAAATCAAGAATTTAATTTTTTTTTCCCAAATTGGATCACCTATTAGTCCTGGACGCCTAGTCTCTTGGCATAGATAGCCCCTTCGTGTGCTTCTGTGGACTTAGGGAGACATCTGCTATAACCGTCGTAAGTGTCCTAGGGTTAGACTTCCCGTGTCTAGGAGGGACTCGAAAGCGCTGCAAATGCATTGGCCCTGAACGGCTCTCCTGGCCTTGGCGGGTTCGGGCATTCTTTAGGAGCTTTCAAGGTTCCTATTCACAAGAAACCTAACTCTAGTTTTCTTAGAGGTTCAGCAGGTAAATCCCAAGGTTCAGAAGATAAACCCGAAGGGACTACTCTATACTAAGAGACTAGTGTGATGACTGGAAATCCATTTCCGGCAAGCCTAAATTCCCAAAACCCAAATAATAGTAAGATCATAGGACCCGACGGAGCATTCAAACAGATAGGCCATGCAGAAGCTGTTTTCAACTGGCATTCAGAGAACTTTATTGCCCAAAATAAAGTCCTCCAGCAGATTGACACCAAGATTTCCCGAGTGGAATCCAAGACAGGGAATCCAATTCCCTACTCCAGCTCCAAGCCCAATACCTACGGCCCTACCTCAGGTCTGTATGATGAGCCCAGCCTCCTATGATGAGATGTTTCCTCCCATCAAACCATCCACCATATCAGATGGATCAGAATCGAGGCAGCCCAAGGTCCTTACGGCCACCTGATCGGAAAAATGACGCCTTGGTTGTTTTCTATAACTAGAAACGAGACTTTTTCCAACTCCACAACACGACATGTCGTTGCTAGTGTAAGTGCGCTGCTAATTTAATAACATAAACGACATCTTTCATGTTACAGTTTTGCAGTCGTTTGTGATGTCTGCTGTATTTTAAGTCCATTAACAGCAATGCGACGGATATTATAGTTTTGTCGTTTTTAACAGACGAAACCACATTTCGTTCAAGTCTTTGAAAATATGAAATTATGACACAAAATCAAGTCACGTGCCCCCCACATGATGAATTCTGTCAAAAATTAGGAGGTTTGCTATTGGATCAAGATTTTAACAATTTAATATGTCGTAGAATTTCAGGACTATTCACAAATGACACTAATTTTGACTCAATCAATACACTCTGTGACACAAATTTTTTTTAAAACTATGATATGAATACCATACAAGACGAGCACTTAATGGGTTGATGTAACACGATCCGAAAAGTGATCCGTGATATGAGATTCACATTCATGATTGGGATAAAAATATACTTTTTTTCTTGAGTTTTTTTTAACCTCTTAAAAAACAAAAATTGCACAATCTACTAAAATATGATAATTTTCATAAGAACTAAGCTAATAAGAGTACATGACTATAAGAATAACTATCATGAGACCACAAATTCATAACAAAGTCATCGAAATAACAAGTCCAGTAAATTATATGTCGTGTTCGGTTTAGACGTGTGTCGTCTCAATTTCATGTCGAACTATGAATGATCCGGCATTCTTTTTTTTTTTTTCCCCTCCCCCTAACACTTACTCGAAATTTTTTTGGTCATTTTTCGAGCTGTGAATAGAATACTGAGTGAGGACAATCTCCAAATGACATTTATTGGGGCCGTTTTCCACTTCTCCTAGGGCTCGACTTGGCAAGTTTCTCATCGAGAAAATGAAAGTGGGTGTTAGTGATAGGCAGGCACTTTTCATCTTCAACGGGACCAAACGTAAACTTGCGTAGCATATACTGTCGTACTGTTAAGAGTCATGACAGAGTAAAAAGCTGCTAATAAAAGGGACTTTTTTTATATTTTAACAGGTACACAGCCAAATTATGAAATGGAAATTATTATGAGCTTAGGAATGAATGGCTGAAAGTAGAGAAGCAGAGAAAAGATGTCTTTCCAAATAAGGCCCATTCAGAGATGAACCCCACTGCAAATTGATTGATGTCTCTCTGACACATATGTGGCTGGTCCTTCTTTTTTTTTTTTTTTTTTTTTTTTAAATCCATTTACATTTTACTTGTGATACTATAACCATAGAAAATTGTTCGTCTCAGGCTCTTTATGTTTCTAATTTAGATTCAATTTTTTTCGTTTCATTGATGCTTGTCATCTATGAATCATTTAGGAGTAGGGCTCTAAGTCTTGCATCATGTGAATTCTTGAGTTAGATTATCTGATCTGTCTATTTGTAATAACAGTAAATTTTCATTTTAATGCTGATCAGAAGACGTGAAGACACTATTGATATTTTCTTTCATTTCAATAAAAAATCTACGTTTCACCTTTTTTTTTAAAATTTTTTTTTTATAGAGTTCTACACGATAGTTTGTATTTTTTATTCTTTATAGTTTAAGCTTTAATTTTTTTTAATATCCGAATTTAATGGTGAATTTCATTTTGGTGCATGATATTTAAAACATCTTGTAGTCTTATTAAAGTCTTTAATTGACCTTAAAAATTTGATGAAAGTTGCGCCCATCTGTTATTAAGTGGTCGGCATTACGGTTATTTTATATACTTTCACTTTCTTCAAACCTTCGTTAGTACTATCTGTCTAAACAAAAACTAAACCCGGCATTAATAAGAATAATAATAATTGTCAAATATCCACTTTATCTAATTTCTCAAGACCAGGGATGGCAATGGGGTTGGGTGGGGTGGGGCGGTGCAGTTACGGGTATGCCTCCCCCCACTCCCACACCCTCCTCCCTTTTTACTTCTCATATCCGTCTAAATTAATACGGGTGTGTGGGTAGGTAATACTTGCTAGGGGCGCTATATCCATACCCTACCCCCTTTATCCATTAAGAATTATTAAAAAAATTAAAATAACTTCTATTAAAGTTTTCATAAATTTTAACAATATAGTCATAATTGAAAATGAAATTGAAATATTAAAAACAAATCCAAACTTTAGATATCTATAAAACCAAATTCATAAAGCAAACTAAAACGTTAAAACACTAATTTTATTCATATTTTGGAATATATGCTGGGTGGGTGCGGGTATGGAATAGCTTCTCCCACCCCCGCCCCACATTAGCATAGGTGGTTAATCTTAACCCCCATATTCATCCCCGCACCCATAAATTATTCCCCATACCCGTACCATGAGGGTGGGTCGGGTATCCGTACCCGTGAATAAAAATGTCATCCATACTCGAGACCTTCCAATGTTGCAATAGAGCTCCTTTCATCTTTTAATGAACACCACCTCATGACCCCATTAAACACAAAAGATAATTCTCTGATGTTTTGGTTGTCAAATTTTTATCAAGTTTTATTAGTTTTGCTATGCATATAATGTCATGAATTTTAACGTGGACACTTACATATTTAACAACTACAATAATAATATCTACTAATAGAGAAAAAGTTATATAGCGTAAAATTCCCGTCAATTCAAAATTGTTGCTTTCACTAATTTTTTTTTATTTGCTGTGCACTGCAGGCCACTCTTTCAGTTTTTTTGGTTGGGAAGCACAGGAACGAGTAAAACTTTTTAAAAGCGTTCGTTAAGACAGATACATATAGAAAGAACCCTACAGAGATATAAATGGGAATCCAACGTAGCTTGCATTTTAATTGTTTGGAACAACTGGAAATTAAATGCATTTCCTGAATATGCAATTAATATCAAGTAGTAATGGCCTACGCCACTACTATACATGTAGTTACTTGTTCATCAAAAAATATATATATATATATATGTTGGAGTAAAATTTCATCTAATACTAAATGAACGTTCTTGAACTAAAAAACAAGATTAAATGGATAAAATAATCAAAAATATTAGGCAAAAATACAAGGAGCACAAGAAAACCTTTAGAACAATATAGAGAATTTCGAGTCCGGTATGATTGCCTCAAAGTTTTGTATTAGAAATTTTATTTCTATCTCTCTTTTCTCGTAATTCGAGGAAATTTATAATACATTGGGAATGAAGGAGTTTAATTCTTCCTTTAATATAATAAATTGATTTAAGCTTGTAACTGTCAAATGAATTAATTTGCATTAACTCGGGACTTTGAATGCCTTGGAAATAATTCTATGTCTCTTGATCTTTCTTTCTTCCAAAATCTTTTGTGTACCGACTCTTAGTGTTCCGGGTCTTGATGTTCCGGATCTTGTGCTCCGGGTGCTCTAAATACATTAAAATCCAAACCTTTTATTAAAGGACATACCTTTCGTAAGGACCTAAAATAACACCCAATACTATACATGTTGTTACTAGTGCATGCATGTACAAACTGGCAGATGTCCTCAGATGTGCTTTGGCACATATTATGTCACAATCTGCACCACATTTGTCTTCGCACTATTGAATAGTTTGAAAAGAACTTCTTAAAAGATTTCAATACAAATTAAATTTTTTATTTTTTATTTTTCAAAATTTAAGGATGCCAATTGTCGCAAGGTGGCGCCCATGGGACAATCATCAGGGGATGCACAGGAGTCAAGGTCGAAGTTAGAAATATATTTTAGTGGGGATATATACCATTTTTTTTTAAAGAAAAAAATTAATTTTGGTAAGGGGTTATGTGAGAATTTTTAATTTTAATGAGTTTATATGAGAATTTTTAATTATAGCGTGACAATGTAGAAAAACCATAATTTTTTTTTTATATAATTAATTATAATTATGTTTGAATTTTTAGTTTTTAGTGGGAGCAGAATAAAGAGTGCGTGATAATTTTTAATTTTTAATGAAGATAAAGTAGAAAAATTATAAATTTTTTGAGGTATAATTAAAAAAGAAAAAATTTCAGTGGGTGCGTGGAAGCACCCTCATGTAAATCCGCGCTGACAGGGACACATAGACGGCAATTGTAAGGAGGGGATATAAGGGTAGCAGCATCGGGGAGGTGTAAACCATGGTAGCTACATACTTGTTGGAGTGAAAATACTCATAATTTCTTTCCAAAAAAAAAAAAAAAAAAAATTAATCAGTCCGTATTATAACGTAGGTGGCAAAATAAAGATGTCAATCATATAAAGGATCTTTGAGTATAAATAGATCTGATATCATATTACATAATAAGGAAGAATAGATCACAAAGGGAGAAGAAATAATAAATGTTTAACGTGATTATTAGGCAATGTAATCTACCGATTAAGAAAAGAGGGAAAATATACTAGTAAGTAATATCAATGACTTCATATATACGAATTGAGAGAGAGAGCACATTTAGTGTGGGGATATATTTTGAATCCAATTCAAAATTTATCAAATCTCATAAATTCATGAAACTAACTCAATTAGTTGATTATAAATAATTCAAATATCTAATAATCATAAAAGGCAATTATCGTTTAACTTTTTGGTCAAAATCAAAGCATTTGTGAAGATGTAAGGGTGACCAAATGTTACTTCAATATAGGAAACAGTTGGAAATTCGAGAGTTTCTTTTTCCTCTAATAAATAAGTAAGCAAACTACTTTTGAAAGCGTTTGCCGGTGATCAAAGCGTGTCATTCCCGTAGTACTTTGCTTGTATCTTTTTTAGGTTGGAACGAGCAAAATCCAGTAAGGAGGCCATTAATCGGCAAAAACTCGTGAAGTGAAAAAGAAGCGATCGTGGAGTGGTTGTGGCATTCAACCGGGTAAACCGGTCACCAGGTTTCTCATAATTAGATTTCGGAGGTACCCAAGGACACATAAGCATATTACACTAGCTACCAAAAATGGAAAGAAATAAAAAAAAAAAAAAAAACCACAGAAATATATAAATTATATCCAAGGCACAAGTAAGCACAAGCACAGGCACAAGTGCGTCCATATATATATATATATATATATCCGTATATTTTCGTGTAATTGGTCTTTATCACACATTATTTATATTGAACCTCCTTTTTCTTATTTGTTTTCTCTTATTTATCACACTACAAATTACAGGAACTTTTTGTGAAAATATATTATGGAGAGAGATTTTCTGGGTTTAAATTTGGAATCAAATTCCTCGTCAGAGATTCCAAGCAGTGGTGCCTCAGGTTCAATTTATATTATATATATATATATATATAGTGGAAAATAATGTGTGGGTATGTTTATATATTTTCTCTCAGAATTAACTTAATTTTTCGTTTGTGTTTTTCACTTTGATTTATATTACAATGGGAAAGTTTGCGGTAGAGTTTTTTTAAGAGTAACTATCGAGAGAGTTTTATCAAATGATTATAAACTCAAGTATTGCTGATGTGTATGGTTAAAAACTGTTACGAGGATGTGTTGGGTTATACCAAATCTAAGCCCATTGATTTTTTTTTTCTTTCCCTTTCTATGTCCCCCTTTTTTTTTTTTTTTAATAAGCGTGAACTGTCTTTCTCTTTCTAAGTGTTTCGAGATTGATGGCCTATTTCTCATGAAATTTGAACCAGAGAGTCGGAGAATCGCAAAGCAAGAAGAAAAAGAAACTCATGAAATGATTTAAACGCTCGTCTTAAAGAACAAAATACAAATATTTATGGATACCGCAAACTTTCCCATTGTAATATAAATTCGTTCTGATCTAGTTGTAAAATCAATGATGGATTTTTTTAATATCACAAAGAAAATCATACAGCTGTTATAATAACTTGAAATTTCACAGAATTAATTATAAAAAAGGGCACAAAAAACTATATTCATGCCTTTAATAACTCCTACAAATTATTTACATTTTTAAAAAAAATAAAAGGCTTTGGTGGTGACACCCTCATCACCCTATTTTCAGCCCCACATGTAAGATCTACTTCCCTGAAAATGATAGGGAAGAGATGAGCCTCTAACCGAACCTCTTAAAGTCGTTAACCCAGTTCCTATCCAGAACATCACCCATGCAGCCATAGTCAAAGCTGGAGCGGGATCTTACAGGAGTTCCATGAGGATTGAACTTGAGTGGATGAAGAAAGAAGCTAAGGAAGGTGCCACCCTCCTTTGCAATTTTGTTGTCTTATTATATAAAAATTTAAAACTTTTACATGTTGGACACAATTCAATTAACAAATTCAGTTAACAAATTCAAAAATAAATATATATTTCTTATTTTAAGGCAGGGGATGAAAACGTATGCAGGTAAAATAATATTAAAGCTTTGGATTTTTCTTGAAATTTTTTGTTATACACACACACATATATATGTGTGTGTGTTGTTACAGAATACGTGGAATAATAACTCCCAGATGATCACCACGAGAAACTCATTGTCCGACGCACGCATGGCTGATGTTTTTAATGTTTATCCAATGAATCTTGAAGGAATTTCATCGGTCATGGAAAAACTCATCAGCTGCTTTCTTCCCAGCTTCGGCTGCTGATCAACAGTATATTATATATGTTTATATATTTGTTTATTCATATCACACGGCATGCTGAATTTGAAGTTTAATTACAGAGCATAATATATATATCAGAAACTTTTTTGATACTCATATTGTTTCCATCTATCAGTGTATAATCACTATTACTTTTAAAGTTGCTTTAGAAAATGTTCGGCTACCTTTTCAAAAGAGTTCGGAAGCAAATTTCACAAGTATCAATTTTTAATTCATTTGTTGAATTATGCTAGCTCCATTTTATTTATATTTTAAGTGATTTTTTACTAGATTATCTGTTTATTAAATTTTTAAGAACTCCTATATAGATATATATGTTTTGCAGGGAGAAATGGGAAACCTTGGAGCACTTTCTCGACCGCTGACGATCTTATACGTAAATGATGTCCATGTTTACGACGAAATTTCACCACAGAAGGTGATCAGTACGTATCTTTCTTTCATATATATATATATATATATATATATTGATTCATTAATTTATAATACTGGTTTATTAAGTTTCGAAAACTTATTATTTACCATCTTTAGTATATGCATGTTTACGTTTACATGTTTATATCATGCGCGCGTATATTATATATATATATATATATGTATATATAAAACCATATTTTGTTTATGTAATTAGTACAATGATTACATATATATTAAATAATTATTTGATTATAATTTTATCGAGGCTAAATCAATTATGTCTATGGCTAAAAATGCTTCTCTGGACCGCTGATCATTACAATCATCACCACCATGCCACTTCATCGAATCAATCTACTTATGCAACTTCTATGAGAGGAAGTACGGGTATTTATATATGTGTTGATCTATTAATATATATATATAAATATATATATATATCTGCCTGCTATTAAAAAAGAAAATAGAAATAAGAAAAATTCTAACGTCAGATTCGAGTATTAGAGGTGACTATGAAATTATCGCTATGAAAGTCCTGCATTCACGTAGTATATGTGTGCATGATTCTCTGTACATGTGATCAATTATATTCTTCTGTTAATTTGATTTGTAGCTGCATCTCAGGCTCGATAAAGCATCCGTGGATAGATTTATACAGAACCGCAAGGGTAAGACAGGTAAATATTACACGTTGAAATAACCATCAATAGCTCTGTCAGTTAACATAACTTCTAAATGTCACTATTAAACTTTTTAGTAGGTCTAAATAAGAAAAAATAAAGGAGATAAAGAATCTTTTGGTATAATATAAAGAAAAAAAAATACAGATAGGACATAATCTTACATGGTTAAGTTAATGTATATTATGTATAATTTTTTCGGACACGTGTCACCACTGATCCTTTAATAAGTTTGTTAACTTGGTTTAGACGGCCCCAGCAAAAGTTACGCAGAGGGAACTGAATTAATTAATTTCCCTTTCTTTACAAATTTAAAGAATCTCCTTTTTTTTCTGATCATTAACAAAAACAAATTCTACATAGGTCCACTGTCCTAATCTTTTTGTTAATTGAAAATAGAGTTTTCGACACTACTCGAAAAGTTCCCTTTTATTTCTCTTCATCTATTGTCTTGACTTGCAAACGCAGTTTCAAACATGTCAAACGGAACTTTGACAAACGCAGTTTCAAATATGTCTTTGAAAATAGAGAAAAAAGGTTTAAGTAGTTTCATCGGCAGTTTTGTAATTCATGAAATTTCTGGTAATGTTTTTCACTGGAAAATTGGCAACTTTCTAACTTGAGAGTTTTTTTTTTGTTCGTAAGTGAAAATATCCAAGTAGACTCCAAATATTAGTGGACGATGAGATACTGATGTTATAAATTTGCAACGAAATAATTGAACTTCGGATGAAGTTTTATTTATTTATTTAAGAGATTAGAGAAAAGGAAACAAGAGATGGAAAACATAACAATTAAACGAATAACATTTGGCAAACCAAAGGTCAGTTTTCCTAATTTGACTGCTTCTAAAACAAACAGGACAAAAAAGGGACTTGACAAAGCAATATGTAAAAGACTTGCTTCAACCACGAACCATCAAAGTACTATACAGGTCCAACACATACTAGGTTGCACAGCTAAATCCAACCATTGCCAAGGAATCTAGCGACAAAGGGGTCGTTTCGTTCGGCAATTTTTGTTTCCGTTCACAAACTCGACCTTCGATAACTTGAACTTTAACCACAGCACCCCCCACTGATTGGGATCAATTGGCTGTTTTTGAGTGTTTGATAAGCCAATCGATAACCACATCGATGTTGATCGAATCCTTGCATGAGATCATATAGCAGCAAACTTCTCTGTCACTCAAGGAATCGAGGCCTCTGAAACCACCAAAAAGAAATCATCAAGATTGGCAAATGCTTAAATACTATTATAATTTAGTTTGCTTGAGTTCAAACTGGGTTCTGGCAAAAAAGTAAGTTAACAAGTGTAATGGTGACTGATGAAGCAATTCCAAACTTACAGTTGTTCGACCAAGGCTTGCTTGGCAAGAGCCTCAGATTTGTCGATTTTATTGCCGAGAACGAGTAAAGGAATTCCTTTTAGCAAAGGCTTTGCCAAGAGCTCGTGTAGCTCGCTTCGAGATATTGGAACACTGTCTCGGTCAGCAGCATCAACAACATACCTGTCCATAATATCCACCGTAAGAGGACTGACTAAATATTAAGATTGAAAGATGCCAAAGCTAAAACCTGAATCAAATGACATCAGATTACCAAAACCGTATATCAATTATTCTCGTCAAGCAAAGCGCCAAAAGAGCATTTGGAGATCATTAACTCGTTTTAAGAAAAACGTTTGGTATAGCTTGTTATATACAAAATCCAAACAGAAAGGCGAAAGCAAAATTCATTATCTTTTGTAATGACAGCATAATTAATGTTTTTTTCTTCTAATGTGCGTAATGATTAGTTGTTAATACTGGTCTTCTACTTATATAAGATAACAAAAATACCTCTTATCTGATGTGTGCACAATTTCAAGTCTAGATTGATTTACGATTGATTTTCTATAACGAAGATGTTAATCTTGTTGCCTACGGCAGGCAATCACTTATTTACTTAAAGCAAGGAGCACAAAATACTAATATTTTAGGGCCAAATAATTAAAATATATATAAAAGAAATGAGATTTGATGGGAGAGAAGGAATTACACAATTGCGGAGACACCACGGCAGTAACGTTCCCACATTGAACGGAACCTCCTTTGCCCTCCAAGGTCCCAAAGTTTAATCGTCACATTTCCCTTTGTTACTTTCTTCATGTTGAATCCAACCTGGTAACTATGTATATGTTAGTAAGATATAATCTTAATACCATAAATGCTTAATCCATGATTGGTTAAGGTAATGAAAAAGAATCTTGTTAAAAAAAGGGAAACCACACACACACACATATATATATAAAGAAAGAAAGATACATCCATTAAAGTAATAAAGAGAAAGTTAAAAAAGGAGAATAACTAATACTTTCGTAAATAACAGAACCTCAGAGTTAAGCAAAGATACTTACAGTTGGAATCATGTCCTCGCTGTAGGCCCCTGTCTGGTAATACACAAAAAAAATTAATGAGAAGAGAAAGCCACTAAATATACCAGAAAATATTTATAGAGATTTTTTTGCCACTTACAGCAATGGCGTTAACAAGAGATGTCTTCCCGGCATTCTGGAGCCCTACTAACGAAAGTTCCATTTCCTGTTTGAAGAATAAGCTGACATGTAGATACATGGTAAGAATAACCCAAAAAAAAAAAAAAGAAAATAGCAGACTAATTATTCAAGAAAAAAATTTTCTTTTTGACACTCACTTTAATGGGAAATGGATGCAAGATATTAAAGTTAAACAATGTCACAACAAAATGCAACTCAACCAATTAGGCATAAAGTTGCGCAAAGAGCCGTGACAAAAGTTATAGCAAGGTCGATTCTTTCAGGTAGAAATGGGTAATTTGAACTAAGACTAAAGCAGGTCTTTATGGGTAATTTGAACTTAACCTAAGACAAAACCTTATATTATAGTCCAAGAATCTTCATTTACCCTAAAAAGCAGAACTCTTTATCTTCAAAGTTTTCATTTAGTACTAGCTATAAAAGGGGGAGTTTAAGCCAAGAAAGGCGAAGGACCAGAGAAATTCCGAAAACACGCTACTCCACTCCAATCCAACAAATTAAAATATAGAGACATGTCCCTAATGCCCTTCAAAGAAGAAAACTACAAAGGGACCCACTATTGAATTCTATCCCTTGGAAATTTTCTATCTTACAGCTACAGTCCAAAGCTCCTCTTGTTTCTCTCCAGCCGCATAAGAAAAATACCCAAACAATAGCCAAAACAGTGCAGTTCCTATAACGTTAATTCTTGTAAAACCACCCTTCTTTGTACCAAATTTCAGTAGCCACCCTCCTCTTAGTCACCAATCCGAAAACCTCTTTAACATTCCAAGATTAGACCAGGCTAGTCCGCAACCGCATCACCACATTTATTTATTGTTTCCTCTCCTTAACCATCCATAAAATTAAAAACATAATGATTATTAAGATCTCAACAGAAACTACCCCACTCTTTCTTTATCTTTTTGAAGGGGGATTCTGTTGAGTTTTCATACTTTCATGCCAATTCTACAACGTGGTTCACCTGATTTCTCTTTCGCTACGAATCTAATTTCGTCATTAAACTGGAAAAATGAACGAATATATAAATAAGGAAACCAGAAAACACTGAAAACCTCACATTATCACTCCAACGGCAACAATTGAAATAAATCCAGTAATCTATGAACCTAAATAAATAACAAAATCAACTTCCTTTTCGTGGTTAAAAGTTTCCTCTTCCGTGAATGAAATTTTAATTTTTTCCCCCTAATGAAACAAAGCTAAAATTAAGCGGAAGTCGTTATTTTCATTCACAATGCACTACTACCTTGGAATCGAAAGTTTTCTTAGGAACCAAACACAAATTGAGAGAATACCAAGACGGTAAAATTAAATCAAAACAAAGCCCAGAAAATTATTTTTTTTTTAAAAGGAAGAAACTTTACCTGCGGAGCCAATTGAGAAAGGAATCCCACAAACCCATTTCGTCTGAGAAAGGAATCAAGGAGAGAGAGAAGAGAGATGAGATGAATTGAAGGAAGAGGGAAAAAAAGCCCTAATTTTGGTTGGAAGGAAGGAAGGGAAACTGACTGGAATAGAAACTTGGCCGACTGAAAAAGGAATCTTTTATTGGAGTTAATATGATTTGATGGGGATGTCTGTCTGTTTTCTGGTCGCTGTTGAAATCGCCGCTGGCTAGTCTTCACAATTTTTTATTTTTATTTTCTGAGAAGTTATTAATCGATCTTCATCGGATATTCCAAATCTGTCTGTTAAACTTGGGATGGCCCTACCACTGACAAACGGGCATTCTTGTTATTATTTGAATAAATATTTATTAATTAATTTATATTTTAGTTATATGATTTCTATTTTATTTGACATTTAGACTTAATTCTAATTAAATTATGTTCTTTCATCCCAATTTTTATTTTTTCTGAAAATATAATAAAATTTATAACAAATTTTTTCACAATCAACTAACTCTAATTTAAAATTTTCATCTTCAACCGGCGAATCAAACAAAAATTTAATAATAATTTTATCAAACTACTTCAATTGTAAATCTAGGATTCGTCAAAACATTGTGAATTTAGGTGTGAAATTACATCTTGCATCATTAAATTATGTTTTTAACTCCGAAACTTTTTGTATGTTTTTTTATATATATAAAGTGACCTTTTTAGAGGATTACTTTTTGTAATATCTGTGTGCATATTCGTATGTGTGTGTATATATATTAAAGATATCTAACACTTTAAAAAAAACCTGAAAGAAAATAATTTTTAATTTTTGATTCTTTGAACTTATACTCCATTTGTTAAGAAGAAAAGAAGATTTAAAAGAAGATAACTTTAACCTTTGATTCTTTGAACTTGCACTCCGTTAAGTAAGAAAAAAAGAAAAAAAAAAAAAAAAAAAAAGAGGGAAAGAAAAACTATAATAGAAAGAAAATTATAAAAAAAAAAAAAAAACTTTTTTTTAATTGTTTGGTATGAGGTGGTGGAAAGAAAAATTTCTAATAGTAATTATTCTATTTTACCTTAATAATCATATTTTGGTCTGAATTTTTACGGACGAGATGGATATTTGTGTAAATTCACTTCTTTATGTTGATGCAAAGTTTCTCTTCACAAAGTCTTTTTACATTTAGAAAGATATGTTTGAGTGAGGTTCACCTTCTAATTCTTTCACACACTTTTTCTTTTTTATCTAAATTTGTATCTTATCAAACACTCCATATTATCAATTTCCATCCTAAAATCCTCGTGTGTTTTTTTTAACACATGTTTTTGTATTTCCGTTTCTAAATTTTGTTCCTAACATTGTTTATGTGTTTTGGCATTTTGCTAAAAAAAAATAAAATTAATTTTGAAATGTTTCAAAGTTTAACTTTTATAAATGGTTAGAGTTAATGATTGTTATTATTGTTTTGAAGTTTTCAAATGTGAGAAATTAAATTATTTAAAAAAAAAAAAAAAAAGAAACGAAAGTATGAACCCAAGAAGTTTTTGTGTGTGAAATGCGCGAGGAAGTTCTTTTTCCTTTGCAATAATTCAAACAACACAATTAGTATTACGTCTGTGCTTCAAAGTTTCATACTTGCGTCACTTCACTTACTCAAGCTTAAGATGTACCACCTTGTCTCCTAACGTTTCTAAATTATTGTACTTCCCACATTTTGTCCAAGTCCAACTCTATTAACTTTATAGCCTAAAAAAAAAAAAAAAGGTACAACTCTCTTAAATAATTAACGAAAAAGGAGTTCTTTTGTCAGCCAAAAAAAAAAAAAAAAAAAAAAAGAAAAATAGAGGAGTTTTTGGAAAAGAAGGAGAATACTATAGTATGCGGTGGAATATGAGAGAAAAAAAATCATATAGTTAAACTCTTTAATTAAAGCGTCAAAAAACTATATCAGAATATATGATTCTGACTAGATTTAACATTTATATCATATTAAAAAAACTCATTAGAATAAAACATTTAAATTATTTGTTCTCCTAAAATGCCCCTGAGCTGTTTGTAACTTTGGAGTTAGAAGTTATTGATTTTTTTTTCCATCTTATCTTTTTTTTTTTTGGCCAAAATAGTGGAATTCTATGCCTCGTATTTATTTATTTATTTTTTCAATTTAAGATGGGGATTTGAATTCTACAGTTATATATAGTGAGGTCAATTATATAATTACACTGACCATTGTGTGAGAGTGTGTGTGTGTGTGTTTTTTTTTTCCCTGTCGTTTGTAAAGTTCGGGTGGTTTCCAGTTTATGTCGTAGGTTAGGCAAATGCCCTTTTCAAATACCTGTAGTTTTCTTTATCCATGTCGTATTATAGGGCTATTTTCATGTCTCGTGATTGTTGTCGGATATTGTCGTGTCTAAGTTTATTATCATTTTAAAGTTACTGTCGTTTCCTGGGATTATTGTCACTTTTATGTTAATGTATGTTTGCTCGTCCTCGTACTGCCTTTTAAACTATAGATGTCTGCTTGTCGTTTTTTGTGTCGTTTCCCAATTTATTTCGGTTTCTAAGGAGTTCATGGACTTTTGTCGTTTTCCGCCTACCCCGTAGTTTCAACGGAATCGTCATTCACCGTTCTTAAAGTTGCTGTCGTTTTCCCAAAAAATCTCGTTTACTTTAAATATTGTCGTTTCGGTTTGATTTTGGCATTTTCCTTATATGGTTATCGATTATGAGGTCGTATTCGGTTTTTCTGAACTTTTATCGTGTGACGTTAATGTCCTTTTCTTATGTTGTCGTTTATCCAGTTTCTGTCGTTTTCTCTTAGGTCAATGTGTTTCTTTTCTTTTGAACGCCCAGTACAGGATGTTGGATGCCTACAGTATATGCAACATTAGGTGAGAAAGCATGAGTTAAGTCCTTCTTTTATTCCATCAAAGGTATCGATAGATTCCTAAATAACATCGGTCGGGGACATGAAAACACCATTGTTTTTTTTTTTAACCAAAAAAGGAAAAAAAAAAAAAAAAGAAAAAAAAAGCAATCAAAGTTATTTATTTCTCTCGTCGAAGAAATACTCTTTTCAGACATGCCCGCTTAGCTAGGGTCAAGTTTGTGTTGTCTATAAATTTAGCTCTAAAAGCTTATATTTGTTTTCTTTCAATTTTAACGTTAAAAACATAACGAAAGGCTTTTATTCT
This sequence comes from Ficus erecta, assembly GCA_008635985.1. Taxonomy (NCBI): domain Eukaryota; kingdom Viridiplantae; phylum Streptophyta; class Magnoliopsida; order Rosales; family Moraceae; genus Ficus; species Ficus erecta. The sequence goes on from BKCH01000009.1 coordinate 2,541,250, forward strand.
TCTCTTCTCCTTATTGTATGTCTCCATTTTCACTCAAATGAACACAGAAAAATATACTTTTAATTTGAAGTGATTAACTATTTGCTCAAGTGGAAAATGGAAGAACAAAAGACACAAGACTACAACAAGAAATTAACAAACAATATATAGCCTAACTTGTACAAATCGAATGGATGGAAATTGGAAACTGTACAATGATAGCTCAAACAGAACACAGTACCATTAAACATGATAAACCAAACAAAATATTGTTAATTTTCCTGTGAATCATCCAAGGTACGGAGTCGGTACCAGTACTCGCGAATCATTTCCAACCGTTAGATCATGAAATCCGCCTTGATCCAAGGGCGAAATGGATACCGGTACCGACCTAGTACCTTAGAATTTTTGTTTCCTTGTGTATCAAGCAAACTAATTGTAGCATCTATTTGTGGAAAAGCTAGTGGACATCTCACTAGGACAGGGTGGTGAGTCCCATGGCAGAATAGGCTTCCAAGCATCATTTGCAGGAGGCAAACCGAAAGGGAATCCGATCGAACGGATTGTTCCCCATTGGTTATTGGCTTGAGCCGCTCCTGTAGCCCTCTTCAAAATTGCCAAATCTTCTTCTTCTTCTTCTGCGTCCAATTTCTCTTGCACATCATGTGGCAGGCTTATAAGAAATCCACTGAACTGGTGCTGTGATCCATCAGTCATGGCGGGATTCAAAACCATGGAAGCTTCATCAAGTGTGGACTTACTGTTTCCAGAAGCTTCCGCTGGAGAGAACATAAACCCGCTTGGGATTTCTCCGTTTGCGAAGGGAAAGAAGGGCGGTTTGGAGGCTGCAGGACTAATTGGCCTATAAGGAAGGGTGTGATCAGGAGGAGAAAAACTGATCGTGGACTGTTGAGTTTGTTGTTGTTGTTGTAAATCACTGTTAGTGCATAAATGGACGGCTGATCCTCTCTCGGTTTGACCGAGTTCTATGCAGTGTGCGGTGCCTTGAGTGAAAATATCAGATGCTCCGATCTCCGGCAGCATAGGAGAGACCCAAGAATGAGAAAGAACTCTTTGAGCCATGGAGTTTGTTTTCTTAAATATCCTGCAAATTGCCCATGAGTCCTGCTTTTGGTCCGAGGACGAAAATTAAGCAACGATCAATAAAACTTTGAACTAACTAGTGATTTTGGAACACAAAGGGTAATTTATATAATTTTTAAGAAAACAAGACAAAGGAGGTTGATCAAGATGAGTAGTGAAGAGGAGAAACCATGCTTACTTGGGCAGGAAAGCTTTTGTCCGAAAGCCTCTTGGATGGCGGTGGCTGCGAGTCCGACATAGAAGAAGGTAAGCGAAACTCATGCATCATCCAATCAGTTTTAAAGCCTTTAGCAGCCCTGCCTCTGTAGAACACAAGGGACTTCTTCAACCCAATACACTTGGTTCCATCAGAGGAGTAAATAGGCCTATCTGTTCCCGTAGCTTTCCAAAACCCCGCACCAGTGACTCTGTTCGGCCGCGAACTGTTCCTGTATTTCCGGTCTCTTGGGCAGTAGAAGTACCATTCTTTCTCTCCTGTACTTGCCAGCTCTTCTTGAGCCAAAAGTCACCATAATATCAGAAACAAACACATATACATGCACATATATATACACATATTTGTAGTACTAAAGCATATTAAGTTCGAAAAAAAAAAAAAATCTTACTTGGAAGGTCCCAAGGATCATATTTGTAAATGTCAACTTGCTTGATAAGCTCAATAGGAAGAGTCTGTTGCTGAACTTTTCTCTTGAGGTAAAAACCCACAAGCTCCTCATCCGTCGGATGAAACCGAAAACCCGGCAACATAATATCATCGACCTTGTCGAAAATGTCACAGCTCTTGTCTTCCATTCTCTCTCTCTCAAGTTCAATTCAAGAGTTGAAAGATAAAGAAAATCAAACTTATATAACCAGAACTCTCACAAGCACATGTAATAGTAGTAGTAGTACTACTTGTGTGAACAACTAATAATGCAATAGTGAGAAAATGGTTGAACTCAAAAAGGAGAAGAAGTAGCTAGTTATGGCTTTGTACGGAACCACTTTGGAGAAGGCAAAATCTGCCTCCAGAGAAGGGGGTTCGGTTCCGAAGCTTGAGCCGCCGATTCAGGAACAAGGCCAGCCAAACAACGTGTGTGTGTTCGGAGATCAAGATGATTTCTGTTTGGGAGAAAGAAGAAGCTCAAGTTTGGTTTTGAGCTTTCCCAAGCACCACCTATTTTAAGAACTCACCAAGTCAAGAGAATACGACACTTTTTTTTTTTTTTTACCTTTCTTTTGTTTCTTTTGTTAGTATACTTTGTGGGTTTTGTTTATTTTGTTGGTCCAAATTAAGGATCTCAAAAGAGGACTACAAATTTCAGAGAAATGTTCGGACTTTAAATAAAAGCTTACCCTCTCTCCTATTTATCTACAACTAGTTGAAGACAAAATGACAAAGCAAGGTTCCATGTCAATCCTTTTGTTTTCTTCTCTCTCTCTCTTTTTTAAAATATTATTTTTCCTTCTTGTTTAATAAGTTTTTTTTTTAAATATGATTTAATTGAATTTAAGTTTCAAACCATATAAAATGGACCAACTTCCCATGATAAAGCTCAAGTTAATAGTCAATGTAAAATGAGATCGGATTCTCTGTATTTTTTCTGAAAATTCCTCTTAGACAAGAAGCCAAATATTTCTAATTCATTATTCCCAAAACTTCTATTCTCTTGTTCTCTTTGTCCATAAATGTCACGTGTCAGAATTTAGTATGAGTGATTATTGATTAAGTACGATAAATCAGAGTTATGGGCCCACGTACCACTTTGAAACAGAGCAAATAACATTAACAGAGTAAATGTTTGAAAAGATAAGCTAGGAATGAGATGAAAAGTATAAAAATTACATATTTCCAATAAAATTTTCTCGAGATATGAATTAAATATGTATTGTGGTTTGAGACTTTGTTTTAATTCCACATCTCATTTTAAATCATTTCTTACGGTATTGTCTATGATAAAAATTTAAATTTACTATTTAAATTATAAATATGAACTTATGATCCAAACAGACTGTTAGTTTAATGATATATCCACATTTGAATCGTCCTACTTTAGGTTTTTTCTTTTGAAATTTTTTGAAAGGATGGTTATTGCTCAACATAAACCAAATCTTACCCTCTCTATTTGAATTATATATACCCCCCTCTTTTGGTACTCGAATCTCTCATTGCTTGCCCCATTATTAAGTTATAAGAAAGGAAAAGAAAATTGGAAAAATGAAATTCCTCAACTTTAGAACCATTTTTTTGGTAATGCCGGACACCGGTTTTGAGATGCCGCATTTCTTCCAAAGATAGAGGACTTGGGAAATTTTAACTTCAATTTTTTGGGGGGTCTTTTTGGTGCCTCATGCCGATGGTATTTGATTTCTATGATATGGTATTTTATTCATAATGGATAAATTTAATTGATAAATCTAATTAAAATCGCATCAAAATAAAAAGTATGTATAATAAACAGTTTTTTTTTTTTGTATAGATTTGACAATTGAATTGGTGGAGCATGTTTTCAGGTCCTATGATAGAATCTCTTATTTCATTTTTTTAATTGAAAGTTTTATTTGCTGAAAAGACAATAGTATCCTTGCTTTTCGCTATATTACTCAACAAAACCTATGTGCAATCTTGTCCGTTTACTACCAATTTAAAGAGAAAAACTTCAAAAATTAATAATTGATATTGCAAAAATCAGTGTGCTTTTATTTTGAAGTCATCCCTACATCGCCTAAGTTTGCTAGATATGGTCTGCTGTGTGGATAACAAGTGAGGAAGCAATAATAAATACGGTTGAAGATCTTTAAGAGTCAAAAATTGCCAACTGGGGACTCCAAAATATAATAGTGAAATTCTCTAAATACTAGCCCTCTCGTTTGAAGCTCTTCTTGTCTGTTCCAAAATGACCTAGGGTTTCGGACCCATTCGTGTAAAACTAAAGTTGAAAAAATGCTACATATAAATATATATATATATACACACACATATATACACATATGTGTATATAGATATGTACATAAACTAAAGTTGAAAAACGGGTCAAACTCTTATAAACTAAGTTTTCTATCCTCTTTACTTGTGTACATTAAGATATAAAATTAACCATATGTCCCTTGTGAACCAAATATCCACATCAATGCTATTGACTAATGTTGTTTGTGGCTTTTAGTTGTAATAATGCAACTTCAAGCAATAGATTTAATAATTGTTTTCTTATTGTACCACTTCAAATTCCATTGGTCCTCACATATGCTTAAAGTTTCTCATACTTTACTTACTTTTTTTTTTTTTTTTGACAAATTTTTTTTTAATGTTATAGTGATCTTGTTTGCAACGTACGTTTCCGTTTGAGGAATTCGGTAATCCGCTGTCTAGCTAATTTTGCATGTTCGTAATCTAATGAATTTATTTGATTGGCTATTTTGCCTTCTTTCATTGACTGATCTCTTTTAAAAGCAGTCATTTTTGCTTGTTTAACAAAAGCCATTTTCAAAAAAAAAAAAAAAGAGTATTCAAAATTATCTAATCTTAATTTTTTTTGTTTGTTTGTTTGTTTGTTTTTTTTAAGAAAAGTTTTAGATGCGTGTCAAATTATGCTCACGGATTAAAAACCATACAATTTTGAATTTTTGTATCTAATACTCCAATCAGCTGGGTGCATTATATCATTTGGAAAACCATGCAAACAAGAATATTAGTTACAATAACGAATATTATTTTTTCTCTTTCAATTTAATAAACGATTTTGTTTTATAAACTTTTTTTGTTTTTTTTTTTTTTTGTGATTATCTGTTTCTGTGAAGGTTAGTCAAATACAGCATGTTAACTAAAAGTTTCACCATCTAATTAATTTTAACTTTACGAATTTACACGCTCCTTTCTCCCAAAAACAAAAGGGAATAAAAAATTTATACATAACTAATTTAAGTTACCTTTCCTCACCGCTGCAGGAGCAACGCTTTCGAAGATAAAACTGTAATTATCTTTTAGACTTTAGTGCTTCATTAAATTAATTTATCTCTTTCATATATATATATATATATGTATATGTCAATTGTTCTTTTTTTTAAAAAAAACCTTTTCTTTCGTTTTTTGTTCTACTCTTTCGTATTAATTTGCTAATCTCGTTAATAAATTACAATATAGTTGGCAGATACCTTATGCATTCATGGTAGATAGTCATCATGCAGTGAACAGTATTCATATTTCAATATTTTTCAATCACACAATAAAATTTATGTAATATTACTGTAGACATTATTTAACTAATAATTTAATGACTCCACCATAAATATAGTGTTCAATTTCTCCCCTCCCAAGTTCACAATATAAAAAGTAAAAGTACAGTAACCATGATTAAAAAAAAAACCCCCCCATGTTTGAACCTATATTTGATTTTATTTACCAAAAAAAAAAAACTATACTTTTGATTTAGGCTTGAAGATATATATAAAGTTCAAAGTCAATACTATTTTGTTTAGGTATATTAGTACATTTGTAAATTAATAATAATACAACCATGTTTTTTGTGTGACCAATCTAGGGTTTCGGCCACGTTGTTTTAAACTCATTCATATTAATAAATGGAGTACAACCTAAGCTTGGGTTATTAATTGGAGACGTGCTTAACCAAAGTCTTGCTAGCTTCATCAGCTTCTTTAATATAATTATATTAAAAAGCATATTGTATTTTTCTAGGGTTGAGAAAAAAGAGAAGAACGCTGTTAAAATAATTTACTCTTACGTACGTGACACATAATTTTAATTTAAGCTTAATATATATATATATATATATATATATAATGTTACAGCAATAACATTTGGGTTAAGTTTCCAAGTTTGAATTTTGTGAGACGAGAAGAGAGAGTTCTAGTTGAGTAAAGATGGGGATCTCAATTATTCAAAGGAATAATAAACTAGTTGCATATTAAATAATAAAAATGTACAAATATTGATAAAATAAAAGTTAACTTTTTTCTTTAAAATATATATATATATATTCTTTTCAAAAAAAAAAATATATATATATATATATATGTCAATATTGATCAACATTTTTATTAAGCATATATAAACCGGCCATAGATGTCAAACACAATTAAGTAACATCTTTTTGGAAAGCGACTAGCTTCCCTTCTATGATAATGAGTGAGTTTTATAATCCAAGCAGATTTAACTTGTTGTTTAGCCGATAAGATACTATTCAAATCCCTTTATCGCTTGTTAAAAGCCATGTGAGACCATTGGAGAAAGCTCTATTTGGCTATTTCTTCATCAGATAATTATACTAAATATTCAATTCACAATATTTCCTAATAAGTTTTGGGGGGAAAAAAAAAACTTGTCTCCTAATTTATTTATTTTTATTTTTGCAAAGTGCATGGGAATCCATTCTAAATCAAGAAATTATAAACATCAATACTGATCCACATGGTCTCAAATTATAGGAAATATAGGGTTGATATAATCGATTTCACGAATAAACTTGAATGACGCTCAAGAGAAAAAGATATGTCATAAATTACTTACCCTTGATTAGTGTCATATTTCATTCATCTTAAGGAAATTTTAGGCAAATTATTTCGTCTGGTGTTGGAATTAGGCATATGGAAACAGGAGATTACCAATTATTGCCATTATAAATCAATTTGGTTTTGATGTATGAGATTCCATAGTATAAAAACTTATAGGAAACAAAATGGGAAAAGGACAATAAGGAAACTAACTTGGCTAGGTTTCTTGGATTTCAAAAATGATTCATATATCCCGTTCAAAAAAAAAAAAAAAAGATTTATATATATTTATATGTATATGGCATAAAAAAAAATAGTAGAATATGTGGGGGTATCCTTTGCATCAATTGATTGTTACAGACGTAGTAATCAATGACTTTCACATCTAATTAATTCATTGCACTTCCTATAAAATTGCGTTTTAGAATGATTTGATTAGTATATATACTACTGCTGATGGGACTTTTGGAGACGTATATGATATGATATATCATCAACATATATATTTATTCCTCTTGTAAATATATACATTATCATGATTATTATCTGTTAACCTATCATGACATGCCATGAACATTGAAGATAAATATATGATGACCAATTAAAATATAAAAAGACGTGTGCAAAGTTTTTACATGGCTAAGCCTCATCTAACTATCAAATTATTGGATAAATCACAATCAAGGGAAGTGCATAATACAAGTGTAAAACAAAATTGTGGTATATTTTGTACATATATAATTTAGAGAGCTCTATATATTATAGTATGGACACTATACTGGTTTTGAATATAGTTAATTACATTAAAAAATCGATTTAAAATAGTCACATCGATAGAATATTTTCCATTCCATATAATAGGATTTCTCCTATAATTTATTTGGGCAAGAAATTATTTATATATTTCTCATTTTCTTTTTTTTTTTCTTGATCAATTTTTTTTTCTTTTTTCTTTTTGACATTTGGAATTTGAACAGTTTTACAAAATACAAACTCCTCTATCTTGAGTTGCAAGAAAGGAGAAGACAATTAAGAAACAAAACACTCTAATTCTTATTTTTTCTGTTCAACATGTATTAATTTACTTCTATTTTTAAGATGAGCTTATATTCGTCACCTACTGTGGCGTCTAATTACAGAAATAATAGTAATATATAAGCTAGACATATATAGATAATAGTAATTAAAAAGGGGCTACGGCTAGATATTGACATTTAACCGATATTCCATGTTCACACTCGTTCATACGGAAGTTAACCCCTCTTCTGTCCTCAACGTAAAAAATAATAATAATAATAATATAGCAATATAGAAGTCATATATATCTAGAAGTTAATTTTGCACCATTAAATTAAATAGCTGATTATTTCTTCGTAATTCATTTACACACATCATCAAACAAAAAATTTCATTGCCTTTGGCTAGCTCCTTGTTATTGCACCAAATTTCATATTTGTTCTTTATGGAACGTAACGTCATGTCGTTTTCATATCCCATGAACAACATGTCATATTTAATCCATCAAACGACATCTTTAGCAAAAAAAAAAAAAACAAAAGAATCTATTAAACGACATGCAGCTCACTTTTCAGAAAGAAAACGACTGGGGTCTCAGAAGGTGGGGAAAAGAAAACGACGTTGTGTTGTTCCTTGACATCAAAAGGACACGTAGCAGTCCCATGATTTCCTCAAGACTAAACGACATGTTCTTTTTGCAGCAAGAACTCCAATGTTGTTTCGTGCGGAGACCTCCATGTCATGTTTGCTATTTCGATGTCACAAAAACGACATGTCATCTTAGTAAATGAAAACGACATGCCGTTTTAACAGTGTTTTCTATGTGAGGATGGATCCGACAAGGCGTTTTCTTTTAGTAAATCATAAATGAAACAATACGTCGCTTTATTATAGTTTTCTCACTCAGAACTTGGTTGTCGTTTTTGTGGTAAGTCGTTTTTGGTACCGTCTAGCCCTTGAGTGTCCAGAATGTATCAAATCTTTCAGTTGTCCCCAAAAAAAAAAAAAAAAAGAGATATATATATATATATATATTTTTGGTCCTTTATTTTATGAATAAACAAGACATAACTTAATTTGGTCAAAATAATAATAGTCATATATACGACATAACTTAATTTGGTCAAAATAATAATAGTCATATATACAACAATTGCTCATTTAACATCTACATTCAATACCACAAATGCTAATCTAAAGATTTATGATGTAAACAAGGGATGTGGGCACATGGGTCATTAACTCTTTTCCTCTAATTTTACAGGAAGCTCCAGATTTTCACTGCCCCTCTGAATCTTTAAGGTTACTTGGTCTCCTACATTATAGTCATCCAGTGCTTTGTACAGCTCTGCTTTGTTTTTGACCTGAACATTAGCGATGCACTAAGTTCGGTTGATTAACCGACGACTGATAAGATCAAAGACTCGGGCCAACACTTTGACAGATATGCTGGTAACAGAAAGAACAGTAAATAAGCTTACAGGTTTGTTATCAACTGCTATGATGATATCGCCGAGTATGATGTTACCGGCAAAGCCCCTCGTGGTGGGAAGTAGCCCAGCCTTCGCTGCAAGACTATTTCTGGGGACCTATATCAACAAGGGATGGAAAATTTAGGCATTTGAATAATGATGCAGAAGCATATTTTAAATGATGAATATCGTATCCAAATATCCAGGGAGGTGAGAAATCCCCACATGGCATCCGCATCCCTCATTAAATGGATTGCCCACATGCATCGCCTACGAACTAAACTCAATCCACGACTTTCTTGAGAAAAATAAGAAGCCTTACCACCATTCCAAATAACTAGTGGTACTAATATAGGGGAGTCGGATAAAAATATTAGAGCATTAGCTGATAGGGGAAATAGAGAACTCCATAAAGTTACCTGAACTACAAGAGCTCCATACCGAACATTGAGTTGGTTTGCAATGAGGTCCGGGGCAATATCCACATTCAGACCAGCTCGAAAAACCTAATAGGATGAATGAAAGACATAGGAGGAGAAACTTTCACATTGGAAGGGGATGAACATAAACAAAAAATTTGATCAAATTCAGTGCCAAAAATTAAGGAACTCTTTTTTTGTATGAATGAATGCTCCTCTCTAGGAAGATAATGTTATAGAATCGAGAAAATTAAGAACAATATAAAAGGCAATACTATCTTTATCAACCAATTAAATTAGAGAAGTGGGAGATGAAAGACCACTATCTTTTCTCCTTATATAAAGAACCATGAAAAGGCAAGCTTATTTGCACATTTATTAAGGGTTAGCAACAATATTTACTTTGCCGAACTGGATCAACTGGGGGACAATCTTTAGTACGGTAGAGGACGGAATGGCAAATCCTACTCCTGCTGATGTACCTGCAACACAAACAGGGATTCTCTTTTTCTCATTAAGAAAACCCGGAGAAAAGAAAAACAACCAAGATACAGTGTGCAAACTTTGAAGAAAACTAGATATGGAGATAAAACCTACCTGTCTGAGTAAATATTGCAGTATTAATTCCAATTAAATTTCCTTTGGAATCCAATAGGGGTCCTCCACTGCCATAGTCACAGGAAAAATGTAAGCAGCAGAATGTACAGAACGTTAAATGATAACTTTTCATTCAAAATTCGACAAACTTCTTTCATACTGAAACCTCAAAGAATCGAAATGTCCTGGAAATTTGCCTCTTACCTATTTCCAGGATTGATGGCTGCATCTGTTTGAATTCCGCCACTAATTGTGACTCCAGTTTGACTAAAGATGTCTCGGTTCAGTCCACTAATTACTCCAACCGTGAGGGTGTGATCAAAACCAAAAGGGTTTCCGATCGCCAAACATTGTTGCCCCACTCTTAGAGAAGATGACTGCCCCACAAGGATTGGCTTCAATAGATCTTCAGGGGCCTCAACCTAGCAAATTGAAATATTACCAAGTAAGTCCTCTTACATTACTAACACGCTTCTAGATTGGACCAGAAAATCTAAAAGAATAGATTCATCTTAAACAAAACTTACCCTCAATATGGCAAGATCCTTTGCCCGGTCAGCACCAACCAACTTGCCCTCAAAATTTTTTTGAACCCTTCAATAATTTCAACAACAAAGGAAAAATAACGAAATAGACCATTAAATACTCAAAATTTAGCAGCATATTCGGTGCATATCTCACCCTTCTGATGCTAAAATATTAACTCGCGCAACAACCTGTCCAGGGCTTGGATTTCTTGTGAGGGCATTACCAATTACTACAAATAAATTAGCAAAAAAAAAAAAAAAAATTTGTTAATTTGTAAACTTAACATCAATGTCCACATATAACAACAATATCAACATGGAAATTCAAATTACGTTAAACAACAATCACAAGTTCCTTAGCCAGCCCTTACCATGATAATTTGTCACAATATGTCCTTGGGTATCCCAGATCACTCCCGAACCGTTTCCCTCCGGAACCTGCCGATACATATAAGGATCCTTAATTAAGTGTACAAGAGAAATAAGATGTCATAAAGCCTTAAAAAGTTAAAAACTCAAGGACAACAATTTTTGCTTCCTAAATACCTCAACTGCACCAGTTACATTAAGCTGAGGCCGCAATGTTACGTCGAAAATGTTGACAACTGAGTAGGTGTTCTTCTCAAAGAGTTGAACAATTCGATTCTGTCAATTAGACACGCAATACATTACCACCATAACCACAATAGAAGAAACAAATATATATTTTTTTGGGAAATATTAGACTGAGAATGAAATTATATTAACAAAATATGGTTTTGAATGTGAACCTCAGTGGGAAAGAGTGCCCCAGAAGGAAAAACTGTGGGGGTCACCTCTTCAATGGTTACAGACGGATCCCCTAAAGCTTGTGCTGAAAATCAATCACATAATTCTCAGAAGCATGTTTTTCCCACTTAATTAGTAAAGAAACAGATTTAATGGAAAAATTAGAAATAAAAAAAAAAAAAAAAAAAAAAAAAAAAGCACATTTCACACCCACTAAAAAAAAAAAAAAAGTTTAAAGTGGTGCGGACCTGGTAAGTACCTTGAAGGATGAAAAAAAGAAAGCAAAAAGAAAGATGAGAACAACGACCGCCTTGTGGTGAAAGGAGTAATCTTTCTAAACAATTGGGCCAAATCCTTGGTGGGATTTTTAACACTAAACAAGAACCAAGCAAAAACACACGTTACAACACACATAAACACACAGAGAAAAGTGAAAGCTAAATGAGAGAGATATAAAGAAGGAAAAAAAAAAAGGGACAAAGAAAGGACCTTTGAGAAGTGGAAATGGAGTGGAGAGAGAGCGAATCAGAAGGGAGTGGCTGAGAAGGAGAACATGCAGAAGAGAAGGTGTCGAAGCAGAGCTGTCTGCGACCCAACGAAGGGTTTTTAGACAAACACATTGCATTCATTTGCAGAGACCAGAAATTGCATGCCAACAATTGCATTCTTCTTCTTCTTCTTCTTCTTCTTCTTCTTCAAGTTGGATAGTTACAGAGAGAGTATGACAAAAAATGAAGCTATAATAAAAGAGGTAACACCAAATTCTGAGTGAACAAAGATTCAATGGAGGCAGATAAGGGCTTGTCGGGATTCCCATTCTCACTGTGTTTGTTGCATTTCCTAAAATGCCCTCCATATTTTTTCTAAATTCAATGGTATAAAAGTATCTAGAACGAGGTTCTAATTTTACTAATATATTTTGACCATATATAACGTTTAAAAATTCACTATAAATATAGATATTCATTTGCTGGAAACTACTTTTTTTTTAAATTACGAAAATTTCCTGTCGTTTTAAATTTTTACAAAAACTCTTTTTTTTTTTAAATTTATATCAAAAGAACTTAATACCGTTATAAAAAATTAGCTGACAATTTTAATAAAAGCCTTGACACCGTTATTAATTAGGGGTATTTTGTTAATATTTTTTTAAGTTTAAGAAATAAATTTAAGAAAATAAAAATGCAGTGAATAAACTGTAACTCTGATAATTTCAGGTATCAAAAAACAAAAGCCTTATAAAATATATTAAATTATAAATTCTTTAACTTATGTTGCTAATAATATAAATTATAAGATACACAAGTCCAATTGAAAGTCAATCGAGGAATAGAAGCAAACTCATAAAAACAACATGCCTCTCAGATTAAAAAGGAATAAATGAAAAACAATAGAAATAAAAAGAAACATTAAGGGTTTGTTTGGCAACAAATTCTGTTTAAACTAAACTGTACTTTTTTCATCATGTTTTTTATTTTTTTCCTCAAAAAGTAGTTTGTTTTTTCTGAAAATTCAAAAAAATTTACTATTTAAACTTACAAATCTTAACTCAAACTTACACACCAAACACCACCTAAGTTATATATTTGATAATTTCTTCTCTCAAAAATCAAACAGAAAGTCAAGATGGCCGAGTTGGTCTAAGGCGCCAGTTTCAGGTACTGGTCCGAAAGGGCATGGGTTCGAATCCCATTCTTGACAAATATTTTTTTCTTTTTTGGTTTCTTTTCCCTTTCAGGTTTACTTTAGTAAGAAATGAAATCCCTAACTCTTATTATCTCAGCAATAAAATAAAACAAATATTTGAAAAAAAAAAAATTTTAATTCAAGGAACAAAGGCCAACCGAGCCTTGCTTACTTCTACTTCCAAGTTCCAATTGAGTACAAGTTCACAATTCCTTATGCTCCGTTTGCCTCACCATCTCAACTCAAACTAAACAACTCAAATCTCATCATGTTTTTTGTCTTTTCTGAAAAAGTTTTTTGTCTTTTCTGAAAAAGTCAACAAAATTTACTATGCAAACTTAAAAATCTCAACTCAACTCAAACTGAACCTGCGATCCAAACGAACCCTTAAAAAAAATTTTGTAGTGCTTGAGAATTGAATATGATGAGATGGTCTACAAAAGCTGAAATTTCTTTTCTTGTTCTAGAAGTTTGCCTTTTCACAAATTTAATTTATTTTCTTGTTCTAGAAGTTTGTCATTTTACAAATTTTCCCCCATTGAATTGGCACTTTTTATTATTATTGTTTGTAAAGAAAGATTCAAAAGAAGACTAAAGTGTTAGCATATTTTTTCTGGGTGTTACCAAAGGACCCAAAGGGGCTCCCCAGACATTGGCTAAAGACCTTACAGGTGGATCCAATCTGTTGATGAGGAGCATGTCACATAGCCCACACTCTCTTTCGAGTACTAGGCTGACAGGAAAAACAAGCCTTCACGTTTAAGACAATCAAAAGAGCCACCCAACGCTCAAAATTATCATTTGTTGCAAAAATTTGATGTCAAACTTTTTCATTCCTTAAACAAGCTCCAAATTGAAAAAATGGCTTCTCCTGGTTGATTTCAGAGGTTTTACCTCAACACCATAGCAACGCATTCACATTAGCCAAAAACAAAAAGGGCATCCAAGAACGAGCCTGTTTCCTCTTGCTTCGATTTGCTTTCCTCAGTTTGTTGTTTAACTAAAGGAATTCATAAACTTTTATTGGCCACAGAAATTAAACCTTATAAATCAACAGACGGACAAAGAAAGGATACAACAAAATGCAACCTAGAAAAGTTGAACTAGTTTGAGCTTTGTTCAACACAAAGTTCAGAGGTTACCAAAGACACAATCTACAAGTACTCTGGTAAAATGGTAACACACAGGTTTAAATCCCACTTGAGCGAAAATTTCATATCCGAGGAATTAACGAAAACCCATGGCCATAAGAAGTATCATACACGAGATAATTTCATGATAATACCAATAATGGAAGGATGATGGTTTGTTTTGTCTGCAAATTGAACTAATTAACCAGCTAAGCAAAGTCGGAAACAAAAGTAGAGTAAAAACATTAACCAATTAGTTTGAGATCGAATAACTGACTTAAAAAGAAGTCAAAATTTCACTCAGCAAAATCTAATAATAGTTCAAAAGGCCTTTTGGACTATCGTCCACTCATTTAGCTCTTGGAGGCAGCCTTTTCCTTTGCCTTCTGGATCTTCAAAACCTTCTTCACAATCTTCTGCTCCTCGACCAAGAATGCTCTAATGATCCTGTGGGGAAAAAGAATTACAGAGAAATTACAAACTTGCTTTACTCGATAATAACAAGAACACAATGAGCAATGATTTACAGTCAAATACCTCTCCCTAACAGCACCTCCAGAAAGCACACCACCATAGGCTCGGTTCACGGTCCTGCGATTCCTAGATAATCTAGAGCGCTTGTACTCGGTGGGTCTCAAGTGAGGAATCTGCAACACATTGAATTTGTCATCTATCAAGAAATGAAAATCTCATTCGCAAACAAAATTCTACACTAATGAGCTAGGGCAGGGAGGGCCACATCCAAAAATGCCCGACATGAGACATCAAGCTAAAACCCAGAAGATGACTAAAACTACTACAATTCAAAAACAAGGGCACATTAATCAGTTCTTTGCATACTAAGAACCAAACAACAATATTTGAACTCCTTTGTTTCAAAGTTATCGTCAAGAAATCCTATAATTAACATAGAAACAAAAGAGCAAAAGCTTTAGAACCAGGAAACCTTAATAAAGTTGGAAACTTTACCAGCAAAATGCTAATCACGAGACAAAAGCATCTAGATTAGATTAAAACAAATTAATTCGAGAAACAGGAAAAATCCAACAACTCAAAAGCACTCAAGGCACACAACTTAGTTCATTACATAGTCTCAAACCCTAATCAAACAGCCATCATTTCGGATTAAGCATAAACAAAAACGCCATTAATAAAGCTCAATCAAAATCAGAAATCGAATTACCCCTTGGATTCTCTTGCCAGTGACGGGGCATTTTGGACCGCTGGCTCTCTTCTTGGTGGTCTGGTACACCAACTTCCCTCCTGTTCATCGAAACGCACGAAGCAAAATCAAATCAAATCGAATCAAAATCCCAGCAAAGAAGGAAGAGAAACGTTTCGGAGATCAAAATGGGGGAAGATTAGAAACGGCGGTGATACCGGGGGTTTTGACGATGCGGTGCTGGTTGGACTTGGTGGCGTAGCTGTGGCGCTTGCGGTAGGTGAGACGCTGCACCATTTTTGACTCTGGGTTTCGACTTCACGAACTCGACGATTTGTTTGGACTGCAGCAAAAGAAACCACGACGAAGAAGAAAGAGTTTATATAGGGGTTTTGGAAGATATGAAACCCTAAATCTGACGGCTGATATAGAGAGCGTGTCTTATTAACGGCTGGGATTAAACTTAAACGGGACTTAGAAAGAGAGTTTTGCTTATTTATCAATTTAGCCGAATCTTCTCTATAATTTCAATAATGACCCAATTGTGTGATTTTTATGACAAAAACTACCTTTACTTCAACTTCTTTTTTTGTTTTTTTGTTTTTTTTTTTTGGGACTTCCTTGAATTATGGAATATGAGAACCATCTTTCAAATAGAAAATTTTATTTGGGATCGAATGAGAATAATGAGTGCATGCATGACATTCAATCAATTTTTATTAGACTATATATACATATATATTTTTTATATTGGTGTAATAATATACCAATAATCTCCTTGTAGTATCCAATCCTGTATAAAATATGAAAAATGACCTTTACAAAAACACAAAGCATTAATTTTCATGAAATCATTTAAGCTTATTTAGATTTGGACATTAATCAGTTAATTCGTGATTTTCGAATTAAAAAAATTCGTAAGTGTTTCACTTTTCACATAACGAACACATCTTAACTTTTATATAAGAGATTTCTACGATGGAGGTGTACTATTTTTGAATTTTTGCTTTTAAAATAAGCTTTAATAGAGCTATTAATTTTGCTTTTAAAAGGAAAACGCTTTAAATTTAGTTATGTGCCAAAATGTTGGTTGTATCGGAACAAAATGAAATAAAAGCTGAACTAAAACTTTTATGAGTTCCTGAACAGTCTGTCCCAAAGTAAATTGAAGAAAAGAACAAGAAAACTGCAAAAGCAAATACGTACTTCAACATTTCAATGAATTTGCACGGTTCTTCTTCTTATTGTTTTATCTATTTTTCAACATATTTCACAATGACTTCAAACCCAATCGTATGGGACCATTTTTCACCATTTTAATATAAAACCTCCCATATTCTCTCATTGTACCACTAATTCGACTCTTGAAACTGACTCTAATGGTGCATTTGATTTGACGGTTGGAAATAAAATTTTTAAATTAGAGTTAATTAACTTTTTAAAAACTAATTATAATTTTTAATGGTTTTTCAGAAAAGACAAAAACTAAAATGATAAATTTAAACCGTAGATATTAAACCAAATAAAAGCTAAAAGTACTAACTCAATGTTTTGTATTATTAGCTAGAAAAAAGAAGGGAAAAAAAAAAGCCTCAATATTCTGTCCATCTAAGTATTAACATAATCAGTAACTTCGTTAAATTTGAATAACAACCAATGAAAAAAGTAGATTGTATCTAAAAACTTGAAGAATGATCGAGGTTTTTTTTTTTTAATTCGAAGAGAAAAAGTTATCGATATTAATATATCTCATATCTCCTAAATGTTATAAAAGATAATTCTCAGACGCAAATAATAATGTTTACTGAAAACTCTAATTGCGGGCTCTACACCACGTCGAGGAGCGCATCATCTCAGTTGGCAGAAACCACAAACTTGTTCAATGTAATCCTTTACTCATTAGGACACTACATTTTAGTGGCGAGTAGAGTGAAGGTTAAATACGAAGCAAGCACAGGACCACTTTATAGTGGGCCACAAATGAAATGGTCAGCAAAGTATTCGTATTTGTGACTTTTGACTTGTGAGATTAGTTAGGTATACCCGTACAAGACTCGTGAAGATCTCATTTGACCAATATTTAGTATTCAAAAGTGATACGAAGAATTATCGTATGTGGTACTTTAACTTGTGTGCCCTAATCATATACAGAAGCTAAAAATTAGGAATTAGACAATGATTTTGGAGCTAACAAGATTTTGCCAAAGAGACATTATTGATATTCTCTCGTAACTACGATTGAAAAGGGTCACCTAAAAGAGTGCAAAAGGCTATAAGCTAGCTAATGTTAATGTAAATATTAACATCAGCAAGGAAACAGCAAGAATGAAGGTTCTACATGAATCTTTCGCTTCACAAAATTGATCCTGCTCAGTTTATTGTGACACCAAACGAGCTGATCCGTCGTTATCCGTGACATGTTTAGAACCCGAGACACTAATCTCAGATCAACTTGAGAGAAGAAGTGAAGGTGATCCGAGCCATCTTCATGGTGTTTTCGTAATTTCTTTAGTATGCAGCTTCCACTCCTCAAGAGGTCTTTAAGTCTCTTGTCTTTCTGCATTAAAACAAGTTGAATAAATTAGAGAAATTTGTTCTTCCAAATTCAATTTTTGGTTAAAGTCTCAAAAGGAAAAGAATTAGTACCATTTGGAGCGCGGTTTGAACCTTTACTAATAGCTCTGAGTCTGCAGGGTCTTGAAGTTCTATCTCCATTCCTCTACGGCTCTTGGGGAGCAAATTATGAGTGTACTTATCTGCTCTTATGAATCGCCAAATCGTTCTTATGGATTCTTCCAGCATCTCTAATATCATGTCACTTGTAATCGCGCCACTTTCTCCATCCATTTTTCTTGCTTTCTTTCGTTCTTTCGAATCCTCTGCAAAATTTAATCAAGCTTGTGTTCAACCTAGGCTCTTATTTATGAACAAATGAATTTGATCAAACGTTAAAAAGCTACTACTACAAAACTACAAAACTCTTTTACCTAATTCTCACCTCTTATCACCGGAACTTGGAGAAGATAACGCATGGCACATCGATTCTTGATGTAATTCTCGACCCTAGGGCCTTGGAAAGGCTCATTCTCAATGAATCTTTGAAGAAGAACCTGAAACTGTTGGAACTCGCCGGCAACTTCGTTGTATTGACGCAGTCCGTAGGGATCGGATTCCCATATCTCAAAGACTTTTTCATATTGCCATTGAAGGAACTCCCAAGAAAGGCACAACTGGCCAACATAAATCATTTCCAAGTCACTCTTTAATTCTCTCCCGAACTTCACCATTTGGTCAGATTGAGATTTTTTGCGTTTCCCTCCCCAAAGTGTCGAGGACTTGTGGCTTGAGAAAGATTGAAGTGGGTCCTTGGATTGAAGAAAACCTGTTGAATATAGAGTGTCACCAAACACATGAGAAAAATTAAAATTGTTCACCTAAACTTTCTTTTTTTAATATACATCATTACAAAACTGTAAAGCAACTTTTCATGCTTATTTATTGAGGAGATAAGATTGAAAACATAATTGATGGAGCACTCAATACAACTAGTTCAAAAATTATCATGATGACAAGAAAAAAAAAAAAAAAAAACAAAAAAAGAAACAAATATTAATAATTCGGAGTTAGGTAAGGCCAATTCCATAATGAGGCAGCTTTTTAAAATGCTTACATTGGTTGGATGATGGACTATTTGTTATAAACCTTTAACCACTCTTTTAACTTTTAAGGAGACAAATCATAAACAAGAAATGACCATTTTAATGTTGATACAAACCTATAGAGTAAAAACTTAAAATCACTTCTAATCTCCATAAGAAGAAATTCCAAAAAAAAAAAAAAACCCTCTAGTCAAGCACTCATTTTGAAAGTGATGCATGCCAATAAGAAATGATGACATGGTGTTTCAAATGTTAATGGGGGTAACGCGTGAAAGAATAATATATATATATATATATATACACACACACTCTTATGTGTCTATACATGTGTGTGTATATATATTTATTTGTATGAATATATCTCTTCCCTTGAAATTCCAATTCAAATATAATAATCACCATTAATGAAAGGGATCAAAACAGGGTTAGCTTCAACATTGCCAACTAACGAGATTGAGTGGGTCCAACTGTCCCCAGCTCGATACAAACTACCCAAGGTAGGTTGTAATATAATCAAATCTATTTATTCACCCATAAAGTGTAGTTAAAGAAGATCAGTCCTTAATTGTGTTACGGATTAGACATTTTTAATCAACATACAAAATACGAATAATAAGAAAAGTAGAAAACAGAGGAAAACAGAATCATGTGTAAGAGTAAAAACATCATGACCGCTGCTGCGCAGTTTTAAACCGTCATATTTTTAAACCTACGAGCAATGTCAAGTAAAAGAGGATAGTTAAGAATTTTCAACTGACCAAGAGCGTACATCTTCTGGTAATTGAGAATGTCGAATTTTCGCATCCGTTCTCGGTAGGTTTTGTAGAATTTGTGAAGCTCACTCAACCTGTCTCCATGGTGAAACTTCTCTTCAATCTTCCATGGCTTCAGGTCCTCGGATATCTTCGGAGACTCCGATTCTTCTAGAATAGTGGGCAATCCAGTGGCTCTGACCTTCTTCAGCTCCATCTTAAGCTGCTCAAGCAATTCCTGATGTTCCCACAAGGTCTCCAAATCATTCGAATCGTCGAAACCGTCGCTCCTTTCTGTTAAATCCTCTTCATTTTGTTCTCCAGAACATTCTGTTTCGCGTAAATTTTCGGACTCCTCTAACTTTCTAAGCTCTTCAAGAATACCCTCATCTTCTTCTTCATCAAAATCACTCTCTTCCAAACCAAGTTCTTCCTTGTTTGACACCGAATTTGGCCCGTCGACGAAATCGCTTAGTCCTTCAAAATCCGCGTCCGTGAGAAAATCATCGCTGGTTGAGTCGATAAACTGGCTCATGAACGAAAACTCACGGCTTGAAGTGATCGAATCGGAGTCGGAATCCGAGGCCATGTAGTTACTCTCCGACAGAAAATTCTCGTAATCTTTTTCCCGACTCCGTATTTTCTCTTTCCCGGAACGAGATTCCTCATCACAAACTTGTTCATCTTTCGAAAACTCTTCGCCGAAATCCTTCTCCGACAAGAACTCATTGCCGGAAGTTCCAGACTTGACAGAAAAGCTCGAGACTTGCTCTGCTTCTGCTTCTGCTTCTTCGATGAAGAAGCTACTAGAGCTAGCGAAACCGCCATTATTGTCTGTGTGATTTCTGGTGAATTCTTCTAAAGTCGGAAACTTAAATGTGAACACAAATTCCGGCTCTTTCGACGACTCTTCTCCGTCAAAATCCTCCAACCCTTTTGAATCCTCAACACTAGAAATCTCAGAACATGCCTTTTTCTCCATGACTTCTTCAGAATCAATCCGATCCGTTTCTTGGGGAAGAAGAATAGTCGAACAACAGGAATTGTTCATCTTAGAACCCTTATCATCTCCAATATATCTAAACAAAAATAAAAAAATAAAAATAAAGTTACTAATTGAAGAAGAAGTTAATGAAAATAGTAAAGAAGAACAATTGGTTTTTAGAAAAGTTAATACCTAAAGAAAACTTTGTGGAGAAGTCTGAAGAGAGAGAGCAAGAAAGAGCCAAAAAACAGAGCCACAAAACCATTGGAAGAAGAGCCCATAATTTTAATGGGTTATGTGAAGCCGAACCTAACTAAGGTAGACAATGGGAATTACAAGCAAACTCGGTTGGGTCACACATCAAACATTAAATCCATCGAAATCTCTGGGTTTTTTTTTTTTTTTTCGTTGTGAAGCAAGAAACGGCAAATCAGTCATGGGAACTCTGATTCCCACGTTGAATTTTTCAAAGAGGGAAACAGACGTATGATCTGTAATAAAAAAAATAAAAAATAAAAAATAAAAATTGCATGGAAGAGAATTGAGTGAAGGTGAAGTCCGACCAAATCGGGGAAGGGTGAGAGAGAGGTGGGATTGGAAGAAGAAATCTCGGCGGGCAGAGAAAAGAACTTGTCAGCGACCTTTGGCTTAATCCTTCATTCGGTTGCTTAGAGCCTTGGAATTCTGAGGACCGTTATTTGATTGACATATAAAATATACTTCAATCCTTTCATATTTGTATATCTGTATATATATATATATATATATTTATGTATGTATATCATCAGCAGTTGATTGATGGTCTGTTTTGCCTTTCTCTCTCTTCTCTCAGAACAGAGAGAGAGAGAGAGAGAGAGACAGAGAGGAGAGACTTGGGTAAAATTGAAAGTTTACGTCTTTAATGGATTCTATTTTATATGTTTATATTTGTTAATAGGGGTTTGGTCTTTATTATAATTATGATGAGATTTCCTTGGAACTTTTTGGGAAAGTAGCGAGACCAAAAAAAAAGACAGGACTTGTAAAAGCGGTGAGTTGCTGCCTAGCATGTAGGTGGCGGTGGAAATAAGGAAATTTCCCACTTCATTTTCAACGCCCAATTACTTGTGTACGGTTGCATTATATTTCATTAACTGTGGATTTCTTGGAATGGTGACATTTTTTGAACTTATAAATTTACCCCAAAAAAATTTTAAATTAGGGAAAAAAAAAACGAATTAAATTACAATCTCTAACCAAAAAGTAAGAATTGATATCTGTTATCCGGAGTCATATCATATGAATTTAAGAATTTAATCACATAAAAAATATTAAATATTAAAAATTTTTAAACAAATCGATAAGTTCTCAAAAACATATTAAATAAATAGCTTTTGAGATAGAAAAATAAAACAACAAATCTAAAAAAGTAAAGAAAGAAAAATCGATAGATAGTGAGGTTTTTGTAGAGGCTGTGGGATTTTTAAATATATATATGTATATATTGGAGTTGGGTTTTAAGAAAACTGAAGACTAAATTCTCTATTGGAGAATAATTAAAAGCACCAACTCTTAAACCAAAATCAAATGACACAAAGAAAATATCATAGTGTTAGCTAGGAAATTTTCCAATCAATATTCATTCTTCAATACTTAATTGAATTTGTCAACACTAGCAAAAAAAGGGATGCTTATAGTAGTTTTTAATTTACTTGTTTAATGATAACCAATGATTCTAGTTGGATTTGTCGTGTAATTTCTTTCTTTTTATTCAATCTTTTACCCTTTTTTTTTTTTTTGGACTAGTATATTAGTAATGCATAGATTGTAATTTCCAAAAACCATGCAAAGGGTTAGAGTTCTCTTTCCGATAAAACAGGTTGGTGACTCATCTCATTGGGAACGTTATAAACTTTTTTTATTTATTTATTTTTAGATAGTTATAAACATATAAATTGTGAGTGTATGGATTTCCCACGCAAACACTTTTTTTTTTTTTTTTTTTTTTTTGTCAAACACATCTATTTCAATTTACATCTCTCAACTGCAAAACAATAACATTTTGGTGCATCACAAGTTACAGAACTTTCGAGTGATCAGTGTCTGTGTTTCTCACAAAATTTGACTCAACCTAAAATTAGGTAACTGGTAAGTACCAAAGATAGAAAATCTCAAATCCGTAAATATATATATATATATATATATATATTTGTGTGTGTGTGAGGGTTCATCTAATCAGTCTTCTTTTGTACATATTCAAATACGTGAAAGCATACTTCCTAAAACATGAGAAAAATATAAAACACTAATTATAACATGTATAGAAAAAAAAAAAAAAAAACACTAATATATGTATATGCTATTCTGATAATGTGAATTTTTAGCATCTAATCAAATAGATGAAGAAATCAAATGCAAAATAATTGATGCTCAGATGCCATGTTTAGATTCTCTTCCTTTTTGAGCTGCTTCTGACCAAATTTTGCAATTTGTCCAACAAGATTTCATTAGTTTGTTAAAACATTTATTATTCCTTTTTAACTCCCAATTACCTAAATATATAATCTTGTCTATGGAAGAGAGGATTTCACTGTTACCTTGTTTATGGACAAAATTAGAGAATTTCTGCCACCATAAGCAGTCATTTTTGAGCATATTTGACTTCCAAAGCGAGTGGTAGGTATATATTCTTATAATACACTCTCACAAGCTAAAATATATAGTAGCTTCCACAATTAAACAAGACTTTTGACAAATATACCGTATAGCAGTTGAGATGCCTTTCATTCTTCCTATTCTAGAGTCTCATTTTTAGGTCTTTGCGATGTTAATTAATGAATTATACAGTCTTGAATTTAAAATACTACGAATATTAAAAATTGAACCTTAAAAATTGAACCAAATTCTCCACATAGATTTCCATTATAGACAAAAGAGAAGAGAAAGTTGGACAGAATTGCAACAATAATATTCCAGTTTTAATTGACTAAAAAAATTCTTTTCAAATTAATACGACAGAACAATAATGTTGTTATACCAAAATCATACAAGAAAAGACCATGCTCCTATCATTACCAAGTGATTTTCTCACAAACCCATATTAGAAAAGCTTATTAGGTCGAACCACATTATTTGTACTCAAAGCACCAAAGTGGACTTCTTTCTCATTTTCTAAGTTTGGCCGAACAATTATATTATAGATTATATATATATATATATATATATATATTCTGGTGCTAGTGATTGGACAATGGAAATTAGCTTTCTTAAGGCAAGTGGAATGAGTTTTCAAGTGAAGTGACGAAAAGTTAAAAACAAAAGCATACACACATATTATATGCATATTTCTATGCTC
This sequence comes from Ficus erecta, assembly GCA_008635985.1. Taxonomy (NCBI): domain Eukaryota; kingdom Viridiplantae; phylum Streptophyta; class Magnoliopsida; order Rosales; family Moraceae; genus Ficus; species Ficus erecta. Next base: position 2,565,328 of record BKCH01000009.1, read on the forward strand.
AAGAACTTAAAAAAAAAAAAAAAACAACAACGACAACAACAACAACATTTAGGCATGAAACAAATGATAGCTAAAATAATATTGAAATCGCAATCTGCAAATCATGGACACATCACTTGTATTACGTATATGTACAAAAACTTGAGCCGTGTTGAACTAAGAAAGATCGATTATGTATAATTGTTTATGTTGCACTAATCAAAGTGCTGGCACAAATATATTATACCATTTTTCCTGCTTTAATCCTTCCCTTGTCTTCATGTACTTAAATACAGCTTATTGACCGTAAAATTCTGACCCTGATATCATTACAGTCGTGAGATAAATTCAACTTCTAACAAAGCTCGTCTTAGATGTTTGAAATGATGTATATACTTGTCCATACGTTTATATAAATATATATCCGAGACAACAATCTTAAAATCATTGACAGTCCCGCCACAAAGATTTAATAAAGATAACATGTGAAGGCTTTTCAAGACACACGACTGAGTGGAGATTCTACTTTGGAGACAATTAATGCTCACGGGAAATGATGCAGGGGAAAAAGGGAATATCCCATCTGCCATTTTATATAGCTTTTTTGCAATATCATCTGATTGTCTCCTCTTTCTTTTCCTAATATATTGTTTAATATATATATATATATATATATATATATTGGTTTCGGGAGCTTCCATATCCCACTACACATTAAAATTGTTTCTAAAATGAGAATCCTTATGGGGTTTGATAAAGCCATTGCTTTAATTTAAATTAACATAAACAACTAAACAATTATTAAAAAAAAAAAAAAAGATTAGTCGCGACCACTTAGTTCTTCCCAAAATCATGCTTGCTTAAACATTTTTTTTCCTTCTTTTTTGAAGTACTAGAGGAAGTAAGATTCGAAGTCTTGATCTCAACATAATAACACGGATTTACTGTTAGACTAAATCTATAACCATCTTATGAAATTGTTTTCAACGCCGCTGAAAGGAAAAGGAAGGGAAAAAAAAAAAAAAAAAACCCCCTATTTAGTGTTTAGTGCACGCCTTTGTCACACTTTTTAATGACTTCAAAACTGCAGATCATCCAAAGCAAGTCACTCACTTTGGCTTCTTAGAAAATGGTTTTTCCTTTCGTGTTTGGATAAAAAAGACAATAATTATACGAGACAATTTGGACGCGGTCCACGAGCCGCATTTTCCAACACCGTGTCGGCCGGTAGGTCAGGCCTTTAGCCTATCAAAGATTCCTACACAGACAATATAAACATATATACACACGTATGGGCCAAAAATAAAATCTGTTACACAAGTCAACAACGCATACACAAGAAACCTGTGTTCGATGTTTTTCTAGGGTCTCATGTTCCTACCTTCCAACTAAATATTTATATATATGTACACGTATATCTATATAATATAGATATATTGTAGAAAAGGAAGAAAGAAAAAAAAAATCTCGTTGTTGTCACCAGATGAGGACAGACGACATGATTTTGAGATTTGACCCACCAATTTTTGACCTCTTCTAGAATCACCACACACAAAAAATAATTCACCTATATTAGTAGAACTCACCATCCTTCTAGATCACCAAAATAACTACCTACATGACGTAGGAGGATGGTAAATATATTAGTCTTAGCTGTTTGACCAAATGAAAGAAAACCCTTTTGTAGCTAAATTTACGTTTTTGTATATGAATTTGGAAATGAAATTTTAAAATTGAAATTGATTGATTTTTTAAAAATTAGTTATAATTTTTGTTGATTAAAAAAAAAATTGATATGAAAAACTTAGGTTTGAATTTGAGAGCGAAACGAAGTTTTAGATAACATAATGGGGCTTTCTAAAGTAATACACCATCCATCACATTGGTTTTTTTTTTTTTTTTTTTTTTTAACGCGTTATTTGAGTTAATTGATAAAACCCAATTGTTTATCATTATTGAGCTTTTTATATCAAGAGATGTCATTTGAAATATATTCTCCGTTTTTTTTTTTTAAACATTCTTTCGATCGGTCTGTAAACACGAGGTTTATTATATAGCCATAACTTCAAAAACATATATCAACTTATTTGTGATAGATGAATTTCTTAATATTACACTTATCAGAATATTAACATAAATGTTACACAAGTCTTTTACATGCTACAATTACATGTGTTGATGTCCTATATTACAACTTAATATTTACATGTTATACGTGTAAGATTGATCTTTATATGAAAAGCCTGTAAAGTAATATATAAGCTAGGTTAAAAATAAAAAAAAATAAAAAAATAAAAGGGCTGAGAGAGAAATTGAAAGTAAAGTGAGTCTAAGGAAATCTTTGACATTTAATGAAGGAGAAAGATTAAGATGGCTGATGGCTCCCCAATTGTATTAACTAAAAGCTTTCATAATCTCCGGAGCTACAATGCATATGTTAAGCGTATATTACTGCAGAAGGAGTTTCTCCCAAAGTCCAAATTTAATTGTGAACCGTCCATTTTTTATGGAAAATCCCATTGGGAAATTGAGGTCCCCATGATTTTGACGGTGATTTTCGTTTATATTTTTGATGGAAAATCCCATTGGGAAATTGAGGTCCCCGTAGTCTAGAATTTTACATAATTTTCTCTGCTTCCACGTTTATAGTTTTTTTTTTTCCCCCTTAAATTTTTTTCAAGTTAGGATAAGGAGATTTGAATTTTATGCTCGTAATAAAATCAAGAACGATATTATCATATCACAATTAAAGGTTCTTTTCAAATTTCTAGTACCCATAATTTTAGAGACTTTAATAAGGTGACAGACAAAATCAATAGACGGTCCAAATACGCTTATGGTTGACCCATACTCCCTAAAAGGTTCAAGCAAAAAGGCGAAAAAGGGGGAAAGAGAAACGATACTAATTGAGTTTTGTTTAAAGATTTTTTTTTTTCTCACTAACCTTATATTGTTTTTACTGTTTTTAGCAATATTTTTGATTCGGTGAAACCTAATATAGCAAATTCATAATTGCATCGTTTTTCACTAGCATATTCTTGGATTTTGGATCACTCCAGCATCGATTTGTGTTTAATAATATTTTGAAAATGATTTTATTCTGAACTTTAAAAATGATAATTTTATTAAAAATGATGTTGAAATCTTTTATGAAATTGCATTCAATTATATTTTTAGGTGGATTGGTTGTTGTTGTTGTTGTTTTTGTTTTTTTGTGAAAACGGATTGATTTATGTATTTAAAAAAAAGGTAAAATTATTTTTAGTATGTTTGTAAAATATTGTGTTAAGTGATATAATCTTAACAAAAACTATTCTCACTATTTTTTATTTTCATGTTCATTTTCAAAGCATTTACTAAACAAACATAATTAGAATATTTTTGCTTTCGTGCCTCAAGAGACGTGCGGACTCATTTCTAAAATAATACAATTACAAACACCTTCTAATTTTTTCGTTTTCTTTAATAACATTTTACTGCTGTTGCCCTTTTCGACTTAGTTTCTTAAACTTTCTTTCAAATTTTTTGTTTATGTATTAGACGTAGGGAATTTAAACTTATAATTTAAATTAGAGTCGATGTATGAAATTACGACCGTGATGCAACCGCATTATTTAAGTTTCGTGTTTTAATTTGAATTGACACGAAAATACGCACCGTTGATCATCCAGTAGATTTGGGCCTGGGCCTTATATGAAGGAAGAGTCAGAACCAAGCAGGCCCATCATATCTTTACACTAAGCCCACCGTCTTTTCCCAACGTGTTTAAAGTTCAAGTCCGTCACCTTTATATACTAAACTACCATCAAAAACCATATTTTCAGCCTCGTCCATAAACTTGACAAGGAGTCACTGCCATTTTAAAAATTAGTAACAACTTATATGACACATGTTATTTTTTTATTGATAAATATTTACAATATTATCATATCAAGTGATTGTATTTACTAACGAAAATATGACAACTTTCACAGTCACGTGAGTTAGTATAAAAAAATTAAGATTATAATTGATATTCATAATAATCCTCTTTAAAAATTTGTGTAGATACATTTAATTTGTAAGAAATTACGTTACTTGGCATGTTTATAAATGCGGAATTGAAATAGAGCAAAACTTTTGGAATGTTTTAGAAAAGAGTAATTGACTTAAATAGTCCCTGAATTTTTTTAAATGTGACGATTTGATCTATATTTTTTTAATTTTGATTGAGAATACCCTAAACTCTCTAAATGTTGGTAATTTTAGTCATTTCCGTCCAAATCCGTTAAGTTTCTAACGGAATGAGTCAGTATAATGCATGTGATCAAAATTGAAAATTTTAGTAATTTAATAATAATTAGTTTAATTAAAATAAAAAACCATTAAAAAAAAAAAAAAACAAATTCTTTTCTCTCTCTCTCTTCATTTCCTCCCTCCAGCCGCAAAAACTCGGATCCAAAAAACCCATAGAGAATGGACCTTGGTGAGGGGCGACGAGGCAGTGTCGGTGGCGTTTTGTTCTTCATCTTCTCTGTCAGGGGCGGGGTAGGGGCGAATAACTGGGTTTTGAGTTCCCGGGGGGGGGGGGGGGGGGGGGGGGGGCATCTGGGTTTTAGGTTCTGGTGGGTGGGGGTGGTGTGATCTGGGTTTTGAGTATATGTGGGTTAGGGGGAAGCTAGGCTGGGGGTGCGATCTAGGTTTTCAATTCGCGTGGGTTGGGGGGGGGGGGGGGGGGGGGGGGGGCGGCCGATCTGAGTTTTCAGTTCTAAGTTGGGGGGGCATTTCTGTTCGGCGGCAATGGTGGGAGGGGGGGACTCGGCAAGACCCGGGGGGGGGGGGGGGGGGGTGGCGGGTGTAGGGGGGTAGGGGGCACTTGGAAAGCCTAGATCTAGGAGGGAGGGGGGCTCAAGAATGCCATCGGGCCAGGGGGGAAGGGCCTGGCGAGGACCAGAGGGGGGACTTGGCAACAAAGAAGACGACACGGCGGGTGTGGGGGGACTTGGGTTTGAGTCCCCCCCCCTTTTTTTTTATTTTTTTTTTATTTTAATGTATAAGGGATTTTTCTCTTTTAATAGATAATTTAACTCATGGATCACTTGATATTTTTTTATTAAAAATTTAACAGAATTGAACGAAAAACATTAAATTATCACTATTTAAAGAGTTTAAGATTGTTTTATCAAAATTAAAAAAACATAAATCAAACTGTTATTTTTTTAATAATTTAGAAACTATTTAAGTCAATTATTCGCTAGAAAAACTTAAAGTTGCCCCGAAAGATTTCAGGTAAAAAAAAAAAGTACTATTTAATAGTGGGCTCCAAATGTCAGAGAGGCCCAATCTTGGTAGGTAACTGTATCTTGGTAGTAAATGGTCCTCATAGATGAGAATTTAGGCCCATGAAAATTGGAAAGGCTTATATATAAATGTTAAGAGTCTCTGGCCTCCCATGCACTATTAATCGTAATCATTACAGTGTTTTTTTTAATTAAATAAATTATTCAGAAAAAAAAAGAAATTTCAAAACAATTCTGGTTCCATGTGTTTGATGGGCTGTCGTTATCTTATGAACAACCAAATTGGTAGTAGTAGTTATAGTAACTGATCCACCAGAAAATGGTTTGGTACTAATACTTCAAAAATTATATAAAAACAATTTTGTTTCAGAAAACTTTAAATAATAATAATAATAATAATGAAAGCCACATAGCATGGCAGAGAGAGCATATGCTCACTATTCAGACTCCATGACCATAAGCATAGATGTAAATGTGTGTGTGTGTATCATTAGTAGAATACAAGATATTATATAAAAATCACCAAACAAAGAGGAAAAAGCTTTATGGCACCGAATTATGGGGCATTGCACAACACTTTAGTATACAACTAGATCATGAAATGCATTTTTCTACAACAGAAAATGGATTGATTTCATCTATTCAATCTTCTCAATTTAATTCAAGAAAACTTCAATTTAGTACACCATCCAACTACAAAATTGAGCCCAGCAACTTTCAAGATGCTTCGTATGGCATTTCAACTCAACTTCAACTAAACTGTACTCTTTAATCATAGTTTTTGTCCTTTTTTTTTTTTTCCTGAAAAATCAACAAAAATTATAACTAGTTTTTGAAAAGTCAACCAACTCCAATTTAAAATTTTCATCTCCAACCAGTAAACTAAACGCAAGTTTAATTAGTCGGCATGTATAACAAGCTAGAGTATATCCTGACCAGTTTCTAGGCTGCAAAATCCGAACCAAATAATTCAAAATAAATTATTGTGTGCACACACTAAGGTTGTGTTTGGTGAGAGGGAAAGAAAATTGGAAGAAAAGAAACATTACTGACCTAGGTGAGAAAAATAGAAAGGAAGTAAGGCTTTTCTCTTATTGTGTGTTTGGCATGGATTCCTTCCCTACGCCCCCGCCCCCCCCTCTTTCTTTTTTTGGGGTGTATGATCCTTATCACTTTCATTTATTAAAAGAGAAACGAAAATATATCCAAACTTCAAATCTAGGAATTCCTTTCTAAACCACGCCCCGCATCTACTAAGTTAGCTCTAGATGAGGTATGGATTCCCGCTACTCTAATCTCTTCATATTTTGAGAGATTGAAATTGAGTTACTTTAAAATATTTGAAGTCCGTCACTCAATTCATTTTCTCGCCTTTTCTCTCTTACATTAAGCAACTAAACGTTCTAAAATTCTTCCACTAATCCTCTTATTCCTCTCTTTTCTTCCATTTTTTTATCCTGCCAAAATAGCTGTAAGGCAGAGAGAATTGGGAATGCAAGGAAGAGTGAGCTGGCGTCTTGACCAAGCAAATGATAAGATATATATATATATATATATATATATATATATGTAGATACGTGACGCAGGACCTTTTTCTTATGGAAGCTGCTTTTCAACGGTACTATAGTATATACAATACTACAGTTATACGTTGGAGTACTACTAAAATATTCTTCATTTAATAGAATTACATATGCGGAACTCTAAAACCAGCAGCAAAAAACTAACAACCAGTATGCGTAGAGAGCAGAAAAGAAAAAATATATAAATTAAGAAGAGGAATATAGACAGCAGAATCATACAAAACATAGCATGTATATATATGTATACATGTATATATATGCATGTATCTATTGGTTGCTACTTAAATAAGGCACATGGAAATGGCAGGGTGCATGACATGATGGATGACGCAAATTAAGGATGAGAGAGAGAGAGAGAGAGAGAGAGAGCGAGAGATGTTCTTGCCAATTCTCATAGGCATTAAAATTAAAATCTCCTCCTACATCAGTACAGGTTCCAGGAAAATGGTTTTGCTTGGCCTATTTGTAAAGTTTGAAAAAACTAGCTTTGTCGTGTGTTTGATTAATTTGATTTGAAGCGTTCGAGAGTAAATATTTATTCCAAAAGGAACTACATATGTAGCAAGAAAACACTTTATAGATTCCAGTTTAGGTGAAGAAATTGGCAAAGAACGAAAGGAAATTATACAATCAATGAAAAAAGACTCCTTGAGAGAGTGAGTGCGTACTTCAAGATATATAACTTTATATACATATACACACACAATGTTTGTGTGTGTACATATATATATTTATATATATATATATATATATATTAATCTTTCACTAAACATGGGTCGGCCCTATTTGAGGGCCCCTTGTTGGTGCTGTCTCTACGCTGGTTTCAAATAACTTGAATTGGATTAAAGTTCCTTTAAAAACTTTTTAGATCTAGCAAATAAATCTAGAATAATTTCTCAAATATCCATATACAGTACTGCTTGTTAATTATTGCTAAGTACGTACTAGTAAGTAAAGTACCCTAATTACCGGTTCATGCACGATTTAGATATATATATATATATGTATATGTATATATGGATCTGCAACCTATATAGAGTATATTGGACTTCTAAAAACAATAAGTAAATAATATGTAACTATTATAGCTTCCACGTCCTATCTTCCAAAGTCTATATCATTCTCCGATGATTTGCATGTTAGAAATCATGCGATTTTAGCTCCTTTTTTTTTTTAATTTTAATTTTAACTCACCAAATTAGGGGATGGTAAACCCCAGATTTTAGGGTTTAAGCCAAAATTTCAAATTAGACATAGTCCACCCTATTTTTTTATTCCAAAACACAAGTTCAGAGAGTGGGTCTAATTCGACTTGGACCGTAGGGCTCTGGACCTAAAGCCATCGTATGTCTTTAAACGTCACATTAAATTGAAATTATATGTATACAAATCTACTAAATTAAAAAATAATCTACGGTTTTATGTAATATTACAACATACTAATATATCTAAGGGGGGTTTTTTTTTTCTAACCGTACAAAAGAATTTTTATCTACATAACTTATGTTGTAATGTATTCTATACATTCTTTTTATCTTATATTTGTTGCATTTGCGAAAAGTAAATATGAACAGGTAAGTATATAGTTTTGGATTGGTTCTTTTTTTTTTTTAGCCTGAAAATATACCTTTTTGTGTTTTTCTTGATGCTAGAACTGTACAATAATTATCAATATATATATATATATATTGAATGGGGGGACCAATGTTAGGCATATTAATTAGCCGGTTTCATTAGTGGCAAAAGCCAAGCATTGATCACTTTCTATAAGCTTTCTGATCTCTCTCTCTCTCTTTCTCTCTCCCTTTTTTTTTTTTTTTTTTTGGGTTTTTTGTTTCGGCTGAAACTCTCTATAACCTATGTACATATCATTTTCGCTGGTGATAGAATGATTAATGGATGAGGCCAAGGCTTTGACAGAGAGAGAGAGAGAGGCCTACAAATTAAAGAGGACTACATATATAAAAAGAGGAGCTATATATATATATATATATATATATATATATGCTCCTCTCCCATCTCTTTCTTTTCCTCTTTGATCAAATGCAACCACGTGGCGATACACATACATCAATCTCCTTGCTTTGTGCATTGTCATTTATTCTTGCCTTATTGTCAAATTTTGGTTCATAAGTTACTTTCAATCGTGAATTATTAAGTAGTCGCAATTTTCTTACGGCCAAAGGGTCAAAGGAAATGGTTAGCAATACAGATCTTCTTTTTAATTAACTTTTGGATGCTCTGTTAGAGGAGTTTTGAGTCTGTTTAGTTGAGTTTTTACTTTTATTTTTAATCAATTTAAGAAAAGATGTAAAAACTATGACTTTTTTCGGTAAGTGTTTAGAATAAAAAAGTTTATGAGGTCAAAATGATTTTAAAGCTTCTAGCAAATCATGAAACACTAAAATGAAACTTATAAAATCTACCTCTAATTCTATTATAAGTTTTAAAGTATAATCAGAAGAATTTATACTAGGAACCACATTTTCCTAGTTTGACAAATAAGTTCTTTTAGAGACCGAAAACTCTTCTGATAAATTATCCAAACATTTTCATAAACTGTTTTTTTTGTTACTATTATGAATTCTGTCAAACACTTCAACTCTCTAATGGAGCTTGAAACCAAAGTCACAAAAATGAAGTTTCTCAAAAAAAAAAAAAAAAAAAAAGGACTATCGTTAATAGATTTTGAAACTTGTGTTAGATTAAAAAGTATTATAATATTTTTATTGCTCATTAAAAAAAATTAAAAAATATTTTTATCAATTAAGCTATTTTTAAGATGTAGTTTTTAAAATACTTGCGATATTAATCATGTGACTCCAAACACTTACAAAAAGATAATCACAATTTTTACTTTTATATTTTTCATTAATTAAAAATAAAATTAAAAGTTGTATCAAACAGACACGTAATCTTATATTGTATGGATTGGAAAATTTATAAGTAATGATTAATAAGTAACTATTACCAGAAAAGTAAAAACATCGATCTTCCACTATAAGCAAAATTCAAAAGTAATTTAGTCACGAAACAAACGGAAAATATTACACAAAATACATGCATGTATAGTTAAAGATAAATTATTAATTTGTAGTATTAGTGAAAGCAAAAGAACGTCATCAGTTTGAGATTTATGCATGCATATACATTCTTAAATTTTGAATTCCTTTAAAAGCTATGCTTGCAAGCATAATCTATCAATAATTTTAGACTCAAATCCACCATTAAAATATAGAATTCAAATCCTCCTTTCTCATTAAAAAACGAAATTCCTTAAAGGATTGTTCATACATATATATAAATATAGAAGGCAACCACACGAGATCTATAAACATTAATTTGAACTTGTCAGAAAAGCAGAACAGACCAATTGATAATAATTAATTGATATTAGGATGATAATAATATATTAGGGAAAGTTAACTTGTATAGACAATTACTTTTATTAGAAGTTTTGTTCTTACTTTTAGTAGAAGTTTTGTTCTTACTTTCATTTGATAATCTGATTGAAGGAGATTTATAGTATTGCATATATAACTTAACTGATTGTGTAATTCTCACTTATATTTATATGATGTTCCATTTATAAAGTCCTTATTAATGAATCATTTTTTTTTTCTTTTCTTTTTTCTAATCTGTAGATATAGGCTCATTTATTCAATTGCGTTAAACCTTCATATTCTCTTCTCCTTTTTATTCTTCTTATTTAATTTTAAACATGATATCAAAACAATTAACACTCTAACAAATCCATGATCCTTCACATGCCATTGCACCCTCTCTCGAAGATTGTTATCCCTGTTCTCTTTAGCCCTCTTTTGATAAAACAACACCCTTTCACTCTCTCTTGAAGAATGTTGTCCTTACATTAATCTCGTCATCCATACCAATTTCTTCTGTTATGGTCTAAGATTAGAATCTCCTATTAGTGCTCCATCTTGCTGAGATATATTAAGAAAAATTAACATTTGTTTATAGTACCTTTATTAGGAGTTTTGTATTTTTATGTATTTATTTTTGTATTAGGAAATCTCTTGATTAGATTTTATTGTCTTAGGTAACTTATCAAATCATGTAATTGTAATTTGTATTAAATAGAGTCTTCTTTCGCAATACTTCTTGTTAGTGAATTTTCTTGTTCTTCTTAATTTGTGAATGTATTTGCAATCACATAAACGTTTGTATCTCCTCTTTTTTTTTTTTTTTTTTTTTTTTTTTTTTTTCTTATTTAGTTTTATTAAACATAGACTGTACGAATTACTGGTTATATATAGGACTGTATCAGTTTAGATAGTGGAAGATCAAATTTTTTTTAACAGACCATATATAAAAATGAGAAATCTTTATTGCATTTAATTTTCTGGAAAAAAATTTATGCATTTAATTAGTGATAAGAGATATTGTGAGAGATATTCCTCTATAATTCCGCTTTCTCGTAATCTCTTATAACTAATCTACGTATATATACTACCTTCTATATTCAATGAATCAATAATACATCATTTGATGAAGTCATTAGTACTATATATTTCATATATCTTATTCAGCCTGTATATATATGGCTATATATTTACATATATGTTTGTTAGAAGCCAGATGTGTACTATAACCACCTGTATGCATATAAAAACACACACACACACATGATGTGTATATATATGTATAGATACATGTCTGTGAAAGTGTATATGTGGCAACATTCTAAGAATTGTGAAATTGTGTATACAATAGAATCTGGCTTAGACTACATGATATATATAGCTACGCCTAAATATTTCATTGAGACTATGCCGGATCCTCTTTATCCATTTGTATCATTCAAGCCTTAATAATATAGCAAAGAAACTCAGACAAATTTGGGATCTCATCTTCCCACCACCACAATATTCTATAATTATATATTTCATAAGGTGCAAAAAAATAATAATAATAATAAAGTAGTGGACCTCAGTGCTTTCTGGTTCAAACGGCAATGGTCCCATTCTCGAGATTTTTTTTTTTGAAAGATAAAAGCAGCTCACGTGGCAGTTCATTTTCTATTTTGTGGTTGACTTTTTTCACTATGGCTATCCATGCAGCACAGATGCATGACGATCGGAGGAGAATATGTACATACTTATCACTGAATCCACGCTCTCTGTCTAATTTTTAATATTTCAAATAATATCTAACTAATAATATTATGTAACATCATCTTAAAAAGTTTAAAATACTTTATAATTGATTTTTAATATCTTAATATCTAATTTCTTTTAATAATATGTCAAAATATAATTGGTTAGATACTATTTAAAATATCAAAATTGGACATGAGATGTGAATCCTTGTCACTACCAATATTTACTATTTAATGGCCCCAAACTTATTACTTATATATGTTCAAGCACTCGCCAAGCTGACCACTTGAATTTTTAAGAGGGTAATTATTTTAACTTTTTTTGTCCTTTTAAGGTAAATCTCATTTTGATACTTTATTTATAAAATATATATAAAATGAATTTTATCTATCAAAACATCTCGAAATAGTCTTTTTAATTTGTTCATCTTTAAGATCATCTCTAAAATATGCGTGTCATGCGGCCAATGCTATATATATAAAATACAAAAAAGTGTCAAAAAAACAACAAATTTGAGATTTGTACTCTAATGCACAAGACTATTTCTAATACTATATATCCATCGTTTTTATTTGAAATTCACAAAAATAAAGTTTTAGTATGGAGTGTTATAAATAAAAAAATATCTCATTTTGAGTAATGGAAAAACTGAAAAAAGTATTATGTCGAAATCTCAAAGAAATAGATTAAATTTGAAGATGCAGTTGTTTGATTTGAATACAAATGAGCAAACTGAGGTAAGACTGGATCATGTCAAGAAATTTTAATAAGTGCATAACTCTAATGTTAATTGTAGAGCTCAAACTTGATTAGAAAGATAAAATTGTTGTTTTGTGGGTCTCTGTACCAAAATTGTACGAGACTTAGGCCCTTTTAGTTGAAAGAACTATGTTAACTACACATCAGGTTGCCCTGTTAATTAGAGACTACAAACATGAAGCAACCTAATAGTCCCTCTCGTACTAAATAGGTTATTTTGTTGAAATACTTAGATTCAAATAGGGGTAGAAAGTACTGGGAGGTAGATACTATAAAGGAAAGAACATCGTTTCTAATCGGGTTCATGAAGGAGTTTGAATGTTTTTGCTATTATAAGAAGGAACAAATAAGGAGATTTGTGAAAAAACTGACAAAGCCTGGAAGAAAAGAGAAAGTAAGAAAGCTAAGAGACCTAAGATTCTGCAAATGTTGTTGGCGATACTGATAAGTTTGATAGCGAAGATGATTATTTTGATTTTCATATGTGTTCATAAAAGAGCTGTTTGATTCCTATAATATAAGACCTGTGTAAAGGGTTTTTGGCTATAAAGAGGTTGAGGAAGTTTGTTGCATGAGAAATTTTAGACTTGTTAACGAATTTATTAATTCTCCCTTTCCTATTAAACGCAGGCAGTTTTACTAAACCACGATTTTTTTTTTTTAAATAATGTTTTTGTTGATTTGTTTCAATTTTTTTGTTGGGCGTAAGCGGGTTTTTTTTTTTTTTTTCCCCCCCGAACACCTATGTATATCAACATGCAAAACTCCCTAAAATAGTTTAAAAAAAACGTCACTAACACCTATAAAACGTAGCTAAGACACATTTTTACGATATTGATTGTGAGTCAATGAATATCAAGATAGGCATTGCAAATGAAGATGACAAGTGAGGATAAGAACTGCTTAATGAACAAGTCAACTAATGAAAAAGAGATTGACTCGTTCACAATTCTGATTAAGAATTGTATCAGTCAATGAAACGATCAACATTCCGAATGAAGATGACAATTTAGATTAGAAACTGCTTCAAGGACAAAGTCAACTAACAAAATAAGAGATTTAGAGAGAGAGAGAGAGCTGAAGAGGCTGAAGTAGTCATTAATAGCGATTTAAGTTAATGCAATTTCATGAAAAAGGATTGCAAAAGACGCTAGAGAGAGAGAGAGAGAGAGAGAGAGAGGAGTTGATTTTTACTAGGAGTAGAGTCAGCTCAAGACACATTATTCATGTTATATTGGGTCTAGTGACATCAAAGTCGGTTTTATGAAGAGTCTTTTTTTTTTTTTTTGGGTTTTTTGTTTTTGTTTTTTTTTGTTTTTTGTTTTTTTTTCCCAGTGCAGCTACATTGAATGCCACGCGGTTTTGAGAGGCAGAAGAGGTATTGCCACAGCTGACTTTGGCATGCCCTTGAGTAAATGCGTTTGCTGTCAACTTTTGACTCTTTGGGTTTTTGCCCCTCGCTCTTTGTTGATCATAGGTCAGCGTTTTCTCTTCTCCTTTGGGACTCTCTTCTTCTTCACCCTTTCTTTTTTCTATAAATGCACAACATGCCACAAAGCTAGTAATCTTAGCCTTAGAAACTCTCTTTTATCAGCACTTTCCAAGAAAGAAAACCCACATAGAATTTTGTTCTATTTTCTCCTTTTTTTCCCTTTCCTTTCCTTTCTACTCTTCTCTTCCAAGGAAGCAAGAGAAGAAAATAACCCCCCCTATATATTTTGTCTTTGAGCAGCAGTACTAGAAGTTTTGCACGACTTGATATAGAGAAACCAGGTGAAAATGGGCAGGCCTCCTTGTTGTGATAAAGAAGGGGTCAAGAAAGGACCTTGGACTCCTGAGGAAGATATCATTTTAGTCTCTTACGTTCAAGAACATGGCCCTGGGAATTGGAGGGCTGTTCCTACTAATACAGGCAATTAGATTTATTTATTTATTTTTTTTCTGTTCTTTGCTTAATCTTCAAGGCAGATTTTTTCTTTAAATTTAGGCATATATATTATTGTTTTAATTTTCTAAATGAATGTTGTTTATATATCACAGGGTTGCTTAGATGTAGTAAGAGTTGCAGGCTTCGATGGACTAATTACCTTAGGCCAGGGATCAAGCGTGGTAACTTCACAGATCACGAGGAGAAGATGATCATCCACCTTCAAGCTCTTTTGGGAAATAGGTACTCTCTCTCTTCTTTCTCTCTCCTTCAAAAAACTCTTTACTCATACAGTTAATTACTTTACTTGTTGCGTATCATTCTTTTCAAGTGTTAGTATTTAAGATAAATATTAAAGGGTTGTTAGGTGGTCCTGGTTTTAACATTTATGTCGGCATTGAATGATTTTTCTGCAGATGGGCTGCAATAGCTTCATACCTTCCGCAGAGAACAGACAACGACATTAAAAACTACTGGAACACCTACTTGAAGAAGAAGCTGAGCAAGCTCGAAACTGGCCTAGACGGCCAGCCCTGCGGCAGAGGAGACGGCTTCGCCTCTTCGCAGCCAACAATGTCCAGAGGCCAGTGGGAGCGGCGCCTCCAAACCGACATCCGAATGGCGAAACAAGCCCTTTCCGAGGCTCTTTCTCCCGATCAGAAGTCGCACTCATTTTTAGCCGATGATCAGGTCAAACACTCGTCGTCCTCCGGGCCTGTCTCGAGCCCGAAACCTGAGGCTCAAGCATCGTCGCCGCCTTCGTCGACGACCTACGCGTCGAGCACGGAGAACATAGCCAGATTGCTCAAGAGCTGGATGAGAAATAACCCTGCTGCAAAGAGATCGGCTCAAAGCCGTCCCGCCTCGGCGACTCAGAGTACTTCTGTGGACAATGTTGGGACAACTGGGAATGTTAATGATTCTGCTTCGAGTCATGAGGGAATTACTACTATTTCAGCAAACGACAACAACAACGATTCTAATAATAATAATAATGGGACTGATTTGTCTGAGGCTTTTGAGTCTTTGTTTGGATTGGTGTCTTTCGAATCTTCGAATAATTCGGATTTTTCTCATCAGTCTAATGTGTCTGATCGTGAGGCTAGCTTATTCCAAGATGAGAGCAAGCCTGACGTTCTTGGTGGCCAATTGCCTTTTTCGTTGCTGGAGAAGTGGCTGCTTGATGAGAGTTCTACTCAAGGGAAAGATCAGCAGCTCCTTACTGATATGATCCTAGATGAAAATGCTAATTTTTTCTAGTTTTATTTATATATATATATATATATTATAATTGGTGCTTTATTATCATGGGATTATATTATTAGATCATCTTCTCTGTTTGGTAATAGTTTTAAATTTTTTTTTTTAAAGTGAAAAGAATGGTGGAGATTCTCGTACTTAAGCAATCTCCACACTTCATTTTACTTTTGTTGTTTAGAAAAACAAAAGTTGAAAATATATTATACCAGACGAGTCTGGTTTTTTCTTGGTTATTTTTTTTTTGTTGTGTTTAGGTCTTGGAACTCGCTAGAAAATTTCATAGTTCTTCGTCAAGGCGAGTTTGGTAGCAATTTATGCCCTTTTTATGCTAGCTTGGACATATATAAAAGTGTAAATTTCAATTTTAATTATTATTAATTATGTTAGGCCACTTCTTGTTGAGATTAATAAATTCATGACTACGAACATTATTATTTTCTTATTTGTTTGATATTTTGTTCGAGATCTTGATCTAAACTAACAAGAAGATTTAAATGCCATTAATGTTTATAAAAAGAGAAAACAAGTTACGGCGATGAACAACTCATTTTAAAAAGCATACCAATTCAATTTTAATTTCTACAAATATTTAGCAAGCTTAATATCTAGCTAGGGCTTCTAGTACGTAGAGGCCTTGTTTGGTATGTCATGCGGTAATCAGGATTAGGACTGGAGACCATTATGTTCAATCTCGTATATTACATTTTGTAATCTACCAGATTTTTTTTTTTGTTTTTTTTTAAACACGGAACAAATAACACATAGAAGATCGACATACAAGAGCTTATGCAGGCAATTGTTGTGTAATCCGCCAGATTAAACGTTTGAAAATGTAATCTGGTGTTTGGTATATCGTCGGATAGGGCTCAAGGGGACCATGGCTAATTTCCCATGAAAAGGAAATTGACCTTATTGACCTTAATGTATAGCGTCTTTGACAAGACATGAAACGCAACTTTAGTGAGGGACAAGAGGGCACAAAGTCAAAACATGCCGACTGCTCAATTTTAATGTTACTTGAACCAAGTCGGCCTATAGATAGACCTATAGATATTGCACTTTGCAGCTTGATTAATATATTTTGAAAGCTCAATTAAGTAGAAGTGTATGAGAATACTGCATAAATTTAATGAGAAGTTGACATCTAACAACACCCTAAAGAAATGGGAACAATTCCTCACCTATTGTTCATCATGTGGCTTAGGTAAATTCGGTGTGTATATATATATATATATAAAGCATTTTTTTTTTCGGAATAATAATAATAATAATAATAATAATAATAATAATAATAATGATGATGATGATGATGATGATGATATGGAAAATCATAATCTGATCTATCGTTTTATATGTACTGATCGATCATCTCCATCACGAAATAGATCTGCAATTAACGCATGAAATAAAAGGACAATGCTAAAATCCCTAGCCCATGGTTCCAAAAAGTGGAGGTGTCCACATTTTATTAGCTGTTATATATTTATCATTGTGGGACAACATATATACATATCTACATATATATATATATATGCACATAAATATAGAATCGTGAGACTAACATGTTGTCTTTATTATGGATGAGACTTGAGACATGGAAAATTAGACAGAATATTAGACCATAACACTTTTAAATATTTTTATCCAAGTAAAGGCTGAAAATATCACCAATATGCCATTGGAGTAGAAGA
Source organism: Ficus erecta (assembly GCA_008635985.1). Taxonomy (NCBI): domain Eukaryota; kingdom Viridiplantae; phylum Streptophyta; class Magnoliopsida; order Rosales; family Moraceae; genus Ficus; species Ficus erecta. The sequence continues at coordinate 2,582,926 of BKCH01000009.1, forward strand.
TCTCATGAAGCTTTCCTAGCTCTCAACTTTAAGCCATGGAAATTAATATTGACACTTTTTGATGATCTGTCATAACTAAATCTCACAGGATACTCTCTGCTTCTTGAGCTTCTCTTTCTCAATACTATTCACAAACCTTTTTTTTTAAACAAATTTTTGAAAAGAGAGTGTTATTGGCATCAGAGTGAACTAGGAAAATAAAGTACGAAAATACTGTTCAAGAACAATATTTTTAATAATGGGCAGAATTACCTTTGGAACTGCTTGAACATTATATGATCATGTAAAACGTTTAGATACATATAGGATATATGTGGCAGAACTTCTTACAATTTGTTTTTGGCTTCATAAGTTCAAAAGTTGCTTCTAAAAGTATTTAGTTGATATGTCAAAAGAACTTTCAGCTTCTAAAAGAGTTTCGTGTTAAGGTCAGAAAACATGACATCCGGAAAAAGTTCTTCTAAATAAGCTTCTTGTATCAGGATTTAAGTACATTATAAATTTAATCTTAATTTATTAGAAACTTTAAAATTATTTTGAGTTGACAAGCTCTTTTAAAATATGGTTCCCATAAACTTATCGAAAAGCCATAACTTTGTTTTTCTTCGGCCCTATTTGGCAGAGCTTTTTAGAAGCTGCTTTTAACTTCCTAGGTCCAAAAACAGCTTCTTGAAGTATTTAGATAAACTGTCATAATAGCTTCCAATCTCTAAAAGTGTTTCCTATGAAAGTCAAAAAATATGACTGCTGACAAAAACTCTTATGAGCAGATTTTAAAACTTGTAATAAAATTTAAATTAGATATTATAAATTTCATTCTAACATTTTTATTACTTATTAAAAAATTTTAAAGATCATTTTGAGATCAAAAACTCTTTTATTTCAAATGCTTACTGAGAAATTACAGTTTTTGTTTCTCTTTTTTTACTATTAGAAGTAAAAGTAAAAATTATGTCAAACAGACACCGACTAAAAGTAAAAACAAAAGTAAAAATTATGTTAAACAGGTCTAAAGTTACTTTGTGTTAATTAAAAGTGGCTAGAGGGGACTAATCCTTGGCAGACAAGTTATGATGCATGTACTGTAAAGGCAGGCAAAAGAAGAAAACCATAAGCCCCTCATGAATACGCGTAGACCAATATGGAAAAACAAAATGAAGTATTGTCAAGAAACTAATAAATATGTCACTTTTGCCAACCTGGATATTGAGGAGTTTTTAATTCTTCTCTCTCTCTCTCTCTCTCTCTCTCATACACACACACACACACAATACGTAACCTTGGGGTATCGGGCTTGAACGTTAATAAGAAAGGGAAATTGGCCTACAGATAGATAATTTGAAAGTCAAAATCCCATTTTCAAAAGGAAGCTTCCTCTCTTATATACATAATTTATAGTGCATTTTGAAGGCCGTGGTTGTACTAATCGAAGTGATGACGTGGAATATTGGACGTTAAGCTGGCTTAGGCGCAAAAGATATTGGATATATATAATACGATAATTAGAGCCTGTATTCAAGTTATATTCCACAAGGGGAAAAGAGCTTCTGAACATATAGTTATAAATATATATATATATATATATATATATATTGTCAAATTTTGTATTAGATATATGTTCAGCCCCATAACTGATAAAATGCATTTATTGCTCAATGGCGGAGAGATATATATATAAATATATATGCATCTTATATACATTCCTCTGAAATATACATATATATGGCTAGAATATCTTAGGAGGTATGTATGATATTAGTGGACCCCATACGTAAGTGTAGCATAGGTCAAATAATATGTACATCTAATATATACGAATTCAATTCTCTATCCGATCTCTTGTAAGATGCAAATTATATGTAGTATATGGACACTCCTTCCTCTTGTTGATTAATGTAGTAAAAAAGTCTTACCAAATATTATCGCAATAAATAAATCTCTAATGTTGACAGAATCATGTGCGTCTCAGACACGACCTTGAAAATCCACTTCATGCGCATTACACACGCAGCATTTTCTTAGAGTATGGATGTACGATTTATATATACACGTATATCATATATATATATATATATCTGTGTGTGTGTGCGTGTGTGTGTGTGTGTGTGTAGATTCGTGTATTTTATTTATTAAAGTGAGTTGCTAATTAAAACCTAAATATCTACACATTACAGCAAAAAAGATGCATGTGCATAATACAAAAGCCCACAAAGAAAGCTTGAAGGCGAGTAAAATTAAGTGATATTTGGTCTAAGTTTGTAACAATTGGCCATAGATATATAGGGGAGGGACTGCTATCTGACACTTTTCTTATATGACAATTGTAATTTCTTTTGTGATACGTTATATTAATTAGGTGATTCTAATGTATTAATTTTCAACTAGTATAATGAGATAAGGATCAAAATAGGAAGTTATTATGTTACAAGTTTCTAAAGAGGAAGTTACATGTAAATCAACTAATTGTCATAAGTTTCTAAATAGAAAATTATAAGTGTCAGGAGATATCCAATACCGAGTACGTATAAGATCTTTCCTATATATATATATGATCATTAAAGAAATATGAGAATATATAATTTAGTCATCATGAGGACTTTTGATTTGCATATCACATCAAAACATATATAGATGTATATAGGTGCTACTTGAATCAACTTCCACAATGCTTCTTAAATATATGCATGCAACTAATGTAACATGGAAAGCAAGAACCAAACAGCCCAACTTCTAGAAAGTATTAATAAGAAAAAATTTCAAAAAAAAAAAAAAGGTTGAACGTGAAATTTGGTTCATGACCAAACGTGTGATTTTTTTTTTTTTTTTTTTTTTTTAATAGTTATTTTTACAGAAAGATGACTTATAAATTGTTTGAGTCGGACTGCACACGCAAGAGGTGGGAGGGTCTTTGCAGAAGTACCACTAGTTGTGCCCCTCTTTAAATGCTGCCACATGAATGTCATAATTTGGCGCTTAAAGGGACAATTCACATGGCCTTGGACAATCAAGAGTGCACCTAATTCTCATTAAAAAAAAAATTTTTGAATAAAAATTTAAACTTGGCTAGCTGGAGAGAGGAAAAAAGTGGGGAAGACAATATTGGCATGGCACATAAATATGTAAACTTGTTATCGTGGAAAAAAAAAACTTTCTAGAGTGTTTATTTTTTCCGTCACTACTGTATTGGTTAAGTCTCAATCTGAGAAACTTTTCCAAAAGCATATGCTTGGCCAATTGAAGCTAAGCGCCTCCAATCTTGACGTGGAAATTCAATTTTAGGGTTATTCTTGATCATTTTGACTATTAAATTTAAAAAACTCTTACTTTACGTCCCGAATTTTGAATTCGTCCCACTTAATCCCCTCTGTTAGCATTTTGATAAAAAACGAACAGCAAAACAGGAGTTAAGTACATTTACTTGGTCTTTTTCCGTTTTTAACATAAATTCTAATCAAATTGATTAAGTAAGATTACTTTCCCTCTTTTTCTGTTATTTTTAAATGAAAATTCTATAAAAGGAATTAAGTGAGCCAAATTTAAAATTTAAAAGGTAAAATGAGAGTTTTTAAATTTTAAACGACAAAATGAGGATGAACCTTAAGTTGAAGGCCGCCTAGCACAAGTTAAGAATAACCCTTACTTCTTGTATTAATAGCTAAAGTATAAAACACAGTTAATTTATTTTGCTAACTAAGAGATTATTTGGAAGAAATATTAATTGATATCCAAACGCGAGAAACTATTTCTGTACTAAAGAGATATTTAAGATTATTTTTAATATTTCTTAATTAATTATAGGCAGTAATAATGCAGCTAATTACGTTATTTGTGGTTTTGATGAACTTGTTCTAAACATTAATTGTTAATCTGCACTTTAGAATTCCAGAGTAGCGCGCGGTACGTGAAAGACGTATGACGACTGTTTCTCCACGCACGTTTTACGACTGTTTTTTCAAAAACTAAAAATAAATAAATAAAAATTGATGACTTATTTATTGGAAAACAGTTGTCCTATATTACGCAATTGTCGTTTTCTAAGTAACAGTCCTCAAATATCTTAACATTTATTTGGATTGTAGGTTTGAAAATTCAATAAAAATTATAATTAGTTTTTAAAAAATTAATTAATTTCAACATTAAAATTTTATCTCAAACTCGTATTCTAAACGGAGACTTAATTTTTTATTAATTTTTTGTTTATAAATTATTTCGATGCACAATCAGAAAATCTGAAAACTAACGTACTTTATCAAACAAAACAAGTAACAATTTCAAATAAAATATGTTACATATCCTCCTCATTACATGATCAACATACAAATAGCACAAATATTCCAAATTAAAAACCATAAATAAAGTTTCCCTGCAAAATCTTATTTAAGTCAAAATATTTGGATGAGGTTTTTATTAGATTCGATGTCAATCTAATTGAGATTGTTTCTTCTCATTCTTGTTTATATATATATAGAAAGACTAGCACAAAACATTTAAATACGAAAAAAATATAATTTATACACAAATCCAAATAAAAAACTTAAATACAAAGAATAAATTCTATAAGGATTCTAAAAATATGCTTGGACTCCAGTGTTCAGGGTGGCCATAGCGGAAACAACGACAGGGACATGGCGCGACGGTTGAGCGAGTGAGGAGTGAGGATTTAAAGAGATCATATATAGGGGACTTTATAGACATCTGTTTCTGAAAAATCAATTGTCAAATGTGCCCTTATTTTTTCAACATATCAACGTAAATATTCTCTCTTTCTTCTTAATTTTCAAATACTACCAAATCTTTAAGAGATTTTAGATGAGGTGACATGGTCCTCATATATTATTAAATTAAAGAGTATATCTTGCTCTTAGATATTGATCTATAATAACGACTCTCATATAAAGTCTCTCTTTCTCAATAAATGTGAGTCTTACTCTTTACTGATCAGTTGACATTATTTCTCCACCCCAGCTAGCTAGAGTCTAACCTGAAAATTTTTAAAAAGCTGATGCCATAATATATTAATAAATATAAGATATGTTCCTTTCATATGCATTTTCCGGTTTTGTTAGTAAACCCGATACATACATACATACATACATACATATATATATATATAGATGTCTTTTATGTTAGGACTACATATATAGCCGTCTATAACTGCTTATTAGGCAAACAAATTATAGGTTTAAAAAATAAATTTAAATAACATATTAAAATTTTTGTGAAAGAAAATATTATAGAAAGCTTTTTAAATAAGTGTCCACCTCAGAAGGCAATTGAAATTATCACTTGATGATCGTTATGGCAAGAAAATGATTTATCATTCAAGTTTTTAAAGGTAGGAGATCCACAATTAACATAGAGTGAGTCTCAGACGTGGATTCCATATTATGGGACACTTTTTATTTATTTATGATATTAAACAATATTGATACTCCTTTAACATTGTTTATGAATTGTATATCTTATTAATACATACACCTATACATAAATGTCCTATTTGTGTATCCATACATACATATATGTATGTGTGTACGTGTGTGTATATATATGTACGTACTTACATGATGTCTAGGTAGAGTTCTATTTGATTTCTTACTTGCAATTAGCAAAGCCTTGCTTTGGCATACACTCATATACTATCTAGCAAGAACTGATGATGTCCACATTCTATAGTACAGTTTGGTCCCCTAATTAATTACTAAACTTATAAATTTTATTTAATGAATATTATTAGTGATTTATTAAAAATCATAAAAGAACTAGAACCTCCTGATTAGTGTTGATATCTATTCTACTATTAAATTATCAATTTAAAGCATCATTTTATTAATTAAAAGAAAATATTTTAAGAAGTCTCGACAATTAAGAAAGAATAAAAAAGACGGTCCAAAGAAAATCATCTCGTGGAGAAAGGGACAATTCATGGACAGCTCGTCAAAGTTACCTTTGAAAATAATTAGGCCTTATTACAGAACTCGCAAGTAAAATCCAATTAGAAAAAAACTAACAAGAAAAAAAAACATATAATTCTAATTTTATTAAAAACTACTTAGAAGATGCACGCTTACTGCAAAATAGACAAACAAAGTAAAAAAAAAAAAAAAAGGACGATGATGTGGCCACCACGTGACGATGATATGGCAATCACAAGATAAGCAAAGAAGTAATTAATTACCAAAAAACTCATTGGCTCTTTTAAATATAGGTAAGAAATTATCGTGCAGCTAATTAGATGATTTCGTAAGGAAGACAACGTTTGTCTTCTATGTAAGGGTGAATGTTAAATTTTATATTCATTAATCCTTTTGATTTAATTATTATTATAGTAATGTTAAGGATCAACTTTGTATTTTCTTTTTCTCTTAAAAAACTTAAATTTTCTTTAAAATAAAATTTGGTTAGTTTTTTCTTTTATTTATTTATTTATTTATTTTATAGGGTATGACCAGTTAACGGCATTCACTTCATTAACTTTTGAAAGAATACCTCCTAAATTTCGAATAAGAGATTTAACCCACTGAAATCAGTCTTAATAGATTAAAATTTTGTTAAGTTTTTTTTTTTTTTTTGCTAAACAAAATGATCTGATGGTGATCCCGTCATTTTTCGTTTTTGAGACTCCACATAGACATGGATAACGCCCCTGGATTGGGATAGAATTTAAACCTCCGACCTCACCCTTGGTGAGATCCTTAAGATTGAATTCACACCAACCCATCCACTCCTGTGTCGGCTAAAATTTTGTTAAGCTTAGTTATAGAAGTTAAACACATTGAGTTCCGACATAATCGTGATACTTTCATTCTCTAATGATGCTTTGGTCCTTTCGTCATTCATTCAAAAAGAAAGAAAAGAATAGAATGAATGGCTATGATTATTGAAGGAAGCTTTCGGCAAGGCAAGTAAAGCGTAACTGAAATTTTGGTGTTTGCTAAAAAGCTTCTTGCAAAAATGCAATAAAACACGTATCCAAAAAGCATGGGTTGCTTTAGATAAGTGGCAGAAAATTATTGGTGAGACCAAAGTGTTACTTTGCTAAAACATTTTTAATTATTTTGCAGTAGAACTGAATGTTTAATATATATTTTTCCACTAAAAGAAAGAGAGAGATGATTTTTTTTTCTTCCTTTTTTAGATCATCAAAAGAAAAAGAAGGAAAAACTGGAACAAATTTCTTAATAGATTCCAATAAAATTAGAATCATTAAAGGTCTTATTTTATTTCATGTTTCACGCGCATTTAATTAAATAAAAAGAAGTATAAAAATTTAAAAGGAAGACAATCTAACTAACCTAAATAGTAAACTAGCACATAATAAAACCCTTGACGATCAATATTTGATTAACTATTGTTATATCTTAAAACCCTTTCCAGTTCTAAAATAAAAAGCATAAATCACGATCTTCGTTTGAAATTAATATTCATCGTCTTTCGTGATAAAAATTAATATTCATCGTTTTTCGTAATTTATCAAGATCATTTAAAGTCATCACAATCAAAGGCAACCATCTTCATATCTTAATGAGCCATTGTTTGTTTGCTTTTGAATTTAGGAATTTTTCACTCTTTTACACGTTGCCTGGATTACTTATTTTCTTTGTGTCATAATTTTCTCCTTACGAGGTAACTATATACAAGATCAATTGCTGTAAGTACTTTAGCAATTCTACAATTTTCTTCACTCACGAATTCTTGATAGTTAACATATTAAATAAAGAGGAACAAATTACTCTACATAAGGAAAAGAATAAACTTGAACTCGTTGAAACTTTCGATTTAGGAGATTGCAAAACCCAACAATAAGAAGAAGAAGAAAAAAAAAAAAATCAACCAAAGGATTAAAGTCATGCATACTCTATATCTAAACAAAATCAGAAAATATTTTTTAGTTATAATTTCTAGAATCTTCAATTACATTTTCCAAAATATTAAGATCACGTCAGAAGCCGCTAAAGACGATAAGTTCCATCTCTAATTCTGAACAATTGGATAATTGTCAATCTTCGTAAGCCGATCACTAGAATTAAGAGATTCCTCTTCGTACGCTTTATTGACCCGCACCATAAATATTTGCAAAATCCTTGTCCATTTGCCATATATACTTGACTTATTGACAACAGATTGAACTGTGAGCTTCTTTTTTTTTTTTTTTTTTTTTTTTTTTTTTTTTTTTTATAAATAAGATCTGAAGCTATTTCGAATTTATGTGGAATAATCCACATTTCACGATTCTTTTTTATAATCTTAACTTTATCTACTTATGACTTTTACTCTTTTTTTAATATGAATGGAGAGCAGGAACTATATATATACTCCACTAGTTATAACTTAAAACCAATTCTACAAAACAAAATAAAGAGTATAATTAATTAAGAAATCGATCTCCACAATACTTTGCATGCTTTATAAATTAGAAAATATTATATAATTCAATAAGAAGTGATATAAGCTTAGGAGTTTCAAATTCCAAATATTAGTACATAGCTAAACAAATAAGATTAATTTTACATCTAATTCTACCATAAGGTGTAGTCAAATTCCCCACTCATGCTCTAAAAAAAGCGAAATTTACGCGCGCGCGTGTATACACACATAAAACGGGAAAAAGTTTGCTATTTGGCATACCTAATAATTTCATATGAGCCCTAGTAGAATAGACATCTTGTGGTCCAATCTCACAAAAGGCATCTTACTCTAATTGAAACAAAGATATTATCGCAAAGTTTTGCCTGGAATACGATCCTCTTGGCCAAGTTGCATCAACTAATTAATTAAGAACAGCTTTCCTTATTTAAGCTAGCATTTTCCATTATATCTTTTTGAATTATTGACCAATATTCTTGACAAGTGAACATATATATACACATAGAAATATATATATATATATTTATAATTTAAATCACAAGTTCCATCACAATTTGGAAAAGATAAATGTGTGATTAAGAAGCTTAAGATGCTTTATCCCAAAGGACCCCAAAAGCCATAATAACAAGCCATTTTAATTGGGTATCACAAAATGGGTTGGGTTGGTGAGAGGCAAAAGGGCTTTTACTTTTCATTGCCTTGCCATAACACAATCATATACTTAAAGTCCCCATCAACTCTCAATTAATCTGACTAAGCGACTAATTATTTTACTTTAATTCTTCTAATCCTTCTTTTCTTTTTTCCCTTTTTTGCCCCCAGCACATCTCTTTCTCTATGGTCTAGGTTGGACGCTAACTCATCTTTTGTTGCTACTTCATGGGCCAATCCAGTGACTCCACCGAAAATTACAATAAATAGCATTTTTATGAAACTAAAGAAAATAAATAATAAGATTTTATCGGAGCAAAAAAAGGGATTTAGACATATTAATTTGAAGTAAATAGCAGTCATGGATAAATTTAATACGTAAATATTCTATTTACTAGAAGTAAATATCTTATTTATTTAGTCAATTTTTTAATTTACCGTCATTTACTCTAAATAATTTTTGAAAATTATTATATTTTTCCTTAATTATTTAATCTAAAAAAATAATATTTACTTCTTTCCCCTTTGATCAACGCACGGCTACTTATGCTGCTATAATATGTTTAGAGGTATAATTAAACTAACGAAGCTAAAAAAAAACAAAGATTTTTTTATAAGCAAAAACAAAATTAAAAAAAGAAATATTGATGTAAACATAGATAAAAAAACATCTAAAAATTAAAAATTAAAAAGAAAACCGAAAAATAGTGTAGTATGTGAGAAAACATAAACTTAAATTCCTTCCTACTTCAAATTCTAAAATGGTGTTTGATTTATAGGTTTAAACATAAAGTTTTGGTTCAAAATAAATTTAGTTCTTTTTTTTTTTCTTTTAGAAAAAACACTTCAGAAAAAAAAAAATTAATTGTGTTTTCAAGCATATTTTCCAAATAAACTATAAGTTTTAAAGACAGAATCGTACACTGTCCAGTTTCTGATCTAATTAATAGGTATTCAATACTACAAATCAAAATCATCATAATTTTCGTTATTCTATTGACAACATTAACCATTTACGTCAATATATGTAAGGATTATGTGAGAAAATGTCTTAAAGAATTTTTTTTTAAAATAAACATCTAAAGTTTTGTTAATTTAGAAAAAACAAACCGATTGATTATTGGTGTTGATCACTGATTAACCAAAATCAATAAGTATTTGATCAATGTCAATAAATGATTTAATTGATCCACCATTGATTAATTTGATGATAAACCAGATATATGATTGACCAAATGCGTTAATCATCTTAATGGTCACTGATATTCTTTTTCCTTAAAAAAATTGTATTTTTTTTTTTTTTATAAAAGGTGGTCAAAACCGCCTTTCTCATGCAATTTCTCCATGTGTTAATATATAAAAGGCTGGCTAAATTTTCACTAGAGATACTTTGCTTTATTAACCTTAGCGAGGATTAGTTGAGAATGATCTGACAGTAGAGTTGTTATCTTAGTTCAATTTGGGTAAACAGGCAGCTGTAAAAGCTGTCCCAAATTTATACTAAATGGTCACATAATTAGAAATAAGATGGATATATGAACTATATGCATAAATATTGTTTAGTCTAATCACAAAATTTGTCGTCACTAATGATGTTGATTATAGAGGGTATCAAAATGTCAACATTGCCCTAACCATAAGCAAAATGCCAATTTTCTCACATTTTCCAATGTTTTAATTAGAAAAATGCTCTGGGACACAAATTTTTGTCATTATAAACTGATACTCCTTAACATTGTTTTTTTAGTCATGAACCAATTCTCTTCCCCAAACGCACATTACTCTTTATAAGTTGAGGTTGTAAAAAAAAAAAAAAAAAAAATAGGCACAAAAATGTTAAAGAAAGATGCTTATTAAGAGAATCGAATTAATAATCCAAAAGGTAAAAAGAGAAAACCACTACACACACAACACATATATATATACACACACATACATGGCAGAACCAAATTATATATATGTGCATCCGCATGAAAAATGTGATATTCTAGGTTCCAAACATGGAAAAATTGTCTGCCAGACGTATGTGGTATTTTTCAACAATATCAACATGTTGGTGCTGAAGAATCATCATTAGAATGCTTAATAGTGTCCTTCCAAAAAAAAATACAAAAGAAAGAATGCTTAATATTGTAAGTGACTATATATATATATATATATAGACGTTTCGACCATGGTATATTATTTGCTTACTATAGGTAGGCAAATTGTCTCATTTAGTTCCTTTTATTTTCTTTATTATTGGGTCTGCGTGTTTTAGTTTCTTGCTCTAGCTAGTCCTATCAAGTATCACATTAATTCCGATTGTATTGTACAGTAATATGGTATCCTTGTAATAAAATATTCATTATGTTGTGTACAACCATTTTAGGCGTTTCCTATAGATTAGTAATTGTACTCTTTTTGCATATCACAATTTTCCTATGCAACTTAATTTTCTCATACAGTCCGTGCTTAAATTTTTTTTTCCCCTTCTGATAAGTCTAAGCTAATTAAGTACTAATTATATGAAATACGAAATTTTATATCAAAACCCTCTGAGTTAGTTAAGGGGGTGTTTGGTGTGTAAGTTTGAGTTGAAATTGATAAGTTTAAATAGTAATTTTTTTTTACTTTTTCAGAAAAGACAAAAAAAATTTTCAGAAAAAGACAATAATTGAGTTAATGGGTGTAAGTTTAAACTTACACCCCAAACAAGCTCTAAGTTTTTAATGCGACATATTTTAATTTGCGAGTTCAGATTCAATCTTCTAAGACTGGTCACCAGTTCGGTTTTGACTTTTATTTGTCCCTCTTTGTTTTGCGTTGTTTTATTTTCTCCCTATGTTCAAACTCTTTATATATATATGTATATATATATATATATATATTTTTTTTTTTTTTTCTTTTCGTGATATTGAGTTAGGAATTTTGAAAAGAATGATAGTATTAGTAGGTGTCAACACTTTAAAACTCGTTGATATCAGTTTTTTTTTTTTTTTCTTTTTTCTTTTTTCTTTTTGCTGGAACTCATTGATATCAGTTATTCACTCTTTTAGTTTACTTTATTTTTTTTTTTTGGGGACAAAAAAAACGTCAGTACATGCAATTTTAAGTCTTGATGATGAAGTTATTAAAGGTCTTTTTTTTTTTTTTTTTGGGCTAAATCATTAAAGTTTAGTTAGCCAGAGGCCACTAATCTTCGGCAATCCATGTACTGAATGAACCCAAAAGTTTTGAAAAAAAAAAAAAAAAAAATCGATTATATATAGCACATGGATATTCGCGTTGCACTTGCCATATAATAGTAGATGAATACCGAATTATTAGAAAATTCTTTATACCATTTTTTTTTAGAGAACATAATTCTTTATTCTAGCTACTTTTTTTTTTTTTTTGAAGGAATATTTCTAGCTACTATTACAACTACGTAATTATAATTACTAAATTCGTCCGATTATCATTTAATGGCCCTCTATCTCTCCTTATTTGAGGGATGAAAAAGGAAACTACAGATACGGGGAGAGTCTTTCATGTCATTTGTAATTATTAAAAGACTTATAGAGTAAAAAAAAAACATACAATCAATCACATGTTCCTAGTACAAAGTGAAATTTGAAGTTAGGCATATGAAAACCAACAGTATTGTACTACTCGACATAAATAGTGCAGACAGCTGGTTTGATTTTTTTTTTTATTTTGGTAGTAGAAAAGGAAGATGGTGACCAACATTAGCAACTTAGCATATTTTATCTAGATATTATCATATAGGTTCTATAGACGTTGATAGGAATGTTCGTTAAAAGTTTTACGGACGGATCCTACTCTTTGATAAAGAGCTGGTTATGTCGATGTAATTTGTGTCCTCTCACCATCTAATAGATTATTTAATCATTATTCGAAATTTAATTTTTAGTGCCCTAATTAAAACATCCATGTTTTACACAATGGAAATTGTTACATATATACATATTCGAATCAACGTACTTTTTTGTTCTAATTACCTAGTACTGTACTTGCGATATCATTTGCATATCTAATCTCATGATTAAAAGATCAGAAATTTTCCTCATTTTTCACGGTACGTCTTAGAATTAATGTTTTTCCCCCTCATTATGTTGATTAACGTTATTACAATTATTATTTTTTTACCGTCTCATAGTATGACTATAAAGCAGCCTTTTTGGAAAATAGATGATTAAAGTTCTAGAATTATATGGTGCTATTTAGCTTTTGTTCACATCGAAATTTGTCTATACTCTCAATTATGCTGATCAAATCAAGTAATTTATCATCGTCTATTATCCAATTTAAATTATGATTAGCTAGGTTTGAATAATGATATATACGACTTTAATTAATTATTTGCATATTTCTCTTATACAATGCTACAACGCATATACATATATATACTCATAGAAATATTGGTATGCAATCAAAGCTAATTGCACATGTAATAAGTTCTTCTTCTTCTTTTTTCAAACATTTGTGTGATCGGACTTACGTCCCTGATCTAAACCCAAACTCCACAGGACCCTACTCTATCCTATATGTTGTTTGTCCGAGTGGTCATTCATATATAGGGATGGCAACGGGGTGAGATGAGGCGAGGTCGGAGAATGATTTTCCATCCCCATCCTTGCTTCTCGAATCGTCTTCCCACTTAAAAAGAGACGAGACTAGCATCGGAGATCTCTATTAAGGTCTTCCTATATATGTCTCAATACCCATTTAAATTAAGTACGCATATGAAAATCAAAGTAATTTAAAACAAAGAATAAATTAAAAAAATTCATCGTACATTTAGTCCAACATCATAGACAGGCCAGAGTGTCATCCCCAACCCCGTCCCCGTCAGGCTCACGACCCAGGGACAATGCTATATCCACATCCCCGTCCACATTCATGAAAATTGTCCTCCATCCTCACTCCGTTCAAGAAGATCCCCACAGACCTCATCTCTATGTGAAATACTGCCATCCCTATCCATATAAGTTTAGAAAAGGAAAGGAAAAAAAAATGAATAAATAAGAAACTATCGGTAACCTATACCTTTACCTATAATTAATTATAAGTTGAAATTTGAGAAACATATAACCTTATCTTACTTTTCAAATATTGATTTTGCTAGCATTTTTACAAATTTTAAAATGTAGATAACGGGTTCATCATAGAATTCTTTTTTTTTTTTTTTGGGAAGAGGCTGATCATAGAATCTAGTATTTTTCAAATTAATTTTTTCCTCATAAATAGTAACAACTAACAATAATTATTTCTTCCTAAAAAAACTAGCAATTATTCTAAAAGTTCTTTTAGCAATACCAAGCTGAGGTTTGGGAATAATTCGAATTCACTCAGTGAAGATTACGTACAATAATGCTCCATTGCTTAAAAAAAAAAGTAATTCAATGTTTTTTTTTCTCTCTCCAATAGAATTAGAAATTAGTAGTAATTTCTGATCTCATGACCACTTACAACTCATCATAGATAGTAGAAACCATATTGTGAGTTACAAGAGTGTGTGTTACTTCGAAATTCAAATCACGGGCTTCCAAACTAGAAGTGGCAATATTTCATTTCGCGTAATTACAAAATATATTTGTTACAATGGAAGTTTATACATGTATCTATACATATATATCAGACGATGCCAGCAAATTAAGTTTCCAATTATGACATCAGTTTGAATAATTTTACATGCAAACAAGAAGTTAGTGGTGTATATAGCTAGCATCTTCGTACGGGGGCCGTTGGCCAGCTTAGCTATCACATTTGAGCTGTGTATATATATATATATATATATGTATATGTATAATTATGTGTGTGTGTGTGTGTGTATGTCTATTTATACATATATATTTAGCTGAAGCTAGACAATTGTTGTTGACATCGTATCAGTGCACCCCACAAAACCTACCTTTAGTATCAACTCTAGGGGCCACAGTATATTTTAGGTTTAAAAGTAAAGGCTTAGCTGGTTATTCTATATTAAATCAATCACTTTGAAAGGCAAAAAGTCCCCTTTAAAAAAAGAAAAAAGAAAAAAGGAAATCCCTAACACATTCAGGGTTTGCCTTATTTGCAGTGAAAATCGTCTTTATATATATATTCTTATACTAATATAATGACCTTGTGGGGTAGTTGGACTGTCAATTCAAAAAGAATATTTTTTTAAAGATATCATGAGTTCACAATTTACTAGTATGGTAAACATGAAATTACATTATAAGATCATGAACTAATGAAATGGTACAGTAAAAAGTTTGGTCGTACACTGTTCCTCCCTCCTAGTCCAATTATAACACAGTGAAGATTTTACTCCAACAATGATCATATTTATTTATTTATTTATTTATAAATATATATCATATTTACACTTAACATGCTATAAATATAGATCTAGGGTTAGCTAGGGCTTGACAAACATAACTCATCAAAAAGCAAGCTGCTCTTCTCTAAATAATTTTCCTCTTTCTCTTTCTCTCTCTCTCTTTTATTTTCCATCCTCTTTTGAAGCTCGATCATAACAAACAGGATCATGAGGAAGCGCCAAGTGGTGGTAAGAAGGTCGGAGGAGCCTGCGAGAAGCTCGGAGAATTCATCGCTGACTGTTCGGAATGTGAGATATGGAGAGTGCCAGAAGAATCACGCCGCGGGCGTAGGAGGCTATGCTGTGGACGGGTGCAGGGAATTCATGGCGAGCGGCGAGGAAGGGACGAGCGCTGCACTCACCTGCGCCGCCTGCGGCTGCCACCGGAACTTCCACCGAAGGGAAGTGGAGACCACTGAGGTAGTTTGCGAGTGCTCTTCACCTTCTTCAAATGGGGCTTAGAAATTAATTTGTAATTACATAGATTTATGTATTCATGTGTGCATATATATATATATGTATGCCTATGATGTAATTGTCTTTCCTCGCGTCTATTTCTTTTCTTTTATATTTATATGGGTTTCTGATAATTAGTTGTTTTGTTGGGTTCCTTTGGTTTGATATGAACCTGATCATTAATAGACCATCTATTATGTATGAATTTGAAGGAAAAAAAATGAAGGGGAAAAAAAGAGTGTCTTATGATGCGTGATTTGATGAAACATGTCATACCATTTTATCCTATTTCATTTTTTACACCATATTTGTATATAATATACATATATTTTTATGTATATATATCATCAGATTCGATCGTGGAGTGTGTGTGTGTGTGTGTGTGTGTGTTTTTTTTTTTTTTTTTGAATTAGGTATTCGGCACAATCATCTTTCGTGAACAAGATAAAAACTTGACAAGGCAACAGCTTTTTATGTGTTATTTTTGGTTATTTATAATGTGCCTGGATTTGGAAAGAGATGAATCGATGTTATATACAAGTACATATAAAGATATATATATATATATATATGTTTGTGAATTGTGGTGACAAGAGTATGAATTTAGTGCAATATGTATGTTAGTTTTGTGAGTGAGGTTTTTCTATATATGTGTTAATTATTCCCTAAGCATGATATGACAAAGGCAGTGAACTAATAGATGAGATTGAGATTATAAATAGATGCTTTGTCATCAAACCCAACTATATGCTTCATTTGGAAGCAATCTGTATTGGTAATTTTCTATCAATCAGGTTCAGATTATTTCATGAAACTTCAATATATATATATACACCACAACTTCTAAAGCATATCCGAAATGAAATAAACTAATATCGCCTTAATTGTCTCTGCTAATTTTACCAAGATCCCTAATAAAATCTCTTGATAAACTTGCTTGATTTTGTTTAATTACGAATTACTCGATTTTAAATAATTCTATACAAAAGAAATTTGAGTCTAAAGTTTCTAACTAGGAAGTCCACTCGAAGCCCCTTCCATTTTATTATTGTTCCTTTATGTGCTCTCTTTGATTCCTTTTTTTTTTTTTTTTTTTTTTTTTACTCAACGCATGGAAAAAGCTTCATAATTTTCCTTTTCAAAAAGTATAAGTCCGTGAACCCACCTTCTTGCTGATTTTAGTAAGTTCAAATCTTGACGAGCATATCCATCCTTGCAATATCTCCAACGTTGAAGGCTCAAAACCAATGAAATATGTAAATATATATATATATATAACATTATAAATTAATATGGTCTAATCACTTTTTATGTGAGATTAAAGGGTCCACATATCTAATCATGTTGGTTGTTATAATGGGGGGAGTTTCTTTAGCGTGTACTTAAAAGGCAATTAATTAAAGCTTAAACCACTAAATCCACTATATGATCGCAGTTTGCAAGTAGTTGATATCATGTGTCTTGGTAGGTCAAGGGCTTAATCGATTAGCCATGAATCAAACCACAAGAAAGAAAAGAAAATGTTCCATAGAAAGTTCCAATGTTAAGGATAATTATAAGTTCTAGTTGCTAATTATATATAATCTCTTCTACATAATTTGCGCGTGACGTTGTTATATGGTATTGGCTCCTAAAATTCAGATTATATTGGAGTATATATACACATAATATATAAACATGTATAGGTGATTAAGTTTTCCAGTATCGCAGCCTTAAAGGTTACAGCAATGTAATATTTTCGTTAATAACATTTAGCACTGACGTTATTGACATATAACATTTTCGGTTAATACTAATAACATTTTACACGTAAAATCAACTAGACTCATAAACAATAACTATATATATGTATGTGTGTGTGTGTGTGTGACAATCAATATCACAAATGTATTTTTGTGTAAGTTCTTTCCATTGGCAAACGCAAATTATGGCACTGAAACGTACTAGATATGGTACGAGAGAAATTTTGCTTTGATCTACACACCATATGGTTATTTGAGATTTTTCCATGTGAGATGTTACACTCAATAAAGTGATCAAGTTAGGCGTTGAGAGAGAGAATGGAGAGGGAACAAATCTTCTGGTATACATTACAGTTGAATCGGGCAGATGTCAGTTTCATCAAACCCTTATGACGGTACAAGCATGCTCTTGGCTTTCCAATGTTTATAACCGTATTGTCCATGGGACAAATGGTCTTGTTTTCCATATATATGTATATGAATAGAGAGAGAGAGGGATTTATATCACGAGCTCATAATTAATACAATGATTAGACCAAGACTACCTCTCTCATATATATATATATATATATATCAATATATTATTGTGAATGCTATATTTGTTATTAAAAAAAGTGCGAATATAACATATTTGAGATGTTATCTTACTTTTATGGTGCTTGATCAACGGAATGAAGTCATATTTTCTATCTTTATAGTGAGAAAATGTAGAATCAAACTAATTATTATAGCAAAAATGTAGAATCGTATTTTCTATAGTGAGAAACTTGTGGAGAAGCTACTTGAATTCTTATTGTTGATGGTGCTTGACCAACGGGATGAAGTCATACGAGATTTGAGTATCTACATAAGTCCAGAAAACACAATGAGCAATCAAAGAACCTAGGGATATTACTCAAACGCTTATAGTCTGCAAATTTCACAAAGTAAGCATAAAGAATAAACCTTGCAATTAGGGTAACCTGGTCCCAAAATTAGGGATTGGAATTTTATCCACGAATCTATTTCTTTGCAATGACATATCTTAAACGAGATAGAAGTGGAAAACCCAATCTATTTAGGTTGTAAACAGGTTAAAATTTTAACTTGTTGCGAATTACAGGTTGATGATAGATTTCGGAATCCCGACTCTGGGACCACCCATAAGAAGTTAAAATACATATTATATGAAAAATTAAATATGAAAGTTCTCTTTTATTTTTAACAAAAGTCTTATATATGCTATTATTTATTTATTTGTAACATAAAAATGCAAATAACTATTTGGACAAATGGGATATGAGGGAGTACCTTAAACTGGTGAGGATCTGTTCCAATATTCCTTCCAACTTAACCGGGTTTATAGGACGGGAATGAGTATGATTTTTCTTCGTGAAGCAAATTAGCAAGAAGAACACCCCATCCCGAACCCGCATTGTTGCCGGCTAACATAAAAATTAAAATAACTATAATCCGGTGAATGGTATATCTAGAGTAGTTATCTCGAACTCGTGACAAAAGAAATAGGCTTCATTCCCGTCAACTTATAAACGGGTTAATAGAAGGGAAATGAATATGGTTTTTTTGTGAAGCAGACGAATCCACCTTTTTCCCGTCCTTAATTAGCAAGACTAAATATGTATATATAACTTATTTTAATTAACAAATATATATTTACCCAATATTTGCGCTATGCCTTGGCTTGCCAATTTCGGAAGCTTCTCGCACTTGTAATTTTGATAATTTGGAGACTTAACCAAGTGATCCTTGATTTCAAGTATTCAATGAATGAAATTGAATTTTTGGCCATCTTGGTCTAACGCTTAGGTCACAATCCAAACATTGGATATTTTCTCGTGGTCAAATATATAGAGATAATAGAAAAACAGTTGAAAAAGCCTTCTCGTCGCCAACCTAATTAGCTCAACGGTTGTTCGCACAACAATTTTAAATTTTGAAACCTCATTATCATGCTATAATTAGAGATTTTTTTGCACCTGTTATCGGAATTATAATGTTTTATTGGTTACGAATACAATTTAAGAACAGGAGAGAGGTGAACATGAAAGTACACAGTTTATTGGACTCCTTTTTATGGTTTTTTGGAAATATACAATTAAAAAAATCTCCCTTTTGCTTAATTCAAATGCTAGAATACCCTTTGTATTAAAGATATATTTAAGATTATTATATGTATTGTATTTTTTTTTAGTCAAACAAAATGCGCACATGGGTTTTTCTATTAATCACAAAAAATACAACCCTTGGTATCAGATTTTGTCAAATTTAATTGTATTAAAACACATAATTACCCTTTACAAAAGGAATTAAAGTTGTCTAGCTGAGGGAGAAAAACAAATGTAGTAACTTTGATGTTTTCTGGTATTTGAGACTAATCGATTTTTATTATTATTTTTTTTTTTTCTTAAAGTACATAATTTTCAATACGTACAAAGTTGTTGTCCCTAAAATAAAATGAACAGTTCCTTTGGAGGACAGAAAAATCTTTTGTATAATTATGTATCCAAAATCATGTAATAAAACGTGGATTAAGAAACTTATGTGGCTTTATTTTAAAGAAAAAATGTTTTGAAAAATCAATGGTAGTACGGAACCCACTGGCAATTAATGTTTGTTCATGATTGCTCTACCTGAGAATGTAATTTATTGGAAAAATGTTTTCTGATATATATATATATATATATATATATATATAAATGTCCTTGGGCCATATATAGCGGAACCAAGCTTCCAATTTCTTGCCATTTATCTCGATCTGAACTTCTGGGGAAAGAAGAAAAATAGACATGAGCTGAGCTTAAAAAATAATTAAAAAAATTTTTGAGAAGTCCAGCATTTGTTCCAAAAATCCAAAATTAATAAGAGAAATTATAATAAATATGTCATTTTTAAAAATGCTTAAATTAAATAGTACATTTTAAAAATATTTGAGTTAAATAACATTTTTCTGGTAAATGGTTTATTTATGAGAATTTTTTTAATAATTTTATCGTAAATATTATATTTAATGCAAATATTTTATTCATAAAAAATTTTAAGATAATTTTTTTGTAAATAATATTTTGTGAATATATTATTCATCATGAATATATTATTTATCATTATTCAAAAAGTTTTATGATTTCAACGTACCGGAAGCTTAAAGGGTTATTTACATACCAAATTGGAGGTATTGATTTGAAACATGTCCATTTTTCTTTTTATTTACGTAAATGTCTAAACTAGTAATTATAAAGACTATTTTACCATTCATAAAGAATGGAGAATTAACGAATAAAAAAAATTACAAAAACAGGAAACAAATTTAAAAAAAAAAGGAATCTAAGATGTTTACCAAATAAGACTAAATTTGATTTAATGAAATTTCAAAAAGAATTGATAAAAAATAAAATTTTGAATTTTTTTTTTATTTATTGTAAAGAATGTGTAAATGTTCATAATGAATCAACAAAGAGAAGATTTTTCTCAAAATCAG
Organism: Ficus erecta; assembly: GCA_008635985.1. Classification (NCBI taxonomy): domain Eukaryota; kingdom Viridiplantae; phylum Streptophyta; class Magnoliopsida; order Rosales; family Moraceae; genus Ficus; species Ficus erecta. The sequence continues at coordinate 2,603,963 of BKCH01000009.1, forward strand.
AGTTCACATTAATGAGAAAAGGCTAGATAAAGAAAAAGAAAAATCTCAAAAAAATATTTCGTATAATAAATTTGTCTTTATCATAAAGATATGTTCGATTTTATTTCTACTTATTTATTTAAATAATAATATTTCTTCATAAAGAATTTGATTCCATTTATTGTGTTATTCTTCAATTTGTTTGGTTAGGACATAAATGACAACCCTTTGATTTATAGTGGATTACATAAACAAATAGGTTTTTTTTATTATAAAGAATTCATTGGTTTTTTTATATGAAAGAATGAATATTCATCAATTTTTATCATTAATATTTTGTGATGTGTTTATTATTTAGTATGAATCATCATGATTATTGTAAATATCTAATATTTATTATTATTACTTTGATGTTTATAACTAATTTTGGTTTATTAAAGGTAATTTACATTTATCAACAAATAATACTCATCATTAAAATCAAAAAACCAAAAATAAAAGAAAATAAAATAATATGTATAAAAATAAAATAATGTCAATATATAGTAAAATGACAAAATAAGTACTACAGACATTTATTTCTTAAAAAATAAGCATATACATAATCATCAATTTTTATCATTAATATTTTGTTATGTGTTTATTATTTAGTATGAACCATCATCTTTATTGTAAATATTTTATATTTATTATAATTACTTTGAGGTTTATAACTAATTTTGGTTTATTAAAAGTAATTTACATTTATCAATAAAAAAATACTCATCATTAAAATCAAAAAACAAAATAAATAAAATTAAAGAATATGTATAAAAATAAAATGATGTCAATATATAGTAAAATAACAAAAGAAATACTATAGATATTTATTTCTTAAAAAATAAACATATACATAATATTATTGAAAATGGATAAATTTTAAAACGGAATTTTAAATATAAACAAAATTTTCTGTAATTATTTCAAGCGTGAATCCAACTGTCCAAGAAATATGAAATGCCCAGCAACCCATCAGTTCTAAAAAAAACTGTACCAATTTAGCCCAAGTTGTATCCTTGTTTGTCTAAGTACTATTTCCATGGGCCTTTAAAACATTTCTGAAATGTGTTCGTACTTCATAGTATTTCCTCTTAAAAATGAGAATTACGTGATAGGATAAATGAAAAATAAAAAATAGTAGGATACAATAACTGTCCAAAATTATTATAACTAAATCAAACTAATTAAAAAATTACAGTTATTCAGTGAAACTTGATCAAGATATTATATGATGAAAAAATGCCTTAACAATGGAGTATTTTTGTCATATATTCTCACAGAATTCTCTTCAAAATAACAAAATAAATGAACGGGGGGTTTTTTTTATTATTATTTTATTACCAAATTGTATGTTTTTACACGCAAACTCGCAATCATATCAACCTAGAACAAATTTTACCTAATGCAAGTACTTGTCAAAACTTTCAATTAATGCTAGCTTTGCCCAATTTTGTAAGCATGAAACTTTGGATACAAGTTGAGATATGATATCCTTACCAAATTAAGATTGAGCTTGCAGTTCATAAATAGTCACATTGTCACATGGCCTAAGGTTTTGGGTTAATGTAATCCATGAGATATACGTACATACATATATATATATATATGTATATGTATATAGTTTCCAAATTAAGATAGACAAACGAACTCTGTATCCTTTGTTAACATGGGGTATATTTCATTTATAACGTATTTGGCTCGATTTGACACACACGCAACATATTTTAAGATGAGGCCATCTTTTTGGGCCTGAGTTAATTTTAATTTCTCAAGCAATTTTTTGGTACCACCAATAATTAGACCAAGTGGGAAAGTGAAAATTGTTCATGGGAAATCTTTTGTGTAAGACTAGTAATGTAGTTTGGTGGCAATAAAAGTACCAACCCAAGGTCATGGCCCGTAGGTGTACATTAATATTTCTGTAATAATGATGGTCTTTTTTTTCCCCCCCCCCCCCTTTTACCTGCTTTTTTGTTAATTATTACATTGTTTTCAGTAAAAGCACGTGTTCACTCCGCTTTTGAAATTTTATTTTTCTCATTATTTTTTTATTATTATGTTCCCGTTTTATCCCAAAAAAAGAAAAAAGAAAAAAAGAAAACTTGTAACGATGTTCTTATTTAATAATTAAAACTTATAATTCTATCTCTATTTTTTAGAATATAATCTTTATTTATTTATTTTTTTTCTAATAATGCTCCCTCACTGCTTGTAATAATCTATGAATTCAATATGAGAATAAAAAAAGTTAACGTTGAGGGGGTTTTTTTTTTTTTTTTTTTTTTTTTAAGGTTTAAGTAGTGAAGCACTGCAATTTGTCGACAAGAGATGATAATAATATGTTGGGATATCCTGGTGTTTAGATATATTTACTTATTTATTATAAAAATTGTCAACTATCTCGCAGACAACTCCAACAATTATAACTTTTTAATAAACTATTTATAATAATTAATTGATTTATTTATAATTTTATGTGATACAATTTAATAATTATTGATTTAAAGATAAATATCACTGAAAAATTATAATTATAATTACGTATAAAAAAAGTAATAAATCCGATTATTAGATAAAAGAGTACGCCTATGTATATATGCTGATTCACAAGGAATAATCAAAGGCAGAGATTGTTATAATAAGGGAGCTATATGAGGTGAAAATAAATTGGACCACCACCTCACAGAAAAAGGAAAAGAGAAAAAGAGAAGAAAAAAAAAAAAAAAGAAAAAAAAGCGCACTAATCTTTATGCTGCAAAATAATAGAGTGGTCCTTCATTTGACTTGGATGTAAATGTATTTCAATTCGTATGTCCTCATTCAATTCTTTTATGTCCAAACCATAGTACAGCTATATATGTATGTATGTAAAATTCGGTTCTCTATCTTTATGGATAACTAAACGACAATAAAAATTTTTGAGGAATTTTGTAGGAGATGTGCAAAAGGCCAGGTTGTATAAGATACAAATTAAATCAACAACAAAATTAAAGGCCTTTTTTTTTTTTTGGAGGGGGGGGGGGATAAGATTTTGGAGGAAAAGAATCTTATCGTAGCCAATTAGTCATGTGATATATACCGATGGAAGATTTGAAATATGTAATTATTGGATTATATATGCTGTATATATTTCTTCTTTATTCCTTATTTTTACCCTTTTTGAAGGCCTTTTCTCATCAGCAACATATATAAAAGCACCATTTGATAAGATAATGATGTTTGATGAAGATAACTTCCCATGAAAAACCAATGGACGCGTCCTTTTGGAGCTTTACATAATTAAGATGTTAGAATTATTATTTTTGGATTCCCTATTTAATATATTTTTCAGACTAATTTAATACTAAGAAAACGCTCTTAAATTTCAAACAAATTTAACCTTTAAAGTAAACGTAGGTGCTCAAATTTAGAGATTTCCATTTGGAATTTATATATCATGTGGCTATTACATTTTTCATGAGGGTAAATTGTTGTATATATATGATATATCTATGTTAATTTAAAGGGGAAAGGCTGTTGCACAACACTCATTTTATACGTCATTGATAATTTTTATGTGGTATGTTATATTAAACAGATGATTTTATTATAATTTTTTTCAGTTATACTTGTCTTTTACACACTCGATGCCTAAGTAGTACCAAGTGATAAGATCCTAAATAAGAAGTTACAAGTAAATCAACTAGCTGTTACAAGTTTCTAAACAGAAAGATATAAGTGTTGGATAATATTCAGTACTGGGGTTAACCTTTCCTTATATTAATAACCAATATTTAGGAATTAAACTTTGTATTTGGAATTAAGGAGAGAAAATATATTAATGGAGAGCTTTGTTGAGAAGCAAAGTAAGTGGTAATTTTAGAGACAGCCTTTGGATTAGGCGTCGTTTAAAGACGGTCCACTAGTCCACATGTCATGGACAAAGCCCTAAAAAATGACACAAAATAGCCTACTATTTGGTGGTAGAAAGGCCCTCTCTATGAGAATCCAATGACAATTGACTACCCATAACTCCCCTCTTCTTTTTCTCTACTCTCTCTCTCCTCAATCTCTCTCTCTCTCTCTATCAATCTCTCTCTAGCTTGTTCTTTTTGAGAATAAGTGGGCAACCCAGAAATTGCTTTGCCAATTCTGTCTCTTTGCAGCATTAATTGTCACTCCCCTCTCAAAGTTAAAAAGATTTTCATATCATGACCAACTTGGGGTATTAATTCCACTTTCTTTGGATTATTTTTCTGTTTTTTCCACAATACTATTTTGAAAATTTGCAAAAAAAAAAAAAAAAAAAAAAAAGGGACTTTTACGCAAGGAAGGTGCCTATTCATATTGAGATTGGTACCTTATAAACCACCACATGGATCATGACTCGTGACCAAATGCGACACCAATTTGGGCAAACCAAATAGAATCGGAGTCACACTAGGGCTTCTCTTCTCATTGTGTTATTGCACTTCATGAGGAAAATGAAAGGCCTTTGGAAGTTTTGGACATGGTACCTCTTTTTTTTTTTTTTTTTCTATTTTTTGATTTCTCTATATGAATATCCCTTTTCCCCCACAAATCCACCTGTTTTTCATGAAAGAAATGCTATATAAAGCACTAGATTTGGAGAGATCTTTTGATAGCGCTATTATTCGTTGTCCACCTTTCATAGCATCTTGAAGAACTTTGTTTTTTTCATAATATATAGAATCACAGTCACCCATGACTCTATTTTAAATCGTGAAATATCTATTAAATTCTGTTAATATTATATAACTTTTTAATTTTGTTAATGTTATTATTATATATTTAGAGATATGTGCCGCTGGTTAGGTGAAAGCTCCTTGTGATTATTTACAAAAAAAAAAAAAAAAACTTCAATTTAAATTGGATGATGAAAAACGACGTAAGTATGATTTGGTAGGAACACCAAAACTTTCTAGTTGTAATGATATATGTTGTGAGGCTTGCAAAAATGACCAAGTTCTAAGATAATTATAAGCCCCAAATAGAGGTGTTCAAAAATTTGTTTAAATAGACCAAATTGTTATTATTATTTTTTTAATATTTTTGTTCAGTTTTAGTTGGTCTTTTTTAACAGTTATTTTGGTGATTGGTTTGGTTAGAGGTTTTAGGGTACAAAACTGATCGATAATCCGTCCAAAAATACCTATACAAATTCTTAGAATATTATAATTGTATTGTGTCTTGTTATTTGGTTGAGCTAATGAAATTTTTAGTTCGGTAGTTGGTTTAGTTTAAAACTTTAGACCGTGAACTTTAGACATTTTCTAGCTTGGACTACATTGTGAATTTTGGATGGTATTTTTACCAAATTTAGAAATGGAAATTTTATAGTCTTTGTGACTTTGGAAGTTGTCTTTTAGGATTATTCTCATTTTTATGCTTATGAATCTTAGAATCACCCTCGTTTTACCCCATGAATTTTAATAAAAACTTCAACTTCCACATTGCCCTTTAAATTTTGAATTTAACCTTACTGAGTTTCACTAAAAAACAGACAAAAAAAGGTGAGTTAATAAATGCAGTCATGTAGTCTTTTTCCGTTTGTTTTTATTAGAAATCCTAACAAAATTGACATAATAATGTTAACTTCCTTATTTTTCTGTCAGTTTTTACTCTTTTTTTTTTTTTTTTTGAAGGAATGGGTTTTTACTTGAAATTATGTTAAAATGAGTCAAATGGGGCTAAATTCAAATTATAAGAGGAAAAGTGAAAGTTTTTAAAATTTATGGGATAAAGTGAGAGTTATCCTAAAAGTCAGTGGTTATTGAAGAAAATAATCTTATCATTTATCTTTACACACAAACAACTTATAATCTCTGTGTATATGAAGAAAAAAAAATTACTATTTTGTGGAAACTGTCTAAATCAATTATATGGTTTGTTTAGTTCTCAAGTGTCAACTTAAGGTTTTCATATCAATTTTTATCTTTTCCTAAAAAATCAATAAAAATTATAATTAACTTTTAAAAAGTCAATCAATTTCAACTAAAAATTATCTCTTAAGCACGGATAGAAACACGTATTAGAAACGCATGTTAAAAGCCAATTAAAACGGCTGCGGACACTCCAAACCTCAAATCAAATTTATTTTACCAACCTGGTACTGTAAATTCACAAAGATTACGTAAGGATAGTTTGAAAAAAGAGCAATATCTACGTTATAGAATGATAGAGAGGGCCTTTTGGCTGGTCTGTGACGGAATAACCTTTTTTAATTATTATTTTGTTTGTATGATTATTATAACTCTGACCAAATGAGGTGATTTTGAATAATGAAAAACCTGCTAAATTAAAAAGTTTCTAATGGATAATCTGGGCATAAAAAAAAGCACATCTTGATGTAGAGAGACTAGAAATTATAAAATAAAATAAAATAAAATAAAGCTCAAAGCCTCAACTTTAATCATTCAAAGTTAGCTCCTTCATTAAGCAACTCTTCACCATCCCAACAACTACTGGGTTTTTTTTTTTTTTTTTTGCTTATTATTATTACTGTTCATACAAATAAAAAAAATGTTGTACTATCTAACTGTTTAATTTATTGCATTTGCACCTGCTTAAACACGTAAACATAAAGAGAAGACGAGTCACTCTTATATGGCATTGGAGGTACCTCAATTTATTGTATATCTTTTTTTTAAAAAAATTATTACTTTTCATATTTTGGCCATCTTTTTCTATATTGCTTGCTTCTCTACTAGGACATGGGAGTCCCGTCCAGTTTTAATATCTCAAATGATTTGTGACCAATCATATTATATCACGTCATTTAAAAAATATATATATATATATATTTATATGTATTGAAAACATAATATAATAATTGATTAAATAACATGATATAAATATGATTAGTTAAATATCATTTAAGATAAACAGATAATATGAATTCGTTTTGTTAAATTCGAGTAGGAATCCGAGTATTTATACGTTTTTTTTTTTTTTCCTTCTATCATTTAATTAATGATGTAGGTGGTCAAAGCTCGAAATTCACAGAAATTTCCATTTCTCTCTCTCTCTCTGGTTTTAAGAGTAATTAAGGGGTAAGGACATGACCCCATGCTAAGATGCCGTTGGGTCTTGGGATTTAAGGCACCTACAAATTGAAACAAGATTAGTGACTTCATCAAAATGACAAAACACCAAAACAAAAACCGATGAGAAAGAGAAAGTGGTGGTAGACATTTAGTACCACTTCCGTCATCATCTCAATTAATTTAATATATATATATATATATATATATATATATATATACACACACACACACATTAGAATATGGTGATGAACTTCGATATGCTTCCCTTAAAAGGAAAGTGATCTGCTTAAAAATATTAATATTAAGTACAAAAAGAGGTAAAGAGTTTTAGCGATAATATTTAATTAACAATCTAGTCTATCTTAATCAGTATACCATAAAATTTAGTATTAAAATTCCTATTATATTATCTTAAATTTGATTTCTTGCCTAATCCCAATATCCTACCATCCAAAAAGATTCCAAACTTCTAAAGTGTCAAGTAAAGGTGACACATCACATGGTTCAAGTGGTTTTTGCTTCATCTTGGAGATTTTTTTTTCTTCTTTTTTTTTTTAATTGAAACACAAATAATAGAATTGTTTTGGAAGCATCAGTTAGATCACAAACATTGAACAACAACAATAATTAACCCCCCCCAAAAAAAAAAAAACAGAGAGAGAGAGAGAGAGAAGAAGAAAATATTAAACAATGTCCACACCAGCAGCATATACCCAATTGTAAATTATATTAAGGTTTGCTTAAAATAGTGGGGGAAATATGCAAGGCTAATCATAGAAAAGGCATTATATTATGATTATGATAAGATCTGATATAATATCTAATTAATTAAAATATGGGGTTTAAGATCTCTTGGATCAGCTTTCATATGCATAAACTAAAGGAAAAGTATTTTGTGTAAAAGATATTTGGGATAAACTAGAATAATGTTTTTGCGACCACCTCTCATTGCAAGCAGCAGCAACACTTTCTGCTTCTTTCTCTCAGACAGACCACACATACTCAACCCCAAGAACACAGAACAAAATTCTCTCTCTCTCTCTCTCTCTCTCTCCCGCTCTCTCTTTCTCTCTCTAACACTGTGTCATTTCTGATTAGACATTAAATTCCGAACATTTCATTTTTCCCCCAAAAAAAAAAAAAAAAAAAAAAACCTGCATTGCTAACTCAAACCGAATTATGAACAAGGGAATAAAATTAATAAAGATGCTCTCTATTTCTTTTTTCCTTTTTTTTTTTTTTTCCTTTCCTCATTCTTCTTTACTTTCTTAAGTTTTCTGGTCTGGATTAGAAAGAAAAATTGTACGACAGTCGAATACAGACTGAAATGAACTCCCAAGACCAGATTACCAAACAACAAAAAAAGTCCCAAGAAATCAGAAGAGAAATGAGAAAATTAATCAAGAGTGCTATGGATATAATAAAAGAACGAAAAAATGCAAAATTAAATTCTTCTTTTTTTTTTAAACTTTTCCGTTTTGGGTTTTTGCATCAATCAATCGCTTCGATCGCTCGCATGTTATATCCTCCACAAAGTGATGACCAAGATCTCATTAATTAAGACTAAACAAAGAAACAAAAAGAAGAGTAAATTTAAAAGAAGCAACTAAAAATTTAATACCAAAGTCTCTTATCCTATCTAATTAACACCTTATTAATATATAATTTTTTTTTTACTCCAAAAGGGGGTGATGATCAAGAAGAAGACGAGGACCCATTAGTCGCTACATGATGCGGCGCTGCGCCACCACCACCGTCACCGTCGCCGTCGTGATCGTAGTGGTTGCGATCATCCTCGACGTTGTTGTCGTCGCCGTCGTTGCTGTTATTGCCATTAATACTGTTGTGGGTTTGCTCCAGAATGCTGTTTCGACCGCCATTTAAGCTGTTGTTGTTGTTGGTGTTGTGGTTATCATGGTTATTATTTGGATCCTTCTTCGCGAAGGTGTTCTTGTTATTGTGCATCCACACCTTGAGAACTCCTTTGTCGACGCCGACTTCGCTGCAAAACTCCAGGACCATCTCCTCGTCCCGCTTCTGCATCTTCCACCCGACTCTTTCCGCGAATTGGTGCATCTTCTCCTTCTGATCCTGGCTGAACTTGGTCCGGAACCGCTTCCGGCTGCTAGAGCTCGGCGTCACAGCACCTGCACCGCCGGGGCCTGAGGTGGGTCCCACTCCGCCACCGAGCTGGACGTGGTTGTGGTTGTGGTTGTCTTGGGGTGCGGAGATGGCTCCTCCGGTGGAGAGGGCGAGGAGCATGTGGGGGGCGGAGGCCGGGTAGTAGGAGGAGGAGATCGGAGGCGGGGAAGAGGAATTGGGGCTGCGGTTGGGGGGAGGAGGCGGAGGAGGGTGGTGGCGGTGGTGGGGCTGGTACTCGATCACGTGAGTGGCGGCGGCAGCGGAAGGAGTGGGCGGGTTGATGGTGGTGGGTAAGGGGTCGTCGGGGTCACGGCGGTGGAAGTTGCGGTGGCAGCCGCAGGCGGCGCATTTGAGGGAGGTGGGGTCGGAGGCGATGGCGGTCGGGGAGGGCATGAACTCGCCGCAGCCGTCGAGGGCGAGGCCGCCGAGGCAGGCCGCATGGTTCTTCAGGCATTCTCGGTACGACACCACGACAGCGTGGTGGTGGTGATGGTGGTGGCCGTGGTTGCTGCTGTTCTGCTGCTGCTGCTGCTGGTGGTGGTGGTGACTGTGGTGGTGGCGCTTCAGGACTCCGTTGCCGAACGACAAGGGCTTCACCAGTTGGTTCCGGGCCGGAGTCTCGCTCTCAGCTTCTGGCGATTTTGTGGCGCTGCTCGGGACGTTGGCTGCGGCGGCTGCTGTGGTGGTGGTGGCTGCGGCGATTGATGTGGGGGTTATTTCCATGGCTCAAACATCTAGGGTTCTTCTTAATAAATTTTTTTAAGAAACCAAAAAAATAAAAATAAAAATAAAAATAAAAAAAAAGTGTCTGCTTTTATGGGGTTGTTAGGATTAGGTCTTTTTGAGGATTATAAATACGACCAAGACCGGTCATAGAGAAAGAAATTCCGAGAGATTAAAGAAGAAGAAGAAGAAGAAGAAAGTAGTGTTTTTGGGAGATAACAAAAAAAAAAAATTTATTTTTTTTGTTTGACGAGTAGAAAGAAGGGCAGAAGATGAAGATGATGATGATGGTGATGATGATGAGCAGTGATGACTGTTGATAATAAAAATCTTGGTTTTGTGGTTGTCCTTCTTAACCACTTGTGTTTTTAACCCTGGTTCTAATCCATGGTTAAGTTTGTGACCCTACTTGGGGTTAGATGTTGTGTCTCGTTTGTGTAATAAATATACCACCTTTGCCTAAGCTAAGGCCAGAGAAAAATAAAAATTTGACCCCTCCCTGTGTTAGCTTAGGTTTTGACATTGGTCTCAGTCACCAGAATCTTTATTTTTATTTTTCTCTCTCTCTCTTTTTTATTTTTATTAAGATTAAAAAAAAAAGAAGAAGGAAAATAAAAAAGGAGTTTTTGAGCTATAATAATGACTCGGTTAAGAAGGGGCCGAGTTGACTCGGAAGAGCCTTTATTATAATATATATATATATATATATATATATATATAGAACTAGTGCAAGGAGAGGAGGAGATGTAATCACCAGCTGGAAGAAGGGCCTCTGCAAATTTTCTGAGTCATTGACTGTAACCCATCTTAATTTTGTCAAGTTGCAGGTCTGGACCGCTTTTACAGTTTTAACTTTCTTTTTCCTTCTTTTTTTTTATTTTGTGATTTGTCAAAAAAGTTAGCAAACAAAATCTAATTGCATTAATTACTTCTGATGTGAAAAGACGACATTGCCCTTAACTGGCAGTGGACCATGCCCATGTGTCGTTGGTAAAAAAGGTGGTTGGCACCTGGTAAACTGGTCTTATCGGCACTGCAAGCGTGAATCTATAAAAAATTCAGGATATTTTTGACATTATACTCCTAGGAGGAAATTTAAATTTAAAAGAAAAAAGAAAAAAAAATTATTTAAAGGTATCTTTGTCGGTTTGAGAGAATTTTCGGACGTTGAAGGGATTTGCCTGAGAGCCCTTTTTTTCTTTTTCTTTTTTTCCTTTTTAATGTCAAATTCAAAACGACATCGCTTCAAGTACTCTTCCTTCTATTTTTATTTCGTAAATAAAATAATAATAATAATACAAGGAAAAAAAAAAGACTGGGCGGGTCGTACTTTAATGAAAAGGACAAAAATGACCTCGGAATCGCGCAAGTATTACAATTACATCCCTGCGGCAACCTACGTTTTTCACACTAAAATGGAGGTTTAATGCATGAAGTACGAGAGGGTGTCGAACACATAACCATAATTAACACGTTATTAAAAAAGTGTCTTTGTCGGACGACACGTGTTTAAATCAAGTTGTACGTGGCAACTGTTTGCGATACAGTTAGACATGCACAGAAGCCACGTGGCATCAGCTTTGTCAGGTTTGTTTCAGATTAATTTGGTTGGATTAATAAATACTTTTTTCTCTCCTTTCCTCTTTTTATTTAATAAAAGGGCTTATTAGATTGATAAATACTCTGTCAGATTTATTAAACAACCCCCCTTTTATTTAAAAACAAAATAAAATAAAAATAAAAAGAAGGAAGAGGAGGAGATTGTAAGGTACGGTGCTGACCACGGTAACTAACTGAAATAGCACTTGGGGTTTTGCAATTTGCACTAACTTTGTTGTAAAAAAATTAAATTAATGTTTTTTTTTTTTTGGTTTTAAAATTTTGAAATAATTGAAAGGGAAGGGTAATTAAGTGAGAATTTCGGAAGATGACGTAATCGGACCAATCATAAAATGGCAGGCAGAGGTTTAATCATGGAAGGGCGTGTTATAGCCACAACCGTTTTTGCATTGAAACTCACAATTCCCCCCCTTTGAAATTAATTATTAGATGAATTTCATGACTTTTTTATTTTTTTATTATTTTTTGTGTGTGTGTGTTTTGCAGTCTTCTGTACTTTTAACTACTCACCTTTTTCTTTTTTTCTCTTCCTAATTTGACTGCCAAAAATTTGGCCTACTTTTACACTTTTACAGTGCTTCTTTTTTTTTTTTTTTTTGGTAACATTATGAATTATAGAATACGTTTTAAGCATTTCAAAAAAAAAAAAATAACAATAATAAAAAGAATACGTTTTAAGACCTGAAAAAAAATACCTTATCATTAAAATTATGTTTTCAATCATCAAAGTTATGTTGATTTTGATGTGCTAAATTTAGCGTTTTAACATGCATTATTGATAAAAATAACTTTATTAAGGAGATCTTTATTGTAAGACATGAAACAATATGTTATTTGAAAAGTACTATTTTAGTTGTTGTATCTGTTTTTAAAAGTTATGCACGTGTCTACTTGGTCCATTCCAATCAAATAATTTTAATTATTATTTGAAATTTTTTAAAAGCAAACTCAATTTCAAACCTCCAACTCTAACTTAAGAACTCAAATTTTAAAAGTCTATAATATTATTATTTTAAGTCGAAATAAGATGATTTTTTTTTATAAATTAGATAAAATTTCGAGAGAAATCAAACGAGATTTATATTAATATTTTTTTCACACATTTTAAATTTTTATACTTTTTAATTTTAAATATTTCATTTTCAACCAAACGCACAATTTTAAAACACAATTCAATTTCTATAAAAATAACTAATTTTCTAACTGAAGCAGAATAACCAAATAATATCTATATGTTCTATTTATTTTATTTTTTATTTTGATTTGATTTTAATCAGATCTAACAAATTGTAGACATGGGCTACCAATACATAATCCTACCAAGGAAAGAGTTATTGATTTTTAAAAAGAAATAGAAGAGAGAAAGAGCGAGAAGATTTTGTGGTATAACTTAGTTTACAAATAGTTTACTAATTTATACGTGTCTTCTAATACTAGTACATCCCCACATTTATGGAAGGTATGATCTTATATATATCTATACATTATATAGAAATGTTAAAAAATTTTACTGTTTTCGTCCAAAATGAATTTTTCGTCCAAAACTCGAAATTAGTTTTTCTTTTTCTCTTTTTGTCCTTAGTTTCCTTTTTTTTGTTTCACTCTAAATTTTTTTTTTCCCATTTTAGTCCCTTTTAAATCAGTTTTTTCTTTTTTTGTTCTTTTCCACCCTAAAATTTGATTATTTTCTCATTTTAGTCACTTTTTTATATCGGTCTTTTTAAAAAAAAAAAAATTAGTCCTATTATCATTTTTTTTCCTTAAAATTTGTAATTATTTTTTAAATTTTTTTCTTTTATATTTTTTCTATTAATTTGCTTTATTTATTTATCCCGCACGCGCAAGCGAGCGCCAGTTTAGTCCTTTTTTTTTTCTTTCACCCCATTGTTTTTCATTTTTTCACTTTAGTCCTTTTTATGTATTGGTCTGTTTTTAATATTTTTTTCATTTTATCTTACCTTTTTTTCATGCCTCTTTTTTTTTTCCAGGTACTTTGTTGATTTTTTGGTTATTTTTTTACTTATATATATATATATATATAATTTTAGATAAATTTTTCCAAATATGTCTCATAACGTGCATCACACATGTTTTTTAACTAGTATATATCTATATGTCGATCCCTCGATGATGGATATCTGAATCGGCCATAAATGCTATACTAGTTGACATTAGTTTCTTTCTTTTTCTTTTTATTTAAAAAAAAAAAAAAAAGGAAGATGGGTTAGTGACAATTAGATTGACTTTCTTTTAAAAAAATAAAAATAAAAATAAAAATAGGGGACCAATTTTCCTTTTCATTTAAAAGCATGATTAGCTTACTTCTGAATGTAGCTAATCCAAAAAAGTTTGATTGTCTGGCTTAGGGCATAGTGTGGAATTAATACTTTTGAAATTAAGGAGCAATGAAACAGCGAAAATGGGGACTAATGTTGGGGAAAGGGGGATTTTGTCTACTGAGGATACGTGACTTGATTATGAGTCTTGACTGTTGCCGTGGACCATGGAACAGTGTTTCTTAAAATAGACCCCCACACACTTTTTACCTTTGGGATTGCCTATATACACTCACACACACATTTACATATATTATATATTAATATATTCATTTCTAACTCTGTTTATGTTTATAATATCATAATAATATCTGTTTGAATCATAGATTTGAATTAAAAAAATTTAAGATTAGGGATTATTTGTGAGGACATATGAAGACAGAGTTTTTGAGATATTTTGATTGAAGTTTAGTTAAATTTTAAAAAATGTGTGTTTGGTAGACAAAAAAATGTTTTAATGAGAAAGTATAAAACTTGAAATGTATTTCGTAATATATATATATATATATATCAAAATGGTTCTTGTTTCATTACTCTCGAAATTCAACAATCTCATTCTAACTTGAAATAATAAAGTTATAAAATTTTAAAATTTGAGTTTACTGTAAACATCTATAAAAGTTTCATTGGAAACCGAACGGAAAAATACCATCTCTAAACATCCCTTGATAATCTAATGCTCCGTTTGGCATTCAATCTCAAGTCAAAATTTTCATCTCAGTTTTTATTTTTTTCTAAAAAAGTTTTTTCTCCTTTCTAGAAAAGTCAACAAAAATTACTATTGAAACTTAAAATTTTCAACTCAAACGCATTCACCAAACGGACCCTAAATAGAATAAGTGTTTGGGAGAGAAAAAATGGAGATGAAATGGATTTTTAAAAAGTGAAAAATTTGAATTGAGATTTGAGTTGAATGGAAAAATTTGAATCCAAACACGTTAATGACATAATCAAATATATTTGGTGGAGCCCCCTCTCATGAGCCAGGTACCTGCGACCCAAATTGGAGGTTTGTGAGCCGTAGGTCCTCTCGTCGTCACCTTATTGAGCTGTAGGTACAAGGACAGAGCACCTGATCACCACCTAATAACTCTCCCTTTTTTTTTTTAACGCAGAAAAAAAAAATTCATTCATTTTTTTATGTGTGCTTTGACAATTACTTCCAAGTTCCACCCTCTTTTTAAAAGTAATTAAATAAATATACACAAAAATATATATATATATTATCTTTTGTTTGATCCAAGATATGCCCAGCTCATGTTCAACTATTGATACTAGAATAGCATAAACTTGTGCTCGATCGAATTGGGTGTGGGTGTGGTGTAAATTAAGTGAGAAGTTAATTTTCATCCTATTTTTTGATATTTACTATGTAACCGAATCTCGATCTCATTGGATAATAAAAACAAATCGATAATAATATTCGTTGAAAGTTTAGTTTTTTCAACTAGTAAAATCTTTTATTTTAATTAACAGAATTTATTGTGATTACCAGAGATTAAAATATATATATATATGTGATAAAAAATAGGAATTAACTAACCTCTATACTAAATAAATGTATAATTTTATTTAATTATTTCTTTCATATAAGAGTATTTTTTTTGTAACTATTGTAATTATATTGTAAATCCTTATAATTTCTTAGAAAATAAACAGTAAAATATGAAATTAAATACTCATATAATTTGAATTATTGATAGACAGGTAAATATTTTAATAGATATCTAAAATTTAATTTCATATAATTTTTTTCATGAAATTAATTATTTATATCCTCGAATTTCTGATGAGTAAACGTGACATTCCAAGAGAATAAGGTGATTGAATCATTGAAGTGTGGGCGATTGAATCACCAGGGGAATTTACTTTTTACGGCAATCATGTGGGTTGAAATCAACGAGGAGGAGGTCAATATTTTTTAACTTTCATGATTAGAATTTACTCAAAAGAGTTCCAAAGTAGTAAAAAGGGGTAGATAGGGTAAAAACTAAAGTGTTTTGTCTTTCAAATATAATATATATATATATATATATAATATTAGCCTAGAAGGTGATTGAGAAAAATTAATTTTAGATGGTTAAAATCAAATTAACGCGACCCCCTACAACAAAATGATTGAAAGCTTGAAAGTGAATAATGCAAGTTCCCAAGTCAATAGCATATATGAAGAATTTTTGCTCTAAAGTCTCACCACACTCTACTTCACCATCTCCCAACATCCCACAAAGATGAGAGAGAGAGAGAGAGAGAAAGAGAGAGAGATCTAGAGAGAGAGAGAGGACACAATGTGAAAGCTCATCTACCCAAATCATTTAGACCATTGAAGATATATAGAAAATACAGCTTCAATCAATTAACAAGGCTAAGCCAGATGTTACACCTACAGACATAAGCAGTTCCCTACCAAACCAATAATGGAAGTTTACATAAATATTACAATCATTCAGCATAAAATTAATTTGGACCAAAATAAAAAAAGAATCAAAATGTTTCAGTGTAAAAATCTGGCATTGATGCTTCCCTTGATCATTTCATGGGGGGTTTTTGTTTTTTTCTCAATTAGCCTTTTTTATTTCTCTCTTATCTCTTTTTTTTTTTTTCCTTATATATAAAAAAATTATTGAATAATGCAAGATATTTCTAATTGTTTATGTGCATGTAGCATGGGGGACAGTAGTGGAATTCCCTACAGTTTAATTAAATTTGAACAGATCGAAAAGACTTGTGGAACAGCCTTTTAACTTGGCTTGTAATTCAAGAAGACAAAGCCCCATACCTAATTATCTTATGATTTTGTGATAATGATAATCTGCCACAGCTTCATTTCAACTCTCAAGTCTTCCAAAAAAAAAAAAAAAAAAAACCCCACTAAATTTAAGTTCCACACAATTATTATTTATTACTATGCATGTATTGCTTTAATGATTTCTTTTAATTATTAGGAAACATATAGATTTTCCTTCTGTCCAAATGGGATGTAAGAGAAAATGTGTATATATATGTGTATATACATAACTATATATATATATATATATGTTTGTATAACTAGGGTTACTTAACTTATTCAGCTGCCAAATTCGACCCCTCAATTTCCACCCATATTTGGGAGTTTGTGACGTCCATAACTCCAATATATCCATTTAAAAGTAATGTGTCCGATCTTTTTTTGTCCTCTTTCTCTAACCATATGGAATATAATTTCTGTTACTCTCGAATGGACGAGTTTTCCTGCTCTTTTTGATGTTAATGTCGCAGTTTTAATTTCAATTCGTTTCTCAATTAGTTGTGCCATAAACTAACATAAGAGATTTAGCGAGAAACGAGGAAAATACACCATATATCCCTTTGTATTTCTTTTTCTTTTTCAGTAAGAAAAAATGTAGGCTATCCTTACCCATAAAAATATCTAATATATACTTATTTTTTCCTCCCAAGCCTTTTCAAACTGCAAATAATCCAATTACCAACTATGGGCAACTTCTACATCCCTTATTTATATACATGTGTGCAGTGACGGATCCAAAAATTTCTCTTAATGGGGTACACATAATGAGAAAATTTTTAAAATTAATAACTTTATAGGATAATAAGTTTAATGTAAGAACAAGTTGAATGTTATAGGGCACATTTGAAGGGGAAAAAAAAACTTTTGAATGGAGGCACATTTGAAAAAAAAAAAAAAAAAAAAAAAAAAAACTTTTAAATGGAATCAAATTAGAAAATTTTAAGAAAAAATAAGGGTATAAGTTAAATTTCAAAAAATTGAGGAGGGCACGTGCCCCCGGCCCTAATGTAAATCCGTTCCTATGTGTGTGGGGTGGGGGGAAGCTTGCCTTTGGCTACTTTTCAAAACTTATCTATGCTCGGTTTCTCACGCTCTACTACGTATGGGTAATTTTATAAAGAAAAACCACTGAGAATTATTTTGTATACGAGTCTCAAAAAATTTCCCTTCATTTTGTATTTTGTTACAAGTACAATTCTTTGTTTTTAATTGTTTTTCTCTTTTTGAGAAAAAAAAAAAAGTTTTGAAACAATTGGAATCTTGTAGTTTGTAACGGTTTTATCTTTCTAACAAGTTAGAGTCAGCAGAATGAAGGAGAAACGTTTCTTCTTCTTCTTCTTTTTTCCTTATTTTTTGTTAATGACGATATCATATTATAAGTTATTCGGATTTTAAAACTCATAAATGGGAATTTATTTTAATTCCATGTTTTGGTATTGTAGTATGACCAAGAGTTTTGAAATATGTAAAAGAATATATATATATATATATATAAATATATTTTTGAAGGTAAGTAAAAGAGTAATTTTGTGAGCTACAAGAAGGATAAATTTCTCAATAAAGTTGAACTCCCAAATTTATTGTAAAACTGTAATCTGCAAAAAAACAATTTATTTAGAAAAAAATGTTATAAATTCCCCTAAATTTTGTCACTAGTGTTAATATGCCATTTGAACTATGAAATGTACTTATTGTGCCCCCTGAACTTTAACATGTGTGTCAAGTTACCCCCTCAGTTAGTTTTCGTTAGTTTTTATGTTATTTTTAATGTCAAAATACTACTTAAACTTTGTTTTTGTGTCAAGATGCTCACTAATCTTTGCATTTGTGTCAAAATACCCCATGATCTTTAATATTTGTATCAAACTACCCCTGATTTTTAATATTTATATCAAACTACTCCATTTATCTTTTTTTCTTATCTAATATTGTATAATTACCTAATACTTATTAAATTTTTAGAATAGATAAAAATATATTTTTTATTCTAATAGTCCGTAGGACTCAGATGCAGGATTTGGATTTTAAATACGCTGTTTGCTTAGTCTACATAATTTATAATCATAGTTATAACGAATTTCATTCATGTATTTGGTTAAACCCATAATAAGAATAAGTATTGTAAATTTACTCTGATACCCATTCCTAGTTATATTTTTTACTTTAAAAAATGGTTGGCTTGCATATTTTGGAACAATATTATCAATCATAATTAAACTAAAAATTGTAATATTAGGACAATAAAATAATGAACATAAGCTGTGTAGTTATTTTTTGTTTAAGAAAATCAAAATGAATGTAAATTTGAATTAAAATAAACAAAATAAAAAAAAGTTGGTCAAGAAAAGATAGATTTTCTTTAATTAAAAAATAATTTTTTACCTGTTCTAAAAAAGTTAATAATTATTATGTAATTATACAATGTTAGATAAATAAAATAAGATAGATAAAGCAGTTTGAAAGAAATGTTAAATATCAAAAGGACTTTGACACAAATATTAAAGAACATGGGGTATTTTGACACAAAAACAAATATCATGGGGCATTTTGATATAAAAACAAAAGATTGGAGGGCATTTTGACATTAAAGATAACAGAAAAATTAACATAAACTAACACACACTTGTCAAAGTTTATGGGGTTAAAACATGCAATTTTTAAAGTTCAGGAGGTAACTTGACACTAATGACAAAGTTGAAAGGGAATTTTTGAAAATTTTCCTTTTATTTATTAGAGGCAAACAAGAGAATAGAGAGAGTGCTTTTATCATGATCCAAACTGTTTTCTTATAGATGTACCTATTTAAACAAATATGTTTGTCCTTATTCATTAAAGAAAGAAGTGTTTATACTCTGCTGTAATATTTTTTAAAAAAACGAATTGGTAGACAATTGAAATTCAATATCTTACAATATATTCAAGTATGGATTTACTATTGAATTACGTCTCTAATCACTATTTACTAGATCAATTTTCATTGATCACAGTTGTTGAAATGTCCTACTTCGATTACCTGTTTTTTCTTAATTTCCTCACGTAACCATAGGAAAAAAAGAAGGGGAAAAAAAAGGCTGATGGTGTGTTTGGTTCACTTTCTCAAACTCAACTTTTCAACTCAAATTTTGTCTTTTTCCTCAAAAGTCTTTGTCTTTTTCCCAAAAAGTTTTGTCTTTTCTGAAAAGTCAACAAAATTTACTATTTCAACTTCAAAAACACAACTCAAACTAACGAACCAAACGAATCCTGAGTTTATTTCATATCATTACTGTTATATAAAGCTGAAGTGTTTTACTATTTAAAATTTTGGTCTTTCCATTTTGTCTTTTTGTGGGCTTTTTTCAATTTTGTCTTGTTTTTTTTTTCTTCCGTTGTGTTTTACTATTTAAAACCTTAGTATTTCTATTTTGTCCTTTTGTGAGCTTTTTTAAATTTTGTTTTGTTTTTTGTTTTTTTTTTCTTTTTTCCTTTGGATGCCTTTTACTTTTTAATGCTATTATTCTCTACTACTATTTTTTATCTTTTGGGTTGAAAATTTTTAACTTGTTTTCTATTTTTTTTTACCTTAATTTTTTTATTTTTTGCACTGAATTTTTTGAAAAATACTTTTGGGGGACTTCTACGGTGGGGGATGTTTTTTCCCCCACCGATGGCGTAAAAAAATTTGGACCATTAGATTGAAATCCAAGGGCTAAAAAAAACTAAGGACTATCTAATGAAAATACACCCTCACGTACAATTGCAACACTTACCCAGATTAAAAAAAAAAATCCCTGGACTCTCCAGCGAAAGATGTCGGCTTTGTGGGTAGTGGCAGTGGGGAATCGAGGCCCAGATTATGATGGATCCGTCGGGTCGGGGGGCAGGGCGGGGCGATAGGGACGAAACCCAGATTGGGGATCGCAAGGGGGGACCCAGTCGCATATTCAACTAGTCTGTAAATAAAGAGGTTGAAGTACTTTTGTATGGGGGAAAATGATTAGCCCTTGTCAATAATTAGTAATGAGATATTACCCCCCCAAAAAAAAAAACTAATTAAGTTTATAATCTAGTACCGTACATATATATATATATATATGTGTGTGTGTGTCACAAAAAGGTGTTGGTTCTTAACCAAAGATTTCTCCCACTGGTCCAACACTTAGCCATATACACATACATATACAAATACGATTACTCTTATATCCGGTACCTCATTTTTATCGAATATGAACGGCACTTATAACGATTAGTATTTTAGGTTATACCGAATATTATCTAAAATTATACCGATTAGTCTCTTGAGTTGTCCCCCTTCTCTCTCTCTCCCTCCCTCCCGCCGGACGACAAATTGTTAATTAATTTTACTTAATTTGGGATTATAGTTTTCTTGTCCTTGCCATGGCAACCTCGGATCCGTTAAATCAAACACAGAAAAATTGGAATAAGTAATAAAACGTCAAAAATTATTATTAGTGTTCTGACCGCAATCAATTGCAATTCTAGCCTTGCAAGAATGATAAAGGGAAAACACCATTAATAATCATAGTCTCCACATTGATTTAAAGTCACCTGTCTATCTATATATCTACCTATATATATATATATATATATATATATAGCTTCTGCTATAGGTTTGGGTCCCCTTTTTTAAAACCTCTTTCATGGCTAAATTAGTAGCTAGTTAGAGGAGTTGATCACGTATTAATTGTTGTTGGTAAACATGACTAACATTGCTGACTTAGTCAAAGATTAAATAGTAAGTTAGACGATAAAAAATATATATAATTTGATATAGATTTAACAGTTTAAAACAGAGTTTTACAATAAAGTATTTTTTATTTTTCGGTGCCTTGAATTCTCAACTGTATTAATGTACGAGAGTAAATGGCTTTGGGAGGTGGGACTCCTTAAGGCTGGGAGAGTTTGAATAATCTTTCTTTGGTTTCCCTACGGACGACAGAATAATGGGCTAAGACCACAATATGCAGAGATATAATAAACCTTTTGCGTGTCAGTTTGAGAAATCTTGTGCAATGTTGTTGGTAATTTGGGACTCAAGAATTGGTGAAATGAAATATGAGATTTTATAACATGAGTAGGGTAAAGAGATCAATTACAATTCTAACTTTTTAAATATCGAGTCATGTGTATTATTTTTATTGATAGATACAATTAATTGATATGGCAATACTTTAAACGTATATTAATAAAAAATTAACAACTCATATATTAAATAGATTGATACTCAAAAATTTAAATTATTGTTGGTATTTATAATATTTTTCTTATAATATATATATATATATTGACCTTGATATATATATATATATATATATTTATATATTTTTGGAAAAAGAAAGTTTAATAAACCTGCAGGCTGGCCCGGAGAGAAATAAAGAAAGAGTCTTTTCAAAGCTGCTGGGTTGCTGAGAGAGGGTTCTCTAATGAAAATCATTGTTCAATCTTTCTTTCTTTCTTTCTTTTTTTTTTATTTTTTAAATTTATTTTATTTTTCTGTTCTTTTTATTATTATTAGTATTTTAAGTATTATTCATCAACTTTCTGTTATTCTTTTCCATGTTCCTCTTTGAAGAAAGAGATCATTTTCCTTCTTTCTCTTTTCCAATTTTTTAGTGTTTACAAAAACTTATAATGTTACTAAAAGAATATAAACTTATAATGTTGCAAAGCTCAACCTCAAATAAATTGCCCTATAACTTTTCTTATTATTGATTTTTTCTCCCTTTTTTTTTTTTTTAAACCCAAAAAAAGGCTGCAAGTATTCACATGTTTTCACATGGCTTTGCTCTATTTTCAGTCAACCAAATAAGTGCTTTTTTGAGTGTTTAAACTCACCATCATAATTAGGTAGAGAGATTTTCAATTTTCCATAATTTGCATTCCAACTAGACAATTAAGCCCAAAATTGAATTGAGTCACCAAAAAGCTAATGTCTCTTTAGGTTCCTCATCTCAACTTTTGGACAATTTTCAAGCAATTTGCATGTGGGTGTCAGTGTTACCCCAATAGGTGAGGAACTTGGAAGTTACATAAGGAGAGAGACCAAAAAAAAAAAAAAAAAAACAAACCCCCTAATGCTTTCATGATACAAAATTTTCACTGTTTTACAGTGGCAATGTAACTCACATAATTTGATTTTTTTTTTTTTTTTCCTCATTTTTGTTAACTGGTGTGACATTATGATGGTACGATCAGTTAATATTCTGCAAACGATGACCTTTTTTTTTTTTTTTTTTTTTTGAAATCAAAAGAGAGAAGTTTTTGGCTTGAAAAGGATTTACCAATTTCACCTCAGAGAATGGCAACAAACTAATCTTCTCCTCTCTATTGTTATTTGGGCTTTTTTTTTTAACGGCCCCTTATTTACTCATTTCGTTTCCTTCCAACAAAAACGACATAATTATGTCTTATTATTTGCTCTCAGTAATAAAATTTATTCAACTATTTTCTTCAAAACCAGTGTTTGCAATTTGTAAAATGATGTTTATATATAAATATTTGAGTAGAAATTGAAACTGTAATTTGAAAGGGGAAAAAAAAAAAAAAAAAAAAAAAAAGTGAAGGGGTGGTAAAAGGGCCTTGGAATATGTACCAAGATGTCGTTTTCGGAGGCCCATGAAGAGAGGGGGGGTTTTTCTTTTTCATGAATTAGAGAGCCACTCACGAAAACAACTGTCCCATTAAATGGTATCTGACAAATCCACCTAATGAAGGCTTGGATTTGGTACAGTCTTTTAAATTCCTTTCTTTTGGAGTAATTGACACCAGATTATGAAGATTGTGAGAGAAACCACCTCCATTTAAATCAATATGCTAAATGGGCCCACATGCTCCTCCTTTGGTGTGCACTAATCATTGTGTATCCTGCAATAACATCTCCAACCTCCCCCCATCCTCCCCCCCCCCCCCCCCCCCCCAAAAAAAAAAGAAAAAAAAAAAATTACTAATTAATATCTTGGTAATTAAAAAAAGGAAAAAAAAAAAAAACTTGAAACTAAAGAAACGAATGGTGTCCACATAATTTTTTTAGTGCCAGTACTTTCACTCCTGAGATAAATGTTAATGAAGAAAATTATAGTCACCTAGCTCAAGGTTATTTGGAGGACTGAAAAAAAAAAAAAAAAAAAACGTTACACTAATCTTCTTATTTAGGATTTAGAGAGTCCCCAAATTTTGAATAGGTCCAATTCTTAATAATTCATTTTTCAAGGCCCAACTACAGATGGACCAACCTCTAACAGAACGAATATTTGTGAAAAAAAAAAAAAAAACAATTTCAAAATCAAATTCTAGACCCTAATCCGCAGCAGCCCAAGTCCAGTGTTGAACAACTTTTCAGGTCTCTACATCCTTGTATAACCTTACAAGTAGCAAGCAAAAGACTTGACCTAATAGGTATTAACTGGGGGAAAAAAAACAAAAACACACGCGCGCGCACACACACACACCAAGGGTATGGTGAGGATACCTTCTCTTCTTCTCCTTCCGAGATGTCCCCAGGTTCGATTCTCGGTAGATAATCCTAATTAGTGTTCCTGTCCGATCAATAGACTGTGCATCGTCGGACCAATTATGGCGTAAGTGAAACTAGGCACGTCCTATTAGTAGAATTAGGTCATCCACTTTCCGTTCCATTGACGAGTACGTGAGAATGGGGTAGGATGGCAGATCCCCTTTTGTTTCAGCTAAAAGAAAAGTTTTGGTGAATCTTCACATTGTCTTTGGATAAAACCAAAAAACAAAAGAGACTTCTTCCATTATTGTGGACCAAGCTCTAACATTGTGGAAAACAAGTCCAAAATCCAATTGTTGAGCCTCAGCCCAACAGTAAACTGGTGGGTGACCATGGTACATTCAAAGGCCCAAGTCCAGTGTTGTACAACTTTGAAGGTTTATCATTTGGAAATTGCAACCTTCAAATCAGCAATCAGATTGGAACTTTACAGCTAGCAAAAGGCTTCAGTTAATAGTTCTCATCTCCCAAAAAAAAAAAAAAAAAAAAACTTTTTCTTCAACAAATTTTCTTCCAAAGCATGAGTGAAGGAAAAAGGATAAAAAAAAAAAAGTTTCCCCTTCCATTTCCCATTTTGTCAAGTATATATTGAACCTAATTAAAAGGATGTTAATGTAGATTTACTTGTTTCTTCCAACCTACTAATTTCACATTTTCATCCTTATTCATATTAATAATTTTAATCTTTTATAACACAATAGTAAAAGTTATTTGAAGAACGTCAAATAAAAAAATACTTGCAACTAGACTTAACTTGAAGCAATCTGATCTACTAATACTGATTAAATGCTTGACTGTTGTTCGAGGCAATTGTTTGTTGTGGTGGGAAAGCAAACGTCTTTATATACATACATATATATATATATATATATTTTCATAAACAGAAAAAAAAAAAAAAAGAGAAATAAAATTAAAGATAAGAGATAAGGAGAGAAATAATTACAAGGTCCACCAAAGAAAAGGAGAGAGAGTGAGAAGGGGATAAGTAGTATAATTTTATTTAGGGGGGGTGAATTGAAATAAAAATTTGACAAGGAAAGACCATGTGGAGGGGGTGAGGTTCGAACATGCTCACATGCAAGAACATGGGTGTATAGTTTTTTTTTTTTTTTTTTTTTTTTTTTTAATAATAATTCCGTGCATTGCCGTGCAAATGGACCTCCTTTTTTGCGGCTCCTTTGCTTCAAACATTGTCCATAATTTCTGTACTCCAATTTTGACGATCTGCACACTCTACTATATATCTCTATTTATATATACATGTATATATTATTTTCGGACATATTAATTTTCAGTGTCTATATTTATTAATCCTTGTACGATCTACTTATTTCATTGACCTTAATCTAACCTTTTATTATGTATATGTGTATATATATTCTATCCGTCCATCTTCTTCAAATTGGAAAAGCTATGAAGACCACGACTTCATTCTTTCATAGCGATCTAACTCTTCGTTTGATTTTCTTTGAGGTTCATTTTATGTTTACACATAAATACATATGGAATCTTACTCTGATAGTTTATTAGGTCATTAAGGTTTCATATCAAAAGATTAACAAGGAAACCGAACTCTTTTTAATTAAATTCTCACTTCTATGTGTCTAATTAATGTAGCTTAGGAGGCTAGCAAATTATCTCATCTCCTTCAACAAGAAATGAAATTGTTCCATAAAAAGAATAAACTTCAATATAAAACCGAAACCTTAAAAAAAAATATATATATATATATATACATATATATTTGCATGTGACGTAGTTCTCGCGAGGCACATGCACACAGCACATTATATATGCTTTCTTATTCTCTCTCTAATAATTGTACGTACTAGAAGTGATCTTGTATACAGGAACACGATATCCTAAAGCACTATAACTTTATTATACAGACACACATATACACAAACTAATCTAATCATTGGTCTATTTGGATACGTATATGTACCTTCCAATCATATTATATATCTTTCTTGATCAAGTTGTGATGTATTTATACATATTGATGTGCTTTCCACATTTTTCTCTTCCTATGATTCCTTTGACGAGAATTTGCTTGTCTTAAGTATTGTAACCAACCTATATATAAAATCCCAAGTTGTGAAGATAATTTAAAAAAAAAAAAATGGAAAAAACCTTTACTTTATATTCTCAAGATGTTATTTGTAATAATAATAGAATTCGTGTTCTAGCAGCAAAAAGTAATACATATAATGAAAGAGAAAATCATTAAGTGAAGAGTCATATTTTTTAGTATCTGCTTATAATAAAGATTTTGATAAAATTAGGTGAAGAGTTATGTTTTCTCCTTATAATTTTATTCACTCTAATATTAAAGCTGATAAATTTAGTGTCATAAAATAAAAAATTATCAATTTTAATGTTATGGTGGACATAGATATAAGGAGGTGTCAAGTTTATGACATTCTTGCATATAACCATATAAGTTTGCCCACTCTAATATTAAGGTTGATAATTATAGTGTCATGCAATGGCAAAATTATTAAGGGATTTATAGCTAAATAACATTTTTTTAAGAAGTTTTTACTAAATGACCAAAGTTTTTAAAAATTAGTTAAAATGCCTTTTTTTTTTTTTTTTTTCTAAAATGATTGATTAATTTTCTTAAATGATCAATTAGTGATTAACTACATAATAGTCAATCAGTGATTGACTTACGGTCAATCGTCAATTACTGATTAACTATAATGTAAATCACAAAATTTTATAGTCAAATTGAAAATGATTGACTAATAGTAAATCACTAATTTTCATAATTAATCACTAATTAACCAAATCTGAAAAATGACAAACGATCATTTTCCTAAATTAAAAAAAGTTAGACAATTTATTAGATTAAGTGATTAAAAAAGACCACTCAGCCTAATTTTTCAATTATCAAATATTATGATGGACATAAAGATAAGAGGTGTCAAATTTATTGCATTATTCCATATAACCTTACATGAAATAACAGTGTTTCTATATTCATGACAAGTAATAGCGGGTGATCGAACAAAAATTTGTCCGAATTGAGGATTCGTTTGGTGAATGAGTTGGATTTGAAAATTTTAAGTTTGAGTTCCCTTTTCTTTGGACCGTCTGATTGAATTGGACAGTTAAAATATTATTGATTTACTATATTTATCATACACCTTACCTCACACAATCTCTCCCACCCAAACTCTTCTCCGTCGCCGGCGATCTTCTCGCCGCCGGCGACGGACGCAGACGATCAACTCCGGCTTTTGTTGAATTTTCAGAAAAGACAAAATTTTTTTCAGAAAAAGATAAAAATTGAGATAAAAAAATACATTTTAGTTGGAAATAAGATTTATTACCAATCAAAGCCTGAAAGTCTAAAGACCAAATCAGACTAAATTGAACTGCCCTTGTTCGATTCCTTTTGGTTCGATCGATTTCCGACAAACGATTTGGTTGGGTCTGGATTTTCCATATCGAAACATGAACGACACTAGTCGCAATCAAAAGAGTCAATTTTTGATGATGGATGCTGTTTTGCAAAAAGCCGAAAATTAAGGTACCTTTTTATAATGCTCTATTGTATCTTCTTTCGTGAAATACTTATTCTTTTTTTTTTTTTAAACCAAAACTTGAAGACAAAACTCAATATAGTGAACTTTATATATTGATCTATTTTTGTTTGGTCGAAGGAAGTATGAATTTAATTAAGAAAAAAGAAGATCGTGTTAAAAACTAAGGGTTTGTTTGGTTACAAATTTAATTTAAATTAAACTGTATTTTTTTCATTTTGTTTTTTATCTTTTTTGAAATTTTTTTTTTATCTTTTCTAAAAAATTACTATTGAAACTTAAAAAATCTTAAACTAAACTCATTCACCAAACACTCCTAAGTGCAATTAATGACAAATTTATATTTTAAAGGAAAAAAATTGAGTAATCTGTAGACAACATGTGTCGGTGAAAAATGAAGAAAAATGTATATATATATATATATATATATAAAATGAATTTACCAAAGTGAGGGAAAAAAAAAAAAGAAAAAAAGAGAGAGAGAGAGAGAGAGAGAGAAGAAAAAAGAGAGAGAATTGGAGGGGGAGAGAGGAATGTGAAAGGGATTACAGCGCAGGGTGGTTTGCTTTCTGTCTGTTTGGTCACGTGGTTCTGCACTGTCCAAAACCCACATGCCTTTCCCAACTTTTTACACTCCGCGTTGAACTTTTTCAAACCCCTTCACTCTCTCTCCTTCTATTTTTTGCTTCTTCTTTTTTTTTTTTTTTTTCTTTAGAAATTAATTAAATAATTTTTTTAATAATAATAAAAACTGATGTTTTAATCTTTATATAATTTTTTACCAATCTTATATATAATAATTAAAAAATTATATGATGTATTGTATATTTTTAAGATGTACATTTATAGTTTCATGTTATTAAAAATTATTAAAAAGACAAAACTTATACTAAAAATTAGAAGCAAAATTTATACTAAAAATTATGTTTTTATTTAATTAATAATATTGTTATTTTAACTATAAGATTACATTTAGGAAAAGCATATGAATGATATAAAATTAGAGATCATTACATGAATATAATACAAAAAATTAATATTAGGTTAATATAATATAAAATTAAACTAAAATTAATTAAAATTTATATCATATTAATCAAAAATAAAAAATTTGTATTATATTAATTAATAGATAAAAATAATTATTTATATAATTTTCTCTTAAAATGCAAAGCGATTGGTTTTACGATTGAAAGAAGAGCTTCTATTATAAAATTAAAAAATAAAAAAGAAAAGAAAATATTTAATATTCAATATCTGCCTCGGTATATATTGATTTCAGTTCATTGACTTCTCTGATGGTGTGGGACCCTCATTCCAAACTGCTTAACTAACTCCACCCTCTTCCTTCATCAATGCACGGTCTATCTGCAAGAGGGGGAAAAAAAAAGAAGCTATTAAGCTAAAAAAAAAAAATGAAAAAGCAAAAAAATTACAAGGACACATGACTCTGGTATTAAGTCATAA
This sequence comes from Ficus erecta, assembly GCA_008635985.1. Lineage (NCBI taxonomy): Eukaryota > Viridiplantae > Streptophyta > Magnoliopsida > Rosales > Moraceae > Ficus > Ficus erecta. The sequence continues at coordinate 2,633,167 of BKCH01000009.1, forward strand.
TTAAATTATAGTTCAAATAAATGAACACTTCTACTTGTCTTTAGAAATTCCTAACCTCATATTAATGTCTCAAACTCCGTAATAAACTATGTAAATTCATTATTAACTAAAAATTACATATACTGATATGATAATTTTTGTAATTAAACGATTTTATTATAAAGTATAGAGCTTGAATTTTTTTTATCATAAATTTATAAAATAAAGGGAATTTTTTTGTACTATGCCGTTAATTTCTCCTAGGGGGTGTTTGGTGTGTAAGTTTGAGTTAAGATTTGTAAGTTTAAATAGTAAATTTTTTGAATTTTTTTGAATTTTCAAAAAAGACAAATAACTTTTTAAGAAAAAAAAATAAAAAACATGATAAAAAAAATTCAGTTTAATTTAAATTAAATTTTTTGCCAAACAAGGCCCTAACATTTGCAGTGAAATAGCAATTCCAATATGCTTTGTGCAAAAAACCAAGGAATTTTGCAGAAAATGAGCTAGTGGGGTCACTTCTTTATTTTCCTTTTTCAAAGCAGATCTACCCCATGGAGCTTGTCATTACTATTGGACTTCTTTAATTCTTTCCTTTTATTTTTTTTCCATAAAATTCTTTTCACCAACAGAAGTTATATTTGCCGGGGTTTTTCAACTTTTCCATACAATTACCGACACAATTTACTTGTTTTTTCTTTTACATAATGTTAAGGAAAAATGTAGGAGCAAATAGTGTGTGTGTGTGTGTGTGTATATATATATATATATATTTTTTTTTTTTTTGGGGTAAAAAGGAGCCGATAATAATCGACAAACGTGAAGATATCATTCAGAGGGTTCCACCGGTGTTTCTTGATTGCAATGAGTGTGTGGTTTTACAGGCCCTACCTTTTTGTTTTCTTTTGAGAGATGGTTGATATTCATAAAAATATCAAAAAAATAATTAGAACAGAAAAACTTAACCCATGACAGAAAATAATTCAAATGAGAATTTTATGGTAAAAAAAATGACCAATAGAATATATATTTATCAAATATGATTTTACGAGATTCTGTAAGTTTTTTTATGTATCTTTTTATTTTTATATGATTTTAATATGCTAAAAACATGTTGGTTATACAATGTGAATGTATGAGAAGACTTTTTAAGTTCTTTTTTTTTTTTTTTTTTTTGTAATGATTAATGGTACGTTTAGGTTTGGTAGATGAGTAAATGGATGAGATTTATTGCGTTACAACTAAAAATTTGGATTATTTTCTTTCTTATAAAAAAATAAAATTTTGGATTATTTAAATCCAAATGCTTCCAAAAGGACTATAATTGAGGGGGGGGTTTTTTTTTTTTGGCCAAATAATTGAAGTACTTGATCTCTGCAGTAGTCTCACACAGATTTAGATTGCACATAGTGAAGATCAACTCTTAATCCATTTAAATTTTATATACAAAATGTGGATCTAGTCAAATATTGATTTTTTGTATCAAGGTTTATGAATCTGAAACTCAACTTCCACCAAGAAAATTGCAATTAAGATTGTTTTTCATTCACCTAGTCATGATCTTATCCCCTTTTTTTTTCCCATCATGTTGTTTTTTTGGCAAATACCAAAAGGAATAAATTCATATTTTTGGCCAAGTAACAAGGAGGTGGTAATTGCCAAAAGGAAAAAAAAATTAAATTAAAAATCCGTAATAATTTTATCCAGTTGGGTTACAGAGCCACAAGCCATTCATGATTCACGTCTTTTTTTTTTTCCTCTTTCTTATTTTTGGTAAAACGATGATTCAGCCACATCCATATGTAGAATAAGATTAAAAAATGACCAAACCAAAGGAAGAAAACAGAATCATAGATGATCAATTTGGATTCTTTTTTCCTATGCCTAGACACGTGTCACTTGCCCACAAACAAGCACATGCTATGCTCGGTGTAAGCTAATGCACCTAATCAAAGTGTCAAATCCCAAGCCCAAAAAAGAGAGGTGCTTTTATTTATTTATTTTTCTATCTATAAATAGGCAACATTAGCAAAACACTCGAAATCCGGATCAAAACCTCCTCTCATTTCTCTACCCTCTTCATCTCTCTCCTTGTGCTTTGAGATTTTGAGGGCCTTGATTTTTGGGTTTTTTTTTTATTTTTTATTTCTTATTTTGGGTCTCTGAGAGAGGGGTTTTGTTCTGTCTCATTCTGGTGTGTAGCAAAATGGCCATGGCTAAGCTTTTTGCTCTCATGATCTTGGCTCTCATCGCCATTTCCATGCTCCAAACCACGGTAAAATGACACTTTCTTCTTCTGATCTCACTTTTTAGACAAGAAAAACTACGTAGTTCGAGACAAAGATTTGTATATATATATGTATGTATATATATAGTACATTGTATAGTTCATTAAGATTTTTAACGTTTTTACAACATGCATTTGTCTGATCAGGTCATGGCATCTAATGGGCATGGAGGTCATCACCGAGTAAGATCTCTCTCTTTTGAGTCTCCCACAGCAATAAAATGTTGTGGAGATTAAAGTTAATGACTTTTTTTTTGTGCTATATATATTTTTATATGTATAATTATAAGACTCCGACTGTTGTTTTGATTTCAGGGTTATGGAGAAGGGAGTCTCAAGAGCGGCCGTGAGTATTTTACTCCTCCTCCTCCTCCTGATCTTTTTTTTTTTTTTTTTATGTTAATCAAGTAACATAATTTTAATTAGCAAAAAAAAAAAATCACTAAAAAAGAGAAAAATAATTCTGTTTACTTACTTATCTCAGATGGGTTTGACTGAGGTCGGTCAAAAACTGCATTGAGAACCTCAATACTTTTTGACCCAAAAAAAAAAAAGAAAAAAGCAAGAAAAAGCTGTGCTGATTTCTTTTATCTTCATGGGTTATGATGTAATTTTGATATCTTTTTTTGTCGTATGTGGGATGAAATGACCAGAATGCCCATCTCAATGCTCAAGGAGGTGCAGCAAGACCCAGTATCACAAGCCTTGCATGTTCTTCTGCCAGAAGTGCTGCAGCAAATGCCTCTGCGTGCCCCCGGGGTATTATGGTAATAAGGCCGTTTGCCCTTGCTACAACAACTGGAAGACCAAGGAAGGTGGACCAAAATGCCCTTGATCAGCTAACCAAATATCAAGAGTCCCATTTCCCATTTTGTGTCTCCCTTTCCTTTTTGTTTACTTCCTACTTAATTATCAGTCTACTATAGTCTCTTAAGCATATATTATCTCTACTATAATATCTATATCTATATCTTATATATTATCCGCCTGGCTTGAGTTTTTGGTTTTTGATTTTTGATTTGGCCTAATTATAAAAAAAGGGCTTTGAAAGAAGTGTTTTGTCACATCTTAAAAGTCACTCCTTTAGGTTTCTCCTCCTATATGAGAGTGGCTAATTAATCTATAATATTGTCCTCTATTATGTTAATGACTTCTATAATTCTATTTGTGATAGTTCGAAGAAGTGATTACATGGAATGGTTTGATTAGCATTTGTGCTTCATTACAAATTGAAAATCCAATTTATCATTATTATCGTAGCACATTAAAACCGTCACATAAGAAAATTAAAAAAAAAAAAAATTAGTTTATTTCTACCCGACAAATTTTTTTTTAATACTTAGCTATTTTCATAATTTGAGCTTATGATCTCTTCCGATTTTTAATAATTGAGTTAACACGAATTGGTAAGGGTTCTATATTAGTATCAAACATGTGTTAATACATCAACAAAAACTATAGAAATTAACGGTGTGTTTGGAACTCAGGTTTCAACTCAAAATTTTCATATCAGTTTTCATGTTTTTCTGAAAAATCAATAAAAATATATTTAATTTTTAAAAAATTAATTAATTATAATTTAAAAATTTTATTTCTAACTAATTTATCAAATGGAGGCTAAAGCAATGCTCTTGCACATTTCTGCATAGCCAACAAGTGTATGTTAGTACGGTTTTGAGCGGACTTAAAAACTAAACTGTTTCCATTGCAACTTGTTGAAGACAAAGCCATTATGTTTTTTAAAATGCAATGATCACTATATAGAATATCACTCTTGGGGGGTGTTTGGTGTGTAAGTTTGAGTTGAAATTTTTAAGTTTCAATAGTAAATTTTTTTGAATTTTCAGAAAAGATAAAAAACATTTTGGGAAAAAGACAAAAAATTTTTAGGAAAAAGATAAAAATTTTTTTGAAAATGTTAGTTTGGACTAACAAACCAAACACCCCCCTAAATCATCCCCCCACAAAAAAAAAAAAAAAAAAAAAAAGGGAAATGTTCATATGGGCCCCACAAAAGAAGAGAGAGAGAGAGAGTGAGAGAAAAAAGAAAAGAAGAATTTCAGGCGCTCACATGCTAAGCACTTGAACCACATAGATATCGCTAGTGGAATCAAGTTTAAAGCCTTTGTAGATTAGATTAGCTTTTCATGCTGAGCCAGCCCTTTTCAACGCCTGGGGGCTTGGTGGGGACCTTTATATATACATATACATCTATACATATATATATATATATATATCTGTCTGCAGGTGTAGCTCGGCGATGGTGAGCCGGATTTTGGGGAGTTAATAATGTGCTATATCAACAACGTTGCTATTTTCATGCTTGACACGAACTTAATTTTCAAGTTCGACATACTAACTTCTAGTCATTTTAATGGGCTCCCCATTCCTCAATTCTAAAGGTTGGGCAACATTAAAGGAGGCATATTTCATTACACCGATATGTACATATATATATATATATATATATATCTCTCTATTCAACCAGCAATTTTCCATGAAAAGGGTTGGGAAAAGAAAAAAAGCTCATGGAAATAGACTGCTGTCGGACAATCTAATCATGAAATCAGGTGAACATGTTTCTCTTCATCTTCATCAATGTGTGGGTCCGTTCTCTTTATTTGACAAAAAAAGTTTCTTATATATAACATTTGTGTGTCAATATATTGCAAGAATTTTGCAATCCCAATATTGCAAATGGGACCCTGAAAAGGAGAGACATTTCTATGACGTCCTCTAAGGAATTAAATTGTGTTGAGAGGACAATATAATCTTAAAAAAGATGTATTTTGGTGGGAGTACAAGCCACAAAGTTGTTTTTGTGTGTTAAGTTGTGAAGTTTAATTATTAATGTCTTAAACAGAGATAATCTATATGCAGATGGATGACAATTGTTTTATTAAGAGTAGTTTAGGGATTTTCGTGCTTGCACATTCGGTTGTCTTAGTTTTTCTTTATAAATGAGGGTGTCGTCATTAAGGTATATTACGAGAGAGATTATATAGAGAGAGAAAAAAATACAGAGTTTGAGAATGTGCAAATTTCTCTTATAAACTTATAATGATTATCATAAATACTGTAATTACTGAAAAATCATGATGTGGTCTTACATTAAGACAAACCTCTATTAATCTTTGTGTATTTATGTTTATTATTTTTGTTTGCGATTTATTACTCTAGATAATATAAAAATAGGAAGTCTAATTCTTGAACATCCTTAAATATATAGGAACGAGAAAAACGCTAGAATCTCAAATTATAATCCTAACTTTTTTTTAATATCAATTGATATGATATGTAAGTTGTCACATTTTATTAGTAAATATTTAAAATATTATCATATTAATTAATTGTATTTATCAATAAGAATATAATAACTTACTATCAGGTGAGTTGGTATTGAGATTACATCGTGTCTCTAGCACCGCTCTTTGCATGATATCCTTCACTCAATGAACCTCATCAGGCCAATTGAAGCCCTATTTGTTTAGTGAGCCTGTTGTATAGTGGCCCAATTAATCACGGCCCACTGATTAGCCATAGTCACAGGTGTGAAATTCCACCCGTGTGTGACAAACAACACTGTAGTAACGCTAGCTCAGGTGTACTAATTATTTCAATAAATTCTAGATATCAATTCACGTGATAAGTGAGTTATTATGTCCTAATTTTCTACCCTTATTGCTAAAAGAATGATAAAAACCACTTATCACGCATCAAACAGAAACAAATTAAAGCCATAATATAACTCCGCGCTTAACTTAATTAAAAACTGAAATGGTTCTCAAGCTTCCAAGTTCCAACAACAACAGAATAACAAAGATACAACAGAAATTATTGAAAAACCAGATAATATAAACATAACTACATCTATATATATATATATATATATATTCCATGGGTCAGATCACTCCTTGTGTGCTTCTTCTTCGTCAAAGAGATTTTGTAATTGTAGTTCTTATTGGAAATGAGTGAAAAGATCGGTCTCGAAACTGTCAATAAGTGGATATTAAAACGTTCATTAGAATTTGATCTAGTTATTAAAGAGTACACATATATTATGTGAGGACAAAAATAATATAATGTAACATGGACAAGAAAATAAAAACTATTTGCTAGTATGATTTAACCAGCACTTACCATTAAAGGGGTTGCATTTGACGCAATTTGTACATTCCTGCAAATTCAATCCCCAACAGCAGGACAAATATTCCCCAGAGCTACAGTTCATCACGAATTGGATATACATCAGTGAATATTTACAGTATAGAGAGTCGGGATAAATAATTTTACTCTGTTACGTTAATTATTATAATATTGTATACACACGATCGACTTACGATGATGGTGCAATATAGCTTGTTCTCTTCACGATCTTCGGCTCGGCCGGCAGCGTGGACGAGGAGGGCCTCTCTTGCAGCTGCATTGTCCCTTCGGAAGATAGGCCAAAGCCCTATTAATCCCCTAGGTCCCTCAACATAATACGTAGCATGACTGTAACACGCCATATATACATATATATATATATATATATGTATTGAACATTATTAGAAAAGATTAAAACATAAATTATTTGCTGGTGTATTGATTAAAAGAGAGGTCACTAGACTTTGCCTGACGTTGTTCACGGAGATCACATGTTCGGCGGCCGCCGGCTGATTGCCTTGGGGCGGCGGGGGAGCTGGGACGACATAGTCAGGAGAAAATGCCTGTATATTTATATGTGTGTGTGTGCACGTGTAAGTATTATATATAGCGATACGACACGTGATTTATTTATATATATATATATATATTGAAACACATACATGTTATAGGCATACCTTTCTGCAAATTTCACAAGTGAGATTCTTTTTCTCATTGCACCACCTTTGAACGCAGGCCCTATGCGCATACTGAAAGCCAAAACATATATACCATATACAAGAATATATAATGTTAGAGAGATTGTAATATCTCTTGTACTACTATTGGGTAGTGGAAACAAAGTCCCACATTGGAAAAGCACAAGCAAGCATAGTGGTATGAAATGAAACAAGTGAAGTGTAAAGATTACTAGTGTATAGTGGGGACTATGCTACTACTATGCACCACCACACGCGTGCGAGGGCGATTGGGCGTTTAGGGCGCTTTTGGGCCCTTATTAGGGCGCACGTACGCATCGTTGCAAGGAGTCAAGGAGCAATCCTTTTTTCAATGTAGTGTTTTTCTAAATTAAATATGGACCGTTGATTTGATCGGACACGATCTAACGGTCGGATTTGAGAGATTTCAGATTTAATTTAAACTGTTAATTGAATTATTTCAATCTAATGGTCATATTTATTTCTGATGACCAACAGGTATGTCTGTTGAAACAGATATGTTTTTTTGACTAAAAAGACACCATTTAACAGATACGTTTTTGATTGAAAAGACACCTTTTAATTTAAAGGTGCGATTATTGTATCTGTTGCGATTGTTGGGTCAAAAGGTGCGACTGTTGTATCTATTGCAATGCTTCATGAACAGGCATATCAAAGGCTATAAATCTCCAATTTCTGATATTAGTTTTACATCTTGTTCTGGAATTTAATAAGATTGCTACTTATTAAATTCGTGAGTTTGTTGTATCTTGGAGGTAATTTGCCAAAACAACCCGATAGCAAACTGTTTATAGTGGGGGCAAATAAAACCTTAAGGAAAGTAATTCCTACGCTTCAAACCCTTCGATTTTCTCTATTCTCTTCCGTTTCTTTACACAAAAACAGTTTTCCACCACCCATTTTTTTCAAAATATACAAGTTGAGTGGAAAAAAAAAAAAGAAAAGAAAAGAAATACTATGCTGAGATTATGTTTATATAGTGCAGATCATGTGTGTGTTTGTATTTATATGTAACTTTTATGTCATAAATATGTAAAATACTTATATATATATATATATATATATATATATAAGTATATACCTTCAGAGTTCCAAGGCAGGCACAAGGGACCTCCATCTTGATCATCAAATCCTCCTCCTGGCAAATCCGGCACTCGGTGATGTCAATTGGTTTTCCTATTTGACAGCAGTCAACTTCCTCCATTTTCAGCCTATTAATTTAACCAGAAAAACAAAAAAAAGAAAAGAAAGAAAACTTAATAATATTAGAATTGGTGTTTTACTAAATTAATTTATTATAATTCTTGCAAATGCAATATGTGTAAGCCAAGCAACATTTAATCCTTTTTTTTTTAATATTTATTATTTTTTTATTTTTTTGCAAAACGGTAAATCCAAAGCCTCCATTTCATGAAAAAGATTAAGAAGGGGCCGGATTTTATAAAAAATTAAAAAATAAAAACAAATTGGAGTCGTGGTTGATGAGTGAAAGAAATAATTATCTATATCCAGCACTTGAAAATAACATAAAGAGACAGAATTATATGTATATATAATATACATGCATACATAAGATCTATATATATATATATATATTTGAGATCTGAAAAAAGGAAAAAAATAAAAATCAACATGCCATTCATATGAAAAGTATAACCCATAAGTTCTTTCTCAAAAATTCTTTGATAAATTCTGAGCAAGAAAATTCCTAAATCTTAACAAAAATCAACCTAATGCATATCTGTAAAACTCTCTGGCCAAAAGACAATTTGCATACAATAATTCTTCTTTAAAATTGCAAAAAAAAAAAAAACTAAAAATAAAAAAATAAAAAAAAAGGTATAGCTCTCCATTATCTGATCAGTTTCCTCGAGCTAACGACAAAATCAAAACAAAAACGACATTAACCCGGCTTTTCATGTCCAGATGGACAGCAAACCTTATACAAGATACGTTATACACCCAACCCAAATGTGCCCTCTTTGAACTGAAAAAATACAAAAGAAGAACAGAAAAAATTCAAGCAATTTAAAAACAGATAGCTTGAACCCAGATCATAACAACAACAGCAAATTATGTAGCTCAACATAGCTTGCTTTATATCTATGAACAAATATAAAGCATAAGCTATTCGAGAAATTGAAAACAAAATGGAACTAGAAATTAAAGAAATTTGGAAGCAAATTACAAGAAAAGAAAAAAAAAGAGATGATTTTGAGACAGTGAAACTACACTGAAGAGAGGGATTTTTGCTTTGGTTACTCTTTGGCTTTTTCTTTCCGAGGGTGAGTCTCATTGCATGAAAAATGCTCGTAATATATAGGCTCGAGAAAGGCTCGGGTTTAGAGTATCCGAACCCGAGGCCGAGCCTAAACCTAGACGGGTTTGGTAGGGTCAGGCCAAGAGGGTCCAGTTGGCAAAAGGGCCCTGAGGAAAAACGCATGGTTTGTGTGAAATGGTGGACGCGTTTGGAAAAAAATTAGAATTTTTTTAATAAAAATATTAGGTTAATTCGGTAGTAATAATTACTATGGCTTTTAATTTATTGTTTATTGTTATGCCCTTTGTTGTTTTCTGGGTTTCTTTCTCTCTTTGACGGTTACAAAGCCTTGGATTTATCTTGCAATAACTTGCATTGAGATTCCTCCTCTCTCTCTTTCCCTACCCCCCTTTTTTACTTTTTTTAATATTATTTTTTCAGCAAAAAAGGAAAAATATCTTTGAACCTGATCATCTGGATTTTGAATTTATGGCTGTGCACTTAAAACAATCTGGATTTGTTAATTAAAAAGGGTGAAATTTTCTTCCATTTTTTGTTTTGTTGATTTCTTAATTTACATCATGTCCCCTTAAAATATTCTTCTTGTGGAAATAAATATGCTGATACAATTCCTTTGATAGTACTGTGGACGTGTTTACTAATAAGTAATCCAATTCGGGAAAAAGAAATTAAATTCCTGATTTTAAATTTTAATGTTTATTTTTATTTGGGAATTAAATAACGTGAGTCTCACCTAGACGTAGAGAATTAATTTCCTTGATAAGGAATAACTTGTCTCCCACCTACAACCTACGGAAATAAATTCCTTCCCCTAAAAAATATGAAGTAACTAATTTTATACCAAATATACACTTATTCTTATTTAATGATTTTTTTTTCATTTAAGGATAATTTCGTAACTCCAATAAATATATTCTCAATCCTTCTAATTTTTAGAAAGTAAACAACATAAGAGAAATTTGATTTCTCAAGTAAATAGATTCCTTTATAGATTAGTAAACACTTTCTAATTCTAGAATTTAATTCCATGTAATTTAAATCCTTTTTTCATGGAATTAATTTCCTATTTTTAGAATTCTCGACAAATAAACGTGCCCTATATGTGTTGCCTGAGGTACAAGTTGGTTTAGTAAAAGTACATGTTTTAGGGGGGTTTTTTTTTTTTTTTTTGAAGAATAAGAAGAAAAAACTAAAGTGCATGTACTTTTTTTAATGATAGTTTAATCTTTTATTATTCTAAGGAAAGTTAGGATTGAAAAAGTGAATTCAAAATGGAGTGTTAAAATGGAGAAGAGTCATACTCGATCTAATTAGTCTATAGAATTAGATGCCGATTGAAAAAAACGAAAAAAGGGAGTAGAATGAATAAATATAAAGATAACATTGAAATTAAATTATACAACACTCGTTTTAAAATTAACAAGTAGTTTAATTTGTTAAACTTTTGTCTTAACAAACATTAATTTGCCGTCTTTTAAGATTAAGTAATGATTTACCATTGCTTTTTTAGGATTAAAAGATATTGATATTTTGGGTGTAACTAAGAAAGGCAACAAAGTTGAAATATGCGAAACAGTTAACTGCATATATAAAAGCTGACATTTTCACCTGTACGGTTATCGTTAGGGTTTCTTTTGTTGTCATTATTTGGTCATCATTTGACATTATGAAAATTTATTGTCTTCTGAACTGTCAAGATACGTTATGATGAGATAAACATATCAACAGTCTTGTCATAATTGATGAAGACAATCTTGTCGTAATTGATGAAGCCAACAAACTTTAAGTAAGTGATACAGTTAACCGTTAAATGAACTATTATTTTCACATATACGAGTATCATTAGGGTTTTCTTTATGACGAACTTTTTTATCATGTTCAAAGATTACAAATTAACAATTTTGTCACATTTTCTTTAAGTTATCAGTCACTAATCACCATGCCAACGGCTAGTATCCCATCCATGGTAATATCAATCGTTGATCAACCAGTAATCACTATGTTGGTGATCGGTAACTTAAAAATAATATATTTATTACTAAAAAAAACTAGTATGATGCTGCATTATGGTTTTTTATTTGTTGAAATAATTATGGTTCAATTGAAAACACCATTCATTTTACATTTTATCTGAATGCTATTTAACATATGTTTGGATACCTTATATATTTTATTCATATACAAATACAAAAATTTGAATCTAATATAATCATTATTCATCATTCTCTATTTTTTTAAAAAATATATTTTTACTAATTACATTACATACTCTTGATCTCTTACTATCAATTCAAACATACGTTACATTCGAATATTATATAATAAGTATATATCTAATGCATATTATATTGTGTTATATTTAAATATAATATATTATGAAAATAGTTTTCAAACGGACTATAAATACGTGGCATTCTTGTCCTAAAGAGCCCTTTGTTTTGTTGTCTTGTCGGAGCACTAAACGGGCCGAGCCAGATCAAAGTGGGCCGAAAATGAACCTAAAAGAGCCCAATTCTGAATTCTTCTTCCCAAAAACTCAAAAATTGTTATTTCAGTTTCCCGCCAATTCCATTTCGTGTTGTTCTCTTGTTTTTTCTTTCCTCCTAACTTTTAAAATAAAAAAAAATTAAAATCTTTAGTTAACAATGGAGGTAGCAAGGCTGTAGCCTGTAGCAGAGAAAAATCCCAAATTTCGCTTTTCTCTTCAGTTTATCTCCTCGATAAACCCAATCGGAAAAATTACCAAAAGGGCTTTTCTTTTGGGTTGAATCGGAGTGAGTTGCGATGGAAACTCGGGAGGAGTCAATGGAGGACGTTTCCGACTCGGTCCCGGAACGATCCAGAGCCCCGAGGCTGTTCATCAAGGAAATGGTGATGAGGAACTTCAAGTCCTACGCCGGCGAGCAGCGCGTTGGCCCTTTCCACAAGGTTAGGGTTTTCGATTTGCTTCGCTTTTTGTTCAAATCAATTTCACCTAGATTTTGTTTCGGTAGTTGAGTTTCTCTGATCCGTAATGGAAAAATGAGAAAAAAGGAAGTAACTTGGAGTCTGTTCTTTGAAGTTCTTGTTTCATTTTCTCAATATTAGAGATGTTTATCAGCAAGGCCGGGAATTTTTTAAATTGGCGTCTGAAGTTTGTCTATATTGGATGGAGAAATTGTGTTTATTTTGATTTTGTGTGTGTGGAATCAGAGTTTTTCCGCAGTTGTCGGACCAAACGGAAGTGGGAAAAGCAATGTGATAGATGCGATGCTGTTCGTATTCGGAAAGCGAGCTAAGCAAGTAAACAAAATTTTGATTTTTTTTTTCTTTTGGGTTGTAAATTTTAATCTTCCAATGCATTTTATCATCTAAATTTTTGTCTCTTTAAGTTTCTCTCACTCTTAACTGGGAAAATTTTGTGTGTGTAGATGCGATTAAACAAGGTTTCAGAGCTTATCCACAACTCCACCAATCACCAGAATCTAGATAGTGCTGGGGTTTCTGTTCATTTCCAGGAGATCATTGATCTCGTAAGTAATTCTCGTTTGAGTTCTCTTCTCTAAAATATATATTTTTAATCTACTGTTTTATTATTGAGAAGAAAGAATAGTGAAAAAAAAGAAAAAAGAACCGTGAATTCGAAGTTTTTTGTGTTTTGTCACACTAGGTTTAAAACGAATTAATCTTGTTCCGATGGCTCTATTGAGGGAAAGTGATGTTCTCTGTTGGTTTGGGCCGTATGTAATGGGAATTTCAGCACCTAAAAATTCTTCTGTTGGGTATAATATATACAATTCTTGATGAATTCCTTTAAACTATGTTTGCATATGATTGCAGGATGATGGAACCTATGAAGTTGTTCAGGGAAGTGGTTTTGTAATTTCCAGGGTGGCATTTCGTGATAATTCTTCCAAGTATTTCATCAACGATCGCGGGAGCAATTTTACTGAAGTTACGAGGAAGTTGAAAGGGAAAGGAGTTGATCTGGACAATAACCGTTTCTTGATTCTTCAGGTTCACGGTTGTCATGCATCTCTTGTACCTTGAACAAGGAGTACGTCTCCTGGTGTTCTAACGATTTCTTGTTGGTTGTAATCAGGGCGAAGTGGAGCAAATTTCTTTGATGAAGCCAAAAGCGCAAGGACCCCATGATGAAGGCTTTCTTGAATACCTTGAGGACATCATTGGAACTAATAAATATGTTGAAAAAATTGATGAGTCATTTAAGGAGTGAGTACTTTGTCTGTTTTCTAATTCAACTACATTTTACATATTACTGTTCCTGCCTCGTATATCCACTTTTCATTCTGATTGTGCTCGACATGCTCCTTTTATGAGTGCCAATGGCAAGCCATTATTGTTATCCAATACAAAAACAAAATATGGTATATATATGACTTCTATAAGCTGAATCTAAAATCCCAGGAACCAATTGTGAATATGCTTGTGTACTGAAAGAGCCAATATTTTGCTATGTGACAACAAAATTCTTGATTGAGATAATAATGCATGGAGTGTCTTGACGATTCTACTGTTGTGCTTCCCACACTGGATATTTGATTTATTTGAACATTGCTTTGATGGAAATTAAGATTTTGTTTAACTACTGACCAGTTTTATCTTTGCTTTTTATGGTTCCATATGTTCAGAAGAATCTGAAAAATTCTTAATCTGAATAAGATTCTCAAATGCATAATTCTCTGTTTTGCTTTCTTGGTTTAGGCTAGAGTCCCTTAATGAGAAGAGATCTGGAGTGGTGCAAATGGTTAAGTTGGCAGAAAAAGAAAGGGATGGCTTGGAGGTGCGTGTATTTGTTATATTAGATTTTGGCAGACCATATTCTGGTAAGTTTTTCCTAAAGCGTTCAGTAAATCTGTAAAACAGGGTGTCAAGAATGAAGCAGAAGCCTACATGCTGAAAGAGTTGTCTCTTCTGAAATGGCGAGAGAAAGCCACAGCGTTGGCTCATGAGGATACCGGTACAAAGATGGTTGAGTTACAAGAGAAAGTATCTGGCTTAGAAGAAAATCTAAAGACTGAGAGGTAATTTTCAAAATTATATCTGTATAGTTGATGACAAGGACTCGAGTTGAATTTTGATTTCCTTAACCAGGGAGAAGATTCGAGAAAATAACAGTGCTCTGAAGGAGCTTGAATCTGTGCACAATAAGTATATGAAACGGCAAGAGGTTTGATTACATGTTTATAGTTTCATGATTTTTTTTTTAATTCTTATTTTGTGTAAAAGAATTATCATATTCATTTTGTCATGATTGTGTTCAATATTTTCATCTTCATGAGTAGGAACTTGATAATGAACTCAAAAAATGTAAAGAAGAATTCAAGCAGTTTGAAAGGGAGGATGTCAAATATCGGGAAGATTTAAAGCACATGAAGCAAAAGATCAAGAAACTCACAGATAAAGTTGAAAAGGTAAGTAAATGCCTTAGTTATACAGTTATATGAACTGCATAGACAGACAAACTCATACCTGGCTTCCAACTCAGGATTCATCAAAGATTGAAGATCTAGAGAAAGAAAATGAGAACTCAACAAATCTGATACCAAAGCTTGAAGAAAACATTCCAAAACTGCAAAAGCTCTTGGCTGAAGAGGAGAAAGTACTAGAGGAAATTATTGAGAATGCAAAAGGTGGTACTTAAGTTTTCTGATTTTAGGATCTAAAGGATTCTTTTTTGTATTTGTTTTCTTATAGTATTCAATGTTGTCATGCCTCGGTTACTTTAGCAGTAAGGAAAATATTTGTTGTCTGTTGTAGTAGTAGATGCTTATGGCAGATGTGGCTGAGCAAATTTTTCCTAACTTACCGTGTACTTCAATAATCACAATCGCAAGCAGGTGAAACAGAGAAATACCGCACTGAGCTGACAAAAGTTCGTGCTGAATTAGAGCCTTGGGAAAAGCAACTGATTGAGCACAAGGGAAAACTTGAAGTTGCAAGCACTGAAAAAAAGCTTTTGACTGACAAGGTGAGGTTAATTTTTGTCTAAAGAGTTAAGGGCCTCTATATTAATAACGCTATCATACTTTAGCTACAATGTTGTTTGTGTTGTCTTTTAAGTTTCGTATTGACTTTAGTTTTCCTGGACCAAAATGTTTAATATTAATTTTTAGCCGACTTGGAATCTTCTTTCAGCATGAAGCTGGTCGTGCAGCTTTTGAAGATGCTCAAAAGCAGATGGAAAGTATACGGGGAGCCATTGAAACGAAAACTGCAAGCATCACAAAAATTCAGCATGATCTAGAAAAAAGCAAACTTGAAGCAGTGGAAGCTCGTAAAGTGGAGCAAGTTCGTGTTCAATGAATACGTTTGAACTTGAAGTTCTTAATTTAGTCTTTGCAATCGTAGGATATAATGAGAAATGCTCTAATTCTTTTGTAGGAATGCATCAAAGAACAAGAAGAGCTGATTCCTCTTGAACAAGCTGCAAGACAGAAGGTTGCAGAACTCAAGTCTGTTATGGATTCTGAGAAGAGTCAGGGGTCAATTCTAAAAGCAGTTCTGCAGGCTAAGGAGTCCAACCGAATACAGGGAATATATGGGCGAATGGGTGACTTAGGAGCCATAGACGGTGTGTAACATGCATCATGTTTCTTATTTGATTGCAGCACTTTTGTTGCTTCTCAAGTTTCACACGGTAGAATAGTCTTCCCCTGATTTCAATGGGTGAAGATGCTACAAATGGACACCTTGTTATGTTAACATTCACATTTTCTCTTCCTCTTCTAATGTCGCTGGCGGTCTATCATCTCTTGACCAATTTTACAGTACTTACATTGTGTTATTCACCTTTCAAAGTTGGCTGGTGTGAAGCAAAAAGATCTGCCTGTTTATTTTGTGTTCTTCTGCTCGCAATGTTTAGAGTTGCATGCTAAAATATATCATTATAGTTTAGTTGTTAACATCTGGTTTATATTCTGCCATTTGATTTGGAGGAATTAATCTGATGAAATGATGTCTTTTTTGCAGCAAAATATGATGTCGCCATCTCAACAGCATGCCCTGGACTTGATTACATTGTAGTGGAGACGACTGGTGCAGCACAAGCATGTGTGGAGCTGCTGCGGAGAGAGAATCTTGGTGTCGCAACATTCATGATATTGGTAATTAATGGGTATTCAAGTCATTGACCTAATGTTTGCTTGCTTAAAAAATATAGTGAAAAAGTAGTAGAAAAGAAATAGTAATTACTATTTACCTATCCTTTTCATTTAAAGTTCATTAGTTAGTCATATTTTCTGGCTGAACATTAATTAGTCAGTTTTTAGGCAATAAAGTAATCATGTAGAAAGTTGGTCAAATTATTATTTATTAAACTTATATTCATGGAATTATATAGAAATATTTGTTGGTAAATTTTGATAGTCCTTGATAATTTTCAGAAACTAAATTCAAATCCTATAATACTATCATATAATTTGATACTTACTTATCTATTAGTCATTTTTCGTAACTATAATACAGCCAATGTCTATTGTATCTCACAAGCCATATGCACCAACCATGGTAAAAATTTGTAAGCTAAATTCATCTCAACAATCTTAAATTATCACCAAGCATTGTGAAGTTAGAAGAACAAAGGGAAACTTTATAGATCCTTTGGTTGTGCTGTACTCAACTTGGTAGCCACTGAATATTAATGGAGTAAACTGCAGATACTTTTCTTTCTTCCCATTCAATTTATCTCTAAATTCTCAGTTGCATATGCAGTACGTACCATATCTGGAAATTTTCTGACCATGTTGTAAGTATAATTTCATCCTCAGGAAAAGCAAGTTGATCTTTTACCAAAGATGAAAGAGAGGGTGCAAACTCCTGAGGGAGTTCCGCGGCTTTTTGATCTAGTTAAAGTGCAAGATGAACGTATGAAGCTTGCTTTCTTTGCGGCACTGGGAAACACTGTCGTTGCTAAAGATCTTGACCAGGTGGGTTTCAGGGCGATGTATATCTAATGGTTTTTGTTCTGTATGCATGCATGACTAAGGAACTAAATGGCTGTATCAAAATCTTCATTCCCGATTCATGGTTCTAGAAGCATAGTGACTTTCTTCATTATGGCTGATGAGATGAAAAAATGGCTGCTTACATGTCCATTTTTTCTGGATCGGTTGCTACAATGTCATGTCAAGTTTTTCGTTTTTTTCCCTTTCTGATAGACCCAAAGTTCTTTAGTTTGAAGTTGTTCATTAAATCAAAAAAATGGGTCAGATAGGTTACATAAGTCACCATTTTCAGATGCAACCAAAATCTAGGAGTTTCTATGTTTTTCCATTAAATTCATTCTTGGATTTGAAGTAATGTAAAAACATTCTATGACCACTTATAGGCAACCCGGATTGCATATAGTGCAAACAAAGAATTTCGAAGAGTGGTAACTCTTGATGGTGCATTGTTTGAAAAATCTGGTACAATGAGTGGTGGTGGAAGTAAGCCACGTGGTGGTAAGATGGGCACGTCTATTCGAGCCACCAGTGTATCTGCAGAAGCTGTTGCAAATGCCGAGAAGGAGCTCTCTACCATGGTTGAAAAATTAAAAAGCATCCGTGAAAGAATTTCTGATGCAGTGAGAAGATATCAAGCCTCCGAGAAAACAGTTGCACACTTGGAGATGGAATTAGCTAAAACACAGAAAGAGGTGATTTTCAGTATGTCCAAGGTTTCTTTTATGTTTTGAGAAGAATTTGTTGCCTTAATAATTTTAATCTTTCTCAGATCGACAGTCTGGATACGCAACACAATTATCTTGAAAAGCAACATGATTCCCTGGAAACAGCGTCACAGCCAAAGCAGGAGGAGCTTAATCGGCTGGAGGAGCTCAAGAATATTATTTCTGCCGAAGAAGAGGAGATTGGTGAACTCATTAAAGGGTCTAAGAAGTTGAAAGACAAGGTGATTGAAATATTTAATTGTATCTTACTCTATCCAGTTCCATCTTTACCTTTTCTTGATCCTGACCATAGTGTGGTTGACTTTGGTCCGTGTGCCGTATTTTTCCTCTAATTTTCTTTCTAGTAGAATTTTGAAAATTTGGATATTTCAGCTTATTTTACCCATCTATAATCACTTCTCTTTTCAGGCCTTGGAACTTCAGAGTAATATTGAAAATGCTGGTGGTGGAAGATTGAAAGCTCAGAAGTCAAAAGTCGACAAGATCCAGTCTGTAAGTACATAATGCCATTAAATATCTTTGAGATTGGTTTTCTTTTCTAATTCATACTTCCAATCCTAGGATATTGAAAAAAATAGCACAGATATCAACCGTCACAAAGTGCAAATAGAGACTGGCCAGAAGACGATAAAGAAGTTAACAAAGGGGATTGAAGAGTCAAAGACAGAGGTAGAACGACTCACTCAGGAAAAGGAAAAATTGCGAGACAAATTTAAAGAAATAGAGCAGAAGGCTTTTACAGTTCAAGAGAACTACAAAAAGACACAGGAGGTGTAATTTCATATATTTTTTGTATTGGTTGTATGCATTTTGAATACTATAAATGAAGTTTTTGTCAGCTTACTTCTATCACTTTTATGCTAAAATTATCTTTTATCTTGTTATCTTTACATTTCATAGCTTATTGATAAACATAAAGAGGTTCTGGACAAAGCAAAGTCTGACTATAACAAGATGAAAAAGACCGTGGACGAATTGAGAGCTTCGGAGGTACCTCAATAACAAATATTCCTTACTGTCACTTCATTTTCTGTCACTACTTATTTTGGTCAGGTTAATATGGTCATTATTTACTTTCTAGAATAGATATTAACAATCTCTTCGAAATGTCACAGGTTGATGCAGATTATAAATTAAAAGATATGAAGAAGCTGTTCAACGAGTTGGAACTGAAGGGGAAGGGATACAGGAAAAGGCTCGATGAATTGCAAAATGCTCTTACAAAGCATTTGGAGCAGTATGTTGATTTGATTGATTTCTGTTGATAGTGTGCATATGATCATAGTGTAGTTGCGTATTACTACTATATCTTATCAGTTATACGGAAACTGAAATTGTTGATATCTTATTGGTTACAGAATCCAGAAAGATTTGGTGGACTCTGAAAAGCTTCAAGCAGCCCTGACAGATGAAACTCTTAAGAAGGCTTGTGACCTCAAAAGAGCCCTTGAAATGGTCACGTTACTGGAGGCACAACTGAAAGAGATGAATCCAAACCTTGATTCAATTGCGGAGTACGTCTTTCCCTTGGTGTCAAAATTTTGTTATGCCATAGGTATCTGCTAACTGAGTTCACTTTTAATAGGTACCGGAGTAAGGTCTCTTTGTATAATGATCGGGTTGAAGACCTTAACACGGTCACTCAACAGCGTGACGATATAAAGAAACAGTATGATGAATTGAGAAAAAAGAGGCATGATCCCTTTTTATGTGTATATATACCTTAATGTGTGCATATATCTGTATTGTCTGTTCCCAATTTATCAACTCTAAATCGACTGAGATGATTATAATTTTAGGTTGGATGAGTTCATGGCAGGATTCAACGCAATATCTTTGAAGTTGAAGGAAATGTACCAGGTTTGTAAACTGAGCTCTGCGTCTGAATCTTGATTTCCTGTATTAGAAAAGTTTGAATTTCCAAAAACATCGTCACTGCACTTGTATGCCCAACAGTATATGTTTATCTTTCCCAAACTCCTCCACGGGAATCACGGCCAATAAATTGGGTTTCTCATATCAGATCCTACTCCTGTCACATTCTTCCTTGCTCCTTATTGTACACCATCGCATTCTGTTTTATCTTTTTGCTTCCCTTGTGTGCATTGGCAATACAATGACTATACTTTTCATACTAATGAGGGTTCTATAGATGATCACACTCGGAGGTGATGCGGAACTCGAACTAGTAGACTCCTTGGATCCTTTCTCTGAAGGCGTTGTTTTCAGTGTTAGGCCACCGAAGAAGAGCTGGAAGAATATTGCCAACTTATCTGGTGGCGAAAAGGTTCTCTTCATATCCTTTACTATATCCATCTCCATTTTTATTGTCAGCTGCTGAATGACGATATTTGTGTCCAAATGACAGTTAATTTGACATTGGTCTTTTACCGCTTTCAGACTCTAAGCTCATTAGCTCTTGTTTTTGCACTGCATCACTACAAGCCTACGCCGCTGTATGTTATGGACGAGATCGATGCTGCTTTAGGTATGTCCTCTAATTACTTGACCTTCTTTCTTAAACTAAAAAACACGCTGCTTCACTCTTCCACTCATTCGTCTGGTTTCTGTGGCGTTATAGATTTCAAGAACGTTTCAATAGTGGGACATTACGTCAAGGATCGAACAAAGGATGCACAATTCATAATTATAAGGTAAGTTAAACGCTCCAAGTTGATTATATTTTGAATTACTTGTATTTAAATATGCTTTAGCAGTTAATCCTTCTCTTGCCATCCGACAGCCTTAGGAACAATATGTTTGAGTTGGCTGATCGTCTGGTCGGCATATACAAAACCGATAATTGCACGAAGAGCATTACCATCAACCCAGGGAGTTTTGCAGTGTGCGAAAATGCTGCTTGATTGGTTTTCACATTTGATTGCATGGTTCCATGATGTCATGACCATCCTTTTTTTTTTTTTGATAATTATGTATTTATATTACCCTTTTTGAGAAACTTCAGAAATTGTATCTACTCTTATTCTGGAGAAAACACACATATATATTCCCCACGGAGGCACTGTGACTATTCTAATCCTTATTCAGGTAATACATAAGCAATAGATAAGCTGCATTTAACATACGAAATAGTACAAGAATGCAAATTAAAGCAGGGTAATAACCACAAACAGTACATACGAGTAGAACTGGTTAAGACGAGTAGGTGCATTAACTGTGGGGCTGAAGAAAACCTCTATTGGCACGTACGAAGCATGCAGCTTTTCTCACACGGAATCGAGAGGTTCTTTGCCGGAAACATGGCCGTCGTTGCTCATCATTCGGCGGAGTTTGAGAGAAACCGAATGTGAAGGGAGCTCCTGGACAGGCCTATCAGTCACTCTAATGAGATTGTAAGACCAAGCACCAAGTAATGTTCCGGTGATGGGTCCAACGACGTACACCCAAATGGCCTTGTAGCATGAAGTAGCAATTGCTGGTCCTAATGTCCTTGCCGGGTTCATCGATCCACCTGACACTGGTCTGTATATATATACTTCATAAATTGTTATCTACCCTTATTTTTCTGTTGCATTTATTTCGTGTACCAGTCAAGTTATTATGCGACTCTTTCTTTACCCCCCTACCGACGCTTCATATGGGGTCACCTTTATGTGAGATTTAAAAAAAAAAAAATTTAAATAGTATCAAGAGAAGAATTATCGACACTATGATAATTTATATTTCCGTTTGGAACTTATAAATTTTATTAAATATTGAAATTGTAAAACTTACAACGACACCAGTGTTGTGTTGGTAACATAAAAGATCCCCTTTATTTTTTTTCAGCGTCATATTAGAATTTATTCTGATCATATGTGGGATGACAATGATCTTAACTTTAGGTTTTGAACTGTTAACAACCCTCAGACTTTAAAAATAGAATTGATATAAAACTCTAACTATGACTTCTTTGTCACTATGTCATCACCACAGTTAACTTAAAATGTGTGTTTAGATCTATCTCAAGTTTTCCAAAGCATAAGTGAGTTATAATGTGAAAAACCACGAATTTTTTAATTTGATTTTATTATTATTGTTATTATCCTTTTTTTTTTTCTTTTTTCGTTTATGTTTTTGCTTACCCAGCCAAAATTGAAGTAATGCATACTGCCGATCCAACTGCAATGCCTGCCAACTCCCCAATCTGTGGTAAAGTCATCCAAAAGACAACATTAAAGTAACTGTAGGACATAAATAGAACTGGACTAGTTTAGTTAATACAGGAGTAGTAGCAGCGTTGACTGATATAAATAAACAAATAAATACGTATAAATATATACATACAGCTTTAGTGTCGGTAGCCACGGCCGAGGTGATAAACATCATAGAAAAAGTGACGACAATTTCCATGATTAGGGCCTGGAGGGCGGTCCCAGAAGGAGAAGTAGTGCCAATGTTTTTGACTGGATGCAGTAGCTCAGCCAAAGTAAATGAGGCACATATTGATCCTGTTAGTTGAGCTGCTGCATAGATTGGGACCTGCAAAGAATATTATGGCAAAATGTCCTGTTACTCTCTCTCTCTCTGTCTTTCTTTTCTTTATTAACTCGTGTTTGACTATTTCACGTATGTTAATTTGTGGAAGAACGTCCTGGTCCACTGCTTATATCAGTTCTTGACTGAAGAAAATTAATTTCTTTGGTAATAAATTCTCATTAAAGTGCCTTTGGAATCGCACACATTCAATGGTAGTCTGGTCAGTCAACTCATGATCAAATTTAAGAGCCTCTTATGGTTGGGAGTATTTATTGGTATATTGACCTTTAAGAGCATCTCTGGAATGATCGGTGATATGGACTTGTCTTAGCGTGCGGTTTGGCGCACTATTCTAAACCTAGAATTTCCTTCTCAATTTTTGTTTTTGTTTTTTGTTTGTTTGTTTTTGTTTTTGTTTTGTTTTGTTTTGTTTGTTTTTGTTTTGTTTTTTTAAAACTTAACACAAATTATAACTAGTTTTAAAAAAATAATCAATCATAATGTAAAAATTTTATTCCTAATCAGTACATCAAACACACCCTTAGAACATGTGAGTTAGTGGGGGTTGCGGTCTCTACTAGTTAGAGCATTTATTGGTATATTGACCTTTTAGAGCATCTTCAATAATAGAATGCTAAATTGATGTGTTAATCAGTGATGAACTTATATAGAATGAGTGGGTCAGTGAGGACTGCTGTGTTTATTGAAAATTAATTTTCTTTTAGTTCAATCCTTAATTTTTATGATTTTTCTTTTTGGCCCCTTGTTAAAAATATAAAAAAAAAGTAACCATAGCCTCACTAAATTAATTCTATCACAAAAGTTTAAGGGTTTTTCTGCTTTATCCCCATCAAAAATGAAAAGTTCTCATATAATCTCCACTAAAATTTTACTCTTTTTTTTTTTTTTTTTTTTGTGTGGTGGTGTGCACCCTAACACATTCAAATTTTTAGGTATATGCTTAAGATCCACCACTTGAGATATATTTCTGGGTCATGAAAAAAGTTTTTTAATAGACTGTAATTAATATTTGATGTCAAATTTACCAAATGTTAAATTTGGTAGTAAATTCCCATCGAGTATAGCCAATACTAAAATTTACCATCTGATTTTCATTGATTAGTGTCTCAAAATTTTTTTTTCTAATCATTATAATTTTTATATTATTTGAATTATTTAAATACAAAAACTTTATTTTTACAAATTTCAACACTTCATGCATGATGAGAAAAAACAGATAGAATATTAGAAATAACATTTTTTATTTATGCATAAATATCAAATATGCTATTTTTTATATTTTTCAAAAATAAAAATCATAGTATTGATATGAAACGTGATATTATAGTTTGTATAATATGTATAGTATGTACCGTTTTTATCCAATCCTACAAAGAGTTCTCAATCTTTTCTTCTTCTCTTTTTCCCCCTTTAATTTATTCTTCATCCGAGGTGTTTGTTTATTCTTTCTATATAGTTATTGTTCAATAGCATAAGAGAGTAAGAATAAATAACTTATATATTTACCAAAAAAAAAAAAAAGAATAAATAACTTATATGTTAATAAATGTCACGTCTACATTCTCTTCATTAAGTTGAGAACCTTCCTCGTAACATTGATATAGGTTGAATTGATGAGGGTTTCTTATTGCACAAATAATGTTTTAATTATTCACCAAATTTTTTTTCTTTATTACCCCCAAAAAAGACCAAAAATTATGATTGAAATAGAAGAGTACAACTAGTATTAGAATGATGAAAATAGATATACGTCTTATCCATCAAAAAGACAAGCTAGTATGGAACGGATTCGTTTTATGATTGAGTGATTTATGCTCAGGCCTCAGTGCATGTGCGCTTCTCCATAAATAAATAGATATATACATCGAAGCTAACCTGATGAATATGTTTTTTTTTTTCCTTATTTTTATTATATATATATTTTCCCATTACTATTTTTGTGTTCTCTTTTTCGTTTTTGTGCCAATTTGACCGTGAAGAGGCGACTAAAGAAACCGGTCATATGTTGTGGGACCAATTTTGGTTGTATATACCTTTCTCCAGATGTGCATGGCGTTACGTTTGTCTAGCTACTCATTAATTGAATTAGACCCGGACGCATATATATATATATATATATACATACATACATACAGATACGTATATATATATCTGTATTTTTTCATTTTTTCTTTTTGTAAAATTAGAGGTTTTATATATATATGTGTGTGTGTGTTTTATTCCCCTACATTCTGGAGATTTTTTTTAATTTTTTAATTTTTTAATTTTTAACTATAATATATTTTAAAGTGAATTTCAAGTTTTAAAAAGGTGGTACTTTTAGTTATGTAAAAGTGGAGAATCTCAAGCTTTATAATCTTCTTCTTTTGTCAAAAGAACCGATAATTTTTTATTCCTGATCTGATGATCTTCCTCTAAAAAATTAACGGTTCATGCACATGCCAATTCTAAAATGAATATGAACTTAGATAGGTTTGGGATTTTAAAAAAAGAAAAAGAAAAAGAAAAAAAAAAAAACTGATGATGATGATATGGATACATACGTACCTGTTTCCATGGGAAATGCCTAACGGCGGCGAAAGCTAGAGTGACGGCCGGGTTCATATGTGCACCAGAGATGTGACCGACCGCATAGATCATCACCGTCACGATGAGGCCACCGGCGATTGAAGCTCCGAGCTTTGACACTCTGTGCTCATCGCTTGCGTTCAGTGCAGCTGAACCACATGTCACAAACACCAATAAATACGTCGCTATGATCTCTGCCACCACCTGCCATCCAACAGACGTAACACATATATGTTACAATTCTTTTTTTTTTTTGGCAAATAACATATGTTAGAATTCATGCAAACAGAATGATGATTACTAATACAGTTCAATATACATGATATGCATACAGAAACCTGTTATATACATATATATATGTATATATGTTTGCATGGGAAATTGAACCTGTATTATAAATAATTGGAGACCATATGATTATAAAGAGTAACATTAATGATGAAACGAGAGATGAATTGAGTTAGTGGTACTTTTACATAAATCATGCTTAATATATAAAATACATACATATATATAATATATATAAAATACATGCATGACGTACGTACCTTTTTGAGAAATTCGGGAGGGTATTGTTCAAGAGATTTCCAGAAAACATTGCGATTTGGAACAGAGATTGGCTGATCATTATTAGTTATGTCAGTACTACTAAAGTTGGTGATGATGGTAGGTTTTGGAACAGTTCTATCCATTCTAAAAAAATATTCAGAGACAATATATGGATATGTATATGGCATATGAGAAAGAGCTCATTATATAATCTTATAAAGTTTGCAAGAGCTGGCCCTGGTATATATTGCCTTCAGAAAAGCTATTTTTGGAGTAGTAAGGATAGGGATGACATTTTTATCAATAGGTCGGGGTAGGTATAGGATATGGGTATGGGAACGGTTATCCCACACGGGTATGGATTGGGGGTGGGGGAAGCTCTTCCATGCCCGTATCCATCTCGCTTATGTTCATTCTTATAAATATATAGGTATGTATTTGTGCACATGTGAATTTTTAGTGGTTTAATGTATTCGTTTGTTTTATGAATTTAATTTATAGATTTCTGGTGTCTGAATTTGTTTTTTAAAATTTCAGTTTAATTTTTAGTTATATATATGTGATTATGTTAATAAATTTTACAAAAATTTTAATGGAATTTGTTTTGAGTTTTTTTTTTTTAATAAGTAAATGGTCGGGTAAGGTAGGTATATAGTACTCCAATATGTATTACATATCCTGCATCTGTATGAAATTAGACGGGTATAAAAGTAGGTATGAAGTGTAAAAAAGAAGGCGTACATGAGGGTGGGGGAAGAATACCCACCCGCCCCACCCGATTTCCATCCCCAAGTAAGGCAATAATAGAGGGCAAGGTTGGCCCCGTAATTTATTTATATGTTTTAAATGCATCTTAAAGTGGTAGGCATAAGGCACTACTTGACATATTATAGGTAAGGTTTTGATTGGGATATTTAAGAAGAAAAGAACAAACCAAAAAGGCAAAAGGAAAAAAGAAAAAAGAAAGAAGAAAAAAGAAAAAAGAAAAAAGACTGATGAGAAAGTAAATATCAGTGAAGGAGTGCTATCTTATCAATTCTTGGTAGGTACTTTACCTTATATTAATATACACCTAATTAGCCAGTTTGAATTGTACGTGATATATTGTATTTTCTAGTTTCTCTGCAACGCAAATATTAATCCTTTTTCTTTTCTAACTGTTGTTATTGTTGCGTATATGCCGTTCATAACCAAAGCCGCATCAGAATTATCACCTTGCATGGTCAAAAAGAATGAAAACAAAGCCACAGACGATAGTAGAGAAAAATAATTATATGTAAACAAAGTTTAATAGTTTTTTAAAGTACCATATATAAAACAAGATGATATTTGCAAATGAAGAGAATTGTATTCCTACTTAAAAAAAAAGAAAAAAAAAAAAATTAAGTGTAGTCATGTGTTCTTTTTTCAGTTTATATTTTTAATAGAGATTGTAATAAAAAGGGATTTAGTATTAATTCACTCTTTTAAAAAAAAAAAAATTAATTCACTTCATTTTTTATCTGTTTTTAACTGAAATTCAAAATATAAAGGATTGAGTGAGACTAATTCAAAATTTAAGAGATAAAATGAGAGTTTTTAAAATACATGAGACAAGATGATAATGATCATAGAATTCGGAGACATAAAGGTGAGATTGATCCTAGTAAGAATTCATTTGAGAAAATATTCTTACAAAGTTCTTACTTCTCATTGTACCAATGTGACCGTGCATATATTACACATTGTGGTATATGCGTACAATTTAGACCAAGTATCTCTCACACGACGTATTTTACATGTGTAGTACTCGCTTTATTTAATTATAAATAGAGAGAGAACATCATCAATGAAACTTAACAGATCATAAATCCCAACTACGTATATGTGTTGGCACCCACTAAACAACTCACTCTTATCGAACGTTTATATATATATATATATATATATAGACACACCAAACATAAAAAACTAAAGCTGAGCTACTCTAGGAATAGAAAGTCCCATCCACACAACTACATATATATATATATATACACACATATATACATATATAGAGAGATATATGATAAGTATTCAAACGGAAGAGCCAGGTTCTTTGAGGTCATCGGCCTGAACATTGTCGGTCAACATCCGACGAAGTTTAAGGGAAACAGAGGGAGCGATGATGGGCTTGCGTTGACTGAGCTGAATGATCTTGTATAAATAAGAGCCGAGCAATGTGCCAGAGACTGGCCCCACAAAATACACCCAACACCCTTGTACTCCGCACTTGCAAGTGCTGGCCTTAGTGTTCTTGTCGGGTTCATTGATCCACCTGGTCTGCAAATATATATATATATATATATATAAATACACACACATAAATATATATATTTCACAATTATAATATAAAGTTTGTTAGTGGCAAGTTTTTTTAGGTGCTCCTTTGCCTGCTTCTTGTCCCATTTCCAATTTTTGTGTGTATGTGGAATATGCGCGTCATGCGTGTATATATCATTATAAGCCTACTATACTTATATATAATTTGGCTTTTTATTAGTTAGATTGTAAACATTTATTTAATTTTTTTCCAAATTTATTGGTTAATTATGGTACGTAACTTGTGATAGGCTACAAACTTTGGCCGTCCAATACTGTTGACCTAAATGATAAATACTAGTACGTACTATAACAGTAAAGTGGATTCAGAGATTGATTTCAGACTCAAACTTTGAAATTACAATTGACATATTAATTAATGTAGCTAGCTTAGCTAGTTTTTCTTACCCAACTACGATTGATGTTATGCACACACCTGAATCGACTGCCAAACCTGCCAACTCTCCTACCTGCAGTAACCCAAAATAAATCATTCGAAATTGTCAAATTAAAAGGATCAGAAATCGATATTGAACATTAACCCCAATGAATGATATATATGTTACAAGAACATAATATTAATTTATTGTAATATTATCAGTTTTTGAGTGTCACTTTACATGCACGTGAGTTATTATTCTTTTGTTATTAAGTGTTTAAAGGATTTTCACATTAATTGATATATTTGTCTATTAAAAGATGACAGCTTAATTATTACGTGATTTGATACTCAAAAATTAAAATATATATATAAAATGTTGAGATCAATGAACGTGTTTTTACCGCTTTAGCATCAGTAGCTACGGCAGAAGTTGCAAACATCATGTTAAAAGTGACAACTATTTCCATGATTAAAGCTTTAACATTTGATCCAGAAGGTGTTGTGGTGCCAATGCTGTGAATCGGGTCAAGTAGTGCCCGAAGTGTAAATGCAGCTCCAATGGCTCCTGTAAACTGAGCTACCCAATAGAACGGGACCTGCAACTATTACTCAAATCAATATATAAAAAAAATATATTGTTAATCAAATCATTTGATTTACTTCATTTCTCTGTATTTCATTCGATTTTTATTAATATGTGATGCTTAACACTATCAATGTATTTTAAAATAATATTCTACAATAATTTGTTTAGAAGAAGGAGATCTTTCAGACAATTAGACAACAATATTTTATGATTTATGGTGGTCCAAAATGAATAAATTAATTAATAGAGTCATTAATTAATATGGATTAGTAAATGAAATTAAAGGTTAAAGGTTAACTAATAAGTACGTAAATAGCGCCTCTTTTTTGATTGGCCAAATTACGGCCTCAATATTTGAAGGTCGTCTGAAAGTTAGTCAAAAAAGTGGTCGTTCCAAAAGTTGAAGGAACTGAAGGGGGTGTTTTTGGATATGTAGGATACCAACTTAAAGCTTAATCAATTATATATATCCCTTGAAATACAACATTAAGGAAAAGAAAAATACTAAGAACCCCAATTTTAATCCTAACTTTTAAATATCGACCTATGTGGTATTTAAGTTGTCAGCTTTTTACTGATAATTGTTTAAAGTATTGTCACATCATCAATTAATTATATCCATCAATGAAATTATGACACATAAGTTGAAATTCAAAAGTTAAAATTAAAATTAATGTTCCTAGCACTACTATTAAGAAAAATATCACATATCCAACATATAAGAGGAGAGAGAGAAAAAAAAAAAAAAAAAAACAGTTTTATGAATAACAAAAATTAAAAGGAACACAATTTGAAATATATTTTTGATATATATGACATAAAAAAAAAAAATCAAAACCATCTGATAGCTGTATTGCTTATTTAGTTGATCGTGGGTTGATGTCTATCCGTTTGTGTTGTTTAGTTGCAAGCAGAAAGATTTAGTAAAATATATATGATCTATATATATATATATATATATATATATAAACATTTGTCCTCCTGTTTAATGAGCTTTATTGTTAGGTAATATTATAGATATAACGATTATATACCGTATATGATTTTCTCTGTTTGAATACGTGCACCAAGCACTACAATATTATCACAACTTCGTAATCTTTGTCGGTCCGTTACCAACCTCGTTACACGTGGCATGTTGACATGAAGTAACAAGTCCTATACGTAAATTTTTCCAAATTTGTTGGATTGTAATTTTTCCACATAGGTTAGATTGTTATTTTTCCAAATTTGTTGTCAAATTATGGCACTTAACCTGTGATGGGCTAAAAACTTTGGTCTTCCAATACTGTTTACCCGTACTAGGATGAGTGACCGTTTTAAAAGTTCTGTGTTGCACTTCTTTTTATTTATTTATTTATTTAAATTTTTTTTAAGTCCTGTAATATCAGATTTATGGCTTGTACATCTATTTATTTATTTTCGCTAAAGACTGGCTTTTATCTCTTAAAGGAGGTAAAGTGCTGCCTGGCCAAGTTCCTAGAGTTCTTAAATTCGATCGATGTTAAAGACTTTATTTTTATTTTTATATTTTTGCTGTCTATAACACATTAGTTTACATTCACATTTGACACTTATATATATATATATATATATATATACACACACACACACAGATGCTCACACTTAAAACTTTGGCCACAAAAGGATTATGTGACGCTAATTGCAACCTTTAACACATACAGAAAATGACTTACAAATTTATATAAGTACTTTTCTCCAACAAAATTGGTTCTTAAAATTAGAACACCAATATCACGTATACGCTACTTTCACTATAAAAGGAGATATAGGAAAAATAATTCACGATTGTAGAATAAAATAAAAAATAAAAAGTGATCTACTGTTCCCACTAGGGTTTAGGTCAGCGAGTGGGTATATGTAGGTTCAGGGTTTTAAGTCTCAAATTCGAAACCTCAAGGATTTTGGGGGGTTTTTTTATTTATTAATAAAACAAGTGTCTGTAAGTTTCAATCCATTGTGATAAAGTGATATACCTGTTTCCATGGAAAGCGAAGAAAACCCGCAAAGCCAGTAGTTATGGCAGGGTTCATGTGAGCACCAGAGATGTGGCCAATAGAGTAGATCATCACTGTCATAATGAGTCCACCGGCAATTGACGTTCCCAATTGTGAGATTCTTTTGTTATCACTATTAAAAATAGCTGCTGCAGCGCATGTTATGAACACCAGCAGAAACGTCTCTATGACCTCTACCACTACCCAAGTCACATTTTTTTTTTGGTTTTAATATATACATTAATATTACTATATATCATGACCTTACGAACTATATATACATACACAATATATAATATATACGCATATTGTTACATATGTATTACTAGAGTATTATTGATTAATATATATACCTTTCTGAAAAGACCAGCTTGAAAATGTCTCTTATAAAGTGCCCAGAAACCAAGGATTTTCGGATTTTAAATTCAGACTGGGCGTCAACTCATTAATCTTGTCACCATTAGACAAGCTTCTAGGTAATTCTTGCTCTATTTTGTCCATTTTTATGTTCTCTTGGAGTTGGAGTGGGAAGGCCTTTTGCCGAGGTTGGTGGGTATTAGTTGGAGAATGTAATTAGAGGGCTATATATAGATATATATATATATATATATCTATATATATATATATCTATATATAATTTGGCATGTGGGCCAAACTTTTAGCTTGGGTTTAGGCGATATAGGGGAGCTTTTCATGCATCAATAGTGTTTGGAACAAAAGGCTTAATAGAGATCAAATGTGCTAATCGACAATTTAACCTTTTACATCACGTAATGTCACATTAGTTAACAATATTAAGGGTGTATATGTTTAGTGTTTAAAAAAAAATTAAAAAGAAAAAAAAGAAAAGAAAGGTATTACAATCCTAAAGCATTAGAGGGGTAGAAAATGGATATACAACCACAAATAAACTATGCAAAAATAATAAATGACAAAAGGACAAAGAAGCTACCAAGAGATAAAACAGTAATATTTTTCAATTTATAACCGTTCCCAGGTTACCTAATTTTCCCTAAAAAAGACCCAATTCTACTAATTTGTCCCAAGAATCCAAAGCAAAAATTTCGTATCTTTCTGAATAATTATACAGCTTAAAACATTGTCTGCTATTAGTCCAATATTTCTTGAATGTGGAAAACACTAGAATTTGCTTCCAAATTTTCTCTCTGTCTGATGGCCAAAGAATGTGCATATCTAACTTTAAGAATTTCACACTTGTAATTTTGATTGTCCTAGGTTGTCATATAAAAAAAGAGTGCTGTTTTTAGATCTTAATAATAGAACTTAAAAAAAAAACGAAACATTGGGACCAAATTACTGTTATAGGTGAAAGTGGACATAACTCTCATATTAAAAATGAATCATTATAAATTTTATGTATTCTTGTACGTTATTTTTTTTAAAAAAAGATCTTATAATGTTGCTCTTGAAAATATAAAGGTAAGAAATATAATTCTAAATATACTATTCTCAACTAGTTGAAACACAGAATTTTATACTCTTATAATTTTCTATTTACCATCACATGAAGAAAACAGGAGTGCATCCGCAATATTGGGGTTTTAATTTTTATGTTCACTTTATACATGTTATAAGTCACATCATGACATATAATGATGTACCTTTTTTTTTTTTTTTTTTTTTTTTCTCCTTAGTTAGAAACTGTTTCTTTACCAACTTATTAGTTTGGACGTGATTGTGATTCAATTGTATTTCCTTCCTTAATATCATTTATTAAATTTTTCTCTCAACCCAAATGTGGATCACCTTGCCAAAAGTCAATATTTTAAGAGGGAGGCGAGCAATAATATGTAGAAATGTTGGATAAGATTTTGATCTGGTCAGCCCCAAAATAAATAAATTATTAAGAAAGAGTGATTTGGTCAGATCATGATGATCACAACAAATATTGAAGTTGATATTAATTTGCTTCTTGTCAAGACATTGGTTCTGTCTGTCTTATGAAGACATATACAGTCTACATGGCTGCCACAAAGATATATATTTTTGGCAGCCATATATTTTCTTCTCTTCTTAAATCCGCACTCAGATGAATATAAATACATAAGACATATGAAATAACCAATTACTTTAGACAACTTCTCATGAAAAATGCTTTAGAACATCAATGATGTTCAACATCACACTTTTGATCCTATATTGTGGGACCCACTCTTTATTAGTATGTTATGTTAAATATCACTGATGTTACCTAGTTTTGTTCACTTCTAATTGGATTAAAAAAAAAAAGAAATAAAAATGAAGGCCTGAATTGCATGCTTGGAAAGATTTTACAACTGGTAATGCTCAGCTACAAATTGTGGAAGAAACGACGCTCAATCGTTATGAAAAGTTCTGCGCCAATCAAAAAAAGGCGTGGTACTTAGAATATTCAATGAAAGGTAGATGTGAAAGGTCCCGAGTTCAATTCTAATCGAAATTAATGCCTCAAATAATATTTTCAATATATATCTATATGTATATATATTGATAGGGGAGTGCACATAACATGCACTTGTTTGCTTCAACTTGAACAATATACTAATTGGATGAATTAGTTGCCTGATTAATCCTCTAAATATTCTACGTGCACCGGCGTACCCTTAATTTTTTTTTTCTAATGAATTTTACATGTTGATCTACCCTTTTTTTTCCCCCTATAACGAGTTTATGACAAGCGGTTATGATTGCAAATACAAAAATAAGCTTTTCCTCATAATTGGTTGCAATCGACTAGTACCACATATGTGTGTGTGTGTATATATATATACAATTTAATGCCTTAGGTATCGTCAATCCAATAATCTTCCAGCAGACAAAAAATCTATCAATTTAAAATTAGGAATATAATTTGCGGGATTAAAAAAAAAAAATCTGTCAACTATATATAATAGGATGATACTTGCCGATGGGGAAATGTTAGAAAATGAAATATGTATAAAAGCCTAGCTGATCAAATCCTATGAGCTCACTCATGTTCTAAACAAAATAGGGAATTCAATTAAAATTATTCAAGTTGAGATAGTTTAATTTTTCCTGGTGTTAATTTCCATGGTGTTTTGGATCTTTTGAGTGTTGGAACAGTTTATATACTAAAACCGCCCTATATCTCCTATTGGTCTGTGTTGGTCCTCTGAAGAGGGTTTTTGTTCTTTTTTAAGTCCTGTGGGAGTTGTTAGAAGGTCCCTTTACTAGTTTACTTCTTATATTTCTCTATATAAGGAGTGTCGTTATAGTTATAGTCTTTGAGACTGAAAAATGGAGACATTTAAATTTATTAAAAAGAAAAAAAAGGGGAAGAAAAAGTATTAAGAAAAACGAAGTAGAAAATAAAAGACAATAAATTTGAAATCCCTTTGAAGAAGGTAAATGACCCAACAGATAATTACTTTCATTTATATATCCAATCCTTTATTATTTTAATACTAAATTTAAATGCACTTTTCTTTTTGAGAATCAGCAATATAATGTCTATCCGCAAAGCATTAAGTTCCATCATTAGTTTATCCAACTTTAAAATCATAATTTCCATTTTTTAAGTAAGTGCAAAATTATAAAATTTTCCTACTGGCTCGACTAATTTCCTGGGTTTTGGAACCTGTTTAACATCTTTGGCCCTATATAAAGCATGTGTAATATTTATTTAGTTGTTCTCTCCATTGGACAAATATAAATGCTCTATTTGCTTTATCAACCTAATTTTGCCAAAAAAAATCTTGCGATTGTACTGACTTCCTCCATATCTTGATTAAAGGCCTCTTTGGGGTCAGATGTTTAGGGATTTTAAAATCTCAATTCTACATAAATTTTCTCTCGCTTCCATTTTCAAAAAACTCAAACTTTAATGGTTTGTTCGGTATTTTAGTTTAACTCCAATTAAAATATACATTTTTTTGCTTGATTTGTGTTTTTTTCTGAAAAGTCAACAAAAATTATAACTGGTTTTTGAAAAGTCAACCAACTCCAACTTAAAAATTTTAACCCCAACTGATGATTCAAACATAAGCTAAAAGTTCATAATTTTCTCATTTCAAATCGAAATGGGATGATTTTTTTTGTTAAAAATCTCGTAATGATGAGACGGACAAGGCAAAATCTATTTTGCATATTTTTTTCGAACACATTTTAAATTTTTGTATTATTTTCTATATTTTTCAAAAGTTTTTTTTTT
The DNA here is from genome assembly GCA_008635985.1 of Ficus erecta. Classification (NCBI taxonomy): domain Eukaryota; kingdom Viridiplantae; phylum Streptophyta; class Magnoliopsida; order Rosales; family Moraceae; genus Ficus; species Ficus erecta. Next base: position 2,668,364 of record BKCH01000009.1, read on the forward strand.
TCCTAAATACACATTTCTAATTTACCCTTCAAAACACAATCTTCAGATATCCTCGAACGGACCCTAATCGTTGGATAATCCTAAATAAAATAAAGCATGATTGAAATGGTACCTAGTTGACTCTTAATGCTCTTATTTTGCTCGAAACATGTTCTCATTGTGTCATCGTACTTGGAATTTGTGCCTTTGGACATCCTGTTCGAAACCCGTGCTTTTACTGCCATATCTTGATTGGAGCCATTCTCTAGATAATTGTTTTGCTTTTGGTGCTATTGTATAGCCATGAGGAACGAGTTTCTCGAGTGACGTCCTGAATTAAAGTCCAATTTTTGTTCCTAAAGAATTATCCTGGACTGGAATGTTGTTGTTGTTGTTTTCTTCTTCTTCTTCTGAAAGAAAAGGTTATAAGATGAGAGATTCAAGTTCTTAGATAATCCCGAAGTCTTGATGATTCTGCGTGGTATATGTTACATATTTTTTTGAGCGACTCAAACCCAAATCGTATATAAGAAGGACGAGCGCTCTATCAATTTACATGTTATCATGTTTCCGGACCAAAGTTTCGATGAGATGATAAGAGTGCCCTTATCAAGAGCAGCGGCTCTTTTTTTTTTTTTTTTGTTAATTAGCATATTTCCTTTTCCAGCTACGTTGTCAAAGTTTTCGGGACAAATTATATTGGTAATTTTCGCACAAAGATCAAGCATGATTTCGTATATATCTTGAAGAACAAATTTGTATTCAGAATTTAAATTTTTATCTAAATGAATAATAATATGTCACATCTAGATATATATTTATGCTTTCTTTAATTTTGTGTCTTTTTTCCTCGCGTAAATGGCCTAAACTCATGTCTCCTGGCATCGCATTATGCTAACGTACGGATTTTTTGTTTTGGGGTAATTATATTATTCATATATATCTAGCTAATACCTAGGGAAAAGTAGGGTTCATTAATTAATAAATTGTAGTATATATATAAATATATATATATATATATATATATTTATTTAACCTGCTTGATATCAAGATGCATGTTTCTAGCCTTACTGGTTATATATAAACATGAAAAATATTAACGACACCTATTCTAATTTTTGAGTACAAACTTATATGACATATGAGTTATCACTATTTTATTGGTGAGTAATTAAAGTATTATCATATCAATTGATTGTTTTTACCAATAAAAAGATGACATGTGAGTTGGTACTCAAAAAATTAGGATTAAAGTTGGTATCCCTATCACTACTCTATAAATATACGTATCTATATCTTTATATGCAGTAGCAGTGACTGAGCCTATTCTAATATCCTTCGCGATGGAGTCATTGGACGCATTTGATAATGGTATGAAGACTCCGGCATGGACTTCACAAGTTGCTATACTAATTAGTGTAACGATTTCGGTTGTTTCTAATTTGACCTTTTTACAACCGTATAAATAAGTTTAAAAAAAAGGAATACAATAGTTTATATGTTTTTAAAAGTTAAAGAGTTTTTATGATATACCTCACATTTTTATATTATTGGTAAAAATTATTGTAATGGTAGTTGTATGATTGTTATGAGAAAATTAGGTAAAGAGCCATATTTTGAGTTCTTTATGCCTATTCTAATATTAAAGTTGATAAATTTTAGTCTTATAAAATAACAAAATTATCAATTTTAATGTTATGGTAGACATAAATATAAAGAGATGTTAAATTTATAACATTCTTGCATATAACCCATTTTTTAATAGTACGATTTACAATTAGAGTAATTTTGCGTCTCAGTATGTTAATTTTTGAGGTGAACAAAATTAGACTGTTATAAAAGTTTTATCCAATGATTAAAATACAGTTTCTCTCTATATAACATTTAAATAAGAGGTTACCCAACAGAGTAGAGTTTAATTAGTTTGTAAATGTTTTATGTAATGATCTCTCTCTATAGAACATTTAAATAAGAGGTTACCCAACGGAGTATACAGTTTAGTGTTTAATTAGTTGAAATTTTAAATATAAAAAACTCTTAAAGTCCTCATCAAGAAAAATGTTTCTTAAAAATTTATGTTATCGGTAAGGAGGTTAGTTAGTTAGTCCTTTTCCTTGTTTCTAGCAAAAATAGTTATTGTCATTTTGTTTTCCGATCCCAAAAAAAAAAAAAAAAACCTCGTGTGTGGACTTTTTTTTTTTCTGAAAAAATTAAACAAAACATGGACTTTTATGCATTTTATAAGTTAGTAAGAATGCGACGTTCTACAAACAATAATTATTTATAGCAATTGATTCTCCAAAAAAAAAAAAAAAAACCTTGCATTTGCAAAAAAAAAAAAAAAAAAAAAAAAAAGAAGATAATTCACGTTTATCATGTAATCAGTTAATACAAGAAATGTACACCAAGTTTCGGCCGGGACATTTCATTCTTTGGTAACTTGGCATCCCTGGCGTTTGAATTTTTTTTTTAAATTTTTTTCATTTAAAATTTTAGTTGCTAATTTCTCATACAGTTGAAATGCAATATTCCAAGTTGATAACATCGAAGAAATTGGTGACTAAAATATACATCCATTCTTCACATTTTCTGACACTTGATTAATTATATATGGCCTGAACTTTTCACACATAATAAACTGTCCTAAATAGCTTATATACTCTGTTAGTGTCACACATGATAAACTTTTCACACAGATATAAACTTTTCACATTGAGGGAAAAATTGGACAACAAAGTGATACATAAATATCTGTTTTGATTTCAATCTCTATTTATCTTCTTATTTATATTAGGGTATAGTTTTTAAATGCACTAAAGTATATATTTATGTTCCTCTCTTCTTTATTTCTCTTATACATACCAAACAAAAAAAAAAAAAAAAATCTTCCCCATTCCTTTAAATTTCTTCACCTAGATATTTTCTTTCTCCTCCATTTTTATTTTGCATATCTCTTACCAGACATAGTATAGAGTTATAATCGAATTTTTCATTCGTTGATGTTATGTCATTGGTGATGCGCACTCTACATATTGTTGATGTTACATCCATGGTGATGATCGCATTACTCAGAATGAGAGTCTTGCATACATGTTTTGTACTGTCTAAGGTAATCAGTTAAGTTTTGACCGCTTATCTTTTTATGTTTAAATGTTTTTTGAAGAGCGATAATTTCTCGTCATTTTTCAGGTCTCACTTTAGATGTGAAAGGCCAAGAAAGCTCTTTAGAAGGGTGCCCATTTTGGTAGCTATGGGACTTGACAATCGGTGTGACAGGAGTTTTTGGACGAATTAATGGCACGAGCACTCTTTTATTTGAACACAAAAAAATGCACTTGACACATTTTGATAATAACAATGAAGTTCTTATTTTACTACCGTTACACATTGCGCAGTAACCAGAAACATTCACATGATACAAGTAATTAAAACTTAACTAAACTTAATTACTAATACTCTTAGAAGTTGGCAATACATATACGTACGTAAAATATATATCACAGATATAATGATTTCTCTAGATGATTATAGTAGCTAACAAGTAGTGCTCTAAAACCTATATATATATATATAGATTACGTGTATATATATATATCAGACAGAAGTGACTGTGATAGGCTCTTTGTCGTGATCAGTCTGGACAATATTGTTGCTCATCATTCGACGGAGTTTAAGTGATAATGAAGGATTAATGATGGGTTTGCGCTCACTCAACTGAATGATCTTGTAAAACCATGAGCCGAGCAATGTTCCAGTAACTGGTCCCACAAAATACACCCAAAGCCCTTTGTACTCTGAGCTGGCGATTGCTGGTCCTAGCGTTCTAGCCGGGTTCATTGATCCGCCTGATACTGGCCTGCGTATGATTAAGGCACGAGTTCGTTAACTCAAAACTTTAATGATCCGTTTGAAAACTACATTCATTGTGTATTGTATTCAAATATAATACAATAAAATGCAATATGCGTTAGATATTTTCTTCTTACATTATATTCAAATGTAATAATGTGTGTTTAGGTCATTGGTGAGAGAGAGAGAGAAAGTATGAGATGTAATTGGTAAAAATAGATATAAAAAAAATAAAAAAGAAAATTATGTATAATACAGGTTATATTTGATTTAAATTTTAAAGCATGTGTATTTAGATAAAAGTATATGAGATATCTAAACAAATATTTTTTTGTATTAAGATATAATATTGGATGAATGATGTTTTCAAATGAACATAGATCTCAACAAAATTAATGTCCAAATAAATCGCTAGATTAAGCTTGAACCACAATAACTTATTAATTTACCATATGAATGAATAAAATATAAGCTTGTGATTTATAACTTGAAATAGAAATTTATCAGGTCAAAATTAACTAATTATTTATTTTAACCGGCCTCTTGGTCCCAAAAAAAAAAAAAAGATAAATAACTTGTGATTGCGTATCATCAGCATCCAGCATTGTTTATACCCAAATTGAAAATAATGGTATATGGTCGTGAATTAAATTATTGTTCATACGACATTTGACTAATATTAGAATAATAATGGTATATGGTCGTGAATTAAATTAATGTTCATACGAAATTTGACTTATAATATTGCAGTTAATTAGGTCCCATTATTTAGATATTAGTGCTGGCATTGCCATCTGAACAATGATGTGTCAGTGTGACCAATGAATGTTAAATGTACTTAATTATATACATATACATATACAAATATATATATATATATATATATAAACACACCCTGCATGCGTGGCTTATTTGGTGGCCTTATTGACATCCTACCTATTTAATTGTAAGAGACATGTTTTGTTGTAATTAAGATATAAATTTATTTATATCTAATTATTAATTTTGCTTAATAACTAATAACGTACCCAGCGACAATTGATGTTATGCACACAGCTGAACCAACTGCTAAACCGGCAAGCTCTCCAACCTATAACCGCAAAATAAATCATTGAAAGCGATCAAATTAATTATATCTAGAAAAAATGTTAAACATTCCCCCAAATAAAAACATAAATAGATATAGTCTTAAGTCTAATAGACATAAAACCGACAGAGGTAATAATATTAATGTTGTGTTATATTAGTTCATTAATGTGTAAAATTTTTTTGTTCATAAGTGTTACTTGTGGTAAAAATTTTGAAATATAATAATATATTAAACATAAAGTTACATAACATTACAAGTAATTAAATCAATTAGTAGTAATATAAATATAAAAAGAAAAAAGTTACATTTATTAGATTGATACAGCCGATGGATTTAACACAAAAATAAATAAGGTCTTAAGTCTATTGGCCATACAGTACTATAATAACACCAAAATAAATAAGGTCTTAAGTCTGTCGGCCATACAGTACTATAATTGATGTAATGAGAATCATAGATTATGTATATATTCACACATAAAGCAAGAATTTGATATTTATGATGTGATATTATGTCGGTTATAAACTTTTACAAATAAAATTTAAAATGAAAAGAGAGAAAGAGATTTTGAATTACCGCTTTAGCATCTGTAGCTACGGCAGAGGTGATAAACATCATGTTAAAGGTGACAATAATCTCCATGATTATACGCTCTATTGGTTCCAGAAGTTCACGAAGTGTCATTGCAGCTGATATGGCTCCTGTGAATTGGGCTAATGCATAGAATGGGACCTACACAATTATAACAAATTGATTTAATTATTATTAAATACACCACTATCATTAATCTACTTTTCTCAACCATTTTATTTATTTCTTATTTTGCTACCAAACGAAATGGATAAAGACAAAAAGTACATTTTCAAGGCCTGTTTTTCTATCAAGGAAAAGAATACATGGGTGTGTTTATTCTATGAATGGTAGAAGGAAAAACTAATTATGATTTGCATTTTCATGTATTTTATTAAAAAAATCACCACTATCAGTAGACCCAATTTGACTTGTATTGTTATTCGTGCCTATCCTTTCGTCTGGTCTTAGCAAAAAATAGTAGACCATTTGTCCCCTAATGGAGTTTTCAACATTCGTTAATAAGTAGCTTTCACAGACTCTTGTATATATTACCAACATAAAATTACGTTTTCTTAGAAAGAAAATCAGTAATGTCTTTATGTTTGGTTGGAATCAATACACGTTCCCATTAATAATTCTTATCATGTAATACACCTCAAAACACAATCTTATTGTTTAGATAAGAAAGAGATTCAAATAAAATGATTGTCACTTTATTGTTATGTCACTATCAAAGTTTGATTATTAATCTCGTTGTTTGATGTGGTGTCAAAAAACAAAACCTTGTTTGAGCCACCTTGAGACATTTGTCGCATGGTGAAAGGTGCGGAATTGAATTCCAACCCTTTGATGCACCCAAACAAGTTCAATGTCCCATGACTCATCTCGATGACCACTTTTCTTTCTTCTTTCTTTTTTTTTTCCCCCCTGATAAGAGTATATATATATATATATATATATATATATATATATAGACCCTTGCCTATTAATGTGAAGCAACACCAACCCACATATTATAGGAAGACACTAATTCTCTACTCTCTAGCATTATGTTTTTTTTAATCAAATAATATACTAAGTAATATGTTAATCCTAGTAAACTTAATTTCAAAATATAATATGTAGAGTTGCAAGGACATGTGCACAGCCAATCAAATTATATGGTCCTTTAACAAAAAAGAAAGAAATTACTATTTAGCATGTTGCTGTACTATATACGAAATAACGGAATTTTGGTAATTTTAGAGTTCCTTTAGAATTATCCAATATTCCTTATAAAGGATTGAAGCTAAGTCTTCAATATATGAGAGTTACAGTTAGTATCCAGCAGTACCAATAGTATCGTCGCATACACACACACACACACATATATATATACCCCGTCACATTAAATGATGATGCTCTTCTTAGTTATTGGTGGATAAATTGGAAAATTTCTCAAAAGTAATTGCTCATTTAGAACATGTTTTAAATTTAGTTGGTTCATTACAACCATGTTGAAATTAAAGGGGTTGTCTTTGTTTGCATGCAGAATACTAATGAGTTCCCTGGACAAGTAATGACTAAACGGTAACCAATTATATATTAACTGCCCCACTAAGAGCGCTACAATTAAGTTTTGTAATTATCATTTAGACATAACATTAGTCCAATATTCCAGTGAAAAAAAAAAAACAATGTTTAAGATGAGATCAAAATAGGACTTTTGCCTTAAACGTGTATATTTTGTTCCAATCTAGCAACAGCCACACACACAAACCCCCCCGGGACTCATTTTAAGTGAAGCTGTTTTTAAAAGGAATATTCCATATTAAAAAAATGAAAATAATGCCAAAAGAAACATTTTTGAAAAAGAAAGAGAAACTTACGGTTTGAGTTTTGTTTTTGTTTTTTGTTCTTTGTTCTTTGTTTTTTTTCATAAACTTGAGTCTTTGTGGTTTTGAGTCTTCTTTTTGACATCTTTCTTCTCCACAGGGGGAATAGCACTCATTGCTTATTGTTCTTCACGAGAATAACCATTTTTTTTTTCATTTTTCTAGTCCAAGTTGTGAATTGAAATCTTGGCAGCTTAACTATATACTTTTTTCCTACAAAGTTTCTGTACGAACAATGGTAAACTAACGACTGAAACTAAAAGAAAATTATAGTAACAGTTTCTGAAGTTCCTTAAAAAAAAAAAAAAAAAAAAAAAAAGAAATCGTTCAACTACCTCTGGAATTGGTGATTGAAATTAGCATCAACACACTTTCAATTGCCTTAAAAAAAAAGAACAAAGATTGTGGACTTTTTCTTTTTAGATCTACTCATTAATTATATGTGCGTACTTCACAGGTTTTTTTAAAAAAATCATGGTGATTAAAAATGCCGAGAGATTTTGGAAAGGGATACGGATCACAAGTACCTGTTTCCATGGAAAACGTAGGAAAGTTGCGAAACCGATAGTGACTGCCGGATTCATGTGAGCGCCGGAGATGTGGCCGACCGAGTAGATCATGACCGTCACTATGAGTCCTCCGGCAACTGATGCTCCCAACTGTGAGATTCTGCGGTTGTCACTCCCGCTGATTGCTGCTGCAGCGCATGTCACAAACACCAACATAAACGTTGCTACCGTCTCTGCCAATACCTGTACCACATATAACACATACATATGATCAGCTATACATACATCTTTATGTAATTATTATATATATTATATAATATGTGTTACAATTGAATTTTTTTTGTTTTGTTTTGGTTTTGGTTTTGGTTTTTTTTTTTTTTTTTTGTACCTTTTTAAGAAGACCTGGTTGATAATTGTCCTTATAGAGTGCCCAAAGACGGGAGTGAATCTGGGATTTAGGATTCTGAACGGCCACAAATTCATTTATGTCATTTTGAGGCGAGTCTCTGGGCACTACTGCTGCTGCCTCTACCCTGTCCATTGTTATATATATATATATATATATATATATATATTTTTTTTTTTCCTGGAGATATTGGTAAATCTATAGTTCGGCAGAATTTGAAAGCGGTGTGTTAATTACAGAAATGGAGAATTAGAATTACAATCTATGTAGATGATAGAAAGGAGAGAGAAGAGATTAGCAGAGCTTTAGCAAGCTGTTTGGCAAGGGGAGAGTTTTTGATGCATAAGTGTTTTTCGGAACTAGGACTTATATAGAGATGAAATGAATACAATGACTAGCTTAGGGCTTTGCTTCTCATGCCTCCTTCCAGTCTATATGATTCACTAGTACTAAAATAGTCAATTTTATATATGTGTGTGTGTCTATATATATATATATATATATATGGAGTAAAAGGAAACTTGTAATTATATACGACAAACTTAGCACATCCCAACATAGTTGACACTCATTAACTCTTGTCTTATGTTAAATCCTCTACTCTAATCCAGTAATAAAAAGAAAAAATACCAAAAAAAAAAAAAAAAGGAAGAAGAAGAAGAAGAAGAAGCGGCAGCTTAGAGTCTAGCCACAAGGGCGAACAGAGCAAAAAATAAAAAAGGCAAAATAACCCAACTTAAAAAAATAATGAAAATGACTGAAATGTTAAAAGATTTACTAACGCAACTGGATATTTGAATTTAGGAGCCAGCCTACGTGGTTTGGCTTCGAAAAGATATTAGAGTCTGTCTGTAGATTCGTAAGGTACTTCTTAAAGTAAGGGCCCAAATAGATTATTCTTGAAATGAATATTTTTCGAGTTTGACCTCTCTATCAGTTACAACTTTTGAGAAAACAAATTATCACTCCTACATCATCTACTCATTTAAAAAATTAAAGATAGCTCTCCTTAACTTTTATCTTAATAACATATAAGTCTACGTATATACTATTTAAAATTATTATTTTTTAACAAATATCCCAACCTAGACTTGGAGACATGAAATAGTTTTTGCCCTACCATCACATGGATAAATTAAAAGGGTCCACGAAAATAATAGTGTTAAAATACATTAAAGAAATTATTAATGACATTATGGTCTAATTATTTATTTCTTTGTTGGTGTGCAAGATAAGTTACTTTAGGAACCCATTGGTTGGTTGATTACGATTCAATGACTATTTTTTTCCACTTATTTTCTTTAATTTATTCTGCCCCTCACACCACCTCTATTCCTCCAAAAGTGAAATCAATATACATTGTATTATTAAGAGACAATTATATATTGAATAAATTATAATATAATATTGTTGTGTAGAGCAGTTTGATCGGGTCAAGCAGCCCACACGATGAAAAGTGACTATAATTTGGTATGGTCTTTCCAAGGCCACTTCTAGTCTTCCACTAACTTTAATAAGCAAGGGAAAAAGATCACCTTTGCTTTACGAAGTGCTTATAGTATATACATAAATAGCTGCCATCTGTTTCTGGGCAGATTTTGGGTGCAATATTCGGCAGTCTTGTCTTCCTCTCTTTAGAACTCGGGAATCTGGAAAAAGATGACCCAAATCAAAACAACTTTTGGACTCTTTCGAAAATTGATCATCAAGACCTATAATAATTTACATGTTTGGAAGAGTGGACTTCCAATGTGAACTCAACACATGCATTTCATGATTTGCATTTAAAAAATTGAAAAAAAAAAATCCTGATAACTTTATACTACTTCACCTTTTTTATTTTATTTTTTATTTCACTCTCTAATTTTCGTTTGGTCTCCGTGTAACTAATCCAGAGAAAAAGCAGTGAAGCTTTTGAAAGAGTTGTGCCTAGAAATACAAGAAATTGACAGGTAACAGTTTTCTTTATTAAGATGGGTACAGAATATCAATTCTGAATATGGCATGCCTCTTTCTTGATCATCAACTTTCTTTTTCTCTTTTGCTTTCTTTTTTCTTTTTTTGGTGGAGAGAATCTTGCCCATAATTAATCATTAGCATTATTATTTTTGAATTTGAAGATGAGGATTCGAATTTATCTCTTATAATGAAACAAAACATAAAATTACCATTAAGTTATTGCATGTAACCACTTAATATTAGTATAACAATATTAAAAATATAACTGGTATTTAATACTAAAAGATATAGATGGTATTTAATATTATACATTAATATAGAGTGGATCTAACGATATATAATATATAAAACGTATAAATAAGATTTTTTTTTTCAATAGTATTATTAGAGACATCTCCTTCAAATATATAAGCATCAAGTTTTGGGTTTTCAACAGCTCGGCAGTCGGCCCGTAGTCTAAGTTGGCTTTAAAATAGACGACAATCTAAAAAACGACAACAACATAGAAACGATAGATAAGAAAAAGCGGCTTCTAATGAAAACGATGATAACAAAAAAAAAAAAAAAAAAACCAGCATTAAACTAATAAAAAGGCAAAACAAGAGTGGTTACAGACATATTTTAACGACAATACACACGATTCTATAATAAGATATAGAATTAGAATCTCCTCACTCCTCAAATTCTTAAAAAAAAAAAAAAAAAAAAAAAAAAAAAAGAAAAAGGGCAGACCAAGAAAGGGTATTTAGCATTCATACCCTCTAAATTTGATGTCTTTTAGCAATTTGTCTCTCATACTTTGACAATTTACTCTTAAATTTGCTAAATTGTTACAATATATATCTCATATGGTTAAATTAATATCAAAAAACCCACGTACGGCTCATTCAAAGATGAAAAACTCCATTTTCAATAAAAAAATTTCCAAATCTAATACAAATTAATAAAATTTTCTAAATTCAAATCTTCAGTTTTATATAAAATTAATTAAATATAATACATTGTCATAATTTAACAAATTTAAGGGATAAAATTACTAACATTAAAAATTTAATAACAAATTATTAAAGAATAACAAGTTTTGAGAGACATCAATACTAAATACATACCGGTTAAAAACCACAACAACACAGGAAACGAGACTGACTAAGAAAGTGACAAAACAAAATAAACGACATTAGACTAAAACTAAATAACAATAAAAAGAAAAAAAAAAGATAAATAAACAAAAACAAATCAACAAGAACCACGAACACGATACTTAACTAATAAAACGACACAGGGGGAAAACCATAAAACACCAAACTTATAAAACGACAGCGGAGAAATTACAAATAGAATATGAACTTGAAAGACACTATACAAAGAAGACGACGGAACAGTAAATTGGAACCAGATGAAGAAAACAACCTGAAAAAATGAAACTAAAGTTAGAAAACAATATAATGGGAAAAAACTTTTTTCCGGTACCAGATGAAAGGCGACACTGAACGAAGTAAACGACACAAAAAGTACAGCTTAATTAAAACGACAAAGACAGGGGAAAGACATGGCCTGAAGACGGCAATGAGCAAAGACGATGACAATCTACTTAAAGGCAAACAAGACAAGAAAACATAAACAATGAAAACGACATATTCTCGACATATTCACCGGGGGGGGGGGGGGGTGTTGGGGAGACGACACCAGATTGACGACGACAATGAACCAAATTAAACGACAGAAACTAAGACAGCACCATTAAAAACGACCAAATTTAGAAAAACGACATGAATTGAAGCTGGCATTGGCAACCGAAAAAGACGATAATAATCTAAATTATGGACAAACTAGAGAAGGCATAAAAGACAACAATACATGAATCATTTTCCAAAAAAAAAAAAAAACAAAACAAAACAAAAAAACAAAAACAAAAACAAAAAAGAAAAAACAAAAATGACATTAAAAAACTAGAGATAACGAAATCACATGAAAAGAACAAACATTTCAAAAGAGATGACAAGAAATAAAATATATAAAAAAAAGGGAAAAATCATAGAAAGGAAAAATAGGCTTATAAGATAAAATAGAAACGATAATAACTTAAAAACTGACGAATAGAACAACGACCGACAGGAAAGCGAGACATCAATGACGACATGAAAAGACAAAACGACAATAAATTTAAAACAACAATAAAAATATTCGAAAAGACAATAAGCAAAAAATGACAGATAATAGATAGAATTGCTAGCTAGAAAAACTACAGCAGTAGAAGAAAATTGAAAATAACGACAGATTATTAAAATAAATAAATAAATAAAACTAGTTGGATAGGAGACAAGCTATACTTTAGCCTAAAAGGAGACCATAAAGGAAAATGACATCAATATGGAAACAACTTTAACTCGACAAAAAAAAAAGAGTAACAGATTAAACCACACCAATCCTGTAAAACGACAACGTACTTAACAACCTATATCTATTTATTTATCAAAATAACTTCTATCTAATCTAATAATATATAGTGTTATAAAAAAAAAATCTAACAATATATGTAGAAAGGATAATATTTTTCATTCTTTTCGTCCAAAAGACGAAACGTCACTTTCTTCTCTTTTTATTCCTTTGATTTTTTTTTTCGGTCTTTTTTTTATTTTATTTTTTAGTTTGGTCCTTCTTTTTCATATTGATCTATTTTTTCATTTTAGTCCTTTTATCATTTTAGTCTTTTATCATGCATCCCCATCTTTTTTTTTTTTATTTTTTCAGTCTTTTGTTTTTGTTTTTTGTCTTTTTTTTTAATTTCATTTTCAGTCCTTTTTTTTTTTTGGGGTCTAAACAAGGACGTTATGATTAGGTGGGGATTAGGTAGGGATTAGGTTAGAAGAACAAATAAGTAATTATAAAAAAATTAACAGATGAGAGATATACAAGGGAGTGATTAGATTAGAAGGACAACAATACAGTTACTATTATAGGATAAAAATGTCGTCTTCTCAATTCACTCTTGATTTTTAGTGAATGTCTATCCTATATAATAATTTAATATTCAAATTTACCACTTATAAAATAGTTACAGGTAAATAATCACACTACTTTATAAGCAATGTCGAGTCTAATTTACATGAACCGATAAAATATATCAATAACAAAGTTAGGACCAAACTAAATATTCATAAGATGATCATGAACATGAACACTAGATTTATTATTTATTTACAAGTAAAGTACTTTTACAAAAACATACATACTAGCAAAATTACTAGATTTTGAACAAGTAGATCACATTCCAATATGATCTAAACTGCTCTTACCCTAACAAATAGGCACTCTAAAAAGAAAAAGTGGAAACAAATTAAATTAAGAAGACACACCAACGGTTACAAATAATAAAGAAAAAAGAAAAAAAGAAAGATAAATAGAGAAGGCATTAGTTTCAAACCGAAGAGCCCGACAAACGTGTTGTTGTTGTTGTTGTTGTTGTTGTTTATATATTATTTTTTAATGTTTTTGACTCAAACATGCATTCGTCCTTGGCCGTGGCTGCTGCTGCTGCTATTCTTCCTTCGAGGAAATTTGAAGGAAAAGGAGGGAGTAGTCATGGCGTGGGCAGGCTTGTCACTGACCTGAATCACCTTGTGAGTCACGGAACCGAGAATTGTTCCTATAGGAAAAATGGTTTTTTGCGACCAAAAAATTGGTGGCAAATTTGTTTATTTTGGTCGCAGAAAGTTTTTTGGCGATCAAAATGTTGGTCGCAACAGCTTGGTTCCCAAAAGTTATCTTTGCAACCAAATTTTGGTCGCCAAAAAATACGTCTTTCTGCAACCAAAATTTTAGTCACCAAAAGTCAGCTATTTGGTCGTCAAATGTTTGTGATTTTGCTATCATAGGCAACCAAATAATTCTTTTGCAACCAAATGTGACATGTTTTACTACCAAATAGTTGGTTGCAACAAGATGTTGCGAGACCAAAATATTTGGTCACAAAAAAGTTGACATTTTAGCTATCAACTTGTGGTCGCAAAAAGACTCAAATTTGGATGCCATTTAAGTCGTGCCAAGGAGCACGACTCATGGTAATAAAACTTTTTGCAACCAAAATTTGGTCACCCAAATTTTTTTTTATTTATTCTTTTTTTTTTGGTTGCAACCAAAAAATCATGGTGGCAAAAACTCTTTTTGTTCTAAACCTATTAGAACCTTTAATGACAAAATATTTGGTTACTGATTGTGTAACTACTCTTCATTGAAAATAATTGTAAAAAAAATAAACTTGAGTAGAGTAGAACTAATTACATTATTTGATATAAATAATATCGGTAATTTTATAGTGAACCAAACTGATATACAGATTTCATATATGCTCTATTTGTAAAGTATTTCACAGAAACATCTAAAATAACTGAAATTTAATCATCACCGACTTATATACATTAGCTCATTTGGTCTGATTTTTTCTTTTTCCAATTCTTTCACCCAAGTAAAACTATTGTTGGAAGTTTCTGCATCAGATGCGTGTCCATCAATTTCAGTCCAATTATCATCCATAAGAATTTGAGAAAATCTGTTAGAGTAGTATAACATTTCTTGTTAGATTATTATCACTAACTTTACTTAAAAGAAAAAAGGAATCACTAACAAATTTGCAAAGATCTTAGTAGTTAACAAAAGTAACATAATTCATAGGCAAAGGTAACTTGTAGATAATAGTTTGTGCCAACCTCTCAAGTGTAAATGCTGACATATCCTTACCCGTTTGTATGCCATATGCATGAATGGCAACATTAATGAAATAACTCATAGCAAGCAGTAGATGTTGATAGCACTAAAATAGTTTTCCACTTTGCAATATGAATTAACCATTTAACTAAGTAGTCCAATAACAGGTTATAAGCATCAGCTTGGAGAACTTCTTGTTTAATGTTTTGGGTGTGAGTGCACAATATCAAATGCAAGATAAGACCCTGTAATTGGGCAAGAATCAAGGATTTACCAGAGACGATAACATTATGCATATGTTGACAAAACCCAACAAAAAAAAAAAAATCATATGCATTTACACAAATTGTCTCAATTTGAATGCAAAAACAAGAAATTAAGCTTTAGTTTGTTCCGTTACCAATCTTGATGTAGTTTGCTAACCAACCCATTCACAATTCACATTTCCTTTATACTATTGGCAACCAATTATAAAGCTCAAAAAAATCATAAGGAATAAAAGAAGATAAATCGATACCAGCACAAGGCAAGAAATCTCTCCCTACCATGCTTTCCCACACCGACAATTTCTTGAAACTCTGTTTTCCAAGGAAAAAAAAAAGACCAAGAAGCATTATATGACAGTGCAAAGAAAACAAAAAACACTAGAAATCACAACAAAATCAACAAATTAAAAACCAGAAGGAAAAAAATTGAGATTATATGTAAAAGAAACGCAACGACTTCTATTTTTTTTTAAATAAGATGACGGACGTGAGAAGTGGAGCTCGACGATCAAAAAACGTCAATGACGGGCAAGAGAATCCTGCTATTTTAGTTCCACCTACTCTTCCTGGTAAAAAAAAAAAAAAAAAACCACTATTCATCGTTCTCTATGAAATTTTGTTACTCCAAGGTCTTCTCTGTCAATGTACAGGTCCAACCAGTAGTGGTAGAGGAAGAGGCTCCAGAGCAATGAATCAAAATAAGAACACAAAGATTATTATTGGCGCATGTTAAATCAAAATAAGAATACAACCTCTGTTTTCTTTAAATAAGAAGCTATCCCATAGAGGTCTATCCCTTTCCGTTTTCAATTTGTTTTCCATATGCACTTGTTGTCCTGACTACAGTAAACAAAAGGAAACATAAAAGAGAATCCAACCCACGAAGTCACCTTTTGAAGCAAACAAAAAGAAAAATCAAACCATCCCACTAAGTAATCTTTTCCAGAAAAAAAGGGGGAAAAAAAAATTCTACCATCCAATGCCAAACCATGGTGACTAAAGTCTCTTCCATTGATTAAAACACAGAGAGATCCAAAAGCTTAGCAAACTGAGTACAAACGTACAGAGAGATCCGATATTATAAGATAAATCGGGATGATAGTGGCTCTTAATTTGAACACAAAACCATTACCACCTGAACAATTTTTCAATTCATCAACAGGAGAATTTCACAATCAAACTTTGTTAATAGTATTATTATTTGGGGATTAGGATTAACAAGGAATTTATTCAATTCCAATTTCCAAACACAAATATCAAACAGATTAATCAATATAACAAAGAAAAACAAATCTGAAAATTGGGGTTGAAAACGGAAAGCCTACATGAAACATTTAGGCCGGAGACGGCGAGTACAGAGGAAACATGGATAGTTCTAAACAGGTTGAGAAAGGCAGTGACCAGAGAAAGAGAAAGAGAAAGAGGAAGAGAGGAGTAGAAATCCTCGGCTTACCTTTCCTTTCTCCGCTCTCTTACTCGGACGGCATCCTCCTTTGTTGACGACCCTCACTCTACTCGCTTCCCTCCAACAGCTCTGAAACATGGAGAGTTCTAAATGCTCTCTTCTTGAAAGCACACAAACACAAACACAAACCCAAAAACAAAAACAAAAACAAAAGCAAAACAAAAAAAAAAAAACAAATCAAAAGAATTAACTTTCAAAACTAAAAAAAAAAAAAAATTTAAAATTTAAAATTAAAAATCGGAAAAAATTAAAAAAGAAACCTGAGGAGCAGCTACGACAGCAGGGTGGTGGTAGAACGAGTGCTGCATCATGGCCTGCTGTTTAAGCCTTTGGTGCTGCATCTTCCGCATAACGATGGAGGCGGTTCGAGTTCTACGATTACAGTAGCAAGAACTTTTGAAATAGGAAAAAAAAAAATACTAAAAAACAGGGAGGAAGCTGACCAGAGTTTCTCAGACCAGCAGCATCACCCGAGCCAGCGTTGTTTGTTTGGAGAGATTTCGAGTTCTTTTGAGAACCCTTGGAATTATGTTCTTTCCTACCCTTGCCCCTTCTCTGAACAGGATTATAATTCCTTTAAGATAATAAACAAGGTAACTTAGAGAAAATAAGAACGGAAAACACCAAAGGAAAGACCAATATGCAGTATTAGAGCATGAAAAACACACTAAAGAGTAACATACTCGTTCATAATGCCACCATTTACAGAATCACAGTAGCGTTTTCAGCCATTGCAGAAACTCAAAAAACAAAAATTAAATCAAAGAAATTTAAGAACAGAAAAGAAAAGGAGCAAAAAAATTAAAATAAAAAAAACCCTTGTAACAGAGAGGGCGAGAAGGGAACGAAGAACGGGAGATATGGGTTTGAGGACTTTAATCTCTTCCTAGTTCAAACCAATGGAAGTTTTCTTTTGTCAGAGGTTTTTTTTTTTTTTTTTTTTTTCAAGGTCTTTTGTGGCAGGTTTGGCGCACTTTTTTTCAAATATTTCTTCTTTTTTGAGGCAAAAATAAGCGCCAACTTCACTGAAATTTCTTTACTCGAATATTAATTATTATTTTTTAAAAATTATTATATTTGTTCAGTAATATTTAAGTCTTTTTAATTTTAAAATATAAAGAAAATTTGATACTTTCAACTATAAATCAAGATGCTTCTAAATATATTTATTCAAAAAAAAAAAAGTGCTTCTAAATATTCTATTTTCTACGTTAGAGCATTTATACTTTTTTGAATATTAAAGCATTTATATTAGACATAACTATATAATAAGCAAAACTTAAAGGATTTTTCCGCAAAATTATGAAAAAGATAAAGTTGAGAAAGTTAATACACATGCATATATATTGAATTCATTATATTCTATTAGTTAACCAATCTAATACCCATAAGAATAATGTAGAACATTTTTTTGGGAGCGACAGAATAACTTTTCAAGTTATCAACTCTACTAAAATAAACGTGATATTGAAAATTGCGCCTAGAAAGTTTGAGTTTGAAGATTTGTAATCATAATTCAAATCACTTTAAGTTTTAAATTAGGATTATTTAGAAACAGGGGTGGAGGGAGGCTAGAGTTTCTTTTTTGTCTCTAACTTTGAAAATTTCAATGATTTTCTATAGTTTTTTTCAAATATAAAAACATATTTTACAACTTCGTCCTTTATTTGCCCCGTTAAAATTCTTTTGGTTATTATTTATATATTCTATCATAAATTTTGATTTTAAAGTATTAGTGTTTACAATGTAATAACTCAATTAAACCAAATCAACTATACTACTACAAAATTTCACAATTTTTTGAACTCTAAACTTGAAAATTAATTAAACTCTATAAACTTAGTTCATGGAGGAAAGAGAGAAAAGACACAAAGACACAAATAGATAAAGATGGTAAAAGATTTAAGCATTGTAGTTTTGGAACAAACTTTTTATTCAATTCATGCTCCCTCTAGAAAATTTTCCAATTCCACCACTTATTAGAAACTAGCACATGAAACATAATCTATGAGATGCGGAAGGTGTCCTTTTGATTTTGTGAAAACTTTGCATCTTTTAATTTTTAAATTTGCTTTTGCTTTTTGTTATTGGTGGAATACAATTAAAGAGAAAATTTCCCAAATATTCATTAAAATCATAAAAGCCAGCAAATATCAAAAAACATACACCAAAATAAAAGAAAAAATCCCCAAAAATTACAATGCGATGATATCCGACGTTGAAGATCGAAACCGAACCGTTATAGTCGCGCACAGAAGAGATTCGATATTCGTTAGCTAAAGACATTTAATTAACATTTGTTAATTTTTTAGTTATTTAATGAATAGTGCTAGAGACATCAATAATATTCACAACTTTTTCACTACCAACTCATGTATCATATTTTCATTGGTATATGCAATCAATTAATGTGGCAATGCTTTACACACTTAGTAATAAAATAACGACAACTCATATATTACATAGGTTAGTACTTAAGAGTTGAGATTAGAATTGATGTTTCTAGCATTTCTTATTTAATGGTTGTTTTTCTTTGACAATTATATTTTCTTTCCCATACGATATATACTTCCGTGATTAGGTTGACATTTATGCATTTAGTGCTCGTTTGGAACAACATCTCCGGATGGTATTTTTACCATCTTGATTTCATATTATCAATTCTACATCAAACTCTCTCTCTCTCTCTCTCTCTCTCTCTTCCATTTTCAAAAAACTCAAACTTTAAAAGTCTATAACTTTCTCATTTCATATCAAGAAGAGATGAGTTTTATGTCAAAATGCTCGTAACGATGAGACGAACAAGATAAAATGCACTTTGCATATTTTTTTTTAAAACACATTTTAAATTTTTGCATGATTTTCTATATCACATAACTTTTTTCAAAAGTTTTCTGTCAAAACACACATTTCAAATCCAACCTCTAAAAAGGGCCTTTTTATTTTTATTAACATTGTTCATTTATTTACTAGTTAGAATTCTATCATATAACACTTTGGGAACACTTTTTAATAAGTTTGCATTTGGTATACATGTTTGAAATGAAATTTTTAGGTTGAAGTTGGTTGACTTTTCAAAAACTAGTTATAATTTTTATTAACATTTCAGAAAAAGACAAAAATTAATATGAAAACTTTAGGTTTGAACCTTAGAACCAAACAAACCCGTAGTATTTATGTATCTTATTGTAACATAATTTTAACAAGCATTTTCACAAAAACTTTGAAATTCATAAGAACGAAGTAAATGTATTTATTTGGAAGGTATTCAATGATCGTTGACAACTTCTACAGTTTTGACCTAAAGAATCATTTGGTGAATAAAAAGAAGTTTTTTTTGGTGAATAAAAAGGATCTGGGGGTGACCCATCATTTCCAGGTTTTTAGCCTCACAGGTAGGAATCCCCTTCCCTAGGTATGGCAGGAAGACTTGTTCTTTATATTAGTTTCTCTCAATAGGTCATCCGGGGTTTACCTAGCCATCACCAAACCATGCTAAAAGAATATTTGCCACATGCTCTTATATACAATATTGATACTCGTCAGACTTTGATATATGATAATGGAAGTCATGAAATTTTCATATTCAGGATATCCTCCTTAGTGCCCTTCAAATTTATAATAAATAAAGATTGGAGTTTTTTTTCCCCTCTACTATGAACACATTGATGCGTTATTAGGAATAGCGCTTGAAGTATTTACACAAAATGACCAATTTTACCAACCCTTTCGAATATAACGGTTTTCAACCTATTTGCAAAAATTGAACAATTTTTTAATTTTACTTTTTGTTTGTTTCAAATTTACCCTTCAACATTTTTCTCAACGTTCTTTTTTTTTTCTTTTCTTTTTATTCAGAGCGCTTTTTATGAATTTTTATTTTTTTGATGTGATGAATGGTTATTTATTTATTTATAAATTATATATTAAATTGTTTTTATAAAAGAGGTATTTACATTGACGTCCAAATGGGAGGTTTTGATTTAAAATATGTCAATTTTTTTATTTACATAAATATTTAAAAAAGTAATTTTAAATACAACGTTACCTCTCATATATAATGGAGAATGAATAAATTAAGGAATTGCAAAAACTGAAAAAAAAAAAAAAAAAAAAAAAGAATCTAAGACATTTACCAAAGAGGGCTAAAGTTGATTTAATGGAATTGTTAAACGAAATGATATAAAAAGAAAATTTGAAATTTTTTTTTTGAGTAATTGTAAAGAAAGTGTATATATTCATAATGAACTAAAAATGGAATGTTTTCTTAAAATAAGATATCACATTAATGAGAATAAGCTTAATAAAGAAAAATAAACATCTCAAAAAAAATCTTTCATTTATTGAATCAATCTTCATCCTAACAAAGGAAACAAAAAAAATCTGTACAATATGAAATGATGTCAATTATAGTAAAAGGGCAAAATAGATACTGCAGACATGTTATTTCTTAAAAAATAGATATATATATATATATATAATATAAAAAATAAACATATTTTAAAACGGAACTCTAAAAATGGACTTTATTTGCAATTATTTCTTGATTAATTGTTTTAGGCATATTTTGAATGGAGGAAATTTTTTTACCCATTGAGTTCTACCAAAAAAAAAAAAAGTTTGTTTCCCTTTAAGAATATGATAACAACTTTTCAAAAGTTTTTTTATAAGCAGATTTCACTACTTTTTTTTTTTTTTTTTTTTCATTTTTTAAGTTTCATAATTTAAAAAGAAAACTTTTCTACTCCAATGGGGTTTGTTATCATTCCTTACGACTTGTTTAGAAAAAAAAAATGACGACATTTTTTTGTTAGGAGGATCTATTCACACCTCCTTGTATATTTTTCCCACACACTTATTTAAATTACCCATCAATTAAATTTAAAATTTTATTAAGTACATTTAACACACTTATTAGTATTACAAAAAATCCCTTTTATTAAATCATATATATTTTCTCCTTCTTCCCACCCATAAATAAAAACACACACTCTCTTTTTAACTGCTTTTATTTTCATCCCACGTTCTTTACCCTTAAATTTCAAAAGATATAAAATAAACAATAAAGGTTTAAATCCATGCATACGCAAATAAAGGACTCAAAATCAAAGTATCTCATCCTAAAATTAAAAAAAAAAGGTATTTTGTTTGCTTCAAATACAATGCCCAATTTGATATATATATATATATATATATGCGCTTTAAAAAAATCGATCTATATATATTTTTTCATTTCAATTTTTTTTATATATATTTTCGGAAGCGTATGTGTGTGTATATATATTAGTTTTCATAGGATTTGGATTTTCAAATAGTATTTGAACATTTTTAAAACAAGTGCGCAACAACCCATGGATGTATTCATAAACTGATAAACAAGTGCAGTATAAAGTAAACGAAAAGAAAAAATGTAAAAATTATATAATGATAAAATCTGAAAATATGATGTCTCTCATACAGATAGATATATATATATATATATATATATATATATTTCCTGATATGGTAATCAAAAAAATAGGTAGTCGAAAATTGAAAAGAAGAAAAAAACTTACTTTCCTTTTTATTGGAGATCACTATTTAAAAAAAAAAAAAAAAAAAAAAAACCTACATTGACTGATTAGATTTTCCAATACTCGTATGTACTCAAACAAAATTAGCAAAAAAAAAAAAAAAAATCACAACAGACAAAATTAAAGTACATGCACAAAAAGATTTAAGTCATTGTCAAATTGACCTCATCATTAAGCAAAAATAAAACATATTCACTAAATATAATTTCATGATATATAGATCTAGTCAGCTAAAGACATTTTATTTGTTAATTTTTTATTTCTTTAATGGTTGTTTTTCTTTGGGAATTATATTTCACTACTATACTTTGATAAATAGATGGATCCTTATGCACTTATATTTCTATTTATATCGTTCATTTAACTACTAATTAGAATTTTGTCATCTTCATAATTTAGAAAAGTATTTTAGTAAGTATCTTCATATGTTATTGTAATGAACTAACAATTATCATACTACTCTTATGATGCCTATATCAACTGAGGAGAAGCAATCAAGAAGTTTTTACTTCAAGATAAGTCTTAAATTTGAATTTATTTATTTTTTCTAATTGATTCTCTTATAAACTTGTACCAATCAATTTTTATTTTCTAAGTATGATGGAGAATGATATATCTTTTCTATGATTAATATGGATTTTTTTTTCGTCTCATTTCTTGCTCTAAGCTATTTAGTTAGCTATGTAATTAGTTGTGTTTTAACTACTTATAATTTAACTTAACTTATCCTTTGGATAAAAATAGATATATTATCCGTTGGAAATTTTTTTTCCGTCATTGATTATATCATTTAGATTCTTTTATATTTCTCTAAAAAACAATCCACAACATCTACCTAGAAAATATAGGTATATTACATTTATTATTTCATTCATAGTAAAATATATATTAACATTAAATGAGCTTTTGACGGTATTTTATCATTTTTTACTATATTTTTCACAGAAATCAATGTTTCGGTAAAAAATCAATATTTAAATTTCATGAATATTTTGTAGAAAAGATACTACACATCTGTCTCCATATAGATACTTCCAAAATAAGGAAATTTTCGTAGAAATATTGGTGAAAATATCAATTTTTCAATCCTTAGGTACCGATCAATGTTATTTACTGGTATTACTTCTTTTTCTTAAGAGAATTTTTGTCCTAGACTCTTCGTTTTCTTTTTACTTTTATTTTCTTTTAAATTTTTTAAAAAATTCAATCAAATTAAAAAAAAAAAAGAAAAAAAGAAAAAAATCCTACTCAAACCTCATAACTAAAAAGGGAATAAATAATTTCACTCAAAAATAATAATAATAATAATAACAGTAAAAACTCCCCAAGCCCACTACTTATCAGTTAGCACATTAAAAAAAGAAAAAAAAAAAAAAAAAAAAAAAGAAAAATCATCGTACCCGTCAAAATAAGCGCGCCAAAAAGTTAGCGGGATGATCTCACTTATTCCCCTCCTCCTCTCTCTCTCTTTCTCAAACTTTCTCTTATCATACGTGAAAAAGGAGGAGGAAAACCACCTGAATTGAACGGCCACCATTGATGCCATCGCCAAGTACGACCGGTGGCAGTCGCACACAACACAAGCCCCATCTTTTCCAACTCATCGCACTTACCCAGTCGCCGGCCAATCACGGTCGTGGTCAGTTTTGGCGTCCCTTCGTTCTCCGTCGAAACAAATATCAGTAAGTACCAAAATTTACAAATTTCCGTTTGGTCTGTTCGGAGAAACCGTGCAAGAATATCTGTATAGGATGAAATTTGTTTAATTTTTTTTTTTGTTTTGGATTAATCTCTTTTTCATTTTAGTTTTCTAAAAGTCGGATGAATTTGTTGTTGCGAGGGGAAGACTTGTGTTTTAGCGACAAGACTTGATCAGCTCCTCAGGAAAGAGATGAGTACCACGTCGATCCTATTGATATATTGGCTCCTTTGGAGAAGACTGGATTATGAATTCTGTTGATATTCGCTCTTCGTCTCTGTTTTCTGTGTTTGTTTAATTAGTACAAATAATAGCTTTCTGTGTTTGTTTAATTAGTACAAATCATAGCCAGTTAATCTATATCCTTTAGTAATTCACCTTCTGTTTCATGCTGCCAAATATTTGTGTTAATTCCTCTGCGAAGAGACCGTAGAAATAGGTAGCAGAATTAATGGATACGTCTCTACACGTTGGCAATACATGTTTAAAGTTTCCACGTTTAAAGGAGGTTGCTTGATGGTGCTCTATTGTTGTCCACGTTTATTGGCATTTAACTAGCGGTTAAAGTTCATTAAAAGAACTAGTGGTTGACAAAATTGATTCCATTGTTACACTCTTTGAACTAAGTATTTTATCTAGGTACTTGATCAAACCTGTAAAATGCTTTTTCATGTGAGTTGGAAACTTGGGCATTTTGAAAGCAGATAATGTACTTAATTTGGTTTTTTGGTCTCTTCAAGGTTGACCACCAATGCTTATTGGAAACATAGTTTATCATCAGTTTCTTCATTAAAGCTTTTCACATGTAAGAAGAAATTTGTGTTCTTGTGTTAAGATAATGCTTAGTGTAGATGCGCGTGTTTGCTTCATGATTTTCCCTATAGCTTTTCTCTTGCACAGGAAAAAAAATCCTCATAAACTTCCCTTTTAGATGTCACAAGGTACGCCCTTGCTGTTCATGCCAAGCTGACTCGCTAACTTATATAATCTGAAAAGTTGCTCTTTTTTTTTTTTTTTTTTTTTTTTTTTTTCTCTCTCCAGCATTTTGTGGGAATATTATTGAACCATTTAATTTTTTTATGAATATCACTTAGTTTGTCGTTGAGTATTCAGACACTTTTGAAGGCTGCTCATTTCATTGGCCTGCTAAAAATATATGCAAAGTCATCCTGCAGAACTTTGGTCTGCAACATCTCTTCTACTTTTCTGTGTCTTGATATGCATTTGGACAGGTTGACATAGATTAGTGCCTGCTAAAAAATTAATCTTTTTTCAATATTCAAATGTTCCGTGGTACTTATGATGATTGACTCTTTGCCGATCCTAAGACACCTTCTTGTGATTTTCCATGAATGTGCAGTTTAAGATGGGATGCCAAGCGTTTACCTTTACCTGAAAAAATAAGAACTTGCATAATCACCAACTTGATGCAGGTGCTAGGTAATAATAATATTAACAATAATAATAATTATTATTATTATTAATGCATTTAAAACCTTTATTTTGATTATTTGCCAGGTTTCTGTCAGTAAAACAAGTAATACGGGTCACCTATAGAAGTTAATGAATTAAAGATATATTTTGTAGACTTTCTCAACCGGATATATTTGAATTATTACACGCTCTGAGTTCACTATGAATCTATTTTCCAGAGCAACACAAAGTCTTATTACTGCACATATCATGTCTTGCTCACAAGGTTCAGGATCCTCTCATGAGAGATTGAATATCAAAAGTGTAAGACTCTCGTGCCTCTGAAATGATTTGCTATTTTAAAGATTTGATGTTATTTGAATTGAAGAATTCCACTAAAATTATCAAAATTATTAAAAGCTAAGAGTTTGATCTATGACAATTTTTTTTTTTTGCCCTGGTCTTCTTATTGAGAAGGTGGATCTTTTCTTTTTATCTAATAATTGGTGAAGGGACGCAGCATTGTCTAATAATTAATTCTAAAGGAATGCATGGGCTAGTTAAATGTTCTTTGTCCGTCTTATCTTTTGAATCTTGGAATGTTACATGTTTGTTGGAACTTCAAACATGATTAAAAGATATCCTTAGTTGTGCATGCCCGAATGTGAATGTTGGAGATGATTAAGATGTTTCCAAAGTTCACCAAGAGAAAACAAAAAAGTACAGAAATACAATCACATATCATTAATTCCGTCCTCTTTTATTAGATTCAATCTTTTTTGTTTCTTATTCTTATAAATTTCATGGAATCTTTTACTAGATATTGTACCTTTCGGTATTAAGCTCATTGCTTGGGTAATTATTTAAAAATTACTATACATCTTTTGATTGGATACGACATGATTAATTAAAACTATTTTTTTTGGGTTCATTCTGCACTGATTTTTTTAAAGCTCGCTATTATTTAGTTTAGAAAAGTTGATTTTTGAAACTCGGCTCATGTATGAACAAATATATGAATTGTGTAGGAACTGGGACACCATAGAACTTTAGCACATTTTTCTCTTCGAACTAGAATTTGATTAATGGCTTATGTTCGATTTACATATCCTATATTTATTTATTTAACATTTTAAATATTTCAGTTATACTAATAGTTAATTTTTTCTAAATATTTTTTAAAAAATAAGACAGGGTCTTAGACGAAAAAACTTTTGTCGTTGAAAGCTTGAAAACTTCGGTAGGTGTTCCATACTTCTTCATTTGATTACACTTCGCCAAGTAAATGTGTTTGTTGGTAAAGCTTGGGTTTTCCGTCCAATGGAAAATCTACATTGCACGTTGGCAATTGGTTTTGCAGGTATGGAAACGTCAATGTGTTGCTTGTGATGAGGTTTTAATTGAGGACAATCTTCCTTGGAAAAATTATAGCCATCCGCGACTAGAATTTTCACGGGATGACCATCATTTCTATTAGTTAAAATATATCTCGCTCTACTGTAGGTAGCATAGCTTTCTTAAAGTTTCTATCATGCTAGCTTATGACTACAATACTTAAAATTTTCAAGAACTATTCAAAAACTACTTTAGTTTGAAACGTGATAAAATATTAATTAATTTTAATGTTTTTACAATGTTTAATAAAAATTACCTTGGAAAAACTACAATGTCATCATGATATGTAACAGATTTTATGACATTTTGCTACGACATTTCAAAATAAAAAGCCATCCTACTGATCCGTTAACGACCTTTAAAGAAAAATGTTGTAATTCTTAGTCGGGAAAACAACTCCTTGAAAAGTTGAATGGGGATGTAATCAAGAGCATCATTTTTTTAAATAATTTTTTTTTTTACAACTATTGATTTTTAATCCTCATTGGTTATCTTTAATTAATTAGTTATTTAAATAAATATTATATTTTCTGGATATATTTCACTATTTTCTTCCGAATTTTGGACCTTGTCACAAAATGTCATTTGAATTTCAATTTGGAACATTTTTTCCGCTTGAATTGTGAAAAAGGTTACGAATTTCCCCCTTAATTAAAATTTTGCTGAATAATGCAATGACACTTGTTGGAAGCATGAGTTGGGGTATTAAGTGTGAAATTGCGAAGATACTTTAATAATTAGGTTAAAAGAGTAAATATTTTGGGATGACCTCTCTCTTATGGGCAACTTTTTAACTTCACATTTAATAAGGTTAATGAAAGCTACCAACAAACAACCATTTCATAATTTCACACTTAATACCCCCAGCTCATGCTTCCAATGAGTGTTACATGCATTTTTTTGGTAAAAAATTTAATTGAGGTGAGAAATTCTTTTCACAATTCAAGGGGAAAGAATGCTACATATTGAACTTTGAGGGGTATTTTATGATAATGTCTAAAGTTTGGGGGAAAAAAGTGAAATTTATCCTTTTAAGAATATATGATTGTTCTTAAACAAGTTAAAAAGGCTATAATTAGCATAAGATAATGTACCACATTCTGCCACCAACATTACTAAACAATTTAGTTGCTAAAATGATGAGATGTTTTGTGACCAAAATATTGGTGGCTGATAGTCTACTTCCTCGGACCAAAAAAAAAGAATGTTTGTTCACCCGCCATTTTTTGTCCATTGGCACCAAGCTTTTAGCGACCAAAAATTAATTCGTCGCAACAAATATGTTTTTTGCGACCAAATATTTAGTTGTAGAAAAACATGGTTGCAATGTGATTTCAAAGGCAACCAAAATTTATTTGCCACTAAAATCTTGGTCACAACAGGCTATCTTTTGCAACCAAATTTTGGTCGCAAAAAAATTTGGATGCGACAGGTGTATTTTCCTTTAGTACATATATATATAATATATAAAATACATGCATGACGTACATACCTTTTTGAGAAATCCGGGAGGGTATTGTTCAAGAGATTTCCAGAAAACATTGCGATTTGGAACGGAGATTGGCTGATCATTATTAGTTATGTCAGTACTACTAAAGTTGGTGATGATCGCAGGTTTTGGAACAGTTCTATCCATTCTAAAAAATATTCAGAGACAATATATGGATATGTATATGGCATATGAGAAAGAGCTCATTATATAATCTTATAAAGTTTGCAAGAGCTGGGCCTGGTGTATATTGCCTTCAGAAAAGCTATTTTTGGAGTAGTAAGGATAGGGATGGCATTTTTACCAATAGGTCGGGGTAGGTATAGGATATGGATATGGGAACGGTTATCCCACACCGGTATGGATTGGGGGTGGGGGAAGCTCTCCCATGCCCGTACCCGTCTCGCTTATATTCATTCTTATAAATATATAGGTATGTATTTGTGCATATACATGTGAATTTTTAATGGTTTAATGTATTCGTTTGTTTTATGAATTTAATTTATAGATTTCTAGTGTCTGAATTTGTTTTTTAAAATTTCAGTTTAATTTTTAGTTATATATATGTGATTATGTTAATAAATTTTATAAAAATTTTAATGAAATTTGTTTTGAGTTTTTTTTTTTTTTTTTAATGAGTAAATGGTCGGAAAAGATAGGGATATAGTACCCCAACATGTATTACATATCCTGCACCTGTATGGAATTAGACGAGTATAAAAATAAGTATGAAGTGTAAAAAAGAAGGCGTACATGGGGGTGGGGGAAGCATACCCACCCGCCCCACCCGATTTCAATCCCTAAGTAAGGCAATAATAGAGGGCAACGTTGGCCCCGTAATTTTTTTATATGTTTTAAATGCATCTTAAAGTGGTAGGCATAAGGCACTACTTGACATCTTATAGGTAAGGTTTTGATTGGGATATTTGAGAAGAAAAGAACAAACCAAAAAAGAAAAAAGAAAAAAGAAAAAAGAAAGAAGAAAGAAGGAAAATAGACTGATGGGAAAGTAAATAGCAGTGAAGGAGTGCTATCTTATCAATTCTTGGTAGGTACATTACCTTATATTAATATACACCTAATTAGCCAGTTTGAATTGTTCGTGACATATTGTATTTTCTAGTTTCTCTGCAACGCAAATATTATTCCTTTTTCTTTTTTAACTGTTATTATTGCTGCGTATATGCTGTTCATAACCAAAGCCGTATCAGAATTATCAACTTGCATGGTCAAAAAGAATGAAAACAAAGCCACAAACGATAGTAGAGAAAAATAATTATATGTAAACAAAGTTTAATAGTTTTTTAAAGTACTAGATATAAAACAAGATGATATTTGCAAATGAAGAGAATTGTATTCCTACTTAAACAAAAAAACAAAAAAAAAAAAGTTAAGTGCAATCATGTGTTCTTTTTTCGTTCATATTTTTAATAAAGATTCTAATAAAAAGGGATTTAGTGAGATTAATTCACTCTTTTAAAAAACAAAAATTTAATTCACTTCCTTTTTTTATCTGTTTTTAGCAGAAATTTAAAATATAAAGGATTGAGTGAGACTAATTTAAAATTTAAGAGATAAAATGAGAGTTTTTAAAATACATGAGACAAGATGATAATGATCATAGAGTTTGGAGACATAAAGGTGAGATTGATCCTAGTAAGAATTCATTTGAGAAAATATTCTTACAAAGTTCTTACTTCGCATTGTATCAACTTGACTGTATATATATAATATATTACACATTGTGGTACATGTGTACAATTTAGACCAAGTATCTCTCACACGATGTATTTTACATGTGTAATACTCGCTTTATTTAAGTATAAATAGAGAGAGAACATAATCAAAGAAACTTAATAGATCACAGATCCCAACTACGTATATATGTTGGCACCCACTAAACAACTTACTCTTATTGAACGTTCATACACACACACATATATACTCTCATTGTACCAACGTGACCGTATATATATATTACACATTGTGGTATATGCGTACAATTTAGACCAAGTATCTCTCACACGACGTATTTTACATGTGTAGTACTCGCTTTATTTAAGTATAAATAGAGAGAGAACATCATCAAAGAAACTTAACAGATCATAGATCCCAACTACGTATATGTGTTGGCACCCACTAAAGAACTCACTCTTATCGAACGTTTATATATATATATATATAGACACACCAAACATAAAAAACTAAAGCTGAGCTACTCTAGGAATAGAAAGTCCCATGCACACAACTACTTATATATAAATATATATACATATATACATATATAGAGAGATATATGATATGTATTCAAACGGAAGAGCCAGGTTCTTTGTGGTCATCGGCCTGAACATTGTCGGTCAACATCCGACGAAGTCTAAGGGAAACAGAGGGACCGATGATGGGCTTGCGTTGACTGAGCTGAATGATCTTGTATAAATAAGAGCCGAGCAATGTGCCAGAGACTGGCCCCACAAAATACACCCAAAGCCCTTTGTACACCGCACTTGCAAGTGCTGGTTCTAGTGTTCTTGTCGGGTTCATTGATCCGCATGATACTAGTCTGCAAATATATATATATATATATATAAATACACACACATTAATATATATATATATATATATATATTTCACAATTATAATATAAAGTTTGTTAGTGGCAAGTTTTTTTAGGTGCTCCTTTGCCTGCTTCTTGTCCCATTTGCAATTTTTTTGTGTATGTGGAATATATGCGTCATGCGTGTATTTATCATTATAAGCCTACTATACTTATATATAATTTGGCTTTTTATTAGTTAGATTGTAAATTTGTATTTATTTATTTTTCCAAATTTATTGGTTAATTATGGTACGTAACTTGTGACAGGCTACAAACTTTGGCCGTCCAATACTGTTGACCTAAGTGAT
Source organism: Ficus erecta (assembly GCA_008635985.1). NCBI lineage: Eukaryota > Viridiplantae > Streptophyta > Magnoliopsida > Rosales > Moraceae > Ficus > Ficus erecta. The sequence goes on from BKCH01000009.1 coordinate 2,699,511, forward strand.
AAATACTAGTACGTACTATAACATTAAAATGGATTCAGAGATGGATTTAAGACTCAAACTTTGGAATTACAATTGACATATTAATTAATGTAGCTAGCTTAGCTAGTTTTTCTTACCCAGCTACGATTGATGTTATGCACATAGCTGAACCGACTGCTAAGCCTGTCAACTCTCCTACCTGTAGTAACCCCAAATAAATCATTCGAAACTATCAAATTAAAAGGATCAGAAATCGATATTGAACATTAACCCCAATGAATGATATATATGTTACAAGAACATAATATTTTTTTGTAATATTATCCGTTTTCGAGTGTCACTTTATTTGGCAAGTTTTGTTATTAGGTATTTAAAGAATTTTCTCATCGATTGATATATCTGTCTATAAAAATATAAAAGCTTAATTGTTATGTGATTTGATACATCAAAATTAAAAAATATATAAAATGTTGAGATTGATGAGCCTGTTTTTACCGCTTTAGCATCAGTAGCTACGGCAGAGGTTACAAACATCATGTTAAAAGTGACAACTATTTCCATGGTTAAAGCTTTAAAATTTGATCCAGAAGGTGTTGTGGTGCCAATGCTGTGAATCGGGTCAAGTAGTGCCCGAAGTGTAAATGCAGCTCCAATGGCTCCTGTAAAATGAGCTACCCAATAGAACGGGACCTGCAACTATTACACAAATTAATATATAAAAAATATATGTTGTTAATCTAACCATTCGACTTACTTCATTTCTCTGTAATTCATTCGACTTTTATTAATATGTGATGCTTATAAACACTATCGATGTCCGTTAACATAATATTCAACAATAATTTGTTTAGAAGAAGGAAATCTTTCAGACAATTAGACAACAATATTTTATGAGTTATGGTGGTCCAAAATGAATGAATTAATTAATAGACTCCTTAATTAATATGGATTAGTAAATGAACTTAAAGGTTAAAGGTTAACTAATAAGTACGTAAATAGCGCCTTTTTTTTGATCGGCCAAATTACTGCCTCAATATTTGAAGGTCGTCTTAAAGTTAGTCAAAAAAGTGGTCGTTCCAAAAGTTGAAGAAACTGAAGGGGGTGTTTTTGGATATGTAGGATACCAACTTAAAGCTTAGTCAATTATACATATCCCTTGAAATACAACATTAAGGAAAAGAAAAATACTAAGGACACTAATTTTAATCCCAACTTTTAAATAATATCAACTTATATGGTATTTTAATTGTCGGCTTTTCATTGATAATTGTTTAAAGTATTGTCGCATCATCAATTAATTACATACATTAATAAAACTATGACACATGAGTTGATACTCAAAAATTAAAATTAAAATTAGTATTCCTAGCACTATTATTAAGAAAAATATCACATATCCAACATATAAGAGGTGAGAGAAAAAAAAAACTGTTTTATGAATAACAAAAATTAAAACACAATTTGAAATATATTTTTGATATATATAAAATAAAAATAAAAAATTCAAAACCATCTGATAGCTGTATTGCTTATTTAGTTGATCTTGGGTTGATGTCTATCCGCTTGTGTTGTTTAGTATATATATATCTATATATATATATATATATATATATACATTTGTCCTCCTGTTTAATGAGCTTAATTATTTGGTAATATTATATAACAATTATATACCATATATGATTTTATCTGTTTGAATACGTGCACCAACCACTACAGTATTATCACAACTTCGTAATCTTTGTGGGTCCCGTGACCAACCTCGTTACACGTGGCATGTTAACATGAAGTAACAAGTCCTATATGTAAATTTTTCCAAATTTCTTGGGTTGTAATTTTTGTTATATTGTAATTTTTCCATATAGGTTAGATTGTTATTTTTCCAAATTTGTTGTCAAATTATATTATACTAATATACTAAAGGAAAGGAACCTTTTCACTGTTCTTTCTACAGTGTTGTACAGTGAATTTTTTTTTTTCCTTCACTTCTTCGTTTCAGCTACTACAGTTTAGCACAGAAATGCACAGTAATTTTGGTGTGAAATGACGGTTTTGCCCCTAATTTCATCCAACCGGTTGAGCTTCCCCTCATTTTATTGTAATGCCGGTTTTGCCTTTGGGTTTTGGCTGTTGGCTTCCCATCTCCACAGTGCATGGACAATGTTACCCTCCATACCCTAATTTTTTCTTTCCTTTCTTTCTTTCGCCGCCCCCCTTTCCCTATTGATTTTCTCTCTCTATCTTTTCTCTCTTGACTTTCTCTCTCTACCGCTCTACCTCTCTCTGTTCATCTACTTTGGATTTTTGGGTTTTGAATCTTAGATTTTTGGGTTTTTTTTGTTCCTTTGCCTACTCATTCTTTCTTTTTTGGTTTTGGTTTTTAGTGTTGATGATTTTGTCGCCGGTGTGGTTGTTTTCTCCTGTTGTAGAAGCTTGGTTTTTGTTCTTCATTTTCGGAAATTTTTTTTCGCTTTTTGATATTGTTGGGTTATTGTGTTGAAGGTTTAGATATGTTTTTGTGTTGGAAGTTTTAGTTTTGATTTTTGTGTTGTTGTTTTGTTCTTCGTTACTGTATCTGGGGGTTTTGTTTTTTTTTTTTTTTTTCCGCGTTCCTCTCTCTCTCTCCGGTTCTTTTGTTATTTTTTAACTTAGTTGTGTATATTTGTTTCATTGGTCTTCGTTTTTTTTCTTTTCTGCCCGAATGTTGAGTTTTGATCTTTGGAATTTTTTTGTTAAAAATTTTTATTTTTTATTTTTTTTTTGTGGTTGTTTTCGAAGGCTGTAAAATGTTTTTTTTTTTTGGTATTTTTTGTTCTTTTCAATGTTGTTTTCGTTTCAGTTTTTTTAATTGTAAATATATTATATTCCTTAATTAACTGCATGTAAGGTATATTATTTATTTTCATATTTTATTTTTAATTTTTTCCTCCTACCACCGTGCATCGCACGGGTATGAAGCTAGTAATATACTAAAATGATGTAAACTTTTACTGTTCACTGAACAGTAATTTACAGTGACTTTTGGGTTTTTTTTTTCTCATTTTTTTTGTTTCAGCTACAGTGACCTACAGTAATCTACAGTATCCCAAACAGTAACTGTACAATAAAATGATGATTTTGCCCTTCAATTCCAATGCTTTTTCCCGGCTGCACAGTGACTTACCGGTTTTGCCCTTTTGGCATTGTCCGGTCATTAGAGAGAGAGAGAGAGAGAGAGAGAGAAAGAGAAAGAGAAAGAGAGATAGAGATAGAGAGAGAAAGAAAGTAAAAAATATCTATATCTATATTAAAATAAATTTTTTTAAAAATAAAGATAGAAAAAGAAAAACCATAAGATAAAAAACTAAATTTTTATAAATTATTTCCAATGATAAAAAATAAAATTATATACGTTAAATAATTCTCGAGTGACTTCCTGAAAGTCCAACTTTTGTTCCTAAAGAATTATCCTGGACTAGAATGTTGTTGTTGTTGTTGTTGTTCCTAAATAATTATCCTGGACTAGAATGTTGTTGTTGTTTTTTTTTTTTTTTTCGTCGTCGTCTTCTTCTTCTCAAAGAAAAGGTTATAAAATAAGAGATTGAAGTTCTTAGATAATCCTGAAATCTTGATGACTCTGCGTAATATATGTCACATATTTTCTTGAGCGACTCGAACCCAAATCGTATATAAGAAGGACGAGTATTCTATCAATTCACATGTTACCACGTTTCCGGACAAATGTTTTGATGAGATGACAAGTGTGCCCTTATCAAGAGCAGCAGCTCTTTTTTTTTTTTTTTTTTAAATTAGCATATTTCCTTTTCCAGTTACGTTCTCAGAGTTTTCGGGATAAATAATGTTTGTAATTTTCGCACAAAAGATCAAGCATGATTTCGTATATATCTTGAAGAACAAATCTGTATTCAGGATTTAAATTTTTATCTAAATGAATGATAATATGTCACATCTAGATATATATTTATGCTTTCTTTAATTTTGTGTCATTTTTCCTAGCGTAAATGACCTAAACTCATGTCTCCTGGTATCGTATTATGCTAACGTACAGATTTTTTGTTTGGGGGTAATTAAATTAGTCATATATATCTAGCTAATACCTAGGGCAAAGTAGGGCTCATTAATTAATATATTGTCGTGCATATATATATATATATATCCTGCTTTATATCAAGATGCATGTTTCTAGCCTTATTGGTTGTATACAAATATGAAAAATATTAACGATACTAACTTTAATTCTAACCTTTGAGTACAAATCTATATGACATATGAGTTGTCACTATTTTATTAGTAAGTGATTAAAATATTGTCATATTAATTGAATGATTTTATTAATAAAAAAGATAGCATGTGAGTTAGTACTTTAAAAATTCGGATTAAAATTGACGTTCCTATCACTACTCTATAAATATACGTATCTATATCTTTATATGCAATTGCAGTGACCGGGCCTATTCTAATATCCTTCGCGATGGATTCATTGGACACATTTGATAATGGTATGAAGACTCCGACATGGACTTCACAAGTTGCTATACTAATTATTTTAACAATTTCGGTTGTTTCTAATTTGACCTTTTAACAACCGTGTAAATAAGTTTTTTTTTTTTTTTTAAAAAGGAATACAATAGTTTATATGTTTTTAAAAGTTAAAGAGTTTTTACGATAATACCTCATATTTTATATTATTTCACATTTTTATATTATGAAAATATAAAAATAGTCGTTGTAATAGTCGTTGTATGACTATTATGAAAACATAAAATTAGTCTATAGAAAGAGATCATTGCATAAAACATTTACAACACTAATTAAACTCTACTCTGTTGGGTAACCCTCTTTTTTAAATGTTATATAGACAGAAATTGTATTTTAATCATTGGATAAAACTTTTATAACAGTCTAATTTTTAAGTGTTCACTTTAAAAATTAACATACTGCGATGCAAAATTACTCTAATTGTAAATCATACTTTTAAAAAATGGGTTATATGCAAGAATGTCATAAATTTAACACCTTTTTATATTTATGTCTACCATAACATTAAAATTGATAAATTTACCATTTCATGAGACTAAAATTTATCAACTTTAATATTAGAGTGATAAAAATTATTGTAATAGTCGTTTTATGACTGTTAAGAGAAAATTAAGTAAAGAGCTATATTTTGAGTTTCTAATTATTAATTTTAATGTTATGGTAGACATAAATATAAAAATGTGTTAAATTTATGACATTCTTACATATAACCCATTTTTTAATAGTATGATTTACAATTAGAGTAATTTTGCATCGCAATATGTTAATTTTTGAGGTGAACACTTAAAAATTAGACTGTTATAAATATTTTATCCAATGATTAAAATACAGTTTCTGTCTATATATATAACATTTAAATAAGAGGGTTACCCAACGGAGTAGAGTTTAATTAGTGTTGTAAATGTTTTATGCAATTATCTCTTTCTATGGAACGTTTAAATAAGAGGTTATCCAACGGAGTATGTAGTTTAGTGTTTAATTAGTTGAAATTTTAAATATAAAAACTCTCAAAGTCCTCATCAAGAGAGATGTTTCTTAAATATATATGTTATCGGATAAGGAGGTCAGTTGGTCAGTTGGTTTTTTTTTTTTTTTTTTTTTTTGGTATAGTTAGTACAGAAGTCGGCCATACTTTATACAAGCCCAAGACGTCTGTCCTTTTCCTTGTTTCTAGCAAAAATAGTTGTAGTTATTTTGTTTTCCGATCCAAAAAAAAAAAAAAAAAACCTCATGTGTGGACTTTTTTTTTTTTTTTTTTTTTTTTTCCCTGAAAAAATTAAACAAAACATGGACTTTTATGCATTTTATAAGTCAGTAAGAATGCGACGTTCTACAAATACTAATTATTTATTGCAATTGATTCTCCAAAAAAAAAAAAAAAAACCTTGCATTTGTGCAAAAAAAAAAAATGATAATTCACGTTTATCATGTAATTAATACAAGAAATGTACACCAAGTTTCGACCGGGACATTTCATTCTTTGGTAACTTGGCATCCCTGGCGTTTGATTTTTTTTTTTTTAATTTAAAATTTTAGTAGCTAATTTCTTAAACTTGTCAGACAGTTGAAATGTAATATTCCAAGTTGATAACATCGAAGAAATTGGCGACTAAAATATACATCCATGCTTCACATTTTCTGACACTTGATTAATTATAGATGGCCTAAACTTTTCACATATAATAAACTGTCCCACAAAATTTTAATTTCGACAAGTAACCCTTCTACATACATATACATAGGGAGGAGTTGTTATCGGGCATCCTCCTTATACATCACTTGTAACTTTTTTGTGGTATATTATACAAAACATGTGATTCTAATACAACATTAAGTTAAATATACTTGTCCATTGCACTAATATGTAAATAATAAAATGTAACAAGATTCTAAATATGAAATTACAAGTAAATCAACTAGTTATTACAAGTTTTTAAACAAAAGTTATAAATGCCGGATAGTATCCGATAACAAATATAAGACGTTTTCTATACAAGGACAGCTATATTTCTAGTACTATATATATTTATATTTTCTCTAAAGGTTAACCGCTTACCTTCCATCACTCAATTTGATAATCTCCGATCATGTCACTTTTCAGAAAAAGCTAGTTTATTTACCTCTTTTTGATTATATTATACCCTTAAAGAAAGGGATGATAGGGGGGAACCGGGGGGATTTTTTCTGTTTATAATAGTATCATAAACTCATAAATCGCAAAAGTACACTTATTTCGGTTTCTTTAAGCCTGTGTTTGGTAGAGTGGAAAAAGAGAGAAAAAAAAAATTGGCAGGTAGCTTTTAAAGAGTAAAAAGAAATCTTAAATTATTTGGTAGAAAATAAATTAGAAAAAAGGAATTTTAAAATCTATGGGACCCAACATTTTTAATTCTTTCAAGAAAACAAATAGAGGGAAAAATTGGAAAGCAAAGGGATACATAAATATCTATTTTGATTTCAATATCTATTTATCTTCTTATTTATATTAGGGTATAATTTTTAAATGCACTAAAGTATATATTTATGTTCCTATCTTCTTTCTCTTATACATACCAAACAACATAAAAAAAAAAAAAAAAAAATTCTTCCCCATTCCTTTAAATTTCTTCACCTAGATATTTTATTTCTCCTTTTTTATTTTGCATATATATCTCTTACCAGACACAGTATAGAGTTATAATCGAATTTTTCATTCGTTGATGTTATATCATTGGTGATGCGCACTTTATATATTGTTGATGTTACATCCCTGGTGATGATCGCATTACTTAGAGTGAGAGTCTTGCATACATGTTTTGTACTGTCTAAAGTAATCAGTCAAATTTTGACCGCTTATCTTTTTCTCTTTAAATGTTTTATTAGGAAAGCTAATTTCTCGTCATTTTTCATGTCTCACTTTAGATGTGAAAAGGCTAAGAAAGCTCTTTAGAAGGGTGCCCAGTAGTTTGGTAGTATGGGGCTTGACAATCGGTGTGACAGGAGTTTGAACGAATTAATGGCACGAGTACTCTTTTATTTGAACACAAAAAAATGCACTTGACACATTTTGATAATAATAATGAAGTTCTTATTTTACTAACGTTACACATTGCGCAGCAACCACAAACATTCACATGATACAAGTAATTAAAACTTAACTAAACTTAATTACTAATAGTCTTAGAAGTTGGTAATACATATACGTACGTAAAATATATATCACAGATATAATGATTTCTCTAGAGGATTATAGTAGCTACCAAGTAGTGCTCTAAAACCAATATATATCTATATATATATAGATTACGTGTGTATATATATGTCAGACAGAAGTGACGGTGACAGGCTCTTTGTTGTGATCAGTCTGGACAATATTGTTGCTCATCATTCGACGGAGTTTAAGTGATAATGAAGGATTAATGATGGGTTTGCGCTCACTCAACTGAATGATCTTGTAAAACCATGAGCCGAGCAATGTTCCGGTGACTGGTCCTACAAAATACACCCAAATCCCTTTGTACTCTGAGCTGGCGATTGCCGGTCCTAGCGTTCTCGCCGGATTCATTGATCCGCCTGATACTGGCCTGCATACGATTAAGGCACGAGTTCGTTAACTCGAAACTTTAGTGATCCTTTTGAAAACTACATTCATTGTGTATTGTATTCAAATATAATACAATCAAATACAATATGTATTTAGATGTTTTCTTCTTATATTATTTTCAAGTGTAATAATGTGTGTTTAGGTTGTTGGTGAGGGACATAGAAAGTATGAGATGTGATTGGTAAAATTAGATATAAAAAAAAGAAAATGATAATGATGGATAATATAGGTTATATTGGATTTAAATTTTAAAGTATGTGTATTTAGATAAAAGTATATGAGATATCTAAACACATATTTTTTTTGTATTAAGATATAATATCCGATGAATGATGTTTTCAAATGAACCATAAATCTCAACAAAGTTAATGTCCAAATAAATCGCTAGATTAAGCTTGAACCACAGTAACTTATTAATTACCATATGAAAGAATAAAATATAAGCTTGTGATTTATAACGAAATAGAAATATATCAGATCAAAAAAACTAATTATTTATTTTAGCCGGCCTCTTGGTCCAAAAAAAAAAAAAAAAAGATAAATAACTTGAGATTGCGGTATCATCAGCATCTAGAATTGTTTATACCCAAATAGAAAATAATGGCATATGGTCGTGAATTAAATTATTGTTCATACGAAATTTGACTTATAATATTGCAGTCAATTAGGTCCCATTATTTAGATATTAGTGCTGGCATTGCCATGTGAACAATGATGTGTCAGTGTGACCAATGAATGTTAAATGTACTTAATTATATACATATACATATACATATACAAATATATATATATATAAACACACCCTGCATGCGTGGCTTATTTGGTGGCCTTATTGGAATCCTACCTATTTAATTGTAAGAGGCATGTTTTGTTGTAATTAAGATATAAATTTCTTTATATCTAATTATTAATTTTGCTTAATAATTAATAACGTACCCAGCGACAATTGATGTTATGCACACAGCTGAACCAACCGCTAAACCGGCAAGCTCTCCAACCTATGACCGCAAAATAAATCATTGAAAGCGATCAAATTAATTATATCTAGAAAATATGTTAAACATTCACCCAAATAAAAACATAAATAGATACAGTCTTAAGTCTAATAGCCGTACAAACCGATAGAGGTAATAATATTAATGTTGTGTTATATATATTAGTTCATTAATGTGTAAAATTGTTTTGTTGATAAGTGTTACTTGTAGTTAAAATTTTGAAATATAATAACATATTAAACATAAGGTTACATAACATTACAAATAATTAAATCAACTAGTAATTACATAAATATAAAAAGAAAAAAGTTACATTTATTAAATTGTTACGGCCGACAGATTTAAGACCAAAATAGATAAATTCTTAAGTCTGTTGGCCATATAATACTATAATTGATGTAACGAGAACCATAAATTATATATATGTACGCACACAAAACAAGAATTTGATGTTTATGATGTAATATTATGTCGGTTATAAATTATTACAAATAAAATTTAAAATAAAAGGAGAGAAAGAGATTTTGAATTACCGCTTTAGCATCGGTTGCTACGGCAGAGGTGATAAACATCATGTTAAAGGTTACAATAATCTCCATGATTAAAGCTTTAACATCTGTTCCTGAAGGTGTCGTGGTGCCTATACGCTTTATTGGTTCCAGAAGTTCACGAAGTGTCATTGCAGCTGATATAGCTCCTGTGAATTGAGCTAATACATAGAATGGGACCTACCACAATTATAACAAATTGATTTAATTATTATTAAATACACCACTATCATTAATCTATTTTTCTCAACCATTTCGTTTATTTCTAATTTTGCTACCAAACGAAATGGATAAAGACAAAAAGTACATTTTCAAGGCCTGTTTTTCTATCAAGGAAAAGAATACATGTGTGTTTATTCTATGAATGGTAAAAGCAAAAAACTAGTTATGATTTGCATTTTTATGTTAATTATTTTATTAAAAAAATCACCACTATCAGTAGACCCAATTTGACATGTATTGTTATTCGTGCCCATCCTTTCGTCTGGTCTTAGCAAAACATAGTAGACCATTTGTCCCCTAATGGAGTTTTCAACATTCGTTAATAAGTAGCTTTCATAGACTTGTATATATTACCAATATAAAATTACGCCTTATATATCCTTTTCTTAGAAAGAAAATCAGTAATATATCTTTATGTGTAGTTGGAATCAATACACATTCCCATTAATAATTCTTATAATGTTATACACCTCAAAACACAATATTATTATTTAGATAAGAAAGAGATTCAATTACAATGATTGTCACTTTATTGTTATGTCACTATCAAAGTTTGATTATTAATCTCGTTGTTTGATGTGGTGTCAAAAAAAAAAAAAAAAAAAAAACTTGTTTGAGCCACCTTGAGGCATTTTGTCACATGGTGAAAGGTGCGGAATTGAATTCGAACCCTTTGATGCACCCAAACAAGTTCAATGTCCCGTGATTCATCCACTTTTCTTTCTTTCTTTCTTTCTTTTTTTTTTTTTTTTTCCTTTTCTTGACAAGTATATATATATATATATATATATATATATATATATAAGGTGCGGAATTGAATTCGAACCCTTTGATGCACCCAAACAAGTTCAATGTCCCGTGATTCATCCACTTTTCTTTCTTTCTTTCTTTCTTTTTTTTTTTTTTCCTTTTCTTGACTAGTGTATATATATATATATATATATATATATATATTATATAAACATAGACCCTTGCCTATTAATTTGAAGCAACACCAACCCACATATCATAGGAAGACACTAATTCTCTTCTCTCTAGCGCATTATGTTTTTTTAATTAAATAATATACTAAATAATATGTTAATCCTAGTTCACTTGATTTCAAATTATAATATGTAGAGTTGCAAGGACATGTGCGTAGCCAATCAAATTATATGGTCCTTTAACAAAAGAAAAAAAAGTAATCAATTAGCATGTTGCTGTACTATATATGAAATAACGGAATTTTGGTAATTTAGAGTTCCTTTAGAATTATCCAATATTCCTCATAAAGGATTGAAGCTAAATCTTCAATATATGAGAGTTACAATTAGTATCCAGCAGTACCAATAGTACCGTCGCATATATATATATATATATATATCTATACACACACACACACGCACACACACACACATATATATATATACACAGTGACATTAAATGATGATGCTCTTCTTAGTTATTAGTGGATAAATTGGAAAATTTGTCAAAAGTAATTGCTCATTTAGAACATGTTTAAAATTTAGTTGGTTCATTACAGCCACGTTGAAATTAAAGGGGTTGTCTTTGTTTGCATGCAGAATATTAATGAGTTCCTCGGACAAGTAACGAATAAACGGAAACCAATTATGTGTTAACTGCTGCACCATGAGCGCTACAATTAAGTTTTGTAATTATCATTTATACAAAACATTAGCCCAATATTCAACCGAAAAAAAAAAAAAGAATGTTCAATATGAGATCAAAATAGGACTATTGCCTTAAACGTGTATATTTTGTTCCAATCTGGTAACAGCCACACACACAAACCCCCCGGGACTCATTTTAAGTGCAGCTGTTAATAAAGGGAATATTCCATATTAACAAAATGAAAATAATGCCAAAAGAAAACATTTTTGAAAAAGAAAGAGAAACTTGCGTTTTGAGTTTTGTTTTTGTTTTTTGTTTTTTGTTTTTCGTTTTTTTTTTTTGTTTTTTGTTTTTGTTTTTTTATAAATTAACTTGAGTCTTTGTAGTTTTAAGTCTTCTTTTTGACATCTTTCTTCTGCACAGGGGGAATAGCACTCATTGCTTATTATTCTTCACGAGAAGAACCATTTTTTTTTCATTTTTCTAGTCTAAGTTATGAATTGAAATCTTGGCAGCTTAACTATTACACTTTTTCCTGCAAAGTTTCTGTACGAACAATGGTAAACTAATGGCTGAAACTAAATGAAAATTATAGTAACAGTTTCTGAAGTTCCTTAAAAAAAAAAAAAATCGTTCAACTACCTCTGGAATTGGTGATTGAAATTAGCATCAACACACTTTCAATTGCCTTAAAAGAAAAAAAAAGAAAAAGAAAAAAGATTGTGGACTTTTCTTTTTAGATCAACTCATTAATTATATGTGCACTTCACAGGTTTTTTTTTTAAAAAAAAAATCATGGTGATTAAAAATGCCGAGAGATTTTGGAAAGGGATACAGATCACAAGTACCTGTTTCCATGGAAAACGTAGGAAAGTTGCGAAACCGATAGTGACGGCCGGATTCATGTGAGCGCCGGAGATGTGGCCTACCGAGTAGATCATGACCGTAACTATGAGTCCTCCAGCAACTGATGCTCCCAACTGTGAGATTCTGCGGTTGTCACTCCCGCTGATTGCTGCTGCAGCGCATGTCACAAACACCAACATAAACGTTGCTACCGTCTCTGCCAGTACCTGTACCACATAGAACACATACATATGATCAGCTATACATACATCTTTATGTAATTATTATATATATTATATATATATGTGTTACAATTGAATTTTTTTTGTTTTGTTTTGGTTTTTTTTTTTTTTTTTTTTTTTTGTACCTTTCTAAGAAGACCTGGTTGATAATTGTCCTTATAGAGTGCCCAAAGACGGGAGTGAATCTGGGATTTAGGATTCTGAACGGCCAAAAATTCATTTATGTCATTTTGAGGTGAGTCTTTGGGCACTACTGCTGCTGCCTCTACTCTGTCCATTGTTATATATATATATATATATATTTTTTTTTTTTCTTGGAGATATTGGTAAATCTATAGTTCAGCAAAATTTGAAGGCGGTGTGTTAATTACAGAAATGGAGAATTAGAATTACATTCTATATAGATGATAGAAAGGAGAGAGAAGAGATGAGAAGAGCTTTAGCAAGCTGTTTGGCAAGAGGAGAGTTTTTGATGCATAAGTGTTTTTCGGAACTAGGACTTATATAGAGATGAAATGACTACAATGACTAGCTTAGGGCTATGCTTATCATGCCTCCTTCCAGTCTATATTATTCACTAGTACTGAAATAGTCAATTTTGTATATATGTGTGTGTGTATGGAGTAAGAGGAAACTGATAATTGTATACGAGAAACTTAGTATATTCCAACATAGTTGACACTAATTAACTTTTGTCTTATGTTAAATCCTCTACTCTAATCTAGTAAAAAAAAAAAAAAAAAGATAAAAGAAGAAGAAGAAGCGGAAGCTTAGAGTCTAGCCACAAGGGCGAACAGACCAGACAATAAGAAAGGCAAAATAACCCAAATTAAAAATAAAGAAAATAACCGAAATGTTAAAAGATTTACTAACGCAACTGGATATTTGAATTTAGGAGCCAGCCTACGTGGTTTGGCTTCAAAAAGATATTGGAGTCTGTCTGTTGAGTGTGCATTCAGATTTGTAAGGTACTTGTTAAAGTAAGGGCTCAAATAGATAGTTTTTGAGATGGATATTTTTCGAGTTTGACCTCACTACAAGAAAAGTGAGAATCAACGATAAAAATTTTATTGACGACTAAAATTTTGTCGTTGAAAGTGACATTCAACGACAAGCTGTTATTGAAACTGCGCTGTTAATGACAGAACGCAATACAAGCATCAACGACAACTATACTATCGTTAAAAAGCTTTTATTGACGACACTTTTCTTCACATTAATTGTGACTAAAAATTTGAGATTTTTGGCGGCGACAAGTTTTGGCGCCCTCATATTGGCGGGTAAACTTTTAACGACAACTTAAATCAATTAGTGACAATCATAAGTCGCCGTTGAATATGTTCAGAATTTGTGATTTTTAATGATGACTAACTTTGCAGTTAATGATGACCAACTTTGCAGTTAGTGATTTTTAATGATGACTAACTTTGCAGTTAATTATCCATTTTTTGTCGTAAATTATGAACTTTTAACGGCGATACAATAGTCGCCATTAAAAGTTGTTGATAAAAGTTTTGTCCAATCACATTTAACGATAAAGATCGTTGTCATTGAAAATCTAATGAATTAGTGATTTTTGACGATGACCAATTCTGTCATTAATTTTTCAGTTTTTATCATAAATTATCAACTTTTAGTGACGATACATTAGTCACCGTTCAAAGTTGTCAGTAAAAGAGTTGTCCAATTACATTTAACGACAAAGGTTGTTATCATCATTAAAAGTTTAAATTTTAGAAAGGAATATCGAGGATGGCGGCGGGGCGTTATGTCTTCTCTCTTTAGGTATTGAATCTTCTCCTTCTCTCCGTTTAATTTTTGCTTTTGTTTTTATTTTATTTTTTTTCATTGGATAGTTATCGCATCCAAATTACCTAATGTATCTTATATACCGACAGAGAGAGAGAGAGAAAGAGAGAGAGAGAGAGAGAGATAAAGGGTGGAAGTAAGTTGAAAAAAATCATGGAGGGAGTGGGAGTAGTTATAAAACGTGGGGTAGTGAAATAAATATTTTCCTTATTACAAAAATAATGCCAAATGGATATGAATGACATGATATTCAGGGGGAAAAATTTTAATTAAGAAATTTAATCATAAAAATTATTAAGTCTTTTTTTTTTATTAAGAAAACCAAATTTAGAGTTTTTTAATAATTAAATTGAGACTTATTCTCTTTTAGTAATCGTAAACATAATAAAGTCTTTTTTTTCTTTTTTTCTTTTTTTTTGGGAAAAACAAATATATAGTTTTTTAATAATTAAATTGAGACTTATCATTTAAAAAACTTATTCAGGTATTGATAAATATTACTATTTACATATTAGATAAATATATAAATTGACATTTAAAAGGCCTCCCATTATATAAAAATAAATAAATAAATATACAAATTTTTATAAAGAAAGATTGTATATATTATTTTAGAAGGAAAAAAATTAGAATATAATATATACGTGGAAAGTGACGGTTTGGAAATTGCTGGAAGTCTTTCATATGGACTCCTTTTTTTAATATGACACGAAGTGCCTGTGCTGCCGGGAAAAAAAAAACAAAAAACACAAAAAAAACTCACACAGATTATATTCGTGCAGTAAACCCCTCAATTCGTTTTGAGGGAAACAAATGGGCGGCAAAGATGGTAACCTTTTTCTTTTCTTTTCTTTTTTCTTTTTTCTTTTTTGTTTTTTTATTCCCCCATTAATTTATTTAATTTTGGGATAACTAATGGGCGCCAAAGATGGCGCCCTTTTTCTTTCAAAAACAAAAAAATATATTTTTGTATTATTAATTAATTTTTTGTTTTGTAAAATTATCACTCCTACATCATGTACTCATTTAAAAATTAAAGATAGCCCTCCCTAACCTTTATCTTAAAACATATAAGTCTACGCATATATACTATTTAAATTATTATTTTAAAAAAAATATCCCAACGTAGACTTGGAGACATGAAATAGTTTTTACCATCACATGGATAAATTAAAAGGGTCCACGAAAATAATAATGTTAACATACATTAAAGGAATTATTAATGACATTATGGTCTAATTATTTATTTCTTTGTTGGTGTGCAAGATAAGTTACTTTAGGAACCCATTGGTTGGTTGATTACGATTCAATGACTATTTTTTTCCACTTAATTTCTTTAATTTATTCTGCCTCTCACACCACCTCTATTCCTCCAAAAGTGAAATCAATATACATTGTATTATTAAGAGACAATTATATATTGAATAAATTATAATATAATATTGTTGTGAGGAGTAGTTTGATCGGGTCAAGCAGCCCACGCGATGAAAAGTGACTATAATTTGGTATGGTCTTTCCAAGGCCACTTCTAGTCTTCCACTAACTTTAATAAGCAAGGGAAAAAGATCACTTTCGCTTTACGAAGTGGTTATAGTATATATATAAATAGCTGCCATCTGTTTCTGGGCAGATTTTGGGTTCAATATTCGGCAGTCTTGTCTTCCTCTCTTTAGAACTCGGGAATCTGGAAAAAGATGACCCAAATCAAAACAACTTTTGAACTCTTTTGAAAATTGATCATCAAGACCTATAATAATTTACATGTTTGGAAGAGTGGACTTCCAATGTGAACTCAACACATGCAATTCATGATTTGCAGTCAAAAAATTGAAAAAAAAAAAAAAAAAAAAAAATTCCCGATAACTTTATACTACTTCACCTTTTTTATTTTATTTTATTTTATTTTTATTTCACTCTCTAATTTTCGTTTGGTCTCCGTGTAACTAATCCAGAGAAAAAACAGTAAAGCTTTTGAAAGAGTTGTGCCTAGATATACAAGAAATTGACAGGTGGGTATGGAATATCAATTCTGAATATGGCATGCCTCTTTCTTGATCATCAACTTTCTTTTTCTCTTTTGCTTTCTTTTTTCTTTTTTCTTTTTTTTGGTGGAGAGAATCTTGCCCATAATTAATCATTAGCATTATTATTTTTAGGATGAGGATTGGAATTTATCTCTTACAATGAAACAAAATATAAAGTTTTCGTTAAGTTATTGCATGTACCCGCTTAATATTAGTAGAACAATATTAAAGATATAACTGGTATTTAATACTAAAAGATATAGATGATATTTAATATTATTTATTAATATAGAATGGATCTAACAATATATAATATATAAAACATATAAATAAGATTTTTTTTTCAATAATATTATGAGAGACATCTCCAAATATATAAGCAGCAAGTTTTGGGTTTTCAACAGCTCGGCAGTCGACCCGTTTGGTGAATGAGTTTGAGTTGGAAATTTTAAATTTTAATAGTAATTTTTGTTGACTTTTCAAAAAAGACAAAACTTTTTCAAAAAAGACAAAAAACTTTTTCAGAAAAAGATAAAAACTGAAATGAAAATTTTGGTTTGAGATTAAATGCCAAACGGAGCCTAAGTTGGCTTTAAAACCGGCGACAATCTAAAAAATGGCAATAACATAGAAACGACAAATAAGAAAAAGCGGCTTCTAATGAAAACGATGATAACGAAAAAAACATCATTAAACTAATAAAAAGGCAAAACAAGAGTGGTTACAGACATATTTTAACGACAATACACATGATTCTATAATAAGATGTATAATTAGAATCTCCTCACTCCTTAAATTCTTAAAAAAAAAAAAAAAAAAAAGGCAGACCAAGAAAGGGTATTTAGCATTCATACCCTCTAAATTTGCTGTCTTTTAGCAATTTGTCTCTCATACTTTGACAATTTACTCTTAAATTTGCTAAATTGTTACAATATATATATATATATATATCATATGGTTAAATTAATATAAAAAAACCCATGTACGGCTCATTCAAAGACGAAAAACTCCATTTTCAATAAAAAAAATTTCCAAATCTAATACAAATTAATAAAATTTTTCTAAATTCAAATCTTCAGTTTTATATAAAAATTAATTAAATAGAATACATTGTCATAATTTAACAAGTTTAAGGGATAAAATTATTAATATTAAAAATTTAAAAACAAATTATTAAAGAATAACAAGTTTTGAGACACATCAATACTAAATACATACCGGTTAAAACCCACAACAACACAGGAAACGAGACTGACTAAGAAAGTGACAAAACAAAATAAACGACATTAGACTAAAACTAAATAACAATAAAAAGAAAAAAAACAAAGATAAATAAACAAAAACAAATCAACAAGAACCACGAAAACGATACTTAACTAATAAAACGACACAGGGGGAAAACCATAAAACACCAAACTTATAAAACGACAGCGGAGAAATTACAAATAGAATATGAACTTGAAAGGCACTATACAAAGAAGAAGACGAAACAGTAAATTGGAACCAGATGAAGAAAACAACCTGAAAAAATGAAACTAAAGTTAGAAAACAAATATAAAGGGAAAAACTTTTTACCGTACCAGATTAAAGGCGACACGTAACGAAGTAAACGACACAAAAAGTACAGCTTAATTAAAACGACAAAATCAGGGGAAAGACATGGACTGAAGACGGCAATGAGCAAAGACGATGACAATCTACTTAAAGGCAAACAAGACATGAAAACATAAACTAAACAATGAAAATGACATATTCCGCGGGGGGGGTGGGGGAGCTTTGTGTGGCGGGCGGTGGTTGGGGAGGGGTCGGGGGGACGACACCAGATTGATGACGACAATGAACTAAATTAAACGACAGAAATAAGACAGCACCATTAAAAACAACCAGAGATAGGAAAACAACATGAATTGGAGCTGGCATTGGCAACCGAAAAAGACGATAATAATCTAAACTATGGACAAACTAGAGAAGCCATAAAAGGCAACAATACATGAATCTTTTTCCAAAAAAAAAAAAAAATCATAGGAAACAAGTTTTTTTGCTGAGAGAAAAAAAAAATGACATGAAAAAACTAGAGATAACGAAATCATATGAAAAGAACAAACATTTCAAAAGAGATGACAAGAAAAATAAACTAAAAAAGAAACGAAAAGAATAGGGAAAAATCATAGAAAGGAAAAAATAGGCTTATAAGATAAAATATAAACGATAATAACTTAAAAACTAAAGAATAGAACAACTACCAACAGGAAAGCGAGACATTAATAACGACATGAATAGACAAAACGACAATAAATTTAAAACAACAATAAAAATATTCGAAAAGACAATAAACAAAAAAAGACAGATAATAGAAAGAATTGCTAGCTAGAAAAACTACAGGAGTAGAAGAAAATTGAAAATAACGACTGATAATTGAAAAAAAAAAAATTGAAAACAAGTTGAATAGGAGACAAGCTATACTTTAGCGTAAAAGGAGACCATATAGGAAATTGACATCAATATAAAAACAACTTTAATTAACTCAAAAAAAAAAAAAAAAAGCAACAGATTAACAACGTACTTAACAACCTATATCTATTTATTTATCAAAACATGTTAGTGTTATTAAAAAAAAATATCTAACAATATATACAGAAAGGAGAAAATTTTTCATTCTTACATCACTTTCTTTTCTTTTTAGTACTTTGATTTTGTTTATATAGTGCAGATCGTGTGTGTGTTTGTATTTATATATAACTTTTATGTCATAAATATGTAAAATACAAACATACATATATAAATAAATAAATAATATATATATATATATATATATATATATAAGAATATAACTTCAGAGTTCCAAGGCAGGCACAAGGGACCTCCATCTTGATCATCAAATCCTCCTCCTGGCAAATCCGGCACTCGGTGATGTCAATTGGTTTTCCCATTTGACAGCAGTCAACTTCCTCCATTTTCAGTCTATTAATTAAAAAAAAAAAAAAAAGAAAAAAAAGAAGGAAAACTTATTAATATTAGAGTTGGTGTTTTACTAAATTAATTTATTATAATTCTTGCAAATGCAATATGTGTAAGCCCTGCAACATTTAATCTACCCCCCCCCCCCCCCCCCCCCCCCCCCCCCCCCCCCCCCCCCCCCCCCCCCCCCTCTTTTTTGGCAAAACGGTAAATCCACAGCCTCCAATTCATGAAAACAATTAAGAAGGGGCAGGATTTTTTAAAATTTAAAAAAAAAAAAAAAAAACAAATTGGACTCGTGGTTGATGAGTGAAAGAAAGAATTATCTGTATCCAACACTTGAAAATAACATAAAGAGACAGAATGATATGTATATATAATATACATGCATACATAAGATATATATATATATATATATATATATTTGAGATCTGAAAGAAGGAAAAAAAGAAAAACCAACATGCCATTCATACGAAACGTATAACAAAAATCAACCTAATGCAGATCTGTAAAAAACTCTCTGGCCAAAAGACAATTTGCATACAATAATTCTTCTTAAAAATTGAAAAAAAAAAAAAAAAAAAAGGTAAAAAAAAGGTAAAAAAAAGGTAAAAAAATAATTAAAAAAAGGTATAGATCTCCGATATCTGATCAGTTTCCTCGAGCTAACGACAAAATCAAAACAAAAACGACATAAACCCGGCTTTTCATGTCCAGATGGACAGCAAACCTTATACAAGATACGTTATACACCCAACCTAAATGTGCCCTCTTTGAACTGAAAAAATACAAAAGAAGAAACAAAAAAATTAAAGCAATTGAAAAACAGATAGCTTGAACGCAGATCATAACAACAACAGCAAATTATGTAGCTCAACATAGCTTGCTTTATATCTATGAACAAATATAAAGCATAAGCTATTCGAGAAATTGAAAACAAAATGGAACTAGAAATTAAAGAAATTTGGAAGCAAATTACAAGAAACGAAAAAAAAAGATTTTGAGACAGTGAAACTACACTGAAGAGAGGGATTTTTGCTTTGGTCACTCTTTGGCTTTTTTCTTTCTGAGGGTGAGTCTCATTGAATGAAAAATGCTCGTAATATATAATCTCGAGGGAGGCTCGGATTTGGAGTATCCGAACCCGAGGCCGAGCCTAAACCTAGACGGGTTTGGTAGGGTCAGGCCAAGAGGGTCTAGTTGGCAAAAGGGCTTGGAGGAAAAACCCATGGTTTGTGTGAAATGGTGGACGCGTTTGGAAAAAAATTAGAAATTTTTTAATAAAAAAATTAGGTTAATTGGGTAGTAATAATTACAATGGCTTTTAATTTATTGTTTATTGTTATGCCCTTTGTTGTTTTCTGGGTGTCTCTCTCTTTGCAATTGACGGTTACAAAGCCTTGGATTTATCTTGCAATAACTTGCATTGAGATTCCTCCTCTCTCTCTTCCCCACACCCCCCCTTCTCTTTTTTTTTTTTAAACTTTTTTTTATTATTATTTTTTCAGCAAAAAAGGAAAAATATCTTTGAACCTGAGCATCTGGATTTTGAATTTATGGCTGTGCACTTCAAACAATTTGGATTTGTTAATTAAAAAGGGTGAAATTTTCTTCCATTTTTGTTTTGTTGATTTCTTAATTTACATCATGTCCCCGTACAATATTCTTCTTGTGGAAATAAATATGCTAATAGAATTGTATTATGGACGTACTTATTAATGAGTAATCCAATTCGGGAAAAAAGAATTAAATTTCTGATTTTAAATTCCAATATTTATTTTTTATTTGAAAATTAAATGACGTAGGTTCCACTTAGAAATAGAGAATTAATTTCCTTGATTATGGAGAACTTGTCTCCCACCTAGTACCTATGGAAATAAATTTCCTCCCCTAAAAAATATAAAGTAACTAATTCTATACCAAATATAATCTTATTCTTATTTAATGATTTTTTTTTTCATTCAAGGATAATTTCGTAACTACAGTAAATATATTCTCAATCCTTCTAATTTTTAGAAAGTAAACAACATAATAAGAATTTAATTCCTTAAGTATATAGATTCTTTGATAGATTAGTATACACTTTTATCTAATTCTAGAATTTAATTCCATATAATTAAAATCATTTTTTCATGAAATTAATTTCTAGTTTTTAGAATTCCCGATAAATAAACGTGCCCTATATGTGTTGAGTCAGGTACAAGTTGGTTTAGTAAAAGTACATGTTTTAGGGTGTTTTTTTTTTTTTTTTTTGAAGAATAAGAAGAAAAAACTAAAGTGCATGTACATTTTTTAATGATAGTTCAATCGTTTATTATTCTAAGGAAAGTTAGGATTGGAAAAGTGAATTCAAAATGGAGTGTTAAAATGGAGAAGAGTCATTCTCAATCTAATTAGTATATAGAATTAGAAGCCGATTGAAAAAACGAAAAAAGGGAGTAGAATGAATAAATATAAAGATAACATTGAAATTAAATTATACAACACTCGTTTTAAAATTTACAAGTAGTTTAATTTGTTAAACTTTTGTCTTAACAAACATTAATTTGCCGTCTTTTAAGATTAAGTAATGATTTACCATTGCTTTTTTACGATTAAGATATTGATATTTTGGGTGTAACTAAGAAAGGCAACAAAGTTTACATATGCGAAACAATTAACTACATATATAAAAACTGACATTTTTACCTGTACGGTTATCATTAGGGTTTCTTTTGTTGTCAATTATTTGGTCATCATTTGACATTATAAAAATTTATCGTCTTCTGAACTGTCAAGATACGTTATGATGAGATAAGCATATCGACAGTCTTGTCATAATTGATGAAGACAATCTTGTCATAATTGATGAAGCCAACAAAGTTTAAGTAAGTGATACAATTAACCGTTAAATGACTGTTATTTTCACATGTACGAGTATCATTAGGGTTTTCTTTATGACGAACTTTTTTATCATGTTCAAAGATTACAAATTAACAATTTTGTCACATTTTCATTAAGTTATCGGTTGCTAATCACTATGTCAACAGCTAGTATCCAATCCATGGTAATATCAATCATTGATCAACCAATAATCACTATGTTGGTGATCGGTAACTTAAAAATGGTATATTTATTACCAAAAAAACTAGTATGATGCTGCGTCATGGTTTTTTTTTTTTTTTTGTTAAAATAATTATGGTTCAATTGAAAACACCATTCATTTTACATTTTATCTGAATGCTATTTAATAGATGTTTGGATACCTTATATATTTTATTCATATACAAATACAAAAATAAGAAATTTATTATATTCATTATTCATCATTCTCTATTTTAAAATATATATATAGATATATATTTTTACCAATTACATCACATACTCTTTATCTCTTACTATCAATTCAAACATACATTACATTCGAATACTATATAATAAATATATATCTAATGCATATTATATTGTGTTATATTTAAGTATAATATATTATGAATATAGTTTTCAAACGGACTACAAATACGTGGCATTCTTGTAATAAAGAGCCCTTTGTTTTGTTGTCTTGTCGGAGCACTAAACGGGCCGGGCCAGATCAAAGTGGGCCGGAAATGAACCTAACACAGCCCAATTCTGAATTCTTCTTCCCAAAAACTCAAAAAATTGTTAATTCAGTTTCCCGCCAATTCCATTTCGTGTTGTTCTTTTGTTTTTTCTTTCCTCCTAACTTTTAAAATTAAAATCGTTAGTTAACAATGGAGGGTAGCAAGGCTGTAGCCTGTAGCAGAGAAAAATCCCAAATTTCGCTTTTCTCTTCAGTTTATCTCCTCGATAAACCCAATCGGAAAAATTACCAAAAGGGCTTTTCTTTTGGGTTGAATCGGAGTGAATTGCGATGGAAACTCGGGAGGAGTCAATGGAGGACGTTTCCGACTCGGTCCCGGAACGATCCAGAGCCCCGAGGCTGTTCATCAAGGAAATGGTGATGAGGAACTTCAAGTCCTACGCCGGCGAGCAGCGCGTTGGCCCTTTCCACAAGGTTAGGGTTTTCGATTTGCTTCGCTTTTTGTTCAAATCAATTTTCTCCTAGATTTTGTTTCGGTAGTTGAGTTTCTCTGATCCGTATTGGAAAAATGGGAAAAAAAAAAAAGGAAGTAATTTGGAGTCTGTTCTTTGAAGTTCTTGTTTCATTATCTCAATATTAGAGACGTTTATCAGCAAGGCAGGGAATTTTTTAAATTGGCGTCTGAAGTTTGTCTATATTGGGTGGAGAAATTGTGTTAATTTTGATTTTGTGTGTGTGGAATCAGAGTTTTTCCGCAGTTGTCGGACCAAACGGAAGTGGGAAAAGCAATGTGATAGATGCGATGCTGTTCGTATTCGGAAAGCGAGCTAAGCAAGTAAGCAAAATTTTTATTTTTTATTTTTTCTTTTGGGTTATAAATTTTAATTTTCCAAATGCATTTTATCATCTAAATTTAAAGAGTTTCTCTCACTCTTAACTGGGCAAATTTTGTGTGTGTAGATGCGATTAAACAAGGTTTCAGAGCTTATCCACAACTCCACCAATCACCAGAATCTGGATAGTGCTGGGGTTTCTGTTCATTTCCAGGAGATCATTGATCTCTTAAGTAATTCTCGTTTGAGTTCTCTTTTCGAAAATATATATTTTTAATCTACTGTTTTATTATTGAGAAGAAAGAATAGTGAAAAAAAGAAAAAGAACCGTGAATTCTAAGTTCTATGTGTTTCGTCACGCTATGTTTAAAACGAATTAATTCTAAGTTATTATGCGACTCTTACTTTACCCACTTACCGACGCTTCACATGGGGTAACCTTTATGTGATATTTAAAAAAAAAATTTAAATAGTATCGAGAGAAGAATAATCGACACTATGATAATTTATATTTCAGTTTCGAACTTATAAATTTTATTAAATGTTGAAATTGTAAAACTTATAATGACACCAGTGCCGTGTCAGCAACATAAAAGATCTCATTTATTTATTTTTTTAACGTCATATTAGAGTCTACTGTGATTATAAGTGGGATGACAATGATCATGACTCTAGGTTTTCAACTGTTAATAACCCTCAGGCTTTAAAAGTGGAGTTGATATAAAACTCTAAGTATGATTTCTTTGTCACTATATCATTACCACCGGTGGTTTAGAATGTGTGTTTAGATCTCTCTCAAGTTTTCCAAAGCAAAAGTGAGTTATAATGTGAAAAGCCACGAATTTTTTAATTTGATTTTATTATTATTATTATTATTATCCTTTTTTTTTTTTTTCTTTTTTCTTTTATGGTTTTGCTTACCCAGCCAAAATTGAAGTAATGCATACTGCCGATCCAACTGCAATGCCTGCCAACTCCCCAATCTGTGGAACAACAAATTGACATTAAAGTCGTCCAAAAGACAACATTTAAAGTAACTGAAGAAAGAAATAAATAGAACTGGACTAGTTTAGTTAATACAGTAGTAGTAGCAGCGTTGACTGATATGAATAAACAAATAAATACGTATAAATATATACATACTGCTTTCGTGTCGGTAGCCACGGCCGAGGTGATAAACATCATAGAAAAGGTGACGGCAATTTCATGATTAGGGCCTGGAGGACGGTCCCAGAAGGAGAAGTAGTGCCAATGTTTTTGACTGGATGCAGTAGCTCAGCCAAAGTAAATGAGGCACATATTGATCTTGTTAGTTGAGCTGCTGCATAGATTGTGACCTGCCATAAATTTAACACATTTTTATATTTATGTCTATCATAATATTAAAATTGATAATTTTGTCATTTCATGAGACTAAAATTTATCAACTTTAATATTGAGTGGTCAAAATTATTGTAATAGTCGTTGTATGACTATTAAGAGAAAATTAAGTTAAGAGCTATATTTTGAGTTTCTAATTATCAATTTTAATGTTATGGTAGACATAAATATAAAAAGGTGTTAAATTTATGACATTCTTGCGTATAACCCATTTTTTAAAAGTATGATTTACAATTAGAGTAATTTTGCATCGCCATATGTTAATTTTTGAGGTGAACACTTAAAAATTAGATTGTTATAAAAGTTTTATCCAATGATTAAAATACAGTTTCTGTCTATATAACATTTAAATAAGAGGGTTACCCAATGGAGTAGAGTTTAATTAGTGTTGTAAATGTTTTATGCAATGATCTCTTTCTATAGAACGTTTAAAAAAGAGGTTATCCAACGGAGTATGTAGTTTTGTGTTTAATTAGTTGAAATTTTAAATATAAAAACTCTCAAAGTCCTCATCAAGAGAGATGTTTCTTAACTCTATATGTAATCGGATAAGGAGGTTAGTTAGTTAGTTATTTATTTATTTATTTTTTTATTTTTGGTATAGTTAATACAGAAGTTGGCCATACTTTATACAAGCCCAAGACGTCTGTCCTTTTCCTTGTTTCTAGCAAAAATAGTTGTTGTTATTTTGTTTTCCAAAAAAAAAAAAAAAAACCTCATGTGTGGACTTTTTTTTTTTCCTGAAAAAATTAAACAAAACATGGACTTTTATGCATTTTGTCAGTAAGAATGCGACGTTCTACAAATACTAATTATTTTATTGCAATTGATTCTCCCAAAAAAAAAAAAAAAACCTTGCATTTTCCCAAAAAAAAATAAAAAAAATTTGATAATTCACGTTAATCATGCAATTAGTACAAGAAATGTATACCAAGTTTCAACCGGGGCAATTCATTCTTTGGTAACTTGGCATCCCTGGCGTTTGATTTTTTTTTTTTAATTTAAAATTTTAGTAGCTAATTTCTTAAACTTGTCAGACAGTTGAAATGTAATATTCGAAGTTGATAACATCAAAGAAATTGGCGACTAAAATATACATCCATGCTTCACATTTTCTGACACTTGATTAATTATAGATGGCCTAAACTTTTCACACATAATAAACTGTCCCACAAAATTTTAATTTCGACAAGTAACCCTTCTACATACATATACATAGGGAGGAGTTGTTATCGGGCATCCTCCTTATACGTCATTTGTAACTTTTTTGTGGTATATTATACAAAACAGGTGATTCTAATACAACGTTAAGTTAAATATACTTGTCCATTGCACTAATATGTAAATAATAAAATATAACAAGATTCTAAATATGAAATTACAGGTAAATCAATTAGTTATTACAAGTTTTTAAACAAAAAGTTATAAGTGCCGAATAGTATTCGATAACAAATATAAGACGTTTTCTATACAAGGAGAGCTATATTTCTAGTACTATATATATTTATATTTTCTCTAAAGGTTAACCGCTTACCTTCCATCACTCAATTTGACAATCTCCGATCATGTCACTTTTCAGAAAAAGCTAGTTTATTTACCTCTTTTTGATTATATTATACCCTTAAAGAAAGGGATGATAGGGGGGAACGGGGGGGATTTTTTCTGTTTATAATAGTATCATAAACTCATAAATCGCAAAAGTACACTTATTTCCGTTTCTTTAAGCCTGTGTTTGGTAGAGTGGAAAAAGAGAGAAAAACAAAGTTGGCAGGTGGCTTTTAAAGAGTAAAAAGAAATCTTAAATTATTTGGTAGAAAATAAATTAGAAAAAAGGAATTTTAAAATCTATGGGACCCAACATTTTTAATTCTTTCAAGAAAACAAATAGAGGGAAAAATTGGAAACCAAAGGGATACATAAATATCTATTTTGATTTCAATATCTATTTATCTTCTTATTTATATTAGGGTATAATTTTTAAATGCACTAAAGGATATATTTATGTTCCTCTCTTCTTTCTCTTATACATACCAAACAACATAAAAAATAAAAAAAAATTTCTTCCCCATTCCTTTAAATTCTTCACCTAGATATTTTATTTCTCCTTCTTTTTCATTTTGCATATCTCTTACCAGACATAGTATAGAGTTATAATCGAATTTTTCATTCATTGATGTTATATCATTGGTGATGCGTGCTCTATATATTGTTGATATTACATCCATGGTGATGATCGCATTACTCAGAATGAGAGTCTTACATACATGATATGTATTGTCTAAGGTAATCAGTTAAGTTTTGACCGCTTATATCTTTTTCTCTTTAAATGTTTCATTAGGAGCGATAATTTCTCGTCATTTGTCATGTCTCACTTTAGATGTGAAAAGGCTAAGAAAGCTCTTTAGAAGGGTGCCCAGTTTGGCAGCTCTGGGACTTGACAATCGGTGTGACAGGAGTTTTTGGACGAATTAATGGCACGAGTACTCTTTTATTTGAACACAAAAAAATGCACTCGACACTTTTTGGTAATAATAATGAAGTTCTTATTTTACTAACGTTACACAATGCGAAGCAACCAGAAACATTCACATGATACAAGTAATCAAAACTTAACTAAACTTAATTGCTAATAGTCTTAGAAGTTGGCGATACATATACGTACGTAAAATTATATATATCACAGATATAATGATTTCTCCAGAGGATTATAGTAGCTAACAAGTTGTGCCTAAAACCAATATGTATGTATGTGTGTGTGTGTATATATATATTACGTGTGTGTATATATATATCAAACAGAAGTGACTGTGACAGGCTCTTTATTGTGATCAGTCTGGACATTATTGTTGCTCATCATTCGACGGAGTTTAAGTGATAATGAAGCATTAATGATGGGTTTGCGCTCACTCAACTGAATGATCTTGTAAAACCATGAGCCGAGCAATGTTCCGGTGATTGGTCCCACAAAATACACCCAAAGCCCTTTGTACTCTGAGCTGGCGATTGCCGGTCCTAGCGTTCTCGCCGGGTTCATTGATCCACCTGATACTGGCCTGCATATGATTAAGGCACAAGTTCGTTAACTCGAAACTTTAGTGATCCATTTGAAAACTACATTCATTGTGTATTGTATTTAAATATAATACAATAAAATACAATATGTATTTAGATGTTTTCTTCTTATATTATTTTCAAGTGTAATAATGTGTGTTTAGGTCGATGGTGAGGGAGAGAGAAAGTATGAGATGTGATTGGTAATATTAGATATTAAAAAAATGATAATGATGGATAATATAGGTTATATCGGATTTAAATTTTAAAGTATGTGTATTTGGTAAAAAGTATATGAGATATCTAAACACATATTTTTTTGTATTAAGATATAATATCCTATGAATGATGTTTTCAAATGAACCATAAATCTCAACAAAGTTAATGTCCAAATAAATCGCTAGATTAAGCTTGAACCACAGTAACTTATTAATTTACCATATGAAAGAATAAAATATAAGCTTGTGATTTATAACGAAATAGAAATTTATCAGATCAAAATAAACTAATTATTTATTTTAGCCGGCCTCTTGGTTAAAAAAAAAAAAAAAAAAAGATAAATAACTTGAGATTGCGGTATCATCAGCATCCAGAATTGTTTATACCCAAATAGAAAATAATGGCATGATACGGTCGTGAATTAAATTATTGTTCATACGACATTTGACTAATATTAGAATAATAATGGTATATGGTCGTGAATTAAATTATTATTCATACGAACAATGATGTGTCAGTGTGACCAATGAAAGTTAAATGTACTTAATTATATACATATACATACATATATATATATATATATTTATATAAACACTCCCTGCATGCGTGGCTTATTTGGTGGCCTTATTGACATCCTACCTATTTAATTGTAAGAGGCATGTTTTGTTGTAATTAAGATATAAATTTCTTTATATCTAATTATTAATTTGCTTAATAATTAATAGCGTACCCAGCGACAATTGATGTTATGCATACAGCTGAACCAACTGCTAAACCGGCAAGCTCTCCAACCTACGACCGCAAAATAAATCATTGAAAGCGATCAAATTAATTATATCTAGAAAATATATTAAACATTCACCCCAAATAAAAACATAAATAGATACAGTCTTAAGTCTAATAGCCGTACAGATTGATAGAGGTAATAATATTAATGTTGTGTTATATTAGTTCATTAATGTGGAAAATTTTTTTGTTGATAAGTGTTACTTGTAGTAAAAATTTTGAAATATAATAACATATTAAACATAAAGTTACATAACATTACAAATAATTAAATCAACTAGTAATTACATAACTATAAAAAGAAAAAAAGTTACATTTATTAAATTGATACGGCCGATGGATTTAAGACCAAAATAGATAAAGTCTTAAGTCTGTTGGCCATATAATACTATAACTGATGTAACGAGAACCATAAATTATATATATACACACACAAAACAAGAATTTGATGTTTATGATGTGATCTTATGTTGGTTATAAATTATTACAAATAAAATTTAAATAAAAAGAGAGAAAGAGATTTTGAATTACCGCTTTAGCATCGGTGGCTACGGCAGAGGTGATAAACATCATGTTAAAGGTTACAATAATCTCCATGATTAAAGCTTTAACATCTGTTCCTGAAGGTGTTGTGGTGCCTATACGCTCTATTGGTTCCAGAAGTTTACGAAGTGTCATTGCAGCTGATATGGCTCCTGCGAATTGAGCTAATGCATAGAATGGGACCTACACAATTATAACAAATTGATTTAATTATCATTAAATACACCACTATCATTAATCTACTTTTCTCAACCATTTTATTTATTTCTTATTTTGCTACCAAACGAAATGGATAAAGACAAAAAGTACATTTTCAAGGCCTGTTTTTCTATCAAGGAAAAGAATACATGTGTGTGTTTATTCTATGAAAGGTAAAAGGAAAAACTAATTATGATTTGCGTTTTTACGTTAATTATTTTATTAAAAAAAATCACCACTATTAGTAGACCCAATTTGATTTGTATTGTTATTCGTGCCCATCCTTTCGTCTGGTCTTAGCAAAAAATAGTAGACCATTTGTCCCCTAATGGAGTTTTCAACATTCGTTAATAAGTAGCTTTCACAGACTCTTGTATATATTACCAATATAAAATTACGCCTCATATGTCCTTTTCTTAGAAAGAAAATTAGTAATATCTTTATGCTTAGTTGGAATTAATACACGTTCCCATTAATAATTTTTATAATGTTAATACACCTCAAAACACAATCTAATTATTTAGAGAAGAAAGAGATTCAAATAAAATGATTGTCACTTTATTGTTATGTCACTATCAAAGTTTGATTATTAATCTCGTTGTTTGATGTGGTGTCACAAAAAAAAAAAAAACCTTGTTTGAGCCACCTTGAGGCATTTGTCGCATGGTGAGAGGTGCGGAATTGAATTCTAATCCTTTGATGCACCCAAACAAGTTCAATGTCCCATGACTCATCTCGATGACCACTTTTCTTTCTTCTTTCTTTTTTTTTTCCTTGATAAGTATATATATATATAGACCCTTGCCAATTAATGTGAAGCAACACCAACCCACATATATAGGAAGACAATAATTCTCTACTCTCTAGCATTATGTTTTTTTTATTAAATAATATACTAAGTAATATGTTAATCCTAGTAAACTTAATTTCAAAATATAATATGTAGAGTTGGAAGGGCATGTGCATAGCCAATCAAATTATATGGTCCTTTAACAAAAAAGAAAGAAACTATTTTTCTTTTTTTCTTTTTAATCAATTAGCATGTTGCTGTACTATATACGAAATAATGGAATTTTGGTAATTTTAGAGTTCCTTTAGAATTATCCAATATTCCTTATAAAGGATTGAAACTAAGTCTTCAATATATGAGAGTTACAATTAGTATCCAGCAGTACCAATAGTACCGTCGCATACACACACACACAGACACACACAGACACACACAGACAGTGACATTAAATGATGATGCTCTTCTTAGTTATTAGTGGATAAATTGGAAAATTTGTCAAAAGTAATTGCTCATTTAGAACATGTTTTAAATTTAGTTGGTTCATTACAGCCATGTTGAAATTAAAGGGGTTGTCTTTGTTTGCATGCAGAATATTAGTGAGTTCCTTGCACAAGTAACGAATAAACGGGAACCAATTATGTGTTAACTGCTGCACCATGAGCGCTACAATTAAGTTTTGTAATTATCATTTATACATAACATTAGTCCAATATTCAACTGAAAAAAAAAAAAAAAAAAGTTCAATATGAGATCAAAATAGGACTATTGCCTTAAACGTGTATATTTTGTTCCAATCTGGTAACAGCCAACAAACCCCCCCGGGACTCTTTTTAAGTGAAGCTGTTTTTACAGGGAATATTCCATATTAAAAAAATGAAAATAATGCCAAAAGAAAACATTTTTGAAAAAAGAAAGGGAAACTTACGTTTTGAGTTTTGAGTTTTGTTTTTGTTTTTTGGTTTTTTTTTAATAAACTTGAGTCTTTGTAGTTTTAAGTCTACTTTTTGACATCTTTTCTTCTCCACAGGGGGAATAGCACTCATTGCTTATTGTTCTTCACGAGAAGATCCATTTTTTTTTTTTCATTTTTCTAGTCTAAGTTATGAATTGAAATCTTGGCCGCTTAACTATTACACTTTTTTCCTGCAAAGTTTCTGTACGAACAATGGTAAACTAACGACTAAAACTAAAAGAAATCGTTCAACTACCTCTGGAATTGGTGATTGAAATTCACATCAACACACTTTCAATTGCCTTAAAAGAAAATAAAAAAAAAAAGATTGTGGACTTTTCTTTTTAGATCAACTCATTAATTATATGTGCACTTCACAGGTTTTTTTTTTTTTTTTTTTTTTTTTTCAAATCATGGTGATTCAAAATGCCGAGAGATTTTGGAAAGGGATACAGATCACAAGTACCTGTTTCCATGGAAAACGTAGGAAAGTTGCAAAACCGACAGTGACGGCCGGATTCATGTGAGCGCCGGAGATGTGGCCTACCGAGTAGATCATGACCGTGACTATGAGTCCTCCAGCAACTGATGCTCCCAACTGTGAGATTCTGCGGCTGTCACTCCCGCTGATTGCTGCTGCAGCGCATGTCACAAACACCAACATAAACGTTGCTACCGTCTCTGCCAATATCTGTACCACATATAACACATACATATGATCAGCTATACATACATCTTTATGTAATTATTATATATATTATATATATGTGTTACAATTGAATTTTTGTTTTGTTTGTTTTGTTTTGGTTTTTTTTTTTTTTTTTTTTTTTTTGGTACCTTTCTAAGAAGACCTGGTTGATAATTGTCCTTACAGAGTGCCCAAAGACGGGAGTGAATCTGGGACTTAGGATTCTGAACGGCCACAAATTCATTTATGTCATTTTGAGGCGAGTCTCTGGGCACTACTGTTGCTGCCTCTACTCTGTCCATTGTTATATATATATATATATATATATATATATATATTTTCCTGGAGATATTGGTAAATCTATAGTTCGGCCGAGTTTGAAGGCTGTGTGTTAATTACAAAAATGGAGAATTAGAATTACATTCCATGTAGATGATAGAAAGGAGAGAGAAGAGATGAGCAGAGCTTTAGCAAGGTGTTTGGCAAGAGGAGAGTTTTTGATGCATAAGTGTTTTTCGGAACTAGGACTTATATAGAGATGAAATGACTACAATGACTAGCTTAGGGCTATGCTTTTCATACCTCCTTCCAGTCTATATGATTCACTAGTACTAAAATAGTCAATTTTATATATATGTGTGTGTATGGAGTAAGAGGAAACTGATAATTGTATACGAGAAACTTAGTATATTCCAACATAGTTGACACTCATTAACTTTTGTCTTATGTTAAATCCTCTACGCTAATCTAGTAAAAAAAAATAAAAGATAAAGGAAGAAGAAGCGGCAGCTTAGAGTCTAGCCACAAAAACAGAACAGACAATAAGAAAGGCAAAATAACCCAAATTAAAAATAAAGAAAATAACCGAAATGTTAAAAGATTTACTAACGCAACTGGATATTTGAATTTAGGAGCCAGCCTATGTGGTTTGGCTTCGAAAAGATATTGGAGTCTGTCTGTTGAGTGTGTATGCTGATTTGTAAGGTACTTGTTAAAGTAAGGGCTCAAATAGATAGTTTTTGAGATAGATATTTTTCGAGTTTGACCTCACTACAAGAAAAGTGAGAATCAACGATAACAATTTTATTGACGACTAAAATTTTGTCGTTGAAAGTGACATTCAACGACAAGCTGTCATTGAAACTGCGCTGTTAATGACAAAATGCAATACAAGCATCAACGACAATTGTACTATCATTAAAAAGCTTTTATTGACGACACTTTTCTTCACATTGTGACTAAAAATTTGAGATTTTTGGCATCAACGAGTTTTGGCGCCCTCATATTGGCGGGTAAACTTTTAACAACAACTTAAATCAATTAGTGACAATCATAAGTCGCCGTTGAATATGTTCAGAATTTATGATTTTTAATGATGACTAACTTTGCAATTAATGATGACCAACTTTACAATTAGTGATTTTTAATGATGACCAACTTTACAGTTAATATCCACTTTTTGTCGTAAATTATGAACTTTTAACGGCGATACAATAGTCGTCATTAAAAGTTGTTGATAAAAGTTTTGTCCAATCACATTTAACGACAAAGATCGTTGTCATTGAAAATTTGATGAATTAGTGATTTTTTACGATGACCAATTCTGTCATTAATTTTCTAGTTTTCATCATAAATTATCAACTTTTAGTGACGATACATTAAATGTCTAAATTTTGAAAGGAATATCGACGATGGCGGCGGGGCGTTATGTCTTCTCTCTCTTTAGGTATTGAATCTTCTCCTTCTCTCCGTTTAATTTTTGCTTTTGTTTTTTTTTTTTATTTTTTTTTTCCTTGGATAGTTATCGCATCCAAATTACCTAATGTATCTTATATACCGACAGAGAGAGAGAGAGAGAGATACAGGGTGGAAGTAAGTTGAAAAAAAAATCATGGAGGGAGTGGGAGTAGTTATAAAACGTGGGGTAGTGAAATAAATATTTTCCTTATTACAAAAATAATGCCAAATGGATATGAATGACATGATTTTCAGTGGGAAAAAAATTAATTAAGAAATTTAATCATAAAAATTATTAAGTCTTTTTTTATTAAGAAAACCAAATTTAGAGTTTTTTAATAATTAAATTGAGACTTATTCTCTTTTAGTAATCGTAAACATAATAAAGTCTTTTTTTTTTCTTTTTTTTGGGAAAAACAAATATATAGTTTTTTTATAATTAAATTGAGACTTATCATTTAAAAAAATTATTCAGGTATTGATAAAATATTACTATTTACATATTAGATAAACATATAAATTGACATTTAAAAGGCCTCCCATTATAATAAAATAAATAAATAAATAAACAAATTTTTATAAAGAAAGATTGGATATATTATTTTAGAAGGAAAAAAATTAGAATATAATATATACGTGGAAAGTGACGGTTTGGAAATTGCTGGAAGTCTTTCATATGGACTCCTTTTTTTAATATGACACGAAGTGCCGATTGTTATAAATGTGGGTGTGCTGCCGGGAAAAAAAAAAAAAACAAAAAACACAAAAAAACTCACACAGAGATTATATTCGTGCAGTAAACCCCTCAATTCGTTTTGAGGGAAACAAATGAGCGGCAAAGATGGCAACCTTTTTCTTTTCTTTTCTTTTCTTTTTTGTTTTTTGTTTTTTTATTCCCCCATTAATTTATTTAATTTTGGGATAACTAATGGGCGCCAAAGATGGCGCCCTTTTTCTTTCAAAAACAAAAAATATATATATTTTTTGTATTATTAATTAATTTTTGTTTTGTAAAATTATCACTCCTACATCATGTACTCATTTAAAAATTAAAGATAGCCCTCCCTAACCTTTATCTTAATAACATATAAGTCTACGCATATATACTATTTAAATTATTATTTTTTAAAAATATCCCAACGTAGACTGGAGACATGAAATAGTTTTTACCATCACATGGATAAATTAAAAGGGTCCACGAAAATTATAATGTTAACAGACATTAAGGGGTGTTTGGTGAATGAGTTTTAGTTTAAGATTTTTAAGTTTCAATAAGAATTTTTCAGATAAGACAAAAAAAAATGTTAGAAAAGATAAAAAACTTTTTCAGAAAAGACAAAAAATATGATGAAAAAAAGTACAGTTAGTTTAAACTAAACTTGCAACCAAAACGGGCCCTAAAGAAATTATTAATGACATTATGGTCTAATTATTTATTTCTTTGTTGGTGTGCAAGAAAGTTACTT
The DNA here is from genome assembly GCA_008635985.1 of Ficus erecta. Lineage (NCBI taxonomy): Eukaryota > Viridiplantae > Streptophyta > Magnoliopsida > Rosales > Moraceae > Ficus > Ficus erecta. The sequence continues at coordinate 2,735,051 of BKCH01000009.1, forward strand.
TAGGAACCCATTGGTTGGTTGATTGATTACGATTCAATGACTATTTTTTTCCACTTATTTTCTTTAATTTATTCTGCCTCTCACACCACCTCTATTCCTCCGAAAGTGAAATCAATATACATTGTATTATTAAGAGACAATTATATATTGAATAAATTATAATATAATATTGTTGAGTAGAGCAGTTTGATCGGGTCAAGCAGCCCACGCGATGAAAAGTGACTATAATTTGGTATGGTCTTTCCAAGGCCACTTCTAGTCTTCCACTAACTTTAATAAGCAAGGGAAAAAGATCACTTTCGCTTTACGAAGTGGTTATAGTATATATATAAATAGCTGCCATCTGTTTCTGGGCAGATTTTGGGTTCAATATTCGGCAGTCTTGTCTTCCTCTCTTTAGAACTCGGGAATCTGGAAAAAGATGACCCAAATCAAAAACAACTTTTGGACTCTTTCGAAAATTGATCATCAAGACCTACAATAATTTACATGTTTGGAAGAGTGGACTTCCAATGTGAACTTAACACATGCATTTCATGATTTGCAGTCAAAAAATTGAAAAAAAAAAAAAAAAAAATTTCCTGATAACTTTATACTACTTCACCTTTTTTATTTTATTTTTATTTTATTTTTTATTTCACTCTCTAATTTTCGTTTGGTCTCCGTGTAACTAATCCAGAGAAAAAACAGTGAAGCTTTTGAAAGAGTTGTGCCTAGATATACAAGAAATTGACAGGTAACAGTTTTCTTTATTAAGATGGGTTCAGAATATCAATTCTGAATTTGGCATGCCTCTTTCTTGATCATCAAATTTGTTTTTCTCTTTTGTTTTTTTTTTTTTTTCTTTTTTTGGTGGAGAGAATCTTGCCCATAATTAATCATTAGCATTATTATTTTTGGATTTGAGGATGAGGAGTCGAATTTATCTCTTGCAATGAAACAAAAAATAAAGTTATTTTAAGATATTATATGTAACCACTCAATATTAGTAGAACAATATTATAGATATAGCTAGTATTTAATATTAAAAAACATAGCTGGTATTTAATATTATACATTAATACAGAGTGGATCTAATAATATATAATATATAAGATATATAAATAAGATCTATTTTTTTTCCATTAGTATTAGGAGAGACATCTCCTTCAAATATATAAGTAGCCAGTTTTGGGTTTTCACCACGTCGGCAGTCGGCCCGTAATCTAAGTAGGCTTTCAAACCGACGACAATCTAAAAAACGACAACAACATAGAAACGACAGATAAGAAAAAGCGGCTTCTGATGAAAACGATGATAACGAAAGAAACAGCATTAAACTAACAAAAAGGCAAAACAACAGCATTAAACTGATTAAAAGGCAAAACAAGAGTGGTTGCAGAGATATTTTAACGATAAACGACACTAGACTAAAACTAAATAACAATAAAAAGAAAAAAAAAAAGATAAATAATCAAAAACAGATCAACAAGAACCACGAAAACGATACTTAACTAATAAAACGACATAGGGGGAAAACCATAAAACACCAAACTTATTAAACGACAGCGGAGAAATTACAAACAGAATATGAAACTCGAAAGACACTGTACGAAGAAGACGACGGAACAGTAAATTGGAACCAGATGAAAAAACAACCTGAAAAAATGAAAGAAAACAATATAATGGGAAAAACTTTTTCCCGGTACCAGATGAAAGGCGACTCTGAACGAAGTAAACGACACAAAAAGTACAGCTTAAATAAAACGACAGAAACAGGGGAAAGACATGGCCTGAAGACAGGCAATGAGCAAAGACGATGACAATCTACTTAAAGGCAAACAAGACAAGAAAACATAAACTAAACAATGAAAACGACATATTCCTGACATATTCCCCCGCGGCGCGGGCCGGTGTGGGGGGGGGGGGGGGGGGGGGGTGCGACGACATCAGATTGATGACGACAATGAACCAAATTAAACGACAGAAATAAGACAGCACCATTAAAAACGACCAAAGATCGGAAAACGACATGAATTGAAGCTTGGCATTGGCGAACGAAAAAGACGATAATAACCTAAATTATGGACAAACTAGAGAAGCCATAAAAGACAACAATCCATGAATCTTTTTCCAAAAAAACAAAATGACATGAAAAAACTAGAGATAACGAAATCACATGAAGAGAACAAACATTTCAAAAGAGATGACAAGAAATGAAAAAAAAAAAAAAAAAAAAAGAACAGGGAAAAATCATAGAAAGGAAAAAGAGGCTTGTAAGATAAAATAGAAACGATAATAACTTAAAAACTGATGAATAGAACAACTACCGACAGGAAATCGAGACATCAATAACGACATGAATAGACAAAACGACAATAAATTTAAAACAACAATAAAAATATTCGAAAAGACAATAAACAAAAAATGACAGATAATAGAAAGAATTGCTAGCTAGAAAAACTACGGCAGAAGAAGAAAATTGAAAATAACGACTGATAATTAAAAAAAAATGAAAACAAGTTGGATAGGAGACAAGCTATACTTTAGCCTAAAAGGAGACCACATAGGAAATTGACATCAATATAAAAACAACTTTAATTAACTCGAAGAAAAAAAAAAAAAAAAAAGGAAAAGCAACAAATTAAAGCACACCAATCCTGTAAAACGACAACGTACTTAACAACATATATCTATTTATTTAAGAAAACAACTTCTATCTAATCTAACAATATATAGTTATATATATATATATATATAGATATATAATCTAACAATACATACAGAAAGGAGAAAATTTTTCATTCTTACATCACTTTCTTTTCTTTTTAGTCCTTTGATTTTTTTTGTTTTCGGTCTTTTTATTTTATTTTTAGTTTGGTCCTTCTTTTTCATATTGATCTATTTTTTCATTTTAGTCCTTTTATCTTTTTAGTCTTTTTATCGTGCCTCCCCGTCATTTTTTTTCAGTCCTTTGTTTTTGTTTTCTGTCTTTTTTTTTTATATATTTATTTTCAGTCCCCCTTTTTTTTTTGGGGGGGGGGGGTCTAAACACGGACGTTATGATTAGGTGGGGATTAGATTAGAAGAACAAATAAGTAATTATAAAAAATTAACTGATGAGAGATATACAAGGGAGTGATTAGATTAGAAGGACAACTCTACAGTCACTATTATAGGATAAAAATGTCGTCTTCTCAATTCACTCTTGATTTTTAGTGAATGTCTATCCTTTATAATAATTTAATATTCAAATTTACCACTTACTAAAATAGTTACGGGTGAATAATCACACTACTTTATAAGCAATGTCGAGTATAATTTACATGAACCGATAAAATATATCAATAACAAAGTTAGAACCAAACTAATTATTCATAAGATGATCATGAACATGAACACTTGATTTATTATTTATTTACAAGTAAAGTACTTTTACAAAAACATACATACTAGCAAAATTACTAGATTTTGAACAAGTAGATCACATTCCAATATGATCTGAACTCCTCTTACCCTAACAAATAGGCACTCTAAAAAGAAAAAGTGGAAACTAATTAAATTAAGAAGACACACCAAAGGTTACAAATAATAAAGACAGAGAGAAAAAAAAAAAAAAAAAAAGATAAATAGAGAAGGCATTAGTTTCAAACCGAAAAGCCCGACAAACGTGTTGTTGTTGTTTATATATTTATTTTTTAATGTTTTTGACTCAAACTTGCACTCGTCCTTGGCCGTGGCTGCTGCTGCTATTCTTCCTTCGAGGAAATTTAAAGGAAAAGGAGGGAGTCATGGCGTGGGCAGGCTTGTCACTGACCTGAATCGCCTTGTAAGTCAAGGAACCGAGAAGTGTTCCTATGAATGGGGCGATCATGTAGATCCATATCCCTTTGTAGTACTTACTAGCAAGTGCTGGCCCTAGGGTTCTTGCTGGGTTCATTGATCCTCCCGATACTGGCCTGCACGTACGATTCATGATTGATCCTCATCAACACTGGATTTTATCAACTTTATTATTATTATTCAATAATAAACATACGGGTATCATGCCTGAATGTCTTTATATTTGGGAGAACGTAGAATCGTATGTATGGGAGGAGTCACCCATGACTGAGTTGGGGCTTCTCACCAAGTGACTTTATATTTTTTTACTTTTTCAATTTTGTTGCTAAAATATTATTTATTTATTTTGTTCATTTTACCTCCACTAAAGTATGATTATTGTTAGTTAATTCCCCTAAAAACTTTATCTTTTATTATACATCCTCACTGAAATAATAGGTTAGCTTTACTGCTATTTATATGCAAAACTCACTTTTAACTATTGTGTTGGTGAAGTTAGATTTAAAAAATAAAAATAAAAAAATAGCTGGGGCTCTGAAAAAAAAAAAAAAGAAAAAAAAGAGAAGGAAGTTAAAAATATTTTTCATCGATTAGGTAGGACCACAACTATACTTTTCTTTACATATAAATGAGGATATCAAAACTTTAAGTGTAAAGACAGTTCTAATTTTTCTTATAAAGAAAATTTTTAAATTCTATAAAAATTTGAAGGATAAAAATCTAATTTTTAAAATCTGATAATCAGCATCGAAATATGTGGTGTTGGTGCTGGGCACCTTTAGTGCCCCTAGGTATCGTTTCCCTTTATTTCGTGGCATTTTGGCTGACCATAATTGACCTTGTGTGTGTTGATAATTTGTTGGGTGCGTATCGTTTACCATATTTCTTGGCCAATCTATGCCTATACACACACACACACACACATATATATATATTAACATTAATATATAATATATAATATTGAAATACTAAGAACCAAAGCGAGGCAAATAAATTTGCCTGACCCTGCTAAGATTGATGTTATGCACACTGATGAACCGACTGCTATTCCTGCTAGCTCCCCTATCTGTGTAACAGTAATATAAATTACTGTCAAATAAATCAAATTAAAAAAAAAAAAAAGAGAAGGAATTAAAAAAAAATAGGAAACTTGAAATTTCATGAGATAAGGATATTGATAGTTTACAGCTTTAGTATCAGTTGCGACAGCTAAGGTGACAAACATCATGGTAAAAGTGACGACAATCTCGATTGCGAAAGCTTGCCCGTCTGTTCCAGAAGGCGATGTTGTGCCAATTCGGTTTATTGGGTCTAGTATTCTTCTTAGTGTAAATGCAGCTGATATTGCTCCTGTCACTTGTGCCGCTGCATATAGTGGGACCTACAACAGAAAAAAAAAACCAACTTCTTTATCTCTCTCTCTCTATATATATATTAACTTTCTGATCAATTATTCGTCTTAGTGTATAAATGTTTCACGATAAGATTTTATGAGGAAATAACATTCTCATGTAACGTACCCGCATCCAAGGAAAATGTCGAACGGTGGCGAAAGCGACGGTGACGGCGGGATTCATGTGAGCACCAGAGATGTGACCGACGGCATAGATCATCACCGTAATAATGAGGCCACCCGCCACTGAGGCTCCGAGCTGCGACACCTTCCTTGAATCATTTGCACTGATCGCCCCGGCGCCGCAGGTCACGAACACCAACAAAAACGTCGCAATCGCCTCCGCCAACACCTGCCAATTAAATTGTAGTATTATTATGCGATCCGAATGTTCCTATTTACTAATTAGTGGTAACGATATGGAAATTCTTGACCGTAATAACTCTATAAATGATGAGAGCGAATAACTGATAATGATAGAAAAATATGTCGTAAATTTAGATATTATTCGCACACACAATATACGTACCTTTTTATGTATACCGGATTCGTATTGCTCCTTATACATAACCCAAAGAGGGGATGGAGGGCTCTGATTTTGGGGTTGAGGACTCCCATCAACTGGGAACACCAATGTGTTCATGTTCTCATTCAAGTCCCTTGCTTGAGCTGGCTCTATATTGTCCATGATTAGATTTAGATTAATCTCTCTAACTTAAGTTAAGTGCAATTAAATTGCCTAAGAGTTTGCTAATTAATTAGATCGGTATTATAAGAGGTTAATATATATCTAGAGTGATGCGAGAAGAGAAAACTTTGGAGACTACTAGGTTTTGGTGCAGCAATTATACTTGGAACAGCGGCTTAAATAAAGATCACTGATTTACACCAAAAATATCAAAGCTCGAACTAATCATATAAAATAATATAAGATAATATTATCTCTTACATATATACTACTCTGCATCTATATATTGCCCACTGGTTCTAGTTATTCCTTAAGAATTTATAAAATAATTATTAGTGTATAAGCAACATTAATTTATATCTTTTATTTAACTTTTTACTTTTGTGTTGTATTTTGTCACAAGCATCCAAATTTTAGGCGTTGAAAAGAACAGTTAAATATTTAACTATATGTATACATATTTATAATTATACATGTGCAATACTTAATTATAATCAGATAACAACCTACTTCATTTAGCAGAATTTAAAAGTTAACAAATAATCTACTTTAGCTTTTTCTTCCAACTTGTTGATCATGATATGTTTCTTTTTAGCACCATATATACGTATTGGTCGGCAACGATGCAGGTTCAATTCTAATTTTTACCCTAATGAAAATTTCCGTCTATTAACATTGAAATCAGCTTATTATTATTATTATTATTATTATTATTTTAAAAAATTAACGAACATCAGAGAAAATTAGAATATCTTAACTTATTAGAATTTGAACAATGAAAAAGTAGTCATAATCCGATGATGCTAGGCTTAATTAACCTTAACCTACTCCGATATAGAGATTAATGAACTTGCTTTTACTAGAAACGAGATATTAAATATTGCTTGATCTGCTTTATAAAGGCACTAGTACATTGCTGCCAATTATGTTTAGGGTTGGTATAGGCAGATGCAAACAAGTTGGATTTTTTTATTTTTTATTTTTTTGAACCGGGCATAAATAATATATCATATAAATCTAAACGACTTTTGTCAGATCCTTTTCAGAAAATTACCCAACATTTTGTTTGAGTACTCTATTTTGTTTTTGTTTTTTTTTTTTTTTTCCTTAAAATATTTCTCTTTTGCTTATTGGCAAGGGGGAAGCCGATTGAGTAGAATTTACTCTATCTTGCTTTGCTGAACTGTACCCTTTTTTTTTTTTTGGTCGTTTAAGTTTCTTTTAGAAGCTCAACAATGGAGATCAATTCTGCTTTTAACTCAGTGGTAGAGTAACACCATGATAAGGCGTAAGTCGTCGGTTTAAATTCAATAAGGGGCTTTACGTGTCTGTGATCTAGTCATCTTGTCCCAAATTAAAGTCCTTTCCTTCTCCTGAAAATTACAATCTCGATAAATAAAAGATAAATGAGGACCGTATATGGTTTAGTAAAGAGTTTAATTTTGTAAATTTTACATGTTAGGAAAATGACTGTTATAAGAAGAAATCTGAACAAATTTTCTGTTGATATTTGGATGGAAAGAATAACAAACTTGAACAACTTGATTTATTAGCATGAACTGGTTTTGATATGTTTTAAAAAATTAAGAATCAAAATGAGATTTTATTTATAGGGATCTAAAATGATACTAATCCTTTATTATTATTATTTTTTTTGGAACCTTTTTTTTTTTGGTGGAATTAATTTTTTTTTTTTTTTAACTTTAGCACGTTGGAAATAGAGCAGCAGGTAAATGGAGTGGGTGCTCGCCACCATTTGGCAATAAAAAAAAGTGAACATGATGACAACCATAAGACAACAAAGAACTCCACTGGGGGTATAATAATACTTGCACACACTACAAAAAAGAGAAGTTTATTTATCTATAGAAAGGTCGGATTTATGACGTCACACACTAATTCTATTTATATATTTTTTTTTTGGCTAAAAATCTTAACTCTATTTAACTGACTAGTAGACACATTGACCGCAGCCAGGCCAATAGAACCTCGACGACCCAAATTTTATTTCTAAAAAAAAAAAAAAAAAAAGATAAAACAAAAAACAAAACCACTCAAAATTTCTCATACGACATTGGAAGGGTCAACTTTGTTGTCGTTGGTCATATTTGGATGGAGTTTAAAAGAAAACGACGGCGAGAAAGCATGGACGGCATTATCATCCACTCGAATGAGTCTGTACGACAATGAGCCCAGCAATGTTCCCACCACTGGGCCTACCATATACACCCAAAGCCCTTTGTAGCAACCACTTACAATTGCTGGGCCTAGAGTTCTTACTGGGTTCATCGATCCACCAGAAATGGGCCTGTAAATTTATATATGGACCAGTTATGTTCAAGTTATCGGCCCAACTTGGACTATGGCCATTGACCAGCCCAATTTAAATTGGAAGAGTAAACACTACAGCTTCCTTTATGTTTTGTTCTTTTTATTTTTTCTTGAAAATAACAGTTTAATTACACTATGTAATCTATAAGTTGCGAAAAAAAATTTTCTCCTTATTGTTTTTTTGGAATGTTATATTACATGTGTTGTTGTTGGGAACTTGGGATATATTCCATTCATGTTCAAAACTAGTTTTTATTTTATATAATTCGGGAGTGCTTTTTTTTTTTTTTTTTTTTTTGTTAATATTATCGTTTTTATAATTTTGTGAAAAAAGTAAAACCTGATTTAAACTTAATTATCTTTGTAAATAAACTTTTATTTTAAACAATTTAAGGAAAAAAATATATAATGTGGTTATAAATATAACTTAACATTAATTCTACATGTGTAGTGTTCAAATCTAGTTGTCTCAATTTATATATATTTGGTTTTAATATGGTTTTTTTTCCCCCTCAATACGGAATAGGTAATACTATTTGTACAAATATATATTTTGAATTATATATTAACGCACACTTGTTATATAAAAGTAATTGTAAAAACTGGACATAATTAAGTCACAAGTCATTATGCAAAAAAAATCTATTTAAATTGCCGTATTATATTGTCTTCAAAGTTTAGTAAACTATTTGGTATTATTAAAATCAAGATATGTATTAGTGATTCAGATAAAATAATCTACATTAATGGAGCCACTTATTGCTTACCCAGCAAAGATTGATGTTATGCACACCGCTGAACCGACTGCCATACCCGCTAACTCTCCAACCTATACATACGTACATACATATTTACATATTATATATGTGTGTATAAAGATTTGGGTCAAGTTTTAGTATCATACTAATGAAAAAATGAAAAGAAATAGAAATGATAAAATGAAGCTAGAGAATATAGGGATTTATACAGCTTTAGTGTCAGTTGCCACAGCAGAGGTGACAAACATCATGATAAACGTGACAGCAATTTCCATCACTAAGGCCTGGACATCTGTTCCAGATGGTGTTGTTGTCCCCAAATCTGGTATTGGATACAGCACTTGTCGTAACGTAAAGGCACCCATTGTAGCCCCTAAGAATTGGGCCACCGCATATAACGGGACCTACAGCATAATATTTTATACTTTTAATATGATTTAATCATGATATGTACTATGTTTATCTGATATCAGTCACTAAAAAAAAAAAAAAAAAATCGTGTTTCGCATGATGTTGATTTAACAAATGGACGTGTTCAAATTTTTAAACACTAACAAGGAGTCCTATTGGCTCCTAGTGACCAACTTCGGGAACAAGTGTCTATTGATGTTAATTAGTGTTTTGCTATAAAAAAGTTGACAAGCAATAGAGGACCTGTTTCCAGGGAAAATGCCTAACAGCGGCGAAAGCGACGGTAACGGCAGGGTTCATGTGAGCACCGGAGATGTGGCCAATGGCGTAGATCATCACCGTCACTATGAGGCCACCGGCGACCGACGCTCCCAGTTGCGAGACTCGGCGTTGATCGCTAGCATTAATTGCAGCTGCACCACATGTCACAAACACCAACAAGTACGTCCCTATGAGCTCTGCAAATACCTGTCATGACGTTGTGTATAATATATCAAAGATTAATTCTCAAATTAAGCATAAGATCTACTTAAGACATCGGGATTAATTAGTTTTAATTTACCTTTCTGCAGAGAAAACCAGATTGATATTGCTCCTTGTAATATAGAACCCAAAGAGGAGATGATGGGGTCTGATCAAGGACTTCTGCAGCTTCTCTTCTGTCCATATCTAATTTGTGATAATAGTAATTATTAAGTGAGAAACGAAGAACTTTGTCTAGCTATAGTTTTCTGCTTCTTTGTAATGCATCTCAATTCGATTTTGAATGAAAGACTTAAATAGACAGTTCCTCGTATCTAACAACATTATTTTAAGGTTACACTTGTAGCTTGGAACAAAATTAGGGCTCCAATAAATATATTATCTAGTATATTTCGTTGGATTTATCAAATAAATTGGGATCTTAGATGATCACCAAAGTACGCGGTATTGGTAAATTTAATATACTATGACATATATAATATACGATATACATGATACTTGTCATCTTTTTAGAATCTAATTATTATATTATTATCCATCGGTTGGCAAATGATGTCAAAATCATATATATGCATGTAAAATAACACACTTCTTCCTTTTCTTGACTAATTTTTTAAATCTCTCACTCCGCGTACTTGGGCTCCTTTTTCCACGTCCAATACTCTCGTCCCTAACTTTGGAGATAGCTACATAAATAAATATATTTATGTATATATATAAAATTATATATTAATTGTCTCATATATTTAAGTTACATGACTATTATGATATATTTATGTGGGTTGACTCCTTCTCCTTTAGAATTAAGTTTTAGAGATAGTTTTATCTAAGTCCATTTAAGTGTCAAGTTTACGGGGGATATCATGCTAGATGTGGGGTTGATGTGGTATATATATATGTAAATTAAACTTCTTTTCCTTTTGAATTTAACTTTTCATGACGAGTTTTACCCAAATCCATTAAATAATATATACATGTAAATATCGGTATAAAAATCTTAGCAAGCGTGGGAGCATAGATTGAGTTAAGATATGGTCACACTGAGTAAACCAGAAAGTGGAATGGTCAGAGGGTCAATTACTTGATTTTAACTTCCACTAATCTATATTATATTATATATGCACATAATTAACTTGCTTCCACTATCGAAATTAAACTACCATATGCTTTTAGAAAAGACGTCGTATATGCATGTAAGCTGCCAAGTATTTATTGGCAAATTAAAGTAATATTTTAGGTGCCCAACTGGCTGTCTTATCTTAATATATTATCTGGTATGATCTAGCTGATCATCAAAATCTAAACCAAAATTCTGATGAAATTAACTTTGCCAAACATTCTCTAGTCAAATAATCAACACAATTTCTATATGATATAAGTAAACCAGGTAGATATACTAAAATAAATAAATAAATAAATAAACCAGCTAGCCTTCTGTTAGTAAGTGATTAATATTCCCGGCAAGAAAACAAAATCAACGACGTCGTACATATAGCATGTCATGTATTTGCGAAGTCCCTTAAATATTTTGTTAAATAATTTGGTAGTTGGTCTCATTGGTTTTTATTGTAAATGTGATAATACAATAACCTAGGAGCCGATACGGAAGAGGGTGACAATTAATACAGTTTTAAAAAAAATTGGTTCTTCTGTTGAAAAAAGTTGAGCAAAGATAACTTAAAAAACTGTCAGTTTCGATCCGTAAAACATGCACTACAACTTTAAAACTATCAGTTTTAATCGATTTCGGTTTCAAACTAAACTTGTCATTTTTCAAACCTGAAACCGCTGACCAAGTCGAGTAGGAAATTAAGTTCGGTTTTCCAACTGGGCGTGGTCGGTTTTTGCTGGATAATCTAGAGGTCACTTCTTAGTATACAGGGAGTAAACAAGCAGTTTTTTCCCCCCGGTTTTTTGTACTTTTCCACGGGTTTCTTTTAAACTTTTTTTTGGACCGATCCAGAGGGGGGGGGGGGGGGGGGGGGGGGGGGGGGGGTTATACAGGGAGTAAACCAGCAAATTTTTTTTTCGGTTTTTTCTGATGATCTTACATATATATTGGTATTGGATATTTGGAAATTGATAGTACTGCTTAAAATTAACGAAAATTGTAACAAATAACATATTTAATAGATATTTTTGAAGTCTATAGTACGTCTTTAGATAAGTTATAGCATATATTTCCAATTCAATTCTTAGATTTTCGTAGATTTTCTGAAATATTTAGGATTTACAGTGCTGATAGTCAATTTCACAAATATATCAAGCTTTGTCAATTTATCTCAAGACCCTTGATAACTTTCTTCATTTATTTCTAAGCAATCGAGTAATTATTAATTGCATCAATGTCAGTTTTAAACACCTCTTCTTTAATTAGTTGATTTTCGATGGTGGGTTTCTTTTTTTCGCACGTGACTCTTAAGAAACAAAATGTAGTTCTACCTTTGATTAGCAATATCAATTACATGACAATAAAGACTCGGATGAGAAGAATAAGAAGTCAGTTAAAATATTTTCTCTGAAGACTTAATCGACCATATTTGATAATATTACAAAAAAACTTATTGTGAAATTAGATATAGAATTACGGTTATGCTATATAACTGCAATCATCTCTTGACAAAAATCTGTTTGTTGATGGAACTAAGAACTTTAATTCTAAAACTTATTTTGGAAAAATTCTGCTATGTGGAACACAATACGTATCTAATTCAAATAGGTTTTTTTTTTTTTTAATACTTATTCCCGCTGGGATTTTTTTTATTTTATATAATGAAACTAATTAACTATATATCATTTTACGTAACAAGGGGAATTAGAAAACTTTAACACATTCTGAGAATGCAACTGCAACTGATTGCACATACTAAAGCTCACATCCCACACTAAAACCACATTCAATCTATTGAATAAAGAAAAATTAACTAACTAACTAACTAATTAATTAATTATAAATTGGATAGTAATTGTAAAATAGCAATGCCATACATTCTAATGTATTATATGTTATCACAAACTAATTATGAATACATATGTATTAAAATTCCGTAGTTCTATAATTTATGTTTATTTGTTTCTGAGGTGAGTAAATAATTTATGCTCCTTTAAAAGAACCATTTGAGTAGGCCATTGAAATGAAATAGCCCAAATTGAAGCAAACAATTCAATCCAATTCAATATCTAATATATTTTTAAGTTTTTATTATTTTCTGTTAAAAATTCAAAAATAAATAGCTGTTCTCAATTATTATAAAGTAATTAGTGTTTAATTGCTATATACTCATGCGCACTTCTATTTGAAGTTTCATTGACATTGTTGATATGCCGTTCAGTCCAACATTCTAATCCAACTATATTTTTTTCATTATAATTTCTTCGTATTTAGATTTTATTCTCAATTTAGATATTTAGTTTTTCCACTATGCAGACCAGTTCATATTGCATATATATATATTAGTATCTCAGTTCATATTTCAATTTTAAACCAAAAAGTTTAAGTCGTTTTGAATTTCGACCCGCAAACCAAACAAAGCCTTTGATGGATTTGTAAGCCTTTCGGGACTATTTTTGTTTTTCACGTGTTTGGTAGAACTCTTGAAGCTTAGAAATCCATTTGATTCCTCCCGTTATTTGTTTACAATATAGTACAAAGTGATGTCAAATCAGTGCAATTATAGGTTCAAACTCATTATTTATTCATTAAAAAAATCATTATTCATTTAAAAAAAAAAAAACGCAGTATCATGGCAGTCATTCCTCTATCTGTCATGAGCCAGCATCATTAAGACAGTAGTCCCAAGAAATTCTGCCCACAAAAGGACAACAAAAGCTTCCGTATTTCTAATTATTACTGTTGTTGCTTGATTAGCAAAATAAAATTATTACATGTTGTTTTGGCTGTTCTTCCCTTGAAAAAGATTCCTTCGTCTATTTTCATACCGTCCAAATTTTTAAGTCATTATCATTTAGGCTTATAACATTTTAAAACTCTCGGCTTTATTAATTAAATTTAAATTAATCCTCTTAGTCTTCTTCTTCTTCTTTGAATTTTCAATAACAACAGACAGAATAATAAAGAGTTAAATACAGTCACATGATATATTTTTCGTTTTGTTTTTAGCATATAAATTCTAACTAAATATGTTTAACAAGACTAATTCTCCATCTTTTTTAGTCCGTTTTTACTTGAAATTCTAATAAATAAAATTAAGTAAGATTAATTTAAATTTTTAATTATTAAATAAGAATTTTAAAATTTTAAACTAGAAAATGAAAATGACCCAAATTGAGAGACACGGTAATTAAAAATAATAGAAAGCAGAACATGTCTGTCAAGTAGGAAGAAGCAATAAACAATAGGAATCATAAGGGCCCCAATCAAAGACCGATATTATCCAGAGATCTAAAGGTTATGGGCGAGCGTGTGAAGATCAGAAAAGACCAAAAATATCGTAACGAAATTAGCCTCTTATCATTAATTAAACGTCCTATTAATGTATAGAGAATATATATTTGTTAAACTAATATGCATCCAAAACTTACTTCTAAGCCGTGAATTACTTTGTGATTTTTTTTTTCTAGTGTTTGATAATTCACATGCATGTAAGCATTATAATTTAAAGAGGTTTTGTTTTATCGTTTAAACAATTATAAAAATGACCTTTTCAGATTCGTTTTAGATTAGATGCGATACAAGATATACTTTTATGTTATTGTCGTGATTAACGTTATTGAACATCATCAATTCTCTCTCTTTATTTTTTTATTACCACATATAATGAACAATTAATAATGGCCATACATAATTAACAAACATAAACCCAATTGATAGTATCTTCCCACCCTTTTAATATATGTGTTCCTTAAGGAGATTGATCTTTTGGCAATCTATATTGCTTAACGTGTCTTGGCAGCTATCTGGTCGGATATTGTAGGGATGATAATTTTTCCTGTTAACTTATCAGTCCATAGGACTCATCTTAAATGAGGCGGGGATAGTGTGACCCCTTGTTGGCTGAGTGCATAGCGAAGCGATCAGGGGATATTGGACTTTTGTCTGCTTGAAAATGGCTTGCTAGTTTACTCTCGGTGGAAAATGATTCCAGAGATTAATGCTACTAGAGTTGTATTCTCCTGTTATAAACAATAATGAAATAAAGATTTTTTATATTGAAATGTTACATGTAAATTATAGATATAATTAATTGTTTTAAATGTTTAAATAATAACAATAATGAGCACAATAACCCACAAAAAAAAAAAAGTGGAACATGATTGTAGGTATAATCTAACGGTAATTTCATATTTAACTTCACAAAAATTAGAGAGCTCGAATCCCTCACCCCTAATTCCAAAAAAAAAGGATGAGAACTCAGGAAAAACACTATTTCTTTTATGATTAGATGTTATTTTTAACACACACAATATTTCAGCTTATACATATGCCAAACACCAATAATATACAATTTTCGAAATCATAGCCTTGTAAGTAATATTACACTTAACTTCATTTTAAAGTGCACCCCCATCCCAATCTCAAAAAAAAATAATAATAATAATAATAAGGGCACAATTTACTAAACACTCGGTTAATTTTATGTCACAATATATAGCTTTT
Organism: Ficus erecta; assembly: GCA_008635985.1. Lineage (NCBI taxonomy): Eukaryota > Viridiplantae > Streptophyta > Magnoliopsida > Rosales > Moraceae > Ficus > Ficus erecta. Next base: position 2,750,554 of record BKCH01000009.1, read on the forward strand.
ACCTTTAGCACATCTGACAATAATTTTTTTAAAAGCTATAGCATTATCAAACTGACCCTATCTCACAGCCAATCAACAAATATTATTGACTTTAAAGAAGATTACGGATCAATTTGGATCCCACGCGTAGCTTTTGTGAAGTTAAGTAAGATTTCATATTACAGTAAAAATTTTGAATTGAAATTAAACTTAATTATAAAGTATCCCAAATTTATTTCTAATATCTAAAGCCGTGAATATTACTTTGTGAGATAAGGCTATATTAAGCTATTAACCTAAAATTATATTAGGACTAACATATGTTTTTCATATTGTCTGCTAAATGAGATTTAACATTGTAGTTTGAAAAGATTCGTAATAATTTCTTGAACGAGGATAGACATTACTTCACTTTCACTTTACAGGCTTTGTGGTCTTGTCGTGATCTGCGTTATTCAATGTGTGCCATTCTTTCTCTTCATCTTTTTTTCTTGTTACTATAATTAAATATTAACAGACATTCATCCGATGTTGATGTGTTCCACGTGATTATTGGCATTCTTCTTATCGCATATGCACATCAGACCCACTATTATATATTCGCAGGCTAATCTCAGTTGGCAATATTTTACATCTATACACACACACACGCACATGCATATGAACTTGAGTAATATGAAATCCCACAAAAATATATTTGATGTACGGTGTATCGCCACCAATATACGCACACAAAAAATTTATGTATGTGTATATCTATAATAAAAGGAGAGTTGCTTTTTTGATACTATTTAAAAATTTAGTCTTTTTATTTGTCTTTTTGTGCACTTTTTTTTTTTTTCTTTGGTTGAGTTGCTTATCTCATTCTTGTTTTATTTTATTTTTTTTCTCCCCATAAGATTTACATATTTATAGCTGGCTCATTGAAATACTTTTTAGTTTTTCAATTTGTCCTATGTAAAATTACTTTTTTTCAAATATGTCAACAATTTTTTTTTCCGTTAAAATTGTTATGTTCCTTTTTAATAATTGATTACTTGATTTTGTTAAACTCTTTAGGAGACAACAATTAATTAAGAAAAGATATTGATTTATTCCGAAATTTAACATCTACTAATTCTTTTTTTTTTTAAAGGCTTTTTGCCTTAGCACACCCTAAATTTATCGTAGAGTTACAATTTGTAATTTGCACTCTTAATTTTAATTTTGACAATTTACACCCTAAACTTACAAATATGTAGCAATTTGCACCCCTTAACATAATATTTATCTTTTAAAGGAAATTGATATGTGATTTGTATATGGGTTGTTCATTCATGACATAAATAATCATTTTTAATAATGTTATCCCCAATTTTTTTTTTCTTTTGAGGGAACCCCAATTTATTGAAGTTAAGATCTTTAATTAAGTTTTATCAAAATATAAAAGTTTGAATTAACTTTGTTCCAAATACAAATTTGGTTTAATATTGATTAAAAAGGAAATTTCATGCTCTTAATTTACAATCTATATGTAAGTGAAGTACCAATTTTCATTACAAAATCAACATTGTTTATCAATAGGGTGCAAATTGTTACAGATTTGTAACTTTATGGTGCAAATTGTCAAAATTAAAAATTCAAATTCAACCCTTTAAATCCTGGTTAAAAACATATATATATATATATATATATATATAACTGGAAAGGACATGAATCCCACTATATCTCTGAGAACTGTCCTTGGATATATATAAGTTTCCAGCTATAGCTCTAATTTCTTCAAGTTTACTTAATATCATTGAAAACTCAAGCAAATTTCTTCTTTGTCTCACTCCCTTCCCAATGGAGGTGAAAGAGATAGATGAATTTTTCCCTAACATTGCCTGTTATGTTCGATGATGATCAGGACCATGGTCCAACAAGAAGCAAGCAGTCGATGATCAGGTTGATCAACTACAACCGGATGATCACCAACAAAGCTGCACTTCCTCGTTCCTTAGAACCTGTTTCAATGGCTTGAATGCTTTATCAGGTTCGTTGTACTAATCTCTCTCTCTCTCTCTATATATATATATATATACATACACACACCGTCCATATATATTCTCAGTTCATTAACTTTGACATATATATATATATTGTTGGTTTCGAAAACCGGTTAAAAAAATAGTGGAAGCATAATACAAATCAAATCGCACAAAAAAAAATTTTTCACAAAAATTTTATCCAGCGGCAATACTTATATTAATTTAATAAAAATAAATGAGGAAGAAGGTTTAAAGATTGACCGTTGTCCGATTAGGTCGAAATTGACAGTTGTTCGATTAGGTCAAAATTCTTGAATTCCTTTAAGAACCTTCTTGAGAACCCCCAAATCTTTCGAAAACACCAAAGATTATTTGTTAGCATTCTCCAAGTCACAATGAATAGGAAACGAGTGGATGTTTCTAATTTTGGGTTTGATCACACACCTGAATTTTGATTCACTTTGCGTTCTCAACTCATGAGACAAAGTGAAGGAAAAGAGGAGAAAAATCTCTATGAAAAAATAAACGTCCTTTTTTCCCTGTCAAAAGGAATTAGTATTCACCCCGTTTTTAGATACATCGTATCTATCCCCTTTTAATATTACAGAGAAATAACTGACATATTTTTTAATTTTAAATTAATTAATTAATTAATCCACTTCTCAGGAAAACACACGCCAACTACCTCCCTAAAGTGAGCGTGTTTGTTAGATATGGGAGAGAAAAAAATATTTCTCCCATTATCCATTAATCAATTTCCCTTCTTTTTAATTATTTTTTTTTAATTTTGAACTATTCAAAATAAAAACAATTAATATTTTCTCTTCCACATGTGTCAAAATTCAAAATTTCACATGCACTACTATAGTGTGGTTCTTACCACACTGTATAATATTTAATTTAAAACTAATTTAAATTTATTTTAAATAATCATATTATTTAAAATATATATTAATCCAATTATTTTGTTGGGTGAATATTAATGTAGAATTCTCAATTCAAATTAATAAATTTAACCTAACATAAAATAATGTTCACATGATTCAATTGAGTCGTTGAGAGGAACTATGGACATTATAATTTTAAGCTTCAATAATTTTGACAATTAATTAACACCTTAATTAAAATATCAAAATTATTAATTCCAAATTATTCCACTAAATATTTGGAATTGCACTCTTAAAGTTATAAAACTAATTATAGTCAAAGGATTGAATTGTCCATTAATATAGTCACTACATATAAATCAATCCTATATAAACGGTTCATAATTAAAGCTAGGTATTTTCCGTTAACCTCTTTAATTATATTCTTTATTCTTAAGTACTATCGATTCTCTAATGAATAATATATTTATGATCTAATCATAAATTGAAGCGCTCTTATTATTCAAGCTCCAAATCAATACTTATGAAAGCCGTCTATCTGACTTCTTTACGAAGGAATGGATTTCATTTGACTTCTTTTTTTTATTTTTTTGGTTGAGTTGCTTATCTCATTCTTGTTTTATTTTTTATTTTTATTTTTTCTCCCCATAAGGTTTACATATTTATAGTTGGCTCATTAAATAATTTTTAGTTTTTCAATTTGTCCTATGTAAAATTACTTTTTTCAAATATGTCAACAAATTTTTTTTTCTTAAAATTGTTATGTTCCTTTTTAATCATTGATTACTTGATTTGTTAAACTCTTTAGGAGACAACAAATAAATTAGGAAAATATATTGATTTATTTCACAATTTAACATTTTTTTTAAAGGTTTTTTTGCATTGATACACCTTAAACTTATCGTAGAGTTACAATTTGCACTCTGAACTTTTAATTTTGACAATTTGCATCTTAAACTTACAAATATGTAGTTATTTGCACTCCAATGACAATAATATTTATCTTTTTCTTTGCTCCATTGTATGGACCGGTGCTTTTTTGATGGAATTGGATTTGATGATCAAGATGGGAATTTGATAAATTGGAGTGGAATTCCAACGGCTGTTAGCTTGTATGCCTTCTGTTACTGTGCACATCCGGTGTTCCCTACCCTCTACACTTCCATGAAACACAAAAGTTTGTTCTCCATGTTAGTAACAACAAATACTGTTTCTTTTAATATTATTATTAATTTTTTGTTGTCGGTCTCTTTTCTTTTTTCTTTTTTCTTTTTTCTTTTTAAACTTTATGATGGAAGAGTTTGTACTTTATATCTTTTGATGAGCGGGTGTGAAATTATTGTTGGACAATGCCTACAATCATGAGTGGTTTCTCTTTTATTGACGAGTTTTTTATTGGAAGCTGTTTTCCCTGATTATTAGTGGCTTTTTTTTATTTTTTAAATCTTGGTATTCCCGCTTCTTTATACGAGGAAAAACATGTATTGTAATCAATGACGGACACACGTTATAGGGAGTGGGGGCACGTGAAAAACAAAAAACAATTGATTTAGTTTCTTATTCTAGGGGGGCATGAGCGCCCCACTAGACAGATTAGTCGTCATGCTTTTGTATAGTCTTTGGACTTCTTTGGCTTGTTGCTGAGCCTTGGCCTTTTTTATTTGAGACTTCTTCTTTTTTTTTTTTTTGTTTTTTTTTGTTTTTTGGTTTTTTTCTTCACTCTATTCCTTTTCTTTTCCTTTTTTTTTTTTTTATCAATTATCAATTTTCAATTTCCATTTCCATTACCAATTTTTCCTTTTAATTCATCTTCTTTCTTGTGGTTTTCTTTTCTTAATTTATTTCATATTACTTTCAATAATCCACAGTTAACGTATTAAGGTGTGTCAATTTATATTTATTGGTAAAATATAGCTAAAATTTATGAATGCTTTTAATTTTTAAGATTATTTTATATAAATATATTTTAAGATCTTGTATTCATCATAATATATTTTGGAATATGCATAATAAAATTAGAGAAAGAAGTTTTTGTGTGTAAAGAATGATAAAGGAAATATTGATAATGAGGTTATCATGTAGCGATATGATAGCATGAATTTTTTTTTTTATAATATTCTAATTAGATGTATACAAAGACTCAACAAATCAAAGGGACTTTAGCCAAAAAGAAAAGAAGAAAAGAAAAACAAAAAACAAAAACAAAAAAACGAAGGTAAGGGCAAATTAGAAACTTCCAGTAGAAGATTTTGAGACAAACGTATTACTCTATGTGTGTATATAAAGACACAAATATGAAAGTATATAATAATTAGTTATTTTGGAACGTTAAATTAAATAACATATTTACCAAGATATTGAAGTAGATAATATATCTATTAGTAAATAAATTTATTTATTAGGTAAATAACGTTTGTTACTCTTAATAAAAAATTTACTAACTTATAAATATATATATTTTTTATTTGACAGTAATTTATAAATATGTTATTTACTTCTTTTAATTTTGTCATATATGTATATATGTTTAATACGTAGAGAGAAGAATGACATGATCCTAGAACATCTTAATTAAGTTTGCACTTGCTACTACAACAAAATCATTCAATACCAAGACCCCCGCTCTAAATGTAATTGAAAGCAAATGAAAAAACTAACAAGAGACTTCACTCAAAGGCCAAAAAAAAAAAAAAAAAACTGAATAAAACGAAGCACATCCAATCAAAGCACTAAAAACAACTGAATAAAACGAAGCACATCGAATCAAAGCACTAAAAAAAAAAATTAAATAATAAAAAAAACCACATCCAATCAAAGCACTAAAAACAACTGAATAAAACGAAGAAAAATAACTACACTGATCAAAGGATCTTCTACACTTCAGAAAAAAGAGGCCTCAATTAAAATCTTTGATTGAAAGAAACCTGAAGAGAGAAAAAAAAAATTCCTCTCATGAGAAAAGGCGCATGATTTGAGTGTATATATCTTGAGATTTTTTTTTTTTTTTTTTTTATCTTGCTTATCTGTTTTATTATCTGCATGGTTGTTTATGTATCAATGGCAGTGACTGAGTACCTAATGTTCGGATCAGAAGTCGAATCGCATATCACTTTGAACCTCCCGACATCAAAACTCAGCTCAAAAGTGGCAAAAAACACCACCTTGATCAGTCCCATAGCCAAATATGTATTACAATCCCTAACTCATCCCAAAAGGCACCTTGAGAAATGAGGTTTGGACCCATATATAAAGAGGATCTTGGCACTGTCCACAACCGATGTGGGATCTAACACACCCCCTCACGCACAGCGTGGACAAAGCCAAACAACTGTGGGAACATGGGGGGCCGGGGGAACCCGGTCCCAACAACGGGGGAAATTGGCCTTGGCTCTGATACCATATTACAATCCCTAACTCATCCCAAAAGGCACCTTGAGAAATGAGGTTTGGACCCATATATAAAGAGGATCTTGGCACTGTCCACAACCGATGTGGGATCTAACACACCCCCTCACGCACAGCGTGGACAAAGCCAAACAACTGTGGGAACATGGGGGGCCGGGGGAAACCCGGTCCCAACAACGGGGGAAATTGGCCTTGGCTCTGATACCATATTACAATCCCTAACTCATCCCAAAAGGCACATTGAGAAACCTCTTTATATATGGGTCCAAACCTCATTTCTCAAGGTGCCTTTTGGGATGAGTTAGGGATTGTAATATGGTATCAGAGCCAAGGCCAATTTCCCCCGTTGTTGGGACCGGGTTTCCCCCGGCCCCCCATGTTCCCACAGTTGTTTGGCTTTGTCCACGCTGTGCGTGAGGGGGTGTGTTAGATCCCACATCGGTTGTGGACAGTGCTAAGATCCTCTTTATATATGGGTCCAAACCTCATTTCACAAGGTGCCTTTTGGGATGAGTTAGGGATTGTAATAATATGCTCTAATGGTCACTCCAATTGTGGATGCATTCAAGAGTCATTTACCTTAAAAACAGATTTGTTGGCATGATAATTGGAACCTCAATCTTGATTATAGTTGCTCTAATCATACCTTTTTTTTTTGGCATCTCTCATGTCACTTGTTGGGGCATTTTTTAGCATCACATCTTCAATTATTCTGCCATGTTTGTGTTACTTGAAAATTTCTGGCAATTACCAAAGTCTTGGATGTGAAATGGTAAGTTTAGTTCGTATTATGGTCATGAGATTTGCTATGGCCACTACTAAAAATTGTGGATTACACGACGGTTATTTATCGTCGTGTAAGTTTACACGACGGTTAAACAACCGTCGTGTAATCCAACGTCGTGGAAGATACCACAACGGTTCCAAAACCGTCGTGATATCTCAATATTACACGACGGTTCACACCGTCGTTGAATTAAGAAATATAGTAACAAATGCCGCAAATTGAGAACTTTACACGACGGTTTTGCTCAAAACCGTCGTGTAATTAGGTTTGAATTTAAAAAAAAAAGGCTTTTTTTTAGCGATGACACACATTACACGACGGTTTCGGAGCAAAACCGTCGTGTAATGTGTGCCATCACAAAAAAAAAAAGCCTTTTTTTTTTTAATTTAAGCCCAATTACACTAGAATCAAATTCCATATGATTATCCAAAACAAAAATCTATTTTGGCATTTCATCGAGCATGTGGTGAGCAGATAAAAACCATGTTAAAAAATGTGTGTGCCAAAACCGTGCACAAAACATTCATCTCCAAAGAGCAACAATTTAAAAAAAAAAAAACATTCAAACAACACTACAAATTACATTCAACGCAAATTATTAAAACATTGTGTGTTCGTAATTTTGTTAGAAAACAAGAAATTGAGCAATATGAAAGTTACATTGCTTTTCTTTAAAGAAAAATAGTCATGGTCTTGATGGGAACACCGGGAGAGAGAGCTGGTGACGACGGCGGTGACGGAAAAAAAACCGGGGCTATGGCAGCGGTTTGGGAAAAGTTTGAAGTGGCGGCGACGTGACCGGATTTTAAGTTAGCGGGGGACGGGCGAAGGAGGTGGGGAGGAGAAAAGTTTGAGTTGTCTAGAGGGTTGAAGATGAAAATGATGATAAATGAAGAGGAAAGTGTATTTAAGTAATGGGTTTTCGTGCGAATTCTAAAGCATGAAATCTGAAAATTTTGAAAATTTTCGGAGGATTACACGACAGTTTTGCTCAAAACCGTCGTGTAATCATTTTTTTGAAAATTTGAAAATTTTCGGAGGATTACACGACGGTTTTGCTTAAACCGTCGTGTAATAATCCTCCGAAAATTTTCAAAATTTCAAAATTTAAAATTTTCTAAAAAAAAACAAAACCGTCGTGTAATAATCCTCCGAAAATTTTCAAAATTTCAAATTTTAAAATTTTCTAAAAAAAAAAAAAAGAAAAAGAGGATTACACGACGGTTCTAGAGAACCGTCGTGTAATCCCGAGATTACACGACGGTTTTGCTCAAAACCGTCGTGTAATCCTCCTTTTTTTTTTTTTTTTTTTTTAGAAAATTTTAAATTTTGAAATTTTGAAATTTTGAAAATTTTCGGAGAATTACACGACGGTTTTGCTTAAAACCCGTCGTGTAAAGTCGAACTTTACACGACGGTTCTTTGGAACCGTAGTGTAAAGTCAGCTCCGCGAGGCACTTTACACGACGGTTCTTTAGAACCGTAGTGTAAAGTGGCTCCGCGAGGCACTTTACACAACGGTTCTTTGAAACCGTAGTGTAAAGTCGGACTTTACACGACGGTTCTTTGGAACCGTTGTGTAAAGTTCCTCCTAGGAACCGTCGTGTAAAGTCCGACTTTACACGACGGTTCCTTGGAGCCGTCGTGTAATCTCCGTCGTGTAATGTATTTTTTGTAGTAGTGGGCTACAATGGGTCCTTACACTTCTGTACTAGAAATAATATCCAATCTGCAATTGTAAAACGTTTCTCCGTTTGTAATAATAATACTATTATTATTATTATTATTATTATTATAGAGCAGGGTCTACTTTTCTTCACCAATCGATAGAGTACAAAATGTAAATTGTTAGATGATAAAACAAAGGTCTCAACTTACCTTTCGACCAAAACAAAATAGAGATAGCTATATTTGATCGCAACTTCTGTTTAAGTTTAATAATCACAAAAGTGTTCTTCTTTTTTCTTTTTCTTCTTTTTTTTTAAGAACCAAATTTTACCACTTGGGTTTTTTTTGGCATTTAAGTTTAACTCCAACTAAACTGTATTTTTTCATTTAAATTTTTGTATTTTTCTAAAAAGTCAACAAAATTTTAACTAGTTTTTGTCAACCAATTTCAACTTAAAAATTTCGTCTCCAATCGACGAATCAAACGCAAAATTAGTTTCAAATTTAAACAAAAACAAAAAACAAAAAAAACAAAAAAAAAAAAAAACAAACAAACAAACTCAATGACTCATTTGTCGGGGAGGCCGCACTATTGAGACCCACACCCCCTTCCGCGCCTTAGGCACTCTTGCAAGACTCGAGGGAATGCAAACCTAAGATCGGTCAAGACAACCATTACATTGTCATGAACCTATAACGTTACCGTACATGAGACTATTCATAAATAAACCGCAAAAAATGATTTTTCAATTGATCATCATCATCTCAACAAAAAGACTAATGGTGCGTTTGGAACAAAAGTCCAAACTAAAATTTTTGACTAGATTTTTATCTTTTACTAAAAAGTCAATAAAAATCATAATTAATTTTTAAAAAATTAATCACCTTCAATTTCAAAATTCTATTTCAAATCTTTATTTCAAACGTAAGATAACAATGTAGCCGTCCAGTTTTTGAATCTCTCATGTTACTTGTCGGTTAAATTCTTACCTTGTCTGTACCAATAAAAATTTATCACCGGAGATTTGGGTGTGATCAAATGGTGATTTTAGTGGGCCTAATGTTTTGAAGGTGTTGCCGTCAGTATATATTGGTACATACTCCATAATCGTGTAGAGAAATAAAATGAATTCTTGAAATCGACAACTGTAAAAGCCTAAAAAGCAGCTGGTTCTCTAGTTTTACAGTACCTATATGAATGACCATATTCAATGCTAATTTTTCCTCTTTTTGTTTCAGTTGTTCATAAACGCTGTACATTGGTTGATAAGCACAATAAAGTTATTTAATTAATTTTCCAAGTTTAGCCAAAAGATAAATAAATGAATTAAAGAGTTTAGAAGGAAAACGGAAAATATGAGAATCCAAAAAATGTATATGAACGAATAAACATTAAAAATATAAAATTAGCAGTACTGGCAACAAATAAGTACTTTCTTTTTATCAGTTATGATGAACTACAAAACTGGTACAAAAGAGACCCCAACAAATAGAAAATTCATAATTAATAGCATTTTTATTTTAAAAAAAAAAAAACTGCAATAAATAATAAGATTTTAAAATATATGAAGTAAATAAAAATTTTACCAAATTTACTAAGTAAATAACATATTTACGTCTCGTAAATATATTTACTTGATAAATTTTTTATTTATTGTTATTTATTGCAAATATTTTAAAAACTTATTATTTATTTTACTTAATTTTTAAAAACTGTTATTTACTTCTTTTTCAAAAAAAACAAAAACAAAAACAAAAACAAAAACAAAATACATACTTCTCTTATCAAGATTCATGTTTGGTGCACAAGTTCAAGATGAGATTTTTAAGTTTAAATAGTAAATTTTTTTGAATTTTCAGAAAAGACAAAAAACTTTTTGGGAAAAAGACAAAAAAAAGTTTGAAAATCTTAGTTTGGACTTAAGCTCCAAACTCACCCTAAATTTCTAATTCCATGATAAAAGAATGAAAAGGGAAGAAAATTAGGTCGACAAGCGTTTGAGAGAGAGAGAGAGATATATATATATATATATAATTTTTATATTAATACGTCTTATTTTACCTCATCATCGTAGGAATGATTGTCTTAACCATTTGATTAAAAATTTTAAAATTTTGATCTATTGTTGGATAGTACTCATAAATCAGATATGTCCTACTGTAAACCAAGTATATGACAGGAGAACATATATACATATATATATATATATATATATATATATAAACACTTTAAATTAAAAAGAGATCTAGAAGACAGTGATAATTTAAAACTTCAAAATAAGAGGAAAATGAAGGACGGCAATAGGGGTATGCCATATCCGCCTCCCTTTTACTCACATATCCGTCTAATTTAATATGGATGCGGGGACAAGTAATACCTGTTGGGAGTGTTATACCCATACCCTATCCACATTTACCCATCAAGGATGATTAAAGAATAAAATAAAATAATTTCTATTAAAGTTTTAATAAATTTTAACAACATAGTCATAATTGAAAATGAAATTGAAATATTAAAAACAAATTCAAACTTTATAATCCATAAGTTAAATTCATAAAGCAAACTAAAACATTAAAACATAACTTTATTCTTCTTCTATTATAAGGGAATATATGCGATGTGGGTGTGGGTATGGGGGAGCTTCTCCTACCCCCGTCCCGCACCCGCACATATTATTAATCTTAACCTTCATACCCACCCCCACACCTATATACTATCTGCTATACTCATCCCTTATGAGACGGGTACCCGTGGGTACCCGCACCCGTGAGTAAAAATGTCATCCCTAAAGGACCCAAATTAAAATGGAAAAAAAAGAAAATCTCAAAAAGGAAAAATAACAAACATATTAAATGAGGTACATGTATATATATATATATATATTTATATGTTAGGTAATTCGTATAAATAAATTAGTTCCTAAAGTAAGGGTGCGTTTAATTTGGTTGAGAAGACTGATTCTGTATCCCCGTTGGCGTACTAAAATTTGACACCTCTGCCAAAGATGTTATGGCACTGAACCAAAACACATTTAACTGATCAAATCAGACCGTGTAAAAAAATATTATTGTTAGAAAAAATTAACAAACATATATATTATGTATCACTTTGATCTCACAAATCTTTTGAAGTTTGATTCGACGATGATTGAGGCTGATCATCATGATCAAGTCCATGAGAGACATGGCAGGTTTTCGCTGACGGCGCCTATCCTCGCCGATGAATTGTCGGAGGTCGTAGAAACTGGTTCTGGCGGCCATCATTTCCCAGCCTCCTCCGCTCGCAACACCTCCGTTTTCACCACTTGTTTCAATGGACTCAATGCTTTATCTGGTATTTTCTCTTTTCTCTAACTTCTACTGTTTTTAATTTAATTTTTATTTTATTAGCTAATCACTTTTTTTTTTAAATGATAAGAATTTAGATTTTTTTTCAAAAGTAAATATCCAGAAAAAAAAAAAAAAAAAAAACCCTTTTAAATTTGGCCTTCTGATTAACATAAGCCCTAGCCCTGGTTTAAAACATCCATAGCCGCACAAAGACAAAAGTAATTATAAAAATGATAATAACAATAAAGATAATGATTTTTTTTTTTTTTTTTTTTTTGCTGATAACGTATAATTTAAATTTGTAAATATGAAATGATTTAGGATTTTTGCAGTGTAGCTCGTTTCCATGGTTTTATTATTATTATTTTTTTAAGCTAAAGTGTCAAAGGATTACTATTTTATTAATTAAGTTTTCCTCGTGTCCTGGAAATAAGTGCTTCCGCGTTCGTTAGTGTAGCTTTGCACATCCCGAAGAGAGATGTTACTACTAGAAGCCAACAATTGAAGATTATTGAAGATTTTGTTAATTATTATTTATTCTCTTTTAGCAATTTTCTAATGGGCCGGGATTAAGATCGGAATAAATAAATAAATCTTTTGGTACCAGTATCGCATCCCCATCATCAAGATAGCTTCATTTTGGATAATTACGTCAAGATTTGCAATACTATAACTTAAGAAAAATACTTGGAGATACAATCGATGATAAACACTATTATTAATAAAAAGTTCGGATCTCATTTGTGAACATATCTGAGTTGATTCGGGTCTGTCTGCGTATAAACTAAACTAACTCCAGCCTTCATATATGGTTGCGCCTAAATCCCTAAATCATGATTTCTGACATTTGAAAGTGATATTTATTTCTATCATAAGGTGTATGTTTATCTATATACTTGTTTGATTATATGGAGGTGACTTGGGATGTGTTATCACAAATGAATTATTAATTCTAATGTAGTACAATTTGTGCCAACCAACCTTTGGCAAATATATATGTAGAAAAAGCTTTTGATTTCCTATTGACTAACTTTAATTAACTAAAATAATTGTGTTTGTGTTTTGACATATTTTACAATTGTAGTGTTACAATATTAGTTTTTTTTTTTTTTTTTAGTATTTTTTTTTAGTGATCCAATGTTAACTGGCCAATAAATTTGCAAACTTGTGCCTTCTCCACTGGCAAAGTTGTCTACTTGATTACTTGTCCTTGTGCACTTATTATTTATTTATTTATTTATTTATGTCTTCTTCTTGTGAAAACAGTGTGTCTCACATGCAGCTTCCGTAACCAAATTGTGTCAATTAGAATACAAAACATTATTCCTGGTTTAAACATAATAATGTTTTTTGTTGAATTAAACATAATAATGTTGATCTAAGAAGATAGACATAATTGAATAGTACCTAACTTTATGCAAAAGCTCACAGAAACAAATGAGACTTTAAAACGATTTTGTTTGTTTATGTGGAATAACATTGGATGGATAAGACTAATCCTAAATGTCATTTTCTTTATTGATAAATGCAAATCTTTTAATTTTTATTGATTGTATAGAAGTTATCTTTAGATTTATCAATTAAAAAAACGATAATTCGTATGTCATATAAATTATCATTTAAAAATTAGAATTATAGTTAATATCCTTAAAATTATTCTTATTGGATGCAATGCAAAAAACAGAATGAACCAACGGCTTGCTAGGCTCTTTTTTGTGTCCTATAGCGTGCTTATTTCAAGGATTCGAATCACAAATTTTATTAAAATTTAAATGTGACAAGAAAAAATACTGTAGAAAAAATTTTAATCGGGTTCAAATATTGTCTGACAATAAAACAAAAGGAACCAAAAAAAAATCTTGAAAAGGGACAGGAAAATCTTAGCTGATAAGGGGACTTGTGTGGTGCTCATTTGGCTGCAATTCTTATCCTTCAGTTCTCCATACTGTCTTCCCCTTCACAGTCACTTTGGTTCATTTAATTCCAGAAAACTATAAAGATTGTTTTTTTTTTTTTTTTCCATTATTTTACCACAATCATATTCTCTGCTAACCTATGTATGAGGGTTTGTTTGTTTCATTGGAATTTGAACCTCTCCTAACGTTTATTTCTCCGAGCACCACTGAAAACTACATTACTAGATAAAAGTATAGGTGTAACAGTATAACATACGTATCGTATTAGAATTTAATCAATAACGTAGCAATATTTGTCTTTGGCTAATATTTTCCACGTTCAAAACATTTTTGTGTTGGGATTTGACCTAATTAAAAAGAGATCTTGTCTCCTTGAACTTTCATGGAAATGAAGGTGCAAATATTGGGTCAAATTATGAACCCAGCTTCGATGCAGTCAAGTGTGTGTATATATAGATATATATATATATATGTATGTATATATATATATATATATGGTCCCCCGCCTAAGGGCTCTGTGCTTTTGTGTTTCAACATAAATAGGTGGTCCCTTCTAATAACTGGCCATTCACTGAATAAAAGCAAAAACAAGTAAATAAAAAACAAATAAATAATGAGAACCACATGGGTCTGGAATCTGTACTATGATATTAATATATCAGCTTCAGTACACTGTTTGGCATGGGAGCCTAGCAGCACAAAAATTAGGATATCATATATACATATGACTTATATATACATAGGAAGTAGAACACGTGAATTTTGTACAAAACATTCGGTTTAACAACATGAAAAAAGTACGAATGATATTTTCACGTCTTCTCGTAGAATTCTCATTTTTCTTGTAAGTAATTTCAACCTTTTTCTGGTTGAGAGCTGGGAATATAAGTTCCATTTTCATGGTCGGTGCAAACAGTGAAGAACAAGAATCACGCACATGATCAGTAGCAACAAAATATCTCTAAAAAAAAAAAAATCATCAAAGACATGATTTAGCTTGCGTTTAGTTCACCAATTAGAGATGAAATTTTTAAGTTAGTGTTGATTAATTTTTCAAAAACTAATTATAATTTTGTTGATTTTTCATAAAAATAATAAAATATAAGATAAAATAATACAATTTAGTTAAAATTAAACTTGTGTATCAAACAAATCCTTAATTTTAGCGTGTTGAACATTACATCGTACGTATTAAAGTCTCCTAGACATAGACAAAAGAGCAAAACATAAACAGTTACGTCTAAAGTTATCACTACTAGACCAAAATAAGACTCCAAATCGGACTCGTTTTTCATTGTGGTTCTCTCTTATTTCTTGCGAACGTGTTTGAGAGTGACGCCTCTAAAAGTTTTGTAAGATCAGCAATAACTATCCCATCCACGGTCACATATATTCCTATATATATATGTGTGTGTGTGTGTGTGGCCAGTAGATACAAAGTACATCTCTCCTACAACTCTCACATCTTATCTCTGCAAGTTTCTGATTGTACTTCTAGAAATCTCTCTCTTCTCTCTCTCTCTGTTTCTCGCATCTTCTTACAAGTTCTTGAATAGAAATCTCTCTCTCTCTCTCTCTCTCTCTCTCTCTCATCTTTGTGACTATGGAGGCTGAACAAAGAGATGGATTTTCGTTGACCTTGCCTCTTCTGTTTGAAGGGAAGATTGGACTAGGAAGCAATCCTAAGCTAGAGGAAGTAGAGTCAAACCATCACCAAGCCACCCCAGGCACCACCACTTTCTTCAAAACCTGTTTCAATGGACTAAATGCCTTATCAGGTTCTACTCTCCAAAATCACATACTAACTATATCTTCTTTTTCTCACTTCTTTGTTTTCTTGAAACACCAAGCCTAGATTTCAACTCTTATCAACATATAAACATAACTCCACAAACTAAATCATGTAACAAACTTAACAAGGCGTAAACTTGATGCTAAATTTGTTTGTCCTTTTCGGGTTTTTTCAGGAGTCGGGATACTATCAGTTCCTTATGCACTGGCCTCAGGAGGGTGGCTAAGCTTGATATTGTTTTTCACCATTGCATTAGCTGCCTTCTACTCGGGCTTGCTTATCAAAAGATGCATGGATTTCGATTCAAACATTCGGACATACCCCGACATCGGAGAACGCGCTTTCGGAAGCAAAGGGAGAATCATAATATCCATCATCATGTACACAGAGCTCTACTTAGTCTCGGCAGGGTTTCTAATTCTAGAAGGGGATAACTTGAGCAACTTGTTTCCGGGCGTCGGATTTGAATTCGGAGGACTTGCTATCGATGGGAAGCAATGCTTTGTGCTGATTGTTGCCCTTGTTATCTTGCCATCAGTTTGGTTAGATAATCTGAGCCTTTGTCTTATCTCTCGGCAAGTGGGGTTTTAGCCTCTGCTATCATCCTTGGCTCTATTCTCTGGACCGGCGCTTTCGACGGAATCGGATTTCATCAAGTGGGGACACCACTTAATCTGAGTGGAATCCCTACTGCTGTCAGCTTGTTTGCCTTTTGTTATTGTGCACATCCCGTTTTCCCTACCCTATACACTTCCATGAAGAACAAACACCAATTCTCCAATGTAAGTAAAATGGATTATCTTTTCGAATTCATATCAGACAGTTCTGAACCATAAAAGTTTCATCTAGTTCGGATATGATTATAATCTGATCTAACAGAACAAATGAAAACATAAAATAAAGTACCTTATCAAAAAAAGAAACTGTTTTTTTTTTTTTTTTGTTTTGGTTAAGCTAACAAGATGGTTCTTTTTCTTGTGTAGGTCCTGCTTCTCTGTTTCATTCTCTGCACCATTTGCTACGCATCAATGGCGGTATTTGGGTACTTAATGTTCGGTTCCGGTGTTCAATCACAAATCACTTTGAACCTCCCAACTGCAAAGCTCAGCTCAAAAGTGGCAATATACACCACATTGGTCAATCCCATAGCCAAATATGCTCTAATGGTGACGCCCATTATTGATGCTGTGAAAAACGGCTTTCCATGCCCTATTAACAAGACACTCTTCAGTCTATTAGTTGGCACCACCTTGGTCATCAGCAGTGTCATTGTAGCTCTATCCGTGCCATTTTTTGCCTCCTTAATGTCATTGGTTGGGGCAATTTTGAGTGTCACGGCGTCGATCATACTTCCATGTTTGTGCTACTTGAAGATTTCCGGCACTTACCGTAGATTTGGATGTGAATTGGTGCTTCTAGTGGGGATGATTTTGATGGGCGTTGCAGTTACTGTGTTTGGTACTTACACTTCTGTATTAGAGATAATTGGGAATTTGCGAATGTAAAAGACTTCTATCTTTAGAAAACTCAGAGGGTGTATCATTCGATTCGAATCTAGGATTTTTCTCTTCGTTTCTTTTTTCAGACTTGTTATTTTCATAACCACCACTTATGAGTTGTTAAACAATATACATTTTTTCAGCTGACTATAAGTTTCATCCTGTCAATCTATCTAATGATAAAGAAATTGAGAATGAACAGTTTGTTATGTGACGCAGAAGCTAAAGATTAAAATGAAAAGAAAAAGGAGTAGTGACAAAAAGCAGTATATACAGTTGATTTGTTTTCACGGTTTAGGTGAACACAATCCTATTCGACATTTTTCATTTTCCACACATTGTCGCCGTTTGATTTTTGATGTGGTTTGAACACAATCTTAATCGATAAAGCATGTTCCTAGGAAAAGAAGGCTTCTGTTCTTTTTCCAAATTTCCACATTTGCAACAATAAAGGCAAAACTGCCAACAAACTTTGTTATAGATTGGCCATCTTCATGTGCAAATTCAATACATCTAATAACCGGTGGATACACTCATAATCAGCATCCGAATCATAGCCAGAGAGGAACCTACGGGTTAATCCACCTAACTCAATGCAACTCTCTCCAGCCAACTTTCTCATCCTTCCTTTTCTCATAACCCTCCTCACATCAGCCGCTTCCTTCCACCTCCCAACATCTGCATACATGTTCGCCACCATCACCAGATTCCCGCACCTCCTCGGCTCCAACTCAAGCAACCTCTTTCTCACCTTATCCCCCACACCTTTGCCGTCGTTGGCGCCACTTGTGCTGCAGGCACTGAGCAGTGTCCTCCACACGACGGGGTCTGGCTCAATTGGCATGTTCTTTATGAAAGCATATGCCTCGCTGAGCTGGCCAGCACGGCCTAAGATATCAACCATGGCACCATAATGCGTCAACATGGGCTTAATTTTGTGCACATGCTCCATTTCGTGAAAGTAGCGGTACCCATCTTGTACCAGCCCAGCATGGCTACAGGCACAGAGGACGCCAAGAAATGTGACATAGTTTGGAGGTATGGAAGAGTTCATCATTTTTGAGAAAAGGTTAAGAGCTTCTTTGGCAAACCCATGTTGCGCTAGTCCTAGAATCATTGCACTCCAGGTCCACACGTTTCTCTCTTTTAGCCTATCGAAGAGCATCTTGGCGGAAGACAGAGCGCCGGACTTGGCATACATGTCAACAAGGGCAGTACCGAGTTGGCAATTTAGAATCAATCCCCTTACAACCACTTGAGAATGAACCCATCTCCCTAAGCTCAAATTTCCCAGCTCCGCCGAGGCGGAAAGCAATACTACCATTGTAGTCTCATCGGGTTCGAACCCAGAATTTCTCATGTTCACAAAATACTTAATTCCATCACGAAACTGCAAATTCTCAACATAAACGGTGATAACCGAATTCCACGAAACAGTGGTTCTCTCAGGCATTTCGTCGAACACTCGTTGTGCATCCTTAATCTTCTTGCAAGACCCGTAAAAGTTAATCAAATTGTTCCCAATATAAACATCACCGTCCAATCCAAACTTGAATGTGTCAACCTGCACCTGCCTCCCTTCTCTAAGCGCCGTGACCGCAGCGCAAGCCTTGAAAAGAAAAGGGAAGGTGAGATTGTCGGGTCTAATTCCCCAGCATCGCATTCGGCGGAACACCCGGATGGCCTCCCTTGCAGAACGTTCGCTGGAGGCATAGCCTCTGACGAGGAAGTTCCACGAAGCGGTCGGCGGATCATCATCGAAGGAATCGACGAGCGATCGGGCATAGCGCAAGTCTTTCGAGGGAGAAAGCGCGCAGAAGCGAACGAGCTCTGCGAAGAGAAAGGGGTCTCGGTGAAGCCCAAAGACATGGAGGCGAGCCTGAATCTGAGAAAGGTGTTTGACCGATGAGCAGAGGTTGAGAAGAGAGATGAAATGGTGCTTTACTGAGAGGAAATTTGAATGGCCGTTGGGGAGTTTTGGAGGGAAAACTTGGTTGGCGATTTTTATTGAAAGCCCAACCATCCATTCGGTTTAGTGGTGGTGGTGGTGGTAATAATGCTATAACCTTTATCTATTAAACCACCGGTAGTAGTGATATGATGATAAGAATGTCTTATTTTGAATTTTCGCCTCTATCAAATCTTAAGACGTGACACGTTTAATGTCTAAATTTGGTCCAAACACTACGACCTACTTTAAAAATGAAAATTTTTTAAAAGGTTGACGAAACACACCTATAGAAGTACCTTGAAATGAGAACTTAAGATTAAAACTTGTGTTTTATATGCAAGTTTCATTAATCTCACAACATTTTTTTGGTGTTTGGACGTGATTTAGAATATGTAAATGCTACATTTTACATAAAATTTCCACAACACTTTACCAAATAGAGGGGGAGTTTTGTAGAATATTTTTTAATTCAAAGGGAACTTTCCAAATTTCTAATAATACAACTGTCTCTTAAGGAAAATGCAAACATGGAAGAATTTAGCTATCATCAAATTATTTCTTCATATTTGAATATTAAGCCAGATTTATTTATTTTTGTCTCAATGGAAACATATCTATAATGCATAACAAGAGCTCTGAAAGCTTTTTATGTATTTGTTTTCGCTCATAATGAGCTATCAAGCTTAGTTTCCCTTTTCATTTTGTAGTTGAGTTTTCATTTAAGGGGCAAGGTTTGTTTGTTTATAGGCACACACACGCACTAGTCTTAGAATTGAAAATTAACTTTGTTTCTTTCTCGTAAACACTATCTTACTTTACACATACATTCGGGATTCTTTGGTCTGTAAGCTATATTCTAACCTAACTGTGCATTACAGTTTAAAACTAGACTATATTCAAGCTTCAATCATTTGGCGGACGGGGATTTTGTCGACCTTTATAGGAGTCTCGGTAAATTCAGACAGAACTGTCCTAAATTCATCTCCTGTGAGAATCTCCTTCTCTAGTAGAACCTCAACTAGTTTATCTATCGCCTCACGGTTGTTCCTTATGTGGTTCTTTGCAATCTCATACGCATTCTCTACTATGCGTCGCACCGCAGTGTCAATATCCTCCGCTAGCTTCTCCGACATGGAGTTCCTCGCCAGCATCCTCAGCACCACATCGCTGCTTTGAACCGCCGGGTCTGTCAAGGCCCATGGCCCAATCTCCGACATGCCAAACATTGTTACCATCTGCAAAACAAAAAGGACAACTTATTTAATATCATGTCATTTGATTTGAAGTCGTAGTTATGATTCTGATATGATTTGACGTTGGAAAATCTGTATATGTGCCTGTCTTGCTATCTGAGTGACTTGTTGCAAGTCCCCTGCAGCTCCGGTGGTGATTTCTGGCTCCCCGAAGATGATTTCCTCGGCGGCTCGACCCCCTAGGCCTCCGACGATTCTGGCAAAGAGTTGTTGCTTGGAGATGAGAGTGGGATCTTCTCCTGGTATGAACCATGTCAGACCACGGGCTTGGCCTCTTGGAATAAGAGTTACTTTCTGTACTGGGTCATGGCCTGGTGTCATTGTGCTGCAAAATTATCAAAAAAATGCATTTTAGTATTCTGATTAAAAAGATAATACTATTTGTTGAAAAATTTTGTATGAAACTATTTTTTTAATTTATTTATGAGATTCTCATAATTTCCTGAAGATAAAATGTGAAATAGTACTTTCATCATAATGAAATTGATTTGGATGAAGAGAACTTACGCACAGACGGCGTGACCGACTTCATGGTAAGCCACAAGAGTTTTGCTCTTTCCATCCGTCATCTTTGTTCCTTCCATTCCAGCCACAATCCGATCAATCGAGTCGTCGATCTCCTTCATTGTGATCTTGTCTTTGCCTCTCCTACCAGCAAGAATGGCTGCTTCATTCATGAGGTTCGCCAAGTCTGCTCCGCTGAATCCCGGCGTTCGCATGGCAATTACGCCAAGAGAAACAGCCTTGTCAAGCCTCTTGCTTTTGCTATGCACCTTTAGTATCTCTTCCCTTCCTTTTATATCCGGTAAGCCAACAGCAACCTAAAAAATGTCGTAACAAATTACCATTTTCGAGTCTATAACTCAAGAAATAAGCCTAAACTAAAGTTTTCAAAGCATATTGATTAAGGAACAATGCCATACCTGTCTGTCAAACCTGCCAGGCCTAAGCAAAGCCGAATCAAGAATTTCGGGGCGATTAGTAGCTGCAATGACAATCACTCCGCTATTCCCACTAAATCCATCCATTTCAGTAAGCAACTGATTCAAAGTCTGTTCCCTCTCATCATTTCCTCCTCCAATGCCTGTCCCTCTCTGCCTCCCCACAGCATCAATCTCATCAACGAACACCAAGCACGGCGAATTCGCCTTTGCCTTGTTGAACAAGTCACGCACCCTCGACGCCCCCACTCCGACGAACATCTCAATGAACTCCGACCCCGAGATGGAAAGGAAAGGAACCCCTGCTTCCCCTGCAATGGCCTTGGCCAGCAATGTCTTTCCGGTCCCAGGCGGTCCCACCAAGAGAACCCCCTTGGGAATTCTTGCCCCTACTGCAGCGAACTTTTCCGGGGTCTTCAAGAACTCCACAATCTCTTGGAAATCTTGCTTTGCTTCATCAACTCCAGCCACATCATCAATGTCACACCAGTGTTTGGTTCGATCTGAAACTTGGCTTTGCTTCTGATTTAAATTCAAGAATCATTGTCAGTGAAAATAAATAAATAAATAGTGCCAGAAAATTATATTATTTTTTCTTCTTAAAAAAAAAATTTAAATAAATGTTCCTCTTAAGGAAAGTATTACTTAGAAATCAAGAAATCATGAAATTAAGAGAAATGTTAAACGCACTCGGGCTATTCGTGAGTGCAAGATCTGTCATCAATTCATGTGAGTTTTGATACCGGAAAGACTACAATAAACGGTCCAAATTATACAGTTGCGCCACTTGCGAGTGCAGATAACATTCCTCTTTAAAACGATAACCAAAAAAAAAAGTTAAATAAAAATTTTGTTAGATTCGTACTTTCCAAGGCCAAAAGGCAAGTTGGGTCCTCCTGCAAGAGAGTTTGGATCTGAACTCCTTAACAACAACGAGCCAAGCAATAACAAAGGAAAAGCCAAGTTTCCCAACAAGTCTAGAACTGCAGGCCAATTGTTGACTTTCACTGGGTGAGCTGCAAAATCCACATTCTTTTCTTTCATTTTCCTCACCAACTCTTGTGGCAATCCAGGCAACTGAATCTTGACCCTCTGGATCTTCTCCAACACCGGGTTGAAGATCTCAGCGATCGCGACGGTGCCGTTCTCGAACAGGTCCACTTTCTTCACGGCTCCTTGTTCCAAGTACTGCAGGAATCTGGTGTAGGACATTCTACTCGAGGTTGAAGCAGCAGGGCTCTCTGGCTCAGCCCTTGCAGGCTTAGAAACAGAGAGCCCTGTTCCTATTAGCCCCAAAGCTGTAAAGTTTACCAAGTTTCTCCGACTGAGTTTGAGTTCTGAGGGATTTTTGTGACTTGGGTCTTCTCTGTTTGTTGATTTTTGAAAGGTGGGTTTCTCTAGAAAGGTTCTGGGATTTGCAGATTGGAGGGAGAGAGACTGAGAGAGATAAGGCCATTTTCTTTGTGTAATTTGGCTTGTGTTTTTTTTTTTTCCCCTTGTTTTTGTGTACCGTTAGAGAAGTTAGTAGGTGATCAGAATGGTTTGGAGGGAATGGGAAAGAGTTGTTTAAATATGGGAGATTATGGAGATTTCCAGCGCTTCCGTTTGTCATTTTCTTGAGTTTGATTTTCTTTTTTCTACGTACTTTCTATTTGATTCTTGAAGGATCCAGATATATAGTTATATAGTTATATGTAAGTAAGATTTAAGGAAAAGTTAAAATCGATAATATCTCTTTCTCAGCCACACACTTGGAAGGAAAAAAGTGGTATATTCCATCTGTGGATCGGCATAAGTTCTAAAGTATGTCAAGAAATGATGCCACGCAATAATTGGCATTATTTGGTGGGTGCTTAGTATTATTTGAGTTTTGAGACTCCAAAATTTCAGTAATTTTTGAAAAGTTTCTGGTTAAGAACTTTAATTGGGTTTAAGTTGCTTGTGGAGACTACAAATTAGACATACAGAAGAAACTTTTCTGTATTCGATATATGAAAATCAATTAAATGTTTCAAAATTAAAAGACGAAGAAAGAGAAGAACCAAAACGACACCACATGTAAACGATGAATTAAAAAACTCACAAAACGTACAGAACGACAGGAACAACAACAAAAAACGACATAAATTCAAAATGACATGGGTACTGAAAACATCAGGAAGTCAATAACGACTGAACGACATAAAAACATCAAGACGTCAACAATTGTAAAACAGCATTAAAAAATAAAAAATAAAAAAAAAATGATAACAATTCTAAGAACATGGAAGGGAAAAACACGATAACCAAAAAACAAGATCAACGGAAAATGAAGAAAAAATAAACAACATAAAATATGTACTCACACCACATAAATTGACAAACGTCACAACAAAAAACGACAACAATAGGGAAACGACAAAAATATGAAAATAAAAAATAGGAAACTAATATCCATTTTCTACGACACCCCTAAAAGAAAAAAGAAAAAAACCCTACTACATCAACGGTCGGTTGTTACTAAAACCGCACTTCACATAACCGTCAATAACCGCCAAAAAAAAATATTCAAATTCAAAACCACTCACAAAAAAGCCCTCCAAACTACACATATATGACTCCATAAAAACCACCCCAAACACTCACAAACATCATTACAACGAAATTCCTTTCTCCTAAACTTCACCAAAAGAAAGTAAAAAAAATGGAACCAACCGACGGAAACAACATCGGCATCAAAATCTACAACACAGCCCCACAAGATGCCGACGACGTCGCACCGCCGTACCCCGCCGACCCCACATCCTCATCATCGGCTGCGGCGCCTCGGGAACCGGGCCGCAAGCGACGCGCGGTGGCGAAGGGCGTGCAGAAGACGCTCTCGAAGACGTCCATGCTAGCGAACTTCCTCCCGACCGGAACCCTGCTGACGTTCGAGATGGTCCTGCCGTCGATCTACCGCGACGGCGAGTGCTCCGCCGTGACGACGACTATGCTCCACGTCCTCCTGGGGCTCTGCTCCCTCTCCTGCTTCTTCTTCCACTTCACCGACAGCTTCCGAGGACCCGACGGCAAGGTCTTCTACGGCTTCGTCACGCGGAAGGGCCTGGCCGTGTTCAAGCCGGGGCTCGACGTCCAGGTTCCCAAAGACGACAGGTACAAGGTTGGGCTCAATGACTTCGTCCACGCCGTCATGTCGGTCATGGTGTTCGTCGCCATCGCCTTCTCCGACCACCGCGTCACCGACTGTCTGTTTCCGGCACACCAGAAGGACATGGACGAGGTCATGGAGAGCTTTCCCTTGATGGTCGGCGTCGTCTGCAGTGGCTTGTTCCTCGTGTTTCCCACTACTAGGTATGGGATTGGTTGCATGGCTTCATGAAAATATATATATATATATATATATATATATATTATGGAGTAGTTCTGTAGTAGTACTAATTGTGTTGTCGTTGTGTCCTTTTTTTTTTGTTGAATATTGTGTATCTATTTAATTAGAGACTCGGAATACTCTATTTACTTGTGACTGCTTGGATTATTATTTGTTAATGTTGTGTTTAATGGTAATCATTTGTTTAGTAGGCATTCTTCCATCTTTATTCTTTTATAATCCATTTTTGTTGATGTAATTTTCATATATAGTAATTTATTTAGCGGTCTTCATTCTTTTTTTTTTTTTTTCTTGTTTTATAATCTTTGCATTTCATGAAATTGGAAATGTTTTAAGGATAAATATATAAATCACATGTTTCACGAAAACGACATGTCTTACATAATCTACGGCTCAATTAGCGCCAACTTGATCTTCTTCAAAAATGCATGACATGTCTTACATGTCCCTTAATGTATTTGTACACGCTTCCTCTTAAAAAGAGAACGACGAAAAACGTGTAAAACTCATTTTATTCGTTTCTCTCTAATTCGTAAACGACATTAATACGTTGCACAAGCAAGCATGAAACGGCGTGTCGTTAATGGTAGAATAAAGACGAGATGTTGTTCAACTTTTGTTAGTAAACGATGTGTGGATTTTCCCAAAAAGAAGAGGGTGGGAATAATTTGTTTTTTGTTGTTTTTTTTTTTTTTTTTTAAAGAACTAAAAGGACACCTCGTCTACGTCCATATCCTCTTTTGTTGGAAGAGTAGGAAAGATGTTCTGTAAGATGGTCATTTTTTTTTTCCTCAAATAAACGTATGTCGTTCATTGAACAAAAAGACACATGACTTTATTGTCGTCCATATACGACATGCTAGGTTATGCCTGATAGCCCGGCAACCACAGCTTCTTTAGTTACTAGTTAAAACGCTTTCCATGTGTAAAGCAATACATACTAAAATTGTTGAATATTTTTTATAAATATAAATATTAAAATTTCAATGATATAATAATTTTGGACACATGTATGTTAGGCTATCACAAAAAAAATGTAACTACATATAAAAATATATTTTTATATAGACAAATTTGATTAAGAAAGTAATTCTATTAAAAAAAGATTAAAAAATTGAAAGGTAAAAAAAAGAATAGAATAAAGTAACAAATTAAGAAAAAGTTTTTTTTTTTTAAGAAAAACATCATTATAAAAAGATAAAATAACTTAATTAAATTTTTGAATAGTATAGTGAGGACACTTTAGTTTTTTAATATAGTTATAGATTTATAAAGTTTGAAGTAAAATTATTTTCACATACCATTTGTGTCTACATCTCATTCCTTTGCTCTAAGAAACCAAACATGGCCTTTTTTTTTTTTTAATAGTTCTTTAATTTTTTTAGAGTAATTGATCCAAATAATCCATAAATTCTTTACAGGGTGATTATTTGATCTTTTTTTTTCTTTTGACAAAAATAACATTGAACTCTTAAAATGTTGATCATTATAATTCTTTCCGTCCAAAACCGTTAATTTGATAGGACATTTTAATAATTCAATAAAAATTAAAAAAAATTCACAAAAAAAAACAACTAAAATTCATCACTACTCTATCTCTCTCTCTCTCTCATATCGTTGGTTTGGGGGGGCGGGGGGGCGCTTGGATTCGGGCGGTCCGGGTCCGAGCTCAGTAGCAACAGGGAGAAGAAACCCAGATCAGAGTGCTCGAGGGGCGGCGTGGGGGGGACCCAGGGGTGGCGGCGCTTGGTTTTGGGTTCGGATTTGGGGGGAATGGGAGCAACCCAGATCATATCAGAGTTTTGGGGGGGGGGGGGGGGGGGGGGGGGTGTGGCGGTGCTTGGTTTTGGGCTCATATTCAGAGGGAGGGGGGGCAACCTAGATTAGATCGGAGTTTGGGGGTGGGGGCGCCGAATCGAGGTTAGGAAGGGGGGCTAGATCAGAAGTTTTTTTTTTGTTGGGAGGCTTATCATCGGTTTCTGCGCGGCCTGCTGGCGGAGGGGGAAGGGGCCCGCACAGATCTGGCACGAGGTGGAGGGGGCTCGTCGTCGGCGACGACTCTCTCTCTCTTTCTCTTCTTCTCTCTCTCTCTCCCCTCCCCTCCGACGACTTCCTCTCTCTCCCCTCACCCTCCGCCAGCTCCATCTCTCTTCCCTCCGACAAGTACTCCCTCTCTCTCCCCGCCCCCATCCAGCGGCTCCCTCCCTCTTTGCTTATCTGGGTTCTTGCTTGGTTGCCCAAAGGTTTGGGTGTTTTGTGGTTTGAGAAAAAGGGCAAAAAAAAAAAATAAAAAAAAGAAAAAAATAAAAATTGAAGGAGAAGGTAAATCAGTGAGGGGATTGAAAATTAAGGGATATTTTGATCTTTTAATTATAAAAATTATTATTTGAGTAATAGAAATTTAACGGTTTTGGACGAAAATAATTATAATAGTCAAGATTTTAAAAATTCATGATCATTTCGGTCAAAAAAAAATAAAATAAAGATTAAACCGTCACTTTATAAAGAATTTAAAGATTATTTAGTTCAATTATTATTTTTTTTTACTACACTATCCTCGATTCCAAGGTAAATGATTTTTTTTTTTTTTTTTTTGTAACGTGACTTTGTTTTCTCAACTTTTTGTTTTTTTCCTATGGGATATATACTTTCTTGACTGTTTTGTAATTGTCCCAACGAAAAGAAGATTTGTCACTCATTTCTACATTTCGTGCCTTATCTTTTTAAAAATTGAAATGAGGACGTATCTAAAAGTTATACACATATACAAGCGCATATATATATATATATATTAGTTGTATTACACTCGTAGGCAAACAAAAAAAATTAAAAAATACATTTTTTATTTGAAATTGCCACATAACGAATTTAGAACCCGCTACATGACAAGCTTGGAAGGGAAAAAAAAAAAAACATCATCACAAAAAGATAAAATAATTCTTAATTAAAAAAAAAGACAAAATAATTTAATCAAAATTTTTAATAATGTTTTAGGAGAACTCTCCCTTTTTAAGGTAGTTATAAATATATCTATAGATATACCTATGTTTCTCTTTAATTTGTTCAGCCGGCCGATAGAGTGAAGTAGCAAGGAAATTTTGGAGAAGACTTTCTAGAAGCAGAAGCATAGGAATAAATCCTTCAAAAGTAAGCATAGGGATAAATTATATTCCCTTGACTAACCCACCTTGCGCGTTAAAGTGTAATTATCATAGTGAATACCATTTCCAACACATGTGATGACTTCAGGGGATAACTCAGACAAAACTTTTTAAGAAATTACTCATCAAATTAACGAAGCAATTATTGTCCTTATTAGTTCTTTCTCTTAAGAATTCAGTCTTACAACTTTACAATTAAATTCTCAGAAACCAAATTATAGAGTCAAGTGAATACCGTGATGAGAAGGTTGTTTGTGAAAGCTATTTACAAACTGTGGCTACCCTTATAAATAAATAAATACCGTGATACTACTATTAACAAATATGCGATTTCATATTTATAATCTCGGTTGTCTTAGTTTTTAATATAGGTTGTTGATATCATAGATGATTATCAAATATATTAGAGAAAATTTGAGGTTGTACAATTTTTTATTATAAATTGCTTGTTGGAATCTTTATCATAGTGAATTATGACAGAAACTAGACAAATCTTGTGTGATTGTTTTTTTACTATAGTTTTTATTACTCTCTCTAATATAGAATTAAGGAAAATCTTTTATCAGTTCGTTCATATATATTATTTAGCTACCATTTAGTAACATTACAAGTTTTGGGTACAATGTCATCCCTTGACTAAATCTGGTAAACTAAGCATGCATTTGGTATTAAAGTTTGGATTGTAGAATTTAGATTTGAATTGATTGTGCATTTATCGAAACGTTTGAATTACTTGATTTAAAAAGTGTAAAAACTTGAAATGTGTTCGGAAAAAAAAAAATCAATATTGAGCTTGTTTTGTTCGTCTCGAAATTATATGTAATTTTTTAAAAAAACATCTCATTTGAACTTGTCTATGTAAAGTTATGGACTTTTAAAATTTAAGTTATAAAATTATATAAATAATAAAACTGAGGAAAAATAAATAAATAATTATAATTTTAAAATTTAGATTCATTTTAACAGTGTATGGCATTTCTAACACGGGAACTCGAAGAGAGGACTTTTTCTAAGAAACTCATAAAATAGTCAAAATTCATGCTTTGTGTTTTTTCTGTGAATCTTCAACTGATGTCAGTATGGTTGTTATCATATATAACCTTGACAATTACTTGACAGAAGACACAGCTAGTATGGACCATCAACATTTGTTCCACATATTCATGCACAAGAATAGTTTTGGAATAGTGCAACAAGAAAAAGACCAATCTACAAACCAAGTCACAAGTTCTGACCGTTGACTTTTAGTCACCATTCACACTTCTTTTCGAAATTTGTTCTTTTATAATTCTATTTACTTTTTGGAATTCAATCTTGTTTTAGAATCAAATCTTCAAATCAACAAAGTAAATACCATCCAAACTCAATTTTCATGCACTATAGGTTGTAGGCAATAATGGGTTTAGACTCCTATCCATTTACATGACACGTTAGACATAAAAAAACGTGTTAGATTATGAATTTATTTCACATCATTAATTTTTTGAATTATTACAGTGTTTAAAAGTGGATATGACTCTTTCTCTTTTGATGCGGGCTTTTGGAATGTGTTGTAGTACTTAATCTCATTTAACAAGGTTTAGGTAGTAGGAAGTTTGTTTGTGAAAGCCATTGACTGAATTTGTGTTATATATATATATATATATATATGTATATATATAGAGACACACGCACACGTATATGAGGTAAGTTAAGTTAGGCATGTCCCATGGCATATATTGCCTTCCCAATTCCATTATTATTATTAGTATTATTTTAATGTAAGATTTGGTCTTCTGTCCTAGGACAAACTGTTATGCTTTCAGTTTCAAATTTTGGCACCAAAAAAAATGATAATAAAGGTCATACTTGATGAAATGTAGTTATGCTATCCTAACACTCCCCCAACAGCCAATCATAGGAGGTGGCTTAGATGACTTTTTCCTTTATCTTTTTTTTTTTAAATTCTAAATTACATCATTCTGCCAGTCTGTTGGCTAAAATTTCAGTAAAATGAAGCAATTCAGCAGAGACAGAGATTTGGGAATCCCAGTTCTAACTCTGTTTCCGGATAGGATCCAAGTAAGCAACCAAGTCACATATTTGTTTTAGGATAGTGACCAAAAAAAAAAAAAAAAAAAAAGGTTGGTCAACAGTATATGTATTGACAAGTTTTCCCCAACTTGAAAAGAAAAGGGGAAAAAAAAAAAAAAAAAAAACTAAAATATTATTTAATCAAATCCATTCTGACCCATTAAAAATTAAATTTTTCTTTGGTGATTGGAGAAAAGAATTTCACTATTGCTTCTTTCGTGGATGTTTCTCAACAACTTCCCAACCTCATAAATACTTGAAAAAAGAGCCACCTTTAAACTGGTCCTCTTGTCCCTAACAGAGATTGTCTTTCCAAAATATATATATATATATATATATATGGAATAATATATATGTGTTTTTGTGTTTGTAAAAGTCAAGAGAAGTTAAGAATGGCTTTTCTAACATCCTGTTGGTTTATCATTGAAAATGTAATAATTCCAAATGGACTGCAGAAGTGGTTTTATCTGAGCTTCTTTATCCATCCCTTGATTCTTGTTTTCTGCCAAATTTTCCTCTGGCTCAAACTGCTAAAACACTGCCTTGTAGTTGTCCTAGCATTTCCTCTCAGAACCTTTGGTGTCATCTGTTTGTACATATTTGGTCTTTGTAAAAAGTTTGTCTTTTTTGTTTTCTCATTCACTAGATTTTACAAAGGTGAAGTTGAAGACGAGGCTGAGCAGTATTTTGATGCTCAACCAAGATTTAGCTCGAATCGAATTGCCGATTCGTTTACGCCGTTGCTTGCAGGGCCTATTCGGCGCAAGATACAACTACTCGAAGCTGAGGAAGATGTGTTTGAAGAAGCAGTTGGTTTTGCAGAAGATTCTCTTCTCTCAGAGGATCAGAATCTGGAGGGATCTTTGTACTTGTTGTGCAGTTCCAACTCTTTCGCAACAAACGAAAGTTCGAATGGATTTCCACTTCAGATTCAGACCGATTTCACTGAAGATTCAATTCTCAATGGAAACTTGGAAGAACCAATGTTTTGTCCCGGTGAAGATACACATACGAATGAGTACTTTCTTTGTGGCTCCAACTCATTCACAGCAGATGAATATCCAAAGTTTCAAAATTTACCTCTAAGTAGCTCCAACTCGGATGATAGAGATCTCTACACGAATGAATATTCACCAACAGCGCCTTATGCCTCCGATTTTCAAATCGTCGAAAGAGAAGAGAGCTCGGAATCGGATGGATTCTACAAGATGTACAATGAAAGAATGAGCTGGTTCGATGTGCTCAATTATGACAGAACATGTGGAATAAGTAGGTCTCCTTTCATCAAATTTGTGCCTAATTAGAATATGGTCACATTAATAATCTCTAAGCATATAGTATTTTTGGTCTAGTTAAAAAAAATTTTTTTTGCATAGTTCATGTGACATATTTCTTGTTCAAGTTCTAATTGGTTGAATTTGGCAATTTTAGGTGCAATTGAAGAAAAGCAGTTGGGAACTCCTAGTCCTTTCAAGACCGAAACCGGCGTTGTTCTACATCTACCGTGGAGCAAGACGACTAAAAGACGGCTGTTGAGAAGCGTAGAGAGCGACTTTGAAATGGTTTATGTGGCTCAGGCATGCTTGTCATGGGAGGCTCTTCATCATCAGTACAGAAAGGTCAAGGAAATCGAATTCTGTTCCTCTGAGAACAACATATTTTGTAGCAATGTCTTTGCTGAATTCCAAAAGTTTCAAGTACTACTAGAGAGATTCATGGAAAATGAACACTCCGGGGGAACAAGAGTTTTGAATTTTGTTCAGGGAAGGTTTTCTTTCAAAAGTCTTCTTCAGGTCCCTGAGTTTTCAGGTAAGATAATATTAATAATTTCTTTTAACGATTAATTAATCAATAATTAATTAATTTTTCTTGTTTAATTCAAATTAGTAGTTCCCTTGGCTACTCTTTGTAGTTTGTCCTACGTATTGACCAAAGACTGGATAGTTACTACGAAGAGAATAATTAGTTTAGTGTTTATCCATTCCTAATGTACCTTTTCACATTTATCCATTCCCAAGGTACTTTTCACACTACTATTATATTAATTGGTGTTTCTTCTCTCAATATACATGTATAAATTAACACACATATATATATACATATATTTTGTTTTTCTCATGCATCTAATTGTATGTGTTGTTATCTGTTACAATTCTGTTCCTACCTTTTTTTTTTTCCTTCCTATTGCCTTATAATAAGTGGGCACATTATTGTTTAAGAGAAGTTTGTCATCTTTCTTAGGAGACGTATTCATGTCAACTTGAATAAAAATAGTGGCATACATACATACATATATATATATATATAGTGTGTGTGTGTGTGTGTGTGTGGATGCTCTCGAATGAAAGAGACGTTAGAAATTTCAGAGGAAGATTGAAAACTGCTGCAACGAAAGAACTTGGTTTTATCTCATTTTTAATTTACAAACTATCATAGGGGTTCAAATAATTATTTGAGAATAAATTATAAACTTATGGTCCGTTTTTTGGGCACTATTCAAAAAGTTTTTACAATGTTTTCTCTCACCCAAATTTAAATTTATTACCTTTCAAACTCAAGATCCAAACAAACATCTAGCCTTTTATTTATTTAAATTTTTTTTTTTTTAGTGAAGGGGTTGATGGAGGAGAATAAGGAAGAGATGAAAGGACAAGGGACAAATGTGAAAGGAGTTTTGAGGGCCATAGAGGAATGCATAGAAGCCTTCTGGTTGTTTGTGAAAACAGACGAAATGAACAAAAAGTCTTGGTGGAAAATCACAACTTCTTCATGGGCTTTACCACCTGTGGAAGACCCAAGAGATCTTGAGCTGCTAGCTGATCTCACCAAGAGACTCCAAAAGGTAAATCCAAATAACCATACTCTATTATGAAACTTTGGGTTCGTTTGGTATTTGAGTTGAGTTTGAGATGAGATGAAATTTTTAAGTTTGAGTTGGTTGACTTTTTAAAAATTAGTTATAAATTTTTGTTGACTTTTTAGAAAAAGACAAAAATTAAGATGAAAAGATACAGTTTAGTTGGAGTTAAACTTTATTACCAAACGTAGGCTTAAAAAATAAAAATGAAAGCAGCTTCCGCTGGTATCCTTTAGATTTTCAAGTCATTTTCACTTTTATTGTTCTAACTTTAAAAGCTCTCATTTTGCTTAATGAATTTTAAATCAATCACACTTGACCCTTTCAGTTGAGATTCTTCTTAAAAATAAACGGAAAATATTACATTAATTCTAATAAAGAGAAAGTGAAAGTTTTTGAAATTCAGTAATCAAAATGAAAATGATCTTAAAAAAAAGAAAAAGAAAAAGAAAGATAAACTGATTGAAGCTATTTGACTTTCTTAAAGAACAAACTGTGGTTGAAAGATTTACAAGGGAAGAAGAGGTGTTTGTTGAAGAGGATAGTGAATCATGATATGGAGGAGTCTGAAAGGAAAGAGATGTTGTTCACAATGATAGACATGAAGCTGGTTTCAAGGGTACTCCAAATGGCAATGATTTCCTCATCCCAACTCAAGTGGTGCCAAGAAAAGCTAGACAATATTGAGTTCAAACATGGAAAGCTAGTTAGGGCTTCTACTTATCCTTTGTTCCCACCTTAAGCAACTACTATATGAAGATCATTTGAGAAAAGGGAAAAATGACAGCCAAAAAAATATAATATAATATAAAAATAAAAATAAAAAAAAAATGTTTGTTGCTTTGTGCATCAAGATTTGTATGTTTAATTAAAGTCTAGTAATGCATGTTAATGTAATTCTCTCAAGCTAAACCTAAAATTATAAAGTTTTCAGATACTTCTTTGCCTCTCTAATATGGATCTCTCTCATTTCCTTAAAAACTTTGGGCCAATTCTACTGTTAATGAGCTGCTCAAAGTTGGAAATCTCAAGAAGCTTCACTTGTATCAAAGGGATGATTGTCAGTGCATATTTCCAAAGTATTTGCTTGTTTGAAAAAATAGGGAGAAAGAAATAAATAGCAGAAAGTAATTAAAGTATATAATGTGTTTTAAAATATTTAGATTTAATAATAATGAATAATAAATTTATCAGATAAATTATTTATTTATATCTTATAAATATATTATTTATCTAGTAAATTGTATGATTATCTATTTCATTTATCTTGTAAATATATTATTTATTTAAAAATTTTAAATATGACTATTTATTTTAATTATTTTCGTTACTACGATTTTTCAAGAAGTAATTTGTGACTTTTAATTAACTATATTGGAAATACACTAACAATCACATACTCCACTCCAAGCCATCACCTTTTGCCTTTCATTCTCCCTCCCTTTTTTTTTTTTTTTTTGGATCTAAAGAATTTGGTTTTTTTGTTAATTTAAAAAAAAAAAAAAACCTTTTTGCCTCTTTTTTGGTTAAGAGATAAGCTGAAAAGTTAATAAAATGAACAATGGAAGACTTTATTTGGAATACAATTTTCATTTTCAAAATAAAAAAGACCAAAAAAGTTTATTTCAAAGGTTCATTCCTTTCATTTTTTCAAACATTTGTTAGAATTGAGAACCACAATTATTTCTTAAAAAGCTAATGGACAGCCACAACGATAATAACCTTTCTTTATTGGAAAATATTCTCGCCAACAAAAGACAACCAGCCTTTTCACGTGGTTAAATAGGAGAGGAAATTTTTTTTAATAAAAAATTTATAAATACAAAAATGTGCCCTTACAGTTATGAGTGCCAATCTGTAACACGTTTTAAATAATAGACGAGGTTAAAAGAAAAATAATAATAAAATAAGACGACTTATCTTCTTCTTCCCATATCGGAAGGTTGTGGTGTGTATGCATTTATGCAAAGACGGATCCATAATTTTAGTTCGGTTGGGATACTATCGACTTATTAGATAGGTTTTAAATAATAATAATAATAAGATAAAGAAATAAGAGAACTGCATTTGAAAAAAAAAAAAAAAAAGTATTTTATTAGAGACACTTTTAAAAAATTAAATAAAACTTATATGTCAAATAAACAATTTAAAAAAAAAAACGTGTCACTACTCATTTCCACTTAACTCCGTGCATGACTCTATGGAAGTGAGAGACAAGTTAAAACAAATTTTTTTTTTTTTTTTTTCATTTCTTGTTGTAAAATTTTCCAAATAAAAAAAATTCTATTGCAATAAATATTGGTGAATATTCACCTCTAGATTTAGATAATAGAGTGCCATCAGAAGTGATGAGCCTTTCATGACGCCAACCCGTTTCAACTATCTAATTTTTGTCGTTTTTCCTCTACTATCTAATTTTGTCGTTTTGCTTTTGTGCTAGAACACGTTTTCAACAAGTGGAAAACAAAACACAAGGTGACGGTCTCAAAATTTCTAGAATATTAAAAAGGATTTTGTACACTGTCATTAGAAATTCCAAGAATTTTTTCATCATCATATCTCAGTTTATGTTTTTTTTATTAAATTTAATCAGATTATATTGATAAAATCAATCTTAATAAAGAATTATATCTATTGTATTATAGAATTATTTTATCTTTAATATTGATATTTATACTTAATTTTAATTTAAATGATAATTTTTTAATAAAAAAATCACTCAAATATTTGGCAATAAAAAAAATTTGAAGAAAATTAGTGGCCTTAGTCAAGGGCCTCATCAAAAAGCCCAGGCTAACACTCCACCGTTTTTGGCAGAATTGTTGTCGTTTGGCAAACAGGAGAGAGAAACAGAAAGAGAGAGAGAGAGAGAGGAAGAGAGAGAGTTGAGAGATTTGTGGTGGCTAGCTAGAGAGCGAAAGCGAGAGAGAGAGAGAGAGTGACAGTTTATGATGATGATGAACATACAAATATTCAGAAAGAACCACTCCTCTGTTCAGGAATTTACATCAAAAAATCTGAACCACAAACTTCCCTTATGATTCCTCCTTCTGAGAGACCCATCCAACAACCTCTTTTTTTTTGCATTTTCTTGATTTGTTTGTCCCTGGTTTCTGCTCCTTTTTATTCTCATAATCTCATTTCACCTTCAACCACAATTTCCTCAACTGGGCTCTTCTCCTCTCCCGATTTCCTCAACTGGGTCCTTCCCATTTTCCACCCCAACCGAGTTCAAACTCCTGAAAAATCGAGCAAATCGTTCCTCGCTCGCTATGGCTTCCATGGGAGGAGGGTCGTCTCTGCCTTTTATCTTGGACACCACCACCAACAAGAGCCTTCACTGGCGACCAAGATTCTTGTTTTTTGGGAATCTCCCGAGAAGCTCTCTCAACAGCTGTTCTTCTTCTTCTTCAGTGGTTCGATTTCGAAGGAAGAAGAATGAAAAGGCTCTGAGGGCGATCGGAAAGGGCGGATTTGAAGAGGCCGACGATGAATCTTCTGAAGAGACGCTTGGGGCCAACATTGAGAAGGGCAAGAAAGTTCTCGCTATCCAAAGAAACTTGCTTCAACAGGTACTACTTTCTTACTTGCTTTCAAGTTTTGTCATCTTTTGTTTCCTCTTTTTTTTTTTTTTTTTTTTTTTAATCGTATGTTCTTTTTCTTTTTGGTTAGGAAAAAGAAATGGGCATCTTTTAGATTGCTTAATGGAGTAGAAAGTAGAAACAAAAGCAAAAAAAAAAATTTCCTATACCCTTTAAAAGGATAATTAGAGAGCCAAATTAGTGTCTGGTTTTTTTTTTTTTTTTTTTTTTTTTTTGAGCTAGATTTTTCTACAGAATTATTACTGTGCAAAATCAAAGTTGATCATGGGATTAATATCCCTTTTGCAAGGTCTATAATCCAACTTTATAGATTTTTTTTTTTGGGTTAGTTCTTATATCCAAAACAATTAAAAGTTCTTATATACGAGTATTTCAATACTTAAGAATTATTATTATTCTTAAGTTTACACTAGAATGTAACAAAATCGAATCTGTCGAACCAAACATTGGAGAATATTAAGTATAATCCAATGCAATCCAAACTTAAGTAAAACCTTTATCTTCAATGCACCAAACGCATTCGAAATATCTTAACTCACTTGTGTGTTTATTTTCATATAATAGATTTTTTTATGCAAATTGCACCTCCCTAATTCATTTATCTGTGGAAATGGTTATCTCTCCTCATTTACACAAATCTAGTTCATGCTTCTTCATCTTCTCCGTCCTCTATTATGTGTATGTTTCATTACCATGTAGGCAAAGGCATTAAATTACACAGAAGAAATACTTTCTTTGTCAGTTGATGCATAGTTTATTTGTCAGTTAGGAAAAATGTGTGCGCCGTTTATTTATAATTTTTTAAGTTAAACGTGGCTTATTTAAAGTGTTAACGTTTACGGTTAATGAAATTCCTTTTCCAATTACTTGATTCATTTCTTAGCAGCAACCATTCTTCTTCCCCCCCCCCCCCCCCCCCCCCCCCCCCCCCCCATCCTCATGTTTTTCACTTTCAGATTGCAGAAAGAAGAAAATTGGTTTCATCTATAAAAAGCAGTACTATTGAGTCAGGAGAAGATGACTCTTCTTATGACGGAGGAGAGAACTCTATCCTTAATACACAGATCGCTGACGATAATGAAACTGTTGAAGATCAGAATAAAAATGTTTTTGTTTTTTCAAGCACCTATGCCCCCTCTACTAATGATCAGAAGCCAGAAACCTTGCCATCCTCTGCTAACAGAAAGATTGGTGAAAGCGAGAGTACATATGGAAAAGATCTATCAAAAGAAAATGATTGGTCTGATCCGCTTCCATCTTTTCTTTCAAGTAAGTCCGATGCTTCTACTCTTAAAGTCAAGAAGCGCATAGATTTGGAAGAACCAAGTTTAGAGGTGGTAAATGAAGAGACCAGCACTCCTGATAAAAATCTATCCAAAGAAAAAGTGCCCACACAAGTTGCTCCTATCAAACAGTTGAAGAAAACTAGTTCGGGAGCCGTCAAAAAAGAAACTAGTTCGGGGAAAAATTGGTCTGATCTACTTCCACCTTTTCTTTCAAGTGTCTCTAATGCTTCTACACTCAGTGATGAAAAGAATGTAAATTTGGAAGAACCAAGTCCGCAAGTAGTTGGAGATGAGAAAGACAATGCTGAAAAAGAAATAGTAAAACCCCCTCCTTTGGCCGGGGCGAATGTCATGAACATCATATTGGTAGCTGCGGAGTGTGCTCCGTGGTCAAAAACAGGTAATATATTTTGTGCCCATATTCTTGAACGGGAGGTCATCTATAAAAAGTATTTCTAGCACAGCATGTCTCAACTCCTTTGCAACAGGCCTAAAGACCTTCATTTATACCCCTCATTCCACAGCCAGAATCATTTAACTAGTGAAAAGTTTTTCTTCTTTCTGTAATAACTAATCAAGTTTCTAGGTCCTTTATTTCATGGAAAATCAAACTTTGCTATCGTTCTTTTAGACATATGTTTGAGAAAACAAATCCAAAATTATTGTTAGTGTGCGTGTTGTTTATAAGCATGAGAACGTGTTTTCTTAATTTAGAAACTGATATAATTAATCTTGTAGGTGGGCTTGGAGATGTTGCTGGGGCTTTACCCAAAGCTTTGGCTCGGCGTGGACATCGGGTTATGGTAATGTCTTCCTCCTTTTAATATTTAAATGGGGGAATGTCATTCCGGAAGTTAGAGCCATAGAACTGATTGAGATTTCAGGTCTAAGGTTAAGCTGTACGTACATTTAGAATAACCAGCCTTTTTGCCACCAGCCTAGCTGTTCCATTTGCAAGTATCTTTTAGCCTTAAAGCATTACCTTGATGTAAAATGTAAAAGACGAAAGAAATATCTGGAATTGCACTAACCTATAGGTGTCTTTCTTTAAGTCAGTCTTTGATCATAACTCCTAATTCCTCCCTGATTTACTTTGATATGGCTCTTGGGAGCAAGATTTATTTATTTGTTTTCTCTAAGTCGCCTAACTTTTCCTTTCTCTCGTAGGTTGTGGCACCTCGCTATGGTGACTATGCTGAAGCTCGAGATATTGGAGTACGGAAAAGATATAAAGTAAATGGACAGGTGCATAATCGTTACAAAATTAATTGTCATTACCTTTAATCCTATTAAAAGGTAATATTGCACTTTTCTCATTGTAATGACAATTTACTTTACAGGATCTTGAAGTAACATACTTCCATGCCTATATTGATGGAGTAGATTTTGTTTTCATCGACTGCCATCATCTGTTTCGCAGTAAAGAGAAAGATATATATGGAGGAGACCGATCGGTGAGATATCTATTCTTGCTCTGTTAGCCTCAATTAGTTGCATACTGCTTGAAGATAATCAGCTTTGACTTAATCTGGTAGTGAGTGAAATTTGCAATGATTCATAAAGGAATTATCATAAGCAACTGCCACCAAGTTTTTAAATTCTTGTATCTCTGTCTAAATATCTTTAATTATGGTTTATGTTAGCTTAATTACAAATCTCCTCCTTCTTTGGTTTGGCCATCTGTAGAAAAGCCTGTCATTGCCCGCCAAATTTTTTAAGGATTAATTAGATGCAGATAAGAAAACTAGCATATGTGTCTTGTAGTCGACAAAAAGTTGTGCTTGCACTTGTACAGAACTAGGGGGTGCGTTGATGGTACACCTATAGGAAAAGTTTCACTTTATTTTACATGATTTCTTATTGTAATAGCTCAAGCCCAATTATACTAAACTCTAACTTAAAACATTAAGTTATTATTATTTTCATTTCTAAGTAACCAAACCTCACATGGGTTTAGTTTCATGTTGCAGGAGATTTTGAAACGCATGGTGTTGTTTTGCAGGGCTGCTGTTGAGGTACATCTGTCGATTGCCCATTTAAGCTGATCCTGTGTAGGAGAACTGAGTTTTTACTGAACAATTATGCAGCACTTTTAACACATAGAATATTGTAGTCGAAGATTGTTAAAATTCAGAAAGAATAGGGGCAAGAATCATCTAATGTCGCTCGCACCTCAAATTGAAATCATAATTCGTTTCATGTAGAAGGGAAGAATAGAAGACTCAAGTGATTATTTGTGACCAGATTAGTAGCTATGACTCTGTATTGACGTTCCAAACTTCATATTAATGTGGTGAGGATATCGTTTATGTGCGCTTGTATGTGTTTACATGTGATGAAGATAATGTGGTGACTTTCAGGTCCCTTGGCATGTTCCATGCGGTGGTGTCTGTTATGGAGATGGAAACTTGGCTTTTATAGCAAATGATTGGCATACAGCGCTTTTACCAGTGTATTTGAAGGCATATTATCGTGATCAAGGTTTAATGAAATATGCGAGGTCAACACTTGTAATTCACAACATAGCTCATCAGGTTCGTTCCTATTCGATGAATTCCCGTTAATATAAGCAGAACGTCTGTTTGTAAACCCACAATTTCCGTAATTCTACCGGAAAACCAGAAACGTCATTAGCCATATATCGATTGTTTAATTTGTCATTTTTATTTCTTCTCAAATAAAATATATGTATCCATCATGTAATACTAAAAGTCTAGCACAAAATGAAATTTCAAAATTTTGAGTTTGCTTTCATTGTATCCAGGGTCGGGGCCCAGTTGATGATTTCTTATCTATGGATCTGCCAGAACATTACATTGACCTTTTTAAAATGTACGATCCGGTTGGTGGCGAACACTTCAATATCTTTGCAGCGGGGTTAAAGACAGCAGACCGTGTTGTTACCGTAAGCCACGGATATGCCTGGGAGCTTAAAACTCCTGAAGGCGGTTGGGGTTTGCATGGGATCATCAATGAGAATGACTGGAAACTGAGGGGGATTGTGAACGGTATTGATACGAAAGATTGGAACCCAGAATATGACGTCCATCTTACAACAGATGGTTACACAAACTACTCCCTCGAGACGCTCCAAACTGGCAAGCCTCAATGCAAGGCAGCATTGCAGAAGGAACTGGGTTTACCCGTTCGTGCCGATGTTCCCGTCATTGGCTTCATCGGGAGACTGGATCATCAGAAAGGTGTAGATCTCATAGCCGAGGCTATTCCATGGATGATGGGCCAGGATGTGCAACTAATCATGTTGGGTACCGGGAGGCCGGATTTGGAGCAGATGCTTAAGAATTTCGACAGCCAGTATCATGATAAAGTCAGGGGATGGGTCGGTTTCTCCGTTAAAACCGCCCACAGGATAACCGCCGGAGTTGACATTTTACTCATGCCATCAAGATTTGAGCCTTGTGGACTGAACCAGCTGTATGCCATGAAATACGGCACGGTTCCGGTGGTTCATGCTGTTGGTGGACTGAGAGACACCGTGCAGCCTTTCAATCCGTTCGAAGAATCGGGACTGGGTTGGACATTTGACAGTGCCGACTCGCACAAGCTGATACAAGCGTTAGGGAACTGCTTTTGTACTTACCGAGACTACAAGAAGAGTTGGGAAGGACTCCAGAGACGAGGAATGATGCAAGACCTTAGTTGGGATAAAGCTGCTGAGAACTATGAGGAGGTCCTTGTGGCTGCAAAGTACCAATGGTGACGAGTCTTTACCGGTTATGTTGTTCGACTTGTGGGTTTTTAACAAAGCTCCCAACTTTCTGAGAGGATGTGTGGCTCATGGACGGTGTTAATGGGTACCGGTAGTGTTGAGCATCACCCATTAATAAAAGGTAGATCTCACGAGATGGAACCCACAGTCAAGGCCTACCTTTTATTAGTAACATTGTTTAGCACTTGTGGTGTCCCAAGCATTTTTCTTGGCTCGTGTAGAAGAAATTTTTGGGTAAATAATGTTTGCACCCTTTTATGTAACGTCAAGTCTAAAAAGAAGATTACTTTTCTTGTAGTCACAAATGCAATATTTCAAGCGAAACCAACCAGGAAATTTGGATGGAATGAAAAAAAAAAAAAAAAAAATTGGGAACATCTTAGAATATGATGCATGTGAATATAATAAAGCCTATTATGTATAATACATAACCCATTTCGGGTTTAAATGGGTAATTTAATCTGTGCTATGACCAAGCTGAACCAAGTTTTGCAATTTAACATGTAGCAGACCGACAGAATTTAACATCAAACGTTCTTCTGAAAAGAACTGAAAAACAGAGAGATTAAAAAACACCATATTGGAAAAGACAGAATTAACGTCAAACGACATCATTTTGGGACAGGATTAGGGGGGGGAAAAATGCATACATGCACAAACAGCTCCAAAGCGACAGCATATAACCAAAGCAAGACAATTGCATTATGGAAACCACAAGGAAAAGACAGAAAAGGATAATATTGACATAAAACATCACTTTGAAAACGACAGCATTGTAGAATCAAGAACATTGAGAAAACAAAGCATCTTGCTTACCAAAAAGACAACACTAAAAGAGAACAATTTTGTGAAAAAACGACACGTCTCTTAGAATGACAGAATCTAACAAATACAAGCAACCCCAATATTTGAATGGGATGGGCACTTCTTTAGCATCAAAACCTTCCAGAGAAAGTGAAAGATTTCGGAATTCAAGCGTTAGTTTGTTTCATAAGTTTGAACATAATTAAAACCTTTCTTTCTACTATATTTTCTCTTCACAAAAATTTTAAATTTATGTTCAAATCTACAAGACAGATAGATCCCAAATTTGTTGTCGACGTTGTTCAACACTTGCCTTCAGCTTCAACCGCAGCTCAGACGAAGACTTCGAACTTCTTCCTAGCTATTCTCCGAGTCCAAAGTGTGATGTCTGTTGCATCTCTTATGGACAGGAGGCTTGGCAATTTTAGTGGGAATTCAGTTGCTCTTGAAGGAGATGCGCAGAATGATGTAATAAGAGCAATGTTAAGAAAAATACAATACAACAAGGCCATTTTGAGGGACGACATCACATCATCTCGGAAACAAGAAACCGCGTTATTAAGCGAAAACGACGATATTAAAAAATGAAAGTAATGAGATGACCTCGAAAACAACATAATTTCTACAACAATCTCACAAAACAACATTGTCCAGAAGTTGCATTTAGAAACGGCATCATGTCTTGAAAGTGCCAGGTTCTGGGTAAACAACCAAAGCCCGAAAACAAAAATGACGTGCATGTTTCTCAATCGATGCCCAAACGCACAACCAAATCTTTTATTGGTTTTTTCATCAAATGGCCATCGAAGATATTCACACCAGTAACAGAGATTTCCAAGAATGACAAAAGGGAAAAACAAACAATAACAAACGTAGAGAACAAATTACAAGTGAAAAAAATAATAAAACGAAATGAAAAACATTAAAAACAAACAAGCAAAGTTATATCAGTCTCTGTAAGACTTTTTCAGCTTTGGAGGGTCTCGGTCTCTGTCTCTGTGCAAAGGAAACTCGCCTGTCCCGTTTAAACTGCAAACACGAGCGCGTTGAAAAGAGCCCTGCGAAGCCCTCTGAGAGACAACCTTCAATGGCACAAGGAGACCTGGTGGAAGCATTCAAAGTACTATTACACCTACTGATATCCATGCTGTCGTTTTCCATATTCTCATCCTCCCAGTTTCCGGTTCTGTACGACATCAACCTGTTTCTCTTTAAACTCATTACAGGATTTAGGTTGGTATTGTCCGGGAAGATGGTAATTAAGGATCCCAAATCACCCTTATCGAGGTCCTCGAGGTACTTCCTTTTCAAGCCAGGTAAGCTTTTCAATCCTGCAACAAACCTCAAATTCTCAACATCATCAGAATTTTAAAAAAAAATTTAAATTAAATTAAATTTTGAACACACGATGTCAGGGTTTTGTGCCAAAAAAGAAAATAAAATTATAGACCTGGAAGTGAGTCATCATATGCACATGACTGGGATTCCGACTCGCCACATTTACAGAAACAGTTGGGATTTGCATTAGATCCGGAGACCCTGCAAGATGAAAGATGCATTGGACATTTAGAATCTGAGATGCAAAACAAAGGGCGATAGTCAGAATTCCAATATCTACAAGCACTTTTCTTAACCTCAAATTTCTGCCTTACACGACTTCAAAAGATATCCATCTAATTGCTTTTCCGCATCTTTAATAAACATCCAAATATAGGACTACAGTCTACACTTTGACATTTTAGAATAAAAGTCGTACACGAAGCATTAGCCTAATGTGATGCAGTGTTCCAACATTGTAAGAGCGGGTTCTTCTAGTTTCATCACTCAAACATAAAAGAAATGAAAATATTCTCCCATTAATAATCTCCATTGGTAGTAGTGTATTTTTGTTTTTCTTCAACCTCATTTACTTTATATCTTAAGAAGGTGATTTTCCGACAAGTGGGTATAAATTCATGCCCAGTTTTCTTTCGTATAGCCTCTCAAAAACTAAAATCTCACAACCACTACGTGAACCACACACTAACACTAAGGAAAAATACATAATGGAAAACGCAAATTCAGCACGTGAAAAATAAAGGGAGCATGTTCCTACGGGAATAAAATATCAAACCTGTACATATGCTCAACAAAGTCGTCTATTAAAACAGGCCAGGCTCCTGTAACAATGAAAAGAGCAATTTACTGTCAATTACAACAAAATGCAATGGTAAGAAAGATAAAATTCCGAAGGAACAAACAAGTTTGAATATCCTCGTGCAAAAAGAATTGTTTATTAGTTTGTTCAACT
The DNA here is from genome assembly GCA_008635985.1 of Ficus erecta. Lineage (NCBI taxonomy): Eukaryota > Viridiplantae > Streptophyta > Magnoliopsida > Rosales > Moraceae > Ficus > Ficus erecta. The sequence continues at coordinate 2,795,144 of BKCH01000009.1, forward strand.
TGCGATTTGTCCTACTTGACTAACAACTATCCAAGTATTCTGAGCTACTGAATCTGTACTGAACAGCCCAGGACCAACGAAAATGTAGTAGAAGAGATAATTTAGTCAGTAATTAGGTAAGAGAAGGAGAGAAATTAATACCTTCTGGATCATAACCTTCCAGATTTTCATGTACACACCGGCTGAAAGCTAAAACTTGTCTCCACGTGTCCTCGGAGATATTATGCCGCTGATTTTTCTACAAGGATCTAAGAATATTAGTTTCCAAAAAGAAGTAAGTACACAGGCAAGCAGACATTTGCACAAACACTTTACCATAAAAAGAGAAAAATACTTCAAATGATGTCAAATGCAATGCAATTAGCAAATCACAAGATAAGCTAATCTAGTATTCAGAAATTCAAACCATCAAAAATTCCAAATGAAGTCACTCCAAGACTCCAACCAGTGCAGCATTAACTTTCACATTTTAAAGGGGAAAAAAATCTAGAACCACATGGCTTAATACTAATAATACCCGTACTATTTGGGGCTCCGTATGATTTCCACACTGGTAAAGAAACCAGGGAAAACATTAAGCATTAGAATCAAAACATCATCATACCTCAACAAAGTCACACCATTGATTAAGTAATCGAAACCTCCCAGACAACACTATTCTCCATGCACTAACAGCCTTTTTTACAGCTGCAAGTAAAAAAGATCAAAATAAGAAAGGTCAACTAGAATATCTGTGAAATAATGTTTTCAACATAGATATCAAACTGAATATTTAAATAAGGAAGAAAGAAAAAGACAGAGATATTTTTTTGAGATAGAACACATAAACGGGGAATAAACTTACTGATGTTCTTTTGACCATTTTCACGGCATATAAAGAAAACAAAATCATAGAAGCACGAGAACTCAGAAAAATCTGTCTGCAAAGGAGAAAAACGAACCCTTTACTAAATTAAGCTTGAAAATTATAATTAAGAGAGAGAACGGCAACATGCTGATCACAAGTCAGGGGACAAACAAAGCAGTCAAGAGTAAGGAGAGCACTCATAGAAGAGCTTAACAGTGAAAGAACAACATAAATCTTACCATCAAGTCAAGTCGTGACATGAGCTTGAAAATTTCATCAAAAATAATTATCCTGTCAAATTAAAAGACCATTAAAACTCTAGGTAAGGGAAAAAAGAATATTAATAGATTGACGAGCTGATCGGTATCATATTACCGATCAGCTCGTCCTTAAAAATATATATATATATATATAAATACAATGACCAATAAAATGGTTCAAGTTCATAAAGTAATGCAGTCATGGCTTGTATATGGATACCTTGCATCTGCCTGACTAGACTCTACTAGTTGCGAAAGCTGAGCCAATGCTTCCCTTGTACATTGACCCATTTGTGATTCAGCAGTTTCTCCATAACCTTCTTCTCCTTGTAAATAAACATTTCCCAATTTGATATCTGTAAGGTAAATTCACAAATGAACAAAAAAAAAAAAAAAAATAACCACTACATCTGGAACCATCATAAATGCAACCGGAAGATAACGGGAAAGTATCAAAACAGTCACAAGACCAAAAAGATAAACATTAAAACTAAAAAAGAATTTCAAGAACTATCAGCATTTGAAATATAGGAATCCAAATATTTTTCCAAGACAAAAAAAAAAGGAGGTCCACTCAAGCTCCAAATCCTTAGCCAAATCTGCCCGATATTGAAATCCAAAATATGGTTTCTTTCTTTTTCATTTGCATTTTTTTTTTCAATATTTACAGAAAAAGCTAAATTTGCATGCTCAATTTCCCAAGTTTTCTCAGCTACAACTATCTGACGAAGAAAACAATCAACCTAAAAAGCAAAAGCACAAAAATCTCGGATTAAAGCACATATTATTCACCGCCAAAAAGCCGCTTAAAGATACAAGAACGCAAAAAAAAAAACACTTAATCGAATAAAATTGAACATCAAACTCAAATCAAGCAAACCAAAACGAACCGAACAACCTAGGAAGAAGAGAGAAAATACCGCAGTAGCGCCGATAAACCTCGCAAATATCGAACCAACCGGACCTCGGAAGCGAATCCATGGAGTTCACCCCGAGCTTCGATTGCACGCGATTTGGGAAGACGCCAAACCCTAGAAACACCTAGAGTCTAGAGAGAGAAGCAAGAGAGAGAGAGAGAGAGATCCTCTCTTTGTAATGGGTTTCTCTATCTTGCCAGCGTCCGTTGAGAGAACTGTATCATAAACGCAGAGAGAGAGAGATAGAGAGGGAGGTTGTTTGGGAATATGTGTGAACATAGTGGAGAAAACCGGATCTAGTGTGTTTTTTTCAGTGTGGCGAAAATCGGTTCAGGTTCTTTTCAACGGTCCGATCCTTTTTCGACGGTTCATGATAGACCGGTTTGTGGGGTCGGACGTAGATGGATGGTGTAGAATTGAGAGGGAAGCATTTACGGACACCAAAGGTCCATTGTGTTTTTTTATTTTTTATTTTTAATTTCCTTTTTCTTTTGCCAATTGAAACTATTATATAATTTTTGAGGCGCATTTTAATTCAGCCGACACTTTTTTTTTAGTTCAAATAAATTTATGTAAATAAAATATTTTGAGTAACTACGTAAATAAAATATTTTTGTAGTTACTCAAAAAATATTTTTTTTTTGTTATGGAAAAAGATTTTTTTAGATGGTGAAAAATAGAAAATCACTTTATTGCATAACATATCTGTGTCATTCCGTATACTTTTTTTAACAATTTTGTAGAGAGAAACAAACGTAACATAAAAATTCTGTTTTTCACTATGTTTTTAAAAGTAAAAAGAGAACAATTCTAGACGGGTATAAAATAATATTCTATCAAGACAATAAAATCACATAATAGGATCCGTCAATTTGAAATACTCTTGAAAAATACAAATTTGCTAAAAAAAATGTATTTTTAATCTGAGATAGGGAATCCGAACTTTGTATTTTATAATGAATTTGAAATTAGGTGTACAATTACCATTTTACTCTACCAACGGCCACATGTAATTAAGGGCTTTTGCAGACTCATGGAAAAGGGACACTGATTTCTATCAACAATATAGTAAAAAAGAATTTACTACAGAAACTTTTGTAAAGACGCTACAAGTTATCGGTTGTTTAACCACAAGTCATTCAGTGGAATGAAATTTCTTTGTTCATCACCAATAATCTCCGCAAGAACAATCGCCATCTTTGAAATGATGAAATCTGCTGCCATCCCTCAAGACAATTTCCCTTCCGGTTACCATAGCTATCAACTTAATCGCGGAGTGGCAGTCGCCGCAGACTCGATGGCTCTGCACAATTTGCAGTGGCGTTCCATCCGAAGTGCTAATCAGTCCGTATGCTATTGCCAGTTTCTCGCTGTGGTATAGCAGTATCCGCTCTTCATGTTCGTCCACATCGGGAAGCAGAGACTTCTGCTCGGGAATGTAACCGTGTTTAGAAATCTCTGTCATGAACTCGTCTACTTTCCGGTAGATTTCTTTTGTTTCGGCATGAGTCTTGTCTCCTGAATAGAAAACACGAGCCTGTTTCTTGACCTCAATCCAACTGCACACCGGGAGCATTCGCAGGCCCTTTCTTCTCAAAGTGTGAACAACAGCGGCAGCTTCCTTCAGCTTGCCAGAACTATTGTAGATGTTCAAGAGTACAATATAGTTGCTCAGCTTCTCGGGCTCCATTCCGTAGAGTTTTTCAGCTGCAAGCTGGCCAAGCTCTAAATCCTCGTGGATCCGACAAGCTGTAAGCAGCGCAGCCCACATGTTGGCCGTAGGCTTAAAGGGCGCTGTTCTTATTAGCGAATAGGCTTCATCCAAAAGCCCCTCTCGACCTAGTAATTCAATCATGCAGGCATAGTGCATTGCACGAGGCTTAATCTTGTGATCCCTTCTCATTGACTCGAAAATCTCCCATCCACGTTCCGATAATCCAGAGTAGCTACAAGCGGATAATACAGCAAGAAAAGTAACATGGTTGGGAACCATACCTTCCTTAAGCATCTTCTCAAACATTTCAATTGCCTCATCGCCCCTACCATGATTACCATATCCAGCAATTAACGCATTCCACGATATAACGTTCTTGGTTGGCATTTTATCGAAAACATGATGAGCATCTTCCACTCTTCCCCATTTGCTATAGAAGTCCACAAGTGCCGTGTTGGCCACTATATCTAGGCCATATCCATGGCGAACTAAACCTGCATGAGCTTGCTTAGCATGTTCCAACGAAGCTAATCTTGCACATATTCTAATGATTATGGAAAACGTAAAGTGATCCATTTTAACACCGGAATCGCGCATCTCATAGAACAAGTTTAGAGCCTCCTCACTGTAACCATGGAGGGCAAAACCTGCTATTATGGTATTCCATCCCACCGTCGTCTTCTCCGGCAACTCATCGAAAACAAATTGGGCATCTTCTATGCAACCACACTTACTATACATGTCAATCAGAGCACAAGCAACGAAAACATCTTGGTCCACACCCATCTTCAAAGCACAAGAATGAATCTGTCTTCCGGGAAACACGAGTCCCAGCCCCGCAGATGCCCGAATCATCGTAGCAAAAATGCGAGACCCGCCATCAGAAAACTCCTCCCACATCATCAAAAACAGCCTGAAGGCCTCCACAAACTCTCCACAATCCACGAGCCCGGATATAATCGTGTTCCACGAAACCAAGTTCCTCTCAGTCATTTCTTCAAACAGCCTGCGGGCATCAATCATCATACCGCATCTCACATGCATCAGCAAAATCCTGTTCCTCAAATACAAATCCAGCTCAAACCCATTTCTAGTCATGTAATTACACACCCTCTTCACTCCTCTAATCGACTTCAACCCAATGCAAGCACTCACCAACGCATCAAAAGTACTACCACCCACTTCATAACCACCACCACCACCACCTTCAAGCTCCAAAATCTCAAACAACTCAAGCGCCTCTCGGTACCTCTTGTAGAGAACCAACTTCTCTATCTGATTACAAATCCCACCGGTGGGTGGTTTTCTCACCTGGGTCTCCTCCAAAACCGTCACTTTCCGCTCGCCGGCATCGGTTCCCAATCGCTGCAGCTTCGGGCGTGGCTTAAGCCCCTGTTCCATGGCCGAGGAACACCTTATCCGAGAAAACGGGTTATTCCTCCTCCATTTCCTTCGGCTGAAAAACCCAGAATCCGGCGAAGAAAACGGGAAACCCCAGCTACTACTAATATTACTACTACGGATCTCGTCAGAGGCAAAGCTATGGAAGCGCGACAGAGGAACTTCCATGGGGAATGAAGAAAAGAAGAAGAGAAACAGAGAGCAAGAATTCGTACCTTGAGAGAGAAGAGAAGAGGGGGTAGATGAGATCTGGATGGAGTTCGGAAAGTACGAGGAAGGGTGTTGGAATGGTTTGGAATTGAGGGGAGATAGGTTTGGTCATGTTGGGTTCAGTGATGACGGGTGAGGATCAGCATTGGAAGCTCCGTCTGAGTTGGTTGTGTTTCTGATAGTCTGATACGATATTTTCAATGATTTTTGGTCAAACTGTCAAAAATAAGATTGTTGATAGATACGACATTTTCAATAGATTTATCAATTTCATATATTCATTTCTCACCTCCCCTGAGGAAAAGGACAGAGAGAGTTTTGTTGGTATATGATTGTTTCTGGCAGTTTATATTTTCTGAATTTTTTATTTAAGGAAAGATATTTTCTCGAAACTTACTTGAAGTTGAAAATATGGAAATGATCTGGTGGTTTTTTTTTTTTTTTTTTTTTTCGGTTCAGATAGAGAAGAATTAGTCTACTAATATTTTCACGTTTTATAATGTTGAAAGAGAAATGCTAACAAATAGCATATTCAAAAGGAAGTGTAGAAAATTATAGCATTTTTTCATTTCACTTATATTTTATTCCTATTTTACTCTTTTATTCAATATATCCCCTCACATCTCTTCCCCTTTCTTCCTCTCTCTCTCTCTCCCCCTCTCCTCCCGTCGATTGGAGATCAGGATAGCGACGGCGTTGGGATTGCAACGGTGACAAGGCTGCACGAAATGGAATTCATCGAGTTTCTTTGCCAGCGACGGGTTTCCCTCGCAATCTTCTTCTCTAGGATTTGTTGAATTTTTTTGCAAGTGAACTAGTCGAGATTTGGCACTGGCGACGTTTGAGATCAGGCAGAGTTGCAAAGATGGCAGTTTTGGTTGAAGCATATTGTTGTCGGCTTTTGCTTTCTGCAGGTACTGCGTCGAGGTTGGCAACTGCTCTTTCCGTCAGTGGCTGCTCCGTCCTATGGTGTTGCTCCAGTGGTGGCGACGATGGGCCTGCTAAATTAGGGTATTTGGGTTGGGGTTGATGATTTGGGGTTGGTTTAAGATTTTTGGATTTGTGATTAAGGGTTAGGATTTGAATGAATTTGGGGTTTTAATTTAGGAAAACTTTGGGGTGTATTTTGTAATTTAAGAAAGTTTGTAGAATAAGAAAAAATTATTAAAAAATTACTTATAGATATTTGAATTACCAATAAATATCAGATTTACTAGTAAATACTAGATTTATTAAGAGTAAATAAATTATCTCCAAGTAGATATATTATTTTCTAGTGAATGTTTTATTTACTTAAAATATTAGATTTACTTAGAAATACTATATTTTAATGAAAATCCAAAAGATTTTGATTTGAAAATATTGTATTTACTTGGAAACACCGTATTTTAATAAAATATCAAAAAATTTGAAACTATCATATCTACTTAAAAATATTGTATTTTAATGAAATATCCAAAATATTTTAATTTGAAAATATTGGATTTACCAGATTTACTTGAAAATATCGTATTTTAATGAAATATCAAAAAAATTCAAAAATATCGGATCTACTTGAAGATATTATTATTTAATGAAATATAATTGATTAAAAATATTTTAAAAATACCATGTTTATCTGAAAATATCATATTTTAATGAAATATCCAAAATATTTTTATTTGAAAATATTGAATTTACTTGAAAATAACATATTTACTTGAAAATATTATATTTTATTAAATATAATTAATTAAAAATATTTTAAAAATACCGTATTTTAATGAAATATCCAAACTTATTTGAAAATATTAGATTAACTTATAAATAAAATATTTACTTGAAAATATCGTATTTTATAAAATATAATTAATTAAAAATATTTTGGAAATACCATATTTACTTGAAAATATCGTATTTTAATGAAATATCCAAAAGATTTTTATTTGAAAATCTTGGATTTACTTGGAATATCGAAAAATTCGAAACTATTAGATCTTCTTGAAAATACCATATTTTTATGAAATATTCAAAAGATTTTTATTTCAAAATATTGGATTTATTTGGAAATACCATATTTACTTGAAAATATCGTAATTTAATTAAATATAATTAATTGAAAATATTTTAAAAATATCGTATTTACTTGAAAATATCATATTTTAATAAAATATAATTAATTAAAAATATTTTTAAAAAATCGTATTTACTTGGAAAATACTGTATATTAATTAAATATTCAAAAGATTTTTATTTGAAAAATGTTGGATTTACTCGAAAATACTGCATTTTAATAAAATATTAAAAAATTTCAAAAATATCGGATCTACTTGAAAATATCTTATTTTAATGAAATATAATAGAGTGTAATTGTTGAAAATATTTTGGATATTCATAATTTACTTAGAAAATATTGTATTTTAATGAGATATTCAAAAGATTTTTATATGAATATATTGGATTTTTTTGAAAATTCTGAATTTATTTGAGAATATCGTATTTACTTGATATTTTAATGAAATGCCGAAAAACACTGTATTAGTTTCCTTTCTTTGACATGTTATAAAAAAATAAAATAATTTCTTTTTTTTTTTCTGATTATTTTCTTTGGGAGAAACTGTGGTAGAGGGTCTCTACCGGTAGAGCTTTTTTTTAGGCCATTGAGATTTAATCGAACGGTTGAAATGTTATTGGTGTACCATACTTATCATACACCTTACCTTATATTACCCTTCCCACCCAAAGTCTTCTCCGTCGCCGGCGACCCACCCCGGCCCCCCCACCGCCGGCCCCAGCCCCGGCCGCCCCTCACCCAACTCCGGCCCCCTGCAAACCCCCCCCCAGGCCCCCCGGCACCCGCCCACCCCAGGTCCCCCTCCCCCGAGCTCCCCCCACCCACCCCACCCCCCCCCCCCCCGACGGGGACCCCCCCCGACCCCCTTATCTCTCTCTTCTCCTCTCTATCTTCCCCTTTCTCTCTCTCTCTTCCCCTTTCTCTATCTTCCCCTCTCTTTCTCTTCCCGGCCAACGACCCCCCCACCCCACCCCCATCCCCCCCTCTCTCTCTTCTCCCGTCGAGGGTGGGGGTGGGGGTGGGGGGGGGAGGCGCGGACCTGGAAGAGAGAGAAAAAGGAGAAGAGAGAGAAAGGGGAAGAGAAAGAGAGGGGGGGGACGCCGAGAGGTGCCAGGGGGTGGGTGGGGGGAGGTCGGGGGAGGGGGAGAGGGACCTGGGGTGGGGGGGCTCCTGGGGGGCTTGGGGGGTTACAGGGGGCCGGAGAGTGGGGGCCGGGGCTGGGTGGGGGGGGCTGGGGCCGGCGGGGGTGGGCTGGGGGGTTGCCTGGGGCCGGAGAGGGGGCCAGGGCTGGGTGAGGGGCGCCGGGGGTGGGTCGCTGGCGTCGGGGGTGGGTTACCAGCTTCTGTCGCCGGCGACGGAGAAGACTTTGGATGGGAATGATAATATGAGATAAGGTGTATAATAAGTATGGTGCACCAATAACATTTCAACCGTTCGATTAAATCTCAATGACTTAAAAAAAGGCTCTACCGGTAGAGACCCTCTCTACTACAGTTTCTCCCATTTTCTTTTCTTTTAAACCTTTATTGTTTTTTTTTAATTATTCGTTATCTTATTTTAAATCCAGCCCCAAATTATTGAAATTCCTAAATCTACCCCAAAACCCCAAACGAAAGTCGCCGTCCGCTCGAGAGAAGCCATCATCGGAGACGACGTTAGCGACGACGGCTTATGGATTGCGATTTCATTGCGGTTCTAGCCATCGTGCAAGGGAGTCACATCGTTGATGGCAAATCGTGATTTGACCGGAATTCTTGCCATCGCGATAGGTCGGTGGGAGACGCAATTCCCGCCGTCCCGGAGCTCCGTCCGAGGGCTTCGTCGGCGTAATTTCCCATGACGAGCTCGTGCTAGGATCGCTATTGCGATCTACACTCAATTCCCGCCGTCGCTAGGTTCTGTTCGAGGTACACCGTCGGTGCAATTTTGCCGCAACGGAGTTGATGATCTACGTCGCCTGCAAGGATGCCGGAGTTGCACAGTGACTGCGACGGCGCGATTCGCTGGTGGGAGTACTCTGGGAGAGAGAAAGAAGAGTCCAGGGTAATTTGGGAAAGTTGTGTATCTTAAATCAAAATATGCTATTATTTTCAGTCTTTAAAAAATTGTGCTATTATTTTTCATTGCACATGTGAAATATGGTATTTCCCTCTTTCTCCCAATGTACAATTAGATCAAAATAAAGAAAATAAGTAAGTTTAAGAGATATGTGGAAAAAAAAAATCTTTTTTAACACAGTTTTTAATAAAATATTTTAAATTATGTTGATCAATGATTTATTTTGAATATTATTAACCGACACGTCAACTATTTTAATAGTCACCCATTTTCTTTTTATAAAAAATGACTAATTTTTAATAAACGTGCAAACACTTTCATCTAATCTAATTTCTAATTTAATGAAAGTCTAACAATTTTAAACAATGTATAAATCATTGACATTAGACTTCTACTTTTTACAAACCTATATTTCTCTCAGTTTTTTTTTCAATAAATTTCTCTCCCTTTTCCCAATATATTTCTCTTTGTCCATGTTAGGAACCAATTCTAATCCTAACATAATAAGTTAGTTACATATGCCCACACATATTATCTATAACCTTCGTATATTTGTGTGTTCACTTCCCAAGAGGGGGAAAAAAAAAGGGGAGAGAAAGAAAATAGTGTAAATTTTGTACTTTTGTCACTTCGAATGCATCAGTTTCAATGCGAAAAGAAAAGAAATTCAATCTTCAAGATGCAGCTTTTTCATTTTTTCCTTTTTCCGTTAAAAATGGTTGCAGAATCTCGAGACTCCAGAAGAGGTTCATCCTAGATGATGGTGGTCAAATTACTGACTCCCCACAAATGCTAAATTTAACGCCAAATTTTAGATAGCTTCACATTACGAAATGCGATAATATCCAACTCTTTGTCGAATCCTCTTGAGCCCTTCTAAATATGTATTATTGCATTTCGCTTAAGAAAGAGAGATTTTATTTTTTCTTCCTTTAAAATGCTCGAATTGCGTCTTCTGACCGAATTTTAGATGGACGAATTCTAGCCTTTCACCTGTTCTAAGTCACTCTCGAGTTTCCGGCTGTTCGTAGACTGAAGCAGCCTTTCTCCAATAACTGCCCGAACCACTACCCGAGCCGTCTTGGCAACATTATGCATTGTTGTCATGGTTATCCCATCAAGAACTAACATCCTCTCTCAACAAGTCAACATAACTATTTTGTAGGACAAGGATTGACATTTAAAAAAAAAAAAACAAAAACAAAAACAAAACAAAAAACAACTTTTCTGACAGTGTTATAAACCATACTTTGAAAGAGTTTGATCAAGCTATAAAAATGTAGCATGCCATTAAAATCTTATCTAAATTCTTCAAAGACCTCTTAGAAAAACTTTCTCAAGAAGTCACGGAAAGCCACGAAAGATCTCCGCAAGGGCAAGAGCTCTTCTAGAAGGTCATCCAAACACTCTACGAAAGTAACTTTTGGACTTCCAGAAAGAAAGCCATGCCAAACAGGCCCTATGACTACAATAAAAAAGACTTTGCTACAGCACATCGTGTGACATATGCACATTTACGGCGAGGACTCGGCTTGTGGCTAAGGGGAGAACTCACCGATCCACGGAATAACTTATCTCTGTGATAGCTATTCAATCAAACACTGGTAAATTCAACAAAAGGAGTACTACCTACCACGTTCATCTCACTATCACAATGGAAACCGGAGGTACTCTTCCTAATAAAAGAGCTATATAAGTTAGATTTGAACTATCCTTCCATTTCTAAACTATAGAGTCATAAGAGGTTAGATTTCCGGATTTAATTAAACAACAGTTGAGAAAACCTCTGCTGCTTTGGGGGATACAGAATTGCTCTTTTGGACACTACAGAGTACAAGATTTCTTTATGCATGCAAACCAGGGGAGGTACTCTGCTTTACTATGTACTTTTCATCCTCGAATTGAATTGAGAAAAATTTCACTCATCACAGGTTCCGATTGCGTCACCGAAGATTACACACATCTAGAATGCATTTGGTAATTGATCATCGTTTTGCTTGAAAACAATATATTTATATATATACACACACATGTATATGCACAGATACCAACACCACTAATTGGGAACAATCTTCTACCAAAAATATTTACCTCTTTACTTTCAATTTGGGATTGTTGTGGTTTTGAAGTAAACATAAAAGTTAAAAGCTAAGAATCTTGCTTCTAAAAATGACAGTAAAAGTGCACTTGTGTTTTGAGGCTTTGAGCAAAAAAAATTTTGTGCATTTTTACCAGACACACCGGTCGCATCGATTTTAGGCCAAAGTACTTTTGGTGACTCCAAAAAAAAAATCTTAAATTGGTCCTTGTATGCCCAAACTAGCCATAGACTGCATTTCCCCTATTCCTACTAAAAAATTTCAACAGTGCGTATACCTCTACTACAACCATAATTCCTTTCAAAGATCAACAGTATGAATCTACATGATATCAAATTGTCCGGTGCACAACCAAAGAAATCAAAATTCCGATTTTATCATAGCAGATTGACAGAAAACAAATCGATCAAATCACGCAAATGAAAGCAGAAAAAATTCATCATACCACATGCAGTCCAAATGGAATGTAGAACTTCTGCATCCATAAAATCCCACTGAGCAAATCGAGCGGCTTCAATCTGCACAACACAAGCTCAATGGAAAAAACGAGCTGCAACCATAGAGGCCGGACCATCGTCCGCACTTAGTATTTTAATTACAAAATGAATCTCTAAAGCTTTTATCTTTATTCTTTAACTTACAAAAAATCAAACTATAATCAACAATTTAACAAACAAAGTAGTGTTTCATTCTACCAATCCAAACTCATAAAGCCAAACTTACTTTAATCTACTATTAAAAAATAAAAAAAAATCTAAATTTTTTAAATCCAAGAATAATAGCTAACAAACCATGACAAAGAAGAATCAGCAAACCGAATGATTTGCAAAGAAAAATTCAGAATCTGCAAAAGGGGCTTAAGAAAAAGAACCAACAATCATAACCAAATTAAAATAATAAAAATTTGTTTATATTCCCCAACTATAAAAATAAACCAACTGTATATCAAGGTTCATCCATGGTCGGTCCTTACAATTTATTGTTATTCCCCATTTGCTAACTCAGACAAGCTTTATTCTTCATATTATTATCATCTAAAAGACAACATAGTTCCAAGAAGATTAACACTAAACCCCACTGTATTCATCGTCTCTATGTATAGGACTATATCTATATATATAGATATATAAGAATATCCTACTTCTTGATCTTTCGATGCTTCTTGGGTCCCGGAACTTCCAATCTCCCGACAGAGCATCCGCACCTCGACCGGAAAACCAGGACGGCCCGGCCATTCGGCGGCGCCATCTTCTTCAGCTCGACCTCGAGTTCGCGGTGGTGGTCGCGGGGCAATTCGAACAAACCCTTTCTCTCTGTCAAATTCAACATGTTATTGCTGCTGTTGCTGTGGCTACTGTGATGATTCTTGAGGCAGTCCTCGGTCTCGAGCTGGATGTCGAACTCCGCCGCCTTTCGGAGGCCCTTGCAGTTCGGATTCCCGCATTTCCTGTTGGTGCAGGCGATAACTCCCCACGCGGCCAAGACAGCCGAGCAAACACTGAGCCCGACGGATCCGTACACCAGCGGAGCCTGGGAAACTTCGTCGGCGAAGATGTCTTTGATGGTTCCGAGGATTTGGAGCGATTGGGAGAGGAGGAATTTCAGGGAAGGGAGGATTAGGAAGCCGAGAGCCACGACCACCGCGATGAAGATCACGACGTCGATGGCCGCCGATCGGGATCGGTGGCAGCAGGAGGCGGAGGAGGACGACGACGACGACGGATTCGGCGGAGAGTTCGGGTGAATCTTTCTGGGTTTGTTCAGATTCTGATGATGATTGGATGATAAGCTCGTTGAGACCGGCATGACAGAGGAGGCTTGGTCAACGGACTTGCAGACCGAAATTGAGCTCGGCAGATGATAGACCATTTCAGAGAAACAGAATCCCGGAAAACAAAAGAATCAAACAAACAAACTGATTGATCCGATCAAAATTCGAAACACTCGGAAAGGAAAAACTCGGAATCGGATCCACCCAACTGGAACGCGATTGAATTCAGCCTCGAGATCGGGAATTCGGCGGTGCCCAGATGGTTAAAAAACCAGGAAAATAAAAATTATATTGAAGAAACAAGGAAAGAAAGACCGAAAATCAAAATTCCGAATCCAGAATTCAGAATCCGATCAAAAAAGAAAGTTGAAAACGAAGAACAGTACTAGGCCGGCAGAGGAGAGAGAGAGGGAATGGGGCTTAAATCCAGAGGAAGCAGAGCGGACAAGGAGAGAGAGTCATTTAACTAGCAGTAGAGAGAGAGGACAAGAAGAAATGGTTCGTTTTCGTGGTCATGGACCTCTCTCTATTGCACTTTCTCTCTCTTGTCTCGGCTGTGTTTCTCTCTCTATCAAAGCAAAGCAACACGGGACACGCTAAGTTGAAGAAACGAGACATTGTGTGTGTTAATGCGAAACGTTATAATTACGTGGGCTGGTTTCGGCCTTCTGGGAGAATTGGCTTTCAATTTGACATCCAAAACGAGTACCATGATGTGTCAATGATTCGGTGGGCCACTGTAATGGGCTTGGCCCACCTTTTCTTTCTTTTCTATGATTGCCGTTAAAAAAAAAAAAACAAAAAAAAAACTACTAAAAACATGAACTGTATCTAATTTTTAAATATCAATTCACATATTATTTTTATTTGTATAATTAATTAATTAATACAATAATCCTTTAAACTTGTTAATAACGAATAATAATTTATATATCTGATAAATTGATATTTAAAAATTAGGATTAGAATTTATATTCCTAATAGTTTTCACTCAAAAAATACATTTTTATTTCTCCGTTAGGAATGATCATTTCAATTTCTTAATTTTCAATTTGATAAATATAAAAGGTTCTGATTGTGCATATATTTTATACTTGATTTTATTATAACTTATAAAGTAAATTCTTTCATCTTAACTTCAAAAGAAAATATGAAAGATCAAAAATTTTAATAAATATTTTTTAACTTACCAAATAAGTATTAAGAGATTGTAAAAAGTATAAATATATGTGTTTTCACAGTCTTTTCTATTAATGGGCTTGTTTTCCTCAAGTGCACCTTTTTCTTTCCTCTTTCCCCCCCCCCCCCCCCCCCCCCTTTTCTTTTACTAGTTGAAATACCCGCACTCTATGCATTCGGAATAGACAAGTAAAGCAAAGCACAACAAAACAAAAAAAATTAATTTTTTTTTAATTTTTTAGTTTTTAAAAATTATTTATTTATTTAAAATTATCACGTGACAGATTTAGGACCCGCACAAAATAGACAAACAAAGCAAAGTAAAGCAAAACAAAAAATAAAAAAATTTAACAAAAAAATATTTTCTCTAAAATTTTAATTTTTAAAAATTAATTTTTTATTAAAATGTCACGTGACGGGCTTAAGACCCATGAAAGGCACTAAAACACTATTTTAGTGCCAATTTTAGTGTCTTTCGTCCTTTTAAATAAAGTTGTAGAAAGTACCTTTTGATTTAAAAGAAAGAAATATATGACTTTTTTTAGAAAATATTTATACAATATTAGGAGTCCACCCCGAGTCTCAAGACATTGTTAATCTTTTATTAGGAAAAGTATCTGAATGACATAAATTTGAAAATTATTATACAGATATGACATAAAAAAGTAACATTAAATTAATATGATACAAAATCAATTTAAAGTAAATTACACTTTATGTCATGTTGGTCAAGATAGTAGAATTTATGTCATATTAATCAATAGATGAAAAAGGTGGTTATTCGGATAATTTTCTCTTTTTTTCTTTTCATTTTTAGGATTACTAAAATTTATCAGTTGTTAATAACTTATTTATCAACTTATTTAGTATAAGAAATAATTAATTTTATGTCCTTTTCTTTTGTGCCTTGAAATTAATTTTCTGTCGCATTAAAAAAAATAGTTTTCTATCTAATTTTGATGCATTTGTTCATGCCATATAGTCTAATTTTGTTATACTAGTTTTAATTTATAAAGTTTAGAGCCATTTAAAACTTCTATTAATTTTCTTTTACTAAAAAAAGAAAAAAAAAACTATCATTATTACTTTTTATGAAAGTTTCAGTGTACTAAGGGTCCAGGGGAAACATTTGGATATGGTGTTTTGAAAGTTAGGTTGGAAATGTGTATTTAGGAAGAAAATTTTTGAAAAAGTTCCGTGATATAGAAAATAATATAAAATTTTGAAATTTGTTCGGAGAAAAATATGTAAAATGGATCTTGTCTTGTTTCTCTTGTCGTTACGAGCATTTTGACATAAAAATCATATCATTTCGATTTGAAATGAAAAAATTAGGGACTTTTAAAGTTTAAGTTTTTTTTTTTTTTTTAAATAGAAGAGAATGAAAATTTGATATAGAGTTAGAGATTTTGAGATCGTAATTGATGTTTTGTTTTCATGACAATATTATAGTAGTAGTAGGTTTTTTTTTTTTTTTTTTTTTTTTTTTTTTCAAATGAGTTAGTTTTTTCATCGAAACGTGGGGACTAATTTGTCAATGGAATGAGTAAGGAAAATAATGTATTTTATCTCAAATGTGTTTCCTGTCGCGTGCAAGCTATGACGCTTTTCTATGTTATTATATTTGTTATTATTAGTTTGGGAAACGGTAAACATAACATTACGGTGATAATTTTGAACGCTCCCATTTAATAATATAAAGTTTAAAATTGTAATACGGCATGTAATCTTCATTTTTAATTTTTTTTTTAAAAGCATGTAATCGGTCCAATGATTATGGGCGATTATCACCATTAACAATATAGTTGATGTGTATATTGAAACAATAACACCTTTTCAATACATTTTTTCCTCTTTTATGGATTGAATTAAATCTCATTTTATTTAAAATATAAAAAAACATTATTCAAGTATGTTCTTTATTGCCCCCCGATTCATAGGGAATTGAAGAGGGGGGGTGGGGGGGTGGGGAACTTCTAAATGTATAGTTAATGTGTATGTATAAGTTTTGACCAACTGCCGAGCGTTCATTTTCTTATAAAATTTGTATATATATTATAAAAGAGAAAGGAAACAAAAACAAACTGCCGAAGTTTTAACTTTAAAAAAGGAAAATCCTTCAACTTAATAAATGGGCAGGTTTGGCCGATTTGTATTAAGGAAAATCAGTCAAACGAATAGTCCAAAACTTCAACTATCATAACATAAGCATCCAAAAGAAAGGTGGTGACATCCAATTGATCGGTAATTTTCGTCGTTGGTTGGGATTTTATTAAATAAAATTTGGTGTATGTTCATTTCTAATATGTCGAGATATTTTCTCATTTTTAAGTCTCAAACTTATGCCGTTCCCATTATGCATCAATTATTTATACCGATAGTTAAATATTATGACCGCTTAATTCAGGATGTTTGCATTAAAAAGAGAGAGAGAGAGAAAGGCGATTGAGTGTTAATATATTTTTCCCTTAAAAAAAAAAAGAAAAAGACAGATAGTGACATGATTTTATTATGCATCAATTATTTATACCGATAATTAAATATTATGATCACCTAATTCAGGATGTTTGCATTAAAAAAAAAAAAAAAAAAAAAAAGGCTGTTGAGTGTTAATATATTTTTTCTTAAAATAAAAACAAAAAGAAAAGAAAGGCGGTGACATGATTTTCAACCAAATACATTAACCAAGGCCATAGAGTCCATTACCACAAGTCTTCTTGGTGCGGCTTCAGATTTCTCAAAAGTCGCAACATTAGTCAACCACTCAATATGGTATAATAAAGTTCCCACTCCTTCATTTTCGCTTTGGATCATTGTAGACTTGACATTAAGACAACCACTATACAAAATAACCAACTAGTTCACATTCAACCAAATTGGATTCTCCCTGCTTACATGAACTTAAAAAACGAGAAATAATGAGACTGCCATTAGATTATTTTTTAGCCAAAATAAAAAAGAAAGGATTCTAGCACTCCGTCACAAAGTGAGAAATTGTAACAAACAGTGACGGAGTCAATAATAATTTTTAAGAGAGCTTGAATCGTTCGAGAGGACATCTAGAGATGGTGTTTTGGAGGTTGGGTTATAAATATGTGTTTGGAGGAAAAACTTTTGGAAAAATTATATAATCTAGAAAATAATATAAAATTTTAATATATGTTTAGGAAAAAAAAAAGAGTAAAATGGATATTATCTTAATCGTCTCGTTGTTATAAGTATTTTAAAATAAAAATTATTTTATTTCGACTTAAAAATGAAAAAATTTGAATAGTTTGAGTATTTGGGTCTGAGTGTGGCTCACTCGGTGATCAAGGACAGGGATAGTTCACGTTGCACATAATTATTAGAGAATTTTCCTATGCCTAAACCATGACATCATTAGTAATTATAACTTATTTGCCTACCAAACCCATAGTAATTACCCTCTCTCTTTTTTTATTTTTTATTTTTTATTTTTGGCTCTAATAATTACTTATTTCAGTTTAAATGCCATCGAGGAAACTTGACTTTTCAAAGCTTTTCCAATTTACGTCATATAACTTGTCAGAGGGGTTAAAGTAAGTTCATTTGAAAAAGCTTTTAGGTAAACCTTAATAATGGGTTTAACCGCTTATAATAACTCTAGTAATTGCAATAGACAGTGACTTCCACCTAATCACCCGTTATCACTTTCTATTCTCATTTCCATTTTTATTTTTTATTTTTTATTTTTTGTCTTTTTTAAAAATAAAAAGGAAAATCAATTTTTTTTCCCAAGTACCAAGTGTAATTCCACCGCCACTCTACAGTCTCAGAATAGTTGGTGTCTTGAATTTTTTGGGAAGGTAGTTTCCCACCTTTTTTCACTCGGATTTTCAACAAAGTTCCGTGTGGAAACACCCTTTTCACTCGGATAAAACATTTTTATATTATGATTTTGTTTAACATTTAAGTTTAATTCTGATTAAATAATATTTTTTTCATATTAGTGTTTGTTTGTTTTTTTTTTTTTTTAAGTTAACAAAATTTAGAACTAATTTTTGAAAAGTCAATTAACTCTAACTTAAAAATTTCATCTCCAACTGACGAATTAAATGCAAGTTTAATTTAATTCACATCCCTCTATTTTTTTATTTTTTATTTATTTTCAGAATAGGGTTCTCTCTCTTTCTAAAAGCAGTTATTTTTCTTGTGTTTTTTCTTTATGCTAATGCTTGTGCATATAAGCTTGCAGATTTTGGAGTGATGAATGAAACAAAAGTAAGATGTGGTGATGCACAACTCCATAATCTGTTTGGGGATTAGAGCCCGTAAGTCTCAAGTTCGATTCTGGATATGTGTAAAATATTATATTAATTTAACTGAGAGGCTTGCACATAGGGTGTCTACTAATAAAAAAATTTATGTTTTATTTTTTATTTTTAAAATTCTTAGAGATCGTTTTGGCTTGTCTATTTATTGATTTACTTTATAGTTTTGTATTAAAGTTGATTGTTATTATCTTTTCGCTTTTAAATAAAGACTATGTTACTGTTAAATAAAAGAAAACTTCTTACACTATATGTAAAGACGTGTTCATTATTATATATATAGAAAAGTTTTCAATTGTTACTCTAATATTTATCAATCTATGGTTATTATTGTTTTAGTAATATAATGTTGATCAGATGATTGTAACAAATTGAGTAGTTGATAAAACAATTAATGGCAATAAATGATAGAAAGCTCATTAAATATGATTTGGATAGGCAACTTGTAAGAAACTTGGTGACATGACTTTGCAAGTTTTTTTTATTTATTTAAATAAATTATAAATTAAAGAATTTCATTCCTAGCTTTGGAATATTATTCCTAGTTTCATTTTCATTCCCAAATTTCATTCCTAGTTTTGGAATCCTATTCCTAATTTCATTTTCGTTCCCAAACTAATTTTTCTATTTCTCCGAAACTGTTATTTTTTTCTAGTTATTTTTTTTTCTTTTTTCTTTTGTCTTTATCTTCGTTTATCATTTTACACCCCTTGTTATATGAAAAAAATCCCCACAATTTAATTTTTTATTTATTTTCCTTTTTCACCCACCAATTAGTATCATATTCAATACATTTTATATTTTTCGTTTTTATTAACACTTAACTAAACTAGGGTCCAAATTTCATTTCTACTGTGTTTGAAAGGGTGTTATTTCTTTTCTTAGAGCAGGATGTGTATGGAGTATTTTTTTTTTTTTAGACAATTATATGCTTAACAGTAAATTTATTAGTGAATAATTTAGTAATGAAAATTTTATTAAAATAAAGTGTGAAAAGAGTAGATTAAGAGGCGTTAATAGACGAACCCTAATAGTATTTTTGGTGTCAATTCGTTGAATAAGAAACGTGGATATGAATCTACGTTTGTCCACGTTTGGGTTATAAATGTTAGAGTTGTCCGCCCCATGTTTGTGGGCTGGACAATATTGGGCCAGAAGCCCAATAACTTTTGTTAAAAAAAAAAAAAAAAGGAATTGATGGCTTGTTGAGCAAGCCTTGTGTGTGAGGGGGGGTAGCTGTGGGTGTGCGAAAAAGAAAACAGCGAGGAGAAAGCAGAGAGAGAAGGTTGAGTTTTTTTGGGTTTATACAAGATGATTGAGCGGTGAAACTGTGTCCGTTAGTGTTCAAATTTGACATGGTGAATCCTTATGACGAGTTCTTCTTATCTACCGGTTCCGATTTTCGAATTGGTGTCTCTAAGGTGCTTTTCTCAAATATATACTTGAGACCTAAAATTGATTTCTTTTCATGCTATGTGTTGAAATCCATATTGTTGATGATGAACCTTATTGTTTAGCCAAGATTGTGTTTTATCTTGACGATTGTGAGCCTCTTAGTTACATCTAGAGAGAACTTTCAAATCCCATTATTGTTGATATAGTGGAAGTTGATATCGGATTCTGGTCCCGTGGTTTTTCCTTTCGTATTGGAAGGTTTTCCATGTAAAAATCGGTGTCTCTTGTACGGTTGATTATTTTGAATTTTTATTGCTTTGGTTGTTTTGTTAGCTTTGTTGAAACTTATTTTTGAAGAACTCATTTTACCACATAAAGAGGAAAAAGTTTAGTCGGTGTTTTTTTTTTTTTTCAACAATAAAGAACAATTTGTGAGGCTCACTGAATAAATAAGTCACGTCCATTTAAAATACATCACACTCTATGACTGCCCATTGAAATGAAACTCTAGTACATCCTTCATTTAAATACATCATAAATGACTCTCGAGCCCTAAATCCAGATCGTGGTGCTACATTCACAACAAATACATTAATGTTAAAAAAAATTAAAAAATTAAAAGCTCTCATGGAATTAAGAAACTAATATTTAGTAAAACTTATTACAATCTCCTTAATTCTCGTCGAGTAAAATATCGGCCGTTTGGCATCATGAGTCCCAAACTTCAACTATTTTGACATTTTTACCAACACTCGCAAAAGAATGTAGTGCTCCGATATCAGAATGGGAATGAAAATCTAATAGTTCAAGTAAAATAGTCAGATTTCCAAGGTGGTATGTATGGTGACATAATAATATTAACATTGCAACACAAACAAATTAAATATATATATATATATATATATATATATATTAATCCTTGCCTCATCACAAATGTCTAGACTACCCATAAACGTTTCATGGTATTGCATTTTCTCCCAACGTTTATGTAATGGTAAACCATCATTACTAATGGGTGATGTATCTTTCTGCAAAACAATAAAGTTAAAACTTTTAATGATTTGTGTTAGAGACTTATGGTTCGTTTGGTGTTTAGGTTGAGTTTGAGATGAGATGAAATTTTTAAGTTTGAGTTAGTTGACTTTTTAAAAATTAGTTATAAATTTTGTTGACTTTTCAGAAAAAGATAAAAATTGAGATGAAAAAATACAGTTTAATTGGAGTTAAACCTGAATGCTAAACGTGAGCTTAATGTTTACCGATATACAAAACTTACAGTTATTTACATTAAAAAAAAAAAAAAAAAAAAAAAACTTACATGGGTACTAGAAACTTTTTAGGAGTGTATGGACGGTAAAACACCCAAAGACAGTGTTAACGGATGGTTGTCGGTCCATGAACAAAGCAATTGATGAGGTCAAGGAACTGCCCAGAAACGAAAAATGGAGGAGTGCAAAAGAAGACCAAGCTTCAGAAAAAATAAATATAAAGCAAATGTGTATTCATGTTTTATCCATTTTGTTTTGTTGTTATTTGGCTTGTTATAGTAGTTTGGTTTTCTACAGGTTATTGTTGTTTGGCAGTTGGTACTTATTTATTGGAGTTTCTATTATAGTTGTTTGGACT
This sequence comes from Ficus erecta, assembly GCA_008635985.1. Classification (NCBI taxonomy): domain Eukaryota; kingdom Viridiplantae; phylum Streptophyta; class Magnoliopsida; order Rosales; family Moraceae; genus Ficus; species Ficus erecta. The sequence goes on from BKCH01000009.1 coordinate 2,816,966, forward strand.
TGGTAATGGTTATGAAGAGATGCCAAATGATGATGTTTCATCCATTTTGTTTTATTGTTATTATAAAGAAATGTTGAACGATAATATTTGAAAAAAAAAAAATGAACCACAGATAAAAAGAGAAATAAAAGTTTATTTCAAAACCCATAATTTAATGGGACAACCTATAAGTTTATGGCGGATATGTTAACTTTTTTTCTGAATCGTTGACGGTGATCCAGAAAGAGAGTGAGTGAGAGAGGGGAAATCCGGAGAGAAAGACAGTGACGTTGATTCTCGCCAACACCGGAAAATAAGAAATTACTGGAAGATGAGGAGAGAAATGTGATTTATTTATACTAAACAACAAGGTAAAAAAAGAAAATAATAATTTATTTTAAAAACGAAGGGAAAAATATGCTATTAATCACTAATATAAAAAAATATGTTACTTTCTTTCTTAAAAACAAAAAAAAAAAAACTTATGATCTCATTCCATTCCAATCCATTCCAACTAAGGGAAATTTTGATTCCATTCCATTCCTTAATATGCATTCCAAATATTAATTACTCATATTTAAAATACAAAAAAATATTTAATTATATTTTAAAGGTTAGTAGGTTGTTTAACTTGCAATAACAAGTTATATACAATGTCACAATCACACCCAAAAATTCTTCCATATATATATATATATATATATATATCTACATATTTGTATTATATGCAATTCAGCTGGTGTAATATGGAACTCACTTTGGAATAGTACTTGAGTTGCTGGTTGTAAACAAAAGAGTTTGGCGATTTTTTTCTTTTGTTTTAAAGAACACACTAAATCGACACGATCGAGTAACAGTATATCTGAATTTGACATAAAGAAATTTGTGAATGTTAATGTAAATCTCAGGGAAGAGGAAGGGTGGGGGTGCAGTCAGGTTTTTTTTTTTTTTTTTTTTTTTTTGGGAGTGGTCACTCGTTAATTCCAATTATCTTCTCAGGCGGATCTCGGGTGGTCATCCAGTAGGTGACTCTTGCCATCGGTGACATGCAACTCGGAACACTGATGGTGTGACAATATACTTTTTTTCCTATAATTTAAGGTGGGGAATTTGAACTCCACATTTCATACTAAAGAATTCTCTATAGATCATATGTTTAATCACCGCAGTGTGATAACCTACGGACATGATTGGCACATAAATCTAATAGCATTAAGGTGGGACGTAAATCCTAGGTTTTTGGACAGAGGCCGTCAAAGTTCGGTTGGAGTCCAAATAGATATGAAAAGTGTCTGCTAAAGAAGTCCATCTTGTTTGTTTCTCGTTGAAAACAATCATCATAGGAATAAAAACGTATTCATGGAACATGTAATAGTTTATTTATTACAAAAGAATTCTAGTTAAGAAATAAAAATGAGATTTTTTTAAAAATTCCATGCGAAGTCAGTTCCGAATTACATAATAATGAGAGGTTTTCACAAAAAAGATTTATCTATGTGGGGTCCGTGGTTTATCTCACACAGATCCAACTCAATAAAAAGCTTTTCACCTTTTAAAGAAGCTAAAATGACTGAAGTTTTTTTTTAGTTAGAATCATATTAGGTCTAATGTTACTCTGTTTGAATTATTTACAATTGCGTATTTACCATACAAATGTGGTGATCTATTAGAAGTAATTAATATCTCCTTTTTATTACTGACCTTCTACTTTCTTTAATCTTTGCGAGGTCAAATTTGTGTTGCTGTTCAATTACTTCAGTGTCATGCTTGGAGAAAATTATTAGAATAGCCACTTAAATAGACCTACTAAGGAATTTAGTCCCGTTTTCTTTGAGTAGATTTTTCTTTTATTGATTTTTTAAACAACATTTTTACCATTACTATTCATTCTCTTTTGTTATTTTGTAACTGATTGTAATTCTTTTTCTTCCTTCTCTCTCTACTCCCCCATCACCCCCCTCCCCCCGCCTCTCTCTCGTTTCTCTTCCACTTTCTCTCACTATCGGAGATGTTTCTCACTTGGCCGTAGTGTCGTCACCAATTCACTGGACAAATCTCTCTCTCCTCTCTTTTCTTCTCGCAGTGCTCTCTCTCTATGCTTTCTTTTCGGTCTCGTGATCTCAGTGGTCTGTATTGGTTTCTTTTGTCGAAGAGTACTCTAATAGAATATGGTTGATATTCTATCAGACTATCTTCTTAATTGATTAAGGGTTATTAGGAAAGACATATATATAGACCTTTGACTCATCTTATACGAGGTTTAAAATCATACAATCTCTATAGATTAGGCTATATTCTATAAATGTACTCTTCTGCATAATAGTTCAAAATTATCTTAGGACCCATTTGGAGACGGAGTTTTAGAGATGTTTTGTTTGAAGATAAGATGGGTTTTGTAAATATGTGATTGGGGTAAACTCTTTTGAAAAAAAAAAAAAAGTTGTTTTGAATTTTTGTGTATAATGAAAGAATAATTGGAAAAAAGTAATGCTGTGGGAATGTATGTATTGTTGATTTGGTGATAACAAAAATAAAAAATTAAAATTTTTATTAAAACATTATGAAATAGTAAAATTTTTGAAAAAGTCATCCCAAACACATAGTTGGAAAAGAAACGGCAAAATACCGTCTCCATCGATGCCCCAAACGGCCTCTTAATAATAAGAAGTTTATTTTTTTAATCAATCACAAAATTCTTAATTAAATAAAGCGGAAAATAATTGGAAAAAATCGTGTGGCTGATGTAAGCTCAAGGTGACTTTTTGACTTTAACTTTTCGCGTGGGTGGGGCCTACTTAGAATATGATGCTGACTTGGCACATATTGGGCTATTCATTGTAGGTTGCGCACGTGGTAATTGGTGGGGCCCATCCCACGTGGTATGTTTTTTGGATCAGATGTTGACGTAGATTAGTAATGAGAAATTACCCATTCTGACCTTGGGTTTCTCCCCAAGTTAGTAAATTACTCGGCAAAAGTTCGGGGACAATTCTGAAATTACAAGTGGGTTCTTGGTTTTTGGTTTTTAATATTTAAATTTAACTTTAATTAAATTATATATTTTTATCTTAATTTTTATTTTTTTAAATTAATAAAATTTATAATTAATTTTTAAAAATTCAATCAGTTCAAATTAAAAGAATGTTTTATTTTATTCTTTTAGGAACAAGTGGGGGCAATCCTTTTATGCCTTTTCTATTCTTTTTTTTTTTTTTGGATAATTTCCTCCAAAGGATTTTGGGTTTTTTTGGCTGAAACGTTGAAGTTCAAATGTCTCCATTATGGTAAAAGCTAACCTCTTGTTGTTTTTATTATTATTTTTTTCATTAAAAAAGTACAGATGATAAATCTGGTTGTCTTACATATCATGTAACTACCGTCATAAATTCTAGATAAGTTTGTAAAATTTTTAATAATTTTTTTAGCTGTCCGTCAAGTAATTAATATCAAAATTAAAAATATATACCAAAATAAAATAGGAGCATTGATACATTAAATGTGAGGCTAAACAATTTGCAAGGCAAAAAAAAAAAAAAAAAAAAAAAAAGCCCATACATAGAAGGAGAATTTTTTTTGAGTTAAAAAGGAAAATTATTTTTAAAGGTAACAAAAAGAGATATTATTTCAACTATTAACGTTTGTTTTAATATAATATTCGGTGAGGATTAATTTAGTCGATCAGAAAGGAAAACTAATATTTTTGATTCTAAATTCAAACAATATAAGAGGTTTTTCTAAAAATTAATAAAATAGATATTCAGAAGACTTCGTAATAAAAAAATATGTGTTTTATTGAATGAAAAAAAAAAAGGTAACTTTGAGATTGGGCAATCCACTATGGCAATTCCACATCCACAGTGCACGAAAAAGATTTGAAAGCAACACAAAAGTCACAAAGTAAAACAAAGGGTGCCACACTTACGTTTCTCAACCACAAAAATTATAAACCATTATTTATTATTTTTTAACAAAAAAAATTCTAAAAGTGTAATTTTAGGCTAGGAGAGGAGCCGACGAATTGGCGATGTTTGAAAGAAAAAGGGCAAAAAATAAAAAGAAAAAGCTGAGTAGGAGAGAGAGAGAGAAAGAGAGAGAATTTTATTTAAAAAAAAAAAGAAACTAAAGAAAGAAGAAGCCAAAAAAAGGGAGGAGAAAAAGGCAAGGAAAAGAAAAGAGAGAAGAGAATCAAAAAGAGGAAAGAAAAAAGAGATCTTTTAAAGACCACAAAGAGAACTTGTGGCTGAGAATTCTCCCCCAACAGCTGACGTGGCAACCCCAACCTGCTTAGACGGATCAACAAACCAACGACAAACGACGATCATCCAACGAACGACACTCACTTTTCTCTGCCGCTTTTTGCACACACCCACACCCACACCCACACCCACACACGCACACACAACAACAACGTGTCAGATCTCTCTCTCTCTCTCGAATTTTCTCGCTTTTCAATTTCTCTGTCTATCTATATCTAGAGGGAGAGAGAAAAGGAGGAGAAGAAAAGAAAAAAAAAAAAAAGCAGCAGAAATGTCGGAGCCTAAAGACCCGGCGATCAAGCTCTTCGGAAAGACGATTCCCGTCGCGGAAGTCGGCGGCGGCGGCGGTGGAAGCTCTCCAGAAGCTTCGTCTGTTCCTGCTGAGGTTGAGGATAATAATAATACTAAGAATAGTAATATGGATATGGATCAGGATAGAGCTATTTCTGTCGCAAATTCTTCTTCTCTCGAGGGCAATACCAACCACGATGCCGAAGATGATCAAGACGGCGATTATGATAAGGTATCGTTTTTGTTCTTTGTATTTTTTTTGTTTTTTTGTTTTTTTGGGATTTTGGAAGTGGATTTAGCGAACTGACCCATTGTTGTTGACTTTTTCTTTCTGTGGTTTTGGATTGCAAGTTTCTTTTATGGGATTTGGTTCGTAATCTTAAGTTGGAAAGTTGGGGGTTTTTTTTTTTTTTTTTTTTTAAATTTTTTTATTTTGGTCCTTACTATTAATTTGTTTCTCCTGAGCTATTATTTGGGGATTTCATTTTTGTTAAGAAAAAGTGTTCATGAAAAAGGATTAATTCGCCTGAGCTAGTGTGGCTACAATTTTTGATCAATTTTGATTATCCAAGCAAGTACCTTTGCCATTTTATTGCTTAAAAATACTTTTTTTTTTTTTTTTGCTAGTGCTTTGTTTAGACACAGATAGAGATTCTTGTGAGTTATGTTTGTCAGCATTTGAGAAAATGTTATTCCAAATCGAAACCCTTTGTCGCCGATGTTGCTTTATCGGAATCAAAACCATCTATAGTGTGTTAGGTTAGGCTGTGGAAGTGTTCAGTGATTCTTGTCCTTGTCTTACTTCTACCAGTTTGATTGGGTTATGTGGGTGTAACGCGAGTCGGTCATGTTTGTTAACTTTCTATTACGTTTTTATAAGTGAACATGCTGAGAACTCAATAAGGAGAAAAAAATTTATGTAGTTTGCGGTTTTAGGAGAACCAGTACAAGCTTCACCTGTTCCAAGATGAGAGTTAGGATTAAGGGGTACTAGATATCTGTATCGCATCTTCAAAGTCATCGACCTCGTATTTGTTGATATGGTCCTGCTATGGGGATAGGTCACAGTGAAGTTAATCGTGCCAATAAGTACAAAGGAGAAGAAATGAGCAAAAGATAATTTAATTACGAAACACTTGCTTTGGGGGGGGGGGGGGTTGTGGAACGAGCTTTCTTTGAAGCGTCCTTCTCAGTGCACTTGCATGAACATTAGATCCGATCTTCCTATATGAGACAGCGATCTGATTTTCTACTAGTCTGGTTTTAGTTGGTTCATTATGTGAATGATAACTAGTGTGTAAGTGGGGATTTGGTTTATGGCCTATCAATCCATGAAGTTAAACAAAAACAAGGTCATTTTTACTTTGCCTTGTTAATTTTGATGGCTTTGTTGAAGTTTTCCGGACATAGTATTTTGATGAGATACAGTCTTGAAGTCATTCTCAGTGAAAATTTTGGTGAATTCAGGAAATGGTGGAAGAAAAGCCTAGCAATACTAAAGAAGAAGATGGAGCCCAACCTGTTTCTTCAGAAGAGCTAAGGAATTCAGATGCAACTTCTGGAATTTCCCAGAACCCTAAAACACCTTCTGTTGAGAACGAGAGTGCTACACTGAAAGCTTCAAAGACTGAAGAAGAACAGAGTGAGACAAGTAATTCACAAGAGAAGACCAGTGAGGCAAGTAATTCACAAGAGAAGACCCTAAAGAAACCGGACAAGATACTTCCTTGTCCCCGATGTAATAGCATGGACACCAAGTTCTGTTACTACAACAATTACAATGTTAACCAACCCCGACACTTTTGCAAGAACTGCCAAAGATATTGGACAGCTGGTGGGACCATGAGAAATGTCCCCGTGGGAGCGGGTCGTCGCAAGAACAAGAACTCTGCTTCTCACTACCGTCACATAAATGTTTCAGAAGCTCTTCAGAATGCGCGAACTGATGTTCCAGCTGGAGTCCATGCTCCCCATCCTTCTCTAAAATCTAATGGCACCGTCCTAACATTTGGCTCAGACACACCCCTCTGTGAATCAATTGCTTCAGTGCTGAATCTTGCTGATAAAACAATGCAGAATTGCACACAAAATGGATTTCATAAACCTGAAGAATTAAGGATTTCTGTTCCTTACGTAGGTGGAGAAAATGGAGATAAAAGTGCAAATGGATCTTCAGTTACAACATCAAATTCGAAGGACGAGGCCAACAAAAATGGGACACAAGAGCAAGTCATGCAAAATTGTCAGAGCTTCCCACCTCAAATGCCATTCTTTCCGGGGGCTCCTTGGCCTTACCCCTGGAATTCGGCTCAGTGGAGCCCTCCAATGCCAGTGCCTGCCTTTTGCCCTCCAGGATTTCCGATGCCATTCTATCCTGCAGCAGCTTATTGGGGTTGTAGTGTACCAGGCACTTGGAACGTCTCTTGGATTCCCCAGCCATCATCTCCAATCCTTAATGCCCCAAGCTCCAGTCCAAACTCTCCGACATTAGGGAAACATTCGAGGGATGAAAACCCACTCAAATTCAACTCCCTTGCGGAAGAGGAGTCGCCAAAAGAAAGCAATTCCGAGAGATGTCTTTGGATTCCAAAGACATTGAGGATTGACGATCCAGGTGAAGCAGCAAAGAGTTCTATTTGGGCGACACTGGGGATCAAGAATGATAAAGCTGATTCAATTAGTGGGGGAGGACTCTTTAAGGCCTTCCAAGCAAAGGATGACGAAAGAAATCACTTAGCAGAAAACTCGAAAGTCTTACAAGCGAATCCGGCCGCATTGTCTAGGTCACTCAGCTTTCAAGAGAGCTCGTAATTTAGTAACTTACGAGGCAGTTGGTTCATAGTGGTGCTGACAGAACTGTGACGCTCAACCAGTAGGACAGTAGTTGCAGAAACTTTCTGTCGAACGGAATCGTAACAGATTCAACAGTCCCAGAAGCAAGACTCAATTGTTAAATCTAGCCTCATGGAAGATTCTCCTCTGGTTCCTCTTTGGAGAAGGCGTCATCTTACTTTTTAGCTTAAGTTGCCACTGATTTTTTTCTTCTTCTTCTACCCGAGTGCTAGCAAAAGGAGAATGCTTTTTTTGTTTGTCTGTCTGTTTGTTAGATTGGTTTGCTAAATTCATGTATATATTTCTATATGTAACAGTGAGAACTAGAAGAGACTGAGTTTTGCGTACTAAAATCCCAGATGTACTTAAATAATATGGGAATTCAAACAAGACCCTTTTTATGCTTTTGGCTGGAGTTTGTATTTCTAGCGAGAATTAGAAGAGATTGAATTTTTTTTTGGAATATGCTTTTGGTTATGAAAATATGTACAAAAACATAAAAATAAAATCTACAAGAATGAAGCCAAATTAGATAGCATCATTCTCAAAACCTCAGCAAGAAGTAATGTCTGAGTGGAGGGTTAAAGTGTGGGCCAGGGAATATAGAAGTTGGTGCTGCAAGTTTATCTAAAAAACATAAAAGATCAAGGGCTGTAGGCCCTGTCCCTCCTTGTTATACTTGGCTCACAAAAAAAGGTCCATTTTCTTTCCCTTTCCAGACAAAGAATCCAAATAACTACAGCCACAAGGACCAAAACTGAGTACAAAGTTTTCCTGTCTTTCACTTCTAGTTGCTTCCCCTTTTTCCTCCTTTATTTTCCCTCCTTTCATGAATCCATATTCCCCACAATAGTGGAGCCAAATTCCGCTAAAGGAATAAATAAAAGATTCAATTTAAAAAAAGGGTATATTAACATTGACATTAAGACATGAAATATGAAATCACCGATGATGGTGGTATAGTGATAAGATGATAATGTATCAAGACTCTCTTACTTTTGTTATGAGGTTGTAATTATACCTATTCAATGGTGATTTTGGATTCCCTGGATATTCGGTGAGAAAGTATGAGCGACGTTCTTCTTTCATACCAGTAGATTCTCATAATGACGTAGTTTAGGGGCGTGAAGAAACCATTTCCCTTCTTTAATTCAGCAATACACTAAGGTTGTGTATCACAAGGGTGAAAATTACCATGAAATTGTCATGGTATCCGTTGTTTTAACTGTTCTACCAATAAAAAACACCAGGGATCTTTTCTGCTATAATAGACAACATCTGCCAACCTTTTTGTGTGCCATGAGCTGTTCGTGGGTCCCTGTGCATTTGATGCCATTAAACCTGTTTCCCTCCCGTACTATACTCTTCTTCTTTCTTTTTTTTTTCCCCCTTTTATTTATTTATTTAATATATATATATATATATAAAAGACTTTATCCCTCTTTTTGCACAATGCAGAAAAGCATAATCTGTACTAGTTATAATACTTTTCTCTTCTCCAAATTTTCTTTACATATTTAACTCTCAATTTCAGACTGACTTTGTGCTGTGTGAGTGACACAACCATTCATCCCCAAAGTTGTAATTGATGAGAGAGGCGCAATTAACTCTTTCAAACACCATCTATTACTAGACTCGGGAATCCATCCCAAGCACTATCCGTTTGGGCCCTTACTTCGAGGAGTCCTTATGAATCCGTAGGCACGCCTAACAGACGGGTTCAAACACTTCTTCGAGGCCTAAGTCACATAGGCCGCATTCCAAGTTCAAGTATGCTCCTGCGTCACTTTAAGTTTTTCAAAAGCGGGAAACTTTTGAATCCTAACCTCCCAATGGAAAAGTCTCATCTGTTAACAAATAGCATGATTTTTCAAGCTCTGCAAGTTTTGGGACACCTGCAAAGTTATAAAGATCTGCAGCATACACACACACACATATGTATGTGTGTGTGTGTATATATATAAGTTATAACAGCCAAACCTTCACCTCCCAATCCTGTGGTTGTTTTCCATTCACATCTTGATCTGATACATATACTAGCAAGTGTAAATTTTTATCTCCCGATCAGCATTTGTTCTGTTGTATTCCCACTGACAAAAGTGACTATATAATGTAACTTGCAATATGATCTAATATAATTATATTCTTGTCCTTTGATAACGAGAACCAGCCTAGAATATCCCTTTCCCAAAGTTGAATTAGATGCCTCCAAATATGCCCTTAGTCTGTAAGGATTAGGACCTTTCGTTTTTTTCTTTATTTTTTTTTATAGTAAGTTACGTAATAATGAGTTGTTATCTTTTTATTAATAATTATAATTTTTTTAATTAATAATTGATATGATAATATTTTAAATATTTACCAATAAAAGTAATGATAGTGTATAGATTACGTCAGCTGATACTAATATATAATACCTAAATATATTTCTTTTGGTGGGCTTGGCCACAGTTTTTAAAAATTGCAGGCTTTACAATTTGCACCTAACCATTGGGATTAGGGATTTAAATGTCAACTCATCCACTCATAACATATAATAATGACTCTTTTCCAAGTCATTAATTAATATATAGAAGTTTTAATACAAAGTCCAACTGTTGGCAGTGCTTGATGACTCTGTCTTATTAAATTATTGTAGAACATTGTTTATTTATTTATTTATTTTTGGAAATTAGAACATTGTTTTATCAAGACCACAAGATTAATGAGATAAATCAAGAGTACTTTGTTGCCAGTGGTGAAGCCTACAAAAAACACATCATCTGCCCAAAATTTGCAAATTTGGCCATGCTTGTTCCTTCTTCTAACCCAAGTGCTCCACCATCCACTGGAAAATATGGGAGATGATGAGCTAAAAGGAAACAAGAGATCTAGAGAGAGAAACAAGAGAGAGAGAGAGAGAGTCATATTAAAAATTTAGGAAAGTTTTGAGTAAATACCATGTGACAAATCAAGAGGAAATGTAGGAAAATTCCCTTTGCCTAAAAAGCAAAGCTAGCCAACTTGTCTTTAAAGAAATATTAGGGGTGCTAAGTTTTACTTTGAGCATTATAATAATGACATCTTTTAATTGATTTAAACTCCTATTCGATACACCGTCTTAAAATGAAACTTTTTTCCTATGAAATTATACAAAACCATCATGTCAAATTTTATCTTGACAATTCCTACTTTTTTTTTTCTTTTTTTTTTCTTTTTTTTTATAATTTTAAACCATCATTTCTAATTTTTACCAAACCTCACATCAGCGGTGGAATTTACATGGGTATTTTGACAAAATGAGGTGGGGTTACTTTTGTAATAATAATTAAGGGTGATGCACGTGGATATGTGGTTCTTCTTCAACTCTTATGATTAAACTGAGTATTATCCCCATAAACCCACATGCAATCACACTACTACACATAACGGATAAGAATGAACTATATTATGTATATATATTATATTATATTATATTATGTTTTGTTATTGATTTAATTTTCAATACTTTTCCGAGTAAACTTAATTGGATGTAGTCTATATATTAGTGCTAAAAGAATGAGACACCGTCGTTTTCATGCAATGATTGTTGAAGAAATTTGGTTAATAATCATTCTTTTTATAACAACAATGTCTATATATATACTTTGTTCAGGTCTCCTTAAAAAATGACTCTATATATATATATATATATATATATGTATGCATGTATGTATTTATATACACTACAAGTTGGCTACAAAAAAGGGAGTGGAAAGCCAACTCGAAAAGTTGTTTTTCCTTCCATCAACTCTACTTTTATGGCGGAAATATATCACCCATTATATTTTTATTATTATAATTTTGTATTGTTTACATTCGTGATTCATGAAGATCACATTTTCTCAACTCAAAGCAATAGGAAGCTTTTTTTTGCAAAAGTTGACATGAAAGATAGAGCAGACAATTACGGCCCAGACTACACTAATCATATTATTCATATATACATGTTTATAGTTATTTATGACCCTATTCCTTTTCTGAAAAAAAAAAAAAAAAAAAAAAGCCATGACTGCTAAATATATATATTCCCTCAAAAAGTCAAATTATTTTTTGCTATTAGTTTGTTAGAAAAAAGAAATAATAGCCATTCACCTGTATATAAAATTGTCTCGAGAACCAAACTATTTCCGCTTAAAGAAATTAAAAAAATGAAAGTTGACCATACATTTTCCCTTTGTTAACATTGACATTTAATTTAAATAGGGCAACTACTTGGAACACAAAAAATAAACACCAATCATGATTCATATGTTATATCTATATTAATCAATATTATTGAAAAAAAAAATTAAAAAAAAAATAAAAAAATAAAGAGGGAGAGAACGGCTTTTGTACATCCACTTTTGATTTTTTTTTTTTTTTTTTGGGTCGAACTCTTTTGAAAAGTTGTCGACACTACGGGGATTTCGTAACTTGCAATTTGACTTAGGCACAAGTGAATGGTATTTATATTTTAGGAAAGTAAAAATATCCAAATTTCTAAATAATTTCTCCGAATACCAAATGCGATATAAAAGCATGTTTAAATTTAGGAGGCGGTTTATATATTTAAACTTTGAATAAGTATGTTTGCATCCGTCTTTGTCCACGGATTTTTAAGAGACTTTTCAAAATAAGAGTATACATAAATAGTGCTTGAAATTCTTCATGTTTATTTACTCTATGATTCTACCTTCTGCAACTGGATCAAACGATCATTAAAAACAGTTGTAAATATGTCCATAATAAGGGAATTACGATATTTTTTATACATTTAATTGTATCAAAATCAAAACTAAGATGTAAGATATTATTGTTTGTGTGTGTGTGTGTCTCTCTCTGTATATATATAGGCTAGAAATGTATAAATCACGTCATTCATACTGTTTAGAAATTACATGGATTCATATGCTTAATTTTAGTTTGTGTATCCTTATTTAAATCCTAATTAACAAGCCAGCATTAATACTTAATAATGTGAATTGAGATATTATTATACTGTATTATGTCGGTCAATTATCACTCTTTCAGTTTTTATTTATTTATTTTTCCTCCTCCTGGAGAGAGCCTATAATTAATAATTAGTAAGAAATTACCGACATTATAAACTTTAATTTGCTATGATCAAGTGCAAAATTAAGTGATGACCGATATTATAAAGAGAAAAAGAAAACTCCAAAAAAAAAAAAAAAGGTCAACAAGGAACGACATAGAAAAATATTGGTACACACACAATAGTGGACCTATAAGAACACTTAAATATTATTTTTATATTGAACAATAAATTTAAGATCCTCATTAGATTCTTCCATTGACATCACAGAGGAGAGGAGGTTTAATAAATCTTGATACTTAGCTGGGAAAGAAACAAAAGAAGTGCTCCATTCCCAACAAAAAAAAAATTTTAAAAATTAACCAATTTTCCAGGATTCGAGGCTGACCATAAATATGATAGTTATATGATTACAGGCATAATTTAACAGATTTTCATATCTAATTTCGTTATAAAATATAAAATGTGAATCTCGCACCTCATATTAAAAAAAAAAGGTCATTATTTATAGAAAAATTAGGTGGGTGGTTGTTTTTTGGATTTTTTTTTTTTTAATAACTTGACAGTTTTTTTTAATAGATTTATTATGGTCTATTAGTGATGTATCAATAATTCATCACTAATATACCAGTATTCCACCAGTGATGGATAATGGAATACCACTGAGAATTGGTATATAATTGAGAATTTCATATTGGTTAATCGCCCTAGTTCATAATTGATAGACCATCAAGGATTGATGGACTGTTTAAGAAAAAAAAAAACTATAATTTTCTTAAATTAGAATAACTTAATACATTAATTTCAAATGATTTTTTTTAAAGGAGTTCATTAATAACCACCTTATATGAATAGATCCGAATTGTAATTTTCTAATAAATAACTTGTAACATAGTTTACTGATTTATAACTTTATGTAATATTTCATATAATATGATATTATTTAATAACTGTTGATACAGAAAACAAATATTACTAAAAAATTTAATAATGTAATAAACTAATTATTATATTGATGTATAAAAAAAAAAAGTTACAAATTCAACCGTTGAACAAGAGTGTAAATACATACAAAACATAAATCACTTTGTTAGTTGTTCCCCGTGATATATATTGAATAGAAGTAGACTCTTTGCCTTATGCGGCACATAATTGCACTAATTGCCCCATATTAAAGGGCGTCATTGGAACTGAAAACTTAGAAAGCGGTTTCCCTTCCTGTGCACTATTAAATTCTACATTTCCATTTTCCAAAAAAAAAAAATTTTTTTTTTCCTACATTTCCCTTTTTTTTTTCCCCTCCTTTTGAAAAAAAAAAAAAAAAAAAGAGGAAAAACAATTACTATTAAAAAAAAAAAAAAAAATCCTATAAAACCAGAACCCAGATTTCATTTTCACAGTTCTGAGAGCCACCCACTTCGCAGGAAGCCTAAAACAAAGTCATGGGTCGGCCTTGTTTCCTCTCGCAGCTTCTTCTTGTTTCCTTCTTCACGTTTCTCCTTTTCTCTTATGGTGCTCACGGTACGGAACTACATATGTATATTTGTGTGTGTGTGTGTGTATGTATATATTTATATATACAAAAATATATTTCCCTTTTGACAGTTCTTTCGAATCAATATGCAGTTTCTCTCTTTCTATTATCAATATTCGATTCCTTTTGTCTGACTGTACACTTTTCTTGCTAATTGTTTAAGGATTCGGGAGAACTCTGAGGAGTACTGTCCAAGATGATGCAGATTCTTCTGTTCCAGTAATGGTTGCTCTGGTTCTTAGTTCTCTATATATATATTATATATATATATGTGTGTGTGTGTGTAATATCAGCTGCATGAATTTACTGTTTTTTTGTTTGGCAGGAAACTGGAGGGAAATCAAGGGAGATGATAGAAGTAATGGATTATGAAGAACCAAAGGCAAACGTAAATCCAAGAGAGGTTGTCTTCAGTCCTCCACCAAAGTGATCATAAATCAAGACCATCTCCACAACAAAAATCAAAAGTCTTATCATAATTCGCCTTTTGCTTTCTAATGTTGATGTACTACTTTTGTATTTTCATCTAAGAAATTTGAGAGTTTCTTTTCCTTATTTATTGCCCTCCGTAGTTCTTTTTTTTTATAAGTGTAATTAAATAAGTATGTCCTTGTACTTGGTAGTATTTGCTTTTATCTTGGTTTCCTTTTAACTAATTTATTAGTTTTCTATCTTGTGAAATATAAACTTATATGTTTTCCTAATGGGATTTTTGGTCTTTCTTTCTCTGTTTTTTTTTTTTTTTTTTCAATTTTTGTTTCATGAGATTACTGATCAGTAAATTATTCAGCAAACGTTCAAGGCAAACGACAATTAATATCTCGATTAATATGGTTTAAAACGCTTTGAGCTTTTGTTGGGAATCTAATGGAATGCCCTCAAATTGAGAGATCATGTATAAAAAGTATTTGACTTTGCTATTAGTAGAGAAGATAAATGTGTTGCGTCTTGGCGTGCTTCATGTTCAAAACTCGCGTCCAGCCTAATAAATTTAATAAACATGTTAAACTGAGCATGTGTTTGGTGCTAAGGTTTGGATTGTAAAATTTGAGTTTGGATTATTTGTGTGTTTATCGAGATATTTAAATTGCTTGAGTTAAAAAGTATAAAAACTTAAAATGTGTTCGGAAAAAAAAATTTAATATGGAGCTTATTTCGTTCGTCTCGGAATTTTATGTAGTTTAAACATAAAAAATCATCTCATTTGGACCTGTCTATGTAAAGTTATGAACTTTTAAAGTTTAAGTTACAAAACTGTATGAATAGCGAAACTGAGGGAAAAAGACAAAAATTAGATTGTGATTCTATGATTTAGATTGTGTGTCAAAACGCATGCTGAATTTTATTTGATGATTGTGCCGCGTCCGTCTAATCCATCAGTACCTATATAGTAGTATAGTTTTTGACTCCCATAATCGAGGCATACGTAGCTCTTGCACAAGCCATAACTTTGATATAAAGACACCTCAAAGGCTGGTAAATGCTTTTACGTGCGTTCAACGGTACTTTAATTCAGGTTCATGAGTTTTAGTGAGAATACCAAATGCATGAAAATAAGTTTGTCTCTTTTATTGGTGTGTGTATATATGTATATGTATATATACATATACATTTTCAGAGTTGGGATTTTCAGATTTTTCTATTGATAAGACTTGTAAGCTTATCTGATTGATATATTAAAGAGAAAAAAAAAATTCATTAGAAAAGGGAAAAAAAAAAATTGCATAATCCACATGATTTCCCAATTCCAGAGGATTAACGAGATTAGCCCACTTTAGTTCTTATAAAACATAGGAAAATAGTAATGTGGAATATCACTTTACTATTGGATGCTGTAAAATTTCGAATTATCTGCTATGGATAAGACTGAACAAGAAACAAGTGACAATCCTGGCTTTAGTATTGGGATAAGGTAGTTACATTTTAAATGATTTTATAATGGGCAAGGGAAAAAAAAAAAAAAAGAAAAAAAAAAAAAGGTTTCAATCCAACTAACTACACAAACACAAATAAAAGACAAGAAGTTGAACTAGTGGACTCTTCTCAAGGTTATCTCCTAAAATCAAGTATGAAAACTACTATACCAGATACTGATAAATTCCCAACTACTGCATTTACTTTGATATTTCTTTTGGTTCCAAAAGGAGAGACTTCCGAGTAAATATTTAATTCGCCTTGTAGAACGTGAAGGTTGTTTTCAATTTCATCCATGAATCTTTACCTAAAAAGAAGTTCGTAGAACAAGTTGGGTAATGTATATTTTCAGATGATTAACTTTTTTCTTGACTAGATTATAATTCTTTTATGAATTAATGGTTATAGTTGTGATGTTGGTAGATTTAAGAAGCAAAGTTGTTATCATCGGTGGTGGTGATATGATGACAAAAGATGTCGTATTTAAAACTTTCGCTTTCAATAAATCAAGGGTTCAAGTCATGCATGCATGTAATGTTGTTAGTTTGGTGACCAATTGTTGTCTGTTGATGAACTTTAGGAGTTTCTAGCCTGTTAGTTGTTGAAGATTTAAAGACATGATCTTTTACTATTCCATTGATGATTCTAGTACTACTTATAACAAAAAATAAAAATAAAAAAGAGCAAAGTTGTTGTTTAGATCAACCATCCATGTAAATGTTGTATTAACGACAAAAAGCAAATATAAAAAATAATGTTATCATATTTTGTGCTGTAATATATAATGTTATTTCTAATACTTTTTTTTTTTAATCATTATTATTATGTTGTGAAAGCCGTGAAAATGAATCATTAAAAAAAAAAACAGAAAATATTGTAATGATTGCACAAAAAAACAAGGCGGGTAATTAAAAAAAATTAAATGTTAAATTTGATTAGATTATATATTGTGTCAAATTTGTAAAATATACTTTTAAAACATTAATTTTGCATTTTACTGAAGTCTCAACTATCAAAACTGTGAACTGCCCATGTCAATAAAAAGCGAATTGCGTCTTAACTTTATTCTTATCCGTAGACCATGCCATTTGGAAGTGTGTGCACGACATAAATGACAGAGCGCTCAACAAAAAAAACACATATATATATATATATAAATATATATATATATATATAGTGTTTAAAAAAAATATAGGGAGAACTAGAGGAATAAATTATATAACTGTCCAATTTTTGGTATTTATGTTAAAAAGTGTTAAATTTTTTTTATTACAAAACTGTCTAAAATCATATATACAATGACAATAGTTGTCCTAATGAAATCCTCATAATAATGATATAGAAACTGAAAACTAACTTTATTAAATTGAAAAAAGGAAAAAAAGAAATTGAAAGCTAACAATTATGTACCTTAAATCAAGAGAACATCCAAAACTTAAATGAAGACTTTTTAATTGTGTAATGTTTTAAAATTGTTGGATGAAACTGAAAACCCTTTTTTTTTTTTTTTTTTAAGTAACTGAAAATACTTTTAAAATACTCGGAACATCTCATCATTACCGATAAATTCACAAAAATATTTGTCCAATTTGTTAAGGGAAGGGAATTTAAAACTATTAAAGATATTGGAATTATGATAATGAATAACAGGTAATTACGAAGCCTATTTTTTGAGGAATTACAAATCCTATTAGTAGATTGCCAGAGTAATTAAATCAAACATTGAGCCAAAAAAAGGACTAAACTAAAGATTAAATTCACTTAAAACCGACAAAATGGGATTCACAAACCATTAAAAAAAAATTATTAGCTATTACAAAGTAGGGGTGTTCAAGTACAAAGAGGTAGAGGTGTTCATTTCTTTCTTATTATTGTAATAATAAAAAATAAAATAAAAAGGTGCTAAGGGGTGTTCTTATAAAAAGAACAAAGAGGTCGTTTAACCATCAATCTGGCAATGAGAAGCCTACTAGGCCCAATAGTTTTCTTGAGGGCCCAATTGACAAATAGTTCATCAAATCTCATCTTGGGCTAAAGGCACGAACAAACCCAGCCCATTCTTCTAACGAGTGAACATTTACCTAAACTTTTTCTTTTGGTGATAGGGATAGGAAAATAACATTTTAAAAAAATATATATTTATGATAAATAATTAATTATAAAAATGTTTAAGATAAATAATGTATTTATAAGGTCTACTGGCGACAAAATTATCCTAAAAATATTCTTGTAAATAAAAATGTTTGCGATAAATATCATATTTACTATAGATAATTTATTACGAAGCATATTTATGATAAAATTATCCCAAAAATCATAAATGAATAATCTACCATAACTACGCAATTTATCTTAAATATTTTTATAGTATCCTATTTACTTTAAATATTTTTTTAAAAAAATTACCTATTTGTTGTAATTTCTTTTTTTTTTTTTTTCAAAAAAAAAGTTCTAAAAAGAAAAAAATATTAAGGATTACAGATGTAATGTAGCGGAAACTAACATCTAAAATCTAAAATTCATGATGGTTTGGCCAATTGGATGGAAGAGAAAGCATTAAAAAATAAAAAATGTCAATTCTCAAGAAGTCATAGTTGGGTTGAGATTCTAATCTACGAATTTTATGACCAAGTAGTTGAGTCTCAACAGGATTACAAACTTGTCATAATATACACATGAAAAATTGTTGAGCCTTTGGAACAATACCACTATTGACTATTGGTTTGTTGTTACACCCAGCCAAGTTTCCTATTTTGTACTTGTAGTGGGTGATTGGACAAAAATGTATTTTCCAAATAAAAAAATTAAAAAAACTTGGTAATTTCAAACTTGCGTTAGTTCCTAATTTCCATGACACCCCCACCCAAACGAAAAGGAAAAAGTAGCTTGACCTTCCCTTCTCATACGTTTGAAAAACAAGCAAAAAAAAAAAAAAAACGTGTGTGGAATTACAAAAACCATATAGAGAAGTTTGTACTCCAAATTTTAAGTCCAAAATAGAAAACCCAATAACCACTTCCTTGCAATTTTCTCACAAGGTGACCCCAATAGATCACTTTCAAATATTTAGCTTTTGTTTGGTGTTCTAATTGAAATTTAAAATTTTCATTTAATTTTTTTTTTTTTGAAAAATCAACAAAAAATTATAATTAATTTTTAAGAAATCAATCAATTTTAACTTAAAAATTCCATCTCTAAATAACAAACCAAACGGAAGTTTAAGTGTTCTTGCTTCATTGGCTAAAAAAGTTGTTTAAAGAAGTAGACCACCTCACAAAGGAAAAAACTAATAAATTTTATAGGTAGACAAATCAACAAATCCCACTTTCATGGAAACTTCAAAAATGCATGAAATATTAAGGTTCGTGGAAAGTGGAGAGTAATAATGGGCGGCCCACTATTTAAGCATATATTAGGTATCCTATAACTTTCAATGAAACTTCAGAGTTCTCTTTTGATTTATTATTAATATTCTCTAGTCAAAATTTAGAAAACAGGCATATTCCTAGAAAAATCCAACATAAATCGTAAGAAAGTCACGCTTAAGGGAGAATTCCAACGTTCTTATTTTAACTTCACATCTTTATCAAGTTTTCTCAATTTTACTTAATATTAGATTTTGATAAGATTTTGATCAAATATAATATTTAAAATCATGAACTGTTCGACTGCAGTAATTTTGGCATTAAAAAAAGAAAAAACCCCGTATGTATCTATGATGTTCATACTAAGACTTTTAATATTATTGCCTTATTAGAATAATTCTCTTGAAAAAAAAAAAAAAAATCCCATATGACGTTTTAATGGTGACCATTTCTTCATGTCCCTCTTTCCCCCCACCTCTCTAAATCCATTAAATCCAAAGTGGACAGAGACTGTAGGACAAAGAAATGCAGGCCCCAAAATACTTAAAAAAAATAAAATAAAAATAAAAAAAATTCCCTTATGACGTGTTATAAGTAACCAATCTTCTTATTTTTATTTATTATTATTATTATTTGTTATTTGTTTTATTTTTATTTATTTATTTATTTATTTTGTCTCTACCACCTTCTATAATGACTTATCGAAGGGCAACACACAAGCACCTTCCTCTTGCTATGCTTTCCCTCTCCCCAGTCTTCAAGGCTGACCAAATCTGTTTTTGGTCTATAAAACCAATTCCTCCTCCTCAATCTTCAATGCAAAAAAATTCTCTCATATTTTTGCCTAATTCCTCTACTAGCCAAAACACAAGTTTTCATTTCCTTTTACTTTTCAGGCACAACAGATAGTTTGTGTTTAATTTCATCACAAAGAAACAACTATGTCCAACAACGTTTTTCCTATGGAGAAGACACCCTCGGATCATAACATGCCATCAATTTCAGTTTTGCTGTTTTCTATTCAATTCTTTTTGATAACTCTAAGCTGGTTTCAAAACATAGCAAACCTTATCCCAGGATTCAAGTCTTATGTCCAGTCCAAACTGGTTTTCGTCACGTCGAGTAGTCGGGTTGAGAAGAGCTTGAATGCCGAGGTTGTCGACATGTCGGTTCCGCACGTCGACAAGGCGGTTCCGCATGTCGAGAACAGAGTTGATGATGATGGCAGGATTAGAAGAGATTGTGTGGAGATGGTGATGAGGAATCTTGGATTTTCTTACAGCCGAGATTCGGAGGAACTGCCGGTGTCCTTCAGTTTCGATGAGATCTCGTCGCTGTTTGAAGAGAGCGAGCCGAGCTTGGTGGAGGTCAAGGAGGCTTTTGATGTGTTTGATGAGAATAGAGATGGCTTCATTGATGCAAAGGAGTTGCAGAGAGTTCTGTGTATACTCGGCTTGAAGGAAGGATCAGAGCTTGAAAACAGCCGGACGATGATTAAGAACTATGATATAAACGGAGATGGAAGAATAGATTTCAACGAGTTTGTGAAATTTATGGAGACCACGTTTTGCTGAATTTATTCTTTTTTCCTCTGTTATTTTCAATACTATCCAATAAAAATATCATATTAGGAACTTTGAGATGTTTCTTGCAATATTTCTTGGAGAAAATTGTTTTTTTGTTTTTGTTTTTGTTTTTTCCTGGAACTGCCTAAAAAGAGCACCACGTTACTTTTGTATATAGGTCAACAAGAATGAATATGATCATGTTTTCAGCTTATAAAATAGCTTGGTCAAAAAAGTACAATATAATGGTATATTGCAACAAAAGAATTTACAATACAAGAGTAAATAATATCCCCAATTAAAGAATAAGATTATACAGTTTTAAGAAACTTGGAAAATCTTTATAAGACTAAATCTGCAAGAGAAGATATTATGTCTAAGCTGCTAGAATTCATAAATTTTCGCCGGCTTGAAAGGGAAATCCACCAGGTCTAACCATTTTCAAAAACAAATTCTACATTCCTCTTCAATTTTCTTCGGGGAATCTTGTAGTCTCGCCATGGTGACTCCAGTAAACCCTGTGCTAGAGTTCCACAATCTGAAAGACAGGAACTTCTGTCGACAATCTTTCTAACCCACAAGAAAATGCAGTGTAAGAAACTCAAAAACTGTAGAAACACTGCATTGTAGTCAAGAGTCTCGGTGACTCCGACGTGAGGACTCATTTTACGACGTGAAAATTTACTGCTCTTACTTGAAAATCAAATTATCACCAGTAATCTGCACAAGAACAGTATCCATCTTTAAAGTGATGGAAACGGTTCGCATCTCTGACAATAATTACTCTATTAGTGAGTTTCGAAATCAGTTTCACCGCAGTGTGGCAGTCATCACACATCCTAAGGTTCTTAATAACACGGATGGGTGCTCCAGAAGGTGTTTTCATTAGGCTGTATGCTATGGCCAACTTCTCACTGTGATAACTGAGATAATCTTCTTTCTGCTCATCCTCCACATCATGCAACACCGCGGTAATATCTGGTGCATACCCCAATAGTTTAATCTTCGCCAACAGCTCCGCTACTTTCTTGTATATCTGCCTAGACTCTGGGTGTGATTTATCCTCTGAAACAAAGACATGGGCAGTGTCCTTTATCTCCACCCAGCTCACTCCAGGTTCTTTCTTGATGTTTCTTTCCCTCATCAGTTTCCGAATCTTCACAACTCCATCCCACCTCCTCACTTTCGCATACATATTTGATAAAAGTAGATATGTTCCCGCATCGTTATGGTCCATCTGCATAACAATTTCGGCTACCCGCCTGCCCAAACCATAGTTTCGATGCAGAAAACAAGCATTGAGTAAAGTACGCCAGGCAATAGAGTCCCACTTGATCGATACAGATCTCATGTAGCTCTCGGCTTCATCAAGCAGTCCAGCCCTGCTCAGAAGCCCAACAATGCAGGTAAAGTGCTCCACTCCAGGTTCAACACAATATTGTTTCATTAGTTGATTCACATAATAGAACCCTTGCTGGACCAGACCAAGATGGGCACAAGCAGAGAGGACGGCGACAAACGTAATGTAGTTGGGATGATCTCCAGCAGTCAGCATGTCCTGGAACACATTTAGAGCTTCCTTTCCAAGCCCATGATGGGAATACCCAGATATCATCACATTCCATGTCACAATGTCTCGATGTAACATGTCTGAGAAGGCTTCATACGCTGCTTCAATGTTGCCACTCTTGGCATACATATTGATCAGTGCATTCCCAACAATGACATGATCCTTGAAACCCAACTTCTCAGCACAGGCATGTAACAGAGCCCCGTGCCTTAGCACAGACAAAGATGCGCTCGAGTTCAACAACACAGCAAAAGTATACTCATTTGGACTAATATCTTCAAGTCTCATTTTCACAAAAAGGTTCAAGGCTTCCTCAAAGTACCCATTTTGAAAATTGGCAGCCATGATCGTCGTCCAGGAGACAACACTATGAGTTTGTAAGCATTTAAAAAATCTAATGGCATATGCAAGTTTCCCACATTTCCCATACATATCCATGATCGCACTGTAAACATAAGCATCATATTCAATGTTTGTCTTCAACATACGGCAATGAACTTGCAGACCTAATCTCAAATTTCTAAGACAAGAACTAAGGCCAAAAATGTCAACAAAAGTAACACTATCCCAAGCCACACCCTCACCTACCATTAAACTTAAAACTTCCATTGCTTCCTTTAGATGCCCGTGTTCTACTAGCCCATCCAAAACAGAATTATAAGAGAAAACATCATAACCCGGAACTGTACTAAAAACCCGCATAGCACCTTTCACATCCGAACACTTCGAGTACAAATGAACAAGGGCGTTCTTCACATGCTGATGAAACTCCAACCCAGACTTCAACACGTAACCATGACACTGCTTGCCCTCTTCAACTCTCCCACAACTAGAACATGAAGAAACAACAGTGGTCAACACAAACTCATTCGGCCGCATATTATCCACCGAAACCATACTCTTGAACAAGCCAAGAACTTCCAAGGCCAGCCCTTCACGCAAATACCCCGGCCATCAAGGCACCCCAAGAAACCACATTTCTCTTGGGCATACTATCAAACAGATGGCGGGCAACCGAAACCCGACCACATTTGCCATAGAGATTGATCACAGAAGTTGTTTGGGCAACGTTGTTGTGACTAGAAACCTTATTTGTAACAACTAAATGGGCATGGATTTGTTTGCCAACATTAAGGTTTTTAGAATCAGCGGCTAATTTCAAGAGCCGAACTGGGTCTTCCCCAAGAAAGAAGAGTCTGCTCTTAGGAGCTTTTGGAATGGCCATTAACTTCATTACCTATTAACCATGCCTTGGTTCTTGCATGGAAGCTCTCAAAATCTTTCGACTACAGTAACGAGCCTGTTAATTTCCATGTCATGACTAATAACCAACAAAAAATAGTGTCTTATAGATACATCAATGAGTAATGAGCCTTTTATAAGGATTTTCTTTTTTTAAATATTTTTACAATATCAGTTAGAATTACTGTTTTAGTTGTTAGTATTAAAATTTCAATGGTATAGATGCATCACTAACTAATGAACTTTTTATAAGGAATTTTTTTAGGGTATTTTTATGGAATCGGTAAAATTGTTGTTTTATCTGTTAGAATAAATTTTCGATAATTAGAATACTTTGATGTTATGTATGGTGTACTTTTTAAATGAACATTTATATATCAGATTATTAAAAAATTAATTATATAGATTAAAAATAATTCATATCAATAATGTTAAATAAATGGTAGACTCTTAAATTCTTTTTTTTTTTTCCCGGTAAAAGAGACAAATTTCTTAGAAATTTGTACCCTTAAAAATTTGTACCATTCTCTTTACAAATTCAATTTAAATGTCTTGTGCTTTTTTCAAGTTGATATGATTATGATATTTCAAATGTGTTTTCTACTGATGAGGTTTAAATTTTTTTTTAAAGTAGATATGATTATGATATTTTACAAGTGTAATGTACTAGTTTTATTATTTTTTTTTTTTAACCCACCCCTAATTCTCTTTTTTTATCCTATAAAAGTTGTTTTTTTTAAAAAAAAAAAAAACGCACGACTAGAGAAATCATCACGAAGCGCATGAACTCAAAAACTTTGAATTAGAGTTTTAGGATCAAGAGTTCCAAAAGTGTTTCACTAGGTTAAGGAAGGTAAAGGAAATTTTCGTGTTATTGTTTGTTGAGCATTTTCTACACTGTCAAATTTTCTTTGAACTTTAGTTGTGAGGAGATTTAAACGCATGATCTTATTATTAAGATAAACATTAATTTATCATTAGGTTAAACTTATTTAATGCATCAAAATGTATATTATTGTAAAATTCACAAATATGAACTTATAATGGTTAAATATATAATTTAGCGATAATTATAAATCTGATTTTATTATAAAGGGTAGAATTTGAATCTCTTGTCCAAGTTCAAAAAGGAAAAGAAAGTATGGGCTTATAAGGAAGTTAGTCATACCCCACATCCAACTCCAACTACAAGCCCAAGACTAGGCACAACAAAAATAAGCACAAAAAGTACCTTTACCAACATGTGAATTACTAGCATTTGGCTTATTGGCTTGGCTACATTTGGCCCCCCATACCCTTAGCATGGGCCAATAAATCCTGTCATATCAAAATTTCAAAGATTGAAACACCACGACAAAATCTATTTTACAGCAGATTCCTTGAGTGAAGAGTCACTCTGAGGAATGGGCCCAACCAAGGGCCCATCAAGAGAGTTGTTATATATTTTAATAATGGATATGACAATTATATCAATAAAAAAATAAAAACTTACATATCATTAAGTATTGTCAGAAAGTTGATATTAAAATTGATATTTTTAATATTTTTCTCGGTATAAAATCCACGCTAAGCTGTCTTGCACCATTGTGAAAAAAACGCTTGCCCCTTTTCTTTTTTCTTCTCTCACTAGGCATATAACATTAACTCTATAGGACCTACTGCTTCCCGTGCTGCGTCACTCAAATCAATATGTATACATATATATATATGTATACACACATATATGTACAACTTCTGCCCTATCTTGACATCAATGTTAAGCCCAATATCAATTATATATATATATATATGTATATATATATATGCGCAAACTGTCCAGGAACCACGCTTCCCTGTATCCCTACGAATGTGACAAAGGGGGAGCAATGGACAGCTTTGTGTATTGGAAAACAGCTTGGCTGGATGCCTACATGTGGTAGTGACTTCATGATGTGAAATGAATCGTCAATGCAAATGTGGGATTCTAATACAGCCCAAGACTAGATATATTTATTATCTTATCATATACGCTTCGTATACCTATTTGTGATGTGTAATTCTAGAATCATATCCGCCATGTTAAAAAAAAAATGTAGATATAATAGAATTGGATGAATATGTGACTATTTGAAATTATACAATATTGATAAGATATTTGAATATTCTTTTTCACCGTGAGATTTAATGCCTTCAAGTTGTTTGAACAAAAATATACTGGAAGAATTATTGATCTAAATAGTCTTTGGACCTTTATAAAGGTAACAGTTTGGTCATTATTCTGTTTTTTTTTTTTTTTTTTTTGTCGAAATGACCTTAAACTCTTATTTTTTGATCGTTATGGTCATTTACATCAAAATCTATTAAATTTTTAACGGAATCTCATTGAAATGATTTTTTTATAAATAAAATAACAAAAATACCTTTCCCTCTCTCATCCTCCCCTGTCCCCTTTTTTTTTTTTGTTTCGTCCACCTCCCCTCCTATCTCTCTC
This sequence comes from Ficus erecta, assembly GCA_008635985.1. NCBI lineage: Eukaryota > Viridiplantae > Streptophyta > Magnoliopsida > Rosales > Moraceae > Ficus > Ficus erecta. The sequence goes on from BKCH01000009.1 coordinate 2,843,037, forward strand.
TCTCGATCTGGCCCCCCCATCCCCAACTGGGTTGGCCCCCACCCACTCCCTCTCTCGGCTTCGCCGCGCCCTCTTGCCACCGTTCGCCCCTCATCCCCGCCCCCCCCTCACGCCACCGTTCGTCCCCCACCAAGTGACTAGGTCCCCCCGCCTCCATTCGTCCCTCCCCCCACTCCTTCCCTCAGTTTGCCGCCCCCCGCCCAGTCGCACTCCCCCCCAGAACCCAGATCGGAGTTGCCCCCCCTTCTACTCAATCGCGAGCCCCCACCCTCCCATTGAAACCCAGATCGGAGTTGCCCCCCTTCGTCTTCACCACCTTCGAACCCACCCCTAAATCACCAATTTGGGTCCCCATCGTCTTCGCTGTCGTTGAGCCCCCCCAAAAAAAAAACATCTTCGTCCTCGCTGAGCTCGGCTCAAACCCAGACACCGAACTGGGTCCTCCCCACCCCAACCCCGCCGCCGTCCGAGGTCCCCCCAATCCCCCTTGCTACCCGAGTACTCTGATCTTGGTTTCCTTCCTTCCACCCCTGGTTTTGATCTTGGCCCCCCCCATATTTGGGCTTTGGTTTCGAGGAGAAAGAGAGAGAGAAGAGAGAGATTAATTTTTTTAAATTAATTATAGTAAATTGCAAAATATCCTCTTATTCTATTAAAAATTAACGGATTTTGACGAAAAGAACCATAATAGTCAAAAAATAAAAGTTTAAGGTCATCTCGATAAAAAAAAAAAAAAACAGGACGAAACGTCATCTTTTAAAGAATTTAGAGACTATCTAAGCCAATTACTCATGCATGAATTGAGGTGAAAATAGTAAATACAAGTCTGGGCGGGCACGGATTTACGAAGCTATACAAACTAGGTCGGGTCAAGGTCCTGAATGTGAACCTGAGCCCCACTTTGTCTTTAAAAACCCGATCATTGACACACGAGGTATGGGAAAATATTTTTTATCCAAAAAATAGAAAAGAGAGAAAAAAATCTACACGGGTCATACCAATCCGTTCCAAACAATGGGCTAAAGAGGCAAGTAACCCGATATTTATGGCTCTACGCGGCGTACTACCTCTGTAGCCAAAAAAAAAAAGGGGGATACTAACATGAATTTAAATGTGAGAAATGCAATGTTGGTGATTTTCAAGTGAAGATCTAACCGTTATATAAGCTTTCCTTTTCTTTTTTTTCTTTTTTTAACATAAGATAGGTTAATTAAATTTTAATTTTAAAGCGGATAAAATAATCTTTAGTTTAGACTTTTGAGTTTTTGTTGCGTGGAGAAAGATAGGGCCAAACTTTTATTTAATTATTTTTACAAGACGATAAAGCAAAATTTTTGCTATCGTTTTTGAAATGGTCCCGCACAAAATTCCAAACATCAGTACCGTTTTCAGCACAGCAATTGTGAAGCAACAAAAACAAAAAGAGTCATTCAAAAGAATCTCTAGAAAAACAACCAAACGTATTTTCAGAAACGATCATATCGTTGCTCTCTAAAATTCTAATTTTTGTTTTAATATCCAAACAAATAAGCTATTTTGAAAACACTTCCAAACGGTCAATTTCTGCGAAATGAATCTTTGGAATCAGACCAGAATATCTATCTAGTAGTAGAATGTCAACTTGAGGGCCTGCTTTTGTTCAGTTGTAGTACCCCCATCCATGAATGCTTTAAGTGTCGGTGCTCTTCAATGCTTTCCAAATTGCAACTCCAAAACACACACACACACACACACACACACACATATATATATATATACAAATTTATAGAACTCAACTAACATTATAACCAAAATCATTTCTCACTTATTATACCTAGGGACGCTTGCTAAATCTTAGCTTTTTTTTTTTTTCTTCTTTTTGTTTGGTCTAAAACGTTTCACTTTCCGTTTGTTACTTCACTTTGTATAAAAAGCATATGACGAAATAGTACTCGTTGGATGGAGAGAGAGAGAGAGAGAGAGAGAGAGAGAGAGAGACAACGTAACGTACTCTTTTGTTGTTTCTTATTTACTAGTTTTGTTTGTTTGTTTGTTTGTTTTTTGGGTGATGGAATTCACTCTCCAAACGGTGACAACACGAAAAATCTCTCTCTCTCTTTCTTAAAACTCATAGGGACAAGGAAAACTTCTGTAACCTTGTAGGTCAGCTTGTGTAGGTCATCTCTTAAAAAGTCTCTCTCTCTCTCTCTCTTTTAAATTTTTTTTTGGTGGGGGCAAGAAATTCCGTCGGCAGGTTAATTGTAACCATTTCAATGATATATAGATGTATGTGTGTGTGTATATATATATATATATATGCATATGTGTAGGTGTATAATTAGTTTTAAGATTAAAGTTATGTTGACTTAAGTGTCAATTCTTTGATCCAAATTATGTTAAATTAATAATATATATAGCTAGTGAAGTATTTTGGACCGTTTTGGAGTCTAACAATATTGTGTCGGTTAATTAAATTAACCGTTTAGAATTTCACCTGGTCCATTATTGTATAATGTCAACGTGGCTTGAAGTACGGCCACTAGAATTTCCCCTACTTCAACCAAATAAATAAATAATAGAGTGTGTATTTATGATAGAATATATTTTTTTTATTGGTAAAAAAAAAAAAAAAGATTTAACCGTTAGATTAGTATCTTAATATATGTTAAAAATGTATAACGTATGACATAAAGCTACTTCAATTATAAAACAGATATTAAAAATCTAATTTAATGATTAAAACAACATTTTGAATTGATGGTGTAAAATACAAAGCTTTATCGAAATTCCCAAAACTAAAGATAAAGAGGGCAAGAAATTTTGTGACAGTAGGAGAGTTAACAGTCGTGTTGTATTCTGATCTATTGCATCAGTACTTTTGATTCATGCATGCAAATTATTACATATTTATTGATCTATATAGCGTAAGACCAGACACTAGTACATTATATATATACTATACATATTGCAGTATCTACTTATCATAACGTACAAACAGTTAAAGATTTTAAGTCTTATTTATAAATTATATAGAATATATGAATACATTGTAGATGCCATCAAAGGATATATAAACGCAAGTACAGGTTGCTAATTGTATTTGACGTTACAAAAAGCAAGTAGACACGCCTTCCAATCTCTGCTAATTTGTATCTTAAACAGTACATGATATATTAATCGGAGCGTTATTAAACATCTCCTCTTTATATATATATATATATATATATATATATATTTCAATTAACAGCTCGTGGTAAGCCCTAGCTACCAAACTTGGCTGCAAACAAAATTACTCATCACTCTCTTTCTCAGATACTATATAGAAGATAATTACATAATTAAGCGTTATAATAATAATAATAATAAGAAACAAAAAGCTTCAAACCAACCTACAATGAAAAACCACTAGTGCAATTTGGGCCATTTTTTAAAAAAGAAAACCTTGATGACCCTTTTTAATGGACCAATATCTTTAATAAATTATAATTTAAGTACAACTTAATTATAATTGACTAGAAGCGGAACTGTCTTCCAGTGTAAGTCATTCCGAAGGACCAACCGGTGGATGCGACGTTGTAGGAAATGACGCTGCGGCCGTCGCTGGCGGTGACGATAAAGGAGAGGCTTTGGCCGTTGAGGTAGGAATTGCTCTGCCAGTTTTGGCCCCAGTTCCTTGACATTGGCTGCCAACGAGACCTTGACCCTTTTATGGACACTGCATGCACGTCACCGGCTCCACCAACGTTGGTTACCAGCACCAGATTGAAGTATGAATGCCCATTTATTGTAAACCTAATCCCTCCCCTTCTCATGCACCTCACCCTACCCCCAAAAAAAAAAAAAAAAAAAACGTGAGGGTAAGATGGTAAATTTACGAAGTTTTAATTATGACACAGGAAAACAGTTAAAGATAATGAGTTAGTAATAATGATTAAATTTTTCTTGCCTTCTATAGGACACGGGGACTACTCCGGCGCGGTATTGGGCAATGCGGAGGAAGACGGGCTGGGAGAGGTCGAAGTGGAGCTGCGGAGGGTCGCACCACCCTCCCGGAGGGCAGAAGTTAGTGGCGGTGACCGTGATGGTGCCCGGGAGGCACCACTGAGGGTCGTTGACGCACCGGAGCTGGAAACATGCCCCGCAGCTCAGCCCGTCGTTGAACAGCGCAGTGCTCAATGCCGCTGTGTTTGTCCCATAACCCTGGCTGTACAGGTTTCCGTACCCACAAGCCCCACCTGTGAAAAATTTTTCACCATAAAAGCTTAGTCATTCATCTTTATCTTTATTTAGCTGTAACGGAATCCAATCCAAATAAAAATCTGACCGTTAAAAAACATTTAATTAACAACGTGAGTACAATAAAGTTGAATATTCAACCTTTATCGGTACTCAGCCGTATATCTAATTAATTTTTGCATACAATAATCATTTCATAATCAAACAGTACGTGAAAATACAAGCGTATTAATGTTCCATACCCATTGTCCCGGAAGCATCGCTTCCTCCGTAGAAAGTGGCGTGAGCGTTGGTCCAACCGCCGCCATAGTAGTAGCCTCTAACTGTTGAAGCCATATTCGAGAGCAACCCCAGCAGTACAAGAACCCAAAACAGAGCCATTTTTTTTCTTTTTCCTGCACATAAGGGCAAGTAGTTATGGTTAGTTCTTGGTCAGTACACGCTTTGTTACTTTTTATTCATAACGAATTGGCCCAAATCTTGTGCACGTTTTTCTGAGTATTGGAAAGAGAAGGCAAATGTGGAAGATCAGAAATTATGTTAGAGAGAGAGAACAAAAAAGAATTAACCTTTTTTTAAAAAAAAAAAATTTTAGTTTGAGGAAATGAAGGAAGGGACTTGAGGAGGAATAAATAAAGACTGGGAAGTGCAGTCAACCTCACACAGACACTGACCACTTGACATCCTTAACTGAGCTGTTACGACCTCATGAAAGCTTTCTTTTCTTTTTTATTTTTTCCTTTTTTTTTTTGGGTTCAGTAATTTGTTGAAAAATTATTGGGGGGGTTTAATGTTTTGGATTGAAACCGCGTGGACTTGGCCGGATAATAATTATGCAGGAATTTCTTTTCCTTTTTTTTTTTTTTAATTTTATTGTCACCATATTTATCTGGCTAGGAGGTGACAGATATAGACCATATGTATATAATAGAGACGTATATAGCCCGCTGTGGGATACAAAAAGGCCACAAGAAAGCCAAACTATATATCACAAAGAGTAATATTTTGCGAGTTAAATGACCCCACCATTTATATTTTGTTCTTCAATAGTTTTGAATTTTACGTGTCAGATCACATTAGAGATGGCCAATACAACAATTTAACAGATAAAAAGTTATGATTACAAACATAACAATTCTAAATACCTGACTCTATTATGTAAAGTTCGAATCTCATCTTAAATTAGTATACCTTTTCAAGAATTTACTTTTTAGTACATGCTCTTCATGTGAGATTTTCAAAAAAGTTAGAATTAAAACGTGGGAAACTTCTAATAAGCTATAATATCTGATGTTCAGAACTTAATAAATTAATAAATCATACCTTCACCAATATGTAAGAATATTATTATTATTTTTTTATTGCAGCGAAAATTCTAATGAATAGTAATACACTTGAAAAAAAAAAAAAAGAATAGTAATATAATAATATAATTTTCCGCGCTGTCGGATCCAATTTGGTATCTGAATATATAATGAAATTGGCCATTAAATGCCACTCGTGATAGTCTTGATGAGTGGACAAATGTGTTGAAGATATAACAGCACATGGAAGATGTTCCTCTGCTGATTTCTCAACAGTAATTAATATGAACGAAAATGATGTCCTCTTCTAATTTTTTCATTTACTTTACCAATTTTTATTATAAGAACTACTAGAGAATTCTTTATTGCCTTTATTTTTCTGCGCTTGCTGTTAATTCTCCCTCAATATTCCCTGGAAATGTCACTTTTTTTTTCCCCACTTATTAAATAAGTCACACTTAAGTGTGAGATGGCCGTTCTCTAGGGTCCACATAATCATTCTAAAAGTACGTATTTTCTGCAATATAATATTTATTCAACATATTATTTCTCATTCAAGTATAGTTCCGTACAATATTTTAGTCATTTCAAATTATTTTTACATCTTTCTATATAGGTATTACTTTAAACGATCCCTCTAAAAAGAACCGTAGACAAGCTTGTATCCTTAAATTTAACGGTTTTCTTATAACCTTTTGTTATAGTACTAAAAAGAATCTCTTTTTTTTTTCTTTTTTTTTTTTTTTTCCTTTCTTGTTCCAAGTTCGAATTATTAATGATGCCTTGCTCTATCATTTGGAGAGTAGCAACCAAAATCAAATGGTCCAAAAGGACCATAATATTTATGAAAAAGGCTGATAGAAAAATGTTGAATTTAATCTCTATTTGTTTGCAAGATTAATTTAGCTTTCATGTTTAAAGGCCCCGGGACCTGGAGATTTTATTTTTTTTAATTTTTTTTCCTTTTGTTCGTCAGTATTATGATTTTCCTACCATTTTCAAATAATGTTTTCTTACGTTTTTTCTAAGCAACAAAAAGGTTTAGATTGTTCTATGGAATCATTTAGAGCAATATAATTTTTGGACTCTTTTCCTCACTTGTCCGATCATTAGCCTGTATGTATAGTAGATGTAATCAATATTAATATGATTCAATGAAAGGGTACACTTTTCCCTTCTTATGATTTATGAAAGCCAAGATGAACAATTATTTTTTCTTTTTAATATAAATGGTGAATAGGACTATGGGGACAAAACAGTTTTGCTATAGTCACATGTTGTTTTTACATTTATTGTTCTACTGAGGATCGTATATCTGCTTGTCTTGTTGCATTTGGTGTAAGCTTGGGAGTAAAGGAAGTCACTCCGAAAAAAAAAACAAAAAAGGTCACTGAAAAGGATTTTGCATTGAAAATAGCATAATAAATTATAGTATATTTTGGACCCGTTTGATAGAGTTTTTACTTTTATTTTTAGTCAGTAAAGAAGAAAAATAAAAATTGTAACTTTTTAGTAAGTGTTTGAGATATATATTTTTAGAATAGCTTATTAAAACGAAGTTGTAATGTTTAATTTAAATTCTGATATAAGTTTTAAAGTCGGCTCAAAAAAGCATTTTTTAAAAGTTATATTTTCTTGTTTTGACATTAAGCTCTTTCTAACAAAACATCTAAACACTTCCAAAAGTAAGTTTTGGACTCAAAAATATAAACAAAATCTATCAAACAAGACCTATATATATATATATATATATAATAGCGGCTTAGGCATATCAATAATGAAGTTACATATTTATATTTTGTTATATGTATTGGTGCTATATTTCTACCATAAATCAAGCTAGTCCCAAATATTGATATTATGCAAAAGTTGGATGAGTTTTGGAGCGTACAAGCTGGTTATTCTATCTAATTTAATTGCTTTAAACTAAATAAAGAGTTTGGTTATACGTCAACAGAAACTTGGCAAAAATCATCGTGATTTCAACAAACAAGCATCATCTAATTTGGATTGAAATGGGGGCCTAATCTTAATGTTAGTGTTTATGTATGTGTCTATATATATGTATATATATAGAGCCGGACTTGACAGAGGGAGACAACATGAGAAGTTGTAATATAGCATATCTTTTTTTTTTTCATCAACACTGTTAATTTTCACATCCAATAACCTCAAAGGGGTAGCTGTTCTTGTCTGGTAAAATGGGGATGTCGGACAAGAGAGCTATGGTATATAATCTCTCTCTCTTGAGGCTCAAGAAAATTACTCATACGCCCACAAAATTTAATTCCACGTACGTGAGTTTAATTTGCCAAAATGCTTATAATCTCTTAATATTATTCCCACAGAATTATAGAAAGGTACTGAGAGGGCTTGTTTCTTCAAAAGGGAAATTAAAGAGCATTCATTAGTTTACTTAAGTTAGTGCACATCATATTAATTGATTTTAAGTACTGAGTGATCCACGATACAAAGCTATATATAGCCACAGAATCCTCATAATATCATATGGATAATAATGTTGAATGTAGCTTGATCAACCAAATATATATACATATATGTAGTGCATATATGTATGTATGTATGTATGTATGTGTGTGTGTGTGTGTGTGTGTGTATTGCTCATCAATAATCCAATTATATGTAGTTAGGCACATGCATCTGGTTACTAGCGCCATGTGATCATAGCGATTGAAGAACTGTTTGGTAAAAGTGACGTAAAGCACAATGCACTGTGCATGAGATCGTGACCGACCTTGTTTGAGCTTTAACATTAATAATTGTAGGGCCTTTTTCATTTAAGATAATATTCATTACTCCGATTTATGAAACTAGCTAGGTAATTTAACTATGGTCTGTGAAAGCTAGAGTTTCTACATTAATTATTTTTATCTTCCGGAATATGTTAGTTTAATTTTATTTTTGATTAAGAAATAGGGCACCAATTGGAATGTAATATAAACAAGGAGAAGATTTCATAAAGAAAGAACTATACATACCTTCACACGTATAATTCAAATAGATAAAACTTATGTCGAAAAGTATATATATATAAAAAGAAAAAATATACCGTATGATTAGCTAACTCTTGAATTTTTTGAACCTTATGAATTCAATAACGATTTGTATATTATTTGATTTTGTTACGTTTTATATTTAAATAAATACACACTAGTATTGTCTCGTAGAAAAAAAAATATTTTTTTTTTCATATACCTAGGTTCAACTAGAAAAATTACCTTTGAGTTTTGTTTAAGTACTATACTTAAGTATCTTGCTATAGATCAATCATGGAGGGTCTTGTGACGTTTCAAAACGTCACAAGACCCTTCATGATTGTAATCTCGAATACACACATGTACAGTAGTACCAATCTTGAGGTTTCAATGATCTTCCCTTTTCATTACCGTCAGGCCAGACCTAGGGCCTCTCAGAGTGGCCATATTGCATATTGATCTCATAAATATGGTTGTGTGAAAACACATTAACGAAGCAAATTGTTTTCTTTTTTCTCCAACTCTCCCTGACTCGTTTTCTTGAATTTTAGTCGACAAAATGGTACAACCATATTTAATGGAGACACACCCATTTCACGTACATGTCATTATTTGCACCGTTAGGGCATCAACCATAATTATTTGTGTCATGACCCCAATTTTCTTTCTTCATTAAAACCCACAACAAAGACCCCCTTTTGAATCAATGACTTGTGTTAATTTCCCGATTGAATTTCAACTAATTAATATTGCTATTTTGATCAGCAGACGAAGAGATAACTAGCACATATGCATGTACGGAACACCAATTGTAACTTTTTATACATTATTATAACAATTAGTTGATTGTAATATAATATTTTTCAGTAATATAATACGTGTTCCTTTGTATTAATAGTTTTAAGTTACAAGATTCTTAATAAAAAGTTAAATGTAAATTATAAAATACAAAATAGGATATGTTACAATTGCTACTTTCCGTCCACTGTAGGAGAGGAGAGTATTATATATATATATATATATATATATATTTGTGTGTGTGTGTGTATTGTTGAGAATTATATGATTCAGAGAGTTTGATATAAATGTAACATTGGGATATATTGGGGGGATGTGGTCTCTTCACCAGCCAACATGGACAAACCATGTTTCTGAGACACTTCAAAATCAACCTAGCAGGTTTGTGTTTGGAAAGGAGCTTTTCTTTCTCTAGGGATTAAAAGGTGGACCATGTACTTGTATAAGTGATAGCCACCTAATGGACATAACATATTTGGTTTCGAGAACGAATATATATATATGTATATATGTGTGGTAGGGCTATCACAACATATATATTTACATACTGCAATGGTGAAGACTCTCTCTATCTCTCTCAAAATATCTCTCCCTGTATATACATTTTTAAGCATATTAGAGTTTGGTGATCCGAATTCTTTTTGGCTTAATCCGAAAAACTCGTGGTGCTACATTTGTAGTGAAGCTTTAATCATGAGATTTTTTTGGGGGGATTCTATGGTGGTAGCGGTGGGATCGGACCCAATCCAGTTTACACCTAGTTTCAATAGGGTTTTGGGTATATATATATATATATATATATATGATGTAATTTAGGGTTTCATAATCATGCTCTTTTGCTATAGCCTCTCCTCTTGCACTGATATTTGATTTAGTGGATTTTTTTTTTCATCTGCCCGTGATTTTTTTCCATCTAGGGTTTTCCACGTAAATCTTGGTATTCTTGTTTTTCGGTTTTCTTATTGCTTATTTTCGTTCCTAATTTCGTAACAAAGCCTGTAAATAATATGAAGTAAATCCAGCAACAGAGATTTCCTGATTATTAGCATAAATAGTTAAAGAAATAATAACAATAATAATGATAATAAAAACCTTCTGCCAAACACATATACAACTGTTTAAGGATATATATATATATATATATATATATATATATATATCACTGAAGCGAGTGAATAAAAAATGAAAAAAAAGGCCACATATAATCAACTCCAAGGATAATTATTATCTATTAGACTATTAAATAGCTATAAAGCATGTGGACTATATTTATTTTTCGTTTATGAATTATTAGTGTTTGGATATCCGAATCCCTAAAATCTCTCTCGTTTACTAACATTCTGCCCAATGTGCATCATTTTTTTTTTTTTTTTTGCTTAGAGAAAAATTTATAGTAATCATATCATTAGCCTGAACTCTGTCCAAATTAATTATATAAGCTGACCGTTTGATTAATAATGATTGCACTATGTTATGTTCATTCTCACCTCGCATTAACACGTCCAAGAGAGCTTTTTCTATGATGTTTATTTAATATGTTATTTTGGTTAATTAAATTTTTAAATGCCTAGCTGTTATAATTTAACTAAAATATCACGGTTAAATCCACGATTCAAGATCGATAATCAAATAGGTCCTCTAATAGCGAGAAACATTAGAGAAATCCTTACTAAACGGAGGCATTGTTATAATTTCTAATTGTGTAACACGTTACAATACTTTTTTTTCTTATGACTAGAAGCACATAAATTAACAGTTCATAAAAATTTAGTATAATTTTAATATCTTGCGCTCGAACTGAAATGTTGGCAACTATGAATATATTATCTGAAAAACTAGAGATAATAAGTAGATATCTCATAACTACTTGCTCCTAATTATTCTCTAATCTTGTTTATCAAATAACAGGCAAATTCTTAAATATTTTTTTGGGGTATAAATCTGAAACCAAAAAAAAAAAATATATATATATATATATATATTTCTTTTTAACAACACTAGAGACTTTAGAGACAGGTTCACGTTCAGTTGTTAACATCAGTAGGGGTCTGCAACCTCGAGTTTGATAAATAAACTTTGCTTGTACGGATTGCGAAAGCCCTTCTTCTTCTTCTATTTTTTTATTTTATTTTTTTACAACATGCCACTGCCAACAACATGTCACTCACATGACAACAACATGCCACTGCGAAAGCTTTAACCCTCCAAAACTCACACTCTGATGTCTCAAACACACAAGTAGGCCAACCAAGAGCTGACTTTTCCACAGCATTTTGCTTGACAAATGTCCTTTTTTTATTTTGATAAATATGTGGTAAAGTCTCATTTATATAGCTTATTTTTAAACCGTTAAAATGTAATCTAATGACTTGATATGTTGCTTGTGTATGATAGTCATAATGTACATTACCTCATACGAGCATAAACTAAAAAAAATTAAGAATAATATATAAAAAATAAATTAAATAGAAATAGGTAAAACATTCATTCCCTCCTCGGCCGCTGACAACGCTCCCTGGACGACAACCCCTTGTTGAAGAGCCAGGCACTCCTCCCCCAAAGCTAACAAGGCCCCCTCCCGACGCCGACGAGCCACCCCAACCGAAGCCAAATCTGGTTGACGTTTGTTTTGGGGGGGGCGTCAACATTTGGGGAGGGAGGGCTCCTTGGCATCTTCGTCAGCATAAGGGGGCCGCCGGTTGACTTTACCTTTTAAACCGATAAATTTATTATAGAAACAGTTAGTTTACATATTTATTTTATAATAAATATGATTTTGAAATAAATATGATTTTGATCAGATCTAATCTAATATATGTAAATGCCAAACAATATGCTACCATTCTTAGTTGCTAAAAATAATAAAATAAAAATAAAGAAGAAGAAGAAGGCAGGGGAAAATTTGACAAATAAATAAATGCTCTTGGATTAAAATTAGATAATTGTATTTATGGCATACAAAGAGCATTTTTTTTTTCCCCAAAGACTCAAATCGAAGCTGTAATATATTCAGACAAAGAGCACCTCTTTTCTTTCACCGTCTGAAATTATAAAAGTTGAATTCTCAAAGGAAGCTCCTAAAACTGGGCTGGCCTTGTATGGAGTAACAAAATTTGTGAATCATTGCCATTTTGAAAATGAAAATGTAACTAGAATCACACGTTCTAGTCAGAGCAGGGAAGACATTAGTTCCAGTCGACAACTATATTTGAATTTGGGATAAAAGAATTCTTTCTTCCAAGGAACATTCCAAAGAAGGCGAAAAAAGACAAGGGTAAAAGGAGCTAGAGAGAACAGGGGTAAAAAGGGTAAGAAAATGGAATAAAATTGACGGCGATTCGCATCTAGCAGTTAAAAAGAAAAGAAGATACAACCTATTGGCCATAATAAGGAGGCTGACCAGGAGGTGAAACACCTCCAGGTCTCACTCCAGGAGGTGAAGCACCGCCAGGCCGCACATTCGGTGGAGGTCCACGCTGAGTTATTGTAGAGGCCACACCAGAAGCAATGAGAGCAGTTTGTGCAAGAGGCGATGAAAGAGCAGGCATTGCCGCTGCTGCATATGCAGGAACCGACGAAGAAGCATAATTTTGAGCAGGAAAGGTGCTAGGAGAAGAGGCATAAGTTGATCTTCCAGCCTGCATGGTTGGATCCCATGGCGGTATTTGACCCTGTGGAATTTGACCTTGTACAGAACCTGCGGCACCATACTCATTCCCAGGGTACAATGGAGCTGCCTGAGGATTCTGCCACGGCGGTGGTGCGGCAGGGGCTCCGGGAACTTGTTGTGCTGCCAGCAGACTGGCATCTGGAATTGTATAATCCCTACTCTTGTCACTGTAAGCCTACAATTGGTGTTAATAAGACAGGTAATAATTAGAACAGATTTTTGGAAGATTTTGTTATAAAAGCAATCAATCAATGTAAAAAGAAACTCGAGTGTCGAGAAGCATACAGTTAGGGACCAAATCTTTTTCCATTCACGGACCCACTTTTCCTTCTAAGGATGTCTTTACTATTTTTCTCTCAATTATTTCGTTTTCTCATGAACGTAACTCAAAAGCACATATTTATACCTTTACATTGAGATCAGTATGACGAGAGTATGATAGATGAAGCTTACAATAGCCACCATCATAAATGCAGTGTCCTTCTAAAGCTTCTCTGGCAACGGCTGCAGTAGCGATATCTGAGAATCATGGCCCAAAATGAATTAATTCTAAGAGAAATTGCATTAATTTATCAAAGAAACACCAGGAAATAGAAAGGCTGTGTGCATATAAAGTGGATCACAGGCAAATATATTTGGAACAGAACTCAGTAACAACTAAATGGTCATGGAGCAAAGGAAATACCAGGATATTGGACTAATGCCTGTGTTTGACCATTCTTCTCAAATATTGCTATTTTCTGCACAGTGCCAAATGCGGAGAACACCTGTTGCGTAGAATATACCAATTTAATGAGCAAAATTGACCTAGAAATTGTTACTTAAAGAGGCAGAAAAGGAAAACCCCGCACCGTATGAATAACATCCACAGTAACAGCATACTGCATGTTCTCAATTGAAGCAAGAAGCACATTACTCTCCGGCTCTTTCCTTTTTCCATCAGGACCTACAGCAGGCTGGAAATAATGGCCCATTAGTTCTTTTTCTATCATTATCTTTTAGGTTACAATACTCGAGTCCAATTTTTTTTTCCCCCTCTATCCATATCTTTTAGTTACACAACGGTAAAGTCCTCCATACTGCACAAAAACATGAACAAATAAAGGAAAAATGTTCAGTCAAAAATATACCTGAGAAATTCCCTCTATAGCAGTAGGATTCACTGGCAGGTATGGATTTGTGTAATCCCTGCAGAAACATGAAACCAAATAAATGCATTGGACTTTTAATTTTTCAACTGAAGAATTGAACAATATTTTTCATCATTGCATCTTTATACCAAGATGATACCGAATGCTAAAAAACAACATTTAAAAACTGTGCCAAACAAGAAAAAACTTCACAAAACCAATAGCATGCCTAACATAGGAATGTATAAACAAGCAGAGATAAACAAATAAGACAATAAATGAATAAGAAGATACAAAATTGTCCACTGACTTATTCAACCTCAAAAGACCAAAAGAAACCATTTCAAAAATGTTTTTGTGTAATTCTTTAATGCCATTAGAACTATAGGTAGAAACTATGACTTATTCCGTTAAATTCTTAATGATCGGTTAGACACAAAATTTAGATTTTAAACAAATTCCAGCATGATTTGCATCTTAGTGTGTTTTCAATGAAACCCTTGACCCCTAAAGTGGTGCTGCTATCTAAGAACCTAGGAACATTCATAACCACAAAGGAAGATAACAGAAAAATGCCTACATATTTATCAAGACTCTGTTCGATTGAATTTTGTTCTCTCAAATATCTTGGTAACACGACTGTAATGAAACAAATGACAACAGTCCAACCTAGCCAGAAAAGAGTTTCCATCCAAAGGAAGAACCAAGAAAGGGAATAAGGGGAAAAAGAGGCTTCTTACAGCATGTGTTTACAAAAACTCTTTGTGGCTAAATAGTGGAATTACCAGATCCCTCGAACAAAACAAAATTTATCAGTAGCAAGATAGTTGAAAAAAAAAAAAAAAAAGGAAGAAGAAGAAGTTGACTAAGGTACTTTGACAAAAATGGCATTAACAAATGCATTAAGCTACAATCAGAAGATCAAGGAAATTACTAAATTGCAATACATCTGTGTTCGGGCTAGCAGGCTTCACTAAACCCTAGATGACAAAAAGCACCATCAATTAGCAGCATCCCAGATGCCAAAGCCAATAACATATAGAGACAATAGCAAATAAACTTAAATAAGACTAATTTCAAAAACAAAATCAGGAAATGAAATAGGATAATAGATATTCTTCCTGCACTCTTACCTGCTGCGATGTGACTGAAACTTGATATTTAGATCGGTGTGCGCAGAATATGAAATACGCAAGTGGCATGAACCAACATGCTCTGGGAGGAGATACCTGGACATAAGACATCAGAACTCAAGTTTTAGAATATACAAGATTTGCCAAATTTCTGTATATCCATAAGAAGGAAAAAATATGGTCATAGAATACCTAGGTATACTCCTTCCATCCAAGGCATTCCTAGCTGAAGATGCAGTCTCGGCATCACTGAATTGAATCAATGCCTGCAAAGTCAACACAGGAAATGAGAATGATACAGCAAGACTGTAGAAAAGGTACCAACGTAACTGGTGCTAACCTGGAAACCTGCAGCCTTCTCAAAAGTGGCAATCTTGTGCACAAATCCAAAAGCAGAAAACACCTGAAAGAAGTAAAAATCACTTGTAAAGAAATTGATATCAGAAACAACCAAAAAAGGTATGCAATATCAGGAAACCTCTCTAGTGAAATTCCTCTAAGACTACAAAAATCCAAACAGAGAAGCAATAAGCGTAGAATGACACCTGCACATAAAAGTGTGACCTTAGAAAGGAGTATGACGTATATGATAGTAATTCCAAATTGTCTCCAACAAAACAATTTGAAAAAGATACATCACCACCTGTGATTCAACTATTTCAACTATAAAATGGAACTTAATATAATAAGGAAGGCAAGATGACACCTCCAAATAAAAGTTACAAGAAAAAAGAAAAGGGAAAAAAAAGGTCCCACATAGTGAAAGGAGAAAATATGGCAACTATTCTCAACAACATGGCGTTTAAAATATATAAAAACCGGAAAATTTTTCCTTTCATAAATTTGTTCGCCTAGTGGACAAGAAAGGTGAACAAATTCTTTAAAAATAATAACAATATGAATTTTCTACCACTGGTCATCGAATATACAGTTCATTCACGATGAAATTATTCACATTTAGGTAACTATAGAAGAAAGCTAAAATGATACAGGAAAACATTTGACCTACTTTAAGCAAACCATCATTTTTAAATTATCTGTATAATACATGCTAACTAATTTATGAAAAATAATACTCTTTGTGGTGAGGTTCATACTATTCTGGGAGGTATTAAACAACTTGTTATGTACATCTCGGAGTTGGAAGTTATCATATTTATAAAACTTGTACAAGGAGAATTGCCGTAGTAGCCCGCGATAAGAAGTTATCTTAAAGTCTTATCCCTCTCCAAAAGTGGGTCAGCTTGTTTCCTTAATATCTGTTAACTACAGCAGAGTTAAGATTTCATAAACTTACAATGCCAGTCGCCAGAGCACTTACCAAGTGGATAACATCAATGCTCACATCACCAGCTTCTACACCCTCAATGGTTACCAAAAGGACATTACCAGGAACATCTCCAGGACTTTTGTTGTTGACGATTTCATGCCTATTTGAATATTGGATATATACAGTTTTCCCTCGAACCTGAGCAGGCTCTGAAGATGATGCATAATATGAAACCATTGAGATAGCCTGATTTAAGTCTGCCTGCAACGAGTAATAATTTTGCTTCTATTAACAACATATAACTACTGTGTTTGAAATACTATGAAAAGTAATAGGATATTCAAAACACGCCGAAGATTATTACCATAAAATCGCAGAAGCAGCAAATTAAGGAAAAAATCCAATTCCCACGAATCAACATTAATGGATATGGAGTATGGACAAAGCAAAGCAGACAGCAAAAAGGTGCCTTTACTTAAGAGTTAAGCATTTGTAAGTCTTAGTTACTGGTTTATCGGAAAAATTACTCAGTATGCGGATTACGTCACTTTCTAATATGGTACACCCGTCTAATAAATAGTTAACTTTTTGGGTGATTTATTAATGTGAACCCTACCTTATCATTTTCCTCTCTCCTAATTTACTTTATCTTAATTGCTTGCTCACGTTATGACTAATCTACCTAATCTCCGATATTCAAACATGATTAATTGTTTCAGAAAAATCACCCAAATGACATGTAACACCGATCTAGTGAGTAATTTTTCAGTTCTGGCAGCTTATTACTTTCCCGTTAACGGATGAAGATGCGAGACTCCCAATCTATCGAACAAGTTTTCAACTTTAAGTAGACTTTTATCGTTACTACATTGTTTTAAGAAATTCTTCAAGTTCTCTCTTTAGTTCTTTTCTTGTTTCATCAAGAACCCGAATTCTTGCTGCACCAATAAGTTTACTTGTATTGAATCAGACATAACTCCCAAATAGTTACTAGGTCACAGCAATTTCACCTCATTTACAAGAAAAAACACGAAATTTCTACTGCAAATGCTACTGCCAAAAAAAAATCTACTACTTCACTGGAAAAAAAAAAAAAAAACAAAAAACAAAATTTCATCGGTTTAGTTAGTTCATATAAATAAGAAAAAGAATAAAAAAAAATTTACTACTTCACTGGAAACAAAAAAACAGAATTTCATCTATTTAGTTAGCTCATAGAAATAAGAAAAAGAATCCACAAAAAACACAGAATTGAACTCTCAAATGGAATTCTACTTCGAAACCCTAATTGGAGAAAACGAAGAGAGAGAGCGAGAGCGAGAGAGGGGCTTACGAATTCGACGAAGGCTTGGTTGCGATTGGCGCCAACATTACACTTGGTGTTGACGATCTTACCGAAGGGCTTGCAGAGCTCGACGAGCTCCTCTTCCGTGCACTCCCATGGGAGATTCCGGAGGTGGAGAACCTTCGACGGCGTCTGGGTGTACCGGAACTGGGGCGTCCCCGAGGTTGACATCGAGAAGAAATCTCCGGTGGCCAATATGGAAGGAGGGATGGAGGAGGAATGAAGGAGGGGATTAGGGTAGGGGCAAGGAGAGGAGAGGATTTTTAGGATTGTGTTTGGATGACTAGAAAGTTCTCTGAGAATTTTCCGTCAAAATTCGGGAGAAAGAAAGCGAGAGCCTAGCTCGACGGATTGGATTCTTCTTCTTTTAAAGGGAGTTTTTTTTTTTGATCCCTGGAAAATTTTCTAAATAAGTAAATACCTTTTTGTATTCCAATAAAATCTCAAATTTGCCCCTGTCATTGTAAAATTTAAGAAAAAAGTGATATTTTGCAAACAATGCAAAACTAACAAGGGCTATGTGGAAATAACCATAATAGCAGCTCTATTTGTTAAAACAATATTTCGAAACTTTAATTAGGGAGAGTTTGCCATTTTAATTCAAACTCAAATTTTTCAACTTAGTTTTTGTCTTTTTCTGAAATTTTTTTTTTATCTTTTCTAAAAATTCAAAAAAAGTTACTATTGAAACTTAAAAATTTCAATTCAAATTTATTCACCAAACAAACCCTTAATATATAAAGGGCCGTTTAGTTGACAACTCTATAATCTAAGTTTTAGATTAATTTTTTTTTATATAAAAAATAAACAAAAATTATAATTAGTTTTTGAAAAATTAACCAACTTAAAACTAAAAATTTTATCTCAAACTCATGTTCCAAACGCATACAAAATGACTTCAAAACGGCTACCGCGATCAACAATAATTAATTTCACTTTGTGAGATTGTCATTTAGCAGGTGTTATTTATCATGTAATTTCTACAAAGTATTAATATCCCAACATAAATATCAAAAAAAAAATGGTATTACTATTATATTGACTATCATGTCATGAGTTTTCCGATGATAGATTGACTTCTCTCTTTACCCTTTTGCATGTATTTTTAATTGGGTGTGCACCCCCAAACCCTCCCATTCTCTTATGCAGCGTTGCTTCAAGCAAAAAGGAAATGAGTTGGCTTCCTATCTACCTTCTCATCACGGGATAAGGGTTGAGGCTTTATTTAAGTACTAAAGCTATTAGAGTGGATGCCTTCTGGCTTGAATGCAAACAACAATTGGCTAGACTGCTTGATTTGAGGATTAGCTTAGTTTGTTGCGAATTATTATTTTTCATTTACCTCAATTGTGTATGGGGTTAATTGGAGATCTTAAACAATAATTTACTAGAAAATTTACAAAATATTTTTCAACTAAAAAACTTAAAATGTTTTACTAATCCAAACCAAAATGAGTTGGACATCGAATCCTCATCAGATTGATTTGGATTGAAAATTTTAAAATCAGAGTATATTAAACCGATTTCAAATGAGAAAATCGTGTAGAGTCTTTAACTTTAAGATTTATTGTTCTCTGATTAATATTTTTGAGTAATAATTTGATATGATTAAATTCAAATTGGAATAAGAAACAATCGACATTCAATCTAACATTTAGAGAAATGGACTGAATGTAGTATCTCAAAATTGGTTGATTGATTACTCACTTAAATTTCCTTGGAAAAGATTAAAAAAAAAATCCCTTGGAAAAGAAATAAATTAATATCTGAGGTTAAAATTAGAATTTGAAATGTTTTTACGGTGGCATTTGTAATTTTAGGAAAACCAGGAGGTTGTTGAGTGAAATTTTGGAAATGAAACAAGGCAAAATCCAAAATCGGTCAAAACCCTAGAAAAGAAGGGGAAAGAGATCCAGTCTTCGATTTTGCTCGATTGGGAACCAAATTTCCCAAATAGCTCCCACAGTTATATTTCCTTTCAATTCCACAGTTTTTTTTTTTCCTCTTTTCTTTTTATCTCGTTAGGGTTTTCGTGTTCTTGCCTCGATACGAAGGTATCAAATTTCTTCACCTTAATTAATTAATTTTTTTCCCCCGATTTCTGCAATCTTCTTCTTCTTCCCCTAATTCGTCGTTTATTTCGTCTGGTGATTCTGTTTCAGTTTGAAAGTTTTGATTTTTGTGCATCTTTTTGGTTTGTTGTTTCTCTTGGATCTGCGTTTCTTCTTGTGCAAACGTGTATTCCGTATCCATTGAAAGGGTTTTCTGAGCTTTTTCAATTGTTGCGTAATTTTCTTTTATTATTTGGAAACTTTTTTTTTTTCTTCGCAAGTAAGCATTTGATGATAGATTTTTTCTTTTGCGTTAGAGCGCAGATTGGGATTATACTTTGAGGAAGTTTTGGAGATCTGAACTGGTAATTGGTTGCATTATAATAATTTGAAGCCCAAAATTGACTAAAAAATAATGGGATTTTATTGTTCACATCAATTTGTTTGCGTTTCAATTATGTTGCTTTGTTTTTGTGCTCTTTAGAGTGGTGGGGAAGTTAGAGTACTAAGATTTGACTACAGAAGATTATATTTCTGTTTTTCTTTGTTGAAATGATGAATAACTGAGAAAGCTCATCGCTTTTCCGATCGAAAATGATTCAGTTTTGATACTTATTTGACTATTTTCTGGTCTGTTTGTTAGTAATTTTCTGAAGGGTGTATAATTCCGTTTGTATACAGTTAGACGAATCTGTCGCAATCATGGCTGGTCAGAGGTCTAGTTATGGAAAGCGTGCTCATTCTCAGACCGACCATTCCGAAAATGGAGGAAACAAAAGGAGAAATCACGGTGAGGAAAGAGAACAGTTTGTCATTGATTCAGATGATACTGTGTATCGGTACTTGTGCCCTGTGAAGAAGATAGGAAGCATAATAGGGAGGGGAGGGGAGATTGTCAAGCAACTAAGGGTGGACACAAAGTCAAAGATTAGGATTGGTGAGACGGTCCCCGGATCTGAGGAGCGTGTAGTTACTATTTATAGTAAGAGTGAGGAGAGTAACACCTCTGAAGGTGGTAATCATGTTTGCCCAGCTCAGGATGCTGTCTTTAGGGTTCACGAAAGGGTTGTTGCTGAAGAATTGCATGGTGACGAGGATAGCGAAGGAAGTCACCAAGTTACTGCTAGGCTTCTTGTACCTTCTGACCAGATTGGCTGCATTATTGGAAAGGGAGGACAGATTGTACAGGCCATTCGTAGTGATACCGGTGCTCAGATTCGCATTCTCAAGGATGAACATCTGCCTCCTTGTGCCTTGAACTCTGACGAGCTTGTACAGGTAAATTTGACGGTTTGTGTATTTTTCCTTGATATACTATCTAGCTCTAATACATTTTCGTGTAATGCCACTGCTTGTTAAAGTTCCGGACCTGTTTCTGGTGTAGGTTCCAACTTGCAATCATTCCAAAAGAAAATGTTGTTTATGAACTGTTAGAAATTTTCTACGCATGCCCTTGTTTGTTGTAAAATAACCTGGTGAATAGTGATATTCTTTCTTGGTGCTAGATGACGTGAAAGATTTACTGATATTAACTCAAGGCGGGGTTTTCTAGAATTTTTTTGGTTATGTATGGGTGAATAAAATTTTTATTTCACCGGGATAAATGGGCGGAATGCTTATCTATTCAATACTGGTTTATGTGGTTTAGATATCTGGTGATGCTCCGGTTGTTAAAAAGGCTCTCTATCAAATTGCTTCTCGCCTTCATGACAATCCATCGAGATCTCAACATTTGCTTACATCTGCTGTGCCTAATGTATATCCTTCTGGCGGTTCACTCGTCGGTCCAAGTGGTGGTGCCCCAATAGTGGGAATAGCTCCTCTAATGGGCCCCTATGGAGGATATAAAGGTGATGCTGGAGATTGGTCACGTTCTTTGTATTCAGCCCCTAGGGATGAAGGGTCTTCAAAAGAATTCTCTCTTCGCTTGGTTTGTCCTACTGGAAATATTGGTGGTGTGATTGGGAAGGGTGGTGTCATTATTAATCAGATCAGACAGGAATCTGGTGCAGTAATCAAGGTTGACAGTTCTGCTACTGAAGGAGATGATTGCTTAATAACTGTTTCTGCAAAGGAGGTAAAATCTTTTCCATACAGATAATATATCCTAGCATTACTTGGAGGATGCTTTAATTTGGTCTTGATTACTTTTTTATCCTTGCCTTTTCAGTTCTTTGAGGACTCATATTCTCCAACTGTTGAAGCAGCAGTGCGCCTGCTACCAAGATGCAGTGAGAAAGTTGAAAGGGATTCGGGAATTATCTCATTCACAACCCGCTTACTTGTACCTACCTCACGAATTGGCTGCCTTATTGGTAAAGGAGGTGCCATTGTAACTGAGATGAGGAGGGCTACCAAAGCCAATATTCGTATACTTTCTAAGGAAAACCTTCCAAAAGTTGCTTCTGAAGATGATGAGATGGTGCAGGTGAATACTTAGTTTATTTTGGTGTTAGTGGAGCCTTTGGATTATTTTTGTCTGAGCTATTTCTTGGTCGTGTTGGTGCCATATGAGACAATTTTTTTTCTCTTCAATGATCAGATTGCTGGAGACCTTGATGTGGCAAAGGATGCTCTTATACATGTAGTTACGCGATTGAGGGCAAATCTTTTTGATAGGGAGGGTGCTCTCCCTACTTTGCTTCCAGTTTTACCATATCTTCCTGTATCAGCAGATGGTCCGGATGGTGTAAATTATGACAGTAGAGACAGTAAAAGACATGGGCGTGGTCATTCGTACTCCGGTGGTTATGGTGCCTCAAGTGATTTGACATCTTCTGATAGCTATGGAAGTTATGGTGGTTCCCAGGTATTCTGCCAAGGGCCAATACTTTTTCCATACAACACTTCTTAGTAGCCACTCTCTTATGTGTTTATGTTGTTTCATCTGTCATGCGCTCTGCATAATGTATTCGATGAAGTAAAATCTTCAATAATATAAATTTTCTGTTTAATCACTTTTACTTCCTGATCGCGATTTCTTTTTGCTCTTGTTTTATGCAGGTTGGTGGTAGTGGTGGCGCCTATGGTGCTTATGGAGCTTATTCTTCTGGGCGAACCGGAGGTTCTGGGTGAGACTTTCTTTCTTCCTTGTCATGTTTTCTTTGATACTCCCTTTCTTTTTTCTCTCTTTCTTCCTTTTTTTATTTTTTATTTTGTTTTTTTTTTGTTTTTAATGTTTTCTTCCTCTATTGAATACATGAATTATTTGGGTGCAGTCCTAGGTGTTTGTCCCCAATGTATGTGGAATAATGAGTTCTATTATTCCCTAGTTGCAGCTTATGATGCTCGAAGTTCACATTCAGTGTGAAAAGCATTGTAACGTTTATAAAATAGTTCTGAATACTTGCAGATTATATGCCATGGGAGTTTGGTTAATATTTTCCTGTTCTATACTATATTCCCATTTTATTATAGGAAGAAGAAAACTCCGTTTATTCTTTACTATGAGTTTTTTTGTGATCGTTTTCTATTTTTTCATAATAATATCTCTGCTGGTGTTTTGAGATGCCTCAATCCTGATTTAAGCTTCTGATACCAGGTTGTCTAGCCAGAACTCCGTTTCTCGACGGAGAAACTATGGTTACTAGAATTTATGATGCATGCCTGCAGGTAGATGACGGATTCCTTGATCCCTTTTCTTCTCTGTTAATATAACTGGCGTTACCTCTGGTCCTCTGGGCCAGTCATGTATTAGTTGTGACATTTGATATCATAGCCTATCCAATACCCGTGTATAAAATTCTGATGCACTTATTTTCCCTTTGTTGCCTTTCCCAATCCAACAAAACAGCTGAGATCTATGAAGCCTGAAGTTAGCCCACTGCCTCTTTTGATGAAGCCTTCTGCCTAAACCGGAAGACCTGATGAACCAGCGTTTCACATACTCATGGCCTACCTTGACGAATCTACTTAAAGGACCAAATCTATGTGGAGATCTTGTTCACTTTTAATATTTTCCATGTCCATCGAACCAAAGTTACCAAGCTTAGTATCTTGTGTTCCCAAAGACCTAAATAGCCGGCACACCTGTTCCTGCTTGTTTTTCCTGTTGACTTTCTTTAAGATTAAAAAGCCATGTTGCTTCCATCCTCCTTAAGTTGTTTTAATGTTGCATTTACTTTCTGCTCTCCTCTTTGTTGTCTGAATTTTCATGGTATTTTATACGAGGTTGATTGGAAAAACTTGTTCTCTCTCTCTTTTACAGCAGAATTGTTATATCATTTGAATTTGCAGGCATTTTTGTATATCATGTGGCAGCAGCATTGATCTTTTTGGGTGCATTCTTTATTATTAAGACGCATCCATATTAGAAATGCCTCTCTTGGTCTACAAAACTTAAATTATTTCTATTTAGTAAGAAATCCTTGAAATATCCAATTGGAGCCAGCTCATTGAACTTCCAGATGCCGCCTTTCCTTGACTCATTTACGGTCAGAGGACAGGACATCAAATTGGGAATGTTTATTTCTAAGCTGCCAGTCTGGTTTATATATTTAGTCTTGGCTTTGTACTTGGTTGTGTTAAATGAGAGGATGCGGAGACAAGTTTTTGAGGTTCTGCTGTTTGCCATGTCAAGGGAATCTTGAGAGTTAACTTGGCGGCTCTTATCTTGTGTACTGAAAGTTCATGGAAGCTTGGAACTTCAGGTCCAACCATTCGATGGTGCTGATCTTTTGAGACTGAGGGTACAAGTGGTATGTCAATTTGTTGTGTTTGCTAGAGTGCGATCAACAACTTTATCACCCTCAGAGACGGATTCTGTAAAATCTTAAGCATGTGTTACCATAAATGGCAGGTTCTTCGGATGCTCGATGCATTGGAGGAGAAAGATTCGCTGTTTCGCCTGAGGGGGAGTGCATGATTTGATTGGTCTTCATATTTTTGCTGATTACTTTTATTATTAGTGTTATTGTTAGTCTCATTATTGACGTTTTCTTTGTTTTTGGTGTGTGGCTGATTGTTGGTGTGTAGGGCAAAATCTCAAGCTGCATGAACCGGTGGAGATAAAAAAGTTAAATTGAAACATTAAGGGTTCGTTTGGGGTCACGTTTGGATATGGTGTTTTTGGAGGATGGAGATGGTTTGAGTTTTGAAAATGTGTATTTGGTGGAAATGTACAGTTTAAAATGAAATAATATTAAAACTTGAAATATGTTTGGAAAAAAAGTAACAATATGAATTTTATTTCGTTTTTTTCGAAATTCTATGTAATTTGAAAAAAAATTTCATCTTATTTCGACTTAAAATATTAAAATTTTGTATTTTTAAAGTTTACATTTTTTTTAAATATTTGAAAATATGAATAGTAAAATATGAGGAAAATGCAAAAAAAAAAAAAAGAAAAAAAAAAGTTTGGAAACATAACCCCGGCTAATTCTGCAGAAGAAAACAGTTCCCTGCAATTTACAATTTTGAACTAATTTTTAAGATATGAAATTAGTTTTTATTGATTTTATACATTTGTAGTGTGTTGATGTAGATGTTGACCACAATTACTTTTGAAGAATTTAGAGTCCGTTTGGATCACAGGTTTGAGTTGATATTTTGAAGTTGAAATAGTAAATTTTGTTTACTTTTTAGAAAAGACAAAAAACTTTTTGGGAAAAAGACAAAGACTTTTGAGGAAAAAGATAAAATTTGAGTTGAAAATTTGAATTGAGATGGTGAACCAAACATAGCATTAATGTTGGTTAGTTTTTTAGGACAATCTGGTCAACACCAGTGTGTAAAATACAGAATTGATGGAATTTTTTTTAGATTTGCAACCAATGGTTGATCCTAAATTTTAGGTTTATCCAAAAATTTGGCCACCCGTGAACCCGCAAAGAAGTCAGGAGTCCTTAAACTATTGTTTCAAGTTCTCGTCCAAATAATTTAAAATATATATATATATATATATATATTAGCGGCTGTACATTAGCGGCAGTTAGAATTCACTCTTATGTTCTCTTATTCACGTTCCCATATAGGTTCTCGGAGATTTAACTTTCATCATATGCACAACATGTGCAGTCGCAGACATTGGCCACAAGGGTGTACACATACACTCAAGTGATTACGGGATTTATCTTTTATGTCCTCTTATTTATCTTCTCTTTTATGCCACCCACTAATAAGACAATATTTCAATTAAAATATCATATTATTTATAATATTAACTTTTTTATTATTAAATAGTTTCTTCCATAAATGAAATTCAAAGATTCTCTTGTAACTGCATTGAGGCTAGCTTTTGCCCCATTTGTAGTCAAAGATTTTTACTTGATCCTTACATGGTACACCAATAAATCCTTCCAACAGTTTTTTGCCTTCTTAATTCTTAAAATTTATTGTTAGTAAAGTAGTCAAGGACCAACTGGCTAAATAGCTTTTAAAACCCTTTTCATTGACGGCACCTCTTCCTTTATGAATAGACAGTACACATATATATATAGGTATACACACACACCCACATATATATATATATATACATAATAAAGAAGAGACATTGTTTTTTTTTTTTTTTTTTTTGGCTGATAATAATGCAAAAATAACACATAGGATGGAATTATTGTAGATATGACACGACTCTCATGAAGACCAGTCTTAAAAAAATTAAATCCTGTACAGCTGGTGATTTCTCCAAAAATTGGCCACCCGTTGAGGCGGCAAAGAAGCCAAGCGTCTTCCTATTGTTACATTTAACCCCCCCCTATATTTTCCCATTTCAAATAAGAAGAAGCAAAACTTTGGCATGCTATTTTTTCTATAACAAACTAGGTTCTATATAGATGGCCCTCAAGAGAAGTCATACTTTTGCTTTGCTTTACAAGAGCTTTGAGATAAAATAAAGCAGATTGGTATGCTTCTTTCTTTCTAGTCATCTTAGTTTCTATAGAATGTGAGGAACTCTTTGAAGAAATTAATGTAGGTTTTAATAGGGAAAGAAAAAAAAAGAAAAAAAAAAAAAAGAAAAAAGGTTTGGTGAGGCAAGAAATGGGGAAGAAGAAATCTTTGAGGCATATACATACTACAAAGGACAACTTTTTCAGTTTTTTGGTTTTTTGGTTTTTTTTTTTTTTTCCTTTGCTTTTCTTGCCTTGATGTTGACCAAATGGAGTAAATTCTCTTCAACTACTCTACCTACATGTACTAGTTCTGAGAAGAAACTTCATTCAATTCAAGAAATGAAAGTCAGAAAGAGGGCTTGAATCTTGAATTGAATAAGTGATCTGATAATCTAGTCAGGGCTTAGGTGATGGGGATGGCTCGCTAGGCTTAATGTGTCTTGGTTTCCACAACAATGATAAGTCACATCCAACCCTCAAAATTATAATTTATTGTTCACCACCACTTATAGTAATGACACAGTGATTATGAGAAATTTCAGATCTTTATTTTATATAAAAGATAATAAAAGTATATTTTTTTGTCCAATCTATTCTCATCATATGATAATGAAAGTATATTTTTATGTCCCGTCTATTTTGATAATATGATAAGCCAATAAATATTAGGTTGTGATATGTGAATTTTTAAATAATCTCACATTTTTTTTTTTAATGATATCAATATATTCTTAATATAATATTAAATAAGGACGTGATGAGCCTAGAAAATTCTTGAATGAAGGACAAAAAATCAAGCAACTTCTTAGAGCTTCCCCTTTTTCTGTGCAAAAGCTGCCATCATTAATACTTTAGATAAGAGTTATGTTCTCCTTCTATCTTTGGCTTTAAAAAGAAGATCATTCTTTCATGGTTTCATGGCCTGCCAAGAGAGATTTCTAGTCCAATCGGCTTCTTCTTCTTCTTTCTTCTTTCTTTCTTTCTTCTTCTCAAACTCCCTCTTTGGGCCAATGCTTTGCTTCCTCTTACAATATTCTCACTTGGGAAATGTTGTCTTTCTCCTTTGGGAAACTTGTTCCGTTCCTGTCCCCCCCTAACTCCATCTTCTTGTTTTGATTGGTCAAGTCATTAAAGCCTCTACTTCTTTCTTGAAAAACCAAAAACCAAAAAAAAAAAAAAAAAAAACAATGATTTCCCTTTCCTTTCGTGTCATTACATTATATGATGTCGTGGATTTTAAGTTTTTTCTTTCATCAAAAGTCTTGCATGTGGGAATGAGGTTGGTAGTGCAGCCAAGGATGACTTGCCGGTCTTATTTTTTTTTCTTTACTTGGTCATCCTTTTTATGCAGTACATGTTATAGTTACTGTCAGATCGGCAAGCCGTCTTTGGCTATGTAACCACCTCGTTTTCTCATGCTGGATTTCCGATGATATTCGCATCGCGAGGCGGGGCAATGACGGCAATGACTGATCAGTTCCATAGACTAAAACTGTAACGTTGTGAATGTTGATGATGGATGTGGTCTATCAGAATATGTAACCTGTTCTTCATTATATGCCCCACAAAATAGGACTTTGTTATTAGTGTGATTAAATTACTTTGGTACATTCTATTTATTTTATTTTTTTGGTATACATTTGAGATAAAGTTTAGTTCAATGCAGGTTTTGCAGGTACAAAAACTCCTTGCTTGGGCGAACATGCAGAGCAAATCCCAAGCCTTTTTCTCTTTTTATCTGTTGCGAATTCTCTTCCTTGACAAATTCATTACTAAATATGCAGATTGGTTTTTCAAGATTTCAGTGACGGAAACAAGGCTTTGTTCTCTCCCTTTAACTATATTTCTTGTATCAACATGACTATATTTCTTGCATGATCAACATGTTTCCAAATTTTGAAATGTACTTGATGTGCCACTCAATTTATATAACACGCCTTTAATTTTGAAATGTACTTGTTGTGCCACTCGATGTATATAATATGCCTTTAGATTCGACTCTCAAATTTTGAAACGTGCATTTTTTTTTTTAACGGAATATCTTGTGCTTCATATATGAAGGGGATAAATTTATCGATTTTATTAATCTCCTAACAAATCAAATTGAATTAAGGTTGATTCTTTACTTTTATTCTATTTTGAAGAGAGAATATACATAAGAATTTATGTACAATTAATTATATAATTTATGTGAAACACAACTTTAAATATTTTATCTAACTTTAAACCAAGCAACTACTAAGCAAATGAATTTGGAGATGTATAATATATTACAGACACAAAAAGGTATATTTCATAAATTTAACCTTCCACTAAAGTTTATCAATCGTCTTCAGATCAGCTTATAAAGATAACTTCATTAAAATATTTTTGCATTTATTGACACACACAAACTTGCAAAAAGTTAAACATAATAATAACTTACACTAGCTACTAAACCACACAAGATCTTTCAAGAACTTATTACATGAAACAAGCCAAGAGCTGACATTTTTGAATGAACTGGTCATATATAGGAAATATTCAAAGGCATCAAAATGATAAGTGTCACTTTTTTTTTTCTTGTCCAACATTGAAAAAAAAAAAAAAAAAAAAAAAAAAAGCTAAAGGGTAATGAGACCTTCCCTGACAATCAAGCCAAACATGAGGACAAGGAGGCCAACTGTGATGCACTGAGATGGAGAGATGATCGTCTGTGAATAGGCACACAAGGTTAGTGCTGCACCGACCAATCCGATCACGAAAGCACTCGAGTTCCGATTCATTATTTTCTTCGTTTTTTTTTTTTTTTTTTTTTTTTTTTTTTTCCGAAAGAGGGGGAAATTACAAAGAAAGGATTTTGGATTTTGTCGATTGAATTAGGAAGTCAAAGCGGAATCAAAAGACAGAAAGAGTTTTTGGTTGTGATTCTTGGGAGAGCGATGAAGATTGGCCGGCTGTGATTAGTTTGTCCTTTCAAGCCGACTTTAAGGCAGATTTTTAAGGGTCAACCCGGTTCCCGATTTTCCAATTCTCAAACAAGTTGTAAGCTTTGTTGTTTTTTAAAGTCAACTCAACAGATGGATAGATCTTAAAAGTTTAAAAAATTGATTGATGGGCCTCTCTACTTTGCTTAATCACGTTTATGTTCGTACTTTAAACTGTAAAAACAATTTGACCCTGATTTTCTTGTTTGTGGTCATTCTAGTCCATGCATCAAATAATCATAATAGTATAGCTTTAAATGCTTCCCTTGGTTGTAGTTTTACTCTTCAAGTTAAAAAAAAAAAAAAAAAAAAAAGGCTTTGTATTAGATATGAAGAAAATGTGTTATTTTCCACGATCATGTTTTCGTGGTTTAAGGTGTTCTTATTTCGCTCATTGTTACTACGTGAATCGTTATCACATAAATAATTTCTTATCTCTCTTGAAAAAAAGTTTTTCCTTTTATTTTTTTTAAAGGAAAATCCAGAGGAAACGTTATAAATATACACACATTATCAATGTCACATTATGATGATCATCACACCTTTTTAATCTCTCATACAATATTTTAATATCTAACTAGTTAACTGTTTAAGCATAGTCCACTGGAATGTATAGCATTCATATCTTTTTTTTTCTTAATTATATATATATATATATATAACCACCTATAAACAAAAATAATGATAATAAATATGATTAATTTCATTTTAGTTCTTGAATTAAAGAGAGATTGCACTTAAAGAAAAATGAAATCTATAATAGTGGTAACTAGCATTTTTCTCGTTGATTTTTTTTATAAAATAATTTTTCTCTTTCTCCTTTTATCATTATTACTATTTAAAAGTATTTATTCGTTTTTCTTGGGGAAAATAGAATTATGTTATTAATCTGCCATTATTTAGTAAAATAACTTTTAATTAGAGCTATTGATCATAAAAAAAAAAATAATCATAACCTGATCAATCACGGAATCAATCGATAATTAATTGTATTGATTATTTAATGGGAAGTTCTACAACGAGGGCAACCTACTTTCCCCCATTAATTGGGTAAACAATTTTGACTATTGATCGAGTTTATACGACCAAGATTGAAAAGATATACCAAATTTACCATACACTAACCACACCTGATTACATTAAGAAAAAAAAGAAAGAAAAGAAAAAAAATTTCCCTCCTCTTTTCATCATTCAAAACATAGAGCCACCAACTAGCAATGAGATCCGAGCTAGCGATGTGGGTGATGGTGGCAGAGCTCACGATATGGGCGACAATGGCGATGCTCATGCGGCCGTCGATGGAGATCCGCCCATCCCACTACCACCTTGCCGAATTTGAGGGTGTATTGTGGTGGATCGGATGTTGAAAAATAGTGGGTGGCGGAAAAACTGTTTAGGTATAAAGAAACAAAAAACAAAAAAAAACAAAAAAAAAAAAAAAAAGAGAAAATCAAATGATTTGAGACGTGGGAATTACTTTCCTTGATGTTTTATTTGCCCCCATTACGAACAATTTGATATCGGGTGTTGTAGTAAATTACCTCCAAGATACAACAAACCCACAAATTTAATAAATACCAATCTTATTAAAATTCCATAACAAGATATGAAACTGATGTCAGAAACTGGAGTTTAATAGCCTTTAATATGTATGTTCATGAAGAGTTGTAACAGATACAACATACATGTCTTTTAAAATCAAAAGGTGTATTTTCATTCAAGAAACGTATCTGTTTCAACAGAAATACCCATTAGTCATCAGAATTTAATTATGACTGTTGAATTATAATAATTTAATTAACGGTTTAAATTAAATATGAAATCATTCAAATCTGACTTTTAGATCGTGTCCGATCAGATTAACAGTCCAGATTTAATATTGAAAAGCACCGTATTAAAAAAAAGAGTGCTCATTAACTCATTAACTCCTTGTAACGATGCATACGTGCGCCCTAAATGCCCAAAAGCACACGTGTGGTGATGTAAAATAGTAGCATAGTTTCTATTATACACTAATAATCTTTATACTTCACTTGTTTCAATTTATACTATTATATTTACTTGTGTTTTTCTAATGTAGGGCTTTAGAAAAGATAATATTCACTTGTTTCAATTTATACTATTATACACTAATATTCACTTGTTTCAATTTGGTAATAGAAGAGATATTACAATCTCTCTAACATCGGAGGGCAAATTTGCGGCCGATTTATGGGTTGCCGGCAGGGGTTGCGAGCGTCACGACTGTGTAGTCGGCAACTCGTCGGGCCACGCGAGCTGTCGAGTCCCCTGGTGGCACCGTCCCCCTCCACTGCTCGCCAGAGTTCTCCCCCCTTCCTCTGCTCGTGGCAGCAGTTGTTATTTTATTTTTTAAAAAAATCTGGCATGGAAGTTTTATTTGCTGGAAATAGTGGTCTGGCGGAGAGGTTTAAGAATTGTTGAAGGCATCAACAATTTATTTATTTATTTATTTTTTAATCTTTAAGTTTTAATCGCATGGCTGGGATTTCTGATTTGGAACTTGCCTTTGGCTTCACTTGATTTTTGAGAGATGATGAAGTTTTTGATGAACTTTACTTTCGGTTTTGCTTAGTTCAAAAATTTCTTAATAACCAAACAAATCTGTATAATTAGAAAAGGGACGATAAAAATCGAGATGAACAAATGAACATGAAGATGTTTTTTTTTTTTTTTTTTAATGACAGTCAGATGGGCAAAAATTGTGTGTTGTAGGGAATATGGTCGTACGTTACATCCAATGTATTTACACTGTCGCATCTTGATCAAGCGGTTTAAAAACTTTAATCCAGCTATGGGGTAAAGTAACCATCCCATGGTAGA
The DNA here is from genome assembly GCA_008635985.1 of Ficus erecta. Classification (NCBI taxonomy): domain Eukaryota; kingdom Viridiplantae; phylum Streptophyta; class Magnoliopsida; order Rosales; family Moraceae; genus Ficus; species Ficus erecta. The sequence goes on from BKCH01000009.1 coordinate 2,875,586, forward strand.
ATTGCCCTTATTTAATTATGGAGGATTCTACAATGAGGTAAAGAATTTTACCTCATAGATGATGTAAGATCTAGTGGCACGGAAAGAGTGGATTAGAATGAGGGCTCAGTTAGTAAATTAGTTAAAATACGTTAGCATGTATCTGATTGCATCCGAATCAGGGCAGATGAAGACATAATTAACGGAGTGAAGCATTGTCGTTTATACTGTAGCAATTTAAAAAATAAATAAATAAATTATGAGCCATCGGAAACCTTTCCAATTGTCTGGGAGTGTAGGGAAAAGAAAAAAATACGGGATTCAAAAGGAAAATGCATCTAAGATAAATTGAACAATTTTAGGTTGTTGAATCGTGGAAGTAGAGAGGGTGAAAGCATTGCAGAAAGAGCGGAAGGTGAGTCGGAAAATGGAGAAAAATTACGAAAATAGTGAAGGAAGGTGAATGAAATCTGAAGAAAATAATTTGAGAATACCTAAGAAGTTTGAAGAAATTTCCGAATAATCTTCTTCTCTCTCTTTCTCTTTTCTCTAATGTTTCTGCAAAATAGATTTAGTTGTTCTCATACTCTTTCCAAAATCTGATTAATCCATGGAAGAAAACAACTTTAGCTTTTGGTCTGTGTCGGTCTCTCTCTCTCTCTTTTCCTTCTCTTTCTTCCGTTTCTTTGCTCTCTGTTTGATTCTAAGAGGTAATAATATTCAGATACAACTTGTGCACTTGTCAAAACTTTACCCAAATGCATCCTAGTCCACTCGATCTTGATCCAACGGTCCAAGTTTTTTAACCCCATGACCGGGCTAAAGTAAAGTAGTTCCATGTTATAATTCCCCTTTAATTATTTAAAACTGTCATTTTCTTAATTTTATTACACTATCATCGTTTATTTGAATTTTTTTGTCAAAAAAAAAAAAAAAAGAAAGAAAAAGAAAAAAAATATCTTATTTGTTAGAGGTTTTGCAGCTGCTGACCTGACTGCCTTGAAGGAAACAAGAAGCACATCGCACGGATGTAGATGACACCAAGGATCGCCCTTCCGCCAACCAGCGCCACGACCACTTCCAAACCTCTCTTCCGACGGATGCTCCGAATCCTCCTCTCCTCTCTCTCTCCTCACCCCCACAAGCACTTCCCTTCTCTCTCCTCTCTCTTCCCAATCCTTCTCACCACCAACTCTCCCTTCTCTACCACCAGACCCGTTATTTCTCCATCACTTTGCTTCTCTGGAATTGCCCAATCTGTCATTTCTCGATGTTCCCATTTCCTCGAGAAACACAAAGGTGAAAACTTTACTTATGTTAATCATGTTTCTTCCAAAAAGGACCTTCTTTTAGAAATTTCGAATGTAGTTCCCGAACATACACGTAGGTTTCGTCGAGTTTCGGAACCGAGACCGAAAGATGTGCTTGAATTATTACTGGGTTTTGAGTTTGAGTGTGGGAAAGTTGGGTTTGGAGCTAGAAAGGTTGGGGCTTTATGGAGTTTGTTCAAGTGGGTTAGTGGAGAGAGTGAGGGTTTTAAGCATCTTCCACAGTCGTGGGAAGTCATGGCAAGGATTCTTCTCCATGTGGGGTTGTTTAGAGAAGTCGAATTCTTGCTTTTGGCAATGGAGAGGGAGGGAATTTCGTTGGGTTGCCATGGAATTTTCAGTGCTTTGATTGAAGGGTATGTTTGTAGTGGTGAATTGGAGAGGGCCGTTTCGACGTATGATCAAATGAGGCCACAGGGCTTATCCCCGTCGTTGTCGTGTTACCGTGTTCTTGTTACTAATTTGGTTAGAATGAAGAAAACCCAATTGGCGTTTAGAGTTTGTATGGACATGGTTGAGGTGGGTGTTGATTGTAGTGATATGGTGAAGGCTACTATTGAGAATGTCGCAAGATTGCTTTGTGCGGATGGAAAGATTCAAGAGGTGAGAAATCTTGTCAAGAAAGTAACGGCATTTGGATTCAAGGTTAGCGGCTATGTTGTTAATGAAGTTGTTTATGGCTATTGTGAGAAGAGGGACTTTGATGATGTGCTTAGTTTCTTTCTTGAAATAAATTGTACACCGGATATTCTTGCTGGGAATAGGATTATACATTGTTTGTGCAGCTATTTCAGTGCCGAAAGTGCGGAATCATTTATGCATGAGTTGGAGAAGTTAGGTTTTGTTCCTGATGAGATAACCTTTGGTATCTTAATTGGTCGGAGTTGTCACGAGAGGAAACTGAGAAGCGCTTTTGTCTATCTGGCGGAGATATTTACAAGAGGGCTAAAACCCCATGTATGTTCTTACAATGCTCTCATTGCCGGGTTGTTTTTGAAGGGTATGTGGAAGCATGCTCGAGAAGTTTTTGATGAAATGGTGGAGAGGGGAACAAAACCCGATTTATCCACTTTCAGAGTCCTTTTAGCAGGCTATTGTAAAGCTAGACAGTTTAATGAAGTGAAGAGGACAGTTTGTGAGATGGAAAACTGGGGTCTAGTGCAGAATGTTTCGGTGGAGGGTCAATTGTTGAGGGCCTTTTCAGTTTTGGGTTTTGATCCGTTAGCCGTGAGATTAAAGAGAGATAATGATGCAGACTTCTCTAGAACAGAGTTCTTTGATAGTCTTGGTAATGGACTTTATTTAGATACAGACTTCACTGAGTATGAGAAGAGAGTCACGGGGATTCTAGAAGACAGTTTAGTGCCTGGTTATAACTCATTTGTCGTAAAAGAATGTGAGCGCGGAAACCTGAAAGATGCACTGACTTTAGCAGATGAAATGGTCCACTGGGGACAAGAGTTTTCTTTGTCTGTCTTCTCTGCTCTACTTAAAGGACTTTGCAAATATCGTTACCTCCACAACGTATTTTCAAATCTTATGGAGAAAAGGCCAAAATTAGTTAATTTGCTCGACCAAGAAATTCTGAATTCACTTGTCCAACTGTACTGCATGAGAGGATGGACATACAAAGGGAAGGGAGTCTTGGACACCATGTTCCAAAGGAAAATGAAAATCGATAACGAGACGTATACTGCCATTATAACTGGTTTGTGTAAGACAGGAAGTTTGCGAGATCTTCATGTTTGGTGGGCTATAGCCCAAGAAGAGAGATGGTTACCAGGATTGCAGGATTGTAAAGCTCTTTTGGAGTGCCTTTGCAAGAAAGAAATGCTTAAGGAAGCATTGGAGCTTATTGAAAGGATGTTGGTGTTTTATCCTCCTAACTTAAGATTAGATGTATGTAACCTGTTCCTTGAAAAGCTCAGTTCGACAAATTTTGCAAGAGTTGCGCATATATTGCTGGAAGAACTTAATCAACGGGGCTTTGTTGTCGATCGCGTAGCTTATAACTGTGTCGTAAGAGGAATGTGTAAGGAGAGAGCTTTTTCTGAAGCTCTAAGAATATTGGACAATTTACTGGCTATAAATTTGGCCCCATGTTTGGATGTTACACTGCTATTAATTCCTCACCTGTGTAGGGCTAATCAGCACAAGAAAGCTATTGCCTTGCATGAGATTGGCCTGAGGGACCATTCATTTTCTTCACTTTCTGTCAACAACGCGTTAATAAAAGGATTGTGCATGATGAGGAAGGTTGGAGAAGCAGCCACTGTAGTTCTGAAGGAAATGGTGTCGAGCGGGATACTTCCAGATGCCGAGACGCATAATATTCTGGTACAAGGTTTTTGCTCAGTCAACAACTTGAGGAAAGTTGGGGAGCTTCTTGGTATCATGATAAGAAAAAATTTCGAGCTTTCAATCTCAACTTACCGAAATTTGGTGCGCTTGATGTGTATGGAGGGCAGGGTCCTTCATGCAGTGAAGCTGAAGGAGCTTATGCTCGGACAATGCAAGTCTCGTGACCTCATCATTTACAACATTCTAGTTTTCTATCTTTTCTCAACCGGAAACATTTTGTTTGTCAATAACGTAATACATGACTTGCAAAAGAAGGAACTCGAACTTGATGAAGTCTCTTACAATTTTCTTGTGCATGGATTTTCATGGTGTAAAGACGTGTCAAGTTCGTTGCACTATCTTTCTACTATGATCTCTAAGGAACTTAGGCCAAGCAACCGCAGCCTGAGGGCGGCTATAATGACCCTGTGCAATACTAGGGAGCTTGAGAAAGCCTTGGAGTTGAGTCGGGAGATGGAGCTAAAAGGCTGGGTTCATGATTCCACCATTCAATACGCAATTGTTGAGGGCCTCCTTTCTTGTGGTAAGTTTCAAGAAGCCGAAAATTTTCTCGATAGACTTGTGGAGAAATGTCTAATTCCCGATGGTATCAACTACGATAATCTCATCAAGCGATTTTGTTCACATGGAAGACTGATCAAAGCAGTTGACCTTCTCGACATAATGTTAAAGAAAGGCAGTCTTCCAAGTTCCACCAGTTATGATTCTGTAATCAGCTCTTGTTGTGCAAGCAACAAGCTGAATGAAGCTATGGATTTTCACGCCGAGATGTTGGATAGGTCACTTAGGCCAAGCATCAGGACATGGGACATCCTTGTCCGACACTTTTGCCACGATGGGCAAACTACAGAAGCAGAAAAGCTTTTGATTTCCATGCGTCGCATAGGCGAAACACCAACCAGGGAGATGTTTGCCTCTGTGATCAATCGGTATCACCTTGAAAACAATCCCAGGAAGGCGTCGGAGCTTGTGGAGATGATGCAACGGAGCGGTTATGAGCCAGACTTTGAGACACATTGGTCTCTCGTAAGCAAATTAAGAAGTTCGTTCAACAAGTCCGATAATGACAGTGGGCAAGGTTTCCTGTCAAGGCTTCTTTCTGAAAGCGGATTTTCTAGGAAAACCGATGCCAAGACCAAGTAGGGATAACCAAGATTGGACGTACAATGTTCATTCACTCATTCATTCATAAAGCTGAATTCATTTTATAGCTTTATTTAGAAACATAACAAGAGAAAAAGGTGCTTAAAAAAATTATATACAAATTACCCAATTTTTTGTCTCCCCCAAATTAAAGGTTTTTTTTTTTTTTTTTGGTGGAACTCTGTCAAATAAAGTTGTACAATGCATGTGTATAGCTGGGTACAATACAAATGGATGTTTTTCTCGTTTGAAACATCTCTATATTTTGGTTTGGGCGTCAGTCTTGCATTCTCTCTCCTTATTCCTCAGATGACGTATTGATTTGGTGACAATAAAAAATGGAAGAAAAATCACAACAAAATCAATTCGGAGACTATCTAAATCACTTCAAGAACCTGTTCTTTGCCACGTGTATGTAAAGAATCATGAATTGGTGACAATCCAAGGTCACATAATTACATACTTCAAAATTACAATTAGAATTTGTGTCCGTTATATTTTTATTAATAATGATATTCATTTGTTTTTTTTTTTTCGGACAGTCAAAATTCATGACGTTTTGTCTTGGGTATCATTAGGATAATCAAAATTCATAAACTTTTGACAAAAAACAGTTTTGCGCCAATCTTAAATCTAGAAGGGAAAGATTATTTGCATTTGGAAATTTTGTTTTTGTTTTTTTAATAATTTTTTAGGGAGTAAACAAATCTAAAATTAAGTAACGTATCAAATGCAATGAAAGATTAAATAGGATGAATAGATTTCTTCATTCCTCAAATTAAATATGTTCATTATCCAAACCGAAAACAAACTTTGCTAATTCAATATGAGTCGATTTATCGAAAATGTACAATGAGATTTAGCATCCAAATTTACCACACAACGAGATTTACAAGTCTTCAACGCTTGAAGTGAATTATGATTCTTTGAATATCAATAATACTATATACATATATAAAGGGCATCAATCATATCTAATACTATACACTAATAAAGTGTAAGTCCCACATAACAAGGTCTACGCTAGTAATTGCGGTGCTCTAACACCATTTGGGCACCTAACACTTTTCTTTGAATCTACATTTAGCTAGAACGATGTTAGAGAGAATATCAGTGATGTTAAACATCACATATTAATAGAAGGTGGGTCTTATAATATAAGACTTACAGATGAAATTCACTCTTTATTAAGTATAATATTTAACATTATTAATGCTCTAAAGCATTTTCATTTACATGTAACAAAGGAACAAGTGGATCGGTTTGGTTAATATATATATACACATATATATAATGCAGCAATGAATCATCACCAACTCAAACTGCCAATATTCAAACAGCTAGCACAACCCCAAGACCAGATGTCTAACTGCCCCATTTCTAGACGTGTATACCATGCCATAAAGGGAATGTTCTTTCTCTCTCTACCTTGTATCTCTTCCACTTTTGTCATAACTTTACTTTTCCATTTTAGGTTCACAATTAGTGGAGTTGGAATGATAACCTCATTATTTGGCTCGGAATATTCTTTTTTATTCGCCTTCTCCTAATAAGAATTGGTTCGGAATATTTAGTTGACAAAGCAAGTATGAGCATGTAGTCCCTAAAATAATAGAATATGTTATATAAACATTATCCTTATATTAGTTCTTTCAAGTTACATCAGCATAGCCACTTGGGTCCCACTCTAGTGATTAAGTGCGTGAGTATGTCAGTATGTAATCAAATATTTGATCCTTGAATTTTTCATTTCTTAATGGGAGAGAAGGAATGTGTTGGTCAGGCTCAAAATCTGAAAGTATTTTTGTTTTTCTTAAACAAATGAGAGTCTTAGACTCTCTTTATATATATATATATATATATATTACATCATCTTTTGATTATGCAATCTTGAACAAAGTTTCTGAATTTCCTTTCGGGAATGATGATGCGAAAAATGTAGGTCCTGGTACAACTACGTCATGATTTTGACAAATATTTTAGACCCAAGAAGTTGTATATAAATCACACCACCTTCCAGTCTGCTACACCATGCAAATTCAAATTAGAGTTTGTTAATTTCTTCTTTGTTTCCAAGAAGCATATCCCAAAAGCTCTTGCATAGAAACATGAAGCAAATTAGCCATGTCGAACTCCGAAATGAGCAGACCAAAAGCAGTTCATCTCCATTTGCAAGAAGTACTACTGCGGTGAACAAAATTCTTGCCATATTGGATTTTATTCTGAGGCTCATTGCAATTGTTGGCACCATGGCAAGTGCAATTGCCATGGGAACAACCAACCAAACACTTCCTTTCTTTACAAGGTTCATTCGCTTCCGAGCCCAGTACAAAGACCTTCCAACATTTACGTAAGTACTCTGGATCTTCATATCACATAGGTAAGTATGCATATCAAATCTAGTCGGGATATCTTGGTGTACCTATTGATTCACGTTTCTTGTGTTGTTTGTCGAAAAACTGATCATCAGGTTCTTTGTGCTGGCCAATGCGGTTGTGAGCGGGTACCTGGTTCTATCTCTTGTCCTTTCTTTCTTCCACATCGTGAGGACCACTGCAACAAACAGTAGAATAATTCTGATCACATTTGACACGGTAATTATAATTGCAATTTAGTGATTATCATTAAGGTGAATAATTATTTTTTTAGTGACCATGAGTTAAATTTTGGTGTAGATAATGCTGTGTCTTCTAGCAACAGGAGCTTCCGCATCAGCAGCCATAGTATACTTAGCACACAATGGAAATGTTAATACCAATTGGTTCGCCATCTGCCAACAGTTTAACTCCTTCTGCCAGCGCATCTCCGGTTCTTTGATTGGATCTTTTGTCGGAGTTGGTGTCTTTATACTCGTAATCTTGTTCTCAGGCGTGGCCCTTTCTCGACGCTGATCAGTCTCGTCTGATGATCACAACATACAAAAACATGTGATCGATGCCTATATATCTGAAGTTCGGTTTTTTAGCGCATTTGTGTTAAAACTTATGTACCTGGTGGTTGATCATGAGTTTGTGTGAATTCCCTTTTTATGTATTTCATCTTTGATGCTTTGTTATTCTGAATGTGTATCTACTGATCTCTTCTATTTTCTTGCCAACCCTACATTATATATATATATATATATATATGTATGTATGTGTGTGTGTGTGTGTATGTAAGTATGCAAAAACATGGTGAAATGGATGACGTTCCATAAATTGCTTCACAATGACCTGAATTTGTTATTTATTTAATATTATTCCAGTCACAGATATATCATTTTCTGAGAGACACGCTGTTTAAGATCATTAGTTCTTTTTTTCCCCACCGCCCCCCGCACCAACTCCCCCCCCCCCCCCCCCCCCCCCCGAACCGAACTAAGAATCTAAGATTTTGAATTAAACAAAAATTGCTTAACAGAGATGTTATTAGCTTCAATTAGACTACAACCAGCCTCTTTCATCACCCCGCTTTTGTCCATCGAATTCCTTACCTCCTCAGCTCCGTTCCACTCGCCTTGCAAAGCATAGATGTTAGATAGAAGTATGTAGTCTCCACTTTCATTCGTTCTAATTCTAAGTAGCTCCTCACTTGCTCGCCTTCCGAGCTCAATGTTTCCATGTATTCGACAAGCTCCAAGCAACGTTCTCCAGACAATGGCATTGGGTTCAATCTCCATTGTGTCCACGAAATTGAACGCTTCATTTAATAGCCCGGCACGGCCTAGAATGTCCACCATGCAGCCATAATGTCTTATGTTTGGCTTAATTGCGTATCTTGTTCTCATTAAGTTGAAATACCCCTTCCCCTCTTCAACTTTCCCTGCGTGACTGCAAGCAACCAAGACGCCAACAAAAGAGATCTCGTCCGGCCTTATTTTCAACCTCAACATCTCTTCAAACAGATCAAGTGCTTCCTCAGCATGGCCATGAAAAGCCAAACCCCCTATTACCGAATTCCAAGTCGTAACATCTCTGTGTGTCATTCCCCTGAACACTTCAAGTGCCCTTTCAACACTCCCACACTTTGCATACATATTTGCAAGTGCATTTCCTAGTAGAATGCTCAAATACCCTGAACCCATCTCCAAAATTGAGCTATGAATCATTTGGCCAGCACATAAATCTCCTAACTCCGTACAAGCGGACAAGAGACTGAGCATGGTCACTTCATCAGGGCGTTCCCTCACGCTTCTCATCTCCTCAAACATCTTGAGCGCCATCAAATTATCCCCGAGACTTACATACCCCGCGATCATGGCATTCCAAGACACCACGTCTCTTCTAGGAACTTCATCAAAAAGCCGCCTCGCATTCACCATGTCACCTTGCTTCGCGTACCCTGTTATCATCACATTCCAAGAAACCAAATCTCGTTCAGGCATTTCATCGAACAGCTGTCTAGCAGCACCGAGATTCCCACGCCTCGCATATCCCGCGGTCAAAGCCGACCACGCCACAACATCCGCTCTTGCCGATTCATCAAAAAGCGCACACGCAACGCTCAAATCCCCGCAGTTTGCATGAAAATAGATAAGGGCATTCCTCAGGTACTTATTCGATTCGAACCCGAACTTCACAACCTTCCCATGGATCCCAAAACCCATCCTGACCCAAGAAAGCTTAGTGCAAGCCTTAAACAAGTGAGGGAAAGTAAACCGATCGGCCATGACATGTCGTCTTTGCATCTGGCTGTACATCGAAATAGCGCTGAAAGGATTCCCGCTCAGAGCTGAGCCTCTGATGATGGAGTTCCACATGAAGACGTCTGGCTCAGTAATATAAGCAAACACCTGGTGGGCATAGTCAATAGTGGACGAAACGGCTACGGCGGCGGCGAAAATGAAGTCCCTGAGAATGGAAACATCTGAGTTGAAACCAGTGACTACCATGGCAGCGTGGACTTGTTTGAGAGCTCGGAGATTCGTGCAGTTCTGCCATAGGCTCGAGCTCATGCGACGGTAGATACTCTTGTCGTTTGTTCTGTATCTTATCATTTCCAAGTTGTCGTTTTAACTCTCCATTGCTTCGGCTCTACGCAATGTTCCTACTTTCTAGCATAAGGAACCCAAACAAGAATGTAATAGAATTCAGTTTTAAAAAGTACATGTCGTTTCTCCCCTAAAAATGTCGTTTATGAATCAAAGAAGACGCAATTTTATTTTTTATTTTTTTATTTTTTTTAACAATATTTATAGAACGATTTGATATACATTACTGAATTTGGGGTATGGTATTCAAATTCTATATTTTATCTCTTTCATAAGAAAAGATAGGTATAAAATTATCTTAAGAAAAAGAGCGATATTTATATGTTGATGTTGTGTGAGTTGGAGGGAAGGAAAAAAAAAAAACACGATAGATCGCTTTCACATTAATTTTGATGTCGTTCAACTAACGACATGTCTTTTCTTTTTTGTCGTTTTACGTATGAAATAGATATATACATATATATATATATAAAACAATATGTATTTACTAGTTTGTTATTTACATTTAGGCTCGGATTTATCTTCAGATCTCGTCTGATTTTGAAAACGACAATTCATTTTTCATCTAAAGTTATGCTGTTTTCTTTGTATAAGAACGACTTGTACTTCGTTGTTAAAGGTTTTACTATCCTTCAAGTTCGAAACTAAATGTCATTTTTTACGCGGCTTTTGTCTTCTAAGTTGAGAAACGACACTAAACATTGTGCTGCCGTTGCTCAAGGAAAAAAAAAAAAAAAAAAAAACGACACTCTGCTAGTGCTCCAAAATCTGCTGTCGTTTGAATCCCCCTAAACTATTCTCAGCACTGCACACAGCAGCAGTGCTAGAAAAGACCAAGTAGAACTCCGCCCACAGACACAGAAATTGCTAGTCAAACCAACAAAAACAGCTCAACATTATTTTCTCACATAACTCGCAGCGGTAATTCTAAATCGAACTCTATTATTAAATGTGCACTCTAAATTAAGTCAGGAAAAAAAAAAAAAAAAAAAAAAAAAAAAGAAAGGTTAGTCTCTTCTATGATCCTAAAGTAGGTAGAAAAGCCAACCAAATTATCAAATTTATACATATAAATATATATATATGTACACAATACACGTATACCATTACTAACCCGTGTGTATTTTTGACTTTTAGGAAATACATGTCAAACTTTTATATCGTCTGTCAATGGTAGAACTAGAAAATTTCATTGTAAAGAAGCTTGTGTAAAAGCAAAGCACATGCCATATAGGCATATATATATATATATATATATACATACACACACACCAATCAAAGGAATATTGTAAAAAATTGCAACAGTCTACTACTATATTAATACTCTTTTTTTTCCCTCTCAAATCCATCTAACCAGAATTTTATAATACATCCGTGCCAAATACATGGAAACTATAGCAATATTAAATTAAGTCGATCACTCAGAAATCAAATTAGAATTGGATATGACTTTTTTTTTTTTTTTTTTTTTTTTTTTTTTTTTTTTTGGGTTTGTTATAAAATGAACCAACCAGGATCTACCACTTCTCTCTCCTGAAGTCTCATATCACAAATTAGTTGGTTGCAACTCCCACCTTATCATGTGTTTATACTTTTCTCTTTCTTTTATTTCTTTATTATTATTATTATTATTTTAGACTATTGTAAGCCATAACATATATATTGATAAAGAATGAAAAATAATAATATTTGATTAACTTAGCATTACAGCCGTACAGATACACTGATGATTAGAACATAAATCATTAACAAATCCTCCATTTTGTTTTGAAACTATTATCTCCCACGAGTGTCTCCGTTGATTTCTACATTTATATCACATAAAATAAAATAAATGGAGAGGTTTGAATTTTTTTTAAAGTAATTTTCATATCGATACTATAATTTTTATTTGTTATTGGCTGAAAAGAGAGAAGGATAATATATATAATTAAGTAAACTTTCCAAGTGTTCCAACACGCTTCATCTTACGAAAATTAACAATATAGTTAAGAAAGCACAAATGCAATTAAGAAAAAGCCAAATCCTTTAACAATGGTTATAATCATACTTCAAATCACACGAAATCCAAAGGAAACAAAAAATTAATAATTATCTTCTCTAATTAATTTTTCTCAATTCAATAGGTCATTGCCCGAAATTTGTTCACTACTTTACAAGTCTAGATACTAGTATCAATTTACTATATGTTGCATTTTATTCTTTTGTTATAATTAATTTTTGCTGATCTTAAAGGATTGAAAAATTAATCTTTTGGGAACATTTTATTTCTTCATCATCATAAACTCATAATAAAGCGTTCGGTTATACGTTGTCAAAGACATTCAACAACGTATACCGATTGTTGTTGAATAACAATTTTCGTTTAATGTCAATTATTGTTCTTGGACAACTATGCATTGTTAACACACTAATTTATAATTTGACTTGTCGCCAACAAAGCGTTCAATTGCCACGCTCTTTCCAGCACCACCTTATTAAGACTAGATCAAACTTTATTTTCATCCATAATCTTCTTTCTTAAAAACGATCGAACAGACGAAAAGCACTGCGATTCATGGTAGGATTTGTTCCTGTGTTTTTGGTTTGGGAAAGAAGCTCGAAACTGCATAATTGGTGAGGGGTACTCTTGGAAATTTGTAATCATGTTAGGCACAAGCCCTACCCTCTATGATGTCTTTTCTTGACAAAAAGTTTGGTAATGAAAGATATTGTTAAGGTATACTAAGTCTAAATGATACATCAAGAAGCTGATTAGGGATTAAATTCACTTATTTAATGCTTCTCTTTAACTATGACAAGGTCTTTGCATTATCACGGTGACTCGGAAGATTAAATCCAAAAAAAAAAAAAAAAAAAAAACATGAAAGGAAGAAACGTGTGTTGTTGGTTGATATTTCGAACTTAACAATTATTTCACGACATTGTGTTTCTCTTTGCAGATTTCATTTTCATTGCGAAAGTTGCATTTAGAATTCACGAACAGGTGAAGCAAGATTTATTAGGAACCAACATGCAATATCAATAATAATTCATTGTGAATTTTCTATGATCTCATGATTAAAAATAGATAACTAACAATAATTAATTTAATACAAATATTATGTAAGTTGAGTTCAAGTTTTATCCATTTGAACACAAGCTAAACTTTAGCTTCTTGATTTGATCTTTAAAAGGTCAATAAGATGATAATTGATCATCCAATTATACCATGCAATCATGCAAAAAAACAGAAAAGAAAAGGAAAAAAAAAAAAAAAAAAAAGCAATCTTAATTAAAATAGTTTGATTTGAAAATCGTTATTTATTTATTTTAATCTTGGGACCACAATATAAACAACTTTTTGATAACTACTACCAATTTGATCTAATAAAAGTCCAAAACCATTAGAAAACGAAAATCATTGAAACTTGAACAGATTATAATTAAATACAAAAAGAAAAAGGAGGAGCCGACTGTTAGCAACATTGATTTAAAAAAATCTCAAGAAGCCTAACTTTAATTAATCTAATCTAATCCGATTTAATCAAACCCCAGAGGGTTTACTTTTTATGGAGCTTTACCTCCAACCAGAACTTGCCACGTGTTGGATGTCCCATAGGTTAATGTCGGAACAGAGGAAGCAGGGCCCACAATTGTCAGCTGGGCAATGGGTTTTCATTGGTCAAAAGTTCAAAACCCGCCTTTTCCTTCCGTCCAATCAGAACTGGCCAAGTGGACACGTTAGTCTGGTTTTTCCGTCGGCAAGTGGCGGCACAGTCTAGGATCGACGTGGCAGATGCAATTGCTGACTGTCGAATGGAATCTGGACCGTCGGATCGGTTTGAGGTTGCCAAAAGGATTGAAAAACCTCGAAGTGGTTGGGACTGCCACGTGTGAAAGCGAATTATTAAAATGTCTCCTGAAGGGGAAATATTACTTTTGGCATTATTGAGTTAATTATGGAAAATAAAACGTTTTAAGTTTTTTTTTTTGAGTAAAATAAAACGTTTAATTATTGATGACTAAATAATCAGACAAAAGGAAAAAAAAAAAAAAAGATGAACAAATTTACTTGAATTTCGCTTTTCTTTTTGCCCAAATGACCAATTATGGGTACGTCTTCTATTATTTGTGTCCATATTATTACCTATTATTGACACAGAAGTCACTGCCAATATGATAGTTTTATGTTTATATGAAATGGGTGTGTTTGGTTTTCCCATAACTTGGAGAATTCTGGTTTTACATATTTGGTTTCATAAAAATTTAAAAAATAAAATAAAATAAACATCATATTATGAAGGAAAAAAATAATAATAAAGGTGGTGTTTTCAAAGGCCATGACTTTGAAGTTACCATCTATAGTCCAAGATAAATTTTTGTTCACATCAATATAACAATTTAATATCTTCAAATGAAGAAAAAGTTTAGAGATTTTTTTTTTTTCTTTTCTTGATAAACATTGACCACGTTTTCCCTTGAAAAGAAAAGACAAAATAACTCTTTCCTCCAGCCAAAAATAGAAAATAAAAAAAATAAAAAGAGAGAATAAGAAGAACAATTTGGGTTTTTCTTTTCATAGTAAAATGATTGTAACTTAATTGTATTAAAATAACTGTTCCATTGTCAATTTTAACGTACTAATTTATGAGGATATCGATTATTGCAAAAAAGAAAAAAATAAATATTTGATTAAATTCAATAATGGTAAAACTCTACAAGTCTAAAGAATATTTTGCTTCTAATGTTGTACCGTTGGGAATCAATAAGTACATGTTTTCAAGTCGGCAAAACTAATTGCAATAGTTGAAACTTTTTCTTATCGAAAGGTATTGTTATTTTTTAATTATTAGATTAAATTCAACATTTGATTTATGATTGGAAACATTCTAATTTTTTAATCATATCACACATTATAATTTTTTAATTTTTTTGATGAATCATAAAATTTTAACTCGAATATTTATAAATCATTATTCTAACAGCTAAAATAATAATGTTTATCGATTAAACAAAAGTATGATTTTGCCCTAAACTTTTCATTTCAAGCACGATGAATATGAACAATAAAACAAGACATGAATCCTTTGTGGATAAGGCTTACATAAGACAAGAAAATGCAGTCCAACAAAGGGCCACACCCACACACACACACACACCTAGTATGTATGTAAGAACAACATAGGTTTGAAAAGACAATCTCCTATAGGAGTGGTGTAATTTTTGACTACTAGTTCAACAAACTTACTCCTTTACACATATAAAAAGAACTCGTCAAATACATTTATAATAAATAAATAAATAAACAGTTTTGAATTATTTTGCAGACAATTTAACAAAAATAATATGGATTTTTTTTTTCTTTCTTGTTCAATAGTACAAATTAATTTTCCCTCAAAACAAAAATAGTAGAAATTAATTTCATTCATTCATAAGGAAAAAAAACAGCTCACCAATTCAGTGGATGGCATGTTGGGTGTGGGTCAACTGGGCCAGATTGAAGGGAATTCTTTTTGCTGATGCTGCAAAGATGTGATGTGGGATTTTGTGAGTCTTTTCACGTTCAGACTATAACAGATGATTTTTTTTTTTTTTTAGAAATAAATTTGTTATTAATTGGGCACAAAGAAAAACGTGCAGTTTTATGACGTCGTATTCGGTGGTAAGTTTCTATTTTTATTTTTCACAAACGAACAAAAAAAAAAAAAAAAAGGGACATAACTTTGGTTAAACAAGAACAACTAACAATGTGACTTTGAATCTGGAGTTACTTTCTTTCCTTTACCTAATGAATGACAACGGTTTACAGCTAGAGTGAATGTATTAGGTCAACTCAATTAGAGAGAAGTTTTTATGATAAGAATTCCGCTTCTCGGTATCTATTTAATTCTTATCAAGTTCTGAGTTATTTTTGACTTTTAAATCTAAAAATTATTTTTAAAATTTTAGATAATTTTTCAAAAGAGTGTTGATTATTTATAAGAGTTTTAAATCAAAATTACATTATATGACTTCTGATAAAAAAATTTAAAAAAAATCTTCGAATAAGCTTTTATCCATATTTCGTGTTTCAATAGATGTTTAGAAATCATTTTTAAAAAAAACTATAGATCCAAACATTTACTGAAAAGTAACTGTTTTTATTTCTTTTTTTTTTTTATGCTATTGATCAAAAGCAAGAACTATGTCAAATGGACCAATAATCTGATGTGAATAATGGTTTAGAACTGTAAGTAGGGTTGTTTTGCACCCTATAGCGCAAAATTCTCCAATTAAAATTAAAAAAATCACAAAATTGGGCTTTTCACAATAGAATATCCGTAGTGATAAGGTATATTTCCGATTATTAGATCTTATCAAAATCATATCAAAATATATTAGAAAATATAATATCTACAAAAACTAATAAAATCTGGTATAAATATAATGGTTTATTTATTTCTTTATTTTTCATTTACAAATTAAAATGATGCAGATATTCCGTTTGGGCTCTACCACATAATTCTCCTAATCACAGTGTAGTTAAAAGGCACAAGTAATGCAGGGTATAGAGGTGAGTTGTTTCTAGTCAAGTTTTGAAGAAAGGCAAATTATTACAAAGAAAAAAAAAAAAAAAAAAAGGATAAAAAGGATAAGCTGAAAGCTCGAAACTACCCACTGGAAGTTGCCTTATGAACCACGCTTCTTTCTTTCTCTCTCTCTCTCTCTCTCTCTCTCTCTTTCTCTCTCTAAAAACCAGTATTTAAATGCCTCAGTTCTAAAGAACACACTTTTCTTTTCTTAATAACACCCTCTAAAATCTCTCAGTTTCAAACCCTTTTCCGCTCATAGCTTTCCCCACCCTTTTTCTCATTTTTTTTTTCAGATATTTCAGTACGTAAAAATCTCTTTAGCTTTCGTCCTCTGGTTTGTTTTTCTTCTTCTTCTTCTCCTTCTTTTTGTGTTTCTTGAGGGAGTTCGGTTCGTGGGGTCGGCTTGTTTTCTATTGGTTTATCAAATTTAGAGCCTGTTTCTCAAAACCCATTTCAGATTTTGAGGGGAAAAAAAAAAAACTTTCCAATTTGACTGTAAAAACAGACGGTTTTTTTCTTTTTCTCTTTAAAAAAAAAAAAAAAGAAAGAAGAAAAGACGGGGTTTTAGGGGGAAATAAATGGAAAATCCTATAGGGCTTTGCAATGAAGATGAGCACATGGAATTGCCTCCGGGATTTCGGTTTCATCCGACCGATGAAGAACTCATAACTCACTATCTTTCCCCAAAGGTTCTCAACAACGGGTTCTCTGCTAGAGCCATTGGTGAGGTTGATTTGAACAAGTGTGAGCCTTGGGATTTGCCTAGTGAGTTTTCTCTTCCATTTTTTCCTCTGTTTTCCTCTGTTTTTTTTTTTACCCCCCTCTTTTTGGGTATTTATTGTAATCTAACTTTTGGGTTTTTTGATTTGACAAAGGGAGGGCCAAAATGGGAGAAAAGGAATGGTACTTTTTCTGTCAAAGAGACAGAAAATACCCAACTGGTTTGAGGACAAACAGAGCCACAGAAGCTGGGTACTGGAAAGCCACAGGGAAAGACAAGGAAATCTACAAGGCTAAAACTCTCGTTGGGATGAAGAAAACTCTGGTTTTCTACAAAGGAAGAGCCCCTAAAGGAGAGAAATCCAACTGGGTCATGCACGAGTACAGATTGGAAGGCAAATACTCTCTCTACAACCTCTCCAAAACCACCAAGGTAAAATACTCGAAACAATATATATATATATATATATATATATATCGACAGCTTTATCAATATTTCTCCGATATTTTTTGGAACTTGTCAAAATCTAAACTCTGTTTTTTTTTTTTTTTTAAGAACGAGTGGGTGATTTGCAGAACCTTTCAGAAAAATAATGGAGGGAAGAAAACGCACTTCTCAGGGTTGGTGATGAGCCCTTATGGGAACGAGCTTCGTCCATCGTTACTGCCTCCATTAATGGACTCTTCTCCCTTCAACAACAGCGACACGAGAACCGCCGTCGGCAAAACGACGTCGTCGTCTCACGTGACCTGCTTCTCCAACCCGATGGAGGACCAGAAAAGCTATGACCAGGAGATGATTGAGACCAGCTTCAACCACAACCACAATAACAACAATAGTCCTTTATTAGCTTCTTCGAACGCTTCATCTTCTTTTCCATTTTACTCCAGCCAAATCCCTCAAAGCTTCGGGAATTTGAGCTTCGCCGATTCGGTTTTGATGCAAGACCGGTCTGTTCTGAGCATTTTGCTCGAGAGAGGCTCCAAAACGGAGTTCTCTCAGGAGACTGACGTGTCCTCAATGATCTCTAACCAATGTCACGACATGGCTCGGCGGCCGATTGTCGATCAAAACGACCCGTCGTCCTCCGCTGGCCCAGTGGACTTGGATTGTCTTTGGAACTATTGAGGCCTCAAGGATGAAAAAAAGTAGACCCTTTGTGAAGAACAAGAAGAAGAAAAAAAAAAAAAAAAAGATAATTTATATTATGGGGTTAATTGGTTTATTATTGTTGGTTATTGAATTACTTTGTTTATAGATCTTGTTGATCCAGATTCTAGGCAAGTACATAGGGGTAGCAAAAAAAAAGTGCTGTATTATAGGGGAATTCAACTACATTCACATATCTTTTAGTCTTGGAATTGGATATCCTAATTTCCATTGAATATTGAATTTGTGTATCATAGCATTGCTTCCACTTTATGCTTGTTTTCTCTTCCAACTTTGCTAGTGTATATTTTGGAATTAAAAGTTTACTTTTTTAGCATTGCCCAAATGCATTATATTGAGAAGAAAAACTAAAAATTTGTTGTTTCTTTTGGTAGGTGTAGATTACCTAGCAAGTATAATTGTAATTTTTATGCGCATTCTACTATTTAAAGCATGTTTCCAAAGAGAAACTTGATTCCAAGTGTAGAATTTTGTAAGTATACGGATAATAATGCTTTCGTTTACGTTTGGGAAATTTTTACAGTAGAGAAGGGTCTTTTTTAAGGGTTTTTTTTTTTTAATTGTTGGGTTAATTTTTAAAATTATGACGGTTTGATTTATGAGCGAGAGTCTTTTTAAGTGTCATATTATACGTATTTTAAATATAAACACATGTAGCTCAAACAATTAAAAAATTAATTCAACAATTAAAAAGCCTTCACTATTAATAACGAATAAAGGCCTTCACTACCACAAAAATTTCCTTCCGTTTCTCAAAAAAAAAAAAAAAAAAACAAAACAAAACAAAACGCCCTATCAATAGTGGACATTAGATTAAGTCAAAAAATCATATCAAAGTACAAATATATATATATATATATATATAAAATAAACAGAATCTGATATAAATTTAATAATTTAAGATAAAGTCATATTGATTGTTTCATATTCTATTATAAAATTCTATCTCTCTCTTGACACAGTGCTTTCATATGCAACTTGGTAAACGAATAGTGTGAAAATGTCTTTGGGTTGAATCTAAATGAAGTTCAAAGATGCCAAAACTCATTTAGTTAGTCATAATGCTTACAATATTGGGTTGATTAGTTACTTGCAAATGTGACATCATGAAATGCATCTCTCACTATCTCTTTGTTTGGGTTTCGCATGTTAGGCCACCAACCAAGAGTTCATTAGCCAAAAAGAATAAATGACACAAGTATACCATATTCCATAAAATTAATAAACAAAGTTTAGGCTTTCAAATTTTTTGGATTGAAAATAAAGTGCGCTTTATCGAAGTATATAATTTGGCCCATACATACATAGGGATTTTGTACTTGCATTTCAATAATGTTGTTGTAACAATTCTAAAAGACGTATGGCATCCAATCTCTACTCACTAGTACTTATCACCACACAGTTATCCTTATCTATCTCACGTTTTATTCCATTTAAAATATTATTCACAAACATGAATTAAAAATTATTGTAAAGAATAGTGTGGGCAATAATTTTTACCCACACCCTAATAGCACAAAACGTGAGCTTTTCACACAGGTCCATGACCCAGAAAAATACTCATTTCTTCACACCAAAAAAAAAAAAACATATATATATTTATTATGCAGCTCTACACGAAAGAAAATACTTGGAAAAAGTCCATTTCTTTTGTTCCCACACCAGCTATATATTTAATACGAATTCAATTCCTTCTTCTTCTTCTTCTTCTTCTTCTTCTTTTTTTTCCCCCAATTTCTTCACCAAAATAAGTGTCTTTATAAAATAAGATCTCTTATCCATAATATTCATCACATCAAAATAAAAAATATAATAAATCTAACAACGGAAAAACAAGATAGGTAATGATTTTTCAGGTCCTAGCATAAAAATCTCACCAAAATAAATACAAAAAGAATCTAAAAATACCCAGCTGTCTCAACCCAATTAAAACCGCCTCCTTTGTCCAAGCCTAAAAACCAGCGAGCAATTCATGGCATGACGCTAGCAAGTCAACAATTCAAGAGACAATTATACAAGCAGATTCTTTTTTCTTTTTCTTTTTTTTTTTTCTTTCTTTCTTTCTTTTTCTCTCTTTAAAAGCCGTTAAGGTCCACCAATTATGAACACCTTTTTTTTTTTTTTTTTCCCCTTTCTTCTTTCTTTCTTTCTTTGTTTTTTCCCCACATGATTTAAATGCCTTTGTTTTTCCAAGCCTTGCACGAAATGATCTAAATTCTTTTTCAAAAGATCAAAAATTTTCATGGTTTTTTTTTCTTCTTATATATTTAAATTATTCTCTGTCACTTAGCACAAGAGGGACAGAGAAACAAGTACAAAGTTTGGAAATATACCTCAGCAGGTATGTGGCCTTTTGACATATACACACACACACACACATATATATTTATAAAAATAAAAATAAAAAAAACAGTGCAAGTTTGTCCAATACTGTTTTTCAGTAGTTCATAAGTTGCGTCAAATTTTAAATACGTGTTGTCTGTCGTGATCAATCTAAAGAGGAATATACGCTTTCCAAGTAACTATAATTTCCTTTTATTGTTTTCCTAACAACCTTAAGTTTTAGATAGCTATTAAGTGAGGTCCAGTTTCATTGTACCATTTTCCCAAGTGAGAATTCCTTCCAAAAAAGAAAAAGAGAAAATCTTGAGTGAGAAGATTTTATGTGTTTGTATTGAAGGAAGAAGAAATTAGTTCCAGCTACTTTTTATTGTTTATGGATTTGGCTAATTATTTTGTTTGGATTGAGAAATTGCTAAAAAAACAATAGTGATATTTGCAATAGACACCATATTAAATATATGATAAGAAGTCTCTCTCTCTTTTTTTTTTTTTTTTAATTCGTTGTCGTATTAAGCAACGATAATGTTCATAAGTGTTGGGATTTTGGACTTCCATTCTAAAAAGTTATCATACTAAAAAAAAAAAGTTCAAGTCATTTTAAATCCATTTTCAATTTCATATTTAGTCAATATGAAATTTTTGTTTACACATTCCTAACAATACCCCTTCAAACGAAACCCACGATTATTACAGCCCGCTCAAACGATGATCTATTGGTCCATATTCCTCAAACAGGAAACCAAGAAGATTATAACTCCGTCGAGATTACTATCACGTCGGAGTTCTGCATTCCTATAGAGTTTCCATCTCGATAGTTCATTTTCGCACCAAGGATTTTCTAGCCATAGCGATCTGTTTGGAGTTCCACCAATCTTTATTCTTTTTTTTTTTTTCCTCTCGAGATCCATCTTTTATGCATACATAATTACATTTGAAATCTGACTTTAATATCACTTGTTGAGGTCTTGAGATTTCATCTTTAAAACATTTACCTATTAGAAATAATCCAAATTCTATTAAACCTATTTAAAGTCTCATGTCCAGCAAATACATGTTCCGTTTGATAAAATATCTTAAACTCAAATTTTTCATCTCAATTTTTGTCTTTTTCTGAAAAGTCAATAAAAATTATAACTAATTTTTAAAAAATTAATCAACTCAAACTTAAAAATTTCAATTTAAACTGTTTTAACAAACGGAGCCATAATATTTTGATTCGCACACTCCCAATAATAAGCATTATTATTTTATTAGCACTAGTGTATCTCGAGCATAGAATGATTCAAATGGTCAGTCAAGGTGAAAAACAATATATATATTAGTGTCGTCGAGATCACGTTAAGAGTGGTTGGCGTAACAGGAAGAAAAAAAAAAAAAAAAAAAAAAAGGTAATGATTAAGAAACGACAATGATTTACGCAGCTAGGCGCACAGAGACAGCAAGGGGCTAGGCCAAAATGGCTGCTTTGCTTTTCTCCATCCATGTCAGTTTCTCAATTATCCCTAATTTGCCAATCCCGTGTTAAATGTGGTCGTTTTGCTCTCCTCACGTTTTTTCAGGGTTAATAGCTCTTTGCCATCATGTCTTTACCCTACTTTGCATCTCCTCCCGAACATCCTCCCTGGCATGGCATGAAGATGAGCTTTGCTTCTAGCCACGTCATCCTTATACTTTAGCGTGTCACTCGTCATTGTACATATTTTTTACATTTTATAATAGAATCAGGTATAAAATTAATATTAAATGATAATGTAAAAATAGTACTTTTATCACTAATAATTTATTAATATAACATGTACATAGCAATTGAACAAAACAATTTCATCCTAGATTTTTTGTTTAAATTTTTAAATTTTTAAATTTTAAATTCTAAATTTATCACAATTGGCTCATGGAAGGCATAAAGCAGAAAGTCATATATATATATATATAAATACATATATATTTCGGTTGAGTCTCTTCTCTAAAGGTACTTTAAAGGCATGGAGCAGCTGTTCTATCGTTCGTAAATTGCGTATTTTATTCTTATCTTTTTCTTTTTGTTCTTAAACATTTAAAACATGTTTTATATTTGTCTTCATATTAACCTCCTTTTTTTTTTTTTTTTTTCCCAACATAAGTGACTTGATCAAAGTTTTGGACCACAAGTTAAAACCCAATTGTTACAATTGTCCAAATTCATCTAACATATTTGTCTGAGTTGTACCTTTTAAGTAACGATGACAATTTGGAGTTCTCTGTTTGCAAATCTTCACATTATCTATATACTAAAAGGGTGGAGTGCTACTGTTCTAGGAACAGTAAAGTTACACTCCTACCCTTCAAATTACTGCTGTCGGTTCTTTATCCACAATTAAATACCGGATTTGTCCCCATTTTAGTTGGTTGACAATTTTGCCCCTGTGTTTATGACTAATGGTTATGTTGCTACAGTAGTTTTCCTGTTTTGCCCCTGTAATCCTACATCTTCCTTCTCTGAGTGCAAACAGTATTTTTATGCACAGTGTATTTACGCTTTTGCCCTTGCAGCTATGTGTTGAAAGCCGGGATGAACAGTAAAATGCCGGTTTTGTCCTTTTCTGGGTGTTTTTCTGCTTTGACTGACGTTGACTTTTTTTTTTTTTTACTACTTTTGCTGCTGTGTTTTTTTTTTTCTTTTGCTGCTATTGTTGTTGTTGGTTTTTTTTTTTTTTTTTTTTTTACTTTTGCTGTTGTTGTTGTGGGTTTTTTTTTTTTTAACTTTTGCCGTTTTTTTTTGTTGTTGTTTTTTTTTTTTTTTACTTTTCCTATTGTTGTTGTTTTTTTTTTTTATTTTACTTCTGTTGTTGTTTTTTTTTTTTATTATTTTACTTTTGCTGCATTACTTTATTGTTTAGTGAATAGTTTTTTTTAAAAAAACTTTTGTTGCTTTGCTACATTTGTTTTTTTTTTTTTTTTTTTTTTAACTTTTGCTGTTTTGTTACAGTTAAAAGATGCAATATTTCATTGTTTAATAAACCGTGATTTTTATTATTATTTTTTATTTTTGTTGTTTTTACTGTACAATTTAATAAACAGTGATTTTTATTATATTTCACTGTTGAATAAACAGTGATTTTTTATTTTTATTTTTGTTTGGTTTTTTTTTACTATTGTTGTTGCTGCTGTTGTTGTTGTTGTTTTTTTTTTTTTTTTTGTTTTTAACTTTTGCTGTTACTTTTGTTGTTGTTTTTTTTTTTTTTTAACTTTTGGTGCTTTGTTATGGTGTTTTTTTTTTTTTTTTTTTTTAACTTTTACTGCTTTGCTACAGTTAAAAGATGCAATATTTCACTGTAACTTTTGCTGCTGCTGTTTTTTTTTATTTTTATTTTTTTTTTACTTTTCCTGTTGTTGTTGTTTTTTTTTTTTTTTTTTTTTGCTGCTTTACTTTATTGTTCTGTGAATAGTTTTTTTTTTTTTTTTTTTTTAAACTTTTGTTGCTTTGCTACAGTTAAAAGATGCAATATTTCACTATTAATAAACAGTGATTTTTTTTTTAATTTTTGTTGCTTTTGCTGTACAGTTTTTTTTTTCTACAGTAATGCACAATAGCTGCTTTTTCTACATTAAACTGCCGATTTTTGCTCTTATCCTATGTGCTGATTTAGCTTATCTACAGTGAAAGGCCGGTTTTGTCCTCACATATTTTACTGTTTTGTTTATAGTGCAGAGACTTTTTTTGCCCCTTTGATTTAGTTGGTTTTCCTTCATCTACAGTGAGTTGACATTTTTACCCCTATTATGCAGAAATTGCCAGCTGCCCACACAGTATAATTATCGTTTTATGCCTCTTTTTTAGTTCATTTTCTTTTTCCTACAGTGTGTTACCCGGTTTTACCCCTATTTAGAGTTTGTTTTCTTTTCTTAATATTATTTTTGCCTTTTTTTTATGCTAAATTTTAGATATGAGATTCTAATCTATTGTTGTATTGTATTTTTGCTTAGTTTGCCTTTTTTTTTTTTAAAACGATTTTTTACTTTAAATTTTTTATCTTTATTTTGGATTTTGTTTTGTGTATCTTTTTTGTTTCTTTTGTTCTATTTTTAAAGACCCCTTTTTTCTTAAGGATTCTGCATGCAATTTTTTTTTCTTTTTTGTTTGTTTTGTTTTCTATTTTAAAAAAAACATTTTTTTTTAAGTTTTTGCATGTATATAACCTGATAAAATTTTTTTTTATTTTTTTTAAAAACAGTAAAAAAAAGGAGAAAATGAGATATATATTTTATTTTGTTATAATGTTTTTGTTAGGGTTAGTTTTTTCCGGTTCTTTTGAGTTTAAAGATTTTTTTTCTTTTTTTTTTCTGCTTTATTTTTGTTTTAATTTTTTTAAATGAGTATAATTCCAGAAGATTTTTTCCTTTTTTGCTTTTGTTTTCGTTTTTATTATTGTTAGTACTATTGTCATTTTGATTTTGCATCTTTATTGTTGGGAAAGCTTTTGAAAAGAATTATACTTATTATAATTATAATATTTATCTTAACCAACTGTTTTTATCATATAATATTCTGTTTATTTATTTATTTTTTTCTTTCTTTCCCGTGCAATGCACGGGTATTAAACTCGTAAAGACTAAAGGTCTCCAAATGTCCACGTCAGAAGCATATTCACAAAGTAATCATGAGGTTTTTTTTTTTTTTTTTTTTTTTTTCTTTTTTTGAATAACAAAGTAATCATGAAGTTAGTTTGTAGTTTATAGAGTATGCTTAAATTCTTACATAATCAAGCAATATAAATATATGCATGAACCAGATCAACCACAATTAGTTTTTAAAGTTCAAAACTTACGGAATTAGTTCTCGAATTATTAATTTTTTGATCATTTCTTCCACAATAACAATGTTAAAAACTGGACTATTATTATCTTAGTCAGGTTTAGTTTTGTCCTTTTCATTATTTGTATTTCAATTTTGAAAGTTATAAATTCTCAAAACAATTGTGCCTTCTAAAATTAGAGTGACCAAATTAATCTCGGTAATTACTGTCCAGTTTTTAGCAGTGTTTTGAAGTGATAAACTATTATGGAAGAATTTGATTATTCAAAAATTGGTTCTGAAATATTTTAAAATTTAGAGACTAGATTAATACGATTAGACCTGTAATAAGTGATCATGAAACGAAGCAACCCACATATATGACTAATGTCCAGCAGCAGCTAATTAAGCCTACTAATAATTCAATGTCGCATTAATCAGATTGATACATTTAACTAACCCTAACCATATTGGGTTCCTAAATTGGCAATTAATATTAAGCTGGTGTGCAGTCTGATGCTCATATATGTATGTAAACGTATGACAAACACTGGCATAGTTTACTAGTGTGTAATTATATCATGCTATATATGGTTGATGATCTAATCACAAATAAATACCCCTTTAATTAAATGGGCCTTCGATTATTAAACTTGCATTTTCAGCAATAAAAGTATGTAAAGTTGTAGACTCCACACACACATTACTACAAAATGTGGATTCTACGACGGAACTTCCACAACTATCTTTTAAAAAACTGTCGGGAAAAATGCGGCAAAAACACGGAGTGGAACAAAGTTTCTGAAAACCGTTGTGGAAGCCGAAGCTTCCACAACGATTACATAAAACTGTTGTGGTATCTTAATTAAAATTTGAAAAAAAAAATTTTAATTAAAAAAAAACTGTCGTGGAATTTTTTAAAAAAATTTTAAAAATTAGCTACCACGATAGTTTCCAGAAACCGTCGTGGAAGCATGAATCTTCTACGATGGTTTTTTAGAAACAGTCATGGTAGATTTAAAAGAGAGAATTTTTCCAAATTTTTTTTTTTTGAATTTTTTGACCTATCACGATAGTTTTTGGGAAAACCATCATGGTATCTCAAAAAATTCAAAAATACATATATATATATATATATATATATATGTTTGGTCATGGTGAAGCTTGCTTTATTCTTCTTTTTCGTTTTTTCTTTTTTTTCTAAAGGTTTTTATCTTCGATATCTTTCAATTGCAAAAGTCCGTAATGATCTCTCTCTCTCTCTCTCCATGATGAGGTGACGTCTTACTGTAACAAGATTATTATTAAGTGCTGTTCATGACGTGACATACAAATAATTCATTAAAAATTTCCAACTTAAGAAAATAAGGTTTATATATATATATATATAATATATCTAAATACACACACACACACACACACACACACACACATTATAGTTAATTAAGTACACCCTGGTGGTCTATCAATATTAAGGGTACTCCTATATATATTTAGAGTGGAATTTTTCTCTTGTTAATTTCTTTTCAAGGAAAATTATTCATTTAATTTGTTGGATGCAGAATTTATCTCTAAATTAATGGCTTTCGATAACAACGTTGAAGAGATTATGTCATCCAGTAATAGAAGCGAATATCGCGCCTCTCTATACGCGTTATTGTTGTTAATTTCATCACTAAATAATTTTACTTGTAACGACAATCAAATAATTATTTGGTCTAAAAATTACGCATAACACACCCTCATCTAGTAACGAAGTTTGTTCTCCTAAAATTTGGCCGATTTTGATATTTAATGCTCTTTGGATGTATATGGACATGAATATATATATATATATATATATATATATAGTGTGTGTGTGTGTCTAATTATCATATTTCATATTTGATATAAATGGAATCTTGAAGGGATTTGGCAAAAAACTTACGTGTGTGTACAGATTTTGATCAATATTCCTTTTTAGTGGTTTGTTATTCACTTTAGATCTTTCTGTTTTTTGGAAAGTATGAGGTGTAAAACTACTCATTAATATAATCAAATTTGTATAATATTATTTCTGTTAATTTGATAATATATATGCATATATACATATATATACATATACACACCAAAACCCTTCATCCATCTTTGACATCATCGTCTGGTTGTATTGTCCTTTTGCTAATTGGGTAACTTTTATGTGGTCTCTCTCTAAACATGGAATGACAAACTCACCAGAAAAGAAGATATAGTTTAGCAAAAATAAGATCAGTACAAGAAAATGGCGTGGGTGTAATAACAATTTGGTGGGGGAAAAAAATTAATATTCTTGAAACAATATTCTTGGAATATGTCAAAAGAAGCCTATATCGTAAAATTAGTAAGCAAGAGAAAATGAGAGGTAGCTAATTATGTAATTTTTTTTTTTTTACAGAAAATTTTTGTCATGATATTATATCAAAAGGAGGAAAATTACTGTGTGTCTTTATCGACTAAATTGTACTAGAAGGAAAAACATTAATTACCAAAAAAAAAAAAAGAAGGAAAAACATTAAAAGTAACTCCCTGGAAATAATACGATGAAAGAGATCATTCAACATTCAATTCATACATAACAATATATCTGTATATGTATTATACATATATATATATATATATATGTGTGTATATATATATGTCATAGACAAAATGCAAACAAGTTTGTCTAACTTTGGCTTGTTGCTAACTTTGTAGGCGAGGACAACGCAACAATAGATCATTTTGGTAAGAAAAAAAGCAAAACGAATATGAAAAGGCTGATCACAACAATATATGAAAACCCACCATGTTAGTCTAGTTGGTAAGGATTTGATGGAGATTAACAGAGAGATTTTAGAATCACATCATAAAAATAGTTAATTAAGAACGTATTTAAAAATAAAAAATAATAAAATAAATTTTAAAAAAAAACTAGCGTGTCTCACTAGCTTAACATATTTGGCAATAATATGCCTGAATTTACATGATTCATAGTTAGAACTAGATTATGTCACACTTATGAAGGAAAGAATTAAAACATATGTATATCTACATTTTGTTTGGCTTGGCCAATATGGTAATGGGAAAACCAAAACAAAATTTAAAAAAAAAATACAAGTATTAATGGACGACCTCAAAAAAAATAAAAGAAAAAAAAAAGAGGAAAAAAGCGCATACACACATGCGCATGTGATACAACATGGAAAATCAAAATAAAACCTTGCCTCATCTACATTGAAAACTAGGTCACAATTTGTGACCCAAGCCCACAAAGGAAGAGTAAAAAAACTCAGAAGCCCAAAAGAAAAAGAGAGCCCAAAACCATATATCCAACGTCTTTGTGTAGTTCTGTTCATGCATTTGTGCTTTTCCACTCCGACCACACACACACACACACACACACACACATATATATATATATGTATGTACGTCAATGAAATCAATATTTTCAGTTTTATATAACACATAGTAAAATACCTAATTCATTTTGATTGCCTACATAAATAATATTCAGGGATTCAGTGAAATTATGTTTCCTTTGAATTTCTTGCTTGATTGAATTTGATGGTTCAATTATTAGTTGAATAGGGGTAGAACTCTCTTTTCAATAGGATTTTAATAACCATTTATTTGGTTGAATCGTGATCAAAATTCCGTTATCTGAATTAGATGTGACCATTGAGAAATTATTGAGTAAACCGGATATAACATGTTATCATACTTATTTGATATGCTCATTTAATAGATATTAATATTTAAGTGATTTGTTAATAAAATTCTTATATTACATCTTTAATCATCATTTTCTTTCTTAATAAATTTCACATAAATTAAATGATTAGCATAAATTTGATATTGATAAATCATCTAAATACTAAATATTTATTAAATTGATGTATCATATAAATACGATAGTGTAATACGTCTATTTCACTGAGGGCCTGTTTGGTGCACAAGTTCAAGATGAAATTGATAAGTTTAAATAGTGATTTTGGTTGACTTTTTCAGAAAAGACAAAAAACTTTTAGGGAAAAAGACAAAAGTTGAACTCATGAATTTGAGTTCAAACTCATGCCCCAAACGGGGCCTGAATAATTTGTTGTGAGTCGTGATCACCATGCCCTATATGCAACATTGTTAGTTGTAGCACTATCTTCAAGTAAAGTTGTTGAAGGCATGTGGGCCGTCTGCCATGGGCCTTAGCCAGATTAGACACTAGAGTAGCTAGTTAGTATAATTATTGTTCAATTAAACGATAAGTAAGTGGGAGACTAGGTAGCCAATATCGATTTGTGATGGTTCACATGTAAAGAATTGATGGGACAGAGGATTGGGGGATGCTGATCTGTCAAAGCTAATTAAGTGTAATTAATTCATGTCTTGTAACATTAATGACAATTGTTGGTGGTCAAGCAATCAAGTGCTAATTCTTAATCCAAATTCTAAGCTACTTTGTCAATGTTTTTAAGCATAATTGTTCCCTTGTAATAGGCATCAAGAATCTACAAGCATCTAAATAAATATATACAACGTTAAAAAAAATTATAAATCATAAGTGTCATTATGTCCCTCATCCTTTCATCTATAGATGAGAGATTTAGGAACTTATCAACAGAACGGAAAAGACCTGACACAATTTAAGGGTCCCGTTTAGAACACTAGTTGGAGTTAGAATTTTGTAAGTTGGGTTGAAATGTATATAATTTGGTTAAAATGTAAATTATAAATAAATTATGATATAGGAAATAATGTTTAAAAAAAAAAAAAGAACTGTGTTCGCAAAAAAAAAAAAAAGTGATTATGGATCTTATTTCTTCGCTTTCGTCATTGTAAGCATTTACATGTAATAATTATTTTTTTTTTTACTTGAAATTATAAAAGTATAGACTTTTGAAATTTGAATTTCATGTAAATTTAAGAGAGAGAAATTAGGATGTAAATTTAAGAGTTTTGAAGTTGAATAAACAAAATTCCAATTAGAATTGGTGTTACAAACGATCTCTTCCTCAAAAAATGAGCTCAATTTTAGTTCCACCATTACATGATCCACTACAAAATCTTATATTAATATAATATAAATCTTAAAATGAGATTTTAAAATATCCAATCTTAAATTTACGTTTGGGACAACAAACAATCGTCAATTTATTAGTGGTAAAAAGAAGACAACATATTCTACCACTATTGGAATATTAATTGGCGTATCATTCATGTAATTGGGCCCTAGTCACAAGTGGGCATAAGTGAAAGATCATATAAGATCAGTAAAAATATATATGAAGGAAAGAAGTATGATAATTACTTGCATGATAATGAAATTTTGAATATTAATCTTTTTAATGTTATACGCTGGAACTATTAGTTTGTCGTCTCACATTATATCTGTCCATGGACAAGAAACTTTGACATGCACTTGGAATTTACACACACACAAAAGAATTCTAATTAATGAAACAAAAGAAAAAAGAAACAATTCCTGGAATGAAAGAAACCATCCAGTTTTTGCCAAGTTGGATTGTGAGTGAACAAACTTTATCTTGGACCACCGTAAGTATTCCAAATAATGAAGTGGTAATTTTAAAGTCTACGTGTATATGTGTGTGTGTATATATATATATATATATATAGGAAGTCTGTGATAGTCATCAATCCTTAAAAAGAAAATGATAAGTTTTACAATCCCATATTATTTGAGAATGGATATATGTGATGGTTCATAAATAAAGAGACCACCTTATAATGGTATGAGATTTTTTGGGGTGAGCCCAAAAACAAAACCGTACGGGCACGATGTCCAAAACTAATAATATCATATCAAAGGGAGGTATGAGTCATTACAAATGATATCAAAGCCTATAGTCAACCGGAAGTGTAGCCAACGAGGACGCTGAGCCCCAAAAGGAGGGATGATTATGACAGTCATCAGTTCTTATAAAGAAAAAGATTAGTTGTGCGGTCCCACATTATTTAAGAATGGATATATGTAATGGTTTATAAGTTAAAAAAAATGATCTTTAAATGATATGAGACCTTTTAGGGTGAGCTAAAGAGTAAAATCGTATGGACACAAGGCTTAAAGTGAATAATATCATACCAAAAGAAGGCATGAATCGTTACAAAGTTTATGGGATGAGAATGGAAGGTAAGTAAACTAGCTTTTTGACTAACCAAGTACTAATTGCCCAATTTACACAACAATATCATGTCATCAAATGAAAGAGAGGAAGAAAAAGATTTTTATGCTTTGAAACATTTTATGAGCTGCAAAACCAATTTATCATATTTATATATGTACGCTTTGTTATGATCCCGGATCATATTGCTAATATAACATGCAACAACGAAAAAATAATATGATAATTATTTAATATAATACTGATGTTAAAAAGTAGTAGATGATATTTATTAATCGAATTATGAATGTTGAAAGAGCATACCTAACACTAAGACATATAGTTATTACATTCCAAACAGGTGTTGACATATGGGAGGGAGTAACCTAAAGAAAATCATCCCTAAAATATTTTTACACCTTTTTAATGTCAAAATTACATTGAATGAATGTCATCTTACGTTTCTTACTTCTATAAATTACGTTGAAAGGATGATCCTCTCATAAAGACCGTTGAAAGGACGGTCCTCTCATAAAAACCATAGACAAGCTATGTTTCAAGAGACACTTCTTATGAAAAATGTTGAAAACTACATCCCATTGACCACCATCAATTCGTGTTTTTTTCCCCTTTCTTGTAGAGGTAATAAGAGCAAAAGATATATTGTTTTATATATTCATATTAATTGTTTTATACTTCTTTATGCCTATGTATTAAATATATAGATATATAGGATGACGTCTCTGAACTTACTAGCTGGTTAGCTAGCTTTATTCATAATACATTACTAATTAGTAACTATTATTTTCCCTCCTTAAAAGTTATCAACCTTATCTGTTTAATCTTTGCATCTCCATTAATGTAATCAATCAAATATATTGCTTTTGCAATAAATATAAAATGAAATTAGTTACTATCTTATTTGAACGAAAAATATACCGGTAAATATATTAACAAGAAAGTAGCTTTTTTTTTTCAAAAAAAAAAAAAAAAGAAAGTAGTTTATTTAAAATTTAGGGAGTTTCTATTATATATCTCTTTATTTTAAAACTATTATTTTAATTATTTGATTAAATTTAACCGGTCTGATTTATGACTGAAGCAGTTTTAAGTCACGTGCTGCAAATTTTTAAGTATCCTGGGTCGTTAAAAAAAAAAACTAATCTAATGACTAAAAAAATATTTTTTACCGATCGTAATATTAAATAAGAAGTCCTATCATAAAAGTTCTATTTTAAGTTAATTTATATAACTGTTCTATCAAACACTTATCATGCTTACTCCCAACTTTTTTTTTTTTTTTTTTTTTTTTGTAATTTGCCATACAAAAATTAATCAATTATCACCATCAACAAAAACATGATATGCTAGTAGTATATTACCATATTAAATATATATCGGGGAATATGTGGTAAATTATGCAATTTGCTTTAAGGTTGTGCGTGCTGACTAGCTTATAGTAATTAATTAATGCAAGCATTTTTTGCATAATAATCGTTTTCAGTTTCTTGGCAAACCGTTAAATACAATGCAATAACTTCCAGAACACTTTAATATGTAAACTCTATGTAGAGGTTTCGATGAAAGAAGAGGAAAAGAGGCCCAAGGACCACCAAGAAAACTCAATTACAGTTATTTATAATAAAACTATATATTCCTTGTCATATAGTGAAGATAATTACAGAGAGAGGTTTTTTCCGCTACCAAAAACTGCCTCTAATATATATATATATATATATATATATATATATATATTAGTTTCGTTTAGAGAAGAGCTTTTCACCCGCGCGGACTTGCGCAAACGTTGACGGCCATGGGCATCCATTAAATGCTTGTTTGGACCATGGGTGGGTCCATGGACACTGCTAGAGCTGGCAATTATCAATTTTGTATTTATTATCATGTCCCCAATTTATATCTTGGATCCACGTACAACATGGTTTTTTTTTTTTTTTTTCGTTTTAATTTTGCATTTTATTGCTTTTTTTTTTTTTTTTTTTAACCTCGATGGGGCCCCTTTTGGTCCTTTCGTGCACCAAATCATTCATACCCTTTCACGAGCATAGAGCCCACCTCAATAAATTTCCCTCTCTAGGGTACTTTTCAAATTCCAAAAATACCCTCCCAAAAATCTCTTGTCATGATGATGATGAAAAATAAATGGATCACAAAAGCAGTTTTAGTTATAATCTATGCATGTGTGTGTGTGCGTGTGTGTGTATATATATATATATATATATTATGGTACTAAAGAGTTATATAAGAATAGAGATGGTAAATTTAAGTAATTTTAAGAAAATCTATTATATCGGTGAAGGCATATACGAAAACATATAAATTTTTTAGTTTAAACTTTGGATCATCGGTTTAGTGATAAGATCACAGTCAAAGCTAGTGGGCCCTACAATTTTTATTAGGGTTACACCATAGTTTTTGTCTCTTGATATTAATTGGTAGCTAGCTAGGGCTGTACACCGTTTGTATTCGTTTGGTAATATCAAGTATATGTATATATACAAAATCAGAAATGTGAACATCCTTCACAAAAAGAAGATCGGACATTATAAATTCAAAAACACTTATAAGATCACTGTGATGGATAGCATGGTTGTTTTATATATGGTATATTAATTTAATTAAAAAACATGGCTTTTTTTTTTATATAGCTTTGTGTATTAAATTCTTAACTTACCTAAATAACCACATTTTTTTCATCTATTGATCAACATGACATAAATTTTAGTTAAGTTTAGTTTACTTCTATGTCATGTTAGTCTAGTGTTAATATTTTATATCATATTGGTGCAATAATCTTAAAATTTATATCAATCATGTGTTTTTTTCTGTGATTATTTATACCATCTCATTTGTTTAGATTATTTCGGATTTGGGACTGTTGATTGGAAACATTTCATGTCGAAGTGTCGGCACATTTATTGATGTCGGTTTCTGCTCCGACCACGAAGTACCACCGCCGACCACATTCCTCGATCTTCCCACCTTCTCGGATACACATTCCACCGTCTCGGATGGTCGGCTGACCGAGACATTGGCCGACAACATCCTGTGACCCCCGCAAGAGCTGGCTGTGTACGCGGACCGTGATGTTCTCGGATTAACCCATTGTATCGGCTGCCTCCGGATTTGCTCGGGTCATCCGGGCCCGCGGTCACCTCAGCTGACGCTAATCCTGCCCTGACACCCATCTGCTACAGGCGCCGCCCACCTACTCCTGCAGAACGTCACTTCGCCACCCGCCGCCACTTACTCTGACAAAACCTACCCCTGCAGGCGCCGGCGACAGTCACCCTTCTGTCCCCTACTTGGAGTTAGGCCCCACGTGGCGCACGCCCATTGGGCCAGTAGCCCCTGCAGGTCTAAAACCCTAGCCCCCTGCCGGGCGCCCTAGGTAGCCAACCCGACCGGGTCGTCCCGAGCACCCGAGTCCGGGGAGGACGCCTATAAGTAGAGGAAAAATACAACGAATTCAGGTACGGTCATTTTGCCTTGCCAAATCTCTGCCTCTCCCTACGCTCATCAGTATCATCACTGACTTAGGCATCGGAGTGCCCGCGGCAGACACCACACAACACCGGTGTCCCCATCATTCCGAGGTGCTTCCCTTTTGCAGGTGACCGACGGCGGAGTTACTGGCCTGAACTGACCGGACGACATTGTTACTTTGGGTGTTGCTGCCGGAGACGTTTTCGGCATCAACAACATTCACACTGACATATATATATATATATATATGTACTACATTATATTATACTATTAGAAAAATTCAATCCCTAATTATTAACTTATAACCTATTTATATAAAAAATACATATATATAAAGAGTTGTATTGCATATGGTAGTCATAATGTACTTGGTGGAAATTAATGTTTTCTACGACATGCATATATTTGCAAATACCTATAGTTCGAGTACATGTATGTATGCTTTTACTGAATGAAGCAAGTTCCATGGATGTTCCAAGGTGAAACACCATTCTGATCTAATCTTATGCACCAATATATATATATATATATATATATGTATGTATGTGTGTGTCTGTGTATATATAAATGAAATGTGGGGCTGCAAATTATGAGATATTTTGAAATCTGATGATCGTCATTATATATATATATATATGTATGTGTATATAGTGTATATTTATTAATCCAAGCTAGCGACGGTGAAGATTGTGCACTTGATATGAGCTGATCCGTCAACATCGGATACTGAAAGTATGGGGAGTGTGTCATATGGTTGATGTACAAACAAGCTACGTTTATCCTGCATCAATCGGCCTTCATTTTGTACCGTCAGCATAAAAAGTAGTATGTAACTCTTGTGATCAGTTATGACATGCATATTCATATATATAGTCACTTAAAAAAAAAAAAAAGTTAAACTACAAAATTATGCCTCTTAGTTTTAATTATCATTTTATTCCTTTAATGGAAATTACAAAGGCACGCGTCCTTTAAAGTTTAAAAAAAAAAAAACAAAAAAAAAAAAAAAACAATTCCATCCCTCTTATACTTTTCTTATGAAAGTTTTTTATAAGTTTAGATTCAAAAGAGATCTTGAATTCCATATATTTTTTTAAAAAATAACATTGAATAAACTATTTACAAAATTTGATCTCAAGAAAAAGATATATTTAACAAATAAATTTGGTCTAATTGAGGGTATGTTTGTCATTTTTCCTTGCTTTTCGTCCGTAAAACATGCAAGAAATAAAATTGAAACAAACTTTTCAAATTCAAAAAAACATATTTGTAAATTCTAAAATCATACGGATATATTTAAAAAATAAATAAAATAAAACAAACAAACATGCATAGAACAGTGGTTTTGCGAATATGTATAATAACCATATAGCTAGCTGAGTGGAAATTGGTGCAGCCAAGAAGCCAATCGTTGATTTTGATTATCTGAGAAGCACTATTATTTAGTACCATAATGATTTTCCTAATTTTGTTGGCTAATTATTATTAAGTCACGCATTCATTTTCAGACTAACACATTTATAGTATTAACATAAATTATATGAATAAGCAACATATTATATTCTCAATTTGTAACGTTTCATTAGCTAGCTAGCAATATCCTTATACTAGATAGCGTTTTGTAGCTCGTACCACGAATTAAAGGGTGCTGACGTGGATCGATCGATTGTCCAATCATCTCAATCGCATTAGTGCAAAAAAAAAAAAAAAAAAAAAAAAAAAAAAAAAGAGAAGTTACTTTTTTTTTTTTTTCTTTCTTTCAAATGAAGGTCCAAATTAATTCTAACCTACCTTAAGATTCACCATGTGGAAATGCTGTTAATTGGTCAACAACCTATGAGCCAATAAATACTTCAATATATTCGCTTTTTGGGTATTGATTTTCTACTCATAATTGCACTGCTCGATTTGATCTCTCAGATTTATATGATCTAGACAAACGGTCTGATCCAAAATTATGTAATTTTTCAGATTGATATGATCTAGACAAACGGTCTGATCCAAAATTATGTAATTTCTTCAGTTTTTGAGCCCAACAAAAATTGTATTCTACTAAATAGTTTTACAAAGTTAAAAAAAAAAAAAAAAAAACAGATTTGAAATATTTAAAACAAAAATCATATTTAACATAAATAATTCATCTTTTCTAATAAATTAACTATTTATTTTTAATAAATAGTTATTTATGTAATAAATTTACTATTTACTAGTTACTTATTAAATTATTTACTGTTAAAATATATTATTTTCTTCTTTCTCTAAAAAAAATAATACATTTCATGCATTTTAAATGCTTAAAACGTTGAAAATTAAAGTAAATATTTTCTAAGCTTTGAGTGCCAAAAAAGTTACCGTCTTTGGGGTCTCCCTTTGAGAAAAGTTAGGACTATTATTATATTTATAAAAGAGTGATATAGTACCTTTGTATATATGATATAGTTTGCCTCAATTTAACGTCAAAAATGGGTTTTTATGGGACTTAAAAAAACCCGCACATAAAAAATAATTTCAACATTTTTAAAAGCACATAATAAATTTCTTTGTCTATATCAATTATAGTTTAAGACGACCGAAGATTTTTATTATTATTAATACGCAAAAAATTAGGCCAATATTGTCTTAATTAGAGAAATCGCAGCTGACACTATGCAATAATTCTTGGTGACGTCTCCAAAAGATCTCCCTGGAATTAATTATGTAAAAAGACAACATTGAGACCATACATTTTTCTTAAAGAATATCTTTTGCACCACTTAAACAATATGTATAATATATTTATATATATGTGTATACACACACAGCTATAGCACATGCGTATGCAACAATATGCCACTGAGTTTCAGCTATATATATATATATATGTATATGTATATGTATATATCTAGGTAGGAGAAAGAAACTAAAGGGTCCTATTGTCTTGTAAAGTTTTATATATGCAAAACGCACACACACACACACTCTCTGATTATATATTTATTTCTTTATCCCATTTATGTCGCTGACCTTTCTCTCCTCTCTACCCATCTCTTCATTTACAAGGCAGAGTGACAAATCCTCTCTCTTCTCTCTCTCTCTCTTCTCCATTATTTCTTGTGTTATACAAGGAAGAGCAGAAACCTCTTGTTTCTCTGGGTGATTTTTTTTTTTTTTTCTCCGTTTTCTACTATAATTTTCCAATGGGTCGGTCACCGTGCTGCGACAAGGTGGGCTTGAAGAAAGGACCTTGGACTCCTGAAGAAGACCAGAAACTCTTGGCTTACATCGAAGAACATGGCCATGGAAGCTGGCGAGCCTTACCTGCAAAAGCAGGTACATCTTTTTTATAGGGTTGAATCTCAGTAGATCGTAACTTCTTCAAAGTTCGATTCAAGTGATCAAAGGAAGTACTTTTTTTAAAACCCTTTTGTTTGTTTGTTTGTTTGTTTGTTGTTGTATGGTTTATAGGCCTTCAGAGATGTGGAAAGAGCTGCAGATTAAGATGGACTAATTACTTAAGACCTGATATCAAGAGGGGAAAGTTCAGTTTGCAAGAAGAACAAACCATTATTCAACTCCATGCTCTACTAGGGAACAGGTACATATATATACACGCACCCAAATATATATATATATATATATATATGAAAATATGAGCTCATTATAATATTCTACCAAGTTATTAACATTGTCATTTTGTTTTTTCCTCTGAGAGAAAACCAAATGGCTTTCTTTCTGTGGTCAAATATGATAAGATTTTTAATGAGTGATAAGTCCTCAGCTTTTGTTTTTGTCCATTTATGGTGTTATTTATTAATTAATTAAGTAGTCTCTTCCTCAAGAAAACACGAAGATATCATGTTGAAAGCAAGAACTAATAATTGGCAAGCTAAGGACTAATTAGAGTACTTCATAAATTTTCAAAAGCTATATATGAAACTTGTTATAATGCATAATGTGAAACCAAATTGAAAATTGCGTCTCATAATTTACTTGAATTTTAAAATTGATCAATTATTTTGATCATTAATGGTGACAATGATGTTAACCCCATCTCTCTCTCTCACTCTCTCTCTCTCTCTCTCTTTTCTTTTTTCTTTTTTTTTTTTGTCTCCTGTAAATTCATTGAATTTTATATATACCACCCCAAAAAAAGTCCAACAATTCCTTACATATTTTGAATTATTGAGTTTATTTTACCAAAAAAAAAAATACTACCCATAATAATACAGTAGAAGAATCATTCCTCAGCTGGCATTACATGAAGAACACTCTTCTGCGTGATATGCTTTAAATGTGATGGCCCAATACGATTTAACCTCAACCAGCCAGTCTCTGACCCAAAATTTTATATATATATATATATATATATATGTATTTATTTAAAACTTCAGTACTACTTATGGCAAATAATTTCATTGATTATCTGCAAGAAGTTTGAAAATGTGATCATCTCCTCCATTCCTCAGGAATTACTGCCTTTCTGACACACACCAAAAATTCATCATATATAAACACCTATCTTTTAATGCAAGAGAACATAAAGAGCCATGAAAAAAAAAAAAATTTTCATCAAAATTAAATAATTTCCATAGTTTCTTTGCTCTACATGCCCTGATGAAATATTCTTCCAAATCATTAACTTTTAGTAGATTTCTATATGTCGTGTTCATTTGTTTGTTGTTGTGGTTGTTGATTCTTAGGTGGTCGGCTATAGCAACCCACTTGCCAAAAAGAACAGACAACGAGATCAAGAACTACTGGAACACCCACCTCAAGAAAAGGCTAGCCAAAATGGGAATTGACCCTGTGACCCACAAGCCCAAAAACGACCTCCTCTCAAACGACGGTGCTCAGTCCAAAAACGCATCCAATCTCAGCCACATGGCTCAGTGGGAGAGCGCTCGGCTCGAAGCCGAAGCCCGTCTCGTCAGAGAGTCTAAGCTTCGCAACACATCGGCTTCTAAGCCAGCCGACCTCGTGACTCAGCTCATGCCCTCACGTACTATTACTCCTACAACCACTAATTGGAATAACAGTGTCGTTTGGTCAAAGTCAACTGGGGTGTTTCGTGGAGATCTCGAGTCTCCCACGTCGACACTGACCTTCTCCGAGAAACGCACGGTCGTTCGTGAGTTTGTCGGATCTTCCTCTGCCTCCTCGGAGACCGGGATGGTCAAAGAAGAAGGAGAACAAGATTGGAAACGGTTTGGGAATAACTCTACCGCTAGCTTAAACGACAACCAATATGAAGAAGGGTTGGAGAATTCGTTGTCGTTTACTTCGGGGCTTGGTGGGACGTGGACGAGTTGTGCTAGTGCAAATAATGCCCATGAAGTTGATGTTGGCATTGATGTTAATATTGCTGACGACCAGGGGTTTACTAGTCTTTTACTTAACAGCTCTGAGGACCGGAGTCTGTCAGAAGGCGGCGGTGGTGGTGGTGGCAGCGGCAGCGGCGGTGATTCTGATAATGGAACGGGTGTGAGTGGCGGTCATGAACAGCACTACCATGATAATGATCAGAATTATTGGAATAGCATTCTCAATTTGGTGAATTCCTCACCTTCTGATTCTCCAATGTTTTAAAGATTTGCCCACAAAGAAGGTTGACTTAGTCAAACCGCCAAGTGAAGTTAAAACTCTCGGTACTTTTTTTTTTTTTTTTTGGGATGTTGTTAATTGTAAGTTAGGTTAAAAACCACATAGAAATGTTATTTGCCAAAATTGTTATTAGTTGCTTCCACGGTTTTCATATATGTGACATGTAATAAAAAATGGTTTACATGCTTTGGTATAGTTGTGAAAGCAACTATTCTATTGCAGTTTTGGCACATCTCTCTCTCTCTCTCTCTCTCATCAGCTGTTTTTTAATTTCAACTTGTTGATGAAGTGTTCATTTTATCTCATTGACTCTCTAATTATTCCTTGCATATATATATATACACACACATGCACACACACATATATCTTTGCACTATTTTCTTAATTTTCCTATCATGGGGTCGTGATGAAGTGTTAGGAGTAAACATGTAATATATATCTTTGCACTATTTTCTTAATTTTCCTATCATAGGGTCGTGATGAAGTGTTGGGAGTAAACATGTACATATATATATATATATATATATAGTTTATTTTGAAGAAACTGATTCTAATCAGAGTGTGAAAAAAAGAACGTCATCCAAAATAGAAATTTTTTTTTAATCTAAAAACTTTTAAATGTGTAATATGCATATGTATGTTCAATAAGGGATCGTGTATTTATTATGGTCTTTATTGCGGTTTGTTTCAAGTCGCTTTCTGCTAATTCATTAATATGTACAAAAAAATTTATTCAAAATTTTCCATTCTCGTCTGTCTACAACCAGTAATTGAAAGTTGAGTAGGCAATGAAATTCATAATTCAAGCTATTAAAAGTAGTATAAAACAAAATATCTAGTCACTATCATCAAAATCTTTAAATCTCTGTGTTATCTAACATTGCGGCGATTCAATTGAATTTCATGATGGTGTGCAATTGTTGACGATGAAGATACTGGTTATCCTAGTAGAAACGTTTTCTTGCTTATAATGAACTTGGGGAAAATGCTTCACATTCATATACTTTTATGCACTACATTAAGCATCTCTCTCTTTTCTTTCTTTTCTTTCTTTTCTTTTTACATTATTAGTGTCGTGTAATGTCGTGTCGTCCCCTCCCCTCCCCTTCGTTTATATAATTATAACATAAATCTAAGGATTTATCAATAAATAAAAAGAATTTGATCTGATTTTACTCAGAGAATAGATTCACTTCTGTAACTATTACTAATGAAATAGAAATAATTAGCATGGAGAGTTTACTTCTGTAACTACTGCATTTTGGTTTATTTGACCAATAATGATACATATATAATAAATTCATATATTATTAGACAATATCTATTACTTACCTAATACAAATTACAAAGGACCAAAAGTGTATAATTTGCTAAATCATTCAAGATTCGCAGCATCTTTCTGTATCCTTCAAAATTTTAAGTAAATTGGCGTGGTATTGCACTAAGACGTACGTAAAGATTAAGTCAATTGATTCTTTGATCAACTTTTAAGTAGCCCTATTTTAAAGTGGGATGTGGACTGATGGTTAGCTAATTTCTTTTTCTTTATTTATTTTCGAAAACAAGAAAAGAGAAAGCGGGGCCTTAAGGAATTCGCACTAGAATTACGTAATTTTTATCGTCGGAACATATCATAATCGTTTTAAAA
This sequence comes from Ficus erecta, assembly GCA_008635985.1. NCBI lineage: Eukaryota > Viridiplantae > Streptophyta > Magnoliopsida > Rosales > Moraceae > Ficus > Ficus erecta. Next base: position 2,917,767 of record BKCH01000009.1, read on the forward strand.
GTACTGTAGATATTATAAAATTTTTTCGAAAACGAAAAGATGATGTAGAAAGAAGAGGCGGATAATATCATTCAAAAAAGATGGGAAATGGTCCATCCATCAACAAAATAATGCTTTCATCTTTGCCGGCCACAGAAGGACTGTTGTTCTGTCTGACAATAAAATGGCAAATGTGGCTCCCCATTTAAGGTCACTCACTCTATGCTGATCTGCTGAATTTCTTTTTTTTTTTTTTTTAAGAAAGAAAAAAAATGGAGGGAATAAAAAAGACATAGAAATGTAAAGTACTGAAATGAATGATAGCTCAAAACTAACGTAGTTAAATGAAAGAAAGAAAAACTATAGGCATGGATTTTTGCATGTATGTCCATGTTCGACGTATGGCTAATCTTGAGCAGACTTTATGTGCTAATACTTTTCTAAAGAGAGAGAGGAAAAAAAAATGTTTTTTCCTTCAAAAAAAAAAAAGGGAGAAAGAAAGAAATTATAAGAAAAGTGCTTCCCATTTTATTGCTCTAATTATATAAGTTAGCTTTTCATGATCAACCCACTTTAGGGTCTTCTTCTTCCTTTTCTATTGTCTATGAGGAAATATCTATGTATATATGTTTTTTTTTTTGAAAGGATATATATATATATATATATATATGTTTTTTTATAATGGAGGAAAACAATAAATATGAGGTATTCAATATATGATAGTGACTAACCATTAAGTTGGTAGATTATTTTTAATTGAAACAAACACAAGCACAAGTGTGTGGTTAGGGATGGCAATAGGGTGGGCATGGGCGCGGGTATGCCTCCCCCATCCCCATATCCGCCTCCCTTTTTACCCCCCATACCCACCCTCATACTTGCCTAATTTAATGCAGGTACGGGGGCGGGTAATACCCATTGGAGGTATTATACCCATACCTTACCCATCTATTCGTAAAGAATTATTAAAAAAATTGAAATAGATTCTATTAAAGTTTTCATAAATTTTAATAACATAGTCATAATTAAAAATGAAATTGATATGTTAAAAACAAATCCAAACTTCAGAAATCCATAAAACTAAATTCATAAAGTAAACTAAAACATTAAAACACTAACTTTATTATTATTCTTCTTCTATTATAAGAGAATATATACGTTGTGGGTGTAGATATAGGGAAGCTTCATCCACTCCCGCCCCGCATCTGCGCGGGTGGTTAATTTTAACCTTCATACCTACCATTGCACCCATATATTAATGGGACGGATACCCGCAGGTACCCACACTCGTAGGTAAAAATGTCATCCCCTATATGTGGTTGAAGGTGTGAACAAAACATCCTTAAATTGTCTTTGATGCAATCACTAAATTGTTTGCGTGTAACAGAAGCAAATTCAAAATGTCCTTATTTTGAGCACTTTTACATTTCTTTTAGGGCTTTTAATATTATAGGTTCCCATATTTGTCAATCTTCGATAACTTACCTTTCAAACTTTCTAATATGCCCTAGTGTGCTAGCTTCCCATTCAATTGAGAATTTGAGTGTAGAAAACTTCTCTTAGGGTTTGATCAGGATTTTGAGATTTTTGATTGGATATGGGATGTTCCGCCTTTTCATAAGGCATACATGGTCTTTCTGTCACAGATTTAAGAAAGTTGAATAAGTTGGGACATAAATTACAATGATTTAGAAAATTCATTAGGTAAATTGTCAAAATTAAAATTTAAAAAGCAAGTTATCAAAGATCGACTAGTTTGGAGGTCACGGTGCTAAAAATTCCTTATGTTACGTGTGCTATATTAAAAAAAAAATTATTAAAACACCCAAGCTAAGTGAACCAACCATGTGCTGCAACATTTTTTTTTTTTTTTTTTGGTATAGCAAAGGATTAAAAAGCTGTAACCCATAACATACGTGTAGCAAACACATTGTACTCTTGAGCAATATCATTTTGAAATAACACATTGTGCCTACTGCAAATTAATGAAAACTTCTGAGTTCAGAAGGTTCAAGACATAACTCCATGCACATTCATTTAATGAACTAGGGAGTTCGTTTCTTCTGGTATTCGAACAATGATTGCATATTCTTACCCTACCTTCCTCTATATCATCTGTTGGGAAAATTGGAAATTCTACCTACCTTCCTATTAATTATTAATTAAAAATCATATTATTAATTATTATTTTTCCATGAGTATATCACATATACAAAAACACAAAAACAAAAAAAGAGGAAATTATGCCTAGCTTCCTCTATATCATCAACTAATATATCAACAATTAACAAAGAAATAAATGAGAAAATAACCACAATCACCACAATACAGGAATTTATATGGAGGACTCCAAAACAAGAGAAAAACTAGAGCCCTCAGAAAGAAATCCACTATGTGAAAAATTTCTACAATCACACAAACTTTTTTTCTTACTCACACAACCCCAATACACCCACACTATACCTAAGCATACACCAACTCATACCCTTATACACTAAAAAATATGAGGAACAAGAAAGGAATTTAACTAGAATCAAAATACAATGCTTAAGGTGTTTTTGACTGGGGCGATTAGAAACTAAGCCTTTAGATTCCTTATATAGCCTTCAGAATCCTTTAACTCTTGCTTCATTTCTGATGTGAGACAAAGCTCTCCTTTTATTTTTGCCAAAATCCTAACAATCTCCACCTTGGCTAAATAAAAGAAACTTCCGCTGCAACTACTATCTTCACTGACAGTCATAATTCGCAACACAGAGAACTATATATCATACTCCACCATAAGAGTACACCACTCAGAATTGACAAATTCCAAGAATTTCACTTCAGCACATGTCGAAAAACCTTGTTGAAAAGTTATGGTGCAACTTCCATTTTGGCTTTCTAGGAAGTTCATCAGCCATTGACATTAATTCCACCACACACCTTGTATCAACACAAACCAATGCCCGTGTGCAAACTTTGGATCCGTTACCAGCAACACACTCTCTTCCATGGCAAAGCGGACATACCATGAGGATGTACATCTTCATTCTTCCCAGACTACATCATCGTCTCCCATGAAAAGAGAGACACTATTAGCTTCTAAATTGGAGTTATCTGCCGAAACCATTCCACCTTGACAATTTTTCTTCAGGTGCCCAGATTGTCCACACCCTCAGCAGACAACATTCTTTATGGAGTTCTTCTTTTTCCCATTGCTTGCTACCAACACTGAGTTCTTTGATAAAGTATTTCCTCAACTTTTCAGCCTTCTCTCCTCCGAAAAGAGTTTACCAATAACTTCAGCAAAATTGACAATCTCCTTCCCGTATATCAAGATAGGTTTCAAATGTTCATAGGAAGGTGGAAAAGATCAGATGAATCTTAACGCTTTATCCTCATCATCAATCTTAACTCTAATAGCCTCCAGTTCAAAGACGATACTATTGAGAACACTCAGATGATCCGATATTTTCATACATTTATTCATACTTAACTAGGGGTGGCAATTCATGTCACGTGACGGATTCGTGTCGTGTTTGAGCCGTGTCGAATTTTTTCTTCTCCGACCCGAACACGACCCGCGACACGAAAACGACACGAAACCGCGACACGAACACGACACGAAACCGTAATGGCTTGACACGACACGACACGAACTGGACCCGCGACACAAACTTGACCCGCGACACGAAATTGACCCGCGACACGAATTGGACCCGCGACACGAAATTGACCCGAAATGGACACGCAACACGAAATTGACCCGAAATTGACACGAAGTTGACACGAAATTGACCCGAAATTGATTCGAAATTGACACGCGACACGAAAATTGATCCGAAATTGACACGAAATAGTGACCCGAAATTGATCCGAAATTGACACGAAACTGACACGAAATATTGACACGAACTTGACGCGAATTTGACCCGAACTTGACCCGAAATTGACACGAAAACTGACACGAAAAAAACTATTCCAACCCGAACACGACCCGCGAAATTTTCGTGTCAAAATTTCCCAACCCGAACACGACCCGCCACCTATTTTTCCTAACCCGAACCCGCGAAATTCGTGTCGTTTTCGAGTCATGTCGTCGTGTCGCGACCCGTATTGCCACCCCTATACTTAACATATGAAATTGTTCCTTCAGGTACAGTCAATTTGAAATGCCCTTCACCTGATACAATTTTTTAAGCTTCTCCCAAAGTTCCTTGGCTGTCGAAATTCCATGCATATTTGCAAGAACATTCTCGGCCAAACACAGACGTATTGCACTTGCAGCTCTCAAATCTAGATCTTCCCAATCTTCATCGCTCATACTAGACTTGCCAGAATCTTTTCCAGAATCAAGGCTTGGTCTCCCCTTTAAAGCCTTGTGTAACCCAAATTGTATAAGCACATCATTGACTTGCACTTGCCACAAGCCAAAATCGATCCTCCCATCAAATTTCTCCACATTAAACTTCACAGGGCTTGAAAACTTTGACATTTCTGCTTATACTCATAGCTTGGTGAACAATAACCCTGTAGTAATCGTGAATAGCACCCACTAAGAAAGTTCCCAGGAAAAACTAGAGGGATCACAGCAATCCCACTTAAAACCCAGCCTCCTTAGACGGAACTTCCTTAAATCGTATCCATAAAAGAACACCATGAACCTGCCGCTCTGATACCACTTGTTGGGAAAATTGGATCCCCAAGACCTCCCCTAGGAATCTAACAAACAAAAATATCAACAATTAACAGAGAATTAAAATGAGAAAATAACCACAATTACCACAACATAAGAATTTACATGGAAAACTCCGAAACAGGAGAAAACCCACAACCCTTAGAAAGAAATCCACTATGTGAAAAATTTCTACAATCACACAGATTTTTTCTGTTACTCCCACGACCCCAATACACCCACACATACCCAAACATACACCAACTCATACCCTATACCCAAACATACAACCAACTCATACCCTTCTACACTCAAAAATATGAGGAACAAGAAAGGAATTTAACTAAAATCAAAATACAATGCTTAAAATGTTTTTGACTGGGGCGATTAGAAACTAAGCCTTTGGGTTCCTTATATAGCCATCAAAATCTCTTAACTCTTGCTTCCTTTCTGATGTGGGACAAAGCTTTATTTTTGCCAAAATCCTAACATCATCAAAGAGCATAAACAACGTTTATATATGTATATATATATATATATATATATATATAGAAAAGTGTTGTATCTGGTATCAGATACCATCCGACACTTGTAACTTTTATTTAGAAACTTATAACAACTAGTTGATTTATATGTAACTTCATATTTAGAACCTTATCACATGACATAAGTTGAAAAATGGTGTAAGTTGAAAAATTTACATAGAATCACCTTATTGGCACAACGTATCATTAAAAAAGTTACAAGTGTTGGAGAATGAGAGAGAACAAGAACAATGGAGGCAAATAAAACTGAAAACAAAGAGGGTTTGAGGCGTATTGAGAATACTTTCCTTTAAAGTTTTATTTGCCTTTAGTACTAAGTTTGCTAAAGAGTTTAATGGTAAATTACCCCCAAGATACAACAAATCCTTAAATACAATATCTAACAATAATATTGTATTCCATAACAAAGATATGAAATCAATAAATTTCTGGAGTTTTTAAAAACATAGAGGTGTTTTTTCATGAACCGTTACAACTATAGTAACCCATATAACATTTTCCAAGAGGTGCCTCTTCATTGCAAAGATATCTCTTTTAGTATCTATTCAATTATCATAAAAGATATATCAATTACTGATAATAATTCAGTTTTGTATGAAAATATATAACCAATAGACACAACTATTCGAAACAACTCAAAAGATAAATTTGAAATTCTCATATCAAAAAGAATTATGGGGGCCGCGCGCCTAACTTGCATGGCCCTTTTGGGCCGGAGGCAGCCCACCTGTGTGGCGCGGCCGCGCCGCCCTCTCAATTTGCTGGGTGGGCTACAGGGAGAGCGCCCGAGAGGCCACGCGCCTGTGTGGCACAGCTGCACTGCTCTCCTCAATTCTCGCGGCCCTTTCAACTCTCTCGGCCCTTACAGCCCTCTCGATCCTATTGTGTCTTTTGATTTTATGTCAAATGAGAGGCATATTACAATCTCTCTTACAACAAGTATCGTATAAAGAGGGTGCCGAATAACAGTCCCTCCTTAAATTTGCAAATATATATATATATATATATATATTTGTGTGTTGCCTCTTGATGTGGTTAAAAATTCAGAATCCGGTTACTAGAAGTACTATAGTATTAAGAATTAGTGAAAAAAAAAAAAAAAAAATACTTGAACTTTATTAACAGAAAACTCCAGAATTATAATGTCTATATCTTGTTGAACATCTACCATTAAACAAAAGCAAGATATACACGCCTCTTGTTGTTCACTTATAGAGGAGTATAATTGAAACGACCTCCATAAGTTGGATCCTACGTGATTTATATTCTTGATAACTTGAATAATAATAATAATAATAATAATAATGGGAATATAATGGAGGCTATTGAGTTAAAGAGTAACTATAAATGCGTGAAGATAAGGGTGGGTCGAATTCAAACCATGTCACTTTCTTTCCAAGTCGGTTTCAATACATGTTACACAACACACAACTAGTGTAATTTATCTTACCAACATTAATACTCTCCTTTGTTTTTTTTTTTTCACTTTTTCCTTTCAACTCTCTTGTTTAGGCTTTATCACTAGTTTGTCGGTAGATCAATATAAATATAAATATATATATATATAAGTTATAGCTATTATTTTCAAGAAAAATGTACCCTAATTTACATAGCTTTTATGTTGCTTGCGTGGGACACCACCAATGCTAAATATTACTATTAATAAAAGATAAGCCTATGAATTACAAGTTGGCAGGATTGTGATCGGAAAGTTGGAAATAAATTAAAGTTAGGATGACTTTTCTTGTGGATATAGAAAATTCACCACCACATAAAAAGAACTCAAAGATAGTTTAGAGCTCACTACACTAAGGATACAATAATTATCATGTTTAATGATACAAAAACTCGAAATTTCGAACACACTTCAATGCCACATGAAAATTTCTTCAAGATCCAGCCACAAGGATACCACCTTGCATCAATGAGCTTATACAATAATTTCATGTCATTAGTAAATTTGGACAGTTAAATTCATCAACCGTATAAGTCCCATTTATGGATCATATACCGTGAGATTCGCGCTTGTATTAGTAGGTGGACCGCTTATGCTCTTTAATAATACTGTAAAAACAAACATCAAAAGAAATAAAAAATAATGGAGAAACAAAAGCATACAATATATGTGAAAGATAGTGTCATGATTTCAATCTTAATTTCCATATAGTGACATACCAAAGAACATTTCCACGTTTGTAGCATGACATTATCATTGTGTTACATTAAATATACACTATATGTAATATAAAATTAAAAACTATATCTTTATATATACATGTAAAAGAGGGGGAGGGAAAAAAAAAAACCAAAATTAATTGTTATTTTCCCCCAATAAATGAGAGGATTGTGCAGCCAGGCTGTGCTGAAAACTGTGGAGCAATTGCGAAATTTTTTGGCCACAATTTTGATGCTAAGAGCTCAACCTTTATCATAATAATATGTTTGTTTTTCTTTTGCCCCTTCTTAAATTTTATTATCCTCCTTTATGCACATGTACATTTATTTCAGTGTTATGCACTGCACATGGGTCTTAAATAGCCTGGCACTGCAACCAACCGTGCACATTCAATGAGCTTCTTACCCTTGTGGTTCATATACAAACTTTGTACCGAGACTACTTGAGTACAAGTTGACTGCAACTACTTCACTTGTACCAAAACTGGTCCTGATAATAATTCTTGAATTATTCTAGCATAATCTAAGAAAAAAGTAAGATAAGATGTTTAACAATAAAGTTGTAAGCCACCCGTTATCAAGTAGGATGGTAAGGCCGCTCGTTCTTCTCAATAAGATTATGAGTTTGAGTGCTAGTCCCTTATTTCCTCATACATGCCACTCTCTATTCGATAACCATTTTTCTTCAAAAAACAATCAAAATCATAACAAATTGTTTAAATATGCTTCTGAACAACAGAACAGAAATTCTGTGGGTACTGGGTACTAATCAGGAAACAGAAACCAAACTCTTAACACATTATAATGTAGTATCTGTCTTTAATCTTGAGTATTGCATGTTAATACTAATGGCATTATGATAAATGCAGACTAATAACATTCCATGAGTAGAGATTACCTCTCACATGCCTGATGAATCACAATTCTTTTATTTATCTTTAGCTGTTTTTATACAGCTCAGAATTAAGAAAGGAGCTAGCACTTGAGTGATAGGTGCTTGCACATGCAGAAGGGCTTGGTACTAACACTGCAACAAAAGAGTTGAAAAGCACTTTGTAGGAAAATACCATAATTCGAATATGCAACTAAAATTTATCAGAAGATGCACCTCAATGCGATCTCGAGCGCATTGATGGCCTCTCTAGAGGACCATTCGGGATGGCTTTTTTACTATTTTTTTCTGGCAATAAAATTTCAGCTTTCAACTTTGATAAATGATCATGGGATCCACTGCACAGCACAGATGGACCTCAGTCGAAATAGTTACAGAAAGAAACGGTATATCGATAAAATTAATGTACAGGAATCAAGTGAGCCCACCCCAATATATATATATATATATATTTTTAATCTATCGTGTTGAAGATTGAAGATTCAACTCTAAGTATGCAAAAGTGAATCTGAGAAAAAGATAATAATTATGTGCATTGGAAAAGAGAAAATAACATGGGGTAGGAAATTTTTGTGGCTACTAGTGTGATGAATGACAAAGAGTCCACCATACATTTAAAGCCTACTTTTTAAAAACAGTATCCCAGAAAAACAGGCTGCACTTGAATCCTGACAAATGTTCAAACTTCAATGGCTTCTTCAACCCACTAGTTAGTACCAAATTCCACTCTATTTTAAGGTTTCACATCACTAGTACTTGCGAAATAATTCCGCAACACCGTGATCTAAGAAGCAGATGGCCTTGGATTTTTATTGATTTTTTGAGAGGTAAAAGGTTGGCAAATAATTATGTCTACCAAACTTAGGCACTTCAGTAGTGGAAACTGTATTCTAATGTGTCGTATACAAAACAAGAAGGGCCTTTTATGGCGATGCCAATGTCATTATGGAGATACAAATCATGACAATGTGGATGTTGCTCAAGGAAAATGGCAGCAGAGATATGTGTTTGTGTTTGTGTATGTGTGTTATGAATAAGATATTCGGCTAACAAACTAGTATACATCCGAATACTAATTTCAGCACAACAGGATTTGGACAATTGAGACATCAACACTAAATGATGATATGACCTTAGTACTTGTGAAATATCACTGCTTAACTCGCTCAAATGGAAATGAAAATCTGTGACTAGATATCAGGAATATCCGCTACGAGAGATAAACAATTTGCAACGATTAATTGGAACAAATTCCAAATTCTCATAAGAGGAAAGCCCCAACCAACACTGAGATCAGAGTGAAACTAGGCAACCAAAATCCCAGGAAGTTTTGTTAAATCTAGTTCTAAACCAACTTACAGGTCCAATTACTATCAAGTTAAGACCATTCAATTTTTAACTTCATATAAAATTTCATCTGCAGAAGAGACTAAATAACAAAAGAAATCAAACTTGTGGTGTTCCTTTTTCCTTGTTCTTGTGAACAGTGTAACAAACTAAGTCACTAGTAAGGAATTGGCTTATGAGTCTGTGAGGGCATTACAGGCAGCAGAAATACTGTTAAATTTAAGCTGCAAAGCGGATCCCAACATTACTATTGCACTTCGAAATCAGGCAAACCGATAATTCAATGAGTCACGGAGCCTCAGTACTAGTGCAAATTTGCAAATACCAAATCTATTGCAGGTCCACAATCCACATAAATGGGGGACCACCAACAAGTTGGGCTAAAAAAAAAAAAAAAAACTAACACAAAGTCTCCACCTTTGAGCCTTGTTCTGCATTAAGAACTCAAGTGGGTCTCATTTCCGATAATATCCCACATCAAAGAAAATAAACTTCAACCCAAAAAACAAAAATTGAAACTTTGTAAACCAGACATAGAAATTCTTATTTCTTCTCAAAACCCAATATTAGGGGAAAGAAAATGAACATGGGCAAAATGTTGCTTCACACATTTTTAGCAATGCAATGTACCAAAATATGCATATGTGTGTGTGTGTATGTGTGTGTGTGTGAAATATATATATATATATATATATATATTGTCAAATGTTGAGAAGATGTCCCAACAAGAGATTGAGTATACTCCAGAAAACAGCTTATGAAGCTCCTGAGCCGTGAGAGAATTTTCAATGGCTTGAAATGTACTTGGGACCAAGTAAGAAACTGAAACTGAAGGGGAAAGAGAGAGGGAAAAAAAAAAGTGATTTAAACTCCTGTTAATTGAGTACAGAAAACCCTAATTCTAGCCGCGACTAGTGTGAAGCAATTCCAGTGTTTATATAGAGCTGTGAAGACCGCATCGTAAGAAATTTGAGTCATACGACATGACGTTTTTCCTTAACATCACGTTGAGTAGCAACATGAAGACGGCCCAAGCTGATGAACATTGATAGTGATGAGCCCAAGCCCATTACGAGTCCAATGGGAAGCTGTCGTGTCCTATGGAAAAATTTTCAAGAATGTTATCACATGCATTTTGAAACTTAAGATTTGTGTCAGACAAACAAAAGCAAGAAACGTGACAAAAATCTGAATTATAAATTAGTTGTCTAACGGCATATAAAAGCCCTTCATCTGTATCTTAGAAGTATTTGCCATTTGACTAATTTCAGGAATGTTATTACATTTCTGATTCGGATTTTGAAACTTAGGCCTTGTTTGGTAAAAAGCTCTGTTTAAATTAAACTGTATTTTTTTATCATGTTTTTTATCTTTTTCCCTAAAAAGTTGTTTGTCTTTTCTGAAATTCAAAAAAAATTACTATTTAAACTTACAAATCTTAACTCAAACCTACACACCAAACACCCCTTAAGATTTGTATAATACAAATAAACTTAATAACATGACAAAAAAAAAAATCAGAATTATAAATAAGTTGTCAAATGGCATATAAAAAGCCCTTCATCTGTATCTTATAAGCATTTGCCATTTGACTAATTTTCAGGAATGTTATTAGATTTCCGATACAGATTTTGAAACTTAAGATTTGTGTAATACAAATAAACTTCATGAACGCAACAAAAAAAAAATCTGAAATATAAGTAAGTTGTGCATGAATCTAGCGACATATAAAAGCCCTTCATATGTATCCTAGAAACATTTGCCATTTGACTAATGGAGCAAGAGATGTTTTGGGAATTAAGATTGTTATATGAATGTGTGTAACTTCGTATTACTTTTAAGTTCCAAGACTATAGTCGTTTATTTAGCTAAAAAATAAAACTCGGTAATCATATCTGCTGTTGTTTTAAGTTGTTGTCATTTAGCAAATATGATGTCGTTTGTGATTGTTGCCGTTCATGTCTTCACGATGATGTCGCTTTTTTAGGGATTTAAATCTTCTGTCTAATTTTTAGTATTCTAAATGGTGTCTAACTAGTAATATCACGCCATGTCATGTTAAAAAGTTTGAAATGTTTCATAACTGATTTTTTTACCTTGAAAACTTACTTCCTTCAATAACATGCCAAAATATAATTGGTTAGACATCATTTTGGAGACTAAAATTGGACAAGAGATGTTGATTCCTTTTTCAGATTGGGTCTTTTTAATGTTGTCGCTTTAATGCTGCTATGATGTCGTTTTGTGGACAGTGAATTTGGTGTTGTTTTCGAAATGTTTGTCGTTTGAATAAGGTATTGGCTTTTTTAAGAATGTGGGCTTTTTTTTTTTTTCCTTCGCAGTGTCCTTTTTTATGAAGGGATGCTGTTGACAAGGGAATATCGGTTTCTAAAATGTTGGTATTGACAGGGGATGATGTCGTGTCTCAACATGGTTGTATTATTCAAATTGATTGTTTTTTGTCGCTGTTTGTCGCTTTGTTATTTTATCGTCGTTTTTGGGTTATTGTCGTCTTTAGTAAAATCATTGCCCTGTACTATATGTTGGTGAACGTAATAAAAAATATATAGATATTGTCATTTTACAGGAGACTATCGGTTTTTTAATGAGTACGAGACTGTCGTTTTTGTTGTCGTTTCTTTTGCTCTCTCTCTTGCTAGGAAAATGTCCGTACTCCTACTCAATTTTCACACTCTCCTCGCTCACTTCAAAACGACAGACCAATTTTCATGTCTATTGTTAGGAATATGCCTAGGAAAAAAGTGTTGGCTATGAAAAACTTGTTTATCTTTGTTGCGGGTTTGTGACGGGCGGTTTACTTAATTTTCTAAAAGAATTATTGAGATATTGTCAAAACGAACATTAATCAAAAGAAAAACGTTTAGAAATACAAGGGATTCAAAAGAACATTAATCAAAACAAAAACTTTTAGAAATTCAAGGGATTCAAATCATACTATTCGAATACCTGTATTTTCAAAGGTGTATTTCCTTTCTGGTTTTCATTGATGACTCACTAGTTTGAAGCCATAAAACTGACTTAGGGGGTGTTTGGTGTGTAAGTTTGAGTTCAGATTTGTAAGTTTAAATAGTAAATTTTTTTGAATTTTTTTGAATTTTCAGAAAAGACAAATAACTTTTTGGGGAAAAAAACAAAAAACATGATGAAAAAAGTACAGTTTAGTTTAAACAGAGCTTGTTGCCAAACAAGACCTTAGTAAACTTGAATCAAGTCAAATCTTCAACTAAATTAGTAATATAATAAACACTAAAAAAAATTTAGGTAGGCTTTCCTTCCATTCCCAAAAAAAAAAAAAAAAAAAAAAAAAAAGGTTTTTGAAGGGACTACAGAAGGGAGACTGAGAGGAAGTTTATAAAATTTTAGAAAGTTGGTGGCCCAAAGGTGCTAAAGCCCCCTTTGAGTTCGTGGTGGCTTCGTCCACACTTGTTATGATATACGATCTTATTTTATCAAGAAACTGTATTTGAAATTCAAAATTAATCATCCTTTTTATCGTTAGTTAAAAGTTAAAATTTTTAAATTGAAATTAATTTATTTTTTAAAAATTAGTTATAATTTTTATTAATTTTTTAAAAATAATTTTAAATTGAAATTGATTTACTTCTAATTTTTATTAATTTTTTAAACACAGACAAAAATCTAACAAAAAAATACAGCATAATTGAAGTTAAATTAATGTGTCAAACAAAACTTAAATATAATTATTGAATAAATTACACTGACATTTTCTATGTTTTTTCAAAATTACAGAGATACCCCTTTAATCAAAATTAATAACACCAACACACATTTCCCTTAACTCTGTTAAATTTACATTTAAAATTACTAAAATACCCTAATTCATCTCAGCCATTATCTTACCGAAGTAAATCATAACTTTCATTTTTTTGTTTTTTGGTCTCACTTAAGAGTCAAAAAATCCCTAGGAGCCATAGGAAGGAAACGGCCAGCAACCTTCCGCCCCCTCTCTCGGTGGATCTGCACCGCACCCCCGCGCCGTCGTGCTTGAGCCGGAGTTCCCCTACGCTGAACATGCAACATCGACTCTCCCGAGTCGCGAGGTCGCCATGGCTACGCCATTCTCTCTCTCCCAGCTCGTGTTCGCGAAGTCATGGTTCCGAGCCGTCGACCTCCCGCCATGAAGCCCCCCATCGTTGACCTCTGCAGCCAGCCCGTCGTTTCCCCACACCTCACTCGCGTGAACCAGTCTCCCCCAGCCCTCCCCTGTGTGATCCAACCCCGCCTCCCTCCCCGGCACGAACCACCTCCGCCTCCTTCCACCGCGCGAACCAACCTCCATCTCCCCTTCCCGGAACGAAGCAGTTCGATGGGCCCTCCAGCCTCCGCCGTTTCCTAGCCGTTTGCGGATCTAGTTTCAACCTATATATATATATATATATATTTTTTTTTTTTTTTTTGAAGTCGTTTTAACCCATATTGATTTCTATTGTTTATAATTAGTTTTATCTTTTTTGGAAAATAATTAGTTTTTATTTTGAATTTTGAATCCTTTTAAGAAATGTTTAGGGATTTTAAATAAAAAAGGAAATAAAAATCCCTTATTAAAACTGTGATATATATATATATATATATCGAAGATAAAGGGAGAGTTAGTAATTTTGTAAATCATTTTAACATTTATTGTTGAAGATAAAAAGGGTTTTTTTAGGGGGGAAAAAAATCAAAAGAATGCAAAATATGATTATAGTAGATATTTTATTTAAAGATATTGATAAATTACTATTAAAAAAGGACGTTTGAAAAATAAAGGAAAAAAAAACCCTTTCTCCCCTCAAAAGAAAAATAAAAAAGGACGTTTGAAAAATAAAGAAAAAAAAAAAAAAAAAAAACCTTTCTCCCCTCAAAAGAATGTAAATTTTGATTAAAAATGTGTGAAAATCAATTCCAAAATAAATGTGGAAAAATATTTAAAAAGATTAACTAAATTCATTTTTTTTTTGGGTGCTAAGAGGGATAATTTTTGGAATTTTAAATATATTTAACGGTTAAACTAATACTCAACGAATAAAATGGATGTTGACATTATTTGTTTTGATCAATGTGGTGTCTTTGTAATTTTAACAAAACACGGGGAGTGTCTTGAAACAGAAATCAAGCGACCGATAAATTGGCAAAATTACGTCTTTTTCTGGATCGGAACACCAATAACTCAACTATTTTGGCCACTGCAATGAAATGTGGTTAGAAGTAGGCGAGATGCATTTGAGTGGAGAACTTGAGTAGGAGAAAGAAAAGGAAAAGTGGCGGGTTTTTGAAAAGAAACAAATCAAAACTTGATGATTCGTGGCCTGTACTTTTTTTTTTTTTTAATGAATAATTTGTGCAGACAATAGTGAGGTACGTGTTCTTATAATGTCCATGTCCTTTTTTCCTAAATGGGCAAACATATCATATGATCGTAGTTTGGAAAAGTTAATAAAGTGGCCCTTGTTGAATGTCCATGCAAATTTCCGCGCCAAAGAAGCCACTGAAAGACACCCTGCCCCATATTCTAGTATCGTACTCATGGGGGTGAAGCTTTATTTTCCACTGGCCATTGTCTGATGAAACTTTCCTTAGGTCATTGTCTGTTCAAAATATGAGATTTTCTTGTTAGGTTGATTCTTAAATTTTTAATTTGTGTTACTTTAGTTTTTGAGTTTTTTTTTAATAACTAAAATGTTCTTAAATTATTAAAATATTATTACACTAGTCAATTACGTTAATTTTGGGACATAAATTGTTAGTTGTGATAACTTTTTGATCAAATTATTAATTGATTCCGTTTAAAAATTAATAGAAATGACTATTGTAGTAATATTTTAATTGTTCAGAGGCATTCTCTGTTATTTTTTGTAGTTAAAAGGACCATAAACTATTAAAAACGTTGTAACAGTAGTTATTCACATTAATTTTTTGACAGAATCCGTAGTTAGCATCATTTTTTATCAAATTATTAACATATTATATCAAAAAATTGACAGAAATGACTATTATAATAACATTTTAAAAGTTTTAGGTATTCCAATAAAAGAAAGTTTAGAGATTAAAATTATATAAAATTAAAAATTTAGAGACTAAATAAACAATTTACCGGTAACCATTGTAAATTTTTTTTTTTATAAAAAAAGTTCTAATTAATAAAAATCCATATCCGTTCCCCAGGAAATTAAAAAAAAAAAAAAAAAAAAAAACAAATAAGCAAGTTTCATGCTTGGCTCATTCTGTCTTATATGCTTTTTTTTTTTTTTTTTTTTCATGACCAACTTTCTCAAAAGGTGGGCCATAAATCTACCCGATTAAAAAAAATCTATATATATATCAGAAAACTGTATACTACCATTACAGGTGATTTCCTGATAAAAAAACGCCGGGTGATTATTATTATTTTTGGTCAATAAAATAAACAACTAAAACGTTATGAATTATTTCTGTAATTATCCCTTATCATTATGACTGATTTATTGATTAATTTACTAATAATGTCACATCATCGACATATATATTAGACAATTAGTGTTTTTTTATTTGTTTGGTTGAGATATTCTAAGCATGCTAGGAATCTCAATTATTAGTGTCAAGGGAGGGGACCTTTTTGTTTTGGTGAATAATGATAAAGGGGGGACCATTAATTAGTAGGACGATGAGATTACGAAGCTAAAATAGCCGACAAATTCGACTTTATTAATTGTGTCTAACTAGGTTTATTGCCCAACATCTTTTTCATGATAAAGCTTTTTGTTATTTGTTGATCACATTTTGCCATGGTATTAGCACTGTTGATCACATCTTTCAATTCACCGATCTTTGATAACTTGTTCTCAAATTTTTAATTTTGACCATTTACCTTTTAAAATTTTTGATTTGTCTCAATATTTGTCTAATTTTATTAACTTTAGATTAAATTGAAGGTTTAAATTTGGAAGATTTACAATAGGGTTTGAATTGGATTTAGAATTTTTTTTTATTTTTAAGATGTGGTGTTTTTAATCCTTAAATGAGGCATATATAGACTTTTTCTCGTCAATTTAACGAAAAGTTAAATAAATAAGACATATTGCAACAATTTAAAAAATTCGGGAAGTAAATTGTCAAAATTAAAAATTTAAAAAATAAAAATTGTCAAAGGTCAACATATTTACAAAACCATATTTTAAAGTATTTTTATTTTTTTTAATTGAAAATATAAAAGGTATTATTGTTGGTAAGATTTGGCTGGTCCACGGAAACAAGTTGATAGTAATGGTGCATGCGAAACATACACTTTCGCTACACATACTATATATAGCTTGGAAATAAAAGGAATTATGGTTTTAATTATTCACCAACCACATTAAACAAGCACTTGTTTGTTTGTTTGTTTTTTTGTTTTTGTTTTTGTTTTTGTTTTTAAATAATCATAAAATAAAATTACTTAGACACATTATTAGTGTTGAGTATTATAATAATAATAACTAATAAAACTTGAATTCTACATTTTGTAGTGTCAAATATCAGTAATACCTTTTAGCATATGACATTTAAAACATCAAATTTTTTTTTTCTTATTCCTGCTTTTTACAACTGATGATGAAACCATTTGACTCAAATGGAAAGATTTGTAGTTGATATAAACAAACACAATTTTTAATTCTTTTTTTTTTTTTTGCTTAATTTTGATATGTGTTGTCATACGGCATATTCGCAATATGATACTTAATCATAAATAATTTTGTAATCACATGTATAATTTTATGATAATTTTACATTTAATTTTTTTTTAAATTAAGAGTGGAGAAATTCAAAATTGACATTTTTTAAATGAGTCAAAGATTAAATTACTATTAGACTGATTTCACTTATAATTTTATTCAAAGATATAAAATTCAAATCTTTTTCATTATTTCGAAATAAAAGAAAAAACATAAATGTTTTTCTTGTCAATGATCATTCCCATACATTTTGTTTTCTTGTGAGATAAGATTCCATCATTGTCAATTGTCGGCATCTAATGGAAGATATTTCATCACTAAAAAAGGATATTTCATAAAATTGATATTTTAATTATTATATTTTTTTTGTGAATAAAAAAGAAATAGTTTGTTCTTGCATATTCCTATTGGGTTTCCAAATTAATCCCATAGATATATATAATTCAAAATAGATGGGTTTCTTACCCAATCTCATATAGTCATCAATCCAAGTTTTACTCAGAACATTACTAGTCAAAACTGGAACAAGGGTCTTACGAGAGTTATATGAGAATTGAATCTAAATGGACGAAAGAAAAAGCTAAGGAAGGCGTCACCCTCCTTTGCCACCCCAATGAGTGTATTTTAATTAGGGTAAATTACTTATTTAGTTCATAAACTTTTAATCTTGTACAACTTTGATTCATGAACTTTTTCCGTATCTGGAATGTCCTTAAATTTTTAAAATGTTGTTACAATAGTCCCTTTTGTTAATATTTGGATGAAATTTGTTAATAATTGAGTCAAAAAGTGGTGTTAACTACTGATTCTGTCTAAAATTTAATGTAAATAACTATTGTAGTAACGTTTTTAATAGTTTATGGTTTTCCAGTTACGAAAAAAAGAATATGAAATGCCTTTAAACTATTAAAATGTTACTACAATAATAATTTTTGTTAATTTTTAAACAAAATCCGTTAGTAAATTAGTTAAAAAGTGACACTAACTAACAGATTTCATCCAAAAATTAACATAAAAGACTATTATAATAATATTTTAATAATTTAGAGATCAAATTTATATAAAATTAAAAATTTAAAGACCAACTTAATAATTTATATTTTTAATTTTTATATATTAAATCTTTAACGATTTAATTTACAAGTATGCAAGCCGACATAAAATTATTTCTAAATATGTATTATGGAGTTAATATAGGGATTCTTTAATTAAAACGTGAAAAATTTAAATTATTATTATTTTTTTTTTTGTTGACACTTGACTCAAGCGACTGGGCCCGGCTGCGCTCAGATCCAGTAGAACCACAGCGAAATGGGTTCTGCTTTCAACTTCTCTTTTGACCCTCATAGTGCCACGTCATCAGTCAAATCAAGCTGCACTGGGACCCACAGGACGCCGTGAAACCCCATCTCACATTTCCATTAAAACTTAGAGCAATGGGGTTCCGCCACGTATGCCGATACCGAGAATTAACCGCGATTAGCTCTCTGTTAGTTGGCGAAGACCGAACCATGGTTAAAAAGCGAAACAGAAAAACGACAAAACGACAACGCGGCTTCGCGTGTTAAAAGCCAGGCGTTTCGCCTCAGAGAGCCTAAAAGGGGAGTTCCTTCCGACGCTTTCGTTTCTGCAATCTCAGAGAGAGAGAGAGAGAGAGAGAGGTAGAGAGAGAAAGCTCAATCACAATCTCAGCCATGGCGGTGTCCACGTGTCCCAGAGTCTTCGCCTCCTTCGAGTGCCGTTCAGATCCCGACTTCTCTGGCTACCCGCGCCACGAGAACCCTGGTCCGGGCCGTTCCTTCCGGCGAGTCGAGTCGGCTCGGCTCGGCGCGGCGGCGGCTTCCTATCGCGGCCTGTCCTCCCGGATTCTGAGGTTCCCACCGAACTTTGTGCGGCAGCTGAGCATCAAGGCGCGGAGGAACTGCAGCAACATCGGAGTCGCGCAGATCGTGGCGGCTTCGTGGGCGAACAACTCCGGCTCCGGTGTTCCGGCGGTGCCGATGGCCACCGCCGTCGATACCGCCGCCACCGCCACGGTCCCGGCGGAGGCCGGTGATCCCGTGGTGGTGCCTGGAAATGGGGCTTTGCAGGTCGAGAGCTTGCCTGCTTCGAAGGAAGCCTCGTTCTTGAGCTCCGATGGGAGCCTCACTATTCATGCTGGTATAAAGCCAACTCCTTTATTTTTATTAAATTACTTATTTAATTAATACTAATATATACCTGTATATAAACTTTTTCATTGTTTTTAACCTAATTAGTTACGAAGTAAAGCTAATGTTCTTAGCTTAATTAGAGATCTTTAATCTTTTTTTTAATATCCTCCAGTGATTATAATATGGTAATTATTAGCTTCTAATTGTGTTTTTGGTTCTAATTTTGTGAAGGTGAGAGATTGGGTCGCGGCATAGTTACTGATGCAATTACAACTCCTGTGGTCAACACTTCTGCATATTTCTTCAAAAAGACCATCGACCTCATCGATTTTAAGGTTAATTAACTTGCTGAGTAAAGTAATCTTATGATTCATTTCACAAACGAAAAATTGTTGTCTTTTCGGTTATATCTGCATTTTAGGGTTTAACGAAGTAATGGGTTATTAGAATGTAAAAAGTGTTTTTTATTCAAGATAGTTATGATTTATCTGCATTTTAGGAGTGGATTAAGTTATGGGTTATAAATTTATGAGAGAAAAATGTAGATAACGAAGTAGTGTCATGGTGGATTTGTCACTTGTATTTTCTTTTTCTGAGATGGTGATTGTTACGTTAGGAGTTTACCGGGTAAATGTCTCTAACATTATGGCAGGAGAAACGTGCGACAAGTTTTGAATATGGACGTTATGGAAATCCCACAACGGTGGTTGCGGAGGAGAAGATAAGGTTTTACTTCAATCTGTTCTGTTTTTGTATAAGGAACCTAGGTGTTGTTGATTCAGACTGATATTTTGAATATTGATTGAACGTTTTTCTGTCATTCAGTGCTCTTGAGGGAGCCGAATCAACGGTGATAATGGCGTCTGGAATGTGCGCTAGCACAATCATGTTTATGGCATTGGTTCCGGCTGGTGGGCATATTGTGACGACCACAGATTGTTATAGGAAGACCAGGATTTTCATTGATACAGTTCTACCCAAGATGGGGATCTCGGTATGAGATATAGGAGTTCCTGTTTCTGAATCACACCTAATCCTGAGTTTGCTGATAAGATTGTTTTTAAATTTCTCCTAGTGCTGTTATTCTTGATGATAACTGTAATCCAATATGCAGGCCACGGTCATTGATCCCGCGGATGTTGGGGCTTTGGAGGCTGCACTGAAAAAGCACAAGGTCAGCGGTAAAAGAGTTGTCCTCTTGTTTTGGAAAGTTTCTATGTACAATCTGGTAACGTCATGGGTGATCTTAAGTTGATCGGCATTTGACTATTTTGCAGGTTTCTTTGTTCTTCACCGAGTCTCCTACCAACCCGTTCCTTAGGTGTGTGGATATTGAGCTTGTTTCTAAGCTTTGCCACAAGTATGGAGCATTGGTCTGCATAGACGGTACCTTTGCCACACCTCTGAACCAGAAAGCTCTTTCTCTCGGGGCTGATCTTGTCCTGCACTCTGCAACAAAATATATTGGGGGTCACAATGATGTAAGTCACTTGCATTGGTCAGCCAAGAGAACTAAAATAGTATAATAAGAATCTTAACTTAACTAAGTGCTAAGCAGGATTGTATTCTATTCCAGGTCCTTGCTGGATGCATTAGTGGTTCGTTGAAGGTGGTCTCAGAAATTCGTAATTTGCATCATGTAATGGGTGGTGCTCTCAACCCAGTGAGTCTTCTAAACGCTAAAAACATTTGAACCTATATATATATATATATATATATATATATAAGTGAACTCGGATGATCTAATTACTGTGTCTTTCCCCTACAGAATGCTGCATACTTGATCATCCGAGGCATGAAGACATTGCATCTTCGTGTACAGCAACAGAATTCTACAGGATTGAGAATGGCCAAAGTTTTAGAGGCACATCCTAAGGTATGAAATGCAGCAGTTTGTCTTTGGACAGATTGTAACGTCATAAATTGTTTTCTTCTTTAATCTTTCTAGTTTGTTGCATTGGTGAACTGATAGTATTGTCTAATAATTGGCAGGTGGCGCACGTGTATTATCCTGGCTTGCCAAGTCATCCTGAACATGAACTTGCCAAGAGGCAAATGACTGGTTTTGGTGGTGTTGTCAGTTTTGAGGTGAGAATTGTGGACAGTTTTCCATCTGCTAGCATATATGCCCATGAGTTTTACAATATTCTTGTCGACTATTTGTGGTTGTCTTTTATACACAATCTAAGGCAGTATATTGCTTAAACTTTGCAGATTGATGGCGACATAGACACCACCATAAAGTTTGTTGATGCACTGAAGATCCCATATATCGCCCCATCTTTTGGTGGCTGTGAGAGCATTGTGGATCAGCCAGCTATAATGTCTTACTGGTATAATTTCCTTGGACTCTCAATATAATAAGCGGAAAATTTATATTTATTCTTGACGATTTGTTCTACTGTCACTGCGATTCATACTTTTTTTATTTTGGTTGGCAAATCTAGTTGAGATGTTGACCCCAGTTGCCTTTCCTTTTAGTAGACACAATGGCAAATCGTCGGTTACCCTTTATTCACAAGTTGAAAATTGGTTTTAGCCGAACGGATCTGCACTAATAATGCACCTGCATTAAGTGCGCGGGCCACACACACACAAGAGTGTTACTCATTGTTGTCTCCATAAAATAACTACCATTCTAAAGATTTATTTATTTTTCCTCTTTCTCTTTGCTGAGTGCTCTTCCATTCCATGCTTTCGATGAAACAGGGATCTCAGCCAGGCAGACAGGCTTAAGTATGGGATCAAGGACACCTTGGTGAGATTCAGCATCGGAGTCGAAGACTTTGAAGACCTGAAGGCTGATGTACTTCAAGCTCTGGATACTATATGAAACACTTGGAAGGCCGACTTACTTCAGTCTCTGGTGATCATGTAGGACGTGTCTCCTACCATCCAGTTTTTCTTTCTTTTTTCATGTTTTGGTGTTTTAATTTAATCCATGAATAATCTGAACTTCCTTTGTTATGCTCTTTCCCAATCTTGTTTCCGGCCCTATTTTCCGCGATAATCTTTGTTGTCTTCTAATGATTGAGGAGAAATCAATTAATTTGGTAAAAAAAGAGCCTTGTTACTCATTAACTCTTGAAATATTCCTATGCCATTTTATTCAAAATCCCTATAGAAAGTGAATCTGGTGGTTAGTAAAAAGCTTTTTCTTTCTTTTCTATTTTACTACTTAGAAAGCACGTGCTGGAGGTGTGGACGAATCGCTTTTTAATATGCAGTAAATATAAAGATAAATATTAAAAATACGAGTAGTGAAGTTTATACCGTGGAATCTCTTCTAAAGCGCTCGTGGACCGTGGTTTTTGGCGCCAGAAACTGCTGGCTGGTTAAAAAAATCTATAATATAGGTTCATTATTGACTCAGAAAATGGAATATTTTTAATCCTTTTAAATCTGGTTCCCACTCAAAAGGGAATCTGTGTGCATCAAAATGGTTTACTTTTTGACCATTTAACGAGAAGGTTCGAGCACAAGCTTGATCTAATATTCCTTTTACCTCTAAGCATAACTAATTAAATATTAATGTTCAATCTAAAGCAAGTTTTTTAATACACGTCCAATACATTATGACATTAAAATTCCAATTGTATTGTTGGCATTAACAATGCAAGTGATCGAATTCCTGGAATGAGACCTACCTTTTTCCTACCAGGTTGTGACTTGAGAGTGAAAGTCCCAAAAAAAAAAAAAAAAAAAAAAAGATCCTGAAAAAGGGCACCTTAAACTAAAGATGAGAAGTGGGTGGATAATAAATTATTCTTTTGTGAAAAAGAAAAAGAAGAAAAGCAGCCAATGGATTACAGAGGGCTATGGTATGCTCTAAAATTCTCTTCTCAAGAACTGCTGTTAGTGGGTGGGAGGGAATGATTCATTAAGGAACCAAAACAAAAAAAAAAAAGAAAAAAAGAAAAAAAAAAGCAACTTTTCAAGAAAAAGAAAAAGCCAAAAGAGAGAAGAAAATACACAAATAAATACCTATTTTCATATAAAACTTTTGGTAAATGAGGAGGATACTATTACCTGCCAGTGCATTTTGTATTAATATCTATTGAGATTATCTACAACCAAACAAGACAAAGAAAAGTGCCAATGCCGATCCATAATCCAACAACAACAAGAAGAAGAGCACCAACATTTACATCATCATTTCATTAGAATTTAGATCAAAACCTTTTATTTCCTTTCGAGTAAACAATAGGGAAAAAAAAAAAAAACACAGAAAGTAGGGTTTAAAAAATACACTATTATATTTTAGCCATTTAATTTATATTGAAAGCAATGTGTGTTATGTATATATATATTTTTGTTTATGTGATTTTGATTATTATAAAAAAAAAAAAAAAATTGCGCATATGCCTTACCATAAAGAAACCCAAAACAATAAAACAAAACCTTAGCAACAACAATAAAATAATTAAAAATAAAAATTCACCTCAACTTCAAATATTATAATATTCCAAATTCCTTCTCACCCTTTTCGATTCTCTCAACATCCATATCATAATCTTCATCATATGCCAATTGCCAAACACAATTCACAAGAGAGCTTTTCTCTTCTTCTTCGTTTTCTTTATTATAATACTTTTACTATTCTCTGCTTTGGTTGATAATTAACCAGAGCGAAGAACAAACAAGAGTGTGTGTGTGCATATACGTATATATATATATATACATATATATATTTATATATTTATATTTATTTGTTCGTAATGAAATTTGGGAAGGAGTTCACGACCCACCTGGAAGAAACCCTCCCAGAGTGGAGAGACAAGTTCCTCTGCTACAAGCCCCTCAAGAAGCTCCTCAAGAACCTCCCCGCCGACCCTTCCGCCGCCGAAGATCGTCCCGACAACTCCGCCGACCTCCAGGACTGGTTCATTCGCATCCTCAACGAAGAGCTCGACAAGTTCAACGATTTCTACGTTGATAAAGAGGAAGAGTTCGTTATTCGTTTCCAGGTTCCTTCTTTTCTCTTTCCGTTTTATTGTTTGTTTCTCGAGACTTCCTTCAATTCCCAGAATTGGATTATTATCTGGGTAATTTAAAATTTTTCGTTCTTGCTTGTTGTGTGACAATAACGAAATTCATTTCGTTTTCTCCAAACTGAAGATGAGTCTTAATTATTTGAATTAAGATTCCATATCGCTGCTACAAGGATAGTGGATTATAGTTTAATGAAAGGGTCTTTAGGTTTTGGGACAAAATGGCGTTTTGAGATGTTGATGATTATATATATATATATATACATATGTATATACACACACACACATACACACACATTTGTTTGTACTTTTTATAGAATGATTTTTCCAAGCATGAAGAGTTTATGTGCGATTTGAGTTGGAAGTTAAACGCTGTTTTGGTTATATAATAAAATGGTGGTTGAGATGTTGACAAGTCTATCAATTGAGGAAAAGGAGAGAGAAAATTGTTGTAGATTGCTTTATTCCTTACGTGATATTTATTGAATTTTTGGTCCAGAGGGGAAGAGTTTATGTGTGATCTGAGTTGGAATTCATGAGACTTGAAGGAATGTGTGGAAACTCATTTTTCTTCAGTTGATGTTTTGACCTTTTCAAGTCTGTGGTCCACTTAGGTTATCTTAAAGAGATGTGTTTGTTACTTTCGAATCTTTGCTATTATTGCCTGGAATGTCCGAAAGGTGTTTATTCCATAGATCTTGTTCTGCAACTTGTAGCCATGGTAGTAACATCCCGTGATTCCACCGAGGCATGATAATTAGAAGTGCACTTTTTTAGCTTAAACCAAGTATCAACTAGTTGATGTTTTCTCTTCTAGTAATTAATTGCCTATCATGCTGTCACGGCCGGTTTCTGATGCGAATCTTGAGTCTGCGATCAATTAAGGCGAATAACATAATAGGATATGATGGATGAAATTCTAATGGATTTCTATTTGTGTGATCGTGAGGTGTCGTAGGAGTTGCAAGGTTGTAATTTTTTGGCTACTGTTGCAGGAGTTGAAAGAAAGGATCGAGCGAGTCAAGGAGAAGAGCAACAATGGAAGAGCTTTTACATCAGAAAGTGAGTTCAGTGAAGAAATGATGGACATTCGTAAAGACTTCGTCACCATTCACGGAGAGATGGTGCTTCTCAAAAACTATAGCTCCTTAAACTTTGCAGGTACACTGGTGATTTTTGTATTTCTTTCTCCTACATCTAACTTGTTTTACTTGGTGCTTCCAAAATTGTTAACTTCCTGTATTTTACAGGTACAGCTTCTACACATTGTTGCTATATCATTAAGTTATCATCTATTTCTGAAATCATATCCATTTATGGCTTCAACAGGACTAGTCAAAATTCTGAAGAAGTATGACAAACGAACCGGGGGATTGTTGCGTCTACCCTTCACACAACTTGCCCTTCGCCAGCCTTCCTTTTTAACCGAACCTCTCACGAGGCTAGTCCGTGAATGCGAGGCGAATCTTGAGCTTCTCTTCCCACTGGAAGCAGAAATCATCGAGTCTACTCCAACCACACAAGACAAGACGGAACAACCACAGAATAACTTGGCAAAAATGTCCGAGACTCCATCAAATCTTGGGGGGGAAACAAAGTACATATATCGCAGCACACTTGCTGCTATGAGAGCCATACGGGGTCTTCAAAAAGCAAGCTCTACTTACAACCCATTGTCATTTTCATCCCTCGTTAGGAATCGAGAAGACGACGAAACCGGAGCCATAACAACTGAAAACTCCGCTTCGAATTCGCCTGCCACCTTGCATAATGGAGAGGACCCCGAGCAACAAAGTGCACATTCCAGTTAAGAATTCTTCTCGTTGGTTGATGTTTACGCATGTATTTTCTAGTTTCTTCTAGCGGGTTGGATTTGAATAACAGGCTCTGTATAGCCCTGTAAAATCAGTTGGATGATTTAATAAGCTGTGATCCTTGTATACAAAGTAAACTACGTATTGTTTACTTTTCCGATTCTGATTAAGTGAATTTCTATGTTCTTAAGATGTTAATTTCATCACATGGGCTAAATTTATTTATTTTTATTTTTTTACGTTATATACTTATAGTTTACCAATCCATCCCAAAATTTAAACAGTTAGGAGGTGCGTCAAATTTTATTTTATATTCTAATACAGATAAATACAAATTTGAAAGTCCCACGTATGTTAGTTTATCGATTCATCTCAAAAGCAGTTTAAGTTGTTAGGTATAAAAGATAACAAAAGGATTCATCAAATATAGGAAGGAAGACACCACATGATGAAGGACCAACATGTGGCCGCTTGAAACTCATGGATGAGATTGTAAGTAAGCCACTTTGGTCGTTTTTCTCCATTTATGAATTATAATTTCCTGCTAAAGCAGGGGGTTTTTTTTTTTTGGTTTCTCAAAGGTAGAATAACTTTCACTCTGCACAAAATTTATTGAATTAAGTAGATTACAATACAAATATGAATTCTTCGGCTAGGTCACACGCTTCATGTATTCTTGTCCTCGTCGTAGTTAAAAGGAAGAGGTACTGATTTGAATGCCCTATACTTTCCAACATTGTTCAAGTGCTCATTCTCCAACCTATCAACAGATATTGAAACGTTCAAAACATTTTATTTTCGCTAGTGCCATCCCGCCCCTCGTCTAGGGGCCCACTAATAGACCGGAAAGGGTTTGATCCAATTTTACTCGAAGAATTATAATAGGGAGTAAGTACCTGAAGAAATTCCAAATGCCGCGACGAATGATTTCTAAGCAGGCAACAACGGCAATCAAGGCGTTTGGATGAAGGAAAGGAGCTTCTCTGTAACCCAACACTGTCTGCATCCAAGCCAGTCTCAGTAACACATTCAACACCTGTCAAGTTTTGCATTACCTTATAAGAACCAGCAAGAAAGGAAAAAAAAAAAAAAGGCAATAATTCATAGAAGTAAAAGAATTGTTCGTCTCTCTTACTATGGCTACAAAGTAGACACTCTTGTTTGATATAAGAAGTTTGTCTCTCAACCAGGGGTTCTTCAAATTCTTCCGCAGAAGACCCCAATCGACGAAGAGATCCCAAAAAGTAGCAATAATTGTGGCAACCCCAGAGCAAACTGCAGCAAGTATCAGAAGGGTCGTCCCTCTCTTCTGTTCATATAATGTTCTCATTGCCACTGCTACTAGGACTGAGAAGTACTTCAGGCCGTTGAACGCATGCATACTGTCTTTCTCCTCGAGCAAGCGCCGGAGGCACTGCAACATGGTAGAATTATTATCAGAAATGCTCATCTCTTTAGGATAACAAGTTGAGAACTTGAAGGAAGTACCTGAAGGAAACGTAGCCAGTATGGAATAACGGCAACAACTATATAGAAAGCTTGATACACAGGGCTATCTAGGCACTTGTTTTCCCGTTTTCTGAAGTCTCCCCAACCGTAATAACAGATGTAGAATTCCAAATTTCTGAATGCCTGAACCTGATTTTTCAATTTGATGAAGGATAAGATTTTAACATAAAGTTTGACCTTTAAAAAAAAAAAAGCACTAAACAAGCATCCATAATGTATATGGTGACATAGATAAAATAAGCATGGGTTCAAACCTGGCTTGTAAGCTGATCCGCCAAGAAAAAATCTGGGAGGGTAACCTACAAAAGAAACATTGGCATTTTTTTAAAAACATTTTTCAAGTAACTAAACGATCAGAATAATGGGAAGATTTGAGTCTAGTTACCTTGTAGAGTGGAGCGAAAAGACAACGAAATGAGATTCGAATGAGGAAATACCGAGTAGAACGGTATATTATGTTGAGAGGACAGGAGAGTATGAGGAGGAGAAGCTGCAAAAAAAAAAAAAAAACAAAAAAAAAGGGCATTATAAAAACATAGATTTGGGACTAGTTCATGAGTAATGGCAATTGAATTTGTACAAAAGCTCACAATGAGTAAGCCCAAGGGGACTAGTTCTGGTATTGTCTTGAAGTTGTTTGCGTTTCGTTCCATGTCCATCTCCAAATTCGAGATGACAGCACCCAAAGAGAGCACAGAAAGGGCTGCACTGAGGAGAAACACTTCTCTGTATCCCAGATGTGTTCCTTCCTTGAGACCAAATATAAGCGGATAATTTACTCGGTATCGCCTCCAATAGTATATGTTTCCTGAGAGCATGAGCATGTGTAGGACAATGAATCCGAACAAGCTGCAAAAAGAGAATAAGGTTCAATATTGGGATAGTTTTACTGCCGATTGTGATCAAGGGCAAGTTCACTTGAACCAAAAGAATAGCCATCTCAAAATGAACTCACCTATAGAGAGGAAATATGTTCTCCATATACCGATGACGGCCCTCGCTCTTGATGATTTTTCTTGTTTGGACGAGCACAAGGATGGTCACTATAAGAGCAAGTGAACACCCGGACAAAAAGCCTGCAAATACATTTGATTTTGAGCACTCATTAAATAACTGAGGGACAAACCTATCTCACTGAAGGTAGTTTCTTTCTGCTTTTTACATCAATCCTACTTACCCGAGAAAAATGTGATCCTATGTCTCTCTCTTCTAGTTTTTGGCCTTAAAGTGTCCATTCCTTTTCTGCGGTTTCCGTTCACGAAGTGCTTTGTGAAGGCAGCCTCCACTCTTTCCATGAGCCTAGTGACCTAACGAGGAGCATAAGGTGGATTGTAAGGCAAACTTTCAAAAGGGAAATTCCAGCACAAGTCAACAAAGCTCAAAATACTATTTACTAACTTCACAGCTTCCCAGATAAGACTTATCCACCATCTCCAAATAAGCCTTTGATGCATTCCTTAAAGTGATCTGCACGAACCGAAATTTTAGTACGAACCAAAGCACCAACATTGCATCTCAGAATTCAGATTGATAAAGATTTTGATCTGACCTTATCATATTTCTTCATGATCTTTGAGAAAGCCAATTGGTTCATAAAACTGTCACATTCATCAGAAACATTGTAAGTTCATCTTAATTTTCAACAAAAGGCTAAAACTTTGTTACCGCCATTTTCTGTTGTTAAAGATAGAATTAAAAGCCACATCATACCAGTAGCTTTTCAACAGTCCGAGCTTATGATAGAACTCAACAAAAGCCTGCGTCATCAACTCTTGTGATTTCCTCAGCTCTTCCTTGCTGAACGGCATGTTGGCGGTCAAGCTCATCAGGATGCCTCTCAGTGTTGATATCGGAGATTCAGGGTTGATATTTATCTTTACACGATCCAAGATTTCCAATGACGCTGGTCTAGATCCGTCTATTCCTTTATTGTCATTTCTGTGATGACTTTCTATTGCCTGATTGCCTCTTCTCTCTTCTTCAACTTCTCCTTCCCAGCTCATCTCGACTTCTTGAATTGCATCCATACGTCGCGGTTCTAAAAACAAACAAGTACTAATTAACTTCAAGTAGAATTTCATTAAATTACAAATGAAGAAAAAATAAAAAAAAACAAAAAGAAGAAACTAGATCCTTACCTGGTCTTTTACTCGGTCTTACTACCTCGAGTTCTACCGTTCTCATCGCAGGATTCTCAACCTTGATCCTAAGAGCAATCAGAGCATTCATCTGTCGTGTCAACTCATTAGCCTCCTCTATAACTACTTCAACCATTTTCCTATAGAATTTGACAGCCTTGTTGAACTCATCATCGAGCCTCCTGAAGAACACAAGCTCATACTCTCCCCCTTCATCGGACGACATCAAGAACATGGTCTGGTAATGCTCTTCCGAACCTTCCCGCAGCACCGGGCCTACCAGGATTGCCTCGTCGTCTCTCTTCCTCGGAGAGTTCCTCTGCCGGTTTGTGAGGCCACTAAAGGCTCTATACAGAGAAACCTTCCTCCTCAAACCCCCGCCGGATCTCGGAGTTGAAGAAGCAGTTGTGGATGATGAGTTCTTTTGTTTATGCCTCAAGATGTCTTTCAAGACCGTCTTGAGATAGTTGTAGTCCATGTATGCCTCTTGCCATTCCTGAACCATCTGGGAAGCAAATTCTTTCCCAAACTTCATCTTCTTTGTCAATTCTCAAGTGATTTTGCTTAAACATTAAAAAAAAAAAAATGAAACAATTTGGAGAAGATAGATCTTTCAATGGTAAGGATTAAAGTGTAAATGGAATATATAGAAGGTTGAATGAGTTTCTTCCGCAGTCACACTCTCAAGCACAAAAAGACCATGCGTGTCTAAATGTGTATATGTGTGTGTGTATATATACTTATATGAGTAAATGAAAACCATGACCATAAGCATTTTCCAAAAGGTCCACTGAAAAACATTAAAAATTTGCAGTTGAAATTAATAACAAGATAGGTCAAAAAATTTCTGATTTGTACATAGATAGAAATGTCAATCAAGACTAGAGAATAATATTTTTCTTTTAATTTTAGGATAAATTACTTATTTAGTTCATAAATTTTTAACATTATGAAACTTTGGTTCATGGACTTTTTTTGGGAGCTGGAATGCTCATAAATTTTTAGTCATTTTCGTTAATTTTTGAACGGAATCTGTTAGTAACTTGGTCAAAAAGTGGTTCTAACAATGAATTTTATCGAGAAATTAACAGAAATGACTATTATATTAACGTTTTTTAATAGTTTATGATCAGCCAAGCTACGAAAAAGGAACAGTGAATGCCCCTAAACTAGTAAAAATATATTCGTAACTTGATTAATAAGTGATACTAACTAATAGATTCCGTCTAAAAAATTAATGTAAAGGACTATTATAATAATATTTTAATAATTTTGGGGCATTTAAACTACTAAAAAAATTCAAAGATTAAAATTATATAAAATTAAAAATTCAGAAACTAACCTAACAATTTATCTTTAATTTTATTATTATTTCTTTAAAATGTTAACGCCGAGTGTGATTACACAGCTAATAACGTGGAAATTGGTGCGTCAAATCAAGGTTTAATTTTGGAAATCATTTTGTCCTATTTTCTTTTAAAAGGAGAATGGTCGGTGATGGACTTTCTCCTTTTGAATTAAAAAAAAAATGCAAAATGAAAAGGGGACCTTCCACAGCTAGATCCCTGTTTAATTAGGCTTATTAACAAGTCAACTTTGAAGTACGTACGGACATGTATATCAAAATATATAAACTCAAATCTCTCTCTCTCTCTCTCTCTCTCTCTCTTTATGCCGACATGTGAAAGATTATTACATTAAATAATAACAAAAGATTTAAAAGATTATCTCTTAAAACATAAAACAACAACTCTAATAAACTTTTTCTTAGGAAAGATTAATAATTATAGCATAGATAATAAGAGGGTCATTATGATTAAATTTTTATTTTTAAAAGAGACTATTATGAAAGTTTAATTAAAATCATGAGCTATTTATAAAAAAATAAAAATAAAAAATAAAAGTTGACAAGGGCTTCTCTCCCTCTGGGAAGGAGGGTAAGCCCCTGCCTCAACTAAAAAAATAAAAAATAAAAAATAACCTACAATTTTGAATAAATTTTCATAATAGCCCGGTAAAAGTGAAAATTTTATCATAATAACCTCCTAATTATATTTTACATAGTTATTAACCCTTCTAATAAAACGTTATGGCTTTGTAGCTAAGATTGGGATCCAAAATTAACACTCTATTACAAAAGAAACATCTTGTTCTTTCTTCAACAATTTATGCTCTCTAGTGGACCTCTCAGTAGGATTTGAACCCGGATGAAGTTCTGACCATCTGTCAGAGAAAAAAGAACGAATGGATCTTGTAGGATTCCCAAAAACAAGAAATTCTTCGACTTCTTCCGGAAGCAGATGATTATTCATCTGAGAATCATCTGCTTCTCACGTTCCGTGAATAGCCGGAACATTGAGGAATATCCTGACAGACATTTGAACTTTTCAAGTTTGTGTCCCACATAACTTATTTTAAAGAGATGCGTTTGTTTGCTTTCCAATCATTTTTTTCTTCTTTATTGCCCGGAACGTCCATAAGGGAAGGTTTGTTTGTTTGTTTGTTTTGTTTTGTTTTTTTTTGTTTTTTTTGTTTTTTCACAACTTTAGCCATGGTAGTAAAATATGGTGCTTCCACGGAGGCATGATAATTAGAAGTCCTTTTTCAAAAAAAAAAAAAAAAAAAAAAATATTTAAAATAAGCTTAAGCCAAGTCTCAACTAGTTGATGTTCTCTTCAAGTGATTAATTCTCACCGATTAAGGTGAATAATATCATAGGATATCCGAATGTTACAGGAGCTAAAAAGAGCAACAATGGAAGAGTTTTTACATCAGAAAGTGAGTTCAGTGAATAAATGATGGACATTCATAAAAGACTTTTATCACCATTCATAAAGATATATTGGTGCTTCTCAAATACTATTGTTGGCATTAAATATCGAAAACAATAATTAATTATCCGATTATCGTAGTCAACGTTTTATCTGACGCATGAATTATCTTGAGATTTAAATTCATGAGTGGATTGAAAACTCTTGGACATCTTAATTTCGAAATTAAAATCTAATGCTAGTTGTGATTTCAGAAAGAATTGCAATTTGACTTTCGAACACCGAGGAGGACTGAAGGCAGATCAAGGCTAGGAGTACGTCGAGGACCGAAGGCAAACAATCTCATTTGGAGTAAAACCGAAGGTTCCAAGGCAAGTTGGTGAAGCAGAAAACATTTAGGATAAAGCTTTTAATTCTAATTTACAGTAATTCGTCGTCAATAAAATCCTTTCTTTTGAACTGGTGTACTTGGCACCCATGATTCTTTTTCTTAGGTTTTTGGCCAGGTTAAATAACCATATTACTTGTTAATTTTTGTTTATGGATGTTTAATTTTATATTCCGCTGACTGCACGTTTAGTGTCTGCTTTCCGTCGAGACAGTGAGCACTGTAAAGCCATCCAGGTCTTGCAACTATAGCTCCTTAAACTTTGCAGGTACACGGGGAATTTCTGCATTTCTTTCTCATATAGTGTTAATACTTGCTACAAATGCAAGTTCTCATCTCTTTCTGAAATCATTTCCATTTATGGCTTCAGCAGTAGTAGTCAAAATTCTGAAGAAGTATGATAACCGAACCGAGGGATTGTTGCACCTATCCTGCTTTCCTTTCAACCGAACCTCTCTCGAGGCTAGTCCACGAATGCGAGGCGAATCTCAAGCTTCTCATCCCACTAGAAACAGAAATCATCAAGTCTACTCCAATCACACAAGACACGACAGAACATCCACAGAATAACTCAGCAAGAATGTCCGAGACACCAACAAATATTGGTGGGGGTGAAACAATGTACATGTATCGCAGCACAATTGCTGCTACGAGACCGATACGAGGTCTTGGAAGAAATAAGCTCTACAAACAACCTATTGTCATTTTCATTCCCAGAAGACGAGGAAACCGGAGCCATAGCAGCTTAAAACTCCGCCCCGAATTCGCCTGCCACCTTGCATTATGGAGAAGACCCTGAGCAACAAGTGAACATTCCGTTTAAAAGTTCATCTTGAAATAACAGGATCCGTACAGCCTCGTAAAATAAGTTGGATGATTTACAATGTTTCATGTATCCTTGTCCTCGTCGTAGTTAAAAGGAAGAGGTACTGATTTGAATGCCCTGTACTTTCCAACATTGTTCAAGTGCTCATTCTCCAACCTATCAACAAATATCGAAACACTCAAATCATTTTCTTTTTGCTAGTACCAGCCCGCCCCTCATCCTAGGGCCCACTAATACAACAGAAAGGGTTTGATTCAATTTTACTCAAAGAATTATTATAAGGAGGAAGTACCTGAAGAAATTCCAAATGCCGCGACGAATGATTTCTAAGCAGGCAACAACGGCAATCAAGGCCTTTGGATGAAGGTAAGGAGCTTCTCTGTAACCCAACACTGTCTGCATCCAAGCCAGTCTCAGTAACACATTCAACACCTGCAAGTTTTGCATTACCTTATAAGAACCAGCAAGAAAGGAAGGAAAAAAACAAACAAACAAACAAACAAAAAAGGCAATAATTCATAGAAGTAAAAGATTTGTTCCACTCACTTACTATGGCTACAAAGTAGACACTCTTGTTTGATATAAGAAGTTTGTCTCTCAACCAGGGGTTCTTTGAATTCTTCCGCAGAAGACCCCAATCAACGAAGAGATCCCAAAAGGTAACAATAATTGTGGCAACCCCAGAGCAAACTGCAGCAAGTATCAGAAGGGTCGTCCCTCTCTTCTGTTCATATAATGTTCTCATTGCCACTGCTACTAGGATTGAGAAGTACTTCAGGCCGTTGAACGCGTGCATACTGTCTTTCTCCTCGAGCAAGCGCCGGAGGCACTGCAACATGGTAGAAATATTATCAGAATGCTCATCTCTTTAGGATAACAAGTTGAGAACTTGAAGGAAGTACCTGAAGGAAACGTAGCCAGTATGGAATAACGGCAACAACTATATAGAAAGCTTGATACACAGGGCTATCCAGGCACTTGTTTTCCCGTTTTCTGAAGTCTCCCCAACCGTAATAACAGACGTAGAATTCCAAACTTCTGAAAGCCTGAACCTGATTATTCAAATTAATGAAGGGTGAGATACTAACATAAAGTTTGACCTTTAAAAAAAAAAAAAGCACTAAACAAGCATCCATAATGCATATGGTGACATAGATAAAATAAGCATGAGTTCAAACCTGGCTTGTAAGCTGATCTGCCAAGAATAAATCTGGGAGGGTAACCTACATAAGAAACATTGGCATTTGTTTAAAAACATTTTTCAAGTAACTAAACGATCAGAATAATGGGAAAATTTGAGTCTAGTTACCATGTAGAGTGGAGCGAAAAGACAATGAAATGAGATTCGAATGAGGAAATACCGAGTAGAGCGGTATATTATGTTGAGAGGACAGGAGAGCATGAGGAGGAGAAGCTGCAAAAAAAAAAAAACAAAAAAAAAGGGCATTGTAAAAACATAGATTTGGGACTAGTTCATGAGTAATGGCAATTGAATTTGTACAAAAGCTCACAATGACCAAGCCCAAAGGGACTGGTTCGGGTATTGTCTTAAAGTTTTTTGTGTTTCGTTCATGTCCATCTCCAAATTCGAGATGACAGCACCCAAAGAGAGCGCAGAAAGGGCTGCACTGAGGAGAAACACTTCTCTGTATCCCAGATGTGTTCCTTCCTTGAGACCAAATATAAGCGGATAATTTACTCGGTATCGCCTCCAATAGTATATGTTTCCTGAAAACATGAGCATGTGTAGGACAGTGAATCTGAACAAGCTGCAAAAAGAGAATAAGGTTCAATATTGGGATAGTTTTACTGCCGATTGTGATAAAGGGCAAGTTCACTTGAACCAAAAGAATAGCCATCTCAAAATGAACTCACCTATAGAGAGGAAATATGTTCTCCATATACCGATGACGGCCCTCGCCCTTGATGATTTGTCTTGTTTGGACGAGCACAAGGATGGTCACTATAAGAGCAAGTGAACACCCGGATAAAAAGCCTGCAAATACATTTGATTTTGAGCATTCATTAAATAACTGAGGGACAAACCTATCTCACTGAAGGTAGTTTCTTTCTGCTTTTTACATCAATCCTACTCACCCGAGAAAAATGTGATCTTATGTCTCTCTCTTCTAGTTTTTGGCCTTAAAGTGTCCATTCCTTTTCTGCGGTTTCCGTTCACGAAGTGCTTTGCGAAGGCGGCCTCCACTCTCTTCATGAGCCTAGTGACCTGAGGAGGAGCATAAGGTGGATTGTAAGGCAAACTTTCAAAAGGGAAATTCCAGCACAAGTCAACAAAGCTAAAAATACTATTTACTAACTTCATCACAGCTTCCCAGATAAGACTTATCCACCATCTCCAAATAAGCCTTTGATGCATTCCTTAAAGTGATCTGCACCAACCGAAATTTTTAGTGCGAACCAAAGCACCAAAATTGCATCTCAGAATTCAGATTGATAAAGATTT
The DNA here is from genome assembly GCA_008635985.1 of Ficus erecta. Taxonomy (NCBI): domain Eukaryota; kingdom Viridiplantae; phylum Streptophyta; class Magnoliopsida; order Rosales; family Moraceae; genus Ficus; species Ficus erecta. The sequence continues at coordinate 2,954,128 of BKCH01000009.1, forward strand.
TGATTTGACCTTGTCATATTTCTTCATGATCTTTGAGAAAGCCAATTGGTTCATAAAACTGTCACATTCATCAGAAACATTGTAAGTTATCTTAATTTTCAACAAACGGCCAAAACTTTGTTACCGCCATTTTCTGTTGTTAAAGATAGAATTAAAAGCCACATCATACCAGTAGCTTTTCAACAGTCCGAGCTTACGATAGAACTCAACAAAAGCCTGTGTCATCAACTCTTGTGATTTCCTCAGCTCTTCCTTGCTGAACGACAAGTCGGTGGTCGAGCTCATCAGGATGCCTTTCAGTGTTGATATCGGAGATTCAGGGTTGATATTTATCTTTACATGATTCAAGATTTCCAACGACGCTGGTCTAGATCGGTCTATTCCTTTATTGTCATTTCTGTGACGACTTTCTATTGCCTCATTGCCTCTTCTCTCTTCTTCAACTTCTTCTTCCCCGCTCATCTCGACTTCTTGAATCGCATCCTTATGTCGCCGTTCTAAAAACAAACAAGTACTAATTAACTTGAAGTAGAATTTCATTAAATTACAAATGAAGAAAAAAAAAAAAAAGAAAAGAAGAAAGTAGATCCTTACCTCGTCTTTTACTCGGTCTTACTACCTCGGGTTCTACCGTTCTCATTGCAGGATTCTCAACCTTGATCCTAAGAGCAATCAGAGCATTCATCTGTCGTGTCAACTCATCAGCCTCCTCTATAACTTCTTCAACCATTTTCCTATAGAATTTGACAACCTTGTTGAAGTCATCATCGAGCCTCCTGAAGAACACAAGTTCATACTCTTCCCCTTCATCGGACGACATCAAGAACATGGTCTGGTAATGCTCTTCCGAACCTTCCCGCTGCACCAGGCCTACGAGGATCGCCTCGTCGTCTCTCTTCCTCGGAGAGTTCCTCCGCCGGTTTGTGAGGCCACTGATGGCTCTATACAGAGAAACCTTCCTCCTCAAACCACCGCCGGATCTCGGAGTTGAAGAAGCAGTTGTGGATGATGAGTTCTATTGTTTATGCCTCAAGATGTCTTTCAAGACCGTCTTGAGATAGTTGTAGTCCATGTATGCCTCTTGCCATTCCTGAACCATCTGGGAAGCAAATTCTTTCCCAAACTTCATCTTCTTTGTCAATTCTTACGTGATTTTGCATAAACATTTTTAAAAAAATGAAACAAATTGGAAAAGGTTGATCTTTCAATGGAAAGGATTAAAGTGTAAATGGAATATATAGAAAGTTGAATGAGTTTCTCCCGCAGTCACATTCTCAAGCACAAAAAGACCATGCGTGTCTAAATGTGTATATGTGTGTGTGTATATACATAGATGAGTAAATGAAAACCATAATCATAAGCATTTTCCAAAATGTCTACTGAAAAACAATAAAGATTTGCAGTTGAAATTAATAACAAGATAGGTCCAAAAATCTCTGATTTCTACACACATATAAATGTCATTCAAGACTATAGAATAAGATATTTCTTTTTTCTTTTTTAGTTATTAATTAATTTTAGGATAAATTGCTCATTTAGTCCCTAAATTTTTAACATTATGTAACTTTGGTCTCATAGCTGGAATGCCCCTAAACTTTTAAAATACTGCTACAATAGTCATTTTCGTTAATTTTTGGACGGAATCTGTTAGTAACTTGATCAAAAAGTGGTTTTAACTACGGATTTTGTTGAGAAATTAACGGAAATGACTATTATATTAATTTTTTTAATAGTTTATGATCATTTAAGCTACGCAAAAAGAAAAATGAATGCCCCAAAACTAGTAAAATACGTTCGTAATTTGGTCAATAAGTGATGCTAACTAATAGATTATGTTCACAAATTAACATAAAAAACTATTGTAGTAACATTTTAATAGTTTATGAGTATTTTAGTTACGAAAAAAAATTCAGAAATCAAAGTTGCATAAAATTAAAAATTCACAGACGAACCTAATAATTTATTCTTAATTTTATTATTATTTCTTTGAAATGTAAACGCGGAGCCTGTTTACACAGCAAATAATGTGGAAATCGGTGCATCAAATCAATGTTTAATTTTGGAAATCATTTTATCCTATTTTCATTTAAAAGGAAAATGATCGATGTTTAATTTTGGAAATCATTTTATCCTATTTTCATTTAAAAGGAAAATGATCGGTGACTCTGTCATCCCCTTCTCGGACTTTTCCTTTTGAATAAAAAAAAAAAATAAACATGCAAAAAACAAAAAAATAAAAGCAGAATGAAAAGGGGACCTTCCATTGCTAAATCCCTGTTTAATTAGGCCTACCCCTTTTGACACGGTCGGTTCCCATATATCCTCAAAGAAGACTGCAAATAGCCATATTAATAAGTCAACTTTGAAGTACATACGGACATGCACATCAAAATATATAAAACTCAAATCTCTCTCTCTCTCTCTCTTTCTCTCTTTAAACCAACATGTGAAATATTATTGCATTAACTAATAATAAAATATTTAAAAGATTATCTCTTAAAACATAAAACAACAACTCTAATCAGGGACGGAGAGAACAGAGAAGGAGTAGTGATGAAGCCAGAACATTTTCTTAGAGGGAGCTAATAACTATATCATAGATCATAAGAGAATCATTATGATCAAATTTTTATTTTTAGAAGGGGTTACTATGAAAGTTTAATTAAAATCATGGACTATTTAAAAAAAAGAAAAAAAAACAAAAGTTGAGTGGGGCTTCCCTCCGTCTGGGAAGGAGGGTAAGCCCCTCCCTCAACTTAAAAAAAAAAAAAAAAAAACATAACCTACAATTTTGAATAAATTTTCATAATAGCCCCAGAAAAGTGAAAACTTTATCATAATAACCACCTAACTATATGTTACATAGTTATTAGCCCTTCAAATAAAACTTTCTGGCTTTGTAGCTAAGATTGGGATCCAAAATTAACACTCTATCATATATATTGGATTAGGTGTAAGCATTGGTTGTCCAACAGTTTGTTGGCCTGACAACGAGAGACCCCACATTTCAATGACAATAAATCGAAACCACCAAGAAAACTTTTTTAAAACACTAGAGGAGAAGATGGAAACTACTTTTTTTTTTTTTTTTTTGCAACATTAGCCATGATTGTAAAATATGGTGCTTCCACGGAGGCATGATAATTAGAAGTCCTTTGAAAAAAAAAAAAAATTTAAATAAGCTTAAGCAAGTCTCAACTAGTTGATGTTTTCTCTTCAAGTGATTAATCCTCACCGATTAAGGCGAATAATATCATATGATATCCTAATGTTGCAGGAGCTGAAAAGAACAACAATGGAAGAGCTTTTACATCAAAAAGTGAATTCAGTGAAGAAATGATGGACATTCATAGAAGACTTTTATCACCATTCATAGAGATATATTGGTGCTTCTCAAAAACTATAGTTGGCATTAAATATCGAAAACATTAATTAATTATCCAATTACCGTAGTCAACGTTTCATCTGACTCATGAATTATCTTGAGACTTAAATTCATGAGTGGATTGAAAACTATAGGACATCTTAATTTCGAAATTAAAATCTAATGTTTGTTGTGATTTCAGAAAGAATTGCAATTTGACTTTCGAACACCGAGGAGGACTGAAGGCAGATCAAGGCAAGGAGTGCGTCGAGGACCGAAGGCAAACAATCTCATTTGGAGTAAAACTGAAGGTTACAAGGCAAGTTGGTGAAGCAGAAAACATTTAGGTTAAAGCTTTTAATTCTAATTTATAGTAATTCGTAGTCAATAAAATCCTTTCTTTTGAGCTGGCATACTTAGCACCTATGATTCTTCTTCTTAGGGTTTTTGGCCACGTTAAATAACCATATTACTTGTGTCGTTAATTTTTGTTCATGGATGTTCAATTTTATATTCCGCTGACTGCACGTTTAGCGTCTGCTTTCCATTTATGGCTTCAACAGTAGTAGTCAAAATTCTGAAGAAGTATGATAACCGAACCGGGGGATTGTTGCATCCATCCTGCTTTCCTTTTCAACCGAACCTCTCTCGAGGCAAGTCCACGAATGCGAGGCGAATCGCAAGCTTCTCATCCCACTAGAAACAGAAATCATCAAGTCTACTCCAATCACACAAGACAAGACAGAACATCCACAGAATTACTGGACAAAAATGTCCGAGACACAACAAATATTGGTGGGGGTGAAACAATGTCCATGTATCGCAGCACACTTGCTGCTACGAGACCTATACCAGGTCTTCCAACAAATAAGCTCTACTAACAACCTATTGTCATTTTCATTCCGAGAAGACGTGGAAACCGGAGCCATAGCAGCTTAAAACTCCGCCTTGAATTCGCCTGCCACCTTGCATAATGGAGAAGACCCTGAGCAACAAAGTGCACATTCCGTTTAATAGTTCATCTCGAAACAACAGGCTCTGTACAGCCTCGTAAAATAAGTTGGATGATTTAATAAGCTCTGATCCTTGTATGCAAAGTAAACTACGTATTGTTTACTTTCGGATTCTGATCAAGTAAATTTCTATGTCCTTGAGGTGTTAATTTCATCACTAGAATTTTCTTTTCCTTCCTTTTCCCTTTACGGTTTTTTATTTTTTATTTTTATTTTTAAGATTGTAAGTAGCCACTTTGATCATTTTTCTCCTTTTATAAATTATAATTCATTGAATTCTGTAGATTACAAAACAAAAATGTTACCTCTCGCGTATTTTCTTTGGAAAGTCCTATTGTACAGGTGGATTTTTCTTTGTTTGTCTTGTCATTCCCAGAACACAAAATATAAGGACCAAAAAAAATAAAAAGCATAAATAAATAAAACACATTCACAAGTGGTTGAATCTTGGCAGCTTCTGCTATGTCAAATGTTTCATGTATCCTTGTCCTCGTCGTAGTTAAAAGGAAGAGGCACTGATTTGAATGCCCTGTACTTTCCAACATTGTTCAAGTGCTCATTCTCCAACCTATCAACAAATATCGAAACACTCAAATCATTTTCTTTTTGCTAGTACCAGCCCACCCCTCATCCTAGGGCCCACTAATAGAACAGAAAGGGTTTGATTCAATTTTACTCAAAGAATTATTATAAGGAGGAAGTACCTGAAGAAATTCCAAATGCCGCGACGAATGATTTCTAAGCAGGCAACAACGGCAATCAAGGCCTTTGGATGAAGGTAAGGAGCTTCTCTGTAACCCAACACTGTCTGCATCCAAGCCAGTCTCAGTAACACATTCAACACCTGCAAGTTTTGCATTACCTTATAAGAACCAGCAAGAAAGGAAGAAAAAAAAAAAAAAAAACAAACAAAAAAGGCAATAATTCATCGAAGTAAAAGATTTGTTCCACTCTCTTACTATGGCTACAAAGTAGACACTCTTGTTTGATATAAGAAGTTTGTCTCTCAACCAGGGGTTCTTTGAATTCTTCCGCAGAAGACCCCAATCAACGAAGAGATCCCAAAAAGTAGCAATAATTGTGGCAACCCCAGAGCAAACTGCAGCAAGTATCAGAAGGGTCGTCCCTCTCTTCTGTTCATATAATGTTCTCATTGCCACTGCTACTAGGATTGAGAAGTACTTCAGGCCGTTGAACGCATGCATACTGTCTTTCTCCTCGAGCAAGCGCCGGAGGCACTGCAACATGGTAGAAATATTATCAGAAATGCTCATCTCTTTAGGATAACAAGTTGAGAACTTGAAGGAAGTACCTGAAGGAAACGTAGCCAGTATGGAATAACGGCAACAACTATATAGAAAGCTTGATACACAGGGCTATCCAGGCACTTGTTTTCCCGTTTTCTGAAGTCTCCCCAACCGTAATAACAGACGTAGAATTCCAAACTTCTGAAAGCTTGAACCTGATTTTTCAAATTAATGAAGGGTGAGATATTAACATAAAGTTTGACCTTTAAAAAAAAAAAAAAAAAAGCACTAAACAAGCATCCATAATGCATATGGTGACATAGATAAAATAAGCATGAGTTCAAACCTGGCTTGTAAGCTGATCTGCCAAGAATAAATCTGGGAGGGTAACCTACATAAGAAACATTGGCATTTGTTTAAAAACATTTTTCAAGTAACTAAACGATCAGAATAATGGGAAAATTTGAGTCTAGTTACCTTGTAGAGTGGAGCGAAAAGACAATGAAATGAGATTCGAATGAGGAAATACCGAGTAGAACGGTATATTATGTTGAGAGGACAGGAGAGTATGAGGAGGAGAAGCTGCAAAAAAAAAACAACAAAAAAAAAGGGCATTATAAAAACATAGATTTGGGACTAGTTCATGAGTAATGGCAATTGAATTTGTACAAAAGCTCACAATGACTAAGCCCAAAGGGACTAGTTCGGGTATTGTCTTGAAGTTTTTTGTGTTTCGTTCCATGTCCATCTCCAAATTCGAGATGACAGCACCCAAAGAGAGCACAGAAAGGGCTGCACTGAGGAGAAACACTTCTCTGTATCCCAGATATGTTCCTTCCTTGAGACCAAATATAAACGGATAATTTACTTGGTATCGCCTCCAATAGTATATGTTTCCTGAGAACATGAGCATGTGTAGGACAATGAATCCAAACAAGCTGCAAAAAGAGAACAAGGTTCAATATTGGGATAGTTTTACTGCCGATTGTGATTAAGGACAAGTTCACTTGAACCGAAAGAATAGCCATCTCAAAATGAACTCACCTATAGAGAGGAAATATGTTCTCCATATACCGATGACGGCCCTCGCTCTTGATGATTTTTCTTGTTTGGACGAGCACAAGGATGGTCACTATAAGAGCAAGTGAACACCCGGACAAAAAGCCTGCAAATACATTTGATTTTGAGCACTCATTAAATAACTGAGGGACAAACCTATCTCACTGAAGGTTGTTTCTTTCTGCTTTTTTCATCAATCCTACTTACCCGAGAAAAATGTGATCCTATGTCTCTCTCTTCTAGTTTTTGGCCTTAAAGTGTCCATTCCTTTTCTGCGGTTTCCGTTCACGAAGTGCTTTGCGAAGGCAGCCTCTACTCTCTCCATGAGCCTAGTGACCTGAGGAGGAGCATAAGGTGGATTGTAAAGCAAACTTTCAAAAGGGAAATTCCAGCACAAGTCAACAAAACTAAAAATACTATTTACTAACTTCATCACAGCTTCCCAGATAAGATTTATCCACCATCTCCAAATAAGCCTTTGATGCATTCCTTAAAGTGATCTGCACCAACCAAAATTTTTAGTACTGAACCAAAGCACCAAAATAGCAGCTCAGAATTCAGATTGATAAAGATTTTGATTTTACCTTATCATATTTCTTCATAATCTTTGAGAAAGCCAATTGGTTCATAAAACTGTCACATTCGTCAGAAACATTGTAAGTTCATCTTAATTTTCAACAAAAGGCTAAAACTTTGTTACCGCCATTTTCTGTTGTTAAAGATAGAATTAAAAGCCACATCATACCAGTAGCTTTTCAACAGTCCGAGCTTACGATAGAACTCAACAAAAGCCTGTGTCATCAACTCTTGTGATTTCCTCAGCTCTTCCTTGCTGAACGACAAGTCGGTGGTCGAGCTCATCAGGATGCCTCTCAGTGTTGATATCGGAGATTCAGGGTTGATATTTATCTTCACATGATCCAAGATTTCCAATGACGCTGGTCTGGATCCGTCTATCCCTTCATTGTCATTTCTTTGATGACTTTCTATTGCCTCATTGCCTCTTCTCTCTTTTTCAACTTCTCCTTCCCCGCACATCTCGACTTCTTGAATCGAATCCATATGTCGCCGTTCTAAAAACAAAACAAGTACTAATTAACTTGAAGTAGAATTTCATTAAATTACAAATGAAGGAAAAAAAAAAAGAAGAAGAAACTAGATCCTTACCTGGTCTTTTACTCGGTCTTACTACCTCGGGTTCTACCGTTCTCATCGCAGGATTCTCAACCTTGATCCTAAGAGCAATCAGAGCATTCATCTGTCGCGTCAACTCATCAGCCTCCTCTATAACTTCTTCAACCATTTTCCTATAGAATTTGACAACCTTGTTGAACTCATCATCGAGCCTCCTGAAGAACACAAGCTCATACTCTCCCCCTTCATCGGACGACGTCAAGAACATGGTCTGGTAATGCTCTTCCGAACCTTGCCGCTGCACCGGGCCTACGAGAATCGCCTCGTCATCTCTCTTCCTCGGAGAGTTCCTCTGCCGGTTTGTGAGGCCACTGAAGGCTCTATACAGAGAAACCTTCCTCCTCAAACCCCCGCCGGATCTCGGAGTTGAAGAAGCAGTTGTGGATGATGAGTTCTGTTGTTTATGCCTCAAGATGTCTTTCAAGACCGTCTTGAGATGGTTGTAGTCCATGTATGCCTCTTGCCATTCCTGAACCATCTGGGAAGCAAATACTTTCCCAAACTTCATCTTCTTTGTCAATTCTTACGTGATTTTGCATAAACATTAAAAAAAAAAAAAAAAAAAAAAAAGAAACAAATTGGAAAAGGTAGATCTTTCAATGGTAAGGATTAAAGTGTAAATCGAATATATAGAAAGTTGAATGAGTTTCTTCCGCAGTCACATTCTCAAGCACAAAAAAACCAAGCGTGTCTAAATGTGTATATGTGTGTGGGAGTATATATACATATATGAGTAAATGAAAACCATAATCATAAGCATTTTCCAAAAGGTCTACTGAAAAACAATAAAGATTTGCAGTTGAAATTAATAAATAGATAGGTCCAAAAATCTCTGATTTCTACACACACATAAATGTCATTCAAGACTATAGAATAAGATTTTTCTTTTTTCTTTTTTTTTTTTGTTATTAATTAATTTTAGGATAAATTGCTCATTTAGTCCTTAAATTTTTAACATTGTGCAACTTTAGTCTCATAACTGAAATACCCCTAAACTTTTAAAATATTATTACAATAGTCATTTTCGTCAATTTTTGGACGGAATCTGTTAATAACTTGATCAAAAAGTGGTTCTAACTACGAATTTTGTTGAGAAATTAACGAAAATGACTATTATATTAATATTTTTTTAATAGTTTATGATCATTAAAGTTATGAAAAAAGAACAATGAATGCCCCAAAACTAGTAAAATACGTTCGTAATTTGGTCAATAAGTGATGTTAACTAACAGATTATGTTAAAAATTAACATAAATGACTATTATAATAATATTTTAATAGTTTAGGGGTATTTCAGTTACAAAAAAAAATTCAGAAACCAAAATTACATAAAATTAAAAATTCAGATACCAACATAATAATTTATTCTTAATTTTATTATTATTTCTTTGAAATGTAAACGTGGAGCGTGTTTACACAGCAAATAATGCGGAAATTGGTGCGCCAAATCAAAGTTTAATTTTGGAAATCATTTTGTCGTATTTTCATTTAGAAGGACAATGATCGGTGACACTGTCATCCCCTTCTCGGACTTTTTCCTTTTGAGTAAAAAAAACAAAAAATAAATAAATAAAAAAATAAAAGCAGAATGAAAAGGGGACCTTCCATAGCTAAATCCCTGTTTAATTAGGCCTACCCCTTTTGACACGGTCAGTTCCCATATATCCTCAAAGAAGACTGCAAAGAGCCATATTAATAAGTCAACTTTGAAGTACATACGGACATGCATGTCAAAATTTATAAGACTCAAATCTCTCTCTCTCTCTCTCTCTAAACCAACACGTGAAAGATTATTGAATTAACTAATAATAAGGGTGTGTTTGGAACACCAGTTCAACCTCAACTTTTCAACTCAAATTTTGTCTTTTTCCTCAAAAGTCTTTGTCTTTTTCACAAAAAGTTTTTTGTCTTTTCTGAAAAGTCAACAAAATTTACTATTTCAACTTCAAAATATCAACTCAAACTTACGAACCAAACGGACCCTAAAAGATTTAAAAAATTATCTCTTCAAACAAAAAACAACAAATCTAATCAGGGACGGAGGGAAGGAGCAGTAATGAAGCCAGAATTTTTTTTAGAGGAGGTTAATAACTATATCATAGATCATAAGAGGGTCATTATGATCAAATTTTTATTTTTAAAATGGGTTACTATAAAAGTTTAATTAAAATCATGGACTATTTAAATAAATAAATAAAAAATAAAGTTGACGGGGGCGTCTCTCCGTCTGGGAAGGAGGGTAAGCCCCTCCCTCAACTTTAAAAAAAAAAAAAAAAAATGACATACAATTTTGAATAAATTTTCATAATAGCCCCGTAAAAGTGAAAACTTTATCATAATAACCTCCCAACTATATGTTACATAGTTATTAACCCTTCTAATAAAACGTTCCGGCTTTGTAAGTAAGATTGGGATCCAAAATTAACACTCTATTATATTTATTGGATTAGGTGTGAGCATTGGTTGTCCAACAGTTTGTTGGCCTAACATGTTGTTAGTTACGGCCAAAATGAGAGACCCCACATTTCCATGACAATAAATCGAAACCACCAAGAAAACTTTTTTAAAACTCTAGAGGAGAAGATGGAAACTCTTTTTTTTTTTTCGTTGTCGTTTTGACCTTTTCAAGTCTGTGTCCCACATAACTTATTTTAAAGAGATGCGTTTGTTTGCTTTCCAATCATTTTTTACTTCTTTATTGCCCGGAACGTCCGTAAGGGAAGGTTTGTTTGTTTGTTTGTCTCTGTTTTTTTTTTTTTTTTTTTTTCAACAACTTTAACCATGGTAGTAAAATATGGTGCTTCCACGGAGGCATGATAATTAGAAGTCCCTTTTTTTTTTTTTTTTTTAAATTTAAAATAAGCTTAAGCCAAGTCTCAACTAGTTGATGTTTTCTCTTCAAGTGATTAATTCTCACCGATTAAGGTGAATAATATCATGGATATCCTAATGTTACAGGAGCTGAAAAGAGCAACAATGGAAGAGCTTTTACATCAGAAAGTGAGTTCTGTGAAAATGATATTCTGAAGAAGTATGATAACCGAACCGAGAGATTGTTGCGTCTATCCTGCCTTCCTTTTCAACAGAACCGCTCTCGAGGCTAGTCCACGAATGCGAGGCGAATCTCAAGCTTCTCATCCCACTAGAAGCAGAAATCATCAAGTCTGCTCCAATCACACAAGACAAAGACAGAACATCCACAGAATTACTGGACAAAAATGTCCGAGACACCAACAAATATTGGTGGGGGTGAAACAATGTACATGTATCGCAGCACAATTGCTGCTACGAGACCGATACGAGGTCTTGGAAGAAATAAGCTCTACAAACAACCTATTGTCATTTTCATTCCCAGAAGACGAGGAAACCGGAGCCATAGCAGCTTAAAACTCCGCCCCGAATTCGCCTGCCACCTTGCATTATGGAGAAGACCCTGAGCAACAAGTGAACATTCCGTTTAAAAGTTCATCTTGAAATAACAGGATCCGTACAGCCTCGTAAAATAAGTTGGATGATTTACAATGTTTCATGTATCCTTGTCCTCGTCGTAGTTAAAAGGAAGAGGTACTGATTTGAATGCCCTGTACTTTCCAACATTGTTCAAGTGCTCATTCTCCAACCTATCAACAAATATCGAAACACTCAAATCATTTTCTTTTTGCTAGTACCAGCCCGCCCCTCATCCTAGGGCCCACTAATAAAACAGAAAGGGTTTGATTCAATTTTACTCAAAGAATTATAATAGGGAGGAAGTACCTGAAGAAATTCCAAATGCCGCGACGAATGATTTCTAAGCAGGCAACAACGGCAATCAAGGCCTTTGGATGAAGGAAAGGAGCTTCTCTGTAACCCAACACTGTCTGCATCCAAGCCAGTCTCAGTAACACATTCAACACCTGCAAGTTTTGCATTACCTTATAAGAACCAGCAAGAAAGGGGAAAAAAAAAAAAGGCAATGATTCATTGAAGTAAAAGATTTGTTCCACTCTCTTACTATGGCTACAAAGTAGACACTCCTGTTCGATATAAGAAGTTTGTCTCTCAACCAGGGGTTCTTTGAATTCTTCCGCAGAAGACCCCAATCGACGAAGAGATCCCAAAAAGTAGCAATAATTGTGGCAACCCCAGAGCAAACTGCAGCAAGTATCAGAATGGTCGTCCCTCTCTTCTGTTCATATAATGTTCTCATTGCCACTGCTACTATGATTGAGAAGTACTTTAGGCCGTTGACCGCGTGCATACTGTCTTTCTCCTCAAGCAAGCGCCGTAGGCACTACAACGTGGTAGAAGTGTAATCAGAAATGCTCATCTCTTTTTGATAACAAGTTAAAGACTTGGCAATGCTGCCATGAAGAAGGAAGTTCAAGTACCTGAAGGAAACGTAGCCAGTATGGAATAGCGGCAACAACTATATAGAAAGCTTGATACACAGAGCTGTCTAGGCACTTGTTTTCCCGTTTTCTGAAGTCTCCCCAACCGTAATAACAAACGTAGAATTCCAAACTTCTGAAGGCCTGAACCTGATTTTTCAATTTAATGAACGGTAAGATTTCAACATAGAGTTTGACCCTTAATAAATAAATAAATAAAATAAATAAATAGATAAGCATGATCAAAATGATGCATATGGTGACATTGATAGAATAAGCATGAGTTCAAACCTGGCTTGTAAGCTGATCCGCCAAGAAAAAATCTGGGAGGGTAACCTACATAAGAAACATTGGCATTTTTTCAAAAAAATATTTCAAGTAACTAAACGATAAGAATAATGGGAAAATTTGGGTCTCGTTACCTTATAGAGCGGAGCTAAAAGACAACGAAATGAGCATCGAATGAGGTAATGCCGAGTAGAACGGTATATTATGTTGAGAGGACAGAAGAGTATGAGGAGGAGAAGCTGCAAAAAAGAAAAAGCACCATAAAACAAATATTTGGGACTAGTTCATGAGTTGTGTTAAATTGAATGTGTACAAAAGCTCACAATGACTAAGCCCAAGGGGACTAGTTCTGGTATTGTCTTGAAGTTGTTTGCGTTTCGTTCCATGTCCATCTCCAAATTCGAGATGACAGCACCCAAAGAGAGCACAGAAAGAGCTGCACTCAGGAGAAACACTTCTCTGTATCCCAGATGTGTTCCTTCCTTGAGACCAAATATAAACAGATAATTGACTCGGTATCGCCTCCAATAGTATATGTTTCCAGAGAACATAAGCATGTGTAGGATAATGAATCCGAACAAGCTGCAAAATGAGAATATGGTTCAATATTCATTGCCAATTTGACAAGGGAAGTTCACTCGAGCCAAAAGAATAACCTGCTCAAAACGAACTCACCTATAGAGAGGAAATATATTATCCATATACCGAAGACGGCCCTCGCTCTTAATGATGTTTCTTGTTTGTATGAGCACAATGATGGTCACTATAAGAGCAAGTGAACACCCGGACAAAAAGCCTGCAATTATACGACAGTTAAAAAAAAAAAAAAGGATTTGTTTCCAATTAGATTATTGACATTTGAGTTTGAACACACGTTAAACAACTAAAGGAAGGTAGTTTCTTTATGCTCTTTATGCTACTTACCCAGGAAAAAGGTGATCCTATGTCTTTCTCTTTTAGTTTTCGGCCTTAAAGTGTTCATTCCTTTTCTACGGTTTCCGTTCATGAAGTGCTTTGTGAAGCAAGCCTCCACTCTCTCCATCAGCCTAGTAACCTAAGGAGGAGCATAAGATGGATTATAAGGCAAACTTTTAAAAGGGTTTTTCCAACATAAGTCAATAAAACTAAATACTCTTTACTAACTTCATCACTGCTTCCCAGATATGACTTATCCACCATCTCCAAATACGCCTTTGATGCATTCCTTAAAGTGATCTGCACCAACCAATTGTTTATTTATTTTTTTCTTTTTAGTATGAACTAAAGCACCAAAATTGCAGTTCAGAACTCAGATTTGATAAAGATTTTGATCTGACCTTATCATATTTCTTCATGATCTTTGAGAAAGCCAACTGGTTCATGTAACTGTAACATTGATCAGAAACAATACAAGTTAATCATAATTCTAAAAAAAAAGACCCAAACTTTTTTACCACCATTTTCTGTTGTTATAGCTAGGATTAAAAGTCATATCATACCAGTAGCTTTTTAACAGTCTGAGCCTATGATAGAACTCAACAAAAGCCTGTGTCATTAACTCTTGTGATTTCCTCAGCTCTTCCTTGCTGAACGACAAGTCGGCGGTCGTGCTCATCAGGATGCCTCTCAGTGTTGATATCGGAGATTCAGGGTTGATATTTATCTTTACATGATCCAAGATTTCCAATGAAGCTGGTCTAGACCCTTCTACACCCTTATTGTCGTTTTTGTGGCTATTTTCTCTTGCCTCATTGCCTCTCCCCTCTTTCTGGATTTCTCCTTCCCTGCTTATCTCAACTTCTTGAATCGGATCCATAAATCGCCGTTCTAAACACAAACATCTACTAATTAACTTGAAGTAGAATTTCATTAAGTTACAAAACGAAGGAAAAAAAAAAACTGAGGAAACTAGATTCTTACCTGGTCTTGTACTGGGTCTTACTACCTCGGGTTCTACTGTTTTCGTCGCGGGCTTCTCAACCTTGATCCGAAGAGCGATAAGAACATTCATCTGTTTTGTCAACTCATCAGCCTCCTCTTTAAGTTCCTCAACCATTTTCCTATAGAATTTGACAACCTTGTTGAACTCATCATCCAGCTTCCTGAAGAACACAAGCTCATGCTCTCCTCCTTCATCCGACGGCATCAAGAACATGGTCTGGTAATGCTCTTCCGATCCTTCCCGCCGCACCGCGCTGACGAGGATCGCCTCGTCGTCCTTCTTCCTCGGAGAGTTCCTCTGCCGGGTCGTGAGGCCACTGAAGGCTCTATACAGAGAAACCTTCCTCCTCAAAGACCCTCCTGATCTGAGAGTTGAGGAAGCAGAAGCTGTGGCTGAGTTCTTTTGTCTGACCCTCAAGATGTCTTTCAAGACCGTCTTGAGATAGTTGTAGTCCATGTATGCCTCTTGCCATTCCGGTACCATCTGGGAAGCAAATTCTTTCCCAAACTTCATCTTCTTTGTCAATTGTCAAGTGACTTTGCATAAACCTAAAAAATAAAGGAAACTAAAAGAAGGAAAAAAAAAAAAAAAAGAGTTTTAGAATGTAGATCTTTCAATGGTAAGGATTGTGTTCTAAATGGAATGTACATAAAGATTTTTCTACAGAAAGTTGAACGAATTTCTTCTGTACCAGCACAAAATTAAGACCATGCTTGTCTATATGTGTGTGTGTGTGTGTGTAGAGAGACAGAGAGTTCTAAATATGTGATTTAAAAGCTTGTAATCACCTTGTTAAGCTCATGTTTCACGTCGCTTAAAAAACAAAAATAAATAACCATGACCATAGTCATTTTCCAAAAGGTCCAATGATAAAAAAGAATAATGTATGCAATTAAATATGCAGTTGAAATTAAGTATCTCTGATTTGTAAGCAGATAGATACTATTTTTTAAAGTAATTATTTATTTATTTTCTTTGAAATTAAACGGTGTGTATGTTAATATCACATCTAAAGATATGGAAATTGTTGCCACAAATCACGGTTTAATTTTGGTAATCATTTTGTGCTGTAGTATTTAAGATGAAAGCGATATCACATAAAATGAAGAAAAAATGAAAAAGGTGACCGTCCTTGGCTATATCCCTTGTGTAATTAGGCCTACCCCTTTTGACGTAGTCGGTTTCCGTCATCAAAGAAGACGACTATATAGTTGTATATATTAATTAGCTGAAAGTAACAGCAAATACCCATATGAATAAGTCGACACGGAAATACGTACCAACTTCTCTCTTACACGATGTGTAAGTTATCAAATATTTATTATTAGGTATTTAAAAAATTATCACTATAATTAATAATAAAAGATTGTAAGTCTAAAAGCTATTTCAGTAAGTAATTAATGCTCTGGAAGAACTTATTTTCAAAATCAGAAAATATGACTTTGATAAAAAGTTCTTTTAACTAGACTTTAAACTTGTATGAAAATTTAAATTAGATAATTATAAACTTTATTTTAACACTTTTAATACTTATTAGAAAATTTTAAAATTATTTTGACTTCAAAAACTTTTCTAAAAATATGAATCCCAAAACACTTATTAAAAAGTCACGGTTTTTATTTCTCTTTTTTTACTGATTAAAAACAAAAACAAAAATTCTGTCAAATGAACGAACTCTGTATCTATTACCATTAGTAAAAGTATAACGACTCAGTATCACGTCCCTAGCATTACTCAAATCAAGCAATGGCAAAGATTAAGATCTAAAATAACATTCTATTACTTGGATTAGGTGTTAGCATTGGTTGTCCCGACAGTTCGTTGGCCAAACCTGTTGTTAGTTATGGCCAAAATGATTTCAATAATTATAACTTAAACCGCAATAAAAGTCTATAAACAAATGTAGAAGTACTACGCGCTTGAATTATGTATTTGCACTTTTTTATTTTTCCTTCTGTCAAGTCAGTCGCTCAGGTTTTCGACCCACAACCCAAACAAGTTGGGTGACATTATTAGCAGACTCGTTTTGTAGCAAAAAATGGGCTATTTGTGGTCCTCAAAGGTTGGACACAGCTGTCTAGTTGCCACTGACCAAGCCTTGGGAGGCGACAGTCCTTCCTACTTGTGTCAAGCTGGAGCCCACAAGCTGAAAACATTAATGACATGATGCACATACATATATACATGGTTGACAATTTGAACGATAAAAGATTGTCAAGAACAGACACATACATATTTACATGGTTGACAATTTGGACGATGGCCAGTTTTCTCGAGGATTTTAATTATGAAGGCTTATTTTTGATAACTTAGCATGTAATTGGTGTATAGGTTAGAATTGAGTTTTTTGGATTAGATTTAAGTTAAATTGAGTTGTGCGTTTGATAAGACGTTTGAGTTGATGGAGTTAAAAAATATAAAATTTTGAAATGTGTTAAAAAAACACACCAATATCAAATTTGTTTTATTCGTCTCGAATTTCATGTATTTAAAAAAAAAAATCATATTACGTGGGTTTGTCTATGTAAAATTAGACTTTTAAAGTTTGAGTTATATAGTTATAATAGTAATCGTGAATAGTGAAACTCAAATTGATTTAAACAAAAAAAAAGGCAGGAAAAAAAAACCATTCAAATTCAATGCCATTCAAATCAATTTGAATGGTTACACCAAATATGTGTTTGATATTCAAAATAACGTATATGTAATTGTGTCTTTATGTATTCTAAACATTAGAACATATTCGATGTAAATGAGATGAAATTTGAACTTTTCTTACAATAATAGACGAGTATGAGTTTCACTGTAGCAAGCACACATACATTTTTCATAAGACAGATCGATCTAAGGGCTTTCATGAATAGGAATTAAGTGGATCTTATTAAATTATATCTTTCAGATAATTATTGACTGGAAGAGAACTCATAGACGAATATGAGTTGTAATGTTATACAGGTTCGCTATAAATACTTTTCTTCTATACTGCCCCATGGACAAGTAGTATAATCCACCTACCTAATCGACGAAACATTATGCAGAAGATCAAAAGGGCCTTGGTTGACATGAACTCAACAGTACTTTCTTTCTTTCTTTTCTTTTTTTTCTTTTTTTTTACTAAGAGTTTTGGGATGCATTACAAGATTATGGTCCGTTGAACTAGCATGTCGTTTGACTCTTCACTTTAATATAGTGGGCTCATATTCTGGTTATTTTTGACTAGGAAAAAAAGATGAATAGTCTTTATTTTCTTCTCTTTTTTGGCGGCTTGATTGAAAATGTCAAGACCGTTAAATTTAGTCACGGACTTCTTCCATCAGACAATTACGTAGAATATATTTCTTCACATGAAAGGAGAGACAAAACCTCACATATATGAGTTCTATATTAAAAACAAAGCTTCAGAAATTATAGAAAATATCATGTTTACAAAATAAAAAAATAATAAATGTTAAGGTATTATCGTATTTAAAGTAAATAGCATATTTATATTAATTATAACTTATAATATTAAGCTCTTGAGCTTAATCTTATTTTGGACTTTCATTTTCAAGTTTAACTTAAGACATTTTTAGCCTACGTTAAAAGTACATGTTGAGTTTGAACTCAACTATACTTTACGACTGGTTTTTGTATTTTTCTGAAAAAGTCAATAAAAATTATAAATAGTTTTTGAAAAATCAATCAACTTTAACCTAAAAATTTCATTCCATCTCAAACTCAATTCGAACACCAAACACACTTTTAAATAAATTAAGTAGGTGTTTGCTTTGCAGGCATGAGCCGATCCTAATAGTATTAGAGCTTCATGTTCTTTCTATTTCATCCCATTTTATGTCAGAACAGACAACTAATACGAATTTAATGAGTAAAGTAATCATTATCTAACTAATTGGTACTCGTAATAATTAAATGATTTATATTTAGTAAATAAATTGTTTAGCTTTATTAATAAATTAATAAGTTAATTCATAAAAATTCCATAAGTAAATTAAAGTTTAGGTTATAACTTTAACCTAAAGTTATGAAGTGAATTTTTATGATGCCACAATTATTAATTTTGTCACACAATAAACTTGGGTTACATATTATTATTCAAAAAGGCTTGAATAGTAAAAAAGGTGACCAATTGATGCATGTGTAGAAAAAGTTATCAAATCACCAAATACAATATTTCAATAGCTTTAGCAATATAAGAATTAGCAGTCTTAGAATGTTTTAGACATGATTCTTCTGCATATAGAAATGTATTATCAAAGATTTGACATCAACTTTTTAGTCAGATAAAAATCTGACTGTCTAACTTTTTACAGATAAAATTTAGATAGATCACATTTTTCAGTATGGGAACTTAGTAGATTAGCTAGTCATAACATCATATAAGATTTAGGTTACAACTTTAACCTAAAGTTATGAAGTGAATTTTTATGATGCCACAATTATTAATTTTGTCACACAATAAGCTTGGGTTACATATTATTATTCAAAAAGGCTTGAATAGTAAAAAAGGTGACCAATTGATGCATGTGTATAAAAAGTTATCAAATCACCAAATACAATATTTCAATAGCTTTAGCAGTATAAGAATTAGTAGTCTTAGAATGTTTTAGACATGATTCTTCTGCATATCGAAATGTATTATTAAAGATTTGACATCAATTTTTTAGTCAGATAAAAATCAGACTGTCTAACTTTTTACAGATAAAATTTAGATAGATCACCTTTTTCAGTATGGGAACTTAGTAGATTAGCTAGTCATAACATCATATAAGATTTCTACTGAGTTACTTTTTGAGTATGGGGATTCAGTATGGGGATTTACTGAGTTACTTTTTTAGTAGATATTTTCTCATCATCTTGATATCAGATGAAATTTTTACTGAGTTACTTTTTCAGTAAAAAGCCTTCTAGGATAAACTTTCTATGCAGTAAAAATTAACACTGCTTAACTTTTTAACAGTATAGGATTTGGGAATTGTGTTAGTGAAAGATGATGGAAAAATATTGTTATACCAAGATAATGGTCTAAGAAATTATATGTTGAAGATAATATAAATGAATTATCTTCTATTATTTTAAATTCGGAAAAAAGGAAATTTGGATCCAAAGGCTAGGGATTAATGAGTACTTTGATCAATGGATGAGATTTATCTCAATCTTCTCATCTTATCTTTTCTTCCACATGCCTAATAATCTATGATATAATTAGAAAAATCTAGAGCTAATGTTAATATTGTTTAATCAAGATTAAGCTTGCTTAATTACACTAAGTGTCATCAAGCTTTGCCTATAAATAGGCATCACCCGCCACCCATTTTACTCACATCTCAAAAATCCATCCTCTCTTCTCTAGAGTTTCTCTCTCTAGAAATTTTCTTAGATAGTCTTAAGTTTTCTTAAGAAAATTTTTTTTAGCCTTCAAAAATTTTCCTCCCCATTTTCACACCTCCCAAACATCATCCTAGCCTCTTAAAAGTTTGAAGAAATCTTTCAAACCCCATCAAGGAGTTCTCCTCAAGGAGGTCCTAATTCCGTTCTCCGGCAAAAACTCTGATCGTTGAGGTAGTTTTCTGACCAAAACTCTAGTAATTTTTCTTTTAGTTTAAAATTTTTATGGGTTAATATTTAAGTAGAAATGCTGTCGAAGTTTTTAGAATTGGTAGTCTGACAATATAGAGTTTTTGATTGTTCATATGAATATGTTTATGTTTATGTTATGGGTAGTATATAATTTTTAGAAATCGAACTTAAATTTAAGATGTTGAACATCGACCCATTCGTTTTAAGTTTTAGAAATTCAAGTGTGTTTCTATTAGATGGAAATTATTAAGGAACATTAGAAAAAAAAAAAAAACTATGGAATATTGAACTATGGTATTTATGTATGAATTTCAAAATTTTCCGAAAGTGAAATTTTTTGATTTTTCGATAAAAATTGTTAAAAACTATTGAGTTTTGGATTTTTTACAAAACGAAGTATTTATGGTCAAAATTAGACTTGTTCATAATACGAAATATTTAGATAACATGTAGGTGAACATTTTCCGTAAAGAAAGTTTTTTCAAATTCTCGACAGTTTGAAATATATAATTTTTCAAAGATTAGTCAAAATAGGGAATTTTTGGTGGGGGGACTCTGCCAGCCACTGCAGCCCAGGGGACGTCCCTGGGCAGCGCCTCCTGGGCTGCAGCAGCGGCACCGTAGTGCTGCCAGGGCAGAGCCACGGGCATTGCAGTGCCAGTCGCCAGGGCTGCAGCCGGCCGTTAAAAAAAAAAAAGAGAGGTTTAAAAAAAATTGTTTTGAAAATTATTATCAGTTTAAATATTTTATAGTTATAAATATATATATTTAAGTAATGAAGTTTATATGAAAAAAAAAATTATTTTCTTAAGATGTGACAAGTATATGACAAAAGTTTTCATGATAAGTTACAAATATATATATATATATATATATATATATTCTGAGATTTTCATTACTCAAACTTAAGTATTTTTAATAATTATAAGTAAAGACTTAGTTCAAGCAGTAACTGTAACGGCCTACGTAAGCAGGTCGTTATACCTAGTGGCCACTTACATTTTTTTTAATGTCTTAATTTGCCTCTTTTTTTTTTTGTTTTTTTTGTTTTTTTTAGCTCCTCAAATTTTCTAATTTCAAATTTTGCGCATGATGTTTTAAATCTGATTGCATTGGACGTTATTATTATAATTTTTTCCTTGTATCTGTCTCAAATTTAAAATTCCAAATCAACGAACGTTGAGACACAATAGTACCTTAAGTTCGTGTATTTAGAGGGGAAAGAGAGAGAGAGAGAGAGAGAGATAAAGATATATTATAGAAAAAAATAATAAAAAGATAAATAGTGAAAGAAAATAGGTTATGATAGTTTTAATGTTTAATGTAGTGTTTATATTTAATATAAAAATTTAATCTAACCCAAGCTCTCCCTAAACAAATTTTCGGACTCTATCAATAAATAGTAATACTCTACGCAGTAGTGATAAATTTTTACTTGAAAAATTAGGCTGTATAGTCTATTTTGATCGCTCAATCTAATAGATGGTCGAACTTTTATTTATTAGTAAATTGACCATTTTTTATTTTTTAAATTTGATCAATCAATAATTGATTTGAAAATTGATGGTTTATGATATAATTAATCAATGATTGATTATGATTAATCAC
This sequence comes from Ficus erecta, assembly GCA_008635985.1. NCBI lineage: Eukaryota > Viridiplantae > Streptophyta > Magnoliopsida > Rosales > Moraceae > Ficus > Ficus erecta. The sequence goes on from BKCH01000009.1 coordinate 2,975,769, forward strand.
TTATTTACCAAATTAATAGTGTTTTGTGGTTAATCACTGATTTACCATTTTAAGAAAAGTGATTGACAATTTAAAAAAAAAAACGACTATTTAACTAATTTTAAAAAAATTAAGTTATTTATTAAAAAACTTATGAGAAAAAAGATATTTACCTTTAAATCCCAATTTAACTTATAAATAGTAATACATAAAGAAAAATGAGCTTAGAATATTATTTAAGAAAAAGAGAGAGAGAGAATAACCTTTGGATTTGCTGACATGTGAAAAAGCAATTGAATGGCGGGAAAGCGTTACATGACATGCAAAGAACCCGGTCATTACGTTTACAAAAACAAAGAAGAAGATCAAACAAAACAAATCTCTGGCGTTGTCCGACCACATCAGCTTCTAGCTTCTTCTTCTTTTCTTTTTTTCACACACTTAATCTCGATCGAAATCGCTCGGAAAATCCGAAGAAAAAAACAATGTACATTAATATTCCAGATCTAGCGGTGGTCTTGTTGTTTGGGCTAATGGCTAAATCGGCCACATCGATGCGGTTCGACCTCAGATCGGGAAGCACCAAGTGCATATCCGAGGACATCAAGAGCAACGCCATGACTGTCGGCAAATACGCTGTCGTTTTTCCCAACAACGTCTCTCCTATCCCCACTTCCCACAAGCTCACCGTTAGGGTATACACACACACATGTATATGTATATGTATAAATGTACTTGCGTTGTCATGTTAAAAACATCACAGCAAAACGTGCCCTTGTGTGTTTGTTTGTTTGTTTGTTTGTTTTTTTGAATTTGAGATTGAGGATTCAAATTCTATATATTATAATAAAGTCAGATGTGAATTATCTACCGAAGGAATTTTTTTTTTTTGGAAGTGGAGGCTGATTAATGAATTTGGGTTATTTATTGTGTTGTGGATGTGTTTTTAAGTTTTGGTTGTTGGTAATAAATGTGTTATAATAATGTGTGGTATAATGTTGTAGGTGAATTCTCCTCAAGGGAACAATTATCACCATGGGGATCTGGTGGATTCGGGTAATTTTGCGTTCACTGCAGGGGTGGCCGGAGACTATACGGCGTGCTTTTCAGCGCCGGAGCATAAGCCTCCGACGATGGTGACGATTGAATTCGACTGGAGGACTGGTGTGGCCGCTACGGATTGGTCCAATGTTGCCAAGAAAGGGCAGGTCGAAGTAAGTAACGGCTGTGGATTTTTCTCCTATATAATGCATGGGATATTTTAATATCAAATTTTAAAAATATTATTTGCTATGCAAGGTGTATTAGAGATGTGATTTTGCAATTACTAAATGGAATAAGAATTTCACAATTTGTTTTTTGAGGGCCAAATGATGAACACTTGTTAATTTTGCTTAACATATTACTATCCTTTTCCTTTTCTCTTTATTTGCAATGAGAAATTGAGGTTTATTACAGTCCTTTCGTACGTGCTTATAAATTTTTCATATAGAATTTTCTGTTGAATAACGTTCTTTAATTTATGCTAGATAATGGAGCTTGAGTTAAAGAAATTGTACGGCTTTGTGACATCCATACATGATGAGATGTTTCATCTCCGTGAAAGGTATGGAGTATTCCACCCTAATACTTTTGCTTAAAATCATTTACATTTTATAATAACGATCTTTTTGCAGTAAGATCTTATATATATATATATATATATAGTGTGTGTATATATATTTTAGTTAGACCTCATCAAAATTTCATCAAAATGAAAATAAATGTGCATAATAAATAATTTTCAGTCTTTATCTTACAACTGAAAAACATAATCCTACTATTAGTGCAATTTTTTTTTTCAAGTCTTACCATAGAAATATTGTCCTTATATTTTCAGTTTCATATAGTTTTCGTCTATATATAATTAAGAGATGTGACCTTATCCCTTTTTTCAGCATCTGATTATTCTTTAATTAACTGTTTTTTTTTTTTAATGGTGGAATTATGATAGGGAGGAAGAATTGCAACAACTGAACAGAACAACAAACTCCAAGATGGCCACTTTTAGCTGCCTTTCCCTCTTGGTTTGCCTATCGGTTGCCAGTTTGCAGTTATGGCATCTCAAGACATTCTTTGAGAGAAAGAAGCTTCTCTAGTTTCTCTTCCACCATTTCCTAACCTTCAACTTTCCTTTTTTTTCTTTTTTAAATTGTTTTGCATCGAATTTGCCACTTAAAACTGTTGAGAACTACAGCTGGAGAAGAATAATTTTTTTTCTTCCCCTTTTAATCTCATTTTTTGGCACTTACATTACAATGACCGCATTCCAACAAAACATAATCTTGAATCAAATTTGATAGTGTTAGCACACATTTTAATTCCTTATCTGAGTGTTAGGTACACATGATCATAGGACCTTCTTATGCTCGTTTTTCTAATAATTATGTCATTTGCAGAAAAAAAAAAAATCATGTAAAATTAATATCCAAAAAATATATTGAAGATCATAGTGTAAGGCTCAAAAGTAAGAGAAAGTGGTGATGACAGGCATAAACTAACAGTAATACCATACATCACTTCATCCTAAAGAGTAGAGTTCGAATTCTCCTATCCCAAGTTTAAAAAAATAAAATAATAATAATAATAATAACAGAAAGTAATCATTTCTACAACTGGAGTTTCAGAATGGCAATATTTTTCCTACAGTCCAAATGGTCAACTTATTTACTTTTTTTTTTTTTTTTTTTTTTTTAAAATATGTGAAACCAATTTATACTTGGTTCAACATTTGAATGCTAGGGAAACACACACAGCTTGTTGAAATATGTAGTGAATTTCTCTCCCTTTAGTGAAATTTTAATACTGGCTTTGGTTTCTAAATTAATGGCCCTGTTACATGGGCCCATATAATATCAGGCCCGAAAGCAAAGTTTGAAAAACCGTTGAAAAACGAAACTCTGAGCTGAGCTGCCCATGGACATGGCTCTCCCGCCGAAACAACAGCACAGCCTTGTAGCAGCCTTGGCCTCCATGGCCGAGTCCTGCCTCTCCATGAGAGACCTCAAGCAAATCCACGCTCACTCAATCGTCAGGAACCTCCACCACGACGCCGTCGTCCTCGGCAAGATCTTCCGCTTCGTGGCGGTGTCACCCTCCGGCGACTTGCATTACGCTCACCAGCTGTTCTGCCAAATGCCCCAACCAAACACTTTCTTCTACAACACCCTCATTCGGGGTTACTCCAAGAGCTCGTGGCCGTTCCGCTCGGTTCACTTGTTCAATCAGATGAGGATGAATTGTGTCAGCCCCGATGAGTTTACTCTTAATTTCCTGCTGAAAGCGCGGTCGAGGATGAAAATAAACATTCCGTCGGATGAGATTCATGGAACTGTGTTGAAGTTTGGGTTTTGTTCGCATTTGTTTGTGTGTAATGCTTTGATTCATTTATATGCTGCTAGAGGGATATTGGGGAAAGCCAGGCGAGTATTCGCAGAGATGGTGGCTGTTGATGTCATTTCCTGGTCGGGATTGGTTGTTGCGCATGTGAGAGCTGGAGAGTTGGAAAATGCACGATGTGTGTTTGATGATATGCCTGAAAGAGATGTGGTTTCTTGGACTGCTATGATTTCGGGGTATTCCCAAGCTAATTGTTCGAGGGAGGCGCTTGATTTGTTCTGGGAGATGATGGATGCAAGAGTGGTACCGGATGAGGTCACGATGCTAAGTGTAGTTTCGACGTGTGCAAGTTTGGGAGATTTGGAAATGGGGATAGCGACCCATCAATATATAGATGATACCGGGTTTGGATGGATGATTTCTATTTGCAATGCCTTGATTGATATGTATTCCAAGTGTGGATGCTTGAATCGAGCATGGCAAGTCTTCAACAAAATGAACCGAAAAAGCTTGGTCACATGGAACACTATGATCTCAACCTGTGCAAATCATGGCTATGCAGATGATGCAATTCATTTGTATCAATGCATGACTAATTCAGGTTTCTCTCCTGACGGGTTCACATTTTTAGCTCTTTTAGTTGCTTATACACAAAAGGGATCGGTGGATGAAGGGTATAGAGTGTTTGAGAGCATGCAAAGGGACTATGGAATCGAGCCATGGCTTGAGCATTATGGATACGTGGCAGACATGTTAGGCAGGGCAGGCCGACTAGAGGAAGCGTATAGACTAATTACTAGCATGCCAATACCAAGCAATCATAATATCTGGGAAGCGCTGCTCGCTGCCTGCAGAGGTTATGGTAATGTGGAAATGGGAGAAAGAGTAGTGAAGAGACTTCTAGAGTTGAAACCAGAAGTAAATTATCATGCAATTCATCAAGATATTAATGCTGCTGCTAGATGGACAGAGGATGCAAAAGAGATTAGGCAAACAACGATGTTTAACAGTGTAAACTCCTGACTTCAGCTTAATGGGACCATATATAAGATTGCTTAAAATACTCGTCTTTAGTACTGGGAACAAGTTTATGGACGGGTACCAGTTTGGTACTCCAATTTCTCAGTATCTTTAACATGATAACTTGGAGAAAACAATCCAATTTCATTGTAAACCCAAAAAAATAAACTAATCCAATTAATTTTCTGATTACTAATCACAAACACATCTATTTTGTTTTGTTTTGTTTTTTTGTTTTGTTTTTTGTTTTTTTTTTTTAAAGCTATGGAACTGTAAATAAAAGACCATCACTTTACACGGCAGGGTACAATAGAAAGTGTGATTTTTTTTTTCCATGATTTAGAAGGTAAATTTAAAACTAATGTAGGGACAAAGAAAGTGAAAAGCAAAACAAAGAGATCAATATGAAGAGAAAATTTGCTTATAAACTTTAGCTCACTCACTTTTTTCTTACTCTCTCACTTAATAGCACCCTCTTTTCATTCCTCTCTATTTGCCAAGTTGCAAGTTAAGTCACTTGCTTTTCACATTTAAATAATAATAATAATAATAATCTTTACAATCTTCAGACAACAATGAACTTGTTTTTTTTTCCCCCTGTTAAAACCTCGTTCAAAAACCTAGCTTTGGCAGCAAGAAAGCTTGCAAAAATAGAAGATGGAGAGAGTATATGTGATGAAAAGTTTCTGGTTTTTGTCCTACAACAAAATAGGTGAACGCTTAAGTTGAGTTGGTAGATACGATATTAGTCAGCTAACAGAAGTGCATGCAGTAAATAAGACACGCCAAACCAAAGTCCGGGATTTTATTTAGAACAAGAACACACAAACACTTCGTTTAACTTTTAGACAGGATAGTTTTATGGAGTTATAGGATACTCAAAAACAGGACACGACACAACAAACAGCACTCAAAAGGAATACATGCCCCAACCCTTTATTTAGTAGCTAAATATGGCATGACTCCATTTCACAAGAGGATGATAGGCTTGCAGATCACTCGTCGTCATAGCTCTGGCGGTGGTGGTGGTGCTTGTAGTGATGGTGCTTTTTCTCTTCATCCTCTTCACCAGAGCCATCATCGCCCTGCAAAGTTCGTGGGTGATCAGTCAAAGGTAGAAAACAGCTGACTAACATGATAAGCTACAGTAATTACCTTATCTATACAGCTACAAACGGAAAGGTTTTAACCATCAAATACAATTATATACAAATATAGTCGTTATTCAGTATTATGAAAAAATAAATAAAATGAGACTGACTGTGTTAAGAGAGAAGATTTTTCAGTGGTAGCTCCTTTCATTTTGGCACTTTGATCAATGTTGGCACTATCGTATCGAAGAACTCTGCCACTTTTAGTTGTAAAAGTGTAAACTAAATTATATTTAAGTTGTTTGATCATTGATGTTTAGTTGTGTAAATAAGAACGTAGGTGGAAAAAAAGTGTAAAGTCATAGTTGCATTTCGACTTTAAAATGCTCATCTGCAGAAATATCTCAGACTACATTCTTCATAATTTCGACATCCACAACAATGATCACCAGACCAAAAACGATATCAACTGCTTTTTAAAAATGCAATACATAAGAATATATATAGTGAACATGCGTGATCAGAAGAGGTGCACAAAATACTATATGAAAATCCAGAGAAAATAATGATATCTGTTAAATCCGAGCATGAAAATATACACTCAAAATTCAAACCTTTTAGTTGTCCTTGAGAAAAAAATCAAACTCAAAATCAAACCTTTAGTTGTCCTTGAGAAAAAAAAAAAAATCAAACTTCAAGCCATCAAAAAACGAACACGAATAATAAAGAGGTATAAAAGCTTAGCAATTTATGAACATATACATACACATATGCATATAGATCGGAATATAATTGTAAATAAATAAATAAATAACTCACATATTTCTTGCGACCAGATCCCTCCTCCTCGCCATAGCCATACTTGGGACGATCCTCATCCTCATCATCACGCCTCTCATAGCTAGGCTTCCTGTAATCCTCCTCCTCAGACCTTCCATAACTCGGCCTCTCATGAGCCGGCCTCTCGTACTCCTCACTTTCCTGCCGCCCATAAGCCGGCCTCCTCGGCGGCTCATCGCCAAAGCTTGGCCTCTCAAACTCAGACCTTCCATAGCCCGAGCTCTCATGCTCACTCCTCCCTCCATATCCACCACCTTCTTCTCCATAACTCGGCTTCCGACCATATCCAGATCCGTACCCAGCCTCAGGTGCCTCATACTCGGACTTCCGACCATACCCAGATCCGTACTCGGACTCAGGGGCTTCATACTCGGACTTCCGACCATACCCAGATCCATGTTCTCCCTGGGAACTCTCGTACTCATTCTTGCGACCATATCCAGATCCATACTCTCCTTGCGAGCTTTCATGCTCATTCTTGCGACCATACCCAGATCCATATTCTCCCTGGGAGCTCTCATACTCATTCTTGCGACCATACCCAGATCCATATTCTCCTTGAGAGCTCTCATATTCATTCTTGCGACCATATCCAGATCCATACTCTCCCTGGGAGCTCTCATATTCAGTCCCCCTTCCATACCCAGATCCATATCCTCCGCCGGAACTCTCAAGCTCGCTCTTTCTTCCGTACCCAGACCCATATTCCGGTCTAGATTCATCCGATTCCGGCCTTCGACCGTACCCAGATCCGTATTCCGATCCGGGTCGCTCGGATCCGTACTCGGAGCCACCATAGCCATAGGCGGGTTCAGGGCGAGGGGGCTGGAAGTCATGGGCGGGTCCAGGGCGGGGGGGGCTGGAAGTCATGGGCGGGTCCAGGGCGGGGTTTGGGGCGGCTATAGCTCCTGTACTCGGCCTCGAGAGCCTCATCAGCGTAGGCGTTGGGCTCGGCGTAGGAGGAGAATTGAGGGCGATCGTAGTCGAAGTCGTCAGATCGGAGAGAGTAGCAGGTCTCCTCGCTGGGGGGGATGGAGCGGCCGTAGGTCAGGTGGAGGTCGAAGCCGCCGTCGTACGGCGTAGGGTCGTACTCGTCGAACGCGTCGGCGGCGTCCTCGCTGTGGGAGTAGTACGGCATGGTTGGTTGATTCCGATGATTTTTTTTTTTTTTTTTTTTTTTTGGACAAAATTTTGTGGTTATGATCCGGCGATCTGGGACTGTCTGTTTTATAGTTGACAATTTTTGTGAGTCTGAAAACGGTGTCGTTCTGTGTGAGGACAGGTGGAGACGGTGAGAGTCCCGGCTTTTAATGGAAGAGAAATTATTTAAGAAACAAGAAATATCATATTATTATATTTATATTATACATCCGTCCACTAAAAATTTAATATTTTTATATTTTTATATTATTTTTTTAATTATTTTTCTCTTTTTTTATATACAATATATTAATTGTAAAATCAAAATTATTATAAATATCAACATCATTAACATTATCATCATCAAGTGTGTACAACGTCATTTTAAAACATAAAAATACAGATACATCCTTATATATACTTTTCATCAAAATATCATCATAAGAGAAGTATTATTTAAAAACATCATCACATCATTATTAACATCAAAACATATACTTCTCAATTCTTTAATTCATGTTGCAGGTGAGAGTGTACTTACATAAACGCCTTACTTAATCTTTTCAAATTTTCCAATAGCGACACGCAATTTAGGTCTTGGGTGCCGCTTTTAGAACATTTCATGCCATAAATAATAAATATAATAAAATCAATAAAATATGATTGATAAAATACATTACACGGCCCAGGATATGATTGATAAAATATTAGCTACATTATATCAAAGTAAAAAAAATCATCCATTACATTACCAGTTTACATATAATAATTAATGAATTGCATTACAAATTTTGTCTGTTCTCCCCTAATAAAATCTATATCACGTTAATTCCATTCAACACTATGTCCCTCATAAAACCTAAACCAAAATAACCACATTCAACATTTCCCTCTTGGTGAGGACAAGGACAATCCGTGATTTTTATTTTATAGTTTCGTCTCCTTTTAATCCCTTCTCCAACTATAAGCTTCCAATCCATTCGGGCCCTAACAAGTTTGCAAAATTCAAAATAATTAAGATGCATACCATTAATATTAAATCAAACAAAATTCCACTTTGACATTTCATCAAGCATGTGGTTGGCGAAAAAAAAAAATACGTAGAATGTTGTGTGTTCGTAGATCTTAAAATGCCAAAAAATTGCACAAAATATTCGTCTATAAAGAGCAACAATAAAAAAAAATTGAACAACAATAAATACACAAATTACATTCCAAGCAAGTTATAAAAGAATTGTGTGTTCATATTTTTGTTGAAAAACAAGAAATTGAGTAATATGGAAGTCATCTTGCCTTTCTTTGATGCAAAATAGTTCACGGCCTTGATGGGAAGACAGAGTGGCAGTGGAGGTGGTGACGGCGGCGACGAAAAAAAGAGAGAGAGGGGAGGGCGGAGTTGAGGGCGATGGGAGAATGAAGGAGAGGGGATGGCGGCCTTGCGGGCGACAGTCGACTGAGGAAGAGTAGAGGACGAACGGCGTCATCGGGAGAATAAAAGAGAGGGTAAGGCAGCGGCGCCGTCGGCGGGTGGGCGAAGGACATAGTGGGTAGAAGAAATCTTTGAGTGGTCGAGAAGGAGAAAGATAAAAATGATGATACACGATTGTATTACACGACGGTTTCCCTAAACCGTCGTGTAATCTCCGAGATTACACAACGGTTTTCATAAACCATCATATAATCTCAAGTTTACACGACCGTTTCAATAAACTGTCGTGTAATTAGGTTTTAGACGACGATTTTTGTAAAACCGTCGCGTAATCTTCGACGTCTAAACCAACTTTTGTAGTAGTGTATGCTTCTCATTCATCATTCCATATAAATGTATTTTTACAGTAAGGTGTTGCCTAAATTTCTGATGTAGCGGAAGAGTATATAAACACACAAATTCGTTGATTCTTAAAGAATACCCGAAAATATGCAAGATAAGTTGTGTTAGATTCGTTGATTCTAACTAGAATACCGAAAATCATGCAACTTTATTGAGAGAACTCTCAAATGGATTTTATTAATAATCATCAAAATGCTCCTCTACAAAATAACAAAGAAGCCTTTAAATAGTAATTCTAATCCTAATCCTATTCAAATTTGAAATAGTAAAAGATAACTCCTAGAATTTAAACTTCATAAGATAATTCCTAAACAATTTAAATAAAGATAATCTACTAATAATTTAAATAAAGATAATATACTAATAATTTAAATAAAGATAAGCTTTTCAAATTAAAATACTCTCTAATTATCCTATCTATATACTGCATCATTCCCTCCGAGGTGAAGAAGATTCGTCCTCGAATCTGTAAGAGCTTTAAGTGATATGCGTTGAGAACAATCATGATGAATTTGGAAAGACTCATCTTTAGATTGAATGGCTTGTTGAATTCACTAAAATCAACCGATGAAGAATTTTCTTCAATATTGAATGCGCTAGAATCTAACTGAATCTTCAATGGAGCTTTTTCTTCAATGATAATCATGCGACATTCAAAGATTAAATCTTTTTCTACATCACTTTCATCAAATATTGGACATTCATCTTCTTCTTCAATTTCCTCATAAATTGGATCAAAAGAGAATTGTTCTTCCTCTGCTTTTCTATCACTTTCATCAAAGGTAAAAAAAAATTGATAATTTGATCTTCCTCTTCTCCAACATATTCATCATATATTGGATCAAAGATTAAATCAAATTTACTTTCTTCACCTCCTTCATCATCGCTTTCGTCGAATATTGGATCGAATATTCCCTCAAAGCCATCTTCAAGATCCTCAAAAGGTTGGGCCACAGGAGCATGTTGTTGTGGCGCTAGTGCGGCGATTTGTTGAGTCAGCCACTCCACTTGCTGACGCAGCTGTGCGATCTCATCACATCTATTCACCTCCTCTAGTTGGGCTTCACGGGTTTCTAGACATCTAATAATTTAAATAAAGATAGTATACTAATAATTTAAATAAAGATAAGCTTTTAAAATTAAAATACTCTCTAATTATCCTATCTATATACTACATCAGTTTCAGTATTCAAAATCCAACAAAAGAGAGACTGAAGCATGGAAACTGAAAAAAAGATGAAAAAAAAAGTAAAAGAGCCCGCTGAAGACAAATGTTAGCCAACGTTACAAATTGGCACATCGCCAAACATCAGCAATATTTACTTTCGGAGTCCTTTGTCTAGATGTCCCATGTTAGTAATTGGAAGACTCACAAGATCTCCAAGGAAAAGTCGCTTTAAATTTTGTAGTAGCTTCAGCTTACCACACCTGAAATAATATCAATAATAAAAAACAAAAAGCTACAAAACTATCATATAAATGCACAACAAAGGCTCAAGAGTGTTGATAAATACGCTGATTGAACGTTCTTAACAGTCTCAGTACCCACCAATTGTTTGAGTGAAATGTAGCTACCTATAAACGGAGTAACCTGAAAAAGTGCCTTCCCTTCTGATATCATTAATCTTTTAAATGAGGTTATGCCAAAAGTTGTGTCGTAAAAGATGAGCCGGCTACTGGTGGAATCATAAAGTACAAGAATCCTACTATTGTTTAAGAGCAACATAGGCCTTAGACCAGTTCTATCACTGGATATGAAATCAATCACCTAGGTAGCACTCCATTCTCGTAGGGGCTTTGACCAAATCACTACTTGATTTTGAAGGTTAGAGTATATGCAAAGTTTGTTTTCCAAAATACAAACTCTGGGAAACAAACAAGATTCAGGTACTGGTTCGATGTGAAAAACAGATTGGTCAAGGCTATATTTAGCGATGAATCCTTTTGACTTGTCACTTTTGCATATTAAATACAGTTTCCACTTAAATAGTAGGGTCATTGTGGTTGCATAAGCGAAAATGTACCTGGTACAAACTGATCATGAGCAATCCATATACTTATTCATACTCTTTGAAAGTTCGCTCTAAAAATAGTTCCAATGCCATCAGAGGTTGCAGCACAGGAAATCTTCACAAAATTGTAAGTACAACTTTGTGAACTGTAACCAAGGGCATAAAGATGAGCCAGCTACTGTGGAATCGTAAAGTGCAATAAGCCTACTATTGTTTAAGAGTAACAGAGGCCTTAGACCAGTTCTACCACTGTATATGAAATCAATCACATAGGTAGCATTCCATTCTCGTAGGGGCTTTGACCAAATCACTACTTGATTTTGTAGGTTAGAGTATATGCAAAGTTTGTTTTCCAAAATACAAACTCTGGGAAACAAATAAGATTCAGGTACTGGTTCGATGTGAAAAATAGAATGGTCAAAACTATATTTAGCGACGAATCATTTTGACTTGTCACTTTTGCATATGAAATACAGGTTCCCACTTAAATAGCAAGGACGTTGTGGTTCCAAAAATGAAAATGTACTTGTCACTACTACAAAAGTTGGCTTAGACGACGAAGATTACACGACTGTTTTACAAAAATTGTCGCCTAAAACCTAATTACAAAACGGTTTTAATAAACCGTCGTGTAAACCTGAGATTACACGACGGTTTCGGAGATGATAAGACAGTTTCGGTAAACCGTCGTGTAATCTCGAAATTACACGACGGTTTCAATAAACCATCGTGTAATCCTCCTCTTAACGAGGATTCGACGACGGTTTTTTGCAAAAACCATCGTCGTATATATGGATTACACTACGGTTTCTAGCAAAAACTATCGTGTAATCATGAGATACGACTACAGTTTTTGCAAAAACTGTCGTCATATCTTGAGGAGGATTACACGACGGTTTCAGTCAGAAACCGTCATGTAATTTTCTGAAAATTAATTTAAAAATTTTAAATTCACGCGTAAACCCTTAACTTAAATCCACTTTCCTCATCATTTCTCATCATTTTCATATTTCTCCCTCTCGACCACTCAAAGATTTCTCCTACCCACTATTTCCTTCGCCCGCCCACTGACAATGTTGGCGCCCTTCCTATTATCGCCTTCCATCTCTCTCATTCTCCCGTTGATGCCGCTGCCGCCCCTCCCCTCTTCCTCATTCGACCGTCACCCGCAATGCCGCCATCCCCTCTCCTTCATTCTCCCGTCGCCCTCAACGGCGCCCTCATTTCTCTCTCCTTTTTCCGCCGCCACCTCCACTGCCATCCTATATTTCCATCAAGGCCATGACTATTTTGCATCAAAGAAAGGCAATGGACTTCCATATTGCTCAATTTCTTGTTTTCCAACAAAAACACGAACACACAATTCTTTAGGAACTTGCTTGGAGTGTAATTTGTGTATTTATTGTTGTTCAATTTTTTTTATTGTTGCTCTTTGTAGATGAATCTTTTGTGCAATTTTTTGGCATTTTAAGATCTTTGTAGACAATATTATACGCATTTTTTTTTCCGCCCACCACATGCTCGATGAAATGTAAAATGGAATTTTGTTTGGTTAATCATATCGAATTAGTTTCTAGTATAGTGTGCTCGGTTTTTTTAACGGTCTTGGTGAATGTGAATTTGATTTGATTAAATTGGATCGATTATTTGTTTGTTTTGTTTATTTGTCTGGTTAATCATATGAAATTAGTTTATGGTGTACTATGCTTGGATTTTTTTATTGTTGCTCTTTGTAGATGAATCTTTTGTGTAATTTTTTGGTAGTTTAAGATCTTTATAGACTATATTATGTGTATTTTTTTTCCGCCCACCACATGCTCGATGAATCTCAAAATGGAATTTCGTTTGGTTAATCATATGGAACTAGTTTCTAGTGTAGTATACTCGGATTTTTTAACGTTATTGGTGAATGTGAATTTGATTTGATTAAATTGGCCCGCCATATTTTTGTGTGTATTTGTGTTGTGATAAATATAGGTGAGTGTTGGAATTAAAATAACACAAAATAGAGCTAGAGAATGCAAAAAGGGAATACAACAAAGAAAAAACCCATTAACCCCAATGCCGATAGCAAACGAAAGGCAACTTTAATTAAACCAGTCCATATGGTAAAGAAAAGAGGTGAACAAATTGAAGCCACCTTTGACGAGAAAGGACAACCGGTGAGGCCTTTGGCTTATTATGAACTTAGTTCCATGCATGAAGGTAATCAGATAGAGGTTCCAACACCATACATGATCAGTGGTGCTAACGTACCTGTATTTCTGAAAATCTGAAAATCGTCGTGTAAAGTCCACTTCACATGACGGTTTTAAACGAAAACCGTCGTGAAAAGTTCACTTTACACGACGGTTTTGAATGAAAACCGTCATGTAAAGTTCTCAATTTAGCAAAGTTTGCTCCATTTTTTCTCTATTCGATGACGTTGTGAACCGCCGTGGAATATTGAGATACCACGACGATTTATTAACTAACGTGGTATCTCAAAACATTCCACGACGGTGGATTACACGATGGTTGTCTAACCGTTGTGTTAACTTTAGACGACGGCTAATAACAGTTTCAAATCCATAATTTTTTCTAGTGGGTACAAACTAATCATGAGCAGTCCATATACTTGTTCCTACTCTTTGAACATCAGCTTTAAAAATAGTTCCAATGCCATCAGAGGTTGCAGCACAGGCAATCTTCACAAAATTGTAAGTACCACTTTGTGAACTGTAACCTGTGTCGTAAAAGATAAGCCGGCTACTAGTGGAATCGTAAAGTACAAGAATCCTATTATTGTTTAAGAGCAACAGAGGCCTTAGATCAGTTCTACCACTGGATATGAAATCAATCACATAGGTAGCACTCCATTCTCTTAGGGGCTTCGACCAAATCACTACTTGATTTTGTAGGTTAGAGTATATGCAAAGTTTGTTTTCCAAAATACAAACTCTGGGAAACAAATAAGATTCAAGTACTGGTTCGATGTGAAAAATAGAATGGTCAAAACTATATTTAGCGACGAATCCTTTTGACTTGTCACTTTTGCATATGAAATACAGATTCCCACTTAAATAGCAGGGGCGTTATGGTTCCAGAAGCGAAAATGTACCTGGTATAAACTGATCATGAGCAGTCCATATACTTGTTCCTACTCTTTGAACGTCAGCTTTAAAAATAGTTCCAATGCCATCAGAGGTTGCAGCACAGGAAGTCTTCACAAACTGTAAGTACTACTTTGTGAACTATAACCCAGGGCATAAAGACGACCCCCCCCCCCCCCCCCCCAACACACACCATGTTTCGTTGTTTTGATTTGTGACACGAACAATACTCGCCCGTAACTAGGTCACTTGCAGCAAGAACACCAATTGGGCTATTTAACAAGCATAATAGCCCGTTGCAGCAATTAACGATTTTATAGAACTGGTCACCGGGCTCCAATCGAATTAGATTAACCTTTTCAACTTTTGAGTGTTGTGAAGGTACCAGCGGGAGTACGTTTGAGCTTTGATTTAACCTCCGTTGAAGACCATGAATGTAGTTCCTCTTTTATTAGATAGACTACTCTTGAAATTGGGGAGGAGCACCAAGTTTGCTACACTAGTAGATTATGGCGACCTTTATCTTTGTAAAGATTGTAGTCTTCTCTGTTTGTTAATGTTAGATAATATAGTTTTATATTTATGTTATTGCTTATTGCTTGTTTCCTATTATTATTAGGTTCTTTCTTTTCAACATTTAAGGGTAATTAGTCTTTTCTATATTTTCTATTTAGCATATATAAATCTCTTTTGATATATTATTTTGACTCATTGATTGGAATAAGAAAACCTAACTTTCTCTTGCTCCCATATTGGTTTTTTGGTTTTCTACATGGTATCAGAGCCGACGTCCATACAACCGCCATGCATCCGTCCGTACTACCGCACGCCGTCTGTACAACAACACAGTACGTACAACACCACATCTGTACAACAACACAGTCCGTACAACACCGCGTCCGTACAACCGTCGGCGTCCATACATTTTTTTTTGGATCGTCCGTACAATCGCTCGCTTGCACACGTCTTGATTGTTTATTGGTTTGATTCTGCATCTCAGTATTGTTCTCTCTTATTTGGTGATTATTGGTTTATTTTATTTATTTTCTCATCATGATTGGACGTAAAGATGATTCTCTTCAGTCGATCAGTGTGCAATTGGATGGGAAAAATTATTCGTATTAGAGCTATGTTATGAAGAATTTTTTGCAGGGCAAATCTATGTGGGGTTATGTTACAGGCACAAGAATTAAACCTACAGACAGGAAAGCTATTGATTATACAGAATCGTTGGATGCTTGGGAAGCCGATAATTCAAAGATTATCACTTGGATCAATAATTCTGTTACGCATTTGATAGGTGCTCAGTTGACAAAATTTGAGACTGCCAAGGAGGTTTGGGATCATCTGACTAGGCTATACACGCAGTCTAACTTTACAAGACAATATCAGTTAGAGATAGATATCCACGCCCTTCAGCAGAAGGATAAGAACATTCAGAAGTTTTATTCTGTCATGTCAGATTTATGGGATCAGTTGGCACTTACAGAACCAGTAGAATTGCAAGCATTTATGCACTACATCGCCCGTAGAGAAGAGCATCGTCTAGTACAATTTCTAATGGCCCTCCGTGATGATTTTGAGGGATTGCGTGGAACGATTTTGCATCGTAGCCCACTGCCTTCTGTTGATTCAGTTGTCAATGAAGTTTTGGCTGAGAAGATACGTCTCAAGTCTAAAGCACAGAAGGGGATAATCTCAACGCCTACTCCATCTGTTTTTGCAACCCCTCAAAGACCCCCCCCGGCCAGTAATCCAAATAGATCGAACTCGAAGTTTTCTCCTGATGAGTATGCTTTCTGTAAGCAAAAAGGTCACTAGAAGGCTCTGTGTCCATTGTTATTGAATAAAGGTAAGCAACATCAATCTCATCAGCAGCAACAGTGACCCCAGCAACAGCAGCAGTAACAACGATCTCAGTAGCAGCAACAGCCACCACAGTGGACATACAGATTGCCTCAACAAAATAATGCAATGGCTTCACCATCATTAGATCCATTTATGTTCGAGCAATTTCAGAAGTTCCTTGCTACACAGCCACAAGCTCTGTCTGCCTCCACTCATATAGGTTTGTCATCCTCTAGTCCTTCAGGTATATCTTCTTCCTTGTGGGTTTTAGATTCTGGACCTTCTCATCATATGTCACCTGATCTATCATCTTTTATTTCTTTATCTCCCAATTCCTCTATGTCAGTTATGATTGTTGATGGTACTCCTATGCCATTAGTAGGTGTTGGTTCAATTGTCACACCTTCTCTGTCTCTTTCAAATGTTTATCACATTCTTAGTCTTACTTTAAATATTGTTTATGTTAGTCAATTGTGTCCGTCAGGATACTTAGTCTTTTTTTTTTTTTTTTTTTTTCTTTTTCCACTTGTTATGTGCATGGCCCGCAATCTCAGAAGCTAATTGAGACAAGTCGTAGGCGAGGGGGACTTTATGTTTTGGATCAGCTTAAAGTACTAGAAGTTACAGCTTCTAGTGTGGATCTATCGTCTTTTTGTTTGAGTCGTTCGTCTTCTGATTTTTATTTACGGCATTCTCGTCTAGGTCCTGTTTCGGTGGCTCGTTTACAGTATTTAGCTTCTACAAGAGCATTAGGAAATTTAAAATTTCATGATATTTCTAATTATAGTGGTTGCAAACTGGCAAAATTTTCTACTTTACCATTTTATAAAAATATCTCTTTTTCTCTTGCTCCATTTGATCTCCACTGTCTTACTACTGCTTTGGATCAAACTTTATTTGTAAATTTAATTACTATCAACTAACAATGCCATAACGAATACATTAAAAATTACATAATTAGAGAACTTTGTTCTGTAACGATATAATGTTGATACTATTCTGAGTTTACGTTAATGTTATAACAGTATACCTATGGAGTTCACAAGTAAAATTTACTTTGTTTACAGACTGGAAACAAATAAACAAAGAAAAGAAAAGAAGAAAAGCAAAGAAGAAGATGAACAAGAAGAACCTCTGTGTGCGATCGTCACATGGTGTGACTTTTGATTTCGATTGCCCCATTGACCCTTGAGTGTATCAAACGTACAAGTCGATGACCAATCAAATCGAACCCAGAAATCTTTATTAACTGCTTTGAGAACCCAGAAATGTTGGTGGAACTGATGATAATGGTATGATTTGTGAGGGAAAGTTTATAAGAACAGGTGAAGAATACTATCAGACTAGTTCGCAATTTTCTTTTCTTTTCTTTCTTTTTTTCCCTTTAAAAAAAAATAGTACGCTATATTTTAGTCCAAAAAAAAATCTTGTCTATATTCTTCTAAAAGAAGGCATAATTAATAACGAAAATGTGCCATATAATTTAATTGTTGTGTTTCATTCTATATTTTTAGGCACGCTGTATTGATCGCTTATTATTATTATTATTTTTTAATATTTTCTAAAGAGAAAATAGGTAGATGGGTAAATAATTTTTAAAATGACAAATTACAATTTTCCCCTTGAACTTTAGGCCTTGTCACAAAGTATCCCTGAACTTCAATTTGTAACATTCTTTCCCTCTGTGCTTTGGAAAAGTTTGTGAATTTCCCCCTCAACTAAAATTTTGACAAAAATGTACATCTAACAATCGTTGGAAGTATCAGTTTGGGGTATTAAGTATAAAATTATGAAATGACAAATATTGACAGCACTTCTGACACTCGTTACTTATATTAAATGTGAATTAACGAAGTTACCTATAAGAGAGAAATATGAGAAAAAAATGACAATCAATCCTAAATATTTACCTTTTTAAAAAATTTTAAATATAAGTGTTTCACATTTAATATCCGCAACTAATGTTTCAAACGAGTGTTATAAGTATTTTTTTATCGAAACATTAATTGAGGAGGGAAAATACCCAAAGCTTTCCAAAGTTCAAGGGGAAAAAATGTTAAAGTTAAAGTTCAAGGGATATTTTGTGACAAGACCTAAAGTTCGAGGGAAAAAATATAATTTGTCCTTTTCAAAAATATTCGACTTTTTATTTTTTCAGAAAAATTATCAAAATAGCCACATTTTTCCTCTTTAAGGAAAATTTTGCCACCCTTTTCTCCTTCTTTACTTTTTTTTAACATGTTTTTTTTTATTATTTTCTTAATTTTCTGAATTTTTATATTTTATAAATAAATCTATTATAAAAATTTATATACAATTTATGAGATGCTATCAGAACTAATATTGTGTTAGGATTAGTGCCCAAAAAAAAATATTTGTGGGTTTAGACATATATCTATCAGTAAAGGCTATTTATTTATTTTTTATATATAGGTGTCTTCAATTTAGTATAGATTCATAACAAACAAATAGTACTAAGATTATCGGTACAATGACTTTGATGTTATGTATAAAGGAGATATGAAGGAAGATATAACATTTAATGGGGTGTTTGGTGTGTAAGTTTGAGTTAAGATTTGTAAGTTTAAATAGTAAATTTTTTTGAATTTTTTTAAATTTTCAGAAAAGACAAACAACTTTTTGGGGAAAAAGACAAAAAATATGATGAAAAAAGTACAGTTTAGTTCAAACAGAGCTTTTTGCCAAACAAGGCCTAAGTGATAATCTAAATAGAGAGTCTGCAGTCGTGAAGGAAAGAGGACACTTTGATTCCGATAAAACTGTAATATTCATCTCCTTCCACTTTTGTGAATGGACCATTTACATAAATGGCTAAATTGGGGTCATACTTTTAAAAAATATATATCTAAAAATAAACTTATTTATAGTAGAACGAAAAAGAATTATGATCAATTTTGCTAATAAAAATACCCTTAAATCCATTTTAAGAACCTAAAAAATAACCACATTAATTCTAATTACCCACTTTGTAGATCTAAAATTAGAAGTTCATAAATCCCTACGGTCATCCCTCCAAATATAATCAAGTTTTCTTAGAAAATGTAACAAACAAGGTCATTTAAAATAATGACCATGTCATTATGTTTGGTTAACTAAATTCTAACCTCACATAATAATCGCCTCAATATGATAGTTCTACTATGTAATGTTATGTTATGTGAAAAATTACATATAAAATGAAGCGGTCATTATCATAGAAACCATGTCGTGATTAACTCAATATATGTATTATAATGATAGGTCGTTACAATATTGTTAAAGTAATGATTCCTTCATGGAGTGATGCGTTTGAATTGCACATGTGAATCTAGTTTTTTCATTTCAGTTTTTATTTTTTTTTTTTTTCTGAAAAATCAACAAAAATTATAACTAATTTTTGAAAAGTCTATCAACTTTAACCTAAAAATTTTATCTCAAACCCCTATTCTAAATGGAGGCTAAATTTTAAAGTGATTGTGTCATTATTGTAAGGATCACTAACTTCCCAACTTTTTGCTTTTTAAAAACAAAATTAGAAAACATATGTAGAAAACAAGAGGCAATAAAAAGCTATTTGACTTTTAAACACAAACTTCAGAAGCGAAAAAAGACGAACGCAATTCCTTCCATATAAAAGTAGAACAAAAGTCCCGAAAATAATTAAAAATTTTAAACCTAAAGGGGGTTTCTACAATGATATAAAAAAATTTACACTCTCAATGAGGTTAAATCCAACGGATAGGAACGGGTGGATTAATATGGTTTCTTCGTCTTCTTCGACAATTTTTTTTGCAGTCTATACAACAACAAGAAGATCATATTTGCACCTTATTGAACCTTCCGAGTCAACCTCCATGCTTGAGGTTTTAATCCAGCTGCTACTCCCTTCCATGTCCTCAGCTCCTTTTTTTTTTTTTTTTTTCTGAAGGATTTTTTTTCCTAGCTTCTGAGAAACAGAACTCCTCTTAAGAGACAATGACGAACAAAAATGGGGGAGGGGCATTCAATTAACCCTAAAAATCAGAATTACCTTTATAAGTCAGAAAATCAGTCCAAAATTTTGACGGAATCCATTACAGGGGTAAAATGACACAGTTGTCAAAGTTTAGGGGACACAACATGCACTTTTCAAAGTTCAGGGGGCATCTTTATACTAGTGACAAAGGTCAGAGGGAATTTTGAAATTTTTCCTTAAAAAAAAAAGGAAAGAAAAAAGAGCTCCCTCTCTACCCATCTACTGCTGCCTTCATCTTCTTCCTCTTTTCTTCCCTCGGGCCGGCGACTCTACTTGGAACGGAGACCACCGGAAGCCCATGCAGTGGAGGGGCAAAGTTTCAGGTAAAATTTTGGTTTTTAATTTTAGGGTTTTTTTTTTTTCCTTGTATGAAAGAAAGCTTGAAACTTGGAATCAAGTTGAAAGATATTGTGGAATCGCTCGTTTAAGTTAGTTAGAGCATTTTACCAAAAAAGTTAGTTAGAGCGTGAAAACTGTTAGAAATTAGAGGAATTTGAGGGAATAGAAATAATATGGGAAATGGGAAAATTAAAAAATGTAACTTCCAATTTAGTGTAGTGAAAGAAATTATTTCTTGTTTCGGGAAGAGAATTAGTAAGACAATCGGGATTACCTCAATGTTAATCAGTAAATTCTTTCTTGCCTCAACATCAGGATAGACGGAGGGCTAGGAAACAACTACTAATTATTTATAGAGAGGCGGACTCAAACAAAAAGGGAAGGATGAGAATCAGACCTTGAGGCACTTTGCAATCGATCTTATGTTAAGGTAAAGAGTTCAAGATCGATTAAATTCAATCTTTAGGCATATTCTTCACGTTCTATTTATAAATTCAATCTGACAATTAAAATGAGTAGGTTAGTCTTCCAAAAAAATGCTTTCATACCCGAATTAATATTATTAATTATCATTGCTCTACTTAACAATTTAGTACTTAATTTGGGAGAAAGGGGAAAAGAAAATATTGCTTAGGCTATGTTTGGTAGGTGGGAGAGAAAAGTGGAAGGAATGAGTGGTAGATCACCTAGGCGAGGGAGATGGGTAAGGATGGAGAGGTCATTTCTTTCATGATATTTAGTATGACAAGAAGGAAAAACAAAAAACAAAAAACAAAAATCATCTCTCTTGTTTGGTATAGAGATACAAGGGAAATGAAAGAATATATTTTATTTGTTAAATGACTATATTATCTCCAACCAATGAAATAGATTAAATTCCTAAAAAATCTCTCCAATTTGGAGGGATTAAAATTGAGGCCTTTTGAAGGATTAGGAGTCCCTCCCGTAATCCCTTCCTCCCTCTCTTCGCTCCTATCAAATAACCGTAATTGTCAAAATCCTTCCATCAATCCCTCCACCCCTCCGCTTCTTTCTATTTTTCTCTTGTACCAAACACACTCTTATTGTTAAGGATCTATTTGATAATAGTTAAGTGATGAAAAAAACAAAACAAAACAAAACAAAAACAAAAACCAAAAAAAAAAAAAGGTGAGAGGAAAGGAAAGTAAAGAAAGATGACGTGTTTATATTGGTGTTCTATCAAAAGGATGAAAAACTTGAAAGAAAGAAATAGTTACTTGTTGTGGCATTTTGTCTTCCATTTTCTTTTTAAAATTTTTGAACGCAATATTGTTTCTTGTGGAACTAGTGTAAATGTAAATATGACATGAATATTTAAAGGTTTTGGCTATTTTCTTCTTCCGTCATAATTGGTTTTGATTATTTTATGCCTTTTTTTCTTCTAGCAATGGCAAGAGTGAAACAAGCTTCTATTCCTGGCCCTCGTTAGCGTGTGGAGGAGCAAGCTCGACGAGAAGAACGGTGCAACGCTCAGCCAGATTCTAATTCGAGTGATGAAGATAGTGAAGGGGTAGAGGCAACCTCAGAAGATGTTTCAAACAAAGAAGAAGAGGTCCCGACAATGGCGGAGCCAGAGGCGACAACAGTAGAGGTAAAACATTTGTAATTTTCAGCAAAAACGTTATGAAAAAGAACCCTACTATAAGGTCGAAAATATTGGTGATTTGCAGACAAATACTCCAGTCGAGCCCACCATTGAGCCTCATGTTGATCCAATATTCATTATGGTATGATGACTCATTACCCTTTTATGCGTTTCCAAACTTAGAGCTTTATCCCTTCCAAAAAAAAAAAAAAAAAAAAAACCTTTAGAGCTGTGATGAAATTAAGAAGCAGAGGGGTGCCCACTACCCACAGTGTTGAAATGTAACGTGTTGTTCTTCACCCACGGTCATGCCTCAGCTAATATTAATTTTTTGTGGGTTTTTTGTTTTCAATATTGATTAGTGTTACTAACTCTTTTTTTTATTTTTTTATTTTTAATTTATATTTGTAAGCTGAAGAGATTGAACCCGGCCCTAAGGTTGATTTTGGCCGACGAAGAGCACTTCTACTGCAAAAGTTCTATTAGATCTTGATTCCATGTTTATTTTAAGTATTTCAAGGAATGTCTGCATGAGCAAGAGATGAAGCGTTTTAGGGAGACTCAATTTGGTCATCTTATTGACGTTTGTGATCACTATCAACATTCAAGTCAACTCTTGTGGTACTTTATTCTTCGACAAGTTAAGGTCAACAAGGAACAAGACGCCAATGCGATTCCTAAGATGAAGTCATTTGATCTATTTGACAGTTGTGATTGGGGAGTAAGAACATACAAGTACACATTAAAGTGCCTTAGCAAGGACATAAAAGCCAAAGCAGACGAAAAAAATGATCCTAAGATCGATGAAGTCATTTTGCATTTAACGGATGCGTACGTGCACGCTTTCCCGGTAAAGATCAAGTTTACGCACTTTGTTTAGATTGTACTGAAGACACAGAAAAACCAATGAAGAACGAATCCCTAAATCGAAGCTTGTATATTTAAGTAGGGGTGAAATCGGAAATTCAAAGAGGAAAATAAATTAAAAATATATTAAATGATAAAACTATCAGTTTTAATATTAGTATTGGCAAAATTATAAAAAGCTGCCTAAATAATGACTATTTTTTTATTTTTTGCATAAAGGAAAAGACTTAGTTATGTTTTTTCTTTGTGGGCCTCCGGTTCATCCAATTCCAACTTATTGGAGCATCAAATGACGGTCATCTTTGCATTAAATATATATATATATATATATATATATATATATCTTAGCTAGAGTATCAGACTATCAGAGCATAATAATAATAATAATCTTAATAATCTTAATAATAATAACAACGACAACAAAGAAAAATACGTAATTTTTAAAATCAATTTCGATTAAATTATTTGAGAGTTGGCTTCTAAAAAATGTATTTGAGAGCGGTGAAAAAAGAAAATCTAAAAAAATAACAAAAAGGGTAACAAAAAAAAAATTAATAAAGGTTTCCGACTCCGACTGAAATTCGAACTAATTTAAGTCTGCTCTTGCTGGTTGCTCATCTAAAAATACACGTCTTCAGTCTTCTCTTCTATAGGATTAGGAGGAACTAAAATAGTTATATTTATTTATTTATTTGTAATTATCTAGATTAGATTACATTTGAATGTATTTTAAGAATTATCTAGTTAGTTATTTAGTTTAGATTTTGAATTTATCTAAATTGTGAATTTATAGTTTAGATTTAAATTTTAATTGTAAAGTATACTTGGAAAGACTTTGTGAAGTGTGTATATATTTATGGAAATCAATTTATTAAGCTCTTTAATAGCCAATTATTCTCTTTATTTTAAGCCTAGACGTTCCACATAAAAAAATCTTTAGTGTTCTTCTTCTCTCTTTTACTTTATTCCTTCCTTATTCTATTTCTATATCTCCACACATCTCTCCGTGGACGTCAAGAATCTACTTTCTAATTCATCAGGCATTACTTCCTTCTCTTGTAATTAGTTTTTTATGCTTTCGTTTAGTTTTTTCCCTTTTTTTCTTTCTTTCTTGCTATTTTTTTCCTCGTTTTCTCTATTTTGTTTTTTGTTTTGTGCATTCATGTTATTGGATCCAGAACGATCTCCTTCAAAATATTGAATGGGGGCTTTGTTTAAGGGGTGAAGCTTTGCAACTATTGAGATTAAATTTTGAAGGCTACCTCGTTAGTTTATAGATATTCTTTAATGGTTTCTACTAGAATTGCACTTAGAACGACCGATAAAACAAAGATATGGCGCCTAAATTAGTTAGGGTTTGCACCACCCAGACTATATATAGTCGTTATAGGTTATAAATAATCAATTGATAAATCAAATTCGTGGTCAGGATTCCGAGTATTATTGTGAATCAGCTGGTCAAGTCTTAGAAGCCACCATGTCCCAGAAAATTAGAAAATCGTTGTTATCGTCGTCGTCCTCTGGCATGGAGCTTCTCCCTTGGAGCGTGGTTGGAGAAGAAATCCTCCCAAAATTCTCAGCAGAATCGCTGGCAAGGTTCAAGTTTGTCTCCAAATTCTGGAAATCACTCATCTCTAGCCCTAGATTTATCCGATGGCACTTCACCCATCCTAAATATTGTTCTCACGATAATCTGAATGTTCCGATCTTGAGATGCTTCTCCAAGATTGACATATACCATGAGCAGGAGCTCTACTTTCTCCTCCGCGGTAACCTATTCATCAAGCTCCTCGACCCTCCACAAACAATGATATCTCCCCACCCGCCATAAATATCTAAGCAGCAGGCTCATCGGATCATGTAACGGGATCATTTGCTTCCTTGCCAAAACCGATCCTCGTTTCTTGAAACACGAAATCATCCTATGGAATCCTTCGATACAACGAAAATCCTTAGAGATCCCTCTGTCCCTTTATCTTTACGATCGCTCTTTCTTCGCTGAACACCTTGATTTTTACGGCGGACTTGGATATGATGCCCAAAACGACGATTATAAGATCGTGCATATCTCATACTGCTCGAGAAGAAAAAATACAAAACCCTTTTCCTGTTTCGTTAACTTATACTCCATCAAGGCCAGGAAGTGGAGGGTCATTGATCATACAAAGCAGCAGCAGACTTCAATATTGTCTGATGATCATGTATGGTCGAATTTGGTTCGTCGTCGCAGACTTGTGCGGATGGGAAGAGAGTTCATTGGCTTGTGAGTTGTGAGATGTCTCGATGGAAACTCATGTCGTTTGATATGAGTGACGAGATATTTGATCAGGTGACATTGCCGGATAGCGTAGCCATGGCGGATTGGAAGCAGCATGTTGAATTGGCTTCCCTCGTGGGAGAATCGCTTACTCTTTTGGTATATGATAGCAAGTGGAGTACGAGAACAGATTATGTCGTGTGGGTGATGAAGGAATATGGAGTGGCGGATTCTTGGACAAAGCTAAAAATCAGTTTTGGTGAGCCAGGAAAGCCGTTAGGGTTTTTAAACAATAGTAAGAATGAATTTCTGTTTCTGCAGTCGGGAAAGTTAGTTTCGTATGACAACGAGAGCAGACGAAAAACATATTTTGGAATAGAAGGAGTATCAATAATGTCATGCCTTGGAACATACATGGAAAGCCTGGTTAAGTTGCAGAAACAAGTTTGTAGAGCAAATATGATGTTGATCAATCAAGACATTCCTGATCATGATCATGATCATGAAGTTGCATTCCTCTTTCCTCCGACAGACCAGGGCTTATTTAGTAATTCTTATTATGGTACATAATGATAATTTCTTCAAAAATTCTTCGAGTGCGTCCTTATTTTAGGCATAGCAGTGAACAGTCCCTATCTTGGGCTAAAGTATTTCTATCTTCTAACTTAATATAACATATCTTTCTTTTTATTCAAATTACGGTTTTATTTTGCAATTGCAATTTGGAAATATTTTATGGATTTAGGTGGAATGTAAACTACTGTTTTAATAAAGAAACAGCCCCTGAGCTTACGGTCTGGTGGCCAGAACAAGGGGCCTACGCCCCGTGCCTGGGGAGGCGTCCGCATCTGGCTCCGCGATAGGAGACTCAGAAGGCTTACGCCTCCAGTTTCTTGCAGCATTTTGGGCTGATATTAGCCCTGCCATGATTCGTATTAATTGAAGCCTACGCCTCGGAATCAATGAATTTCTTTTTATATGCAATTGCTTTAATTTTCTATTGAAACTTTGCATTGCGAATTCTTCGTTAATCAATCTTTCTTAGTTCACATCAATCCATGGTTGCATAATAATGTTAAATTAGCCGTAAAAATCATCAGGGAAGCTGTAAAATCTTGGGCAGTTTTTTATTTCACATCTTGACCTTGTTCATCATAAGTATTAAGTAACTAAGCCAAGTGTTTAAACCATTCTAACGGCTTTTTAGGACATTTCCCAGAATTTTTTTTTTTTTTTTTTATAATGATCTTGATGGGTATGATTTTTCATTTTTCCCCTTCTTGTGGTAAGTTTTACTCGCGAAGTCCCTTTGGCAAAAGTCCTTGACATCTGTTTCATCTTCAATGTACATGTGTGTGTGTGTGTGTGTGTGTGTATTGCAGGCTGCAATTAATTTAAATGCAAAATATGACGATTCATATTTAGAGATGCTCGTGTCGTATATTATATACATGGAATTTCACGCCTCCTTTTTGATCATTCATAGCTAGCTATGCTGAATCAGCCGCCCTGGTATTACACGTAAGGGCCAAGTTTTATCTCTTGATTGTCATTCAGCTTCGAAAGATATATATATATATATATATATATATATGTATGTATGTATACATATATATAGCTGATTTGGAGTCTCTTTTACCCATGAGGTTTGCCGACTGTGATGCTGAGAAAAAGAAAGTGAGATCATAAGATGTTATAGCGATAAAGAGCTATCTCTGTCATTAAATTATTAACTGCTGGATTTTTGTCGTAAATATCTGATCCCCATATGCTGGTTTTTCCAGTTTTTACCATTACAGTAAGAGTTTCAGTTCATCTATCTATGAGCTTTGTATTGCATCAATATAATTTGTGAATTTATTCTCTATTTCTTTGCAGGGCTTTAAAGTTCGATGAAGGACAAATAAAGTTGATTCACTTCCTTTCACGTAGTGTTAGTAACAAAGCTACCATTATTACTCATTGTTACTACTTTAGAAGTGTAAACATTTTCTTTCTGTAAAACCCATTGCGTATACTTGGATTTTTGTTATATTTGATTAAAATTTGCTGTTCGGAAAAATCATTTCATGTATTTATGATTGTGGATTAAAAAAAAAGTTAATGACAAATAATGTGCTTCAATTCATTATTTGAAATGTTTTAATTGACGGAAATGTCTTTTGTTTTTGTTTTTGTTTTTTTGTTTTTAATGGTCTTTTAGCTACAAAATTCATATATAGTCACAAACAATTATTTACATTAATGTCTAAATTATTTTATTTATTGAAATGTCTAAAACATATTACCCATAAAGACAACATTATGGCCCTTCTATAAAGAATAGAAAATAAAATTGTTAAAAAAGGAAGTAAGACGTACCACATCATCATGCTTACGTGGTACACCCGTCCAATAGAAATTTTACATTTGGAAGCGTTTGAGTCCTACTGAGACGAGAAAGGAAAGAAAATGAGATGAAGCCATAGCGAAGAAAAGAAAGGCAATGCGCCTGTGAAGAGACAAAACAGGAGGAGGAGCAAGATGAGAATTGGTCTAATCTCAGGTAAACCACAGTCGGAGTCATAAGGAAAGTACCAGTTGGGCAGGGAGCACTCCCCGGTATTTTTATGTCATTTTTTTAAAATTATATTTCTCTTTCCTAATGTATATTACATTAATTTTTCAGAGTAAAAAATAAATGCTCTTATATTAAATGACTTAAAAAGATTTCTATTATTTCATTGACTTTATATATTGTTACTTTTAATTAAAAAAAAAACATTTCACAAATTTAAATCTATTAAAGATTGTATTTTTTTCCTTATATATTTAAATTTAAAATAAAAATGTTGTTGGGTAGGGCAAAGGCAAAAAAAAAAAAAAAAAAACATATCGTGAAAAAAGTCAATTGAATTAATTATATTATATATATAAATGTAAATTTTCATGTTCCTTCTGATTGAATTGGTTTTGAAATATATATTACCTTTGTCAAATAACTTTTCGTTCATTAAGAAGAAGAAGAAGATATTGTTTCCTTCCATAATAAATACAATTGTAAAAATTTTTTGTATTAAAAAATGATACAATGACTATTAGTTAAGAAATTCATACGTATAAAAATATTTCCAAATTAAAAACAGTAATTTAATGTCAGAAATGTAATTGTAGAAAGAGAGCTGCTATTTAGCACTACTCGTCCTTTTAACGACTCAGGTGTCACCTATTAGCTAGTGGCATGTGTCAGAAGCCATATGGTAGTGGTAAATAAAACAAAAGCCCGTATTAAAAAGAAAGAAAAATAACATAATTTTCTTTGCCTTCTTCACTAGTAACCGACCAAATCGTCGGTTTCGATTTACCGGCTGACGGCATTGATTTCAGGGGTAGAGGAACCCAGATGGAACCCATCAGTAACTGAAAATGACGACGACAGACGGCGATCGACCTTTACCGCCGTGACTTTCTCAGATCTAAAGGGAGAAAACGAGAGAAATGAGAGAGACCAAGAGAAAGATGAGAGAGGGAGATAGAGATCCATGTCACTGGAATCCATGGACATGCCCAAATGGAACCCATCGGCGACTGAAAATGACGACGAAGGACGGAGATCGACCTTTACCGCCGTGACTTTCTCAGATCTAGAGGGAGAAACGAGAAAATGAGAGAGACCGGGAGAAAGAGAGAGAGAGAGATAGAGAGATCGAGAGAAAGATGTGAGAGAGAAAGATCCATGGCCGGAATCCATGGAGATGCCTAGATGAAAGTGACGAATATTTTGCGTCTCTTTGCATTTGGCATTTTAAAAAAAATATATAGTAATACCACGTTGGATTGTGGGGGGACAGCCTACTCAGGCCAAAAAAAGTTTCTGTTATAGAAAACTGACACAAATAAATCGGGTAAATGTCAAATTTTAATGGGGCGAATATATCGTATAAATATGATGATATAATATAATTGATCCATTAAATAATTTCTCTTAATGGAAAACGAAAAGATTTAAATGATGGCCCTGTCTCCTCAATCCATTCTGGCCTTTTGACTTTGATGTTTGAAAACGATAGACGTGTCGGCATTTTTATTTTTTTATTTTTAATTTTTTTGAGGTATCAAGTAAATAAGGTATTCAGAGGTAAATGTATATTTTTTTTAACAAATAATCAAAGTTTTTAAAAATTAATTAAATTTTTATTTTTATTAAATTGATCCGTCAATTTTTATAAATAATTAATTATTAATTGATCACATAATATTATTAATTTAATAAATTAATGATTGATGTTATCAATCATTGATCCATAAAATTTGAAAAAAAAAAAAATAACAAACTATCATTTTATTAAATAAAAAAAAATTCAACCATCTATTAAATTATCTAATTTGGTGGTGAATACTACATAGAGATTTTCCTTTTATTTTTTTATAACTAAATACATGAAAAATTAGGTTAGTTAATCACTGATTGATCAAATTAACTACATTATGTGATCAATCACTGATTAATCATTTAAGAAAATTGATTGATCATTTAAAAAATATATATGTTTTAACTAATTTTTAAAATTTTGACTATTTATTAAAAAAAATTAAAAAAAAAGATTATTTAACTATAAATCCCTAATCAAAAATGTTTTTTTAGGGAACCTAATCATATATTCGAAATGTTTATAACTTGTTTTTCTATGTTCTAATCTGTTAAAAAAAAAAAGGTGACATTATAGGAGATTTTTTAGATTCTTATAGATTTCTCTCAAAATATAGGATATTGATAATTTGGGATCTTGATTTTGATTAAAAAAAAAAAAAAGCAGCAGCACCGCGATAACATAGAAATACGCTCACTACTACCTTTATTTATTTTGGTAAATATGTCCTAATTATATTAGAAAGTGTTGCTGTTCTTTCCATTTTCCCCTCTTTTAGGCTAAAAGTTAGAGCATCTTCCATACAACATTAAATTAATTGAGTCAATAATAAATTTTGACATTTAGATAAAAATAGTATTATCTAATGTTGTATTATTTTTTATGTTAAATTTATCATTACTAAATTTTATGACAAATTCACTATACGATATAGTTAATGTCAAATTTCATTTTTAATTTTTATTGGTTATTGTCTCATGTAATTATTACAACTTTTTTATTTTTTATTTATTTAAATAATAAAAATTCAATTTTACAATGTTCAAAACACAATAAAAATGACTTTAAAAAAAGGCCCAAATAATAATAAAAATTAAAAATAACATAATATACTAAAGATAAAGTAATATAATGTTATTTTTCATTATTATTTCATAACAAATATAGCAATGAGGTTTACAAATATATTGGACATAGTTTAATAGCATTCCCAGAAGAGGAAAAGGGAAACATACATATTTAAAATTTAAAATAACAATAAGGGGAGTTCTACAGTGAGGTCTTTTTTTTTTACCCCATCGTTGGGGTCAAAATATTTTGACCATTGGATTGAACTTGACTTGAACAGTTCAGATTTATTGTGCACACAAAACTTATAATACATCCAACCACATGAAATTCTTGCAAAACTCTTGAGAACAAAAAAGAACAAAAAAAAAAAAAAGTCTCTTCTTCCGTTCATCTTCTAGTTCACTGACCGATGAAGGGGGCAGAACAGTCGCCGGACAAGGGGAAGCTCTCCTATGCCTCCGGCCATGCTATTGTTGCCTCTGCCGCGAACAAGCGAACCCCCAATAGCCAGCGACGAGATCTGGCTACATCGCCGATGTCGTGCGAAGGAAGCAAGGTCCACTGCAATCGTGACCTCCAGATCCGATGGTCGGGGGGGGGGGGTATGGGAAGTTTGCTGGGGATTTTTTTTTTTTAAAGTATAGTCACATGTAAACACTCACACCCTAATTTGGTATACTTTATCAATTCACCCATTCCCATCTGTTAGGATCTCTGACACCATCAATGAAGTAAAAATTTTTGACCCCATTATGAAATTTCCCTAATAATAAAGGGGGGAATTCTACAATGGGATCAAATACAATAGATGCAAATGGGTAGATTAATATGATACACTAAATTAGGGTTTAAATTATAATGTGTGATTATTCTTTAAAAAAACAAAATATCTTCCTAGCCTCCCCGGCGGCCCATCCCCCTCCCCTAATGGCTACCTAGACCCCCCCCCCCCTTCCCGACGGCGACACACGCTCCTCGCGGCGACGGCGAACAACCACCACGCGACCTCCCTTCCTTTTCCCAAACACCGTAAAAAAATAAAAAATAAAAATAAAAACTCTTCCCAGCACCCCCCCCCCCCTCCGACGACCCAACCCCTTTCCCCAACGGCAACCCACTCTCCCCGCGGCGACGGCGAACAACCACTACACGACCTCCTCCTCTCCTCCCAAACATCGTTAAAAAAAAAAAAAAAAAAAAAAAAACCCTTCCTAGCAACAAACTTCCCAGCCCCCTTGGGACCCACTCCCCTTCCCCCGATGGCAACCCAGGCACACCCCCCCACCCCCGGAAGGCGACCCACACTCCCCACAACGATGGCGAACTACAACCACGCGACCTCCCCTCCTCCACCCAAACACCGGCGACGAAGGAAGCCACGAGAGGTTCTGACATAGGCGAGAGGAAATCGATGTTCCGATTGTCTTCTCTGTCGTCACTCTGTCGTTTCTCTTCTCATATTTTCTCCGATCATCTTTTCCATCGGAGGTTTTTTTTTTTCAAATATTTACAAGAATCAGATATTGGTGGGTGCATAATGAATTTTGTGCATTCACTCCATCTCAACCATCCAAAATCAATCAATGGTCTAGATTTTTTACCCTAACAACGGGTTAAAAAACTTGACCCCATTATACAAGTCCCCCTAATAAATAAAGGAAAAAAAGAACCGGAAAATGAACATGTTGAGCAACCACGAGGACACGCACACAGTAACCTTTTCCCCTCCCCCTCGTACCGCGTAACGGCGTTATCTTAAATCCTTTAACCAACTATTTAACGACAAAACAAACAAAAACCTCAACAAGATTCCTGTTTTTGCTTTCGAAGTTACCCACAATCCCAACCCAAGAAAAGCACCCTAAAAATATAATAATTAAAAAAAAAATAAAGATTATAGTTTTAGCTTTAGCGGTTTTCTTCAGCCTCAAAACCCATCGATCTAATCGTCATTTTTGTAAGGAAAAAAAAAAAAAAAAAAGAAACGAGAAAATCATCTCTCTCTCTCTCTTCCCTCCTTCAATGGCGGCTTCCTGTACTGTAATAACCGTAGCACAGGACGGCACCGGAGACTACCGGACGGTACAGGAGGCAATCGACGCCGTCCCTCTCTGCAACACGCGTCGGACGGTGATTCGCGTGTCGCCGGGCGTTTACCGACAGCCGGTGTACGTGCCCAAGACTAAGAACCTCATCACCCTCGCTGGTCTCCATCCTGAGGACACCGTGCTCACGTGGAACAACACCGCCACTAAGATCGACCACCACCAGGTAACAGTCGCAGTAGCACCGAGCTTTTGGTCCTACCCACTTTGCCTCTCGACACGCGGAGACTGCTGACTGGGTTTTGCTTGGTTTTTTTTTTTTTTTTTGGCAGGCGCCTCGGGTGATTGGGACTGGGACGTTTGGGTGTGGGAGTACTATTGTTGAAGGAGAGGACTTTATCGCTGAAAATATCACCTTTGAGAACTCTTCTCCTGAGGTAAAAAATTTGTTTTTTCTTGGGTACTTGAAAAAAGATTCAGTTTTTTGCAGCTGTTTAGGTTTGATATAGAAATGTTCGAATCCGTTAAATGAATGTAATTCCACTTTCTTGGATTGTTATACAAGTACACTTGTGTACGACGTCGGGTGTCTTAAAACTTGTCTTTTGTCATGCCTTTTCAATTCAATTTCTTTTGTTTGTTTTGCACAACAAAGATACTGTTTTGAATTTCAATTTGAGGCTTTGGGTGTGGGGTTGGGTGTCATAATATTTTTTGTTGTGTTAGTGTATATTTCTGAACCGTAGATTAATAGAAAAATGCTATCAGAATCAAACAATATGCAATTATAACATAATTCGAATAAGATCTTACGGTTCAGATGCTCATATTTTTTCCCGTTTTTCTTCCCTCCTCTTTTAGGGTTCAGGTCAAGCTGTGGCGATTAGAGTTACAGCCGATCGGTGTGCCTTCTACAATTGCAGATTCCTTGGATGGCAGGTAGTTTTAACTTTTTCTTACCGTTAAAATTTTGAGGGCATGTTGAGCCGCTAGATGAATTCGATGTTCAACTTGACTGCCTGCAATTGCCTTCCATTTCAGGATGAATTTTAGAACGAGATAGTAAGGAACCGACATTAATACAACAATAAGATTTGTTTTGAACATGATTTTTTGGCAGGATACTCTCTACTTGCATTATGGAAAGCAGTATCTCAAAGATTGTTACATTGAAGGAAGTGTCGACTTCATTTTCGGGAATAGCACCGCCCTTTTGGAGCATAGTCACATTCATTGCAAGTCAGCAGGTTTCATAACTGCACAAAGTAGAAAATCCTCTCAAGAGACAACTGGTTATGTGTTCTTAAGGTGTGTAATTGGGCATTTTTGCAGTTTGTGCTTTTCTGGTCAAGTTCTTAATTTAAAAAATTTTAGATGTTTCGATTATTCCAATTTGTGCTTTTCTGGTTTATTTTTGCAAATCTGGAGTGATCATTTCTCGCAGAAGATCACTTGCATCAGGATAGGATCTTTATCTGTATTTTTTCATTCCAACATGGGATTTCCATTATTGATGCAGATGTGTGATCACTGGCAACGGAGGAACTCCTTATGCATACCTAGGACGACCATGGGGACCTTTTGGGAGAGTCGTGTTCGCATACACATATATGGATGGATGCATCAAACACGTGGGTTGGAATAACTGGGGAAAAGCTGAGAACGAAAGAAGTGCTTGCTTTTATGAATACAGGCATGCTAGCTACTCCATTTGCATGGTTCCACCAAAATTTAGATAAGTTATAACGTGTTGGTGCCAAAAATGAAAGAACTAAGAAGAACAAAAGGCAATCTTATTGTTTAGTCAATTTTTCTTTTCGACACGTTCCTATGTTTCATGATTTCATTATGATATTGTGGACGCATGTAAGAAGACTTGCTTTCTATGCGTTTCTTAATCATCCTGGAGATTGTGTTGATTTTGAAACTCGTAAGCTGTTTTCATCTGCCTGCTCGTTAGACACAGCATGAGGTAGATCACGCCCTTTTTTCATTCCAATAAACTATTAAGCTCAAATCGGTTAATGAAAACTGCAGGTGTTTTGGGCCAGGAAGTTGCCCCTCGAAACGGGTGACATGGTGTCGAGAACTTATGGATGACGAAGCGGAACAGTTCCTGATGCACTCTTTTATTGACCCGAATGTTGACAGGCCTTGGCTTGCTCAGAGAATGGCCTTGAGGATACCATTTTCTGCTTAAACGTTACGGTTGAAGCTGAGATGGAGAAGATTCCAAGGCACAGAGGATCAGATCATCAGAGAACCAAGGAAACGGAAATATTTACTGCTCTGTAAACTAGTAAAGTCTGAATAAAATGAGTTTTTATAACATATAGGAAGGAACTTTTGGTGTATTTTCACATGATTTGAGGAAAATCGTGGAATAAAAGGTTTGATTGAGTGTTTAACGAGGCAGTTTTATGTTGTTTTTATTTTCAGATATGTTTTTCAATCCTTTCTACGAAATCTTGTTAGATAATTTTTTGAGGAAAAAAAGAAAAACAAGGAAAATATGGAGATGCGGGGGATCGAACCCCGTGCCTCTCGCATGCAAAGCGAGCGCTCTACCATTTGAGCTACATCCCCTTTCAGATACGATCCCTGTTAAAATTGGACCATAAATTGCATTATCGCAAATAATTAAGAATTTGGGCCAAGCCAAGAATTGTGGAAATTTGGTACAAAGGGAAACTAAATTGGGAAGTTTTATTAAAATTAAGACTCTTTTATTTTGTGTTAGAATCGAATTAAAATTCTCATTAGACTAGAAATAAGTCGTTTAAGTTTAGTTCCTACTTGGACTAGGTTGGTCAGCCTATAAATAAGTCATTAGCTTCTTAATTTTCTTGCCTTCGTTTGCTACTTCCGGTAAGTTCTTTCTCATGAAATACTTTTTCATTTTTCTTAAAGTTTTCTTTTTTTTTTTTTTAATCTTATTATAATAACAACGAATATTGGTTTGTTTATTAATACATAAATGACATAGGTTTGAAATATATTTGTTAGTGTTTGGTTTCTTGGTAATTAAACTTAACTGAGCCTTCTTGCAGAAGCAATCAATATGTCTTTTTCCAAGGGTCATACAGTTTCCAAATTAAAAGACGTTCTTGAGACATTTAGAGAGATGGTTGCAGCAGTCTTTCACTTATATCTGACTATATATATAGATATAGAACGCTTAAAAGCCTTTACTTTGTGCTTTTTTTTTTATTTTTATTTTTTCCCTTTTCTTAATTGTCTAATAGGAATCCTCGAATCTTTTAGTATTTATTATTTTTACCTTTTCCCTTTAATTTTTTTTTTAAATTGATCTTGATCTTTATTTTTATTTTTTTTTTGGCTTTTCTCTTAATTTCTTCAATTATCGAATATGTTTAATTGAAATACTTTTTCTCTTTTTTTATTTTTTTGTACCAATTAAAGTAATTTGTTCAAATACATGCAATTCATCAAATTTGATCAAAAATCGTGGTTTTTTACGAAACCCCTCTTTAATTTTTTTGTCATTCTTTTATGGAAGTGTGACATTTATAAGTATTCTTTCCTTTTTTTCCTTCTAATTGTATCTCTTTTAAACATCTTTTTCCTTCTCATATGTTATTTTAACAAATCGCAATAAAAAATATTTTGATTGAAGTAAAGTGAATATGCACATGCGTGCTTCAACTTATATATATATATATATATATATATATATAATAGAGTTTTTAAGCAAAAACAAAAAGACTAATATATATAGTTGTTGTGGAAGAATGCGCAACCACCTTTCTAAATAGCTCACAAACGTCTTCAAGGTCCTCCGCCCCCAAACACCAATCTCGGCGTCGGCGACACCATCCTTGTCAACCGCCATCGCAGCAACGACAATGGCTCCCAAATCATACATGCATTAAGTGGTTTTTTTTTTTTTTTTTGGGCTTTGAATTAAGTGGCTTTTACTAGTATTTGTCAGAGCAGGTGTTAGCCGTTTTCCCTGCATGGCCTTTCGTGACTCTTCTCGCATGATTTTAGACACCCTCTGCTATTTAGGGAGTGTTTGGTGTGTAAGTTTGAGTTAAGATTTGTAAGTTTAAATAGTAAATTTTTTAGAATTTTTTAGAATTTTCAAAAAAGACAAATAACTTTTTGGAGAAAAAGATAAAAAGACATGATGAAAAAAATACAGTTTAGTTTAAACTAAACTTTTTGTCAAACAAGGCCTTAGAAAATTCACATTGAAAATGCTTCATTTTCAACTACCACAGAGAATTTTAATGAAATGCAATTTTCAACCTGACAGGATTAGATGTGGTCCTCTCATATAGATAGAAACACTGAAACATCTGATTTTTTTTTAATTATTTAAATTTATTATAGATGGTTTTAATTATTAGTAATAAACTTTTTTTAAGCGATGGAAATTTTAAACTCTACATCTTATGATGAAATCATGAATGAAATTACAGTTAAATTATATTTTTTCTTGAAATATTAATATTATCGAATATGTATATAAATGATTTTTTTTCAATAAATGGCTGAAGCTTTATAAAAGAAAAAAATGGTCTCAATATATTTACAATCAATCATTAATTAATAGTTTTTTTAAATAAAAAATTTCGATCATTTACTTAAATAAGTATTTAAAAATTATATG
This sequence comes from Ficus erecta, assembly GCA_008635985.1. NCBI lineage: Eukaryota > Viridiplantae > Streptophyta > Magnoliopsida > Rosales > Moraceae > Ficus > Ficus erecta. Next base: position 3,012,966 of record BKCH01000009.1, read on the forward strand.
TTTATCTAATCGACGTTGAGCTGCATTATAATTCTATGGAAATCCTTTAAAAAAAACATAATAATAATTCTACGGAAATAAATGTAGAGTATATACATCTGTCCTGCATAATGATACTAATGTTCGTTTGTGACAACATCTCCAAATATTATTTTATTATCTGGATTTTAAATTTCTAATTTTATATCAAATTTTCTTTATCTTTTATTTTAAAAATTTTTAAATTTTAAAAGTCCATAACTTTCTCGTTTGAAATCGAAATAAGATGATATTATTTCACAATAACAAACAAGATAAGATCTCTTTTGCATATTTTTTTCTAAACAACTTTCAAATATTTGTATTATTTTTCATATGACGTAACTTTTTCAAAAAAATTTCTTCCAAACATTATTTCCAATTTAATTTTCAAATCACCATCCTCATGTCCCAAACGGCCCTAAAATGTTTTCGATTTCTAGTTTAACCGGACGAACCACGAGGTAGTTAGTCAACCCACTTTTTGCCCGAATAGTTCTGCCCCACAGATCTCAGTGGTTGGTCATCATTTGTCCTTGTTGTTCGTCTTAACCTTCTTGGTTTTATTTTATTTATTTACTTTATTGTTGGATTGGGGGTTGCTGTAGAGAAACACAAGCCTGAATCCTGATCAACTCATTTGATTGCAAGTGCCCAAAATATGGCTTCATCAGCTTCTCAAGGTACGATCTTGATTTGTTCTTTCATTTTTATTTTTTTTTTGCTTAAATGGAAACTTTGATTGTAAAACGATTTTTTATTGTCTTGAAAGAAACTTCAATTTTCTTTTGGATATAATCTTGATTTTCTAGTGATAAAATGCTTCTTCTTTTTTTTTTTTTTTTTTTTTTTTTTTCCACAGCAATTGCTATCGTTATCGTGGGGGTCAGTGGGGCTGGAAAATCGTAAGCTTCAATCTGAGCTTTCTGATTTTCCTTTCATTTTTCTGGCTTGTTTTTCTTTCAAGTTCAAACTTTTTTAATATAGAAAAAGAAAACAACTTGGACACAAAACATATAGAGCAGAAAACTTAAAGCATTTTAATATATTGCGTTAACTTTAAATTTTAATTTTACCTTTTTGATAAATACTTTTTATGTCACATCTAATGCCGGTTTGATAGTACAATAGGTGAGATGCTGGCAAAAGAGACAAATTTTAGCTTCATTGATGCAGATGATTTTCATCCAAAATCAAACAAAGGTTGAATTTATTTTTGCTTTGCATAATCTTCATTTTCATTCTTCTTTGTGGATTTTAGATCATTGTCCATGTTACTTTACTTATAAAAAAAATAAAATAAAATTTCTGTCTCTTCAAATAATAGAAAAGATGCGGGCTGGGATTCCTCTTTCGGAAGAAGACCGGATTCCGTGGCTTGAAACGCTTCGAGATGCCTTGAGAGAAAGTTTAGTAAATAGAAAAAGTTTGATTCTGGGGTGTTCGGCTCTGCAGAAGAGATACAGAGAAATTCTTAGATGTGCCGATCCAAATTATGAGCCAGAAAGCTATACGAGTGTGGTGAAGTTTGTGCTGTTGGATGCCGAGGCTGATGTGCTTGCTACTCGATTAGAGAAGAGAGCTGCAGAAGGTAAGCATTTCATGCCGTCTTCGCTTTTGAGATCTCAGTTAGAGTTGCTTCAGATCGATGATTCCGAAGGGATTTTGAAGGTAGACGCCACACTAAGTTCTCACGTTATAGTGGAAACCATACAAGCATTGCTAATTAAGACAGAAAGTCCCTCAACGGCTAAACAATAACTGTAAACAACCTTTTTAATTTTCACTTCAGAATTTAAAGAATTTATCAGGGATGAGATTTTTTCGAGTGGATACTAAAGAAGTTTACCAGGGATGACATTGTTTGAGTGAATAAACATAATACTTTTTAGATATTGAAGCTGGACTTCTTTTATTCTCTTTATTCTACTTGTTAAGTGTGTATGTGTGTTTGTTCATGTATGATTGAAACAATGGCTAACATTAAACAATCTTTGGTATAATACCATATTATACCAGGAAATGATTTACATAGTACAGAGCAGAAGAAAAAGAAAAGAAAGAAAAAATGCTAAGGCATGCAAAATCTTGAACCACACGTGTTGAACAGACCGAAAGTAAAACACTAAAACAGTCTTCAGGATCGGTAGAGAGGCAATGGACTGATGACACCCAAAAATCCGACAGAAAATCCCATGGCAATGCTCGAACGGAACCAATACTCTCTTCCATCTCCATCTATATCTCCTCTTCCTCCATATTCAGTTCTTGGAGTTGTATCATTACCTGCCCTGAAATTAGAAGCTTTCATTCCTTGTAGGCTTTGTTGTATGCGTGCATATTCCATAGAAAGAACTGCGTGATGACATAGAAAATCTCATCAGGATACAAAGTTACATCCTTTGTTCTGACAACAAAATATACTAATCAGATTAACTGAAAGCCATTTAGATGACGAGGTGTAAAATCAGTAAATCAGAGGACTCGTTCCATAGTTCCATAAATCCAACACTAGCTGCACAACTGGCCATTGTCACCAATAATCAGAACAAGAACAGGAACCTTGCTTGAAATGATGAAAGCGGTTGCGATCTCTAACAACAATTTCTCGATTGTATATCTTGGAAACAAACTTAATAGCAGAATGACAGTCTAGGCATATGCGTAAATTCTTGAAAATATAAAGAGGTGAACCAGGTCTTGTGCTTATAAGCCCAAAACACACTGCCAGCTTCTCACTGTGAGAGAACAGTGCCTGCTCTATCTCCTCGAGCTCATCTGCATTATTTTCTCTAGAGTTGCTCCCAGAAAAAGCCTGGGAATTAGTGTTGGGAACGTAACCGGCCAATCTCAGTCTCCGAATCATCTCATCCAACATGATATAAACCTCTATGCTTCGTGGATGTGACTTGTCTCCTGCACTGAACTGATGAACTTGGCCACCAACATGAATTGAGCTCATTCCAGGAGCCTTTTTTATGCCACTATTCTTGAGAACGTGCCGAATGGAATTAGCCTTTTCACGCTTTCCTTCCAAGGCATACATGTTGGAAAGCAAGACATGATATTCAGTGTTGTGAGGATCCAACTGAACCAGCTCTTTTAGAACTTGTTCGCCTAGTTTTAGCTTCCCATGAATGCTGCAGGAACCCAAAAGGGAACCAAGAACAACCTCGTTCAGAGGCATTGGCATATTCTTTACTAAACTCAGAGCTTCTTCTAAATGACCTGCCCTGCCCAATAGATCCACCATACAGGCATAATGTTCTATCTTAGGTGTTATGCGGTACAACGATTCAAGATTATGGAAGTAATGACGACCCTCTTCAACAAGACCGGAGTGGCTGCAGGCACTCAACAAGGAAATAAAGGTCAAGTCATCGGGCCTGGTTTCTATAACCATCTGAGGAAATAAATCCAACATGAATCTGCCCCTTCCATGCATGGCTAAACCACTAAGCATAGCATTCCATGACACTACGTTCCGTAGCGGCATTTTCTCAAAAACTTTTATTGCAGTGTCTATTCTACCACATTTTGCATACATGTCAACCAGAGTTGTCTCAACCATTATGTCTAACTTCCTTACCATCATCTTCAGAGCATAAACATGAACCCATCTGCCCATCATCAGATCCCCAGACTGCGCACTTGCACATAAAACTGAACAAAGTGTGACATAATTCAGCCTCAAACCACAACCAAAAACCATTTCATCAATTAGGGAAAACCCTTCGCGATTAAACCCATTCGCCACATAACCAACAACCATTATAGTCCAAGCAACCTCATTCCTCTCTGGCATGCTATCAAACACCACTCTCCCACTTCCCACACCTTCCGAGTTAACTGCACCATCCAAGATCACCGTCCACGACACAACACTTCGCGCATCCATCTTCTCAAACACCCGCCTCGCCTCGTTCAACATCCCGCACTTGACATAAACGTCCATAACCGCATTGCAGACCTTCACACCAGCACCTAAACCCGTCTTCTCCAAAAGTCCATGCCCTTGCAGACCAACCTCCGCATTGCCCAACCGAGCACAAGCAGTGAAGAAGCAAACCAAGGCCAAATCATCCACCTTCACGCCTTCTCTTCTCATTTCAACGAATAAACGAAGCCCGTGTTCTGGAACTCCATAACGAGAAAAGCATCCCATTAAGGTAGTCCAATCCGCGGTATCTTTGTAGGAGTTGGGAATTTCATCGAACAGTTGGCGCGCGGAGAAAATGCTGCCACATGCCGCGTAAAGATGGAGGAGGGCATTGCAAAGGAAGGAGTCGGGTGAGGCGGCGAGACCGGAGGTGATGAGAGCGGCGTGGAGTTTCTTGCCGACGTCGAGAGAGGGTTGGCGAGTGCATGATCGAACTAGACAACGTAAGTTATGGCCAGAGAGTGAAGAGAGGACTAGGTTGATTGGCCATCTCATATGAGAGAAGGCTACTAGATTGGATATGACAGTGATAAGTTAAATGACCTGCTCTTTATACTGCCTCAAACTTGGATGGTGTATCAGCTTATTCTAATTTCAAGCAGTTCGTGAAAAACGACATGTCGTTTTAATTTGGAACTTTTTCTGCCGTCAGTAGTTAGTCGACATGTCGTTTGTGTTTTTATTCATAAAACGGCGTGTCGTTTATGAGTTATAAAGTTTGCTATCTCCTTGGTAGGAAAACCGGCATGCCGTTGTTGAACGTTTGATGTCTAAACTCTCATCGGATGTCTCAGAAAGTAATACTGTCTTAACTCAAGTCGAACAGAGGAAACTTTTGTTGAATAGCTTGATGTGTATCATAAAATTTTTTGCCATGGTCCGAAAACAACAAAACATTTGCCTAAGAGCGGGCTGGTTTAATCATAAAAACGTCAATACGACATCTCATTTTCAGTTTAGAAATTTGATTTTAGCTCTATAAGAAAAAGATATGTTTTTTTTTTTTTTTTTGGCCAATTGTATATGTACTTAAATACATATATATATATATATATATATATTTCTCGGAGCATATTATAAATATCAACTCCACAAAAAGCAAAATTTACCCTGCACAAGTACAGTAATTATAGTTATCAATAAAACCTACCCTAAAAAGATTCAAATAATAATAACCTAAAAAGATACAAATAATAATGATTACACCAATGGCAGGCAGTAAAGAAAATTAACTTTTTGTGAACATAGAAGTCGGTTTTGTGTAGGAAACCATATCAGACAACAAATTATGCATTCCATAAATCCAGATACATAATTGTATTGTCATTGCTGCACACGTTAGCACTCAAATGCAAACTTTAAAAAATAAAAATAAAAATAAAAAAAAAGGAGGAACACGAAAGTCGTGCGGAAGAAAAGGAAGAGATCACTTGAAAACACTCGCAAACCAATGACCAAACTGAAGAAACGACAACCTGGTCCTCTATTTGACAAGTTTGAAGTATAGGATGACAAGGATAATGATGACAAGAACTGCAATAATCGACCCAATCATCCACTTGTTCTTGGTCATCCTCCTTGATATGGAGGTCAATATCCTCTTGCTCTTTCCTATGTTGTCATCCACACCGTGAAGCTGCAAGCGAACAAGAAACCATCAGAGCGATTAAGTAGCAAACATTTTGAGTAACTGCGATTAAGAGCTTGTTTGGTATTAGGGAAAAGTGGAAAGAGGAAGAGGGCAAGCGGAAGGATTTTGGGACTGATGAGGAATCTCATATCTTTTAAAGAACCCCAATTTTCATCTCTATCCATCTTACAAGAGGAAATCCGTACCAAACACAATGTGAGAAAGGTCCTCCCATTCCTCTCTATTTTCCTCAATTGAATTATTTACCTTTGTTTCCTTTCAATATGCTTTCCCTCTTTTCCCTCTTACCAGATGCAACCTAAAGGTCAAATGTACGATACACGACCTTGACATACAAACGTTCAAAGCAAAAAGACAGTCGTAGTGTACTTTCAATTAAACGTATAGTATAGACACAAGCATGTGCTGAAAACCAAAGAAAAGATTGAATGGGAGCATGTGAGTGATAAGCAAATTGAGTAACGCAATGATAAATAAGATACCGTGTTATGAGCATGTAAGAGAGACTGTCGCTGCGAATGCAAATCATGGAGAATGGAAACGCCAAGCTCTTCTGTTTCCAGCATGGTTCTCCTGCCTTCCTTAATTCTATCACTTGTCTTATCTAATCTCTCGGTAGACACCAGTAATCTAGCTCTCTGATCCGCTGATGCCTACAGCATATGCATTTCTCATTAAAATCAATATATTGATTCACAAATTCATGGATGGACACTTGGAACTTAAAACGAATCTAAATAGATAAGATGGGAATGGAATGATATAAACATTTCAAAAATTCCCAACTAGTTGAAAATGGCCCATTTCTGCCATTTCTCACTGTAAGAAATAAACAAAAGATAAAATACTAAAGTAGTTACTAGAATTAGAAACCAAAGTTATAGAAAAGAAGAAGGCATCGAAATCCCAAAGCTGGCCAATGGATTGTTATCAGTTAATCATCTAACAAAACTAATAAACATACCGTCAAAGTATCAGCCATGCCCGATTCTAACAACTCGTCACGAGCGGCTGCATTTAAGTTTCCGGTTACAAGTCTTTTGACCTCACTTTTCAGGTTATTCAGATCCGATTTATACTCCCTCAATTTAGCAAGAAGCACGACCTTAACATTGGGCTGCAAGCTTCTTGCCTCCAAGTCCATTTTACGAATCTGAAAGATAATGCAAAGCCACAAATTTTGATCACACCAAACGAAAAAAAGAAAAACAAAGAAACTGAAAACAATCAAAGCAACAATTCAACTCGGTACCAAAGATTCCGCTTCATCAATTCCATTCTTTATTTCTGAAACTTTTTGCTTCTTTTGCTCTGCAAATAAACAAGAAAAAAGGATCAATTTCACGTACAATTGCTTTTATTCCCTCTCCACACCTAACATCCCCGATAACGAATCAAATTAAGAATATTGTATGAAAAAATAAAAGCCCAATTTCTTCATTTTAAAAAGAGGAAAAACAATCAATTCTAACTCTAAACAACTAAAAAAATACAAAATACGCTCAACACAAAGAAACGATAACGAAGCTAATTGATATTCCGATCTGAATATTTGAACGGGAAACAAATTACGCAACAAATTCAATTTCAAACATTTTTATAATAAATTTCTTCAATAGATGATACTAAGAAATTGAAGCAGAACAAGGGAAAACCGGAAGGAAAAATCACCTCCATCAATAGCGCCGGCCGCCGTACACTTTTTGGAAAGATTGGCGGAGAGCTCGCAGTACTGGCGTTCGTAACCCTCGAATACTTCGCTCATCTTTCCCCAACCCTCTCTCTCTCTGCCTCCTGTTCATCAAACCAAACCACCGAATTCGTCACCGAGAAACAAAATCAACGCTATTTCGCCATCGGAATCGTGAAAAAAACCCTAATCCGATCGTTGTTCGACGATCGAAATACGTAATTGCGGAAGAGATTCGAACGATCTCGAAACTGATGATCGAAAGGATTGTACGAACCTCGGAAGATCGGACGGTCGGAGAATTCGCCGGGAATTTCAAAGGTCGCCGGAGACGACGCAGGATATAGGGCGGTGGATTCTTCTAGACGGTGGCGGAGTTCTTCGGAACAACGGAAACGACAACGCGCGTGTAAACGGAGGGCGAATTGGGTGGTCTAAGCTAAAAGGCAAAGGAAAAAAAAAGGCGAAAAAGGGCCATGATAAAGTCACTCGCTAGAGGACGGTGGTGTGGGGAGACTTACTAGTTTTAGTGATAGCTGTTAGGCCCGTCGTGGGCTCGTTTTGGGATGTATACGTTTGTTGGTAGAGGATGGGTGTATTGTTTAAATGTGCACCCGTGGGTAAATCAGATTTCCTTAGCCTGAGTGCTCTCTTTTTTCCTTTTTTTTTTAATATTTTTTTTATTTTAACACGCGGATATAATGGAATATCCTTCTTTATTTTTTTAATTTTTTATTATATATATATATATATATTTTTTTTTTTTTCCTAGTGCCTTCGTATTACACAATATATTGACGAAGCAAAATATTTATAAATCATTGTTTGCTGGATTTAAATCATAATAATTACACTATTTATTGAGCAAGCAAAATACAAATAATTTGTTTATTGGATTTAAATCATAATTTAAACATTTAGAAGAAAAAATCATAAAAACTTAATTTTTTTTTAGGTTGAACATATGAAAAAAAAAAAGTCTTTTAAGAAATTAGGAGGAATTATTTTCACGACCTTTGTCCTTTGTTTTTTTTTTTAATCTTTTTAAGAGTTATAGTTGTTAATAGATTCTCAAACATGGTTAATAATATTCTTCCCTTGGTTTATTCTCGAACTATTTTCGAACTATGATAGCAGAAATAACCTAACGATAATATCACGCTTGACCCACCTAAACGTACAGAGTTTGAATTAATCCACCTTCAATTTAAAAAAAATAATTCCGAGCAACATGTTTAATTACTCTTTTCATTTCTGACTAAATTAAGAAAAAAAATGTCAAATCAATGTCTATAAGATACAAATTATTATGACCAGAAAGTTCATCCAACAAATAAAAATGAAGTTTTCGATTTTTTGTTGGGAATTTTAATAAATACCATTTTTACTAAAATAATCAAAGTAAATAATATATTTTTAAAATGTTTAAAGCAAATTACAAATTTATCATGTAAATGAAAATTTTATTAGGTAAATGACATATTTGCAAGATGTATATAAATTATTTTTTTAATAAATCTTACATAAATAAATCATTTAGTTGATAAATCTATTATTTACTCTAAATATGTAAAAAATCTACTATTTACACTACTTACTGTTGGAGTAAAATTTCGTCCAACACCAAATGAACATTTATGAACTAGAAAACAAAATCAAATGAACGAAATAATCAATAACATTAAGCAAAAACACAAGAAAACACGAGAACCTTAAAAATAATTTAGAGAAAACAGGAGTCTGGTATAATTGCCTCAAGGTTTTGTATTGAGAATTGTGTCTTATCTTTTCTCTCAATTCAGAGAATTTATAGTACATTAGGAATATATAATTTTAATTCTCATATTAATTTGAGAGTTTATTATCTCTTTAATTACAATGAAACATTCACATTCCGGTGATTTAATATGTAATAAATCTGAGCGTTTAACATCTTTGATATTAAATATAGACAATTGAGCTCTCTTTATAAACTTCTATTAATTGTCGACTGTTACTTCATTGTAGACACTTGAACTTCTCCCTCTAACGTCTGATTTAACCTTAGGAAGACTCTTACTTAGGTGGACTTCTTCCTCATAAATAGGTAGACATCTACCTAGGTTGTCTCTTACCTTAAAATTAGGTAGACTCCTACCTCGTTGCTATATAGGCTTTCTATCTAGGTAGACTCCTACCTCGTAACTAGGTAGACTCATATCTTATAGCTGAGTAGGCTTCTACCTTATAATTAGTTAGATTTCTACCTTATAATAGGTAGACTCCTACCTTATTACTAGGTAGGCTTCTACCTAGGTAGACTTCTACCTGGGTTCAGATCAAAGTTCAACCAATTACTAATAACTTTCGTATGATGACGAAAATATTACCCAACATCAGCCCCCCAGTTTTCGAGTGTAGCATGTCGAGTAAATGGAACTTGAGATATTAAACATGTATTCAGTTTTGTTGAACATATTTACGATCAAACCTGCTGAACAGGTTTGTGTTCAAACCTGTTGAACTTTTTATGTCCGGACCTGCCAAACAATTTATATCCAGACCTGCTGAACTTCTTATGTTCAGACCTACTGAACTTTTTATGTCTAGTCCTACTAGACTATTTTATGCCTAGTCCTGCTAGACTTTATGTCCAGACCTGTCGAACAAGTGTATATTCAGTCCTGCTAGATTTGTTTGCGTCCGAACCTGCCGAATAATTTGTGTTCAGACCTACTGAACTTTTTATGTCTAATCCTGCTAAACTATTTTATGCCTACTCCTGCTAGACTTTTTACATCCAGACATACCAAACAAGTTTATGTCCAGTTCTGTTGGATTTGTTAATGTCTAGTCCTACTAGACAAGTTTTTATCCAGTCTTGCTAGATTCGTATATGTCCAGACCTGCCGAACAATTTATGTTCAAACCTGCTGAACTTTTTATGCCTAGTCCTACTAGATTATTTTATGCCTTGTCCTACTAGACTTTATGTCCCGACCTGCCGAACAAGTGTATGTCCAGTCCTGTTGGATTTGTTTGTGTTAGAACTTGCCAAACAATTTGTGTTCAGACCTGCTAAACTTTTTTTGTCTATTCCTGCTAGACTATTTTATGATTAGTCCTGCTAGACTTTTTATGTCCGGACCTCCAGAACAAGTTTATGTCCAGTCCTACTGGATTTGTTTATGTCTAATCCTGCTAAACAAGTTTTTATCCAGTCCTGCTGGAGAATTTTATGTATAGGCATACCGAACTTTATTTGTGGCTTGGGGATGTAACGGTTGTCTACTTTGGTTTAAGTGTCGAACTTGACGTCATATCTTGACAGTATCATGACCATTCGCCTATATCAATTCGAACTCACCAATCTTGATCTTGTATCTTGACCACGTCGTAGATAATGAATATAAGATAATGCATACAGGACGGCTTCTTGTGTGACGCTCAAACATAGTTAGGAATAATTGTTGGTCAATAATTGAAATTATGATATACATCTTCGAGCCTGTTTCTAGGCACAAACTTGTCTGGTTGCGGGTATATATATGTCAAATTGTGAGAGTATGACTACTTGGACTAAGTGAAGAAATTCACCTTTTTTTTTTTTTTTTTGCAACCTTGATGAGTCTAAACAAATTTGCCTCTTTTTATTTATTTATTTATTTATTTTTGGTTTTCAAACTTTGGCTTTACAAATTTTTTTCTTCTTGATGACACTTAGCAATTAGGCTTTATTTTATTATTATTATTTTTTTTGAATAGTAGGACTTATGTCCCTTTTTCCATGGGGGTTGTTTATTCATTTACTTCTACTTGAGTGGATGCTTCATTTTTACTGTTCAGTCTATCCTATCACTCTTCACTTCCAATTTCTAGTCAATTCTATCAAAACTTCACATTATGGGGTAAATCACTGTTATCACTTTCATTGCTAGATTGGTGCTTCTTGGATTTCTTGTTGTAATGAGAGTTTTCTTTTCATAATTTTGACTGAAACCAGCTTGGGTGCCTAACCGTTCCATTGTCTAATCATGACTTTGACCCTTTAAGGCATGTTCTTTGTCAATCTTAGCTCTTAGCCTAAGTAGCTCTTTGGTATGCTTAACTTCTCCCTTTTTAGTTGGATAATCTTCTAGTATTGGATAGCATGGTCATCTCTGTTGTCTTGATTGACTTGATCATTAAGGAGAATTTCTCCTAAACATCTTATGATGGGAAGTCCATCGAGCATTCAGTCAATTCCATAAGTCATTGGTCTCATATTCTTGTAAGCTTGAAAGAGTCCATATGTCGTCTACTTCATTAATGCTTCCTTCTGGGTATGTCTGCAACCTCTCAAATACTGAGGTCCTTGTTTTATTTGTTTGGGCACATCCATTCCAGAGTGAGATTCTGAGATGTCTTGGATCCCTTCTTCTTTGTTTTACCGTATTGACTTTACTTCGATATACTCCTCCAATCGGGAAACTTTGGTGCATGATTGACTCAAGTTGGGTGTTTCGTCACGTGTTCAATTGAAGTAGTAAATCGTTGTTGACATTCTCTGAAAAGTCCAAAGTAGTCGGCGTGTTGTAAACTTCATCTTGGATTTCTCCATAACAGGTCTCTAGCCTCTCAAAAACAGAAGTTATTGTCTTCTCTTTTTGAGTGACCTTGTTTTCGCTTTGAGTTGGGTAGTTTTGCTCTTGGAACCCCCTTGTTGCTTAGCAAGTGGGTCCCCTCCTAGCCCCCCTCCTAGCCATTCATCAAGTTGGTCTTCCTCTTTAGCTTGACCACTTTGTTTGCCTCGTACACTCCACGAGTTAGTTGGTGGTGTTTGATGCCTATTAATTGATAACGTCACATTGACAGTGATGTCAAATTTTTCAAGAGTCCAGCTAAGTCTTTTGTGCATGCTTCAAGCCTATCCATATGGGTTGAGTGCCTTGGGATACACCGCATTTTTCTTTTTTGTTTGGTTGTATCGTCGCCCATGTGTGCACATATGTGATTGAGTTTGTCTCCACCAGAAATCTTGTTGTGCCTATCCATATTAGTCAGGGATTGATGTGATTGTCGTGTCCTTCCTCCTTGGTTAGCCAAGCCACCTTCCACTTGGACTTGCTTGAAGCGTTGATTCCCACTTGATGTGTTCTTTATTACCATTTGGTTGGAAAATTGATAAAGAGAATAAATTAAATGCTGGTGAGAGCTTTAAATGTTAATCACACAAGGCCCTCCTTCTAGCGCTAAAATGTTGGAGCAAAATTTCGTCCAACACCAAATGAACATTGTTGGAATAGAAAACAAGATCAAATGAACGGAATAGTCAAGAACATTAAGCAAGAACACAAGAAAACACAAAAACCATAAGAACAATATAGAGAAAATCGGAGTCCAATATAATTGCCTCAAGGTTTTATATTGAGAATTGTGTCTTATCTTTTTCCTCTCAATTCGAGAAAATCTATAGCACATTAGGACTAAAGGAGTTTAATTCTCATATTAATTTGAGGTTTATTCTCTCCTTAAATACAATGAAACCTTCACATTCCGGTGATTTAATATGTAATAAATTTGAGCGTTTAACTCTTTGATATTAAATATAGACGATTGAGTTCTCTTTGTAAACTCTTATAAATTATCGACCGTTACTCCCTTATAGACGTTTGAACTTCTTCCTCTAACATCTGATATATCCTTAGGAAGACTCCTACTTAAGTGGACTTTTTCCTCATAAATAGGTAGATATCTACCTAGGTTGTCTCTTATCTTATAATTAGGTAAACTCCTACCTCATTACTAGGTAGGATTTCTACCTAAATAGACTCATGCCTTATAGCTAGGTAGACTCCTACCTTATAGCTAAGTAGGCTTCTATCTTATAACTTGGTAGATTCTTACCTCGTTGTTAGATAGACTTTTATCTTATAATAAGTAGAGTCTTACCTCAATACTAGGTAGGCTTCTACGTAAGTAGACTCTTACCTAGATTCGGATCAAAATTCAACCTATTACTAATAACTTTCAAATGATGATGAAAATATTACTCAACACTTACGTTAATTATTTTCTGAAAACTACTATTTACTTCTTTCTTCGAGAAAAAATTTGCTAGGCGAAAACAATATAAGCAAATGCTCGTCTATCAAGATATATATATATATATATATATAATCAACTGTTCATAAAGAACACAAGAATATATATAATATGCTATCTTTTTGGTTTTTTGGGTTATTCTCTCACTCGTTTTTCACTTTGTTGTCCCTTCCTCGTTTTCTTGTCGCTATTTTTTAACAAGTCGTTACATTAAATCAAAGTCGTTTGCCCTTTATTGTCACAACTAGTTGTTCTTGTCGTTTTTCCGCTTATTCTCTCTCGTTTCCCTTAAGCCGATGGTGTCGTTTATATTGTTGTTTCAGCCTTGGTTGTCGTTTTAACTTTAATCTAGGTATTGTCCTTTTTATTGGTCACCTATATCTAATTTTCGTTTTTGTCCAGTAATAGAGGGGGGTTTTTTTTTTTCATATTATAAAAGTTGTCCGACTTATAAAATGTAAAGCATTCTTACCTGAAAACAAGTTAAAAGAAAATAATTGTTATAATTAAGATAACCAAAGGTAAAGGTTTCTCTACTCGGGCACTTGAACATTTGGTAGTTTAGCATTGTTTCATTCTTGAACTTTTCTTCTTCTTCTTCTTCTTTAGTTTAGTCCATGAGTTAACTCTTATAATCATTAACAAGACTTAAATTTAAGGAATTCTATGACTCAATGAGGGACTGAATTATCAAAAAAGCTAAACTATCTTAGTGCCAAATTAGAGAAGCCCATATAGGTATATGGTAAAAGATTGTAACAGTTGGTCCAAATATAATCTCTAGTAATATTAGAATATAATTTTGTTATTGTTTCACCTCTTAATAGCTTAAATTTAAAATAGATTGGTTGCAATCATGTAAATCCAATGACTAACTTAAGGATTTTGAGCCAAAAGAAGAAGAAGAAGAAGAAGACTAACTTATGGAATAAAAAAAAGGAGAAAGACCAAAGTGTAAAATTTCTGAATATAGGTGCTAAAAGAAATACTTGTGTTAATTATTAAAAACTTGGTAAAATCCCACATGATGGGAATTAATTTGAGTTTCACTTTTTGAACGCAAGGTGAAATCTCCATTGCATATGATATCGGTCATCAAGGTCCACTAATCATCCAGTGTTTATATTTATATATATATATATATATATATAAATCAACATTGTTATCAACAGGATAGGTTGTTACAAATTTACAAATTTAAGGTGTAAATTATCAAAATTAAAAATTTAAAGTATAAATTATAAATCATAAGCACATGATAAATTCAACGGTACTGGTGCAATTTAACCTTTTTGATAAATATCTCAAATCTTGATAAATTAAAAAAAAAAATGACCACTTTCTTAAAAATAGTTTAAAAAATTTGTCAATGAATATTTGACTAATTGATTGACTGACGTGAATATGTGTTTTAACCAATGCATTAATAATTTACGAGTCAATTAGGTGATTAACCGGATCGTATTGGCCATTCCATCAACCATTTAAAGGTCACCGACTCACTGACCATTTTTCTTTAAAAAGAAAAAAATCAATTATTTTTAAAATAAATGTTCAAAAACCTGCCATCATGCTTGATCTCTCTCTCTCTCTCTTTTTAAGTATCTAATTTCTCTGTATTATTGTTAGCAAGTACAATAATTATTTCTTCAACAAAAGAAAAAAGTAGAAATAATTAATAATTTTTTCAAGCAATTATTTACGATAACTATTAACGTGAAAAATGAGGTCCACGTAAATAAAAGTAAAAATAAAAAAAATGGCGGGAGCCACGGCCGTTGACAGTGTTGTCCCTAACTCTACTGTATACGTACGTGTCCGTTTCTTGACTCCTACGGAAACAAAAAAAGCTTCATAATTGTTTGCTTTTTTTTTTTTTTTTTTTTTGAAATAATATACTAATGATTAATTTCACTCTTGTTTATTTTATTTTATTTAAATGAGTGTGTTTGCCATTGGAATTTGATCGAAGTCGGAACGTTTATCAGCTTCTCCGATCATATCGACATGATCCTGTCGGCTCTGTTGGTCTCGGTCGGGATCAACCTCGGCCTCTGCTTCCTCAATGTCACTCTCTACTCCGTCCTGAGGAGGCAAACCCTTCACCGTCCCCGTCTACGCCCCGCGGTTGCTCGCCAACGACGAGTTTCGGCGGCGCTGGGGCCGCCGCCACCATTACAGCCTCGAGAGGCTGCTGCCTTCGACTGGCTGGATCATGACTGCCTGGACGCCTGCCGACCAAGAGCTCTTGTCCACACTTGGCGTCGATGCTGTGGTTTTCATGCGCATTTTCGTCTTCAGGTAATTATTATATAATTAAGTATTTTTTTCAAAATTTCACTTAAATTTAGTGAAGATTTTGTAATTTTAACTAGTCATTTTGGTTATAATTATTGTTATTAATTTTGGTTGCAGTGTGAAAGTGTTCAGTGTTGCTGGTTTCATTGGCATTTTCATTCTTCTGCCGATAAATTATCTGGGAAGCCAGCTTGAAATTGACATTTCTGACTTTACTAACTTGCCAAACCAATCTATAGAGTCCTTCTCCATTGCAAATGTCAATAATGGCTCAAAGTGGTGAGTTTTTTTTTTTTTTTTTTTTTTTTTTTTTTTTTTTTTTTAATTATAAGAGAAAAAAATGCTAAGTTTTTATATAAAGGTCTTCTTTTTCAACTTGTTTCTTAGTCTGATAGGGAAAAAAAAAATGTGTCAGAGATCAGTGGAATTTAGATTTTAGTTTGCCGAAATTGTCTCTTTGTTGAAAAATCTGAAAGGTGGAAATTTGATTTGAAGTTTAAAAAACCTTTATGTGGAATATATATATATAGTATGTGTTTTGCTGAAAATTGAAAATTGTCTTTTTTGTTGTACTTTTTCACTATGAAATTTTTTTGAAGTTATGCTGGGGCTAGCTCAGCTGATGGTATTTTCAAGTAGGTTTGATAGCGTTTTGAAAATAATTTTTTTTAGTATGAAATATTGATTTTTTTTTGAAACGACACTGAGATTGTTCCTAAGATTATGTTTGATTGTATTTCTATAAAGACTAATTTGAGTATAAGAAAAAAAAAAGTGAAATTATATTCTGACATGTTTCTTAAATGCTGTTCTAAATTATGAGGCCATAGGAAATAAAAATGGAAAAAGGGAAAACAACTTTAAAGTCAATTTCAATTTGCTTAACAAAATTCATTGTCATCTTTTTTTCTTTTTTTTTCGTTACTGTTTTCAAAGTATTTGATAAATAAAAACGATTTAGGAAATGCTTCGTGCAGTTTCATTTCCAAAACAATCCGAGAAAAATACAAATACCCCAATTCATTTCTTATTAACAATCGTACTAGAATCTTTTTTTAGTAAAAATGTGGAAAATTATCTGAGTGAGAAAATTCTGATTGTTTCTTTTTTTTTTTTTTTTTTTTGGCCCCTTACAAGGTTGTGGGTTCACTTTTCTGCTATATATGTATTTTCTGGAGCAGTCTGCTACTTTCTTTATACTGTAAGTAACATCCTGTTTCTGCAAATACATCCTTTCAACAGAAACAAAAGAAAACTCACTGTGATGGCTTTGTGTTTTGAAGGAATTTGTATATATCTCGTCGATAAGAGTTGAGCACTACAACTCAACCCCGCCTCAGCCTCATCAGTTTTCGGTATTAGTTCGAGGCATTCCTGTGTCACCTGAGAGCAGCTGCAGTGACGTAGTTGAGAATTTTTTAAAGAGAATCATCCTTCAACGTATCTTTCGCACGCAGTTGTTCGTCGAACTCGCGAACTTCAAAGTCTCATTGTAAGAATTTCCTGTTTTTATTCCTTTTTTTTTTTAAAATGGTTTATTGCTCGTAACTATTTTAAGGTTTTGACTACTTGTGAAATTAAAAAGAAAAAAAAAAAACAAAAAAGGTTATCAGTGTGACATATCATTGTTATGGAACATGACATTTAGATGCTTCTGCTGTTTCGTTCTTTGTTTCCATCAGTATTAAATTAGCCTGTTACCACATTGCGGTTTTTTGTTTCCGACATTTATGTCCTCAACCTTTTCTTTGGTTCTACTTGTTTCTTTAGTTGGAATGTATGTTCTGTACCTTAGGTGCCTGGAAAATGTGATGAATGTAAAAGTTTAAGTGTGGTTGTAATTTACGGTTTACGGTGAAAAACAACGTTTTTCTCTCCTTGTAGCGTGATGCGAACGCGATGTACAACAAGATTTCCAACCTAAAACTCAAAGATCTGCCGGAGCAAAGGTTCGTTCGTGAGGGGTTGTTGGGGATATTCGGACCGAAAGTTGATGTTTTATTTAAATATGAAGAGAAATTGAAAGAGCTGGAAGAAAATGTGAGAAAGGAGCGAGCTTCATTGATAGAAAAGGTGAGATTACTCTTTCAATAAATTTTTAAGGAATAACTTCTTTTTTTTTTTTTAAGAAATTTTGTAATTTTTCAAAAATGACCGATCATGTTTTAACGTATTTTTCATTGATTAACTATGATCAATCATTGATTTTTCTAAATTAAAAAAATGTCGATATTTTTTTAGAGAAGTATTTAAAAAAACTGCCTATTTGCCTAACTTTTCTTCGATTTCAAAATTTCAAATTCAACAGGAAGTTCCGGCCGCCTTTGTTTCATTCAAGACGCGACTTGGGGCGGCAGTCGCTTTGCACATCCAACAAGGCATCAATCCAACAGAGTGGATCACAGAGAGAGCTCCTGAACCACAGGAGATTCACTGGCCTTTCTTTACGACCTCATTCGTTCAGAGATGGCTCTGCCAGCTAGTCGTGTTCATTGCGACTGTCGCTCTTATTATTCTCTTCCTCATTCCGGTAGCTCTAGTGCAAGGTCTTACTCATCTTGACGAGTTAAAGGCCTTGTTCCCTTTTCTAAAAAGCATATTGGATGTGTAAGTAGGAGATTTTACTACATTATAAATTTTTTGTTTTTTGTTGGAAGTATGAATTGGTTATAGCGGAAGAAGTAGAGATTGTACTAAACTGTTCAATTTCTTGAGCTGCAGAGCGATTATCGGTCAAGTCATAACGGGATATCTTCCCAGTCTCATTCTTCACTTATTCCAATCTCTAGTTCCGCCCATCATGATGTTGTTTTCTTCCATGCAAGGATTCATCTCGCTTAGTCAGACCGAACGGACCGCGTGTAACAAAGTATTGATGTTTACTATTTGGAACGTTTTCTTTGCAAATGTACTATCAGGATCGTTTCTTGATCAGCTTAACGACCTTCTTAAGCCGAAAGAAATTCCACATATGCTTGCTCAAGCAGTTCCGGTCCAGGTGAGTAAGTTTACGGTCTGAAGATTACATTCGGTTCGTAAGTTACTTCCAAATACTCAAAATGTTAAGTTTTTTGGTTGCAGGCAACATTTTTCATTTCATATGTTGTGACTTCGGGATGGACCACTCTGTCATCGGAACTTTGTCGACTGAAACCGCTGCTTTACTATAGTCTAGGAAGACTCTGTTCAGGAGAATCTAGTTCTGAAGTTGAGGCTCCATCAGTTCCTTATCACGCCGAAATTCCCACAATTCTCTTGTTTGGACTCCTCGGTGTGACATACTTTTTCCTATCTCCATTGATTCTAACCGTTCGTTTTGGTCTACTTCTGCTTCGGATACATCATCTTCCGCAACCAGGTTAGTCAAAATTAAGGCGTAATCCTCACAAAGACGGAGAAAAAACCGTCTACATGTCTACTTCATCCATCAACTTAAATATGTTTGGTTAGGATCCTTACTTGTCCCGAATATGTAGGCAGAAATTTCATAATTCTGTGTTTCAAGTGAACTTTTTTGATTGGCATTGTTCTTCTTGGCAGCTAATGAATGTGTACTATCCCAAATACGAAAGTGTGGGAAAGTTTTGGCCAACCGTGCATTACTCAACCATTTTTTCTCTGGTACTGATGCAAACTATTGCGATCGGTGTATTTGGGCTTAAAAAGGTTTCCTCAGCTGCAACTTGGACCATTCCTCTTCCAATTCTAACACTCCTTTTCAACGAGTACTGCCGGAAAAGATTCCTGTCAATGTTCAAAGATTATCCTCTAGAGGTACGTTTCAGCTCGGTATCATGACATTTCTTATTCGTGAATTTTGAAAAATTGAAATTCTATAGCATGTGCCAGATTCGGCATTAAGTATAGCATTGTATTGGACAATAGTTCTATTTTTTCCTTGGCGTGGAAATTTGACATTGCGTTGGAGATAGCTCTATATTGTAACGCCGAGTACGGAAACACTCACTTTTCCTCTTCAAGGAATCCTATTGCCAATCTGTTTATACGAACCGCAGGGTAAACGAATTGTGTTTTTATGCAGCAGTGTTTGGTGAAGAAAGATCAAGAGGAACAAGGTACTGCTTCCATGCATGAATTCCACGATAAACTTGTGACCGCATATCAACATCCGTCTTTGTCAGCCAGATTTTCAAGAAGCGGAGATGAGCTCCACTCTCCTCTTCTTCCCCGCTCGGCTTCGGCTTGAGACCAAGGATTTGTCTGCATTGCCTCTTCAGATTTTTCTTTCGCAGATTGGATGTTTTTTTTAGTGTGTATTCAAATACTTTCAGAAGTTACTTTTATTTCTAATGTAAAAAGTTATTAAGTACCGTCTTAGGATTTTTCAAATGGATTAGCCGGTTTCGACATGTTGAGAAAATTTCGGCGTACTAAGTTTGTTTATGAATTTCCTGATACAACCTAGTCTAATAAAATGCATTGATTTATAAGGAAGTGTCAAGTTTAAGGAAACCAAAAGCGTAATTTGCTCTAGGCCTGCAATTCAAAAACATGGGAAAATATATAGCAGCCCCAGAAAGTAGTTTACCAAATACAAATATCTTACTAAGCAGCTTATTCAATTTGGTTTCCAAAGTTTTGGAACCAGTCTAGTTTGACCAAAAAAAAAAAAAAACAATCATCACTCACTATTTTTACTCTTATTTTTTTCGTTGCTTATGAAAATAGGATGCTGTTTCTTATTCTATTAATTTATTTTCATTATATTACTTTTGTATTCTGCAAAAAATTCTATTACAGATGCCGATGACCAGTAAGGTCAAACGATATGGGTAGAAGGGGTGGGGGTTTAGAAGGACGCGGATTTGATCCCGCATTATTTGAAACAAAAAAAAAGAAAAAGTAAATAAATAATTTTTAAACACTTATCTAATAAATTGTTGAATTTTTTAATTTAAAAAAATGACTGATAATCAATAATTAACTGTGATCGTATATCAGTTATTGATCATAATTAATCAATGAAAAATACATATTAATATTGATCAATCATTAATTAACTATTGATCACTTTTATCTAAAAAAATAGTTATTTTCCTAATTTTACAAAATTTTGTTAATTTATTAAAAAATTTCTTAATAAAAGGCAATTTACCCGCACGTCCCTTAAAAAATAAAAATCTAGTACAGGTTGTTTTGAGAAGCCATGCTTTAATCTAGACAACAAATGGCATCTGATTAAGCCCCCTAATAATTGATTAGAGCTTCCAATGTTGAAAAATTTGTCAACTTTAAACGTACTTATCTGAAAGTTATTGCATCTAAATACAGTCTGAGTTAGTTTCTTTCTTGTCTTGACAATGATATGGCCACAATTTTAATGTTACGGCTGCGACCTCCACGTGGAGTCTTGAGAATGGCCATTGACGGCTTTCTGTAGATGACGAAATTTCAAAGTTCAAGAGTATCCAATTACCAAGTCTTTAATTAGTTTTTTTTTTTTTTTTTTTTTTGCCCTTTCTCTTCTTACTTTATTAAAAGTATAGATTAATCAAATAAAAAAATGACAAGATTATGACAGAGATTTTTTAGAATAACTATCGATAGATCTTATTTTTAAGTCATTTTGATTTAATCGAATGACACAGAAATTATGTGTATTTGAGTTACTGTATATACTAACACATAATATCATTGTCTTGTAAGTCAGATGTTCCTCTTATTACCAAATCAAATTTTTTTTATTCTTTTTCTTTTTCTTAGTCCGGATGATTTTTTTTTTTTTTTTTTGGTTGAATTTACTGTGGTTTTGATGAATCAATTTTGATGATTTTTTTTTTTTTTTTTTTTGTGATGAAATCTGTCTGACCATGATCTTGATAAAATTCATGATCGGAGAAAAAAAGAATATGGTTGTGATTCTATGGCTATAATTTCCACGAATTTGCATTTATGATGAAGTTAGTATGGGCCTCGAATTTCAACGAATTTGCATTTCTGATGAAGCAACATCTAAATTTCAGCTTTTTCAGGAAAAAAAAAAAAAAAAAGGAAAAAAGCTGTGAGGTTTTGAAAATTTTTTTGACAATGCCACATGAAGAAGACAAAGATCTGGAGTTGGGTACCGGCCTCCCCAAGCTCAGAGTCGTCGGCCTTCACTCAACTCGCACTATCGCCGGCCATCGCATAATGAAGCCGGAGAAGATGCCTCATGCTGACCGTCGCTCAATCGCTCCTCTTTGCCATTTTTTCCGGTGGGGTGTTTGGAGAGGACGAAGCAAATTCAGAAGTTTATCACCAAAAAAAAAAAAAAAAAAAAAAAAAAAACCTCACTCAACGAAGTTAGAGAAGAGGCCTCACGCTGACTATTGCTTGACAGCGAAACCGAAAGGTTTGCGAAGGTCGCCATCATCTTTGCATTTTTTCCGGTGGGTTGCTTGGAGGGAACGAAACCTCTTCAAAAGATTACCCAGAAAAAAAAAAAAAAAAAAAAAAAAAAAAAAAAAAAAGAACAAATCAGCTACTTCTTATCTCAAACAAAAACCTCCATCTCACCATCCATCTCAAGTGAACATCAATTATTAATCATTGGATAAGTAATTAGGTAGTGTCTCTTTTAGAGACTGTATCACGAATTCTCACTAAAAGAAATGGGAAATTAATAATTTATTTTTTGATTAAAAAATTAGGAAAATAGGAAAGGTGCTCTTTGGACTTGTGTTCACACTAGTAAATTAGTTTTATATATATATAAGTACTTCAATATTTACCCATCGATGGGTACGTTGTTTTAATCGTACGATATAGATCAAACAGTTCTAATGATTTACACAGTAGGTTAAAAATATTAATGGCAATTAATAAACATTGAACTTAAAAAGTTCATTAAATTTGATTTTGAATGAGCAACTAATTCTTAACCTGTTGATTTATTTTTGTGAATATTTTTAAAATTTAAATGGAATCTAAATTAAAAACTCACGCCATTATTTTTGCATCTCATTCTTTACTCTTTTTCATTCCGGAGTTTTTCTCTTAAAATTTTTTGATAAATACTAGGTACCCTAATATTCTCACGATCCCATAGTATAATGACAAGAAATAGAAATTAAAAAACCAGGGACATAAAAAAGAAAAAGCTGATAATAATTATATGAACACTATCTCATGATATGTATCGGAAAGTTAAAATCTAGAATTAAAATAAGATAAGTAAATTTATATGTGCATTAACAGATTATATAATGTTAGAAGCCAAAAAAAAAAAAAAAAAAAAAAACAACACCCACACGATATAATATCCTTTCATTGAACTATGCACTCTATACGTTTACTATTTAATAAACCAATTAAGAAGTTTTTATTTAACTAAAATGAAAAAAAAAAAAAAAAAAAAAAAAAAGCGATAGATATGCATGAGTTAAGAAAATGTCAAGCGTAACTAGCAGTTAATTAGCTGTATACCGCGTAATGCCATGGCAGTTGTTGTAAATTTTAAGAGAAATTTGAAAGGGGGGGAAAAAATTGAAATTTTTTTTTTTTAAAGGTCATTAATTTTTTTTTTAAGGAAAAATAATCTTCCATAAATCAGAATTTTGTTTTAAAGTGAATCCATTACTTAATTAACTTATTATAACTGGTTATATATTATGACATGTCATCAAATATAATTAAAAAAATGTACTTATTTATATAATTTTATCTGATAACTATTCATGTAAGAATAATAATAATAATCATTAGAAACTCCTCTATATATTTATATATAATTCTTCCTTAGTTATATTGTCATTTCAATTTCACGCTGATGACCGTTTATTCCAAAGTCCAAACAAAAACATAATTGCTACAAAACCTCATGCTGACATCTGGCTCTCCTCATCTCATATTTTATTATACACTTGCAATCACATAATCATTATTTATACATGTATAAAGTGTTCATTTGGATTTATTCGCCAAATTAAAAGAAAAAAAAAAAAAAAAAAAAAAAAAAGGGGACAACGTAAGAAATACTAAGCTGAAAAAATTATCAGCGTTATAACTTATGAAAAATTATGTGATTGGTATGAAGAAAAAAAAAAAAAAAACCTTATTGATAGATTACAATTTTTAACCGTTTATTTTCGTTACAATTCGTTATCATATTGTGATTTATCGATTTAAAATATTGTCATCCTTCGTTAAAAATAATTTTCCATAGCTAATTATTTGTCTCTTCTTTTGTTATGGCTGCCGTAGCAATCTCCACAAGATTTGATTCTGTTATTCCTTCGTTTTCATTTATAGTTTGTTTGCTTTTGTTGTGTAGGCAAATAAACTCTTTTAACTTTGTCTTCCATAATGTTTTGTTCTATCCAACATCTTCCTATAGTTTTTGAGATCTTATTTGCGGGCCATTTCGTAAATAATTTCTGAAACTCTTAGATTTGGCACTAGATAGTATGAATTTTTGCCCGGTCAATAATTTCTTCCATTTATTTTTTAATTTTTAATTGATTTAAACAGTCAAGACACCTTATTATATCCAAAGTAAATCGAAGAAAAATACTGCAAAAATACCAAACTCAACGAGTGAAATACAATCAAAATATTCCTTCATATTGCGTAAGGAACCAGAGCATTTTCTATATATATATATATATATATATATATATATATGTATACATAATATTACCATTTCAATAATTTTAGAAAAAGTCCACAGAATGTCATTGTCGCTACCTTTTTGAGTGACGATAATAAATCAAATAAAAGACTAAGACAGATAACATAGTTAATGATTTGTATAACAAGTTGATTTAAATATGGATTTCGAAGTTAAAAAAATATGATTAAAAAAACTTGTTAGCGTGAGGTTAAGTAGACTAGATTTTCTCATTGTGGTGGGGCTTTGGAGAAACCGATTTTCTTGCCATGCTAGTCGTTGAAGACAACTGCAAAATGGTGAAAATGATTTTTTGGGTTAATTATCCAAGGCAATGTTATTTAACCTTTTCATTTAAAAGATGAAAAGGACTTGTTCGGTCTGGGATTTTTTTTTCGCGTAAATCAACATAAGATATTTTGCATTTTTTCTTTTGGTAAATAAGATATTTTGCGTTTTGCATCTTTAGTTCTTGTATGTTTTTACAAATAAAAACAAAAATAAAACAATGGCTTTGTTTTACATAGGACTTTATTGTGCTTGGATCTTAAGTTAATTTCTTTCTCCAGACCTACTTGGGGGTAATTTGAGAAGAATTAGGATAATTGGCCAAATTAAAAAGATTTAAATAGTTTTAATTAAGGATGATATGCGTCGGCAAAGTTTCTCTCAAGATTTCGACACTTGCTCCTAGTTTGGGATTGTTGTGCTTTAGAAATTTTGGGGATTATTGTACTTTCAGTATTTCTAATTTTACATATCGCAAGAGAAGAAGTCGAAGAATACAAACTCAAAAGGTTTTAGAAATCTAACTTCTTAAAATAACTACGAAAGTGTATCAATATCTAAACACAAAGGACTTTTATCCATTTCAATCAAACACACACTTGCATCATATTACTTGCAAAGGACTTTTATGGTCTCCAAAAGTAATGTTAGACTCGTCTAACATAGTTTGTTGCTTTTTATCCCCTCAATTTTAGAGTTCCAATTTTTCCTGTCCTAATTGTCCCTCCAATTAAGTTTTGACATCTAAGTGAACGTTCAAATATTTTATATTAAACTTCTACTTATATGATCAGGTTACTAAATTTAGATTATAAGATAAATTAAGAATTAAGTGACAACAAAGGGGACGGGAAAATGGGAACATCATATCCATACCCTCAGTTTGATATGCAAATATATATAATCATGACTCATGAAACCTCACTCCAAAAAGGAGGGGAAATTATTAACAAAAAAAAAAAGAGTACTAATTACCCTTTGTGCTGTTCGTGAATTGGCATCTGATGAGATAAAATGTTGAAATGGTCATGCTAGAGAGCAACTCTGAAGTCTAAACTATCCCACTTTAAAAGACAAATGGAAGTTTGAGCATTTAGCCCAAAAAAAAAAAAAAAAAAAAAAAAGAGTTTTGTGAAGTAGCATTAAATTATTGCAGTTTGCAGTACTTATTTGCAGCATCCCTGGTTATTTTTTGTTTTCATTTGTTGGGGAATAATTTTGGTTGCATAAACCAATGACATTTGTTGCCATGTAATACAATGAAAAAAGTACAACATATGCTTTTTCACAATTCCCCACAGCGAAGAATTCAATGTCTCCATGTCCTTTTTGCTAAATTTAAAAAATAATAAATAAATAAGATTTAAAAATAAATAAATTTACTCACACTGATGATTTCCAGGAAAGATTCAGAAGTAATGGCTCATTCAGTCTAGCTGCTCCATGTAAAAAATTTTAAAAAAAATTTAAAAATTAAACTATGTTTAGTTTTTTTATTGCATTAAGAGAGATCTAGACATCTTTGGCCAGGTCAAAGAAAAATTAATTTAATTGCTAAACTCCATATGGCTTCTGATATGAAGCTGAAATTAAAAACAGACAAAGAAATAAGAACAAGAAATAGAAGTAGACTTTTTCAAAGCTGCATTTTTATTTTGACATGATCATCATTTCATCATTTTTTCCCTGCATATAAATATGCATGCCAACAGAGAACTTAGGTTCACAACATCTAAACTTTCAAGTACTTTACAATCTTCAGCCAAAAAAGCAACCAAAAATATATATATATATATATATAAAAAAAAAAAAAAAAACTCAAAAACTCTCAAAGTGATCTACTAAAGATAAACTAAGAAGAACCTCCAAAAGAAAGGGAAAAAAAAAGGATTTGGAGAGATATGGCAAGGAAGAGAAAGGCAGTTAGTGAAGGAGTGGAGGACAAAAGTTTAAATGAGGGAGCTATGGCTTGGGATGAGATGGTGAAGGAAGCTGCGGCGGCTGCTGCGCTAGGGGGAGCGCGAAGAGCACGAAAGCGCTTCGTTGGGGTGCGGCAAAGGCCATCGGGAAGATGGGTGGCGGAGATCAAGGACACAATTCAGAAGATAAGGGTATGGTTAGGCACATTTGACACGGCAGAGGAAGCAGCCAGGGCCTATGATGAGGCTGCTTGCTTGCTCCGCGGGGCCAACACTCGCACAAACTTCTGGCCTTGTTCGCCTTCGCCTTCCTCAACCCCGGCTCTCCCCTCAAAGATCACAAACCTTCTTCTCCAGAGGCTCAAGGCAAGAAACAACAGCATCATCAACTCTAGTGCTGCTGCTGCTGCTGCTGCTGCTTCTTCTTCGCCTTCTTTGCCCATCATCCATCAGCAAAAGCCGCAGCATGTTGAGGAGGAGCCAATGGACTTCTCGGACACCCAGTTCACCGATTTCCTCAACGATCCAGAAGAAGATTACACCACAAGCAACAACGACATGGCTGGGAGTAACAACATTAGTGCAGCCACCATTGACTTCATGACATCAAGCTTTGAGTCATGTCTGACTGATGGGGAAGGTTGCGGGGAGAGAGAAGCGGATTTGGATTGCAATTTTAGCGATGGATCGGGACAGAGTTCGAGTGTGGAGTACGGACACTCTGGAGGTGAAGGAGAGGAAGAAGATGATGGAGAGGAACAAGGAACAGACCTGAGTGCCTTGGACTTCCAGTTTTTGGATGATGTCAAGTCAGATTGCTACTATTCGCCTTTCGAGATTGCCGGGGAGATAGAGGAGCCAATGATGGAGTCCGAGGCCTATTCGGACGAGCCTTCCATGCTTAGAGAAGCCATGAAGAGGATGAAGTATGAGAGGAAATTCTCAGCCTCTCTCTACGCCTTCAATGGGATACCCGAGTGCTTGAGGGTGAAGATTGGAGCAGCTAATGTCAATGGAAGATCGGGAAGGTCTGACCATCTGAGGAACCTTCAAAATGCTTGCGACAACAACAAGAACAAAGAGGAGATGGCAAAGAAAGAAGATGAGAAAGTGACAGGGGAAGAAGACCCGGAAAGCGCAAACGATACCGGGTCATCTTCCTCCGCTTTCGGTGCCGATGGTGAACTGTCCCTTTGGAGCTCACTTGATCTTCCACCCATCTGCTTTGTTAACTGATTCATCTTTTAACATTCCATTTCTTTTATTCATGTCAAGACTCTAGAATACACAATCATTTTTACAATGCTAATCCTTATAATATATGTTAATCAAATAAGAAATTACATGTTCTTCTATATGTGAAGTTTCTTTTTCTTTCATGCACAAAACAATGTTCTTTCTCTTTCACTTTTGTTCTCATGTCTTGAATGCTTCGAGTTTTTTTTTTTTTTCCTGAGATGAATGCTTCGAGTTGTTTAACCGTATTTGGCACAGCAATAATAAGAAATGTACGGAAAAAGGTTCTTAGATTCTTATGAGGGAGGGAAAATACTAAAAGGGGCGAACTTGATTTTAACAAATATGGCTTAGCCAAGTTGTAGCATTTACCCGTGCAATGTGTTTTGCTTTCTCCGAGTCTTCCGCAGGAAATTGCTGATGTCTAGGTGACGTTTGGTTTATGGATTTGAACACACAGTTTTTACTTGACTCAAACTTTTACGAGG
The DNA here is from genome assembly GCA_008635985.1 of Ficus erecta. Classification (NCBI taxonomy): domain Eukaryota; kingdom Viridiplantae; phylum Streptophyta; class Magnoliopsida; order Rosales; family Moraceae; genus Ficus; species Ficus erecta. The sequence continues at coordinate 3,041,165 of BKCH01000009.1, forward strand.
AAAAACACCGTCGAAAAATTTTGAGTTGTGTTTCAAACCCATAAAACAAACGACACTTTGTTGTATTGTATGATCAAATCAAAGGTTGTCACTTTCGAATGGCAATAGTATTTGAGCTGGCCCTCTTTAATATCTCTAATTAAAGAATGCGCTTGTTTGTTTGCTTTTAGGTCGTCTTTCTAGTTTTCGTTTTCGCTTTCATCTTTTAAAAAAACTAAAAAACAAAAAAGGGAATGCACTTGAATCCAATTGCCCATTTTTCCTCGTATTAGTTGTGGCACTGTCTTCAAGTGAGAACAGGACTTTCACAAAGTCAAGTGACTCAAAACCTTCAGCAAAATCAGTTTCAAAGTTAAAACTTAAAAACTACTTTTAACAAAGGATTAAAAAGAAAATAAACTTCAAAGGGTTAAATCTGTAGAGCAGGAATTCAGTTTCAGAAAACCCCGAAAAATGTTGACGCAATACACACACAACATAACCCTACACTGAGTGATTTCGCTAGTACTGGCGCCGAAGATCAGTTAGAAGTTCGAACAACTATTACCATTTAAAACCGGTAATAATAAGAAACGGACCCAAAACCAAAGGATAGGTTATTTACAATGTCTTTTTTTTTTTTTTTTTTGTTGGCTTTATTCACATGTGTAGCGGTAGTTTCCACTATCTAAGAAATCGTCAGCCAGGGCACTGCTACACTATAGGACCCGCAGCTGTGCAAGGAAGGCGGCACAAAGATCCAAGAACAGAAATTGCGGTCCCTGAACCCGCTGCAGATCAAGCAGATACTTCTCTTCCCTAGTTTTGTAAAGCTGTCAAGACCCAGAAATCAGCACAATGTTAGCATTTCAGTTGGGCCAAGTTATTCGAGTAAATTGGCAGAACAGTGGTTTCCCTTGTCCAAGTTTAATTTCCAGGCGTACCAAGAATGTTGAAACCATCCAAGTAAAAGATTTTTACTAGTCCATAAGAAGAGTTACATAATTTGCAGAAACAAAAGCAGTGACATGGTAGAAACATTACCTGCACTTCGAACTTGACCACATTGGGTGACTTCATAACACCATCGGTTTCGATGATGCTGGAATCATCCCCAAAGTAATTGTTATTGTGCACAGCATTGTTGATCATTCCGTCATGGTGCCCAGGAACCCACCTACACTTCATGTTATATTGACCTATCTTTTTCCAACCCACGCGTAATTCTTGCAGAGCTTTTAGAACTTCCGTCATTATTTCACGAGGATGGGCTCGAGACTGTCAAGATGAAGGCAAATTATACGAACAGTGATAAAAATTATGCTTCTCTCAAGCTGTAACTCAAACCTGCTTTGCATATCTTACGAGAACTCAACATAGGTCCTAAGACCTATCTATCGATGGATTTTAACGGGCAGTTCTACAGATTGAAACATAAAACTAATTTCAAGAAGCCAGGAAGGAGTTAGAAGCCATGAGTCTTTGACCTTTTCAAAACCGATAGACGAAAAAAAAAAAAATGCATGTTGGCTTCCTAAGTTCTGCTTCGATAATTCCTTAAAACAAGATAAAACCTAACCTGAAGTCCAAGAGCCCATTTTCTTTCAGCGGGAAACTGTGGTCTCAAACCCATCCCTTGATAATCCATATAACCCAGAATCCGATGCCCCACGGGTGAAGAAGCAGGCTCACTCTGTTGCATTCGGTTGAAACCACCTTCCTGTCAGCATAAAATACAAACTTACTCACAATGACTCCAACGAGAGCAACGATAACCAAAATACAGAAACAGGGTTTGGTTGTATTTGTACTCCCTTGTAACATTATAGTTAAGGAAGGTAACAAACCAAAAGTGCCACATAACATAAATATTCTAGATTCTTCTTTTTGTCTGTAAACCTGCTTTAGCAATCAGAACTTTTTTATTCTATTTACATGGTTAAATAAGACTTGAGGGGCTGGTCCCTCCAAGGTACTACGGCCTTGGCCAACAAAAGAAAATATCGTGATTATACCTTGCTACAAAAAGTAGCCAGGACAACAGAAACTTTCTGAGCACCAAGTAAACTTGCAGAGAAAAAATAAATTAATAAGGGCAGAACGTACCATAGTTTCCTGAAACTCAGCCCCAAGATAGCCACTCGAGACGCGGAACCGGTTATCCAATAGCAAATAGTATGCAACAGTTGCCTGACATCCTCCAAGAAATGAGAAAAAAGTTGGGGACTATAATATAAACGAGTTTCAAAGATGCGAACCTCATTTTGTACTCTGTTGCGAAGAGATTCGATAAGTTGGTTACTGTCAAATCCCATCTTAACCACCTCCTGAAGAATATCTTCATCAATCTGCATGAGGCATGGAAATGATTGAAAATAATGAGATAAGAGAATGACCAGGATACAAATGCAGGAAAATAAAAATAAAAAGTAAAAAAAAAAAATAAAAGATTTGATTAATCCCCACGATTCTCTGACAGAACAGTGTGAAAAGTAATTGAATCAAAACCCTAAACCCTAAACCCTAAACCCTAAACAAAAGCCTACAGAAATCATGAACCAAAGAACAAGGGACCAACAAAGAAAAATGCAACCATTTGTGTGCCATTAAATTGGATTTGGCACATAAATATATGGCAAAAAAGTATATTAAATACATCCCATATCAAGGACAGCAAAGCCACAATTGACGTTGTAAGCCTGCAAAAACCTTTTTTGCTTGTTGCATAGTGTCTGGTGGGGGCACAGCTAAATAACGGGGAAGATGAGCCTGGAACCATGGATGCTGGCGAATCTCGGGAATGGTCATTCGCTTCATTGGATCAACCACAAGCATCCTTGGGATCAAGTCTCTTGCACCAGGTGATAAATGACTAGGTAGAGTGTAAATCCCACCCTGCAGACAAAATTATGTAGGTTCAGTTGTCAATCAAAGTCCAGAAATATACAGTAGAGAAAAATATATTTAACAACAGAAAGAAAATAAAAGGGAAAAAAAAAAAATGTTCTGTAGAATCTGGACTAGGGACAAGAGAATGGGAAGGATGACGTGGACAAAACAAATTTAGCAAGAAACACAGAACAGGGTCGTGGTTCCAGAATTAGTCTGAACAACTATATTCACTACATGACTAGCTAAACAGGAGGAAAAGGAATGTCATTCACGAACTACCGATCACTCAGATTAATTTGGGACACAGTTTAGTGTTAACCAAAGGACTGCACAATCATTTGCCGATTAGATGAGCTGACATAATAGACTCAACCAAAGCAGATCTAGGCATCTAGCAATACCTTTATTTTCTTAAATAAGTTAGGAATGTTTTCATCATCAAAGGGAAGCGTGCCACAGAGAAGGGCGTACAATATAACACCACAGCTCCAAACATCCACTTCAGGCCCAGCGTACAATTTTCCAGAGATAACCTAACAAAAGACAGAAACTGTTACTTTGAAGATTCAATGAAGAAAAAATGCAATTTAAGAAACTCAAATTTCCTAATAAATAAAACTTGCAACACATTTCCAATTATAACGCCAAACATGACATACCTCTGGAGCAGCATAGTTTGGGCTTCCACAACTAGTCTTCAAAAATGACCATCACGCATAATATTGCTCAGACCAAAATCAGCAATCTTCACATTGCATTTGGAATCCAGAAGCAAATTCTCAGGCTTAAGGTCTCTGTGAACCACCATATTTCTGTGGCAGTACTCCACGCCAGAAATTATCTGTCACATGCAAATTATCAAGCTGTTATAACTTATTCAGAGACGATGAAACAAATGCCAAATGAAATCTAGAGAGAGGGGGAGGGGGGGGGGGGGGGGGGGGGGGGGGGGGGTGGGACTACTAGAAAATACCTGCTGAAAAAAGTTGCGAGCTTCATCCTCCTGCAGCCTACCTTTCTCCACAATATAGTCAAAAAGCTCTCCAGATTTCACATACTCCATCACAACAAAAATGTCTGTAGATGATTCTACGACCTCATATAGTCGGATAATGTGAGGGTGCATGAATAGTCTTAATATTTTAATTTCCCTTCGCACTGCACAATATTTCAGGTAAAAAAAACAAAAACAATAAGCCACTTACAATTAACCAAAGCAAAGTACATACAAACATAAGAAAAACAGACAGAAAACGTTTATATTTCCCAAGAAAGGAATATGAAGATCAAAGACAGACATTATTTGGTGACCCGATCATGAATGAGTAATACAGACTGGGCCATCATCTGTGAAAACAAGACAGGCCTTTTTCTTCCATTTCTTTAAAAATAATCTTACCTTTTTCTTCCATTTCCATGTTTTTTATCTTGCGACGGTTAAGGATCTTAATAGCCACTTTGTGACCAGTCAATGTGTGCTCTGCTATTTTGACCTTGCCAAACGATCCAATACCAAGCGTTTTACCAAGCTTGTAATTTGCTAAAATCATATCCACACTGGTACTTCCTCGGCCGCTTGGTCCATCCATGTTTACTAACCTAAGAGGCAAAGTCATAAAAATTGAGATAAACAAAGAAGATGCGGCAGCATTCAACAAGCACAAGGAGATTGTATAATCACTGTACATAGATATACTTGAAGAACAAAAACAATAAAAATTTACAATACTATTATGCCAGGGCTCAGCACAATTTGCATTTAATTGTAAAAGGCCTCTCAACTAAAAAACTTTCAACCGAAAATACCCATACAAAATAGCAAGCTTGGGAATTTACAAAATACCATAGTATTGTTCATGGCACAAAAACAAAAATAAAAACGAAAAAAATAAAGGAAAAGAAAGACGGAAAAAAAAAATACACACACCCACACATATATACAAACACCTAAAAAGTAATTTATTATGTCATTTCAACTTTTTTTCCCATTCTTGGGAAAAAAAGTTTCGATTCAAAGAAAATTTTTAGCTTTCGATTATTCATTTCATAGTCCGCATAAAGATCAAAACTTTCTCGCTCGCGCTTATCGATTTCCCTTTGAATCGATAAACTCGTATTCATTCAAGATCTAAATTGTCCCTTGCCCCAAATTTTGCAAGAACAATTTTCTTTTTCTAAATAATTTTCACCACCAACACTAAGAAAAGTCATTTGCTGGGAAAAGATTCACTCACACAACCAGTAAATTGGCCGAATAACCACAACAATCATCCAAAAAAAAAAAAGCAGAATAAGAATAAATCAACCAAAAAAGAAAAAGAAAGAGAAAACTGCAGATGAGAATCATTTGAAAGCAAGAGAACAGACGAGATTAGACGCACAAAAAGAAAGACGAAAATTTGCCATTTCGATCAGAAATTTCGACGGCGATAAACAGATTAGAAATAAACAGATCTGAAAAAAGAAAACCAAAACAAAATAAAAAAATCACGGCGGGGAAAAGCCTCACCGGAAGCAAATCACGCGAATTCGTGGTCGCCGGAGATGAAGGCAAAACCGCGAAAGACGACGGCGATTAGGTGGCTCCGACTTCTTCTCCGAAGACTCACTCCTTCTCTCTGGCTCTCTCTCTCCTCTCTCCCTTATCAGACGTTGATCTTCTGTCACAACGTCCTCATATTGTCATTCCCTTCATCTAATTTCCTATTTTGCTGATAGTGTCATTTCTTTTTCTAACTTAAAAAATTAAAAATATGTTTTTTTATAACCGGGGATAAGAAATTCCACGCCAGGGATAGCTTAATTCGCGTTGGGGATTATAGTGGCGGACCAAAATGCTAAATTCCAAAATTGACGTCCACCATTCACGGGCATGAGATTAATCTTATTTTGTGTTAATATTCTTCTTTTATGACTTTTTCTTTTTTTTAAAGCATATGCCTTCAAGAAAAAAAAAATTATTGGTAAAGCGTTGGATAAGAATAAAAATTAAGCTGATGTTTATTGAAATGATTATTAAAACGAAAACGGGGAAGAGAAGTCGGTGGATTAGCAAAAGAGCTAAGTAAAAAGTTTAAACAATTATAGAAAGAAAATAGAATGTTGTGCTTAAAAATATTAAGGGTTAAATGCATTTTTTTTCTTTTTAATGAAGCATATGTCTTCAAGAGGAAAAAAAAATATTGGTAAAGCAACGAATATGAATAAAACTAAGCTGATGTAGTTGAATGAGTATTAAATCGAAAATGAAAAATGAAGACGGTGGATCAGAGAAAGATAAAAGATAGTTGCATGAAAAGCTGCGAAAGTTATATTAAGTTAAACGATTAACAAAAGAGCCACATAAAAAGTTCAAACAATTATAGAAAGAAAACAGAATTTTACGTTTCGAAAATTATGGGAAATTTGTAATGCTTTATTTATTATTATTATTTTTTTCATAATGCTTGAATAGAAAAATCGTGTTAAAGCACTGAATATGAATAAAACTAAGTTGATGTTCATTGAATAATGGTTAAAACAAAAATGAAAAGAAAAATCGATGGATGCAAGAAAAGTAACAAATAGTTGTATGAAGAGCTGCGAAGTTATATAGAATCCTAATCAATTAACAGTAAGGTTGTGTGCGTTTGGAAATTTATAAGTGTTAATGGTAATAAGTCAATACAATGATAGAAAGTTAACGGAAAATTACGTAAACAATTAATAACCAGACAACAAGTTCTTTATTGAGATGAGCTCATACACTGATTAAGAAGCTAGCGTTTTATCGAAATTTGCCATCCAAAACAACGTAGGATTTCTTATTGGAATTTTTATGCCTTTGCCTGATCAAATAACCATAATTTTGTCATTTGGATTTTTGTAGTTATTATCCCCCAAATTTTTCATAACTTCCTAGCAAAAATTGTAAGTTGCCTAAACATTTTACAAAAGAAAAACATTAGAACTTCTTTGATCTTTCGACAGCCCAATTTTAACTTATCTAAATCCTAAGAGAAAATTTAACAGAATATCGTTTTTGATAATATATAATAACAACTCCATAAATAGTTTTATATAAACATGGAAGGTTACCTAAAGAAATCATTGAGTTGATATAAATATGCAACTTAAAGAAGTTGTCACACGCCACCATGTTTTTCATATTTCTCCAGTCGATGTATCATCAATTTTCCTTTCCATTTAGATGTCCATAATTAGCTTCATGATTTTAACAACTTTTAAGAAGAAAAAGAATCAAATTAATGGATTTTGGATTAATCTCACCTATATCGCTTGAACGATAAGGTTATTTTAATATTGTTGTAAAACTTCAAAAACTCTCGCTTTAACCGTTATATTAGAATTTTTATTAAAGCAGACGGAACAAAAAGGAAATCAATCTCACTAAACACTTTTAATAGAATTTCTTTTTCTTTTTTTTTTAACATTTGACCACATACAACCCCTTCTTTTTCCGTTACAAAGAAGAAGAAGATCGTCTGTTGAAACATAGAAGAACAAAGGCAAGTGTTTCAAAATGCCAAAATTAAGACTAATCAGCAAAACAATAAATTTAGGGTCTAAACTGTCACTTCTCAAAAAGTTCAGGGACCAATATCATTAAAAACTTGTGTCTCAAGAGTTGATAACAATCTGGTTTTTGCCTGGACTTTCGGGGGGATTTTTTCCTGACCCCTAAATTTCATAATCTACTTGCAAATATCATTAAAGATGATTGCATTCAATGGCTCCCACAATCCGAATTCCCGGTGATTTGAACTCCTGTTTTGACAAATATGAACATATGCATTTAAATAGCAAATCCGAAACGGAATTTAGATATCATGAGACTCTTTTTTTCCCCATTCGACGATCTGGTTACAGAAATATTACATGTCAAGTTCTCAATCTGCTTCATCAATTGATCTGTTCTGTAACAAGTCCCAAACATTTCTCACTTCAGAAACTGTATGTTCCATCCTATATGATTTAATACACTGAGGCTAAGCAAAACAGAACATTGTGTATTATTCAGACTAGAAAAGAAAAGACAAAAAAAAGAAGCAAAACATTGTGTACACTGGAGAAGTGGCAAACGTGCAAGTTACAACGACGAGGAAGATTACAAAGGATGGAGCACATCCTTAGTAATCAGGAATGGAAGCAAAGCGATATCCTTTGGCACCTCTCCAGGAGTAATACGCAATCCGTGTCTCGTAAAAGCCTGCAGACAAGTTGAGGAACATGTATGAAGGGCTTAAATGAATCCTATACCATTAATATTACTTTGTGGTCTATTTGCACAAATTCAATTGTAGTTTGTTTAAAACAGTTCAAGAGAGAACAAAACACAAGTTCATGAGAAAAACACACATCCCCACCCCCCGAGAAACAAGAGCAAAGATACTTTAGTTCTACCATCCAACATAGTTCAGGTTCTGGCAATCCAGATGCTGTTTTATTGAAGATCAGAGTGAATAAATACAGCAGCACAGTTGTAGAACAGCCTATTGGGGTTATGCCAGAAGAACACGGTGATCGAGTGGAGTCTGGTTGAAGGATTATGGTATTGGATAGTGGTGGTTGTGGCGGAATCTAGTGGCACAGTGGCAATATCACTGGTGGTAAAAGCCAGAATGGATAATTGTGGCAGCAGATATAAGGGGTTGTCATGAGGATGTTTAAATTGCTTAACCATTTAAGAGGCTAGTTTCATTGAAAGAGACATCAACTTATGCCTTTCTACAAATTTTTCATCTTCATGCTTATTAGATAATGAATGATCACTCATTATCTACAACTTATTACATTTTAATAAGTTACTTGTAACTTCCACTTACAGCAGAAGTAAACAAAAGTCAAATGTGCAAAAATCAAGCTTGTATTTTTTGCAGGAAAAATGCCTGGGAAGGATGAGACCGGCGTTAGCATACCCCCAGAAAGGGGCTCCCCATACTCAAAAAAATCATACTTGTTAAATTCAATATTGTGCACTTTTACTAAACACACTACTTGCATTACTTGATGTACATGGTTAGTTTTAAAGATGCCAAAAGCAATACCAAACTAGCCCAATTATGTGTATAGCACAACTGAACAGTAAGACTAAAAACAAAAACAAAAAAGAAGGAAAATGTTTGCATACCCGGGAGAAAGGTGAGAATCCCCAAAGCTAAGAGGCCATAGGCTTGGGACCGGTCTCCTCCCATGTGACCAGTAAAAATGAAATACGAAAGGAAGAGAAGAGTTAATCCAAGGAACAGCAGGAAAAGGGCAAGAACAATGGATTTCCAGGGGATCCTATCGAAGGATTTCGGTGTGTAGTCGAACCGAGGGTCGTATTGCCTCGCATTACCATCACCATCATAATCCTCATCATCGGGAAGACGGGTGTATTGAACATTGCGCCTTGTAGTCATGCCTAAGAATGTTAACTAATACATGAAGCATTCAAAGTCCCAAGAAAACTGATTAGATCAAGAACCAACAAGTTAAATAAAAGGCAAAAACAATGTTGATAAAAGTAGAATCCTAAAGGGCTATGATCAATAACAAAGTAACATGAAATGAATATGAAAATGGGAATCAGATAACAATTTCTTTTCGAAAGTAAATTTGGATTAAATACAGAAATAAAACATATATACACACATACATACATACATTATATATATGTATGAATGTGTATATGTATATGATCACCTGACCTTATTGTGAAAAATGAACCAACCAGAGGTTATATTAGTGTTAGTCGGAGATAAATAATAATGTAATCTAAAATTTTTTAAAAAAAAAACTTGAACCTCTCTCAACTGGTACTACAAAACCCTAAACTAAGCAGTAAATTAAGAGAAAAATAATTTCTACAATATGATAAATCTGCATAAACATTATGTTCGATAATATTCATATGAAGAGACAGATTTTGTGCATTGATTAGGAGACACAAATATAAAGAACCCTTTTGCGTTAAATCTTTACTCAATTTGGTGTTTGGCTCTCTCTATAAATCTGAGAACGACCATTTTCGTTTCTAATTCTTTTGATTCTTGAAAGAAAATGGGGGAGAATCCTCACCTTTGCAAAGAACCAAATCGCTGAATGGATCGGGGATGAAAAAGAGGGATGATTTTTCTTCTTACTTTCTGGCGTTTTCTGGGAACCCAAACAAGCAAATAGGAACGACGGGGTTCTTGGATTGTCGTGGTCGATGGAGAGGACTCTCTGTCTCTGTGAGCTGGTCCGTTCTGGCGACTGAAGCGTAAAATGATTAAAACGGTAGCGTTTTGCAAATTAAGCACCGATTCCATTAAACTTGTTACCATTTGTTAACTTATCTTTCAAACTTTTAATTTTAATAATTTATCTCCTTAACTTATTAAATTATTATAATGTACCTATTTTAGTTAATTTTACATTAAATTAAAAATGATTTTTTCCAAAATTCACATGAGGCGTACATAGGTATTCCATAATCAATTTAACAGAAAATTAATTGATAAGTGATATGTTATTATAATTTAGTAAGTTCTTTTAATAAATTATCAAAATTAAAAATTTAAGAAGTAAATTGTTAAAAAAATGACAAAATTAAAGGACATCAACACTAAGATCCCAAAGAAATGTACAAATGGGAACGGCTGTGGTAGTGTGCACCTGAGATGCAAAACAATACCAATACATTACCGATCGAAGGGTTGTAGGTCAAATGAAGTTAACGTGTAGAACCAAAATCTCATACTGCACCTATTGTATCTTCGACCATCACAGAGCTGCATCAACTACTGATTTTGCGTATGAAGCTTGTCCTACCACACACACTCTACATAAATAAACCTAAAGACATTTCACTGAAGCAACGCTGTTTATCCAAATACATTTGCATAATATTTCTTTTCTTTTTTCTTCTTTTTATTTTTTACATAAAACTATAAAAATAAAATATTCATGTAGAAGCACTTTTCCTTTTTATGTTTTTCCCCCTACTTGTGAAAAATATGACTTAAATAAAATTACAATTACATCGTATTCAAATTAGACAGTAATATTTAATAATGCATAAACATTTCATGATTTGAAGTACAAGATATTTTTGTATATTAATTGGCAAGCACATATGTAGCAATTAAAAAAATCACATGACGATTTAGGACCTATCACGTGATATTGACGTGACCGCCACGTGGCAATCAAATAAAGGGACGAAGGAGCCTATTGACTCTTTTATATTCATATACATATATATTTACATTATACATATTGTATTGCATTGTATTGTAATATATATATATATATATGTAATAGATATTCTTTAAATCATCAAGTGATTAATTACTGATTGAGCAATATTGATATTTATAATCATTTGATTACTTATTGACAATTAATCAACATTTCAATAAACATTTCGGTTATTTTCTTTAAAAAAAAATCGGCTATTTTTTAATAAGAGTGTGTTTGGTAGGAGAGAAAAATGGAAGAAAGGGAAAGGGTGAAGGGATTGATGAAAGGATTTTGACAATTATAGTTGTTTGGTAAAAGAGAATAGAGGAATGAAAGATTAGGGGAGGGACTCCTAATCCTTTAAAAAACCTCAATTTTAATCCCTTCAAATTAGAGAGATTTTCAGAGGGATTCAATATATCTCATTGGTTAGAGATTATTTAGTTAACTTACAAATAAAATCTATTATTTCCTTTCCCTTGTATCTTTATACCAAGCAAGAGAAACGATTTTTGCTTTCTTTCCTTCTTGTCATACCAAACATCATGAAAGAAAGGGCATCTATCTCCTTCCCCATCTCCCTCAGCTAGACAATGTACCGCTCTCTCCTTCAACTTTTCTCTCCCTCCTACCAAATATAGCCTAAGGATTCAAAAACTGCTATCTAACCTAATTTCTCTAATAATTGTAGGCAAAGTTAAGAAAAGTAAACAAAGAAAAAACATTGGAAACCTAGAGTTGATCACCAAAATCACAGTCATAGGGAGAAGAGGAAACTTCTCAATGAAATATTATATGGTCTTCGTGCACCCTCTAAGCTTTTGTGGGCCCTACTTGATAGTTACACCTTTAAAGCATGAACGTTGTTGAACTAATACAACCAAACAAGATAAGTATGAAGATTAATTAAATTCCTAAACCTGGTGGAAATCTACCTATCATAACCACTAAAAGTGTTTCTCACATGTTTTTGAATTAGGGATTTGACAAAGAGAGGCATCTTCACAGCCATCAAAGTTGGATTTTTCCTTTCTGCCTTGCTTGCGTAGGTCACTCCAAGAGAAGTAATGTAATACAATTCTTAATCTCCGTCAAAAAGAATGTTATTTGGAGAATTCTATAATAAAATATGAAAAAATACTCTATCGATAAGACTCTGTTTTAAATCATTATATTTATATTAGACACTGTTAATTATACATATAACTATTATTTTCACTTGATTTTGACCTGATGTATTATTTAGAAACATACACTGCTAGACACCCTTCTGTAGAAGATAAATTTGGAAAGAATACTAAAAATTGAGCTCAAATAATTAGGTAGAAATAAAGAAAGGCCTTTGTCTTGGCAGTTTTTAGAGGTTAGTTTCTGGTAGTTGAAATTTTGACAAAGTAGCTTGGTGAAAGATGTCAATATTTGATTCTCTCTAATTTCCAAAACCAAACATAGAAGTTCACACATGGAAGAATTCCCATATGAAACAATGAAGAGAACAAGAAAAATCATGAGGAAATCAGTCTCAACTTTTCTCAAACATTTTCAGTACTTCACCACCACACCAGTCCTTCTTTTGCTTCCCTTTTCATCCTCAGTTCTTATCTCTCAATCCCTTTTCACCTCTTCTGATTCTAGATTTTCTACCTCATCAAAGTACTTCTCTCAAACCTTTATTTCTTCTTCCTCAATAATCTTGATCACAGCCTTTGCTCTCTCCTCTCTTCTCATCGCTAAAGCGTCCGTAATCCGATGTCTAAATCGCCCCAAATCGCCGTCTTTCTCCTCTTGCTTGCCCCTCTACAAGCCTCTCGTCCTAACACACCTCTTCAACATAACTCTTTGCACCTCCATCAACATAACTTGCATCTTTCTCCTCTCGAGGATCTTTAGTCCCTCGGGCTCTTTAGGATTTTTCAACGCCACCATTCAAACAGTTTGCGGGCTTGTTCTCTACGCCTTTTTAGCCAACATAATACTTCTTTGCAACTTGGCTTTGGTGGTGGCAGGAATGGAGAATTGCAGTGGCTACAAAGCCTTACACAAAGCTTATTTGTTGAGGAAGGGACGGAATTCTACGGTTCTCGTTTCGGCTTTCGCTACCAATTTAGGCCTTGCTTCTGTAGAGGCCTTGTTCAGGTTCAGGCTTGTGAGATCTCAACACCTTAATGAAAGGCCAATTATTAGTCTGTCCATGGCTTTGGAGGGAATTTTGATTGCTTATCTGTATTCCATAATTATTGTGCTTGACACAATTGCTTGTTACTATTTCATCAAAAGCTGCAGATCAGATTCTTCAGCAGAGAATTCAAATGGGTTTTCTAATCAGATTGAGCTTGTTTAGAATTCCATACAAAGAGGAAATCACAAGTAAGCCATTGTATATTCAACATTGACTTTGTTCTTTGCCTCGTTTTCTTTCATGTATAGTCAGTTATTTCTTAACTTCCCTAGTCTAAGCAAATGAAGGGAAAATTAAGAGAGGTTATTTTCAAGTCAAAGTACATGTATAACATGAACTCATATAAACAACTGTGATTAAGAGAGACAAGGTTATAAAGAGATTCAAACTCTACATAAGAGATAAAGTCAGATATAAAATTATTATTAGATTATGTCTGTAACTGATACAGAGTTTCGACTTACGATTATCTTGATGGTCATGAACATTCTATTTTTCATTTTTTTTTTTTTAATGAACTTGGGAATAAGAAGATTCAAACTCTGTATTTTTAGGTGAATTCAGATGTAATATTACTGTTAGATTATGCCCTGAAAGCATGGTGAACATTTCACGGTGATTGTTCCTTTTGTTACTATTTTGGTGGGTGGAACTAAAAGTTTGAAGTTGGACATGAGTGAAACCATTAGCCCAACCCAATTGTATCGTGGGAAGTCCTAAGCCCATTTGTTTAGAAAAATGATTGTGGGCTATTTTGGTCACTCTGAAGAGGTAAAGTCAAAGATGTGCATGGGATGGGATTCTAGATCACTCCAAAGTAAGACACAGGGAAATAAAGATTTACATAGCCATGCCTTTTACTTCACAACAAAGATAATGTTGAATGTTTTGAGACAGAGAAACCAAAAAAATTTTAAAAAAAAAATTTTAAAAATTCCACATAAGAGCAATTTTATGTAGAAGGTGGTTTTCAATGTCGGAAACTGCTTTTCAATGTGGGTCTGATATATCTCTTGCAGCGCTGGTTCTGTGCTGAGTTTCACAACTTTTTGTAAACTTAATCCTGATTTGATTAGGTTATAATTGATATTCGCTCTTATAAGATCCGACATGAAGCTTCTAAGCAACCACTATAACATAGCTTATTTCCCTTTTGGCATGAAAAGCTAGCCTTTTTCTTCCATAGACATGTGCATAAGGTATGTTTTTGCCTTGCATTATACAAACACAAAGTGTATGTACCAACAAAAGGATATAATATATATCTATATATATGTAACATTGAACCTGAAAGCACCTAATATTACTTTATATATATATATATATATATATATATATATATCTTCTTCCTCAAAGGACCATGCATTTGGTTCGGTGCAGTTTCAGCCATATCCGAACAAACCCAAACAATAAAAAGGTAGACCAAGAAAAAGTAAACCAAAACAAATGTATTTAAAGTTCAAGAGACATGTGAAGGTAGTAACTAGTTACATATATTGTGATTTCAATAGTTATTCTAATATTTATCCATCAATGGTTATCCTTATTTTAGCCGTTTGATTCAAATCATATATATGGTTGTACTAAATTAGATAGTTGGTCAAAAAAATATGATAATTAATTAGCATTAAACTAATAAAACTCATTAAATGTAATTTTTTAATTTATTAGGTTGCTAATAATTTTCTATCAAATTGCTTTTCATCCGGAGAAAAACTTCTATAAATTTATTGGTTGTAGCATCAAATAAGTTTCTCCATAATGGAGTTCTTACAATGAAATTTACAAAATAATAATAATAATAATAATAATAATAATAAATAACATAACATAACATTAAAAATAAGGAAGAAAACAAATGCAGAATATGAAGTAACAAAAGAAAATAAATTGAAAAGAAAAAAATCTGGAATGGAAGTGAATCAAGAATGATATATATATATTCAAAAATTAGAGAATGAATAATTAATTTAGATTTTTTTTAAGGAATCAATTTAGATTTCATTTTGAATATAAGAAGTCATTTAAATAATCATATCAATACATTAATAATAAGTCATAAAATATATCATACATCATTAAATACAATTAAAATATGCACGACTTTTTATAATTTTATTTACTAACCATCCATTATTATAAAAATAAAGTAACTATTAAAAACTCTTCCATATATATTAATATTCAATTCCAATACCTAACAAGAATTATTATAAACAAAAGGCTAATTATACATGCAGCTTCACTTTTTCTGTAATTCTGCATTGTAATTTGAGATACAGAGATAGTGTATATGCCTTGCACGTGTAAATGCATTATTCCATGTGAACAGATCGCCGTTTCTTTAAGTTTTAAGAGCTTGTTTGGTGAGTTAGTTCAACTCAAATTAAATTGTATTTTTTCATCTCAGTTTTTATCTTTTTCTGAAAAGTCAATAAAAATTATAACTAGTTTTTAAAAAGTCAATCAACTCAAACTTAAAAATTTCAACTCAAACCGTTTCACCAAACGGAACCTAAGATTCACTTTTTGGATTTTTTTTTTTCTTTTTTTTTTTTAGTGTTGTTTCTATAATTGCATTAGGTTTATCTTCCTAGCTCCTTCTAAACTAAAGCTGTTCTTGTTTTCTCTTACTTTATAATTTTTTTAAAATTTTTTGTGGACTTCGATAATTCCGATGGTTACTTTCCAAGCTCCTTCCTAAATACCCAACTAACTTTGCATTATTATAAGTAATAAATAAATAACATTGATTAGCTAATCCAATATCTTTAGTTTGGTGCAAGTTTCGAGTAAGTTATCAAATTCATATATAATTGACATGCATTAATTGTCTTCTATCGGTTCATCAATCTTCACATGCTTTGTCTGTTTTTAAATAATATAAATACATTCTACGAGTACTTTAGATATTTCAACGTAGAAAAACTACTCGCAGACGAATGGTGAATTTGTCAAATATTTGAAAATTCTACTTTTTTAAACAATTATTTTTTCCCCTTCTCAGCAAAAGTTTCATATCTAGCTCATAAATTCTTCTATGGAGAATTCTGTCAGAAATATGAAAAAAAAAAAAAATGTCTATAATCACAATTTAAAATATCATATCACATCCGCATCCTATTAGATTTTTTTTTTTTTTTTTTAACTTTGTAGTTTAAATTGTATAACCTCTTTTTTAACCTATCAAAGACTTCTGCTTTGTTTGATGTGTTTAAATATAACTTCAATTAAATTATACTTTTTCATCTCAGTTTTTGTTCTTTTTTTTTTTTTTTTTGAAAAGTCAACAAAAAATTATAACTAATTTTTGAAAAATCAACTAACTTCAACTTAAAAATTTTATCTCAAACCGACGAACAAACACAAGCTGTCTACCAAAAATTTTCATTTAGTTAAAGGAGCAGATTATGAGAAACGAATCTAGTAAGTTGATTTTTTTTTTTAAGATATGATAATGATGTGATTAAATATTTTAAACTATGCCTTATCAATACAGATTTTTTTTTTTTTTTTTTCATATCTACCACAGGATTTTCTACACGGAAGAATTTGATGAAATATCTAGTAAGTTTAATCATGCCTTATTCTGTTGTCCACAAATATATATATGTGTGTGTGTATATATATATATTATTTATAAATGCTAGTATTTCAAGATAGAAACTCCAAGTTCAAACAGATGATGATGTTGTATTATGTTTTGAGGGACCATATAAGGAGGCCAAAGTATTATGAATACACCAATATTCCAAAAAAGGAGGTAAAAAAAATCGTACTCCTCAGAAATATTTATAATTAGTAGCTTAGCAAAATAACTTGTATCCATGTTGGAACACTTTCTCAAAGAGCTAGAGACCATAAAACCACTATTTTGCTTTTGTACAAAGTGGCTACAATTATGGGCGTGTGGAAGTGAGCCAAACCAATTACAAAAGAGATCAGATTCCATTTGTGCAATCATTTTGTCGTTTTCTTTTTTGGCATGATAAAAAAATCATAAGGGAACAACCAAACGTATATCTAGCGATGTTGATGATGTTGATTCGGATTGTATTGGTTTGTATTCATACGAGATTTTAAATAGACATGTTTATATTTTTTTGTCTTTTATTTAAATTTATTTATTAATTCTTTATATTTATCTAATTAGAAGAAGAAAAAAAAACTCTTATAACAAAACAATTAATTATTCATAAATGTACTTTTTAAGGGTCGATAATCCATGGCCGTCGACAAAAGCCTATATATATCCTAAAAAGCAGATTATTCCTTGTTACCCACATTTAAAGTAACCCGATCATGTTAATATTAAAAGTCAATACAATAATTACACCACAAACAAATAGTTAAGAAATGGATATGGGTCGAGAATCTTCTCATCTCCTTTAATTTTTTTTTTTAATAGGGATAGGGTTACTTTAACTATTTCTTAAGTATTTGTTTGTGCTGTAATTATTTTATGACTTTTAATATTAACATGATTAGTTTTCATAACTATTGACAGAGCCTTGATTAAAAAAAATCAAAATCAAAATCAAAATCAATGCTATACCTATACATGAGTTTTATTTTATTTTTTTGTTTTAAGTTCTACAAATATAAATTAACTAAAACCCTAATTTTTTCAAGATATAGGGTATGGAAAATATTGCTTCACTAATGCCATAGCATCTTTAGAGTTTTATCTTGGATATCTCATTATGTTTATATTTTTGTTGGTTTTTATGTAATTATGTTTCAATCCCGCTAAATCATTGTAATTTTGTATTATAAACATGTATTTCAAACCACATTAACCCGTAATTTCCCTAAACCATGGTATTTAATTTACAAGGGGCTTTTTTTTTTTTTTTCTTTTTTTTTGGGGGGTGGGTTTCATAGCTTTTTGTATAGCCTTAAAGTTGAAGTGACACGACATGATAGTCATTAAAACATAGACAAGAACAAAACACCCAAATACGACAAAGTATATACATTTTAAATTGATCATCTTTATTCCTTATTAACTGCTAGTTCTTTTCAAATGGAGGTCGTTATTAGTAGAAAAAGATTATGCAATTGTAGATTAATACCTAATTTTTGAAGTTTAGGAGCTCCTCCTTTGATAGTTTATAGTTAAAACAAAGATTAGTGCCCTTCTTCTCCATTCAAAACGTGTTAGAATCTCTAATTAAATGGATTAAAAAAAAAAGAGAAAATTATGAATAAATGTTCATCCGTAGAGGCAAACAACTTTTTAATATGTGGCCAAGAAAGTCAGATCGAGATGCTACTTAATATCACGATGTCCTTTTTCACTTTACAGTCGTGTAAAATATCTTCGAAATAATTGTTGACAACTGTTTAGTCACCAAAAGCTTTCCCTTTTGATATAAATATTTATTTCCAACTAAAATTAGGTCACAAAAATTTTCACCAATTTGGAATTTTCTTAAATCAATGTTAGAAAGTCAAATATTAAAATAGAGTCCATTTACGACACGTCTTTTTGTTTTTTTTGTCCTTACTCCACAGATCTTACACGCGAAAAGAAGCTAAGATAAGGGCTTTGTAAATTCCAAACCGTTAGATTAAACGCGTTTTCTGATATGGCCAATATATAAGGATATTATATAGACGTAATATATAATCAATAAAAAATAAAACGTTACAAAAAGAAATTATTGTTAAAATCCATGATTAAAAAACCTAATAACTCAATAATATCTTTTTCTTTTTTAAGATATGAGGTTTATGACTCTTTGTTAAAAAAAACAAAAACAAAAACACTTTAGGTTTTGAAATTGAGAACTGCAGCCTCTCATCTGATCAACAACGATATTATTACATAACAAATTATTAAAAAAAAAAAAAGAATTTTTTTTCCTCCCCAAATAATACTTCCGAATATTTTATTTTTAAATTGGTATGAAAACTAGTTTTCTAAAAAAAAAAAAAAAAAAAAGAAAACAAAAAAAAAAAAAAGGAGGAGGAGACTGAATTGTGAGACAAAACAGTCGCATCAAACTGGGTACAAACATAAACAGGAATAGTGGGGACAGACAAAGAGTTTCACTTTCTGCAGGAGCTCATATTATTATATTGTATCAATATAATTTTTGTATTACCAAACATGAGGTACAACTCATCGTCATCAAGTCCACCACATTCATATACAGTGAAAAGGCTCTCCACTTTGTCCTTTGTTTCCATCTCTTTTTCAGCGAAAATCAGTTTAATTAATAACTACAAATAAAAAAAAATATATTAATTTGCATGATTATTGGAATTACGTGACTAATTACAGCGTTCATTTACCTTAATCGCGTACTAATTGACATAGTGATATTTTCGCATTCACGTAAGATTTTTAACCCCAAAAGTCAAAATATTCTTTAGAATACTAATACCTATCCAGTCTTTATCCATACAATCACCGAAAGTGAAGTATGCTTGTGATATTTAAGAGCTCACAATACCTTTTCAACAATTATAGTTAACTACATTTAATAATGTCACTTTATGAATGATCACGGTGTCATCTTTTTGTTGAAAGTTTTTTAGTCGATCTGTCAATAAAATAAACGTCCCTTTTCTTTCAGTATATACGAATTTAATATTCGTGTATTACACATGAGAGAAAAATAAATAGATAATAAATAAATAAGAAAATTAAATAACATTTAACAATGACAGTTGTTTATAATAAATAAGTTTTCAAAAAAAAAAAAAAAAGGTCTTCAATAGTTCTCTTTGCATTTTCATTCCAACCATCATCACCGTCAGCTAAAAAAATAAATTAACATAAATTAAAAAGTGAAAAACAAAATATATAAATCTAAGGAAAAAAAAAGCTAGAAATAACTTATAAAAATAAAAAACAAAACAAAAGAAAGCAGACCATACCTATATTTTGCTCCATCTTTTTTGTGTTTAATTTTTTTTTTCAAGATCTCTTTCAATCATAAAAATGTAAACTAATAATAATAATAATATAAAAACTTTTCTCCGGTGATGCAGAGATAAAAATAGAGAAATAAAAATGATCACGATAATTAAAAATAAAAATAGAAAAAATAAAAGGAGAAAAAAACTCAACAGGGGAAAAAAAGATTGGAGAAAAACAACAAAACTAAAAATAGATTTTATTATTTTTTTTATTTACTGTTTTTTACAAAAATAAATAAATAAATAAAATTCCAGTTAGATTATATCATGTAAAACACAAAAATTAACTATAACATCTAAAAAAAAACAAAACCCAACAAATGAAAAAGCCAAAAAAACCAAGCACAAATCGAAAAAAGAGAATAAAAAAATTTGAAAATCGAAAATGTGGAAACAAATATCATTAAAAATTATAAAATAACAAAAATACGAAGAAACGATGAATAAAAAACTAAACTTAAAATTTAAATCTTAGAAAGCAGAAAAAAAAACAGGGAAAAAAATAAAAGTAAAAAAAAAAACTAAAAAGGGGAAAAAAAGATTAAATAAAAACAACAAAATCAAAAACAGATTATATTATTTTTTTGTTTATTGTTTTTTACAAAAAATAAAATAAAATAAATAAATTTCAGTTAAATTATATACATACAAATATTGCACTTTAGCACATCTGCAATGGACAAAATTAAAAATGCACATTAAAAGGGTTACAATGTCCAGTTGTTGTAGCTATCAGAAAAAGCAACTACAAAAAAAGGGTAAAATCATCCATAAATAATTTTAGAAGGACAAAGTTATCCCGACACTGTAGCAAGCTGTAAAAGTAACTAAAGTCCAAGGGCAAAATTGTCAATTGAAAAAAAAAAGAAAGGGTAAAACCGGAATAACACTGTATCAAAGGAAAAAAAAAACAACTACAAACGAGGGGCAAAATCGTCTATTAATAATTTTAGAATGATAAAGTTGTCCTAGCACTGTATCAAACAGTAAAAATAACAAAAACCCAAGGGAAAATTTGCCAATTGACCAAAAAAATAAAGGGTAAAACCGACATAACACTATAACGAAGGAAAAAATAATTAGTGATGAAGGCAAAAAAGTTAATACATTGTAGAAAAAAGTATAAGTTACTGTACATTATTGTAGCTAAAGCAATGAAAATAGGAAAAAAAAAAAAAAAAAAAGAGTAAAATGTATTGTATATTACTGTTATTTTAACGGTGAAACCCTTACATCCTTTTAATATATTAAATAATGTTAAAAAAACAATTTTAAAATTATGATTAATTAATTAGTTTTTATACTCATATATAGCCGCCAGAAACCACCTGTAACATACATTACTGTAGCTAAAGCAGTAAAAATAGGAAAAAAAAAAAAAAAAAAAGTAAAATGTATTGTATTTTACTGTTAAAATAACGGTGAAACCCTTACATCCTTTTAATATATTAAATAATATTAAAAAAACAATTTTAAAACTATAATTAATTAATTAGTTTTTATACTCATATATAGCCGCCAAAAGCCACCTGTAACATTCATATTGGATGAGTGGACTTAGCTCGATACTCACGTGAGGTCGTTTAAAATATACAATGAACATGTAAATTTCTTTTGGATAACCATTATCCAAATTTCACTCACGATTTTCCTTTCACTATCAATGTGATTCAAATACACACACATCTGAATACCCAATCAGGTTTGGACACCCTTGTCTAATGACAATGTTGATAGATAAGAGAAAATTTGAAATTACACAAAAGTGACAAATCTATTTTCTTCTTTTTTCCCTCTAATTTATTTTCCTTGGGAAGAAAGAAAATATTATCACACTAGAAAAAAGAAAAAAAGAAAAAAAGAGAAAAAGAAACAATACGAGCAGCTGTAATAAGCTGTAGTTCAATAATCAT
Organism: Ficus erecta; assembly: GCA_008635985.1. Taxonomy (NCBI): domain Eukaryota; kingdom Viridiplantae; phylum Streptophyta; class Magnoliopsida; order Rosales; family Moraceae; genus Ficus; species Ficus erecta. The sequence goes on from BKCH01000009.1 coordinate 3,063,266, forward strand.
ATATAAAACACACATCCAATCTTTTGGTTGGGATGTGGGCTATATATATTGGTTTTGGCTATCACGTCCAATTGTCAAGTTAAATGAATATGTTACACGTGTAATCATGTGAGCCACTTCCATTTCATGAAAAATAAAGAGCAAATATTAAACACCTTTTATTACCCTTATTATTGTTATATTATATGAAATAATACTAGTGTGCCACATGAAATGCTTGTATGGTGACTGAAGTTTTTCTACCACAAAGAATGGATTAAAGGCAAATAAAAAATAGAAGTATATAACTATGCAATACATTAAAAATGAGAGTTCTAATGAAAAAAAAAAAAAATTACTGGTGGGCTTCTATTTTAAATTGTGAATTCGTATGTCATATTTCGAACTCTATATTATATGATAGAATCAAATATAAAATTATTGTTAGATTATATGTATAACTACATATTTTAATGTAACTCTAATAAAATTAAAGTATGTATTATTAATAATGATATCCAACTATTGATAGTTTATTAAAAATCAAATGCAATCTTTTTTTTTTTTTTTCCCCGGGTTACAATATTCACAGTGAATTTTAATCTTGAAGGTACTGACTTGTAGACCATTATGACAGTGGCTGAGATTTACAAATTTCCAGGAGAGTTGACTTATTACAATAATTAGAAGAGAGTCAAATTATTAGTTTAATTATGATCGTTCGATTACCGTGCACGATACACCTTTTCTCACAAGGGCGAATCGATATACCTTATTTGAATTTCTTATCTTATTAGCTGTCTTCATAATAATGTCATGTCATATCATATGAATTTAAGAATTTAGTCACATAAAAATACTAAATATTAAAAAATTTTAAATAAATTGATGAGTTGTCAAAACTCTATTAAATAGATAACTTTTAAGACAGAAAAATGAGATATCAAATTTGAACTCCCCTGATGAGTGGCTTTTTTTTTTTTTTTTTATTCTTTTTTAATTGGAAACTTATCAAAACTTTGTTACAACAAAAAAGAAACGACCCAAACACAAAATAAAGGGGTTAAAAATAGAGGTAGTTAGCCATTCCAAAATCCAAGCAAAAAGAAAATAGAAAGATTATCTAGTCCAAATAACAGTTGGACTGAATAAATGTGACAATCCTAAATAAGAAAAAGAAACAGTTAGACAGTTTTTTTTTTTTTTCCCTCGACTGAATTAGTTTTTTTTTAAACATATATAAATCAGATTTTCGTTATGAATTAGACAGTTGTTTGCAAAAAAATGCCTTCAATCTTGCACATATTTTTCTTAGATTATCGACCAATGCCGACTTTATCCGCAATTCTAGTCAATTTGCTATCTGAGACAATAATAGACTCAGATGCAAAACCAACAATAATAAAACTTTCCATAATTAGTATTTAGTTATTCACATAAAATGCAAAAACCTACAATAGTACATTTCAGGGGGGGAAAACAAACCCAACAATAGGAGAAAATTTATCCAAAAAATAGTAGAAAAAAGGCTAACGTAAATTACTTTTTCATGATTAACATTGAACTTCAATTATTATTGGACAGATCATAAATATGTATTTTTGGAAATAGAACAGCTCATTGATGAAATAAACAAATAACTTGAAAGAGTTTGTTTTTTGTTTTTCTGATAGGAATAACTTGATCAAAGAGTTAAATTAAGCACTTTCAAATAAGTAGTTTTATACACACACACATTGTTCTAGCTGTTAAATTACAAGTAGTTATTATAATTAAGAAAAGATTTAGTGACCTTAAAAAAAAATGGAACGTGTTATCTAATAAATATAAAAGAAAAATAAAATAAAACAAAGATTACAAGTGTGATAATTATTATTTTTTTTAAATAAATGCTATCGAACTTACAACTCAACATCTTTCTCACGAGTCATGCCAATATCAACATTACAATCAATAATCTAATTTAGTAGCCCATCTCTAATTAATAATATCTTTATCTTTGATTAATAATAAGTTTAAGTACCACGTGAGTGGTCCACTAGTCTAACGACAAAGTGTTGTAAAGAAAAATGGACAATAATTGACATGATTAGTCCATCGTAATTACACAATTAGGTCATAATACTTTTAATTTTGATAATCAAATCTATGAGCTCAATTTCTTTGTAATGTTGGTAAATTTGACAAAGTCCATACAATTTTTGAAGAAATCATCACCTTCATAGAATATGACTTAATTTAACATTAAATTTCCTAATAGTGCCTTTGAATTGAAGAAAAATCTAAGGTTAATTTACTTTTCTTTTCTTTTTTTTAATTGAAAAAAAGAACTTGGGGGTTGGAGACGCCATAATTGCGTGTTGCAGGCATGAGAGGGAGGGGAGACCAAGCGAGGGTTTGGGCAGTTTAAGAGGTAGAGTGATGATTAGGATTAAGGTTAATTTACTAATTTATTTTCCCTTCAAAATCATTTACGATCTGATCATGTGTAGAAAAAGTGAAATTTTTTATATCCGTCTTTTTTTTTAATTTATTTTTTAAAAGATAAGAATTTGAATTATAAACTTTATAATACAATCATGTGTAAAATTATTACAAAATTATGACCATAATCACTCACTAATTTTTCTACAATTGCAAAGAAACCAATAATTTAATAACTTCATTGTCTGATTAATAATATAAACACAAGACTCTTAGCTTGTGTTTAGTGTACGGGTTTGGAATGTAATTCTTAGATTGAAGTTGTTGACTTTTCAAAATTAATTATAATTTTTGTTGATTTTTCAAAATAAAAGACAAAAACTGATATAAAAACTTTAACTTCAAACCTGAAAGCCAAACCCGTTTTGTGAAAGAAAACACGATGTAAAATCATTTGAAGAGTGAGTTAAGGGTTGTTTGGATAGAAGGTGTAAACTTAAGTTTTTAGGTTCATTTTTGTCTTTTTTTGAAAAGATCAACAAAAATTATAACTAATTTTTTAAAAATTAATTAACTTCAATCTAAAAATTACTTCTCAAATCCGTGGTATGATTCAAGGACTAATAGTGTTATTTACCTAATTAAAATTCAGTTAGGAGGATATATACATTTCCTCTGTTTTCTTTTTTCTTTTTTTGCTTTTATGATTAGTATTTTTTTTATAATAATAACTTTTATAACCAAAGCCCCCCGCGCTTTTTCTCTCTCTCTTAATTGTCTGTCTGTCTCTTTCTTTCTCATCCCCCAGATATATATATATATATAGAGAGAGAGAGAGAGAGAGGTAGAGAGGGGCTTGGCTTGGCATCGCTAGCGAAATCTCGGACCCAATAAAAAAAAGAAAAAAAAAAAGCTAAACTTAGAAAGGAGAGAAGGCCATGACAACATCAACAAACAACCATGAAGATTGCGAGACCCTTCCTCTCTCTCTCCTCTCTCTCTCTCTAAATATAATAATATATGTATTTATAACTATATAACAAGATAGGAGGAGCGAGGGAGCCGGCTCTGGCATTGTAACCCGGATCCGACTTTGTCGGACCCACCTTCCTCCATTGATATATCCAATGTAAGCTAGCTTTCTTCTTCTTCTTTCTCTCTCTCTCGTCTCTTTGATTGCCTTCAACGGAGGTCATCTGTCTTGTCATCGTTGCAGTTGTAGAGGGAGATATTTTTCGAACCGTTTCCGATTCCGAGATCTGTTTTACAATCGGTAACACTTTCTTGTTCTCTGTTAATTTTCTCTTCGTTGCGTGCACATCTTTAGCTTCTGCAATGGAATTTTCCTCTGTCTTTTCCTCGAGTTTTTGAATTTCATTTCATTTTCTAGCTTTATCTTCTATGTTTCTGCCCAATGCGGATTCGGATTGGGAAGAAGAACTCGAAATATATAATATTTATATATGTGTATTTATGTTTAAATGTATGTATTTTGTTTTCCTCGTCTTCGCTAGTTGTATTTTATTTTGGTTTCTCTTTCTCTCTCCACTTTTGGTTTTCTCTCTCTATATAACACATACAATGTTCTCGTTTTTTGTCTTCTTGTACCTCCTTGGATATGGACCATTAAGCGATTTTTCTTCAACTTTTTTCCCAATTTTTAATTCTTTTTTTTTTTTCGATATTAAATACAGCGACTAGATTCCTCGAAACTTCGCAAAGTTGAAAATCCTCTGTTTTTCTCTCTCAATTTGGAAATTTGTAAGAGCCGCTTGAAACTTTAGATGTTTTTCCTCTTTTAATTTTTGTAGGTTTCTCGGTTTACATTAAAAATTGAGTTGTTATTTCTTCCATAATTTTTTCTTTATAATTTTTTCAAGGTAGCAGCATTATTTGCAAGTTTAACTTCTATGTATTTATTAATTTTCTCTATACGAACATAAGAATTCAATAATACGTAGCTATTCTCTTCTTGAAATCAAAATCACAAAGTCCTAATTTTGTTAACAAACTTTAGCCCATCAACCATTGAAACAGCCTTAAAAAAAAATTTACCTTTGTTTTTTTAATCTTAATCGTTGGATGTTTTAGTCAACAAAATCTGATCCTTTTGTCAATTTGTTGATTTTATCCAGTGTCATCAGGAGTTGCATGATTGAGGAGTAATGGGCGGATGTGTATCAACTCCGTCGAAAAATATTAGATCGAGAAGAAAGCGCCGTCACCATTTCAACAAACGCCGCGGGAAGATCTCCCTCTCACTAGCTGACAGTACCAAGAAAAGAAACAGCGATACAGGATCACGGTTGACGGATTATGCTGTGAGTGAGTTTGTTCGTATGGACTTTGAGAAGGGTGAGACTACTACGTGCAGAAGATCCGAGGTTACAAATACAACATTCCATCTCACTCAGTTGCAATGGCACCGCAGTCAATGCGACTCTAATGGTGTGTCCTTTCTTCTTCTTCTTCTGTCCATCATTCAATAGTCTTTCATATTCACTTTCACAAAGAACAAACAATTTTCAGAATCTCATTTCGACGATCCCGTTAATTAATCGCATTATCTTGTACTTGTCTGCTCTCAACGTTTGCGAATCGGAAATCTGTAGGAAAATACTGATATTTTTTAGCATAACATTATTTCCTTGTATATTTGGCCTTGGTGTCCTAGGAGAGTGTTGGAAAGACCAGTTCTACTTGATTTTTTTTTTTTTAATTACATTCACGTCTATATCCTTGTGATGATCATATGGTCCGATAAACTATGTTAGTCAACTGGAAGATTAGTTTTGTACCAGTTTCTTATTTGCCAACTTTGTAAAAAATTTATCGACCCTTATAAATTTTTTTTTTCTCAGTCATTTGCCAAGAGGAAGCTTGGTTTGACTCGGTCAGCATATTGGAGTCCGACTCGGATGATGACTTCAGCAGCGTACATGGAGGTAAAAAGCGACAGCCAAGCTCATCCACAAAAATTTGTTCACTTTCCTCTTCGCAGAATTAGGATCTATATGCTGTTAACATGAAAGTGGTTCTCTGTTGAACAAAAATTTTACATCAGACAAAACATTATTGTTGCCAATCTTGAGTAATTTTGCTAATCTTGAGTAATTTTACCCCTATACTAGGTTTCTTGGCTTGCCTTTTGTTTTGATTTTGCTTCCTTTCCATTTTGTAGATGGATTCCCAATAGTAGGTAATGCAATTGGGAACATCTCATCTGGTCAAGTGGTTCAATATGAAAGATCGACATGCTTTGTCGATAACACGTGCACGTATGAAGAGTATCAGAGCTTTGTGAAAATAGATGGAGGTAAACCAGCTATATATATTTATATGTATGTGTGCGTGTGTGTGTATATATATATATATATATTTTTTTTTGTCAAAGATGAAAGCATGGAATGAAATGAATTTTCCCTAATTAGTACCCCGGGGTTTTAATTTTATTGCTTAGGGAAGACTGATGAAGTATGCAACAAGAGGAAGAAGATTTTAGACCATTCTCTTGGAAGCTTCAAAGGTTTCAAGGAGGAAAGACATGATTCGGACGAGAAAACTAACAGGAAATCGGGCTTAACTAAATTATTACCCGCCGTAAGCTTCAATGAGAAGCTTCTTCATTCGTCAAGTATGGGTCCACAGCCACAGAAAAAACCGTCAGCTGTTTTCAGGCTTTCTTTCAAAAGGAGGTCCTGTGAAAGAGAAGAAACCATTGAACATTGTAAGCTGTGTTAATTTTAACTCTTTAGTTAGTATATTCATACAAGGTTGTGCTTTCTTTTCTTAGTTTGTTTCTTTTATCGCCTAACTAAATTACTATTGAGTGTTTTTGTTAAGTGATTTTTTCCGAAGATTTGTTCAATATATCAATCATGTATATGCAGGTCAATCAAAAAGGTATCTGTACCACCCGAGAGCAGGACATATCATTCCATGCTGTACAGGAGAGAAGCTAACCCCAGGATGTTGGGCTGAGATTCCACCCTCAAACTTCAAACTCCGCGGCGAGAACTATTTCAAGTATGTCCTTGTTATTTCTTCTAAACATGATTGAAGAGATGTAGATAATTGCAAAGTGTCACTCTGATTTTATTGTTCTTTTCCCTCTCTTTCCTTTACTAAGAATGTAATGCCGTTTCATCTACCACGCAGGGATAAACGAAAGTCACCTGCTCCAAATTACTGCCCATATACTCCAATTGGCGTTGATTTATTTGTCTGTCCGAAAAAGATTGATCATATTGCTCAACACCTTGAGCTTCCAAATATAAAAGCTGATGGAGTAGTACCTCCCCTCCTCATTGTGAATATCCAGGTGCTTTCTCTTGGAATTATTTGCATCAGTTTTATTCTTCAAGTTTGTCTTCATTACTTCACGCACTTATTGTACTGAAAGATCTGTTCCTCAACAGTTTCTAATGTTGTATCTTTGCAATCTTTGCTCTGATCATTACTTGCAGTTACCCACTTATCCCGCTGCAATGTTCCTTGGCGATACCGATGGGGAGGGTATGAGTCTTGTATTGTATTTCAAAGTATCTGAAACTTTCGATAAAGACATCTCTCCCCAATGTCAGGATAACATCAAGGTAACTTTTTTTCTTCTTATATTTACTTTCTCCTCTCACCGTTCGCCTTTTCCTATTGGCATTGAGGAGGACTAGTGAATTACCATCCATGTGATTAGGATTTACTAAGGACGTAACTTTTATTGATGCTACAGAAATTGATTGAAGATGAGATGGAAAAGGTCAAAGGATTCGCAAAAGAGTCCACCGTCCCGTTTAGAGAAAGGCTGAAGATCATGGCTGGTTTGGTTAATCCTGAGGATCTTCAGTTGAGTTCCACTGAGAAGAAGCTTATAAACGCTTATAACGAAAAACCAGTCCTTTCACGCCCTCAGCACAACTTTTACAAGGTAACATACAGTGAATTAGTCCTCGGTAGAACTTTCAATTTGTACGACACACTTGTTCACCACTTGATTAGTTACCGTTTGTACATAAGCACACATGTACTTTTTAATTGGTGCTTAAGGTTAATATTTCTTAACGAATTCTTGAAGACTATGGTACTGCTAGAGCTCTAATTGTCACATTATCATGCTTTTAAGCATATATGTTAAGAAAATTTCTTGATTCAATATTTTCTCAAATGCAGTTCTGACTCTGGCTTTTCTCTCTCTCAAACGCAGGGTCCTAATTACTTTGAGATCGATCTAGACATTCACCGTTTCAGCTACATAGCGAGGAAGGGACTCGAATCGTTCAGAGAACGCTTGAAGAACGGAATACTCGATCTAGGCCTAACAATTCAGGTAATCTAGAACACATGTTAGAGCCTTTTTTTTTTATCATTTTTCTTTTTTAAAGCACTAATTTAGTTCAGACTTAACACTCTTAATGATGTCAAACAGGCGCAAAAACCCGAAGAACTGCCGGAGAAAATGTTGTGCTGTGTGAGGTTGAGCAAGATTGATTTTGTTGATCAAGATCATAGCAGAATACCGACACTGGTGACACTAGATGATGATTGATGATGATGGTGTAATTGGCAAGAATCAGGACGTCCGTTTCTGTTTACATTTCTAGCCTTTTGTAAATCAAAAAGAAAGATAAATAAATTCTTTACTCAAAAGGGGCATATAAATTGTGGCTGTGATAGCACCTTTCTACAGCTTCAATCTGTTTTTACTTTTCAGTTAGTAAGAATCAAGACATGTCGTTTTTACCTTGCAGCAAATAAGAAACGAGATGTCGTTTTAATTCAGTTCTACACCACAAAGTCGGCTACCCCAAACACAGAGAATCAAAAGATGTTTCATGACGGACGACATGTCGTTTACATTGAAAGACGGTGACTTAAGCTGTCAAGCTTTTGTAACGGGTAAACGACATGTCATTTCTATGATTGAAGACAGACAAACTTTTAGGCTTTGTTTGGTATTCAAGTTTAACTCCAATTAAACTGTATTTTTTCATCTCAATTTTTGTCATTTTCTGAAAAGTTAACAAATTTTATAACTAGTGTTTGAAAAGTTAAGTAACTCTAATTTAAAAATTTTATTTCCAACCGACAAACTAAATGCAAGCTTAGTTAACAGACGCGATGTCGGCTTTTAAATGAAAAGGTTCAAGGACGGAAGACAAGTGTTTATTGTTAAACTAAGGACATCGAATCTTTTTAAACTACTAGTCTGTGTACGTGCGTTTGCACGTGTTTTATATTATAACAATTAATAGTGTAGATTTTATAATTATTATATATTGTGAACTCTCAAATGGCTTTAATTTAGTACATATTTACTAAACTAAAGTTAGAAAGAGTAATTTTAATTAAATGTTTTTGTATTTCTTAAAAAAATTTCTAATCTAATGGTTTAGGAAAAAAACAGAAAAGAAAAAAGAAGACCATTTATGTTACATTAGGACAATATTTATTTCGGTAGCAAAGTAAAATAAATAAAATGATAACTTGATTAATAATGATAGTACAATATATCAAGATTTACATAATGATAATACAGTACAATGTAATGTTCACATAAGTAGAAATTTATATATTCAAATTTAAGTTTGTTTTCTTAATCTAATGGTTCATTCCATTATCAAAACTCATGTTCATCTTCTTCATTTTTTTTGGGATATTCAAAGTTAAGTTTGTTTTCTCATGGTCATCAAAATTCATGCATATTTTGTTATATGAATCTAATGGTTCTTTTGTCTTCAAAACTCATGGTCATCTTATAATATCGTCTGGAAGAGCAAATGAAGAACCACAGAAAGAGAAATTATATTTTTAATTTAAAAAAAGGGCTCGGTGTATTTTTTTTTTTTATTAAAGAAATATTAAGTACACTGTCTGGAAGAAAGTTATAAAGAAGGGGAAGAAGACTAGAAGAGCAGTAAATTGGAGCGGTGTATTCATTACAATATTTTGAATAAGGGTTTATAATTTAAAAGTTTTCTTTAAAAAAAAAATATGGAAGAAGAGCAGTAAATGAAGTTTAGAGTAAATTGGATAAAAAAAATTACCTCAGTAGTAAAATACAATCATCATAAGAAAGTAGAAGGCAATCAATACTTTGATAGGAAAAAAATTCAAAAAAGACGATGAATTACTATCCGAAGTCACCCTTTAACATTATGAGCCCAAAAAAAATCACTTTTTAACAGATAAAGACTATATCAATATTGTGGAAACGCCAATTCAAAAAGGCAAAAAAGATAATCCTAGACATTTGTTTTGAACGATCTTAATGGAACATTTCAAACGTAAAAATTTGCTCTTTTATTTTTAGTAGGATATAAAGAGAAAGATATTAGTGCGAACCAATTACTTGCGAGAGAGATTGCATGTAAAAGTTTAGTTTCTTACAAATGTTAAATATTCAGAAGCCTAAATTTGATTCTCCCACAGTTGTTCTGAATGTTTGAGAACTGAAGAGCACATAAATACACTTATAATTGTTGTTAATATTTTCTAAAGTTTTCTTGAACAGTTGCAACCAAAAGTTGAATAGATTATGAATGATTATAACCTTTCATATAAAAGAGACCAATTTTAGTGAGAAATTACAGTGATGATGATAATAATAATAATTCATGATTCATTATCACAGAGTATTTAAGTAAAACGTTACAACCATTTATATATATATATTTTTTAGAAATATAAAATTCACCGTTTGAAAGAATAATCATCGAAGCGATGTTTAGAGGAGCCTTTTATAAGGCCCATTATAAGATGGCAATAAAAGAATACCAATTCTCATAAGAAGGGAGTAAAACAACCAACAATATCTAGATGCCGTTTTGGACGACCTATTAACCCACACTAACTTTTTAAAAGAGTACAAAGAGATTTTGCAAGTGCCTTTTAATGTCAATTAAACAAAGAGTGTAAAAAAAAAAAAGGACAATATTTAGATGTCATTTTGTACAACTCACTCACTCACACCAAACTCTTTTAGCATTGTCAGGAAGGACATGTTAATTAAAACGACAACAATTTTGGACGAACAACGACATGTCATTTTTGCTCTTTAACTACCCAAACATCATACGGTCATAATACGGTCGTAAAAATGGTGGAAACTGGGGGGCAAAACAGGAAAAAGGCTGTTAGGGTTCATAGATTGTAGTGTGCTATTTAAGGAGGAAAGAGAGGAAATCGGAGGCAAAGAAATACGTCCAAGGCCGAGCGCTTCCCTCTTGAGGAAGGGGTGGCGTGGTATTTCCACGAGAGAGGTTTCAAATATTCGTGGCGCACGTTAGTGCGATGGGCGCATATTAGCAACAGCTTCTTGTTGGGGGCTACTTGGCCGCTCTGCTGCCCTAGTCTTTGCAGCCTGAGCGAGGAGTTTTGCCCTACATCTTCTTCTTCTACCTTTTCTCTCTCCCCCCCCTCCTTTTTTTTTCCTTTCAAAAAGTTTCGATTTTTCCTTTCTCTTCTCTTGCAATAACTTATCTTTCTCTTTTTTTTCTTTTTTTTTAACCCAAATGATCATATGCGATCTGTTCTTGATTGATGAAACATCGATTTTTTCTTTTGGTTTTTCTTTTCTTTTCTATCTGCCAAATCGTATTGTTGAATTATTTATTTATTTATGTTAAAGACAGATTAGTTAAAGTTTTGGATTTTAACCTACAAATATGAATTACAGTTTAATTTCTCTTCATTTTCTTTTTGAAAATATTATTTGTTAAAAATGAGATTACGTGAAGCCATAAAACTCTTAAAATTTTATTTCTATTAAAGATAAACTCATAAAATTTTATTTCTTAAACACCAAGCCATAATAACTCTTTAAAATTTTATTTGTTAAAAAATGAGATCACATGAAAATTTTATTTGATTTTATTTGGTTCTTTTTCGTTGTTCTGATAACTTAAAAAATCTTTTGTATCGAATTTTTGTCTATTGTCATCATTAAATTTTTAATCATCATGTGAAGCCACATAATTACGTGAGTGAGTTCTTAATTCTTAAATTTGAGTGGCTAAGAATTAGAATTGCCAACAAAATTAGGAACAAATTAAGAAAATGTTTAAAATCAAACCGCAACAAACACTGAAAAAACTTGATGATGAGCAGAACTCTCCTTTCAATTTGATAAATCCAATGTGTGTACAATCTGTATCAACTTTTTTGCTTTCTTCTGTGTGTAATACAATGGAGGTGACAATTGTGTTCGGCTAAAAATAAAACCAAAGCCTTGAAAGGATTTTGCTTGCAAGTAGAGGATGATGTTAACAAATGGGCACAGCCGCCATCTGAAGCTCACACGATTTGGGGAGGTCAATATATATTTGTCTGTGAATTAATTTCCCACGTTCGACCCCCAACACAAGTATTTACACTTCCTCGAGTTGGGTGCCACGAGACCAAATCGTTTGATATTAACTCCTCTTGCATCATTTCTCTGCCCAAAAAAAAGGAAAAAAAAGGAAAAAAAAAAACCATCTTTCTGAAATCTGATACAAAAACAGAATTTTTGCCCAGACTAGCAAAGATCAGTTTCTCTTATTTTACCTCTTTCAAATCTTGATTTCCGATTCGCCTGACGTATCTGATTCTCGTTCTTATGCAGGAGTTCATCCATTCTATGCGGTCGTAACAACAGAGGTCCTGAGAACTCGATATGGTTTTCTTCATCCTCGTAATCCTATAAACACAAATTCATAATGAGGGCAAATTTGTGTTTGACAAAAGTAATGCTTAAAAGAAAGAAAATGATGAATGTGTTTATTTTGTAAACTACCATGCTTTTTGCCAAAGCAGCCATTTTTGATATATCTTGAGAATGATATAGATCAGCGGAGTCAAAAGACTCCGGCGGATTGCTTAGGTTCCTCAGCTGCTTACGCATCTCACGCTTGGAATCAGCTCTCTGCAAAAAATGGTCTTGATTCCCCAATTTTGGTAAGCCGTAGGTGGACTTTGCAAATGACGGATCTAAGGCACTGAACTGGCTTTTGGAGCCGTCTGATATCACGGATGTGATGTCGTCCTTTCGCCTTACAGCTGCCCATGCAAAGCCGCTTGATGCTGAGACCGGTATTGGCCCTGAAAATGCACTGTCCCCTTGTTGTGTGCTCATCGCCTGGTAAGTCTCCGACACCGTGTCGAATGATGGCTTGAATGAGTCTCTACGCGTATGACCTCCTTTTCCCATCAGCATCTGTGCATCATTGTTGCTGACATTGTTTCTACGACCAATAGTGTTCTCTTGCGCTTCCTGATTTTAAAGACAAGATCAATGTAATCTAGCTTGCTTGTACAACAGTCAGTGTGAGACTCAGATTGAGTGGGAGAGAGAAAGAGAACCTCTTTTAATGCTAATTTAGCGATTAAGGTTTGTTGTTGCAAGGTCTTACGAGCTCGCCTTGGTTTTCTTGACGCTCCAGTTTGTTTAGTGCCCGGTTTTCTCCTGTTTAAGTAGTATAAATACAGTGATTGGTAATGCAACAAATATCAAAGTGGCTCATAACTAAATCCATTAAAGTTCTAAAATTCTAATTTATTGATCAAACCAGTTGATTCGAGTTTTGAATTTTGTTAGAACAAAAACCAGCAGTCCGGTTACAGCGATGCATATTTGAACCACAACCAAAACATATCACAAATGAGGGGGAAAAAAATTAGAAAATAGAAAATACCTTAGCTCGTCCTCCCGATTTTTAGCATCAATTTCCTTGTTTGGTGGATACTTTGGCAGAGTTGATGGATCACATGCTAAAGGCTGTGTTCTAAAGTACTGGAAATGAGATATGAAACGTATTTGGATCAACAAAGAGAGATAAAAATAGAGAGAACAACAGGTGCCAAATGGCATATTAGCGTGTGTGATATCGGAGAACGTATCGTAGAAGTTACCTGAGAAATAAGGGCAGAGGAGGCAGTGCCACGCTGATAAGGTTCTACAGAAAGAAAGGTTTCGATCAGGTCAAGAGCTGTTGTTGGAATGTCTTTACACCTTTCCCTTAGAGAACTTTCATAAGGGTGTTGTGGTTTGAACATGGTTGCGTGAGGAAGCTTAGACTTTCTCCAGTATTCCTCGGCTGGAGAACCGCAAAGCTTGAAGATTTTATGCAATTGTTCAACCTGGAAATTGAAAGAATTCAACATCAACTTCAATTTCAACTTCCAACAATCAAAATATGACCACGAAGCACATATGAACGAAAGAGCACCTCAGTTCTTCCTTTAAGAATAGGCTTCTTTAGAAAAAGTTCTGCAAATACACAACCCACACTCCAGAGATCCACAGACACTCCATAGCTTGTCGAACCCATTAAAAGTTCAGGAGGACGATACCATAATGTTACAACACGGCTGGTTAGTGACTGCTTGTTCTTCGAGTTGACGATGTTTGCCAACCCAAAATCTCCCAACTTCAGAATTCCTTCGTTATTTACCAAAATATTGGATACTTTAATGTCTCTATGCATTATTCCTCTTAAATGGCAATGCTCAATAGCAGATAATAGCTGCCTCATATAACACTTAACCTGTCCAAAAGAGCAACAAACAAACTTAAAGTTACAATGGTTTATGAAGCAGAAAATGATTGGGGTAGAAAATAAAATAAAATAAGGTAACACAAATTAAACTAAACCTGAGCTTCACTGAATTTAATCTCAGGAGAAGATACTAGACCAGCAAGATCATGTTCCATGTAATCAAACACAAGGTATATACTTGTTGATGATCCGGATGTGATTAACCCCTCCAATTTCATGATATTTGGATGATCAAGTCTCCGGAGGATCAATATTTCTCTTGCCATAAACCTAACGCTTTCCGGCTGAAAATTATCAAAGCGAACCTTCTTCAGGGCTACCATCCTTCCGGTTTCTACTTCGCGCGCTCGGAACACACTACTGTATGTGCCTTGCCCAATCTTACATTACCAGAAGAAAAAAATGGGCGAAAAACCAGTCAGAAATCATTGCACCGCAAGGAAATTGATCAATACCTATCTACAATGAGTTCACTTAACAGTCGAATCTAAAAATGCGACACGACAATTACACTCTCACTTAACTGTCGAATCTAAAAACGTGACACGACAATTACGCTCTAACTTTTAACATTCGGTTGCTTTCAAATTTAGTACCATAGTTTTGCATAAAGGATTAATTTTTCCCTCTTATTTGTGAAGTAATAAGAATGCAGAACAAATTCAACAGACAGGCATAGTTATCATACACACACGCACATATATATATATTTCCTATAATTTTCATCTACGATAGTTGCTAAATTAAAGAAGAACTTGTTTTTCTTCAATAAATGTTGTCTAATTTATCTACTATTTCGTTAATGCTCATTAATTAACATTTTAATATCGCAAATACTGTCCAACAGTAGCTGAGCTGAGACCCATTTTTCTCATCAATTATTAAATTATTATAGGAGCAAAATGAGTTTTCTACGTTAAAGTCAAGAACTTGATTAATTAATTGATTTAAAAGTTGATTAGTCTTTGATTAAATCATAAATACGCATTAAAGTTATCAGGAAAAAAATGCTTATTCTTGATCCAGGAATCTTCTTGAAAGCGATAGAAGATTCACACTGAAGTCCGTACCTTTTCCAATTTCTCAAAGGAATCCGCTCTAAGCGGGAACCAGCCATGAATGGCTTCGCCGGCTGCGGCGCTGAGCCACGGCGGCCAGCCGGCGGAGACCTGCTCGGCGTCGACGTAGCGATGAGAAAAGCCTAACCTGAAGCTGAACGAGCCCCGTCCATGGGAGGCGGTGCTCTCCTTCCTCGATTTCCTCAACTCCCATCCGCGATCCTCCGCTCTCTCTTCCTTCCGACTCTCGCTGTCCGACGGATTCCCCAGCCTCCTCCCCGACCCCGACCGGCCAAAACCTCCCCTCGCCGCCGCCGCCTCCTCCTCCTCCGGCTCCTCCTCGTTCTTCGAGTTCACGCAACCCATCCGCCGATCGAAAATCCAAACCGAAAAAAATATATAAATTTCCTATCGATAATGGATTGATTAGACGAAGGAAGAAAATCAGCAAAAAAAGAAAAGAGATTCGGAGAATCGAATTCTCTCTCTTTCTCTCTCCGCCTTCGCCTCCCTACATGACCGCGGCCAATGGGATCGCGTTTGGGAAGCTGGAAAATCGAGAGAAAAAAATCATTTTTTCTTTCCTTCTGGAAGAGAGAGAGAGAGACAGAGAGAGAGAGAGAGAGAGGAAAATTGGGTTTCGTCCAGGGAAGCGGCGAGATGTGCGGAGAAGACGAGAAGGAGAAAAAAAGGAAAGGAAAGGAAAACGGTCCGAAAGGAAAGGGAAGGAGAAGGGAGAAGGAGAAGAAGAGAACATAACGTGGGACCAAACTGCTCCATTGTTAGGAGCTGTGGGGTTTGGTTGCCTTTTTTTAATTTTTGGGGAATTGGTGTTTGGGTTTCGTTGATAGATTTCATTTAGAAGACGGCTTTTGCTTTTCTCTTTCTCTTTTCTTTTCTTTTCTTTTCTTTTCTTTTCTTTTCTTTTCTTTTCTTTTCTTGGTTTTGGAAAAGGTGGGAAAAGGTGAAATGTAACCGTTTGAGGGGTTTTTGATGGAGCTTCTTCTTCTGTCATTGTTCTCCGTTTGTTTGCATGCTTTCATTGCTATTGCTCAGGAGGAGAGAGAAAGTGATGAGAGAGAGAGAGAGTAAAAGAGGAGAGAGAGAGAAGAGAGAGAAGAGAAGCATGGTGAATGGTGGTTGCAGACCAACTGCCCAACAGCTCCACTGCAACACCTCCTCGACATTTTTGTATTTAGGAGCACGACAGGTCGCTCCTTTGGATTTATACACACTATTATTCATATATTTACAATATCAAACACATAAAATATATCTGTATATATAACGAATACAGTTGGAAATAACTGCTCATTTTTGGGTTGGGGTTTAGTTGGGCAGTGTTTGGGTTGGAGTTGGACTTTCTTTATCCTTCCTTTTTCTTCTTCGTTTTTTTGTTTCTTTGTTTTTTATTTTTTTAAAAAAATTTTAAATTATGTTTCTTTAAAAGGAAAACAAATCTTTGGCCCATTTCTAGGATGAAATTAAGGCCATAATTGTCGTTTGCATAGGAATTTCTAAATTAGGATCATCTTATGTGAGTTGTCTACTGAACATGCTCAAAAACGCTTTTCTTTTGCAAAGAAAATGTAGAAATATCCAAGTTTAAGTATAATAATATGAACTAGGATTAACACTTTAATTTAATTGCTAATAAAGTTTTTTTTTTTAACCTGAGATGTGAAGTATTAATGGCTGTTTAGATCTTAACAGTAAATTTAAATTTTTATATGAGAAAACATTATAATAACTTTTTAAATAATTATCCAAACAAACACTAAAAAGTTATGATATGAATAATCTGAACTATATCTTTTTTTTTTCTTTTTTCTTTCTTTTCTTTTTTTTTTTTTTTCAAATCCAAACGGTGGATAAATAAATTTCTGCTTTAAAAGGTTCATATGGGATTCTTTTCACCATCATCATCTTGGAAATGTGAGGCCCAAATTTCCATAATTTGTCTAGCCAAAATAATTAGGTTTAAAATGTTATTAATGACCTCGTGATCTAACACAGTTGGCGGTTGGAATGCGAAATTATCCATTTATCTTTTTATTTTCTTTTTTTATTTTAAAAGTTAAAGTTTAGGAAATTCAAATTCTACATATTTTAATAAAATTCATAAATAAAATTATCATTAAACTATATCTATAACTACTATATATATCTCTCTATTTGTATTATTTGTGTCTCATTTTTTTAATAGATAATTTGTCTCTTTTTATATCATATCATATATTTAGCTAATATGGATTTTTAATTAATATGATATGATAATTTACAAGACACAAAAACCGAATGCGTGGAATGGCAGTCACTTTTGCCGTTAACTCACCCTTACTGTTTGGTCTTCCACTTTTCTCTCTCTTGTTTGCAATTCTTTTTCTTTTTGGTCAGCACCTTTAAATTACAAATTTAGTTTTGTCCTAGTCACTATAAATGGATGTGTTTTCAACTTTTTCCTTTTTTTAAGCTATAGATTTGAACCGGCTGACTCGATCTGATTTGGCCTCAAAAACAAAAGGGTGTGCTGGCAAATATCAAGAGCAGATTGGATCTATTTACCAAAACTTAAAAGAAAAAAAAAAGATCCAAACAATGTTGCAAAATTATAATAATAATTTAAAAAAAAAAAAGGAAATTAAAACATTTTAAAACAATGTGCAAATGTAAACCAGGATCTGGATAGAAGAAATGTTAATAATCACATCCCCAAAGGAGAGATTAAAAAAATAATAGTAAGACCAAGAAAAGCATGGTAAAAAATATATATATATATATATATATATATATATAGATATTGGTTGCAACCGTTTCCCATTCAAGTGGGTAATAATAATAATAATAATAATAATATAAACATAATTTATGAATTTAAATGTACAAAAACTCACGTAGGGTATCATACCTGTGCAGCAAAAAGGAGAGAGAAACAAAACAAAACAACCAAAAAAAATAGTGGGAGTGAAAGAAACAAAATACAAACAAAACAGCAAAATATTACAACTTCCTTAGAAACCTGTCAAATGATCTCTTTATCTCCTACATTTCTTCATTTTGCACCATGTTAGTTGATCGAATCGACTGCTGACCTTATTGTTACAAGAAAGAGCAACTTACAGAGGATTTGCTCTTTCTTCTTTAGCTGCAGAAGCAATGGCGTCTGATCCTTGTTTTTCCTTCCAAATTCAATCCGTTTGAAGTAGGAGCGGATGCTTCTCAGCAAAAACCTTGATCCGTTTTAACTATGTGCATTATTGTTAGCGGTATTGTGGCTGCTATTTCTAGCAGCCGGGACGTCATGGTTATGTTTTCCCTCATAGGTAGTGATGACAGCTTTGGGGTCTGTCGAAGCTCTTTCAACATGTTTACGCACATTGCATCCCGGGTGAGTGCATTTGTAGTAACTCCTGTATTCACACATTATAGTATTGTAAGCAGCCTGAAAAATTCATACCTCACGTTTACAGAAATATGCTGGACAAAAAAGTTTTAAAAAAATATCACGGAAATCATGCCAAGTTACAACAAGCTAAGGCGGTTACTCCATTAACAACTTTTGGGAGCCACCATAAGAAGTGAGGTCATTGTCGATGGTGACATCAAACCACATGGATAAAACAAGGTAGCAAACTAACATTGGTCTAAATGTTGTGCTTTGCGAAGAAAGTGAGAAAAAACTAAGTCACGTTACACATGTGCGTCCATTTGCATAACAAGACTTCAACTTGCAAGTATGGGAAATCTCAGATTCTCAAGACATTGTCAAAGTTTCGCCCCAAAAAAAAAAAGAACAAGAACTTAACTCCAAGATAACGTTAAAGACACCCTTCATTGTTACGAGAGCTATAGTGCTAAATAATGATGCTTATTAACGGCCCAAAGACATTGGTGCTAAATTAAGAAACAAAATCTATGTAACCTGTTGGGGCTAGCTCAACGGATGGGAAGGTAGGAGTTTAAGCAGGACCTCACAGGTTTGAAACTTGGGTGTTTTCATTTCTCTTTAATTATTGAGAGCAAAAAAAAAAAAAAACAATCAAAACAAAATCTATACCAGCTTTTGACAAATTTATTTAATTAGGTTTTGTTCCTTCCAGAACCATTCAATTGATTGTGCTAACTCTAGAGAGTGTGTTATTACCAGGAACAAGAAAATGTTGAACTGGAAGTATATACTGGTAGAAACAAATTAACCGTACAGTCCCATTGAAGTTACTGGTCCATCAATTTCTTTCCTACACTGTCCTCACTTTTTTCATCTCTTTTTATTTCTCTGTATTTAGTCAATTGAAACTTAACAGCTTACTCTTCTTAACAACTTCAAACTTCACTCCACGTACAACTTTAAACTTCACCCCAGGTACAACTTCATTCGTTCTTTTAATTGGATACGGGATCTAATCCTATCAATTAAAACGATGTTAAAAGAAAACTAACGACTGAAGAGAAAATTTCATAGCCAGTCAACTGGGGTCAAAGAAGATTGTTTTAACTTATGAAACATCAATAAATTAATACCTTGATAACTCTACTTAGATCATTACTTATTTATAAAATAAAATAAATAAATAAATACTCTACTTAGATCATGCAAAAGTAAAACATAAAAGTAAATATCACTGGAAAATAAAAAATGGAAAAAGAACCACCCAAGAGACGCAGAATATAAATATAAGGGCACATATTTATGAAGTGCTAACCTCGGATGAGGATTGCCTTTGACCACTTTCTGCCCATACTTGCGCCATCTATAACCGTCATCTAAAAGGTCGACTTCACTTCTTGTTTGGACGATGATTTTCGGTTCTGTAACTGTCTTGTGTGACAAAGACACCTCGGATGTCCCAACATCTATGTTCCTGCACCACAAATCAAAGATTTATTTATTTATTTATTATTATTATTTTTAAGTAAAGTAGCAGAAAAGAAACAAAGAAGCTAATTTATAAGGTTTAAGGTTCAAATTCTAAGTTAGAGTATTGCCTTCTCTTTGCATTTGGTTCATCAGCATCGGCATCATCTTCTCTAACTTCTCCGTCAACCAATTCTTCACTATCACTTGTGCCAGGTACCGGCACAAGAGCTCCTGGTGCGGATTCGTGATCCCTTTCAGACACTGACTGCGAAGGTGCAGTTTCGTTTGACCTGAGTAAGCTCCCGGCCCTATTTTCAGATTTAACCTGAAAATTTGCACTTCCATTCGAATCAACACCGTCTTTGGCACGCTTGCTGGGTTGAGGCTTTTCATGATTATGCTGTCCTTTATAGATAATCTCAGTAATTTGCCCATCCGGGGAACGTTCGACCTTCTTTTTAACAGGGCAATTCAAGTGCGTACACTTGTAGTAGCTCCGTGGAAATTCACTACCCTTAACCTGCTTCTGCCCGTATTTCCGCCAATTGTAGCCGTCTTCTGCAGGTTTATCAGTGGCAAGGGAAGGAGCCTGGTATTTCCTTTCGGAATGAGATGCCACAGACGATTCCACAGCAGAACTTCTGGGATCAGACGTCGATGATACCGCCTGTTGTTGTGAAGCTCCATTGGATACATATGATGTATTAAGCGTCTGTGTCTCCGTCGAAGCTGGTGCTAGAGAAGGTTGATGGTATTCAGCTTGCAAGGGCAAATGCGAATGCGCGAGAGCAGCTTGGGCGGTAACTTGCGCCAAGGCCTGTTGGTGCGAAATCCCAAAGGGACTCTACACCAATATTTTCAAAAACAAACAAAATCAAAACACAGATTCTAATGGCTTTCTTTGGCAACATTTCAACTTTTTTTTTTCTCTCTCACAAACAAAAGTGAAATCAAAAGTGGAATCTTTCATAATTAATCACAATTTCTGAGGTAGTTTAGACAAAAATGAATCTCCATGCATCAAAAGATGTAAAGTGAAGCCCTCTAGTTTCCAAAAAAAAAAGTCCCAATTTTTCAGATTCTGAAACACAACGAAATTCCAAAATTACTTGTGAATTAGCATAAAGACTATAAATCGAAGGTGAATTGAACAAATTACCGGCGGCGAAAAGAACCCAGGCGAGTTCAAGAGCCCAGAGGGGCTCATACCAGGAGGAACCATGAACAATGGCGGGTTAGCCACGACCAAATTCACCGGCCTGCTCTGCTTAAACCCCGAATCCTTGTCCGAGCCTCCCTTGGGGAAATTCTCGGCTAAACTATCGGCGAGAAAGCTCGGCGGCCTAGCCAACGGCGACGCAATAGCTCCGGCGAGGAGCTGAGTGAAGGACCTGTACTCCGAATCGGGGTTGCCGTCCGAGAAGAATCTGGAAACCAGAGTCAACGGCCCGGGGCTCGCCCCGGTCCCGGCGGAGAAGAAGGTGTCCATGGACGGCCTCGGCGGAAGCGTTATCGTCGGACGCCCCGCCACCGCCGGAGGCACAGCAGGTCGGCCGGTAAAGGAAAATCTCTCTGGGTCTTCGTTCTTCGCCATTGATAAATATCACATAAAACACAAAAAAGCAAAAACAAAAACAAGAACAAGAAAGAAATTTCTCTTCTTTTCTCTGAAAACCTTTAATCCCAGAACTTCTCGTTCTCTGTTTCTCTCTCTAGACGGTGCTTAAACAACTGCCTTTCTCTCTCTCTAGTTTCTCTTCTTCTCTGTCTAGGAAATGTTGAAGAGCTTTTTGGTGGTTTCGTGCTATCCTGAAATTCAAGTGGAAAGTCCACCATGTAATTATGTTGAAAATGACATTTTTAATTTTTTTTAATTTTTCCTTTGCTTTTTTTAATTTTTACATAGAAGAAAAAAAGGTTTGTCGGTAATTGGCGGCTTGTCTTTTTTATTTAAATAAATTTAACGTTAATGATTTTTTTTTTTTTTAAGGATTAACGTGAATGATTTTAAGACTAGAAAGAAAAAAAAGGAATTAGACAACAGAACATAATAATATTTGATGAAAAATTTCAAGAGAGATTTGACAAAAGGGAAAAGTAATAAATGTGAGAGAGAATCGAATTGACTTTTTTACCCTATAAAACAGGCTCATATGTAATAATAACTAAGGATTCTAATTTTCTAATCTATTAATCTTAAAGTCTCCTCTCAAGACAAAGGGGCTGTCCACCGCCAAACCAAAGTTTATGTTTTATAATTTCTTTCTCTACTCTCTTTCCTTACCTAATTCTAGAATACTCGCTTCTATTTAATGGACAGAGAAAAAAAAAATAAATTATTTATCTGTAATTTTATAAACAACCTTTTTCATGGAATTTAATAAAAATTGGATGGTAAAAAAAGAAAAAGACAGTACAGATAAATGTGCTTTTAGATAAAAATTTTTTTTTTTAAGGGTGTTATATTCATTTGCAAGAATAATAATTTAATATAAGTTTTTTTACGTGGCCGCGTGAAAAGCGAGTATGAGCTGCGAGTACGGATAGTGGCGTGTAATAGTAGGGACAAAGACAACGCCGTCACATGAGCAAGTTGGGGTTATAACTAATAAGAGAGTTAACCAACCCCCGAATGAAAAGCAAGGATATCAGTGGGACCCACCGAGAAGAAAAAAGGGGGGACCCATTTTGCAATGCCGTGTACTCCCGTCAAAGCCCAAAATCTACGATTGATGGGCCTCTCCTCACCAGAAGAACTGTTTTTCATCCCTTTTACAACGAGACAGATATGACTAGGACCGATATCACGGGTCGCGATATTATAACACGACTTGATTTTTACGCATTGGTGTTGGAAAAAAATCTGGACGGATTGATTTCGGGTTCAACCTCTTTTAATTTGAACACAATCTATTTTTCTTGTGTGGGTTAATTTCGGGTTCAATCCGTAAAAAATTAAAAATTAAAACTTGTTTTTTATCTATGATATGATATACATGAAGATATTTATTATTTTTGTAAAATTTTCTATGAATTTGATATAATTTACTTATTTGAATTAGTTTTGATGTATGCAATTAAATTAGTTTGATTAAGTTGGGATGTTATTTTATCAATTTCGTGTCAACTTTAGTTTACTGATAAATAACGTATCACGGGTTAATTTTGGTTCGTGTCATATCAACCCGTTTCGGGTTCGTGTCGTGTCTGTGTCACGGTTTTAAGAAAAATTTGTGTCACAAGTCAGGTGCGGGTTGACAAAAAAATTAGATCGGCAAGAGTTGAATACAACACGAACACGAACACGACCCGCGACACGTATTGTCACCCCTAGACATAGCATTTTTAACATTTTAATAAAATAAAATAATATAAATAAACAAAAATTATAACAAATAGCATTTTTAAATGATTATAGGCACGACTTAACTGTAATTCCATACCCAACTCCACAAAAAGATAATTTGAATCTTCCACCCCAAATTAAGTAAGGAAATAAAATAAGGAAATAATCCTTTTTTCCAAAAAATAATAATAATAATAATAAGATTTTAGTGTCTGTTTGGGGCAACATCTCCATATGATATTTTACCATCTGGATTTTAAATTCTCAACTCTATATCAAACTTTCTCTCTTTCATTTAAAAAAAAACTCAAATTTTAAAAATTCATAATTTTCTCATTTCAAATCGAAATGAGATAATTTTGATATCAAAATACTTGTAACAAGAAGACAAACAAAACAAGATCCAATTTTGCATTTTTTTTTTCTAAACACAGTTTAAATTTTTACATTATTTTCTATATCACGTAACTTTTCTAAAAGTTCCCCCACCCCCCAAACACACATTTTCAATCCAATTTTCAAAATATTCAGCTCCAGATATCCCTCAAAACGGACCCTTAAAATATTTGAATTTAATTACAATACATAGAAAATTTGCTTGATAAATGAAGATGACCAATTTATTATTTCTCAAGTAAATTTGTTATTTATTATCATTTATTTTAATTATTTGTAAAATATATTATACTTTTTAATTTTTTTCGGTAAATAGGCTATTTGTTTCTTTATATTTTTTTTGTTTTAGTAAGTTAGGAAATGGGTTTAATTTTTATTTCTTTGAATCGCAACGTTATGTACAGTAACGAGTTATAACTGATAAGATATAATATTAAGTAGAGCCATTGACAAATTTTGGTGTAAATTTTTTTTTTTTAAGTTATATTTGTTTTTGACTTGGATATCAAATTATACAATACATTTTGTATGCGTAATGTAACAAGACTGATGTCAATAGAACATAATGTCAACTTAAAGAAAAATAACCTTATAAAATACTAAATTTAAATAATAAATCAATTGGTTGGCATTTGCAAATCAATCTTTCACTTTTGATGTTGTGCATGATCGATCATAAGCAACGGTTTTGTATTCCTAAAATATGAGACAAACATATCATAGTTATTACCCAAAAATTAAAAAAATAAATAAATAAAACTTTGGTCAAACTCATTTTTTGTTTGAAAAACATTAGAGAAAGCTTCAGTTTTTGGATTTCCCATGTCATGATCACAGGCAGGCCAGTAGACAAAAACAAAGCACAAATAATTCAGATTATAAAGTCAAATTTTAGAGAGGAAGTACATAAACCCTTTGAGACATGCAATGCAATAAAACTAAAGTGAACCTGTTTTTGCTTTTTTTTTTTTTTTTTTTTTAACTGAAATTTAAAGATTTAAAATATGAATTTTTTGTTAAATTATACCTAAATTTTTTTTTTTTTTTTTTGCTTATGTGGGAAGCAACTAGGAAACATAAGAACATGAACATAAATTTTGCCCATTTTGAGGTACTTTCATTTGGCAACCCCACCTCTTTAAGCCAACACCTGTTTGTACTAGAAATTGACGCCAATATTATACAAACAGAAAGTCTACTTTTTTGTTTAGATGATCAAATACCAGAAAGGCATATTATAATATTAAAACTGCAAATACGTGCTCACTTGAACTTGGGTGATGCAAAGCACCACAACAAAGTGCCGTGAATGAGCCCCTATCATAATTAAAAAATAATAATAATAATTAATAAATAAATAAAAATCAGCTGGCGATTACTTGCATTGGTTCTCATATCCATCAATAAAATCATCATCCAAGATTGTTAAACTTAATATGCTATTAAAGTTGATTACGCTATAACTATTGGGTTATAATTTAACATTTTAATTATGATGTCAAAATTTTGTTTTATGGTTTTTAGTATTTGTGTTCTGAATTTTTAATAGTTTGACACTTGAACTTTGTTCTTAGTAAATTAGTCCCTGAATTTACAAAAGAGTGGCAATTAACTCAATTTTGTTAACGCAAATTAAATATCAGAGAATCCTATCACCAATTTATGGACTAAATTGATAATATATATTTTCTACAGACCAAAGTTTTAAATTACAAGAGGTTCAATGCAGGACCAATGAAGAAAAGAAAATAGTTATTTCATCCAAATTTAACCCGTTAATAATTAAAGTTAATTGCTACCAAACAACAAGAAATTCAGGGGTACATATGTCAAAAGCCCTTTATTTATGACAGTACTAGGTACTCGCAAGAATTTAATGTTAAATGTTGTGCATTTCTCAGCCAGAATAACTTTAAGCAAAAATCTCTCTTTTTACCCACTCTTGGACTGAGAAGAAATGGATAAGTAGAAAATGTTAATAAATAAATAAATAAATAAGAGGGAAAAAAAGCCCTTTTTTCTTTGGCTCAAATCCCAAAAAAGAGACTTGGAATATGCCAACAACCAAACAGTGCCCTATTAAAAGCGAAGGACAACATGGCAAACCTGATTGCAGTTTATGTTCCCAGAAATTTATTTTTGGTAGTTGGGAGGCATATAATAGAAAAGACATTGTATCATGTATCTGTGGACACAGTACAGAGAGGATCCGAATCATACTCCCGCGACTTGACAACTTTATTTTTTGTTTTTTGTGTTTTTTAAATCAAGTAGTTTGACAATATTTGCAAATTTTTTATTTTTTATTTTTTATCAAAATAGAAAGAATACGAGGGTGACTTTATCATTTTCAGATTTTTTAGTCTCATAAACAGGAATATTATCATAAACATGATAGGGTTATATATTTTATACTAGTTTCTTTCAATCATGCATCTGAGACTTATCATGTCATCACTAAGTCAAGTATCAACAATCAAAATTGAAACATAACCTAAAGGGGAGCCAGTGAGACTCGAACCTGGATGCAGGAAGGGGAGATGCCTAGCAAAAATATCCGGCTACTTTATCATCCCATCCACCCTTTGCAGTTTACAATTATCATTTACTGCTAAACTTTAGTTTGAGACATTAGAATCCGAAAGCCTAAGTTAGGCAGATTCAATTTCTGTATCCCAATATTTTTATCTCTTTAATGTCTCTCTAATGATGTCACGATACACGGAGAAGGATATAGATAGGAAATAACTCGGAGGAGCCCTTATAAAAGGAAAAGGAAATCTTGAGGGTTTTTTTTTTTTTTTTTTTTTTTAAGAAAGGAAATTAGAGTGAAAAAATAAAATAACTCACCGATTTGCAACCATCTCAACTTTCAAAAGAAAAGGAAAAAATATATTTTTAAAATGTCAAATAACCATTTTGATCCTGATCTCACCTTGTCTTCTTAGTCCATAAAGGCATAATTAGAAAATAAATTAAATCGAACTTTTTTTTTTTTTTGTTCTCCATTTCTTTTTCTTTTTCTTCTACCAAATTATAGGGGAAAAAAAGCTATCTCATTTCCTTTGCTTTCCTCGAAAGTAAATGGACCCCATTGGTGCAAATCAGAGACATGCTTTCTGGTTAGTAGCAAACTCTATTGACTTTTTATTTTGTTCTTAAAATATACCTAACCAATGTGAATGATGAGACAACGGTATATTCAAGGTGAGAAGATAACATCAACGTAAATTACATATATATATATATATATTGTATATGACGAAAAATATAATAAGGAAATGCTTTTGAAATTGGACAATTTGCAAGAACAAACATTGCTTTCTTAATTGCACACATGTTTCCTCAATGACGTATGAATACAAATTATATGGCTCTATCTATCAAAATGGAATCTTTTGCTCAAGATTTTGCAATGCCCACGAAAGCAAAGCTTTAACTAGGCCATTCCACAAGATGAAAGTAAACACAGGTTCTATTCCGAGAACCACATCGGTAATGAAACAGAAAGAGGGGCTCACAGTTTAGTCTCGTAGAAATAAGTCGTAGAGACGGCCAAGCCTTCCACATCGTAAGTGCGAACTAGTCTCTGTCTCTTGCCAGGTGATTCAAGCCAGCAGAACTCCAAATGGAATGACTTAGACTCAGCCACACTCTTTGCCACATCACATGGGCATCCCATGTATATACCGCCGGGCAACAGTGTAATCTGGTAACCTCCGTCAAAGATTACCAAATTGTTCAACATGATGCCGGTCCAAGGCACAGTTGTGGTAACATTGCCCCCGGTAGACGTTGAAGCAATGTCCTGTGATTGGTTTTTGAACATTACAAAAATGAAATGAAGTAGGAATTAAACAGAGAGGAGGAGGTTAAGCCAATTTTTGATTTGGTGGCATGTTCCAGAATCCGACCACATTAATTGTCACAGTAAAATTCAAAAAGGAAAATAACTACGATATCGATAACAAAACTGCTTGCTCAGAGCCGGTATTTCTTCTAAGGAACATTAGTAAACATTCAATGTTTCATTATATTTATAATACGAATAATGAACGAGCTTTGTTGGAGCATGGATGTAAACTACTTAAACAGTTGCACAGAATCAAGGTAATGGCAATTATTGTCTCTCATCATCAACATTTTCAAAAACCTAGACCACTATCCCTTTCCGTTTTTCGATATCATGTGGCGTGTCAATTAGGTTCAAGTTGATATTCGTATACCTGGATGACTTGACCCTTGTCGTCCATTTCAAGTGACGCTACTATATCAGCTTCGGCAATTGTTGCTCCATAAACACCACTCCGTTTGGTTATAGAGTGACCTTTCCACTTGCCAAGAAATGGTGAAATCCTATTTGTGTTGCCCTGACACCCAAAAAAATAAAAAAGATTTTGAAAAAGAAAACACGGACGAAGATGTTAACAAAATAATAAGAACAAAAACTCCCCCGCTGTTAGCTAGTTAGTAGCAGTATGTGGAATTTACCATATTAGGACTAATTAAAGGATGAAAGGCCAACCCTTCACCTCTTTCCTCAAGGAAGATCAGAAGCATTTCTATAACACCTTTAGGGTCCATGATGTGGAACGCTCTCGCTCGCACATCTTTCTCCAGTGAATACAGGCAGCTTTCACATACTATAGAAGGGCGACGGGAAGGAAGCTTGAGATTTCTGCATGATGAAAATGAAAATTATACAAGTGGAAGCAAAAAACAGGAAAACATTTAAAATTTAAAGGAAAATAAAAACAAAAAAGGCTTTTTTATAAGAACCGTTTTTCAAGTTGAGCACTAATTAGCACTTACCTAGGTGATTCTTCGCCAGTGTCGTCTTCTCCTAGAACCCCTTGTCTTAGAACAGTTTCTAACATGCCAGCTGTCTGGTACCTCAGTGAAAATGCTCTCTCGTTTGGAAAGAAGCCAATCTGCAGGCTAATTACAATGGATATTCAACAGAAAACAAGGGATCACAAAGACTAAGCTATAAGCTATATCTCCATTGAAACTAACCACTTATAGAAGTAAACTCCAAATCTCTCCGAGTGTCGGAAAATCTCACCTGTTGATATTTGTCTGCAGTAAACATGTTGGTTTCTTTGATTTTGTATTCCGCCCATTCCACCTCATCATCTTCGTCATCAAATCCAGAAACCGAACTACTTGATGGAGGTTGCTTAATGTATAATCTACAAAAATTTGTCAAATTTAACTTGATGGGAATAAAACAGAAGAAAATGAAATGCCATTAATATTAACCACAGTTTCTTGTTAGTGGCCAATGTTAAATTTGGCATTTGATTTATATCGGTTGTGTCTCAACTGTTTCATCGAATCACTTATAGTTGTTATCTTTAAATTATTTAAATTTAAAAACCAGAACTTTACTTTTATGAATTTAAAACTTAATATCATGATAAAATGTAGATATAGCATTTAGAAATAACATTACATAATGGAGCACAAATCTCAAATATGCAATTTTTTTTTCATATTATTATATAACAAATATAGTAATGGCATGAACATATACATTGGAGATGGTCATAGACACAATCTAATGCTTAGTAAAATTAACCAAAAAAGAACAAAATTTGTTCATGAACTGAGCTAATATTAAAATTGGTCATTAAAAAAAAAAAAAAAAAAAAAACTAAAACTAAAGCTTACGTCTGAATAAGGCTGATGAGTTCATCTTCTCCATAAGAACTAACCGCAAGCTTTATATCAATTTTATGCAATAGTCTCCCATCAGCATCAAATTGCTGAAAAATAAAATTTAAAAAAAGTCAGTTTTTCAGAAACCAACACAAGAAGCAGATTTTAGGAGCCTCTCGCTTTAAATTTTCGTAGAAAATTCATGGAAAGCGAAGGAAAATCGATAATAAAACAGAGACAAAAACTTATTTTCCGGAATTTTCTCGGAAACCAAACGGAATCCAAACCATCACAGACGGCAAAGTTGACACTTACAAAGAAAGAACCGGTCCATTTGCCCAAATTGAGATTGAAGAAGCTGTGAAGATTGTCGATACTCATGGATTCGTCGGTGGGTCTCTGAGCTCCTTGTTGGTCGCGGACTGTGGAGGAAGACCCTGAGTTCGTGGCTCGGGTTCCGGAGCTCCATGAGTTGAGAATAGGTCGAGAAAATGGGTAAGGTTTGGGAAGAATGGTGGGGAAGTGACGGAGTAAGCTGGGTTTGGGGGAGTTGTGTAATGGAGGGAGAGAAAGTGAGTGGCAGCAAATGGAAGCCATTGCAAACGAGCTTGGATTTGGCGGATGGATTTGCTTATTTTATCTCGTTTCAAATTACCCGGAAAAAAAGAAAAAGAAAAAAAGAAAAAAATTAAAACGATGTGTCGTTTCTCCAATAAAAATTTGTGCCCTTTGTGTTTGTGAGCTAAAATCATTTTCAATAAAAACAAAACTCGTATTAATCATTGATTATTGATTTTACACGTCAGACTTGCTCGAATTTTTTTATTCATACGCACACGATCTTTGAACATATTCTAATTAATGAAAAATTGTAACTTAGTATATTCTTATAGGTAAATTGCACCTCTAAAATATAAATTTTTAGGGAATGTGTAATTTACTTTAAAAAATTTCTAAAGGAAGTATAATATCCCTCTAAAAAGTTTAATTATGATTATAACTTTAATTAAAATTTATGTGTTCAGAATATGTTTAATTTTTATCTAATTTTGATGGAACACTGACAAAGAGATTGTTTGTATAATAGTAGAGAAGTTCATAGTTGTGTTATATGTAAAACTAAAAGTTTAGAGCCATCATGTGACATAGTGTATGATTTGAGAGCTATTTATAAAATAATAATAATAATAGTAATAGTATTAAAATTTTCTTTTCTTAATTATTACTTATATTTCTCCACAATTACCATTTGCATGTAGCACTTGCACCACAATTAACAGACATGATTTACAATATTTCTTTTATTTAAGTTAACAAATGACATGTTGTTCTTTTTTTTTATTTGTTGTCGTTGGAAGGGAAAGCAGGCTGTCGTTTTAGTTTGTCGTTTATGTTTAAACAGTCCACAGCACCCAACTTAGCTACAAACGACAATATCTAGAAAACGACAAAAAGTTTTACAAACGGCAGCATATTTATAAAATGCCAATATTTTCTACGGTAGAACTGAAGGTGACATTCAATTGCTACAAGTCTAGAACGACAACAGTTTATCAAATAAGCAGCATCCTAAAGATGAAATATTTTAAAACGACATCCTAAGAAAACGACAATAATAAAAAACGACGTTAAAACTGCAAACAACAGTTCGAATCGCATAGATCCCGAATCAAAGTCTTCCAAAGACGAGAACACATAACACTGCTAGTAATCTCCAAGTCCCAATAGCCCTACTAAACGACAGTCGTAGAAAAAGGAAATTATACCCAACAAACTGCAATGTTCAGAGAACATGTTTCAAAACGACGACGATTCTCAAAACGGCAACACATTTCAAAAGCATTCACCATAACTTTTGAATACCAATCTAAAATAAGAAAACAAACAAACAAAAGGTGAGAGACAATTAAAGTCAGTTCTACCAGGCTGGCTTTGAACTAGCACATTCAAAAAAGAGCAATGAAACGCAATTATCAACTCCAACAAACGAGCAAAAATTCATATTTACAAAATAGTTTTTAGTCTACTCCTAACAACTCACTTCAGAAACCAACAAAGCGAAAACAAAGATACTTGATTTCACCTAGGAAGTTTCCTCTCTTTAGCTTTTTGAGTACACAGAAAATAACTCACTACTCAGATAAAAAAAAAAAAGTAATCACTAGTGACCTTACTACCTAGAATTCTCATCGGGGACGAAGAAATCGAATCGAACATCAACAGATTCAGATCCTTCTCCGGTGTCCTCGTACACGACATTAGTTATGGTACCAAATTCATCCACATCTTGGTATGCAGGCTTGACACGCCTCACAGGGACAGTGACAGAGTAGACAGTGCCCGAATCTGTATCAGTCGAGACACTAAGCTGAACTTTGTCCTGGGAATCGATCTCCACGAAATCTGACAGAGCATCCACAATGTTGCTCACGATCTTCTGCTTTGCCTCGTCGCTCACCGCGCATCTATCGGCGAAGAGGATCATCTTCAACCGCTGCTTCGCAATCTTTGCGTTGGAGTTCCTTTTGATTGATGGTGAGGGGAACAATACCTTCCACGCCAAGTTCAGACGCTCAAAGAAGTTCATGTTCACCGCATTGAGGAGAAGGTTTTCTGCTTCTTGGATTGCGGGTTCGGGAGAAAGTTCATTATTGTCATTAGAAATACCAAATGATTGGTGATAATTACACTTTAACTTGTGGCCTTCCAGATCTGAGTAAGACCATTTGGAAGTTTTGAAACCTACCTGCAGAGTTGGAAAGCGTGATGGACATGAAATAGCTTAAACAAAGCATTGAAAACGAAACATTTTTTTTTAAACCAAGTTCTTCTTATACCACTAAATCCCATTCTAAAACTGCCCTCTTTATCTTCTAATTGTGAATTTTGTGATAGGATATTGAATACCGTCACATCATATCAAATGTTACGATAATTTAACGGAATTTGATAAAGAATTGACGGTTAAAAACTTTGTCCTAATAGTAGATTATTGTTTTGGTTTTAGTAAGGCTTGAGTTTTAGTGGGAACCAAACAAGAGTAGAGAAAAATTAGAAGAGGCCCAAAAAATAAGAACACACGAAATCTGCAACAAGATTGGAAAATGCCCAGTAAAATGTCTAACATAATTGAAGGGAAAATACAATGTTTTAGTACACTATGAGACTTTGGAGCTGAAAACTGAAATGGGTAATGGAAAGTTAAATCGACTGCAAACCTTGGAAGGTAAGAAAAGAGAGTTTCCCAAATGGTGGTGCTTAAAAGGATAAGAACCCATTATTGCGAAGACCTTCAAATCCCCAGAAACCGCCATTTTTCCTTTTTCTTCTTCTCCAGGAGAAGCCTGTTTCAAGTTTGAAAATTTTTGTGGGTTTTAGGTGGTTTTGGACCTGTGTGGTGGGTAGGTTTAGACTTAGCACTAGTAGGATGAAGAGTCGCAGGAGTGAAGTGAACCTCGTCGAGGGCATTTTCGTGATTTAAGGACTGCAGGAGGGTAGTTTAGACACTGCAAAGTTGGTGGCATCATCACCGTTGAAGTTGGATTACGACTGAGTGTACCGATATAATTCATTTTAAAGACTGCAAAATTGGTTGTCTTGTCCCAACGATATCTCACTTTCAACTCATTTAAATTTTTATTTTTTTTTAAATTAATAACAATTATAATTAATTTTTAAAAAATTAATAAATTTTAATTTAAAAATTTCAACTTCAATTATCGTATCAAACAGACGTTAATCGTTTTTTTTTAGTTGACAAACTATTAAGTCAAATCCTACTTGGATCCTTCCTAATCTCAAGAACATACAAAGAAACATGCATGTATCTTCTTTCATCAAGATTTTAACGATCAAATGTATAAAAAAAAATTAATTGGAAAAGATTTTCTTTTGGTATCATTTTTGTTTTTTACTTTTTTAAACAGAAAACAAAAAATGTTTTCTCTTGTTTTGTTTTTAAATTTTTTAAACAAAAAAAACATGTTTGACAACTTCTTCTTCTTCTTCTTTTAGCTTTTCTAAAGAATTAAAAAAAAAAACAATTTGGTGACTAGGATTTTTTTTTTAGAAAAAAAAAAAAAAATCTTTTGTTCATTCTCTCAGTTCATCTTCTCTTGTTACTTTCTCCCCTCTTATTCTCTCGCCTCACTTTTCTCCCCTCATTCTCTCTTGTAACTTTCTCTCTCCTCGATTTCTCTCAACTCATTATATCTGGTCATTCTCTCTCCGGACTAATGGGTTCGATCCAAGCACAAATCCTAACTCATGAACCCGTCTATGAGGTTTTATATTTTTCTATCTTTTTCCCTCTTATAAAAACAATATTATTATTCTTCACGCTCATAACTACTTTTTTTTTTTTTTTTTCCTGAAACTACTTGTTTGACTTGAACGTCGGAGTACCTTCTTCATATGTACACCATCAGTGTCTGCAAAGAAGAGGAGCGAGTGACAGAAGGAAAAAAAAAAAAAAAAAAAAAAAAAAAAGGAACGATGTCGTAATTGAGAAAATCACTCTATAAAGTTGTTTGCTAGTTTATATTTTTCTAAAGTACAAACAAACACAAGACGAGTTAAGCAAAATGACCACACCTTTTTCATTATTCATATGAATCCCAAATCATATACATATATATAAATCCACATTAATCTTTTGTACTTTTCTTCAATTATAACTAAGTTTATTTGTGTCCCAATACACTAATTATATGGTTTAAAACAGGATGAAAAAAATAAAAGTAACGGAAAGTACAACATACAAAAACATTTTATCAACCGGGCAAGTTATTGAAATTGGAGAAGCGTTTTGAGCACGAGCAAGAGCAACAACGCTGTTATGAGCAGCAGCAGCAGCAGGAGATGGGGCAGGAACAGCGGCGGGGTGTCGGACATCGACAAAGACGGCGACACGCATTCCGTGGTAGCAGTAGCCGCCACCGGAGAGGAAGTAATAAGGCCGAGCCTCCGTGAGCTCATACACATCCCGACCACCGCGAGTTATGTTCTTAATGAAGCCTTTGTCAATGCAATTCTCATAACTTGTTCTGTTCACTTCCAACACATTGTAGTACCGCTTGTCAAAGCGAAAATCTGATTAAAAACAAAAACAAAAACGAAATTAGGCCAAACATTAATCTTAATTAGCAACTTATAATTACCAACCACAAGAAGTTCAACAAGAACAACAACATATTGTAGGAGTATTAGAGAGAGAGAGAGAGAGAGAGAAAGGGGTTATTACAAAGCCAGTCTCCAACGAAGATGTGCTGAGAAGAGGACCATAGAGTGTAGTTTAAGTCCTGGTTCCAGCCTAGTGAGCCTCCGACCCTGTGCAATGTCGTTTTTGCTGCGGCTGTTGTCGTCAGCCACACTAACGACATCATGACCAATATAATTACAACCATCGCCAACTTCCCTCTCTCTCCTCTTCTTATTCTCATCATCAAGCCCTCTATTATTCTCTCTCTATACACACACACACACACACACACACACACACACTCACATATATATATATATATATGCATGCACATATAAAAGAGCAAATTGTAAACATGGCTGCAAGGGTTATATATTCTTTGATACTCTTTAACGGCCTCCAGGACTAGAGAGTATCACAGTCAAAGTAAAGCAAAGTGCACATCCTTACTTTACACAACTAATAATGGAATTACCGTTTTTAGCCATTGCTCTTTAATTTGGGAATTGTTCGAAGATGAGGAGGGATTATTATCTACTAATGCAAAATTATACATCATTATCCGTCGAATAATCATCCACATGGAACAGGGTGAAGTCGGAACAATATTAAAAAACACCGATAATGTTTAGCACTATTATAAATAGAAAGCAAGCTTCATGACGTGGAGCATGTATATAAGGTCCACCTTTAATTAGTTGTGGTATTTAGCACTGGTCCGCCTAGGTGCAGCGAGATGCAATGCGTCCGTGTGTCGGAACGCTATTCGTCTTGTTGCAAAGACGGTTATTCTTGTTTTGGGGGGGGGGGGGGGGGGGACTGTGATGCGTCTGTCAGCAAAAGCTTAAAAAGACTTGTAATTGAAAAGAAAGCCATGTGATTGGCAAAGAGATGAGGATATTTTTCATTTTGGAACAAAAAGAAAAAGAGTTAGAGGAGGGCACAATTACCCTTTTCTTTCCAAAAAAATAAAAATAAAAATAAAAAGAGATATCCCTCAGACACCAACAAAGCAATAATTCTTATCTTCCCACCATAAAAAGAGAGAGATAACAAAAAAGCAAAAATTGATCAGAAGAAAAAGAAAAGCACAATAAATGAAAAGCTTAATAGAGGGCTACCGTGATTCGTGTGTGTGTTTCACGCATAGAGTTGGGTGGCGCTAGACCCAACTCTAACTTTTAATCTTTTTTTGTTTAGTACTTACTCGGTAGCAAAATCTATTTTCTAGTAATAGATTTAATATTTTATTTTTAATTAATACGACAATCTTTTAATCACTTATCATTAATAAAAATATGACAACTCACATATCAATTATTGTAAGAAAATTAAGATCGATGGAATCAAATGGATCATTTGATTGCATGTTTGGTGATTTATAGAATCAATATGCGAAAAGTTTTTCTAGTATAATAGTTTTAATAGCACAACCTTTCCATTACATATGTTATTACTAGATAAGTATACAAGAATCGGGAAAATAGCGTCATGAAACCATTCCAAACTATGTATCAGAATCATGTTCAAATAATCCTTACATATTGATTTGACTTGGAAATGTTTGGGGAGAAACTATACTATATGACATTTTTTGTAAGAGCAGAATCGAAATACATCGATTTTTTCAAAAATTATTTAATAATAACATAATTATATATTATTGTCATAATGATTGTTACATTTAATGTTATAAAATTACATAATAATTATTGTAATTGTTATTTGTCAACTATTCTAAATTGAAATAATTACACAAAAAGTCTATTTTTTAGAACCTCATTTTAAAATATGTCCATTTTTTTTTTATAATAATATGTAAATAGTCATTTTGAAAGAAACAACTGCTTGTACTACTCATTTTGTCCTTTTACCATATTAACATCATTTTCCCTAATTAGATTCATTATTTTTTTTCCTTATTTGTTCATCATTTTTTTTTTATCTTTATCTTAATTACTAGTTCTTTATTACAGTGATTACTTATTAGTATGATTTATGTTTTTTTGTTTTTTTACAATCATATTTCTTATGTATGATTTAGGTTTCTTAAAAATAATTTTTTTTGTTATGATTTAACTTCTTTATGATAATTATTACGTTATTTTGATAATTTATTATTTACATTATTATTGATATTATTTTAATAGATAGTTTCTAAAGTTTTTTTTTAAATATATAGTTTTTAAAGTTTAAATGTGATATGAAATTGTTAATTTTTTATGGTAATTACTAGATCATTATGTTTTTTCTAATTTAATAAATGTGCTATGTTTTTTTCTTTATGATATTACTATATTATTATGATGTTCTTTTTATTTTATTTTAATTAGTATATCATTATGATGTATTTTTAGGTTTTAATAAAGTGTTTAATATTTCTTAATAATATCATTTTTTATATGTTCACTGTGAATTTATTTTAATGACCAATTATTTATCATAATAAATATTTTTTATGTCATACAACTAATATTTTTTTCTTTATAATAAATTAAGTAAAATGATATTTTCGTATGTCATACAACTAATATTTCTATTTTCTTTATAATAAATTAAGTAAAATGGTTTTTTTTCTTTAATGAAATATTTGCTTAATCTCAACTGTTTTAGAGATTTTTTCTTTCATTTTTATCAATTATTTATTTATTTTTAATTCTTAATGAAAGGATAATGTAGTATTTATAAGTATCAATTAGAAATTCGTGTAAATAAAAAATAAATATTTTTTAAATTATAGTTTTTAATTTAGATATTTATGTAAATAACCCTTCTAAATTATGGTGTTTGTCTAAACTTTTCTTTTTTTGTGGGGCCGAAGAGAGCTACAGATAGCCCAATTAATCACCTTGGGCTGGACCTGATGCCCAGCCCATCTCAACTGCTCTGAGTAAATGGGCCTGCTGTTGTATCACCAGGCCCTTCATTTGAAAAAGATGGACTCTCCCAAGCAGAAATGTTACTTTGGTAAGAGAGATTGAAATAAAAAGAGAGGAGAAGCAAAATATGAAAATA
The DNA here is from genome assembly GCA_008635985.1 of Ficus erecta. NCBI lineage: Eukaryota > Viridiplantae > Streptophyta > Magnoliopsida > Rosales > Moraceae > Ficus > Ficus erecta. Next base: position 3,100,734 of record BKCH01000009.1, read on the forward strand.
TTACGGTACCAAAAAAAAAAAAAAAAAGAGATTTGAAATGAAAATAAAATTTCTACAATCATGGAGGTTAATGATCCTCATGAAATTTTAGCTTTGAATGTAGTTACCAAACGTTATTTTCTTTATGAAATAGACTGAAGTTACAAGAAAAATGGGGATCAATGATGAGTTTGGATTGCACACTCACTTAATATTATATTCTATACAATTGAATTGAGTATACATTTGGTTTCTCATATATTGTGTTTTAATGTAACTTTATCTGAAAAATACACCCAATTATTTTACTATTTATCAATTACCTTTTTCTATTTACTTTTACCTATCACACCATACATATTTTCTCTCATCAATACACATTAGAATGACTATTTCAATATAAATAATTCAAACACACATTCGTTTTGAATACAATTAATTAAATGAGACATCTAAATGTATATTAAAATATATCCGTTATATTAGAATATAATATCAAGTGAATGTGTGATCTAAACTAATCATAAAATTCTCCTTTTCATTTTAAAATTCCTCCTCCAATTTCTTTCTTTATTTTTTTTCTCCCTTTTTAATCCTACCAAACATAGGCTAAGCTCAGCTCGGCCCAACTTTAGTAGGGTGGACAGTGGACCCCACGAAACACCAGCACCTTTTCTTTTTGCTGGTTTTGAATTGACGAAGGTGGAGATTTTGTCCCCTTGGCCACGTTCTACTCTTGTTACCTAACTGCATTCACGCGTCAGTGGCATGCTTTGCTATTGGGACTTTTTCTTATTCCTGTTGTGCGCTTTATAAATTGTATCCCCCACAAAAATTCCTCCAATTCGAAAAAAAAAAACACTTTTTTTTTTTTTTTTTTTTTTTCATTTCACGAATTTCGTTTCACATTATTATTATTAGGTTTTTATTCTATAGTATTATGTGACAATTTTGATACACTAACTCCTGATGACGACAACACGGTGATAAATAACAATTCTCAATTAGATAATCATCATAGGATGAAATAGGAGCAAGTAATAGGAGCTCCTATGAAATCTCACTTGAGTTGAACAAAGTCTTGGAAATACATTTTCTCAGGAAATACAATAAACAAACAAGTAACAAACAAAATCATGCGTGTCTCAAAAATCTTCAAGTGACTTCAAAAAAAAAAAAAAAAAAAAAAAAAAAAAAATTCAAGTGCATACTAGATAAGTTTAAAAAACACATGGCCGACATATTCATTGTTCATCCATTCCAATTTAAGTCACAATTAGTTCCGCAATTTATGCATTTAAATACTCCCCAACGAATAAAACTAATAAAATCCAATTCATTCAACACTTTTACACTTTCAAAATTCAAACCCTCCACCAAACTCCCTAACTTGAACCGTTGTACAAGTTTAGGTCAACTACTTCCTAAGGGTACAACCAACAAACACAAATTAAATAAATTACCACCACCGAAGAAAACAAAAACAAATTGGTTAAAACAAATTTTCCAAGGGAATTTTCATCCCCTCAGTTGTTTAGTAAGTGGTGATTTAGAAAACGCTAGTGAGGACTGGACTACCAGAACCGAATGAATGCGTCCCACGCTGCACCAATGGCGAAAACGGCTGGCAAAACGAATTGGCCTCGGTAAGAAGTAGGTCTCGGAGCATTACTTTTTTCATTCAATGGAGAAACCGAGGGAGGGGGTGGAGGGTTTTCGACATGGACGGCTAGCTTCATGCCGCCATAGCAGAACCCCTTGCCACTGATGAAGTAGTAGTTTCGTGTCACATTCAGCGGAACCACATCCCTTCCGGCTCCCCTAGTCCAGTTGACAAGAGGGTGATCAGAATTGCAAGCTTCGTAGTTCGTCTTGTTCACCTCAAGAATGTTCATCTGGTTCCTGTCGTACACAAAAACTGAGGAAAGGAAACAGAGTTACCATTAGGCCAATGGTTGACATAAAACATCTAGAACTTAAAATTGATCCTAGGAGTAATTGCTTAAGCAACCAAGTTTCAAACTTTTTTCATAGAACATGACATTGCACCAAAAGGGCTTCAAATAGAAACCAATTCTCGATGTCAAAACACGAAATAGAGCTGATCGGATTCTCTAGTAAGTTCAATGGAGACCAAATTGAGTTGGCACTATGTCTAGTAAAAGGAGACCAATTCTTGATAGAACATGACATTCCACCAAAAGGGCTTCAAATAGAAACCAATTCTTGATATCGAAACAAGAAATATAGCTGATTGGATTCTCTAGTAAGTTCAATTGAGACCAAATTGAGTTGGCACTATGTCTAGTAAAAGGAGACAGTGAATCAAAACTACACACTTCGACAATGACTAAAACAATGAGGCCAAGCCAAGGGAGAAAAGGGAAAAAATCGATACTTGACTTTACTTTAAAAAATGTAACAAATTAGAAAAAGTTACTTTATGTGAAATCATGGCCACAAATCATAATCAATTTAGTTAACATTTGTGACAAAACCATTCCAACTATTATAAGACTACCTGGATAACAATGTCATTGTAACCAAACGAGGAACAATTTTGTCACAACAACCTTGTAGACAAGTTCAAGTTTAGATCTATGAACTCAACAATGAAAGAAAATATAAAGTGAACATAAAAAAAAAAAGGGAAGAAATTCGCTTGAATAAAGTGGCTCAAAAACTACCTCAAAAGCTTTAAACTGGTAAAGGCATGAACTTTTGACCTTCTTTTAACTAAAACCAATGGATAAAGGAAAAAAGGTGGGGAAATAGTAAAGAAAAAGAAGACAATGAAATGAAAATATGAAGAGAAAGATAGTACGCAAAATTTTAGATCTGTCTTAAGGAAACAACCTGGATTCAAAAGCCTAAAATTGCTAATTAAAAAATTGTTCTCAAACTTCAAAATTTCCCATATTGAGCAGAAAATAACAAACTACAAATTAGTAACAATAGGGCAAGTTCATTTTTCTCATTCACACACAGACAAGCAAGTTTCAGATGGAGCAGAAATACCATTAGCTATAATAATAATAATATATATATATATATGTCCAGGTTGTTTCTTAAAAAGGAAAGTAATTAATTCCTTTCCCCACAGCTAATCCTCACTTAAGTATAACAGAACGATAATTAAATCAAATTTTAGGCACAACCCATTTTCAGATCTAAGCCAATAAACTCCGACATTAAGCAAGAACGAGCTTAAACTCTTCCCAAAAAAATAATAATAATAAATCTCTATCAGAAACAGAGGAAGTAAGTGGATCTGAAGTAAAAACCCATGCAGCGAAAGAACAGGAGAGAGAAAGAAGATAGATTTAGAGAGAGAGAGAGAGAGATTACAGAGCCAATCGCCATTGTAGAAGTGCTTGTCCTGAGCCCAAATGGTGTAGTTAACGTTAGTAGTCCAACCCATATTCCCTCCAACTATATAGCGAGTCGCAGAGACTTCCGGTACGGTCACCAGCACGGCCAACACGAACAGGACCAGTCCCGTCACCGTAGCCGGAGAACCGCATGCTACACCTCTTCTCAGCCCCGCCATCTCTCTCTCTCTCTCTCTCTCTCTCTCTGTGAAACACCCTGTACGTGAAAGCTCTGTTTTTTTTTTTTTTGGCCTTTCTCTAGAGTAGTCTCTGGTTTATATTGCCTTTACATAGTAGGTTATTATTCCTTGTAGATCTATAATAACTGTCACAAAAGTGAATATTTTATCTCGTTAAGGTAAAAAAAAAAAAAATCATTTTTCAGGAAAAAAAAGAGGAAAGAAATTAATAAATAAATAGTTTTGGTTGTGTTATTTATTTATCTAGTAGTTCCGTTGGATTCCCCAATGGAGGATGAAATTACGGTGTAACTTGTAACACTTCCCAAAATAATAACAATGATAAAAAGTTATAATTTACAAACTTCTATTTTAAGTCGTCAAATTTATTTAAAAAGAAAAAAGAAAAAAGAAAAAAGAAAAAAAACTGTCTGCTGTGTATGTAACTTTTTATTTAGAGGCGATCGTGGTAAGTTGCAATGATAAAAACGTGTATTAGGGAATAAACTTAAAGAAGTTTGTCAAGATCGTCCCTTTTGGTTGTGGGGGTCTTCTATATTTATAGATGATGAGGACAAGAGTTTGTTTCTTGATATCTTCCTGATTGAGGTTACTTTTCTTTTCCAGCTCCCTTGATTTTTCCTTATGTATTCACTTTTGCGATTTAATGGTCAAAATCAGTTTATTACCTTTTAATGAGTTGATCGTGGATCTTAATTTCGTAACTATTATTGATTTGACTTCCTTATTTGATCATCTATTGACTTTCCTTCGTAGGTGTGATTCTTCTGATTGAGATCAACCGTTGAATATTTTCTCTTAACTTTTAGTTAATCGATCAAGTTGATTATATGCCCCTTTTAGTCTATTTGATTTCTTTATTTTGAAATAAGAGATTAAAAAAACATATATTGTTGATTTAGTAATTGGGTTAACTTTTTAAAAGTCTAATTTGTGAGTATCTAAGTTAAAATTTTAAAGCTCATTACACATAACAACTTTCAGTTATGGAGCAAACAAATAAAACAATAATACCAACTGACATAGTAAAATGTAGTTTTATTTTTCATCTTCAGATTCCTCTAATCATCTTTGTTTCATCTCGAATCAAAATGTAAGGATGTGATATATTTGTTGAAAAGAAAAATGTCTTGGAATAAGTTTTGTTAGTACTCCATCCAAAAATAGTGTGATCACCATCACCCTCTCGAGATACCTCAAATCCTTTGATAGAAACAAGACAAGATGAGCACATTCTAGAAACATCTATGCTTTATTGGGAAATTGCGCCGGCCAACAAAAAGTGAAATACCTAAATTTTTGATGAGGAATTATTATGAATTAATAAGTTAATTTATCAAAATATTTTTATGAATCCTTGACGAGTATTCTCCAGGATTCTAAAAATGGTTTGTGATTGGTGATTTTATGATTGCCTTGTTTTCATCTCATTTATGAACGGTATTGTGATTTTTTTTAAAAAAAATAATAAACAGAGAACTCGTATCTAAATCCTCATACTGGGCAACCTCATAAAAAAAAAAAATGGTACTATTGACTTTTTTTTTAATATACACAAAAGTAAGTACACATATGTATACTGCACGAGACAGATTGATTACAAGGAATTTTAGGAGGAGGAGTTAAATGGATCCTATTGAATTATAACTTTAAAATAATTATATACTGAAATATAACTTTATTTACGTGCAAATCACTCTGTCTTTCACCACTTTGCAGGGCCTACAAGGAAACTTGTGCTAGTGGCAATTGATTTGGTGAGAATTGAAGAAGAATACAACTATAAAACGCATGAAAATTTTACTACAGCTCTTGGTTTACAAAATTTTAAATCAAATATTGGATCCTTTTTATTGATTCTCTATGATAATGGGGGCACATGCTGGTAAGACCTTTTCCTCTTTTTCAGAAAAAATAAATTAAAAATAAAGGACCTTTCCCTCTTAAGAAGTAATACTACTGTTTTTCCTTTCTACCGAAAAAAAAAACTATTGTTTTTCCTAGGACTGCACGAATTCTACAGAACTATTTGGTAGCAGTTGCCAATTTAATTTAATTTAATTTAATTATTTGTGTGAAGGCTGAAGAAATCTATCACGTGCTTCCCAGGCTGGATATCATATCATACATTACTCAATTTGCAAAATAATTTTTTTTTCATACGTTACAAACCTAATCCCATTTGTCTGTGACAGAAATTCTAATGCTCACTAATGAAACGGATTAACTTAACCAAATATTAATTAAAACATGAACTTGATCGGTTTAACTTCTGCAATCATAAATCCAACACAGAGCACTTCATGAACCATATAGAGATATTGAAATAAAAGAGAATTGATATTTAACATCGTAATATATCAACTCCGTATATATCTGGAGATGGTAAAATAATTTGTTTTATACTTATAAAGACGGAAATCGTGTGGCACCCTCTAAAACGGGATATGGATTGGAAAGGAAAGCTACAACCAATGATTTTTCCGTGTTGAAAATGATTTTAATTGTAATGTCATAATCTTAAGCATGCGAAACATAAAACCATAAAAGGAAAGGAAAAAAAAAAACAATATTTTTAACAAAAGCACAAACCTGCATGCCTTATAATGGTTGGAAACTTGTGAGGACCAGCAAGGCAGCAACCAACCATAATGAAACATTTGAAATTCACATACTCTCCAATTAAATTATTAATTGCTATTAGAGCTGTTTTCAAAAAATGAGAAAAATTAATTCCATAAAAAAATAAGAAATTGAAAAAAAAAAAATTTTGTCGTGGACACCTTAATTACATCCCACGTGGTCTCCGCTGAAAACATAAGGCCTCTGGGGACCAATTCGGATTCAGATTCCCAAGTACTTCTATCATATCAACAGACAACAATATGCACATGGATTATGCAATTTCTCAAGCCTAACTATAAAAATTGTTCTCTGTCTGCCGACTTTATTTCATGTTTTTAAAATTCGGCGGAAAAAAAAAATCATTTATGATTTTTGTGCGTTAAAAAAAATAAAAAATCCACTTATGAAATGAACCAGAGTAACATGTCAGGCAAAAGTACAGAGCTCTATAACTATCTTAAAGAAATGCGAAGACCCTTTTTGTCTCTTCTGCTAAGGATGTATTAAGAAATGTAATATGAAAAACAGGAAATTACATGACCGTTTTTTAATCATTGAATAAAATAAAAAATAGTATTAACAGATAAATTAGACTGATTTACTCGAGCTTATGAAAATCTGTAAAAGATAATGCTTACGTTTAGAATAAAGATTTGAAATGAAATTTTGAGGATAAAGTTTGTTGACTTTTTAAAGAATTAATTATAATTTTTGTTGACTTTTCAGAAAAAGATAAAAATGAGTCGAAAACTTAGTTTGGACCTTTTTTCCAAACACACCATACATCCTACCTATTAGGTGATATTAGACCTGCTTGAACCTAAAAACTAACTCAAGAGATGAAATTACCTTTATTTATAATTTAGTAAACCAATCACTAGCCCTTCCAGAAGGGATACACATCGGGTCCTGACTCCTAAGTTGGATAGTGATCGACTCATTTCTCTTAGATTGAAGTGAGACTTGTTGGATAACTCAAGAGATGAAATTACCCTTATTTATAATTTAGTAAACCAATCACTAGCCCATTCCAGAAGCGATACACATCGGGTCATGACTCCTAAGTTGGATATGACTCCTAAGTTGGATAGTGATTGGCTCGTTTCTCCCATATTAAAGTGAGACTTGTTGGATTACTTGAATCTAATAGCAATGTTTGGTAGTATTGAGCCTTCTTAACCTAAAAGATAACTAGAGCGGTGAGGTTTTCCGCACATTTATAAACTGACCACAAACTCCTTTTTACCCTCAACATTACTGCACCAAAGAATTCTCCAAATAGGAAACGAAAAATTTTTCAAGGGTGTAAACCAAAAAAACTATACCTTTCTATGTCTGTAACCTTGCATTGATTTTATGGAAGAGCATTATGAGTCTCAGAAACCTCTTACATGGAAAATCTATAGATATACCAGCACTGAGATAGGTTATCTACAAAACAAAAAAAAACAAAAAAAAACAAAAATTGTAGATGCCATTTTGGCAAAGGCTTAAAAGGCTTATTCAACTCCTCAGTCCAACCTTCTCAGCAAGTACTGAACTTGAACTTCCTTTGTCAATGGCATGATCCAGTCCCCATAAAGATCAGCAACCAAGCTTGGCTTGATCTTGTAAACCGGGTCGGCCACATCTTCCTCTACGTTCACGGGCATCTCTTGCCCGTAGGTTTCAGCCTTCCTTTCCACCCTATTTTTGATTACCTCCTCAACTGATGGATATGTCAGCAAAGCCATTAGCTTCTCCTTGTCCTGCCAAAAATTCAACCCCTCTAATGAAAACTTGGCATGTAAAAGATCCAAGCTTGTGTTGTTATCAATTGGAAAAAAACCACGTTAGATGGTAAAAGTGAATTTAATAAAGGGACTCTTGCCTGATCTTTGATGGCGGCTTCATAGGCCTCTGGGGAGGCTCGAAATTTAGCCTCTGCTACAAACTTCCCATAGTGAATTCTCTTTGAGAGAACCTGCCATCATAACAATCGAAAGTGTATAAGTATGGATAGAACCAGAACTATCAAACTTAAGCCACTCATTTGATAGCAATCATGGTGAAAAAGAAAGTTCAGAATGATGCAATTTTACGACAATATTAGAACTCGAGTACCATTTCATCTCCTTAATCTTTTAGCAGTTACCTGGATCTATAAAATCATCTACAAAATATGCATGCCAGTTACAAATTTTCTTCGCTGAAATTAAATACTTTTCATGATAACAATGCAAGATATATAGAGTTAATAGAGGTTGTCAACTAGATCATAGGAAACAAAGATTTAACAGAAACTATCTATTTCACACACTCTAGAAAAGCATGTATATTAGTCTGGAAAAAGAAAAACGTAATATTATTGACAACTAAGCAGCATTAATCGAATATTGATCTTCAAAACGGTCAACACATTGAGCTTAATATGATTTCCATTCACATCAACCGAACCCGAAAATATAGTAATGCTAGAACACCTACTTCTCTGGGTTTAAGTTATATCCCTTGTTTTAATGATGTCAACCCAGTAATCTATGACAGTTTTCATAGTGCCAACTGGAAGAGCTTGGCAAACACTCATTTTTCTTTCTCCCAAACACCCATTTATTTAAGATTCTCATTTCAAAATGCAGTTTTTTTTAAATTTATTTTTTATTTTCTAGATGGTGTACCAAACGGGGGTTAAAAATTTTATGTCCCATAAATTAACAATCCTTATCAATTTATTGAAATGTAAGGATATTACCGGAGGGACACGAAATGGATAAGAAAAATAGGACATACAAGCCAAAACTAGTGGTGGGAATTGTGCTTTATGTTTAAGTGCTGGATGGTCCTCGAGGGCTTAAATATGAACTTTTCTTTTTTGTCAATGCCATATCTCCACGTATCATCGTCTATTACAGGTGGGAATTGTGTTTTAACATTTGAGTTTTGGATGGTTCTCGAGGTCTTAAGTATGAACGTTTCTTTTTTATCAATGTCATATCTCCACGTATCATCGCCAGTTACAGGTGGGAATTGTGTTTTAATGTTTGTGTTTTGGATGGTTCTCGAGGCCTTAAGTATGAATGTTTCTTTTTTGGCAGTCTGATATCTCCACGTATCATCATCTATTATAAGTGAGAATTGTGTTTTAAAGTTTTGAGTTTTCGATGGTTCTCGAGGTCTTAAGTATGAATGTTTCATTTTTGTCAGCTCGATATCTCCACGTATCTTCGTCTTTTACAAGTGGGAATGGTGCTTTAACGTTTTGAGTTTTGAGTGGTTCTCGAGGACTTGAGTATGAACATTTCTTTTTTGTCAGCCTGATATCTCCACGTATCTTCGTATTTTACAAGTGGGAATTGTGCTTTAACGTTTTGAGTTTTGAATGGTTCTTGAGGTCTTAAGTATGAACATTTCATTTTTGTCAGCCCGATCTCCACGTATCATCGTCAGTTACAGTTCTTTTGGTAACTCCTAGGGGGTTATGCCGACACTAGTTACCCTCTTTCTAAACTTTTACTCCAACAAAAAAAAATTTCATCGTTAACAAATCTCATCTCACGAATAATTAGTAGATCCACTATTAAATTTTCTTGATGTGTTTCTTGTAAGGGAAATTGTAAACTTTTCTTGAGAACATGGCTTATGAATGTAATCAAGTTTTGCAGATTATTATCTTTTCTCAGTTTTTAGGGAAGGAAAGAAAAGTCCTTTCCTGGAAATTTCTTTTTGCCCTTATGAGGGTGGATTTAGAACCTTTAGTTGAAAAGGAAAATAAATATATAATTTTCTGGTTTGGTGAAGTAATCTATTTGTTTACTGGAAGAGCTTGTAAATGACAATTTGAGAAAGAGTTTTAATTGAACTAGAAATCAATATTAAATAGTGTGGAAAAAAAAAAAATCCTAATCTGTTGACAATTAAGCAGTCATTAATCAATACATAGATCTTCAAAACCGTCAGCATTTGATTTCCCTTCACATCAACCGAACTCGCAAATGTGGTAATGCTAGAACACCTACTTCTTTAGGTTTAAGTTATATCTCTTTTTCTAATGATGTCAATCCAGTTATCTAAGACAATTTACATGGTGCCAACTAGTGCTATCTCAGCTGATAAGGGTGGGGCGGGTTTAGGACGTGGATGAACTCGATATTTCAGTAAGCCAGCCAATGTTTTCTCGTTTTCATTGTGTGTAATTTGAGAGACTGAGGAAAGGCTAGGCCACTAGATTAGCCCAAGGACTCCAATCACAAAGTTTTGATTTCAAGGCACAACAGAGTCCTTATATCAGACTCAAGAGTCAACTGAATTGGTCTAAAAACATGTAGAAATAAGGGAAAAAAAATTACTTAAATTTACCTGCAAGCACATTGTGTCGCAAACGGCAGTGGATCCGCAGTTTCCATCATCTCCTTCCTTGACCAGTCTTGGTATAAGATCTTTAAAGTACATGTTCCACACTTTGTTGTTTATATTGATCAAGTCCGCCACGGGATGGAGTACCTGGTTGCAAATTACGACTACCATGATACTTAACTTGAGGTAAACAACAGGAAATCAGAAAATAGAACCGAAACAAAAGGGTTAACAACCAAAATGAAGAAACAACAATTTTTTTTTTCTTGCCATAGTTACCTGCGGGTACTGCATTGGTGGCAACATCGGTTCAGGCAGGCCAATTGGGAAGAAAGGATGCTCGTCGGGACTATTGTACCTGCCAACCTGATCCATAATGGAAATGTCAATACAAAACCACAACACTCAACTCTTCCCCCCGGAAATTCGTTCAGCGGTTTAACATACCCGAGCATGAAGCTTTTCAGTTTCTCTAACCATGTACTCTACCAAAGATCCACGGAACCCATCCATCGAAAAAGCATTGGGGTCATATGTATCTGCATTGTAACAATATTGAGCTCTCTCTAAAAGGTTATAAATTATGCTATCCTCCTGCCTGATTAAGGAGTATCTTATGGTCTCTAGGGTCAAGTTCTCGCTATCATCCGTCCTTTCCTTCGTCGCCAATGATCTGTACAATTCAGCTCAATTTTAGATTTTCTCATTATAATCCAATTAAAACACAAAATTCATATAGAAAATTGTACATCAAACACAGCCTACTCCAATTATCCGAGTTAATGAAATTTTCTACTATAAGTCCCATGAAAGTCACATATAGAATCTGGCTTTAAGTACTTGTGGAAAAACTTCATGAAACAGAAACAAAAATCTTCATAAGTACTCTGTTGCATGTGAATTATTCTGCTTCCACAAACAAATTTTCAGACTTGCAAACAAACTCAGCTTTTTCCATTTTTGGCTCTGCATGTCAATGATGAAAAACGATTTATTTTTTTATTTTATTTTTTATTTTTGGTGCATGTGTGCTAGAATTACTGTCTTAAAGATTACAATAACTTTTATGTCAACCGGCAATAAAGAAATACTATATTCTGAGAAAAAAAGTATGGGTTTCTAAATAGAAAATGAAATGCACTAAAAGTTGCAAAACACCAGTCACCAGTTATGACACATCAAAGTTTATGAACACAAACAGATCAAAATTTTCAAGCAAGGAACTTTAAAACAAGATGATTTTTTAATTTCCAAAAGAACATTTGAAAAAAAAATGAAAAACTTTTATAAACAGCATAAAGGGGAAAACAAATTCCACATCGAAACAACGAAATCACAAGCCAAAAATTTGAAAGATCAATACTAATGATGAAAAGGGTTGATTTTTTTTTTTTTTTTAAAATACCCGTTGGAGGTTGCATGGGCCTGAGTACAGCGAAGGCCAGAGGACTTGGTGGGTAAGACTGATTTGAAGGTCACAAAGTTGAGACTTTGCCTGGTTCTGAAGGAAAACAGAGAAGTGGGTCTTGGATTTGAGGGGATATGAAGAGGCCTTGTGGAAGGAACTGAAGCTTTTAGCAGCTTGGCCTCCATTGGAAAAGCTAGAAGAGCGAATGAAGCAGGAGAAATGGGAAAGAAAGACGGAAGAAAAACAGGAAACAAGAGAGAAGAAGATGAAGATGCAGAAAGAAGGAAGAAAGGTCGTTGTTTTTATATTATATTGGTGGTGGTGGTAGTGGTGGGTAAGTCATGTGTGGGGGAGGTAGGTGGAGTTATAGGACTCCCCACGAACAACTCTGTAGACTTCTTCTTCAAGCCTGCGTCTCTTGTCGTTTTTAGACGTTGTTGGTGGGAGAAAGAGGCTGTCGCAACAAAACAAGTGTTCGTTTGCGTAATGCAACATGACTTGGAATGTGGTTTATGAAAAAAAAAAATAATAATAATAGACTTGGAAATGGACCCCGCACTAGCTTTTTAACTATTTCTTGCCGTTTCAAATAAGCTTCCGTTTTGATTAAATACTGGAAAAATAAATTTAAACTTTTATAAGATAAATACAGTAGAACAGTGTGTAAACAATATCTAAGGGTGAGTTTGGTGTTCAAGTCCAAACTCAGATTTTCAAACTTTTTTTTATCTTTTTTTCAAAAAGTTTTTGTCTTTTTCCCAAAAATTTTTTTGTCTTTTCTGAAAATTCAAAAAAATTTACTATTTAAACTTAAAAATCTCATTTTGAACTTATGCACCAAACAGGCCCTAAAAAACAGTCTCAAAACTTTTTGTTAGAGAACCATAAAGGATTTTTTTTATTCCGTAGATTCAACTCATGTCTACCTTATTTCTATCTCTTTTTATATCACTTCACTAATATTATAATTGTTTAATTGAAATGTCATATTAATTACACTTGTTTTGGAGATCATTTTTTATTTTAAAATTCATTTCATTTCAAATCCAAATCCAAATCCACTTTCTCTCTCTCTTTTTTTTTTTAAGTCATATTATACTCATTTTCTTTCTATCAAACACTCACTTTTTTTTAGATACTCATTTCAAAATGAATTATTTTATAAGTAATTGATCTAAATAATATCTGAATTCTTTAAGAGGTGATACGGTGATCTTTGTTTTTTTTTTTTTTACCGTGCTGACCTTAAACTCTCTAAAAATATAACGATTTAGTCATTTTCATCCACATCCGTTAAATTTCTAACGGAATGAGTCATATATTTGATCTAATTTATAAGGATATTTTAATAATCTAATAATAATTAATTTAACAAAAATTAAAAAAATCATAAAAAAATTAATATTCTCCTTTCTCTATTCTCTCTCTCTCTCTCTCTTTCTTCATTTCTCTCTCTTTCTTCATTTCTCAAAACCAGATTGACTAACTCCTGAGGAGCGGACCGCGGCGAAGACGCAGGGGAGGGGGGAGATCCGCAAACTCTGGTAGGGGGGGTGATGGCGAAGGGGAGAGGGAGAGGGAGGAAGGGGAGACGAGGGAGAAGCGGGGACTGACGGTGAGGAGAGGGAGAGCGAGGAAGGGGAGGCGAGAGAGAATGGGGTGGGGGGTGACGGCGAAGGGGAGAGGAAGAGGGAGGAAGGGAGGCACGGCCCAAATCTGGCGCCTGGATCGCAGGGGGGGGGGGAGGGGTTCGCGGGGAGATTTTTGTCGGGCGAGAGGGGCCGAATCTTGACGGGACCGTTGTCGGGGATGGGGGGGACCAAATTTGGTGCCTGGGTCGCATGGGGGGCTCGTCGTCCCGGGAAAGGGGGCCTGGGTCGACGGCGAAGATGCGGGGGGTGGGGGGCACCCAGATTGATGTTTGGCATTGAGACCAAGCTCAGCGAAAGTGAAGGCGGGGGTCGAATCATGGGGTGCGAGAGGGGGGTTGGGTTTGAGTTCATCTCTCTCTATTATTTAGTGTTGGGAATTCGGGTGGGCTAGCCCGAGCTCGATGGGCTTTTCCAAAAATCCGGGCCGGGCCAGATTTTTGAAACATAAGCCTAGACCCCGGCCCGCGGGCTTAGAGCGGGCTGGGTCGCGCCGCCCCTAGTCTAATTTTTTAAATTTTTATTTAATTTTATTTTTTATTTGTAATTTTTGAATAAAATTGTATATTTTTTATAATTTAATAATTTATCTTAATATTTTATCTTAGATAAAAAATAAAAAATTTTATACTTTGTTAAAAAAAATTTATTATACTATTTCTATTAATTTTTATATTATAATTACTTAGTTAGTACTTAATACTTATAATATTAGTTAGTTAGTTAACTTAATATTATAATTAAACTTTTAATTTTAGTTGTTTAAGATTATAATTATTTTATCAGTGTTTATTTAGTAGTTAGTTAACTTAATATTATAATTAAACTTTTTAAGTATTTTTTTTTTATTTTTTTAAATACCGGGCCGGCCCATCGGGCTTAAATATTCGGGCCGGGCCTAAGAGAAGAGCCCAGCCCGACTCTTACTATCGAGCCGGGCTTTTACCGGGCCAGTAGAATGCGGGCTGGGCCGTGGATCGGGCCAGAATTACTGACCGCATGCCGGATCGTTTGGCCCGGCCCAAATTCCCACCTCTACTATTATTATTATTATTTATTTTTTTAATGTTATTGATATAAATAAGGGTATTTTTGTCTTTTTAAGTTTAATTGAGCTCATGTAATGACTCACGTAACTCATTCTGTTAGAAATTTAACGGATGTGGACAGAAATGACTAAATTGTCACCTTTTTAGAGAGTTTAGGATCAGCACGGCAAAAAAAAAAAAAAAAACAGGGATCAAAGTGTCACCTCTTAAAGAGTTTAGGGATCATTTATACTAATTATTCTTTTTTCATTCCAACACAATGTGCCAAACAAGAGTTAAAAATTTATATTCCATCAGCTAATAGACCTTATCACATTTTTGTTGACATGTTATAAAATCACATGAGAAGCACAAGAGGAATATGAAATATGGTACATATGAGCCAAAATCAGTTATGGGAATTGTGCTTTAACATTTGAGTGTTCGATGGTTCTCGAGGTCTTAAATATAAATGTTTTCTTTTTTAGCAGTGACATATCTCCATGTGTCATTGTCTGTTACAGGTGGTGATTGTGCTTTACCATTGATTCTCAAGGTCTTAAATATGAACGTTGATAGTTATGACCTTATTTCGATTAATAAAATTGTAACAAGAAAATGAGAGTTACAAGTTAAAGCCGAATAACTACAAACGGTTACAGTTTCTGAACTTGAGCGTTATTGTCACTACAAGTCAAGTAAGTCACATCATTACTGATTTCAAAAGTTTAGCCCGTCTCGATTAATGAAAGTGCAACTCACTAATATCAAAAGTTAGATGCTTGAGAATCTACACAGAAAACTAGAACAGAGTAAGAAAAGATGAAAAGTTTAGTTTTGCTTAGGATAATAGGCATTGTAATAGTTCAATCTTAATTGCAGGATGAAAATGGTGATCCTGATAAAGTTCCATGATCAAACAATATTTTCCATGTTTTGCAGTTGGTTATGACTTCGCCTTAAAAGGGCCACAATCTCATTATCAGTGAAAGTTTTCTTCAAAAGGGCTAACACCAAAAGGTAGTAGAAATGATAGCTCTGCATTTAAGAGCTTTCTTAATTTGTTAATGGTCAAAACACCCTCTTTCATTTCTTATCAGATAGATTGATTATCAGGGTTTTTGAATTTTTGTTTGAAAAGGAATCACGGTAAAATTTTCTTGAGAAAGTGGGTTGTATACTTGTGAATGCAACTACGATTTATGATTTTTCTATTGATTGGCTTTTTTTTTTTTTTTTTTTTTTTTTTAAGGCAGTGAAAGGAAAAGGAAGCAAGGAGGTTTTATCACATACGGCCTTCTATGGAGAAATTCTCTTTCTTTTTTGAGAGATGGGAATTGGAACTTTAAAATCTTATGTTAGAATAGCATAGTAAGCTATTTGTTTATATTAAATAAATTAAAAAAAAAAAGGCATGCAGATAGAAAATTAAGAAATGACTTACTTGAGTTGGAGATTAAACCTAAACACTTTGAATAGAATTAAGCTGTGAATTTAATGATTTGAAAAGAAAATTTGATATGAGAGTTAGACATTGAAGGTGGTAGCAGTTTCTTGTGTCTGAATTGTTGCACAAATAAGTTGCGCTAAAAATCGAGAGTTATGAATTTGTTTTGATATCATTTGAATGAGAAATTAAATAGTTTTAAATTTTTTACGACGCAGAGGGTTTATCGATATCTGAAACTTTGGAGTTACAAAGCTATCTCGATAAATGCAATTGTAATCATGGATATGGATTACAGTGTACTCCAAAGAGTTTATTTAAATAAGAAACCAAAATTTAATTGTTTTAGTAAAAATAAAATTTGCATTCATGACTTGAAACATAAATGGATTAGAACCAACCAATGGTAGATGATTGTGATTTCTGAACTCGAATGTTAAATGTCCCTACAGTTAAGCGAGTAAAGCTGTAAAATTAAATGAGAGTTTAAATTTAAAGTCGGACAAACCGCAGATGGTTTCGATTTCTAAACTTGAGCGTAACATTCTCACTACAAGTTCAATAAGTTACACAGTTATCAATACTGAGAGCTGAGTCTGCCTCGATCTGTCAAACCATAACTTACCAATATCACGAGTTAGACACTTGAGAATTTACATAGAAAACTAGGAAACGGAGTAATAAGAGATGAAAAATATGAGTTTTGCTTAGGATGGTAAGCACTGTAATAGTTCGAACTTCATTGTAGGATGAAAATGGTGATTCTGTTTGTCTATTGACTTGTGATTAGGTGCCATGACCAACAAATTTTATATGTTTTGCAGTTGGTTATGATTTTACTTTAAAAGGGCCACAACCTAGTTGTCAAACTCTTCTTCCAATGGGCAATACTCAAAGGTAATAGAAATTGTATCACAAGCATGCAAGTGCTTTGTTAATTTGTTAATACTCAGAATCTCATCTTCTAAATTTTATTAGATAGGCTTGTTATCAGGCCTTTTGAATTGTTGAAAAGGAAGCAAGGAGGTTCATCAACTATGCCATTCTGTGGAGAATTTGCTCCCTTTTTGAGATATTGTAGTTCAAATCTCTTTCTCTGTTCAGTAAATTATTTCTCTATTAAAATAGTCTGAACATAGAAATTTGATAAAGAGCTTATCTGAGTTGAATATGAAACTAAAATGTTCTGAATATAGTTAAAGCCGCAAATTATGATTTGAAACATAAAATAGAAATTAGAGTCCGACGATTGCATGTGATAGCAGTTTCATGTTTTTGAACCTGTGCATTGAATGTTACTGCAGTTTAAGTGAGTTGTACACTCTACGTATTATCGTCCGTTAGTTGAATAGTTCTCGAGTTCTTAAATATAAACGTTTCTTTTTTATCAGCTCCATATCTCCACGTATCATCATTTGTTACATATGAGAATTGTACTTTAATGTGAGTGTCGGATGGTTCTCGAGTTCTTAAATATAAATGTTCATTTTTTGTTAACCACATATCTCTACGCATTATCATTGTTGCAGAAGAAAATTGTGTTTTAACGGTTGAGTGCTGGATGGTTCTCGAGTTCTTAAATATAAACGTTCGTTTTTTGTTTTTGTTTTTTTTAACCAACTTTGTATTTCCACATATCATCGTCTATTACAGTTTCGATAACTCTCAAAGAGATATGTCGACACCAATTGCCTTCTTTCTAAACTTTTTCTTCAACAACTGAAAGTGGTTACGATTTCTGAACTCATCAACATTGAGAATTAGACACTTGAGGACTCACAAATAAAACTAAGAACCGAGTAATATAAGATGAAAAGGTGAGTTGTGCATATTCTTCTTCGTTAGGACAATGTCCAAATTCTTTACAGTGGTTGTAGAAATGAGTGCCCAGTTGCTCATTTGTCAACTTTAATTCATTTGATGATTGGCTGAATACGTTTGTAAAGCCTAGGAATTCCAAGTGTTCTTCAATTAAATACTTTATGTTAATTCCGCTAAAATGACTTATGTTCGTCGTTATCAACACAATTATTTAATTAAAAAAAAAAAGAAAAAGAAAAAAGCAACTGCCTTTTTTCTAGCTTCCACCAACCAAATGAGAGAAGTTAAGCTTCCAATTGGACTGACGGTCACAATGGGCTCTTTGGGCCTATTGGTAACAAGGCCCATCCTCATTGTTCAAGCCCAAGAATGAGGCCCATTGTTGTCAAGCCGTGGAACGAGAGGCCCATGCTCATTGTTCTCCGCGAATTCACTGTCGAAGTGTACCCAAACTCACTCTCTGCTGTCAAAGTGTTCGACGAAATTCCCAAACGGCATGTGCACGTGTACAATACGATGATTATAGTATTAACTCGTTCTCTTTCTACTTGACCAAAATATTCATCTTTTAATTACCAGTACCAGCCTCTCCATTAGTATTTTCTACAAAATGGAATTCAGATTTTTATGCCTAAAATCAAACACTTTTTAAGAATGTTTCCGTGAAAATAAATGGAAATACTGAGCCAAGGAATTTCATGCTTTTCTTGAAGGCCTGCTCTTTATTGCACGTAAAAGATCTTATACTGAGATGCAACTGCAAGCTGATGCTTTAACTCCGGCAGCAAAGCTTATTATTAGACTTTTTGGATAAAATAACTTGACATAGAGCCTGTTTGCAGAGCTTTTTAGAAGTGATTTTTGACTTTTTGAGTCTAAAAATTGTGTGTAGATGATTTATTAAAAGAGCTTCCAAGACTCGAGAAGAGCTTTCTATCAAAAATCAGAAAACGCAACTTCTGAAAGAAACTCTTTTGAGTGGAATTTAAAAATATTTTTGTCCTATCAACTAAAATACCATAACAATTTATTGATGTATCATGATATTGCAAAAGAGACACGAAAAGGGTAAGAAAAATAAGATGTATCATAGCAGGAATTGTGATTTAAAGTTTGAGTGCTGAACGGTTCTCAAGGTCTTAAATATGAATATTTGTTTTTTATCAGCTCATATCTCCATGTATCATAGTCTGTTAAGGGTGAGATTTGTGCTTTAAAGTTTTAGTTCTTGATAGTTCTCGAGTTTTTAAATACGAACATTTGTTTTTTGTAAGTCTCATATCTTCACGTATCAGCGTCTGTTACGGGTAAGAATTGTGCTCTAACGTTTTGAGTTCTGAATGGTTCTCGAGGTCTTAAATATGAACATTTCTTTTTTATCAGCCTCATATCTCTACGTATCATTATCTGTTATAAGGGGAAATTATGCTTTAACGTTTGAGTTTTAGATGGTTCTCAAGATCTTAAATATGATTTTTTTTTTTTTTGTCAACCACATATCTCCAGGTGTTATCTTCTGTTACAGTCCTCTTGATAACTCCCCGAGAGATATATCGACGCCCGTTGTCCTAATAAGAAATTGTAATCTTTTCTTAATAACATGGTTGGTGATTGTAGTAAAGTTTTGTAGATTATAATGTTGATTAGTGAGTGACCTTTTTCATTTTTTAATGAGTTTTAGAAAGAGAAAGAAAAGTCTTGTCGTGAAAATTTCTTATTGTCCGGGTGGATTTGGGATCTTTTAGTTGAAAAGGAAGGACAAATATATAATCTTCTGGATCGGTGAAATAATATATTTGTGGTTATGACTTTGCTTAAAGAGCCACAATCTCATTGAAAGCCTTCTTCTTAAGAACAGTAACCAAATTCTGTATACAGGCTGAAGAAATTATTGCTAGGTTTCTCAGTTGCCAAACTTTAATTCTTTGATGATTTGGCTGATTCGTATATAAAACCGAGGAATTCCAAACGTTGTTCAGTGTAAGGCCTTATATTAATTGATATAAAATGTGTATAATAATCATTATCAACATAATTCATTGAACAAAAACCGAAAGAAGTAGCTGTTGATTTTGCAATGAAAATAAGTAGCTGTTGTTGTTGCTTGCTTCCATCATCCAAACAAAAGACATAATAGTTCCCTTTTTAAAGAATGAACTCTGAGATTGGGCCTATGGGCATAAGGCCCATAGGAGCGAGGCCCGTCTCTTTTCAAAGTTTTGCATATTTTCCTGTTGAATTAATTTTAGGGTTTTTAATAAGTTTTTTTAATAAAGGGCTCAAATTTATAAAAATTAATTAAAAAACTTAAATTTTTAAAAATTAGTTAAAATGTTTTTTTAGAATGATCAATCATTAATTGATGATATTGAATAGTTAATTACTGATTGATCATCGATCAATGGTCAATCACTAATTGACAATAATACAACTCATAAGATTTTATAGTTAATCACTGATTGATCCATAGTCAATCATTAATTGATCAAAAATAATATCATAAATTTTTATTTTTAGAGTTAATCATTGATTGACTATAAACATCGATTGACTATAAACAATATCACAAATTTTTATTTTGTAGTCAATCACTAATTAATCCTTAGTCAATTATTGATTGACCATAAATGATATCACAAATTTTCCGGTCAATCAATGATTAATTATAAGTAAATCATTGATTTACCATTTAAAAAATTAAAAAAGTTAAAAAATAAAAAAACTATTTCTCTTTTCCCTGCTCTCCCTTTCCCCCACCTATGATAGCCCCTTTTCTCTCTCCCTATTCTCGATTCTCTCTCTCTCACCAATGCTTTCTTTTACCCTTCTATTTCCTTTGGTTTCTCTCTCTTTCCTTGTTGATCGAAAAGGCGATGTGTAGATGATGACAGCGACGACGACGATGGCGACTTGTTATAATTCGATTGGAGAATGCCGAGACCATCACGATTTCTGGTAGATTGAGCGATCAAGGATCGCAGGCTCCGTGAGCTTTTTTCTCCGGTGATAAGAGCGGCTTCCTCTTCTGATATGGTTTCTCTCTCTCCGTCACGAGCTGCATGACGATTTCGCCCTGGTGTAGCAATTTCGGCGTCGTCGGTCTCTATCCGAGGCTGTGGTCGGCGACGGTGATGGTTGAAAGAAGAGAAGAAAGAAACAGGCAAAGGGAGGAGAGAGAGAAAGAGCCACGAAGGGGGGGGGGGGGGAGAGGAGTATGAGAAGTTGATGAAATTTGATTAGGCCATTTAGCTAAACAAAAAAATAAAAAAGAAAATGTTGAGCTATTTATTAGATTAGGTGATTATTATGGGCTACCTAGCCTAATTTTCCTTAATTTTATGTTTGCCCCTGAATGTCACTTATGACCTTTTTTTTTTAATGAGAAAATTATTTAAATAATCATCATTTTTTTTATTTATTAACTAATATGACACAAATTCTCTATTTTGATCAACATGACATAAATTTTAGTTAACTTTAATTTAATTTTTTGTCATCTTAGTTTAGTGTTAATTTTTTATGTCTATTGGTATAATGATCTTTAAATTTGTATTTTTCAGGTGCTTTTCCCTTTTTATACATATATTTCCCCAAAACTGCATCATTTATGTCACTTTACCCTTTGACTTTAAAAAATACACCATGTTGTTCCCTCAAATTTTGTTCCTTCAGAAAGTAACCCCTTTTGTTTAATTCCTCAATTATTGTGATATAATTTAGGGAAACAATAAAAATATCTTTGCAAAATGTCCAAAAACTAACGCAATTGGGCACAAGGGGTTACTTGCTAATGAAAAAACGTTTGAAGGGACATAGTGGTATAATTTGGAAGTTTAGGGACGAACTGCCATAACCCACACAGTTCGGGGAGGCAAATATAAAAATAATCCTTCCCTGTTCACACACACACACACACACCAAAAAAAAAAAAAAAAAAGATAAGCTAAGCTACCATGGACGAAGAGAGACTGTTTTTGAACGGCAAAAACAGGGGAATCAAATATCATCAATCTAGTCTAATGTACAAAAAATGGAAAATCCATTCGATTTCTCAGTGAATTCCCAGTAAATTAATCAGTTCGTTCTTCGTCAAAGTTTTTTTTTTTTTTTTTTTTTTGGGGTTTTTCACAATGCAAATGTGCGTGCCGGTTCGAAAACCAGGATGGGTTTCTTCACGTAGACTGTTCGAGCAGAAGTTATCCGAACTCCATAAATGCGGGAACTTAATCCAGATAAAGCAAGTTCATGCCCAGATTATCAGAGCCCATCTTCACCACGACCCTTACGTCGTGCCCAAACTCATCGCCACTTTCTCTCTCTGCCGACAAATTGCGCTCGCGGTCAAAGTGTTCGACGAAATTCCCGAACCCAATGTGCACGTCTACAACGCCATGATTAGAGCCCACACTCAGAACTCCCAGAGCTCGCAGGCCTTCGCGACTTTCTTCAACATGCAGAGTAATGGCGTTTCGCCTGACAATTTCACGTACTCGCTTCTTTTGAAAGCGTGTTTGGGGAAAACTTGGTTCCATGTTATTCAAATGTTGCATACCCACATTGAGAAATGTGGGTTTTGTTCGGATATTTTTGTGCCCAACGCGCTTATTGATAGCTACTCTAAGTGTGGACCGGTTGGTGTCAGTGCCGCTAAGAAGCTGTTCATGGTGATGGGAGTGAGAGATATCGTGTCTTGGAATTCCATGATTGGTGGGTTGATTAAATTTGGGGAGTTGGGTGAAGCACGCCACTTGTTCGACGAAATGCCTGCGAGAGACTTCATTACTTGGAACACGATGTTGGATGGTTATGTGAAGGCCGGCCAAATGAGCGAGGCGTTTGAGTTTTTTCAGAGGATGCCTGAGAGGAATGTGGTCTCCTGGTCGACTATTGTTTCGGGTTATAGCAAAGCTGGGGATATGGAAATGGCGAGGATGTTGTTTGATAAGATGCCTGTGAAAAACTTGGTTACTTGGACTATTATAATATCTGGGTATGCTAAAAAGGGGATTGCTAATGAGGCGAATGATTTATTTGATCAAATGGAGGAAGCTGGTTTAAAGCCTGATGATGGGACCGTAATTAGTATTCTTTCTGCTTGTGCCGAGTCTGGTTTGCTTCGTTTGGGTGAAAAAGTTCATGCCTCTATAGGGAGGAATGGGTACAGGTGTTGCACAGAAGTATCTAATGCGTTGGTTGATATGTATGCGAAGTGCGGTAGCTTGGATGAGGCATACAAGGTCTTTGAGGGGATAAGAAAAAAGGATTTGATATCGTGGAACGTCATGCTCCATGGTTTCGCTACCCATGGTCACGGTGCGAAGGCGCTTCAGCTTTTTGCTAGAATGAAAAAGGAAGGGTTTTCCCCGGATGCAGTTACCTTCATTGGTATCTTGTGTGCTTGTACCCATGCCGGCTTAGTGGAGGAGGGCCTTCATTACTTTCAATCCATGGATAGAGAATATGGAATAGTTCCCCAAGTTGAGCACTATGGTTGTGTAGTTGACCTGTTGGGACGTGGGGGCCGTCTTGAAGAAGCTTTTAGGCTTGTGAATAGCATGCCGGTAGAACCAAATGCCGTAATTTGGAGTTCCTTTTTGGGAGCTTGCCGTGTGCATAATGCTGTGGATATTGCAGGAGAGGTGCTCGATCACCTGGATAAATTGGAATCATCAAATCCAGGAAACTTTTCCATGTTGTCAAACATTTATGCCGCAGCCGGTGATTGGGAAAGTGTTGCAAATATGAGGCTGAAGATGAGGAGCACAGGAATGCAAAAGGCTTCAGGTGCCAGCTCCATCGAAGTAAACGAAGAAGTCCATGAGTTTAAGGTATTCGATGAATCACATCCTCAATCAGATAAGATATATCAGATGATTGGCAAACTGAATCAGGACCTTAAGCGAGTGGGATACGTCCCCATAGTTCGTTGACAATAGCATTTTCTGAAGCTTTAGGCGGGTACTTTACTGTTGATATATGCCTGTGTTGCACGCGTCCTCTAACTTGAAATGGTGGGAAAATTTCTGCAAAACTTCAGGAGTTACCATGTCAATGACTATATTCTAAGTAAACAATGTCCAAGGAAAGTTCCAAATACATACTCTTATGTTCAGCCGAGAGGCACGAGTCAGGATGTCTGTGTATATGTACTTATTGTAAAGGATTAATCTCACTTGTGCCCCTGAACTTTAGTATAATTTTATTTGTGACCATTGAACGTCACTTTACTGTTTGAATTTTGATTTAGTCTCACTTAATTCATTTTGTTAGAATTTCAGTTTAAAATAGATAAAAAAATGATCACTTATACTTCACTTCTTCCCCTTCTTTTCTGTCCATTTTCAGCAGATTTGCACAAACATGTAAACAAAATTACTTAGACTGCACTTAATCTCGTCCGTTTGCATCTTGTTTTTGACAGAATTTCTAACAGAAGGGGTTAAGTGGGACTAATTCAAAATTCAAGAGGCGAAGTGAGATTTTTCAAATTTTGGAAGGCAAAGTGAGAATGTGCTAAAATTTAGGGGACATTAACTGGGAAAAATCCTATTGTAAAACAATGGTATTGTTCATTCAAAGAAAAAGAGAAGAAGAAGGCAAATGCTTCTGTTGTTTGTATAAGTGCAGTTGATCTTCTAATTGTTACCGAAGCGATTCATATTTTATTAGTTATGGTATAAAAATTGTTAATACCCAATTTCTTCATTATGGCATTCCTCTGACTGATCCTTTGTCTCTGTAACGTAACGATTAGTTTGGCTTTTTAAGATAGATAACATTAGTTTTTGCTGTCTTTTGTTAGAAACTTCATTGAATGTTTTAGGTTTTTTGGACATGCAAAAGTCTGAGGATGAGGGGCCTGGAGTTCTGATCAGCGAGTAAGATTGAGAGATAGGAAAACCAAGAGGGAAGAAAAGGAAATCCAAACCAAAAAAAAAAAAAAACAGAGAGAGAGAGAAGGAGAAGAAGAAGATGGAGAGAATAAGGGATTGGAGTTTTGGTATTACGGTCCCTAACCTTTGTAGGAAGTGATAATTTTATGGCCAATTAGTACTTGAACTCTTTATTTTTATTTTTTTATTTTTTAACAATTTTGGTCTATATACCTAAATTGACAATAGATTTTTCAAGTTTTACTGACCAATCGTGTGTTCATCATGTAGTAACTTGAAATTTTATCAAAAAAGGCATTTAAAGTTCAAAATGTTCGAATTCTCCAGAGTAGTTCAATGTTTATACACTGATAGGGCTAAAAATAAAATTCCATAGTAGCCACTCAAAAAATGAAAACGTGCTCATAATATCCTATACGTATTTATTACATCGTTATTAGTTTCTCTGAGAAAAAATTCTGACTTCGTAACTGTAAGTATGTCTTCTCTCGATCTTGTTAATAAAAGCATCTCCCTTCGTGGAGAATGCAACGAGTCTGTGGATACCCTATACATTCTTCTCAATATTGTTGATGGTGCTTTTCTGCCAAACGTGGACTCACATAGTACAACGAGGTGATTAAATGGGTGAATTTGAGTGACAAAGTTGCTTGTGAAGCCTATATCTATTGATGATTCTCACCTGCTTTATGCCAATGCATTACTATGATAGGACACTTCCTTGAAGAGGAGAACTGAGTTGTACTCGATGTACTAATTGGGGTTACAGAAGTGCTCATTTGAATGAGGAACTAAAACCAAATAGTTTTTACTGTAACTAAAACTATCATTTATGATTGGATTGCAAAATGTAAATTAGAGTTGGACAAGTACTGGATATAGTAAATTCTGAACTTGAGCGTTATATGTCATTATAATTCAATGAGTTACATAGCTACCAATTAAGTCGATAGTTATAGGTTATAGCGTATTGTTATATGTCTCTATAATTCAGTGAGTTACACAATCACTAGTAGATTTAAGTTGTACTCCAATTGATATACTTAGAGTTAGATGAACTTGAGAAATCAATATCAAAGATTTTTTATTTTTTGTTTTTATTTTTTACTATAACTAATATGATGCATTCATGATTAGAGATTAAAATATAAATTAGAGATGGACAATTAGAGGTTTGGCAGATTCTAAACTTGAACGGCATATGTCACTATAGTTCAATGAGTTACATAGTAATCAATATTTTGTGTAATCTAAATGAGAATTAAGTTTTATTCAGATTGATACACTTGTTAATGTTATATAAGAGTTTACATAGTTGTGAATTTTAAATAGAATAGTTTAAGTAGAACTAAAGTTATGCATTTATAATATGAAATGTAAAATTGAAATTAGAGCTAGACAATTGAAGTTTCTTGACTTATGTGTTAAGTGTCATTACAATTGAAGTGAGTTATACATGGTATCTCAAAATCAAGAATTACGAATCTATCTCGATAAATGAGGGTGTATATCATAAATGTGAATTAAGTTACATTGATTTAGACTGCGATTGGAATTGCATAAAGAGTTCATTTGAGTGAGAATTCAAAATCAAACAATTTAGTAGAACTAAAGCTGCAAACATATGATTTGAAGCGAAAATAGAAATTAGAGCTAGGAAATTCTAGTAGCAGTAATTTTTGAACTTTTTTAAATGTAATTTGATATCACTATGAGTTAAGCAGGTTCCCATGTTACTATCTGCCCCAATTATATATTTTTATTTTTTGTGAAGCATCTGCCTCTATAAAGTAAAAAAACACAATTATAGACAACACACTAACGTTAAATTAGGAATTAAATCATCGGACAAAAAAAAAAAAAAATTAGGAATTAAATGAACGTAGTCATCTTTATTAGAGAATTGCCAACTGGGTCTCATTTAAATAAAAAAAAAGCCGCAATCCAACGTTACCTGAAATCCCACATGAGAAGCCAATGGCAGAACGCCATGTGTACGAACATGAACACTTTTACCTTTTGGCATTCTGAAAAATTGTCCCCGCATTAAAAAAATAAATAAAATTTGTCCCCACCCACAGCTCAATGCGAAGAAATAATTAAAAAATAACTGGCCACAAGTATGCCACGTCATCCAAAAGAGTTCGATTGATCCAATACCAACAATTGAGACACGGGCCAAGTTGTTGTGATCGTCCTCTGCAGTGCCACGTGTTAAGTCATATCCACTGGTCCATACTTTTTGTCGTCTAAAGCGACCTCAAAAAAAAAAAAAAAAAAAAAAACATGTAGAATGTGGACGGTAGTCGGGATGGGGTTGACAACACCTTGTGGTGCACATTTAGCCACACTTCAACTATATAAATATACCAATATTTACATTCATATTAGTCCCATTTCTCTTTATCCACAAACAAACTTTATTCCTTTTATCTGCTATCGAAAAACGAAGAAGCCGACGACTAGGATTTAGAAAAAACCGCCATGGAAGCTTGTTTATTCACCGCCAATTCCTTCACAAAAACCATAGAATTTCCTCCTTCTATCAGACCCAAAATTCTCACTCACTCCAAGAGAATTTCTTCTCGCTTTCCTAACAAAAAAGTCCCTACTCCCTCTTCCATAACATGTAAGTTCTTCTTCTTCTTCTTCTTCTTCTTCCTCCTTTTTTTTTTAATTTAATTTTTTAAGAATGAGAAAATTCCCAAAAAAAAATAAAGAAAGAAAACAGAGCCTTTAAAGTTTCTGATAGGTTTTGCAAATATTATAGGTTGTTTACGGGACTCATACTCACCGTCCGATGATGACAAGAAGCCGTTGATTGATTCCGATTGGAGATCATTCAGAGCAAAGCTGGTTGCAGGGGAGCAAGTCTATAGGCCTCAAGCGGAGCCTTCCTCGTCAACCATTGACCTCGACACCGTGGCGGATTGTCAACCGTCGATCAGCATCGGCGACAAGTGGGCCCACACAATTCATGAGCCCGAAAAGGGGTGCCTACTGATCGCGACCGAGAAGCTCGATGGGGTCCACATCTTCGAGCGGACGGTGATCCTCCTCTTGTCAACTGGGCCGCTGGGCCCATCGGGGATCATCCTAAACAGGCCTTCGCTCATGTCCATCAAGGAAACGAGATCAACGGCGCTGGACATCGCGGGGACGTTCTCCGACAGGCCGTTGTTCTTTGGTGGGCCAATGGAGGAGGGCCTGTTCTTGGTGGGCCCAAAAGGGGACGATGATGGGCCCGTGAGGAAAAGTGGGGTGTTTGAAGAGATAATGAAGGGGTTGTATTATGGGACGAAGGAGAGTGTGGGTTGTGCTGCTGAAATGGTGAAGAGGAATGTGATTGGGCTTGGGGATTTTAGGTTCTTTGATGGGTATTGTGGGTGGGACAGAGAGCAATTGAGGGATGAGATTAGGGCTGGTTATTGGACCGTGGCAGCTTGTAGCCCAAGTGTAATTGGGCTTGCTAGTGTTGGAAGTGTTGGGCTTTGGGAGGAAGTTCTTGGGCTCATGGGCCCAAGGAAGGTTTGGTGAGATATGAGTGCTTCATACGTTGGAGATGGTTATTAGTCCCTGAGGTTGGAGGCATTCAAACTCTATACACAAGTGATGGGATCTGGTGTGGAATTATCACGAGAATATGATTATGACTGTAATCGCAGATGGTTATTGGTTAGGATTGTGTCGTGAATTGTATGATAATTGTATATGTTTTGTTTTTCCTAATTATTATTCAAAAGCCACTAGATTTAGGTGCATATTTGGTATGATTTTGAGTGGGTCGAGCATATTTTTTTTAAAGGAAAAAAACAAGGGAATTACCGTTCAGAATTAGTCACCAAGTTACTTTTCTAAACAAGTGTATGAAATACATTTGCATTTTGTTTCTTTTTAGGTTATTTAATGCAGTAAAATTTCAGTGGACTACATAGGTGAACTCTTCTCCTTTGCTTTCACCCCATTTCAATATGCAAGACTTATCAATCAAAATTTACCAAAATCCACTTTATGAGGGTTTAAAGATAATTTCTGCTATATAAAAAAAAAAGGAGGGTTTAAATACAAGATTGGTGCTAAATGACATCAAGAAATGCATACTATCTTGAATAAAATATTATTAATTATAAAT
The DNA here is from genome assembly GCA_008635985.1 of Ficus erecta. Taxonomy (NCBI): domain Eukaryota; kingdom Viridiplantae; phylum Streptophyta; class Magnoliopsida; order Rosales; family Moraceae; genus Ficus; species Ficus erecta. The sequence goes on from BKCH01000009.1 coordinate 3,129,619, forward strand.
ATTATTGAAATAATAAGACTCTTATGAGATTCACACTAGTCAACAATAATGAATAAATAATCATATTAATTATAATCACTTGGGACAAATCTTATACGCTCGTCACATCCATTTCCATCCAACACATAAGTTCTTAAATTCTAATAAACATAAATCTATTAACAAATCCAACTTTAATGTTTGAGTTGAAAACTTGAATATTTGTCCTAATTGTTGATTAAGAAACGTTGATATTAATGAATATAATATTGCCGTATAAACTATAGACTCTAATTTCAACACCTCATCTACTTCATTTATATGGCTTTACATTCCACATGGTATGTATGTGGACCAGTATACATGAAGACAATCTTGGAATCTACATATGAGGGGATAACTAACATTCTTAATCCTTTATATATATAAAAAAAAAAAAAAAAAAAAAAAAGCCCTGCTTATCTCATGTTTTGTATATTACTCTTGACTGAAAAATTGACTAAGACATCTCAGCTGCCTAATCAACCAAAAAAACAAAAACAAAAACAAAAACAAAAACAAAAACAAAAAAACAATGAAAGAAAGAAAGAAAGAAAAAGACAACGAATAGAAAAGGTCAAAGAAATGTTTCATACCACGAGATAAGAAATTTCTCCTCCATTATCTTTTGTATCATTCTTCTTGATAACTCCTTTTCTTCACATTAATTTTTTTTTTTTTGACAATTTCTACGATAGTATTATGTTTCAACTATGTTTAAACTAGTTATTTACATATATTAGAAACGATAAGTTATACGTATGTTTTAATTTTAATGTGATTTTGATTAGAGTCATTGTTCAGAAATGCAGATTACAAGTAAAGTTTAATGTGATTTTGATCAGAGTTATTGTTAAAAATGCATATTACGAGTAGAGTAATCTACTACTATAAGAAGCTCCTATAATTATGTGAACATCTTGTAGTGGTAAATAACAATTTTGATATAGTGGTTGGTCCGAAATTCTTTTTTCCATACCACTTTGGTGTAAAAAGATCGAGCTATTATTGAATATTGACACCACTAGAACTGGCCATGATGTGTCAACATGGAATCGTTTTATAATTTTCTACACCCTCAATTTGTTTGGCTAGATCAGAGATACAATAATTGGGATAAGATTCCGACATGCTATGTCTTTGGAAGGGACTGCAAATTATTTTTAGCCCCAAATATTCACATGTCACACCTACCAAACAGTAATTACAAGAGCACCCTATTTGAGCTGTCAAAATTTATTTCATCACCATTTTGGTAATTTTGAAACTCATATAAAGCTCTTATTGCCATTACAAGGCAAATCAATGTACTTTTTCATTTTTGCTCATAGAGTTGAAGAGCATAAAAGAGTTGGTTTTTCTTTTTTCTTTTTTCTTTTTTTTTTTTTTAATAAAAGTTGTAAATTTCAGAACCAAAATCACATGTTCATGTTTAATATTAGTGAATTCTTCATGAGTGTAACAGCTCGATGACATGCAACATTGAGTTCCCTTAGATTTGTTAGGTTTGAAAATATATATATATATATATATATATATATATGATTTTTAGCATTGAATATGGATTGCGTATAATACCCAACAAGGGTGATTTTCAAAGGAATCATACCTTCCTCAAAAAATAAAAAATAAAAAATAAAAAAATAGTGATATTGAAATTACAGCTATTATTAGTCTGAAAATGATAGATATAAGTGCTACCTATTTAGTAAATAACGTGTACCACCTTGAACTTAAATAATTGAAGAATGATAGGTTGATAGTTATTATTAGAAAATTAATTTTTTTTATAAAAAGAATCATATTATGTCCAATGAATGGTGCGACAATAACCCATTTTCAATGGAGACGTAGCTACCAAGACACACCATATTATTGTTCACATGTTTAGGAAGAAGAAAACATATTGACAATTCACAAAGACTAGTTTCACGCAAGAAAATCTTGTCTGGTTTGATTAGAACTTTAACTTTTCATGAACACTAAAAAAAAAAAAAAAAAAAAAAAAAAAAAAAAAAAAAATTCCAAAGTAAAATAGTAGCTAGGAAACCTATTCACTTACGCGTACCAACTTTAACTAATTGGTCATAAATATTTAGATTATAATTCATACAGTTTTATGTACAGAGATGTACATAGCATCCAATTATTTGTTTTTATGCCCTTTTACAGAAAAAAAAAAAAAAAATACAATTAAAGGACCTTCTAGACCATTGAATGACCATTTCAATATCAAATTCCAAAATGACGTTGTTGGACTAATACTCATATAGAATGAACTGTTTAACATTCCGAAAGACTCATATATTTAATGTAAGAGAAAAGGTGGGAGTGTGAGTTGTTTTTAATAATGGATTTAAAACTTTATTACTAATTTTGATCTCAATTTACGTAACAGTGAATTATAAACTTTTATTGATAAATAAATATTATAATTTAAAACAATATGATATTTGTTTTAGGTACCTACCAACCCAAAATATAATGCAGTATCATGTAAGTTGATATTAGGGTCTTAGCATTATTATTCTTATTTATTTAATTATTTCAAAGGAAGTCTTTTTTTTTTTTTTGCCCTTTAAAAGAAAAAAGAAAAGAAATTTCGGATAGATATTTTATGTCCAATTCCAAGTTGACTACGGGCCATTATAGAAAAGGCAGAGCAAAGAGAAACAACCAATAAAAGATAGACAAAGCAAATATTAAAAAAGAAAAAAAAGCAATAATCCAAACAATCTCATTTGTTAGCATATAATTACACACCTAACCTCAAATGAAATCCAATCCCCATCCTTTCTTTTGTCCTTGTCCTTTTTTTTTTTTTTTTTAAATAAAAATTCTAATCACACTTTTAAATTTTTTTTAAAACTTATTTCTTTTCTCATTCATATCCGGAATGTGCTTTAATTGGATGAAAGCTCCACACCACGCGCCTCCGGAGAGCGTGGCGAAAACACCCGACCTCAAAATCTAATAACACCAACAACGTCATGTTACATTGATATCTTCGTACTCTCGAAAGTCGAAAGTACCTTTTATTTCGAAAGAATATTTCCAGTCACTGGATGCGCGCGTGGCATGACAAGTCCCCTTGAAAAAAAAAAAAAAGAAACAAAGAAAAAATCTAAAAATGAAAATAAATTCAAGAGGGGTCAGCTACTTTCGGAAACTGTTAGGCTGTTGCCTCAGTAAACCCAAGGTGTCTACATTTTCTAAAGTACTTTTCCAATATAAATATTTGTGTGTACCCAAAAAGCATGGAAGTTGGAGAGAATCTAGAAAATGTGTGGGAAATAAAAAATAAAAAATAAAAACAGAAATTTTCTTTTTTCATTAAAAAGGTTAAAAAAAACATCCATATCTTTCACATCCTCAAAAACCCAGAAATAAAAAAAAGGTTCCAATTAAAATAAAAAAAAAAGAGAGAGAAAAAAAATCTTTGAAACCAAAGCCACAGAGGAAGTAGAATAATGGGCAGACCACAAGTTGACAAATTTGAAGTCATTGTTCTTGAAGAAGTCATGTGTTGCTTTTGCATAGGAAAGAAGATTTTCTATCTGGGATGTGGGATCTCTCTATTTTCTCATCAGATTCTGGCCCAGCAGATCTGAATTTTCCTCTGTACTACTATTATTATTATTATTAATTATAACAATTATTATTATTATTTTTGGGTTTGGGTTTTGGTCTTGGGATGATCTAAGCTTTTTCTTTAATGGCTGTGCAGAGATTTCATCCACTTTGTTTGTTGGCCTCTGTGAGGTGGTTTTTTTCCTGTTCTGGTTCTTGGGTTTTTTCGGTTTCTGTTCACTAAACTGTTTTTGTGCTGAGTTTATTTGGGAGCTGAAATGGGTTTCTTCAAGGTTCTTGTATGAGTTTGGTGAATTAATAAGAGAGCTCTGATAACAGAAGATTCTAGAAGAAGAATATATGAGGTAATTTTTGTGAATTTCATTGTTTTGGTGATTGACTTTGCGATTCTCTCTCTCTCTCTCTCTCTCTCTCTCTCTCTCTCTTTTCGTATGAAAATTATCTCTTTTGGGTTTTGGTTTCCCTATGCAGCTTTATGGATCTTATAGTTGTGATTTAAATCTTTAATGGGTATCCTGGAATGTTCAATAATCATTGTTTCTATATTAGTTTTGGATAAGTATATATATGTTTCTGATAAAAATTTTATGTTTTCTTCAATTTTATGACAATTCCTCTTTCTTATGTGCTCTTACTGTTGTGATTAAACTTATGTTAAAACCTTTGGGTTTTGTTTTCTGGATTATGTTTTTAGCTATCTTGAAATATGTTCCTTCTTTAACCTGTCAATTTCACTGCTCCATTTTTTGTTTCTCTTCATGTATTGAAATGCAGCTGTTGCTTCTCTTGATTGTGTATACCAGTTTAATATAAATTTAGTTTTGTATTACTTAATGGAATTTTCCATTTGAAGCTAAAGTAGTAGTTTTGAACTGCATTTAACCCGGATTCTAAAATTGGTTGAGTGTTCTAATATTGACCAAAGATTTCTGTTAGGTATATTTTCAACAGCTTATCTGGGAATCTGATTGGATGATTTGTGTAATGACTTTCTGAATATACACGTTGCTTGCAATCTTGACACAAAGCTTTATGTTCTAACCAAACTTGCAGAAATGGGTCTGCGGGATTGCGCATTCGACGAATTAGTTAGGCCGTTACGTTTTCCAAATTTCTAACTTATGATGTTTACTTCTGCTTCTTGGGTTAATTTCAGAAATGGGAACTGAAGTAGAGTCTAAGATGTATCTACCAGGATACTATTCCATGAAGGACATAAGTAATAGCGCTGCCGGCTATAACGGCTGGTCTTTACATCCCGAAAGCAACTTGCTGAAGAACGGGCAGCAATATGGCATCTACTTGTCAAAGCCGATTATGGATGGAGTGGATTATGATGTGTTCGACAAGGAAAAGTTGAGGCAAACCATTATGAAGCACGAATCCATTTTCAGACATCAGGTATGAGTTTAATTCTTTTGCTGGTATTGGATTGGTTCTTTCTACTATAGTTGTTATATTTTTACATTAAACACGAAGATCCTGTATCCCTATTTGAGACTTAAAGCTCTTGCTATTGTTTTGTCGTCCAGGTTCACGAACTCCATCGTCTTTACAAAATACAGAGGGACTTGATGAATGATATCAAGAGGAAAGAACAAGTCAATCATTTGATGCCGATAGGGGCATCGCATTCAAGTCCATTTTTGTCTGGCCTTCCATCTGAAGATGATAAAAGAAGTTGGTTCTTCTCTAGCTTTCCCTTGGTTAGTTCCAATTACCGTAGACCCTCTTCATCAAGCGCTAATGTGAGCCAATCTCCCCAAAGTTTCACCAAAGAGAAGATCATGCAGTCGAGGTGCAACCTCGCCATAAATGAATCTTTGGATCTTATGTGCAAGAAGCCTCGGAGATTATTGTTTGATCTTGAACTTCCAGCCAACGAGTACATGAATGATGAAACCGAAGAGCAAGGAGAATTTGTTGTGTCGAAAACAGAAAGTCATTTGTTGAACAAGAGTACTAACGGGGAAAAAACTTTATCAAATCAAACTTTTGCAAGGAGAACTCATAACTTGGCTGATTTAAATGAACCCATAGACGTGGAGGAAGTGTCAGCATCAGCTTCCATCGATAATCTAGGCAACGGGATCGGCGGAGGGATCAGCACAGTTCATTTAAAGACCGAGAGGAATGAAAATGAATGTTCATCTTATACTTTTGAAGCCGGTAATAAACTACTTATAAATTTATTTTTCTTTCTTAATTTTCATCGGGATCCCTTTGCAGGTCCTGTTTTTTCGGCTGTCCAAGTTTTACCTCACCTAAAACTTTGCAGGATTTTCATTCAAACTGATGTGCATTTTTTCTTATCAGGGAATTTGAGAAGCAAGAGTTCTCTCAGTGGGACGTTCCATCTTGAAGGTTTTCCGAAGCAATGCGACTCGTCAAGAGTCGAATCTAGCAGAGCCAGCGAGTTAGTTTCATGTCTTCCTTTTGATCAGAATGCTACAGGGAAACAGGTTAAAAGGAAAATCTTTGGTGTAGAAGTTTATGGAGGAAATAATGATTCATCTGCATTTGCTTCAAAAGCAATAAATGTGGCTAATTCCAAAGCATCCACTATCTCATCTTGGACGAAACCTCAAAGTTGCTTCAACCGGAACTTGATTTCAGTTCAAGTGGACCCTGGTAATAATACCTCTGCAGAACACTGTGCTAATGGTTACGTGTGGGGCCGCGGCTGCACAAACTACACAAAGGTTGTGAGCGATGTGAAGACTCCGGACAAATATGATGCAATTTACAAAGAAAACGGTGTTTCTGTTGATGAACCGAGGAAACTGGAGATGCAACAAGGTGGATTGTCTTGGCTTAGAACATTGCCAGTAGTAAATGGCAAATCTTTGAAAGATGAAAAAGAAGGATCTTATAAGATGAAAATAGATTCCACACAAATTGACTTAAGGAAGGGTCCCTCGCAAAGTCCTGTTCAGGACTCTTGGTCAACGACACATGGCCATGAGGCTGAGCGCAGGAGATTTGAAACAAGTAACCACGCAAGCGTCAAAAGAATTCTTGGTTTTCCCATCTTTGAATCAAAACCCGGTTCTGTTGCTTCTGTCCCTGGTGACAATAGCCTGCTAAACAGTGAGTTGGCTAAAAGCGATTTGCCTAGTGATCCCGTGTTACTGAGTTCTGGAGAGCAGCTCAAAGTCCAAGAACCAAGAAAGGGATTGGTCAATGACAACTCTTGCATACGACATCAAATTGACTTGAATGAATGTGTAACTGAAGAAGAGGCTCAACCAACACCACCATCTCCTGTCGTGAAACGTACAACCGGGATAGATTTGGAGGCTCCAGTCGTAGTTGAATCAGATTTAGAGGAAGATTCTCTTGAAAGCAAACTCAAGAAACCTTTTGATTCATTTAAATATGAACCCGATTTTCCTTGTGAAAGCCTTGGCAAGATCGCAGCTGAGGCTCTAGTTGCCATCTCATCTTTCCATGTGCAAAATCTGCAAGATAACGCCACGCCTGATTTTCAAGAAAACGAGACACAATGCCAATCAGACTCTTCTCCAGGTGACTTCCTTCACTGGTTTGCAGACATCATCTCATCGTACCATGAAAACTCCGAGAACGAGGCAGGAATGGCCAACACCGGTGCCTGTCATGAAGAATCCAGTTCTGATGACGTTGATGACTTCGTGTACATGACACTAAACTTACCAGAAACAAAAGTAGAGGAGTGCTGCTACAAGCCTCCGCAATCCGAAGACCTGAAAGAAGAAGAGACAGCGGCACCAAGAAGGCCTAGAAGAGGCCTGGCGAGAAGAGGGAGGCAGAGGAAGGACTTCCAGAGAGATGTACTTCCCGGATTGGTATCGTTGTCAAGAAATGAGGTGACTGAGGATCTCCAGACCATTGAAGGGATGGTTAAAGCAATTGGTGGGACATGGCAGTCGAGTTTGGCACTGAGAAATGGAGGTAAGAGTGGTGGCGGAAGGGGAAGGAGGCGAATGACAAGTTCTGCCCCGCCCCCTTCTCCTCCTCCTCCGCCTCCTCCAGCGCCTGCAGTTTGCCACGCCCAAGCTCAGCAGCCACCCAATTCCAAGGAACCGGGACTCGACGAAACGAGCCTTACGGGGTGGGGGAAGAGGACAAGGCGTCCTCCGAGGCAGAGATGTCCAATTAGTAATTCTCTTCTCCCTCTAAAATGAGTGGAGTGAGAGAGAGAGAGAGAGGGAAAGAAATGTACGTCTTTGGTGATCAGGAGCTATTGGGTCTTGTTTTTCAAAGACAAGGAGTTACTTCTATGTAAATTTGTGCTCCTAATTCGAGTTCCTTTACCCTTTTTTTTTCGTTTTTTTTTTTTTTTTTCGGATGAGGAATTCTGAGTGAACTTATGTGACTCTTCATCCTAAATAAAGTTGTATTGTTAATTTCAGGAGATTGTTCAGCTGAGAGTGAAACATAATTGGAACTTGTTGTAGAAAAGCTGGGAAACCCGGCTTTAGGATCTTTAAATTTGTTATTATATAGATTTCTAATATTCTAGATTATTATTGTTTAAAATTTTTTTTTTTTTGGTAGCAAATATTTGAGATTCTTACTTGATAGGACTTTCATGCATGTATTTATTATATTTGACGTATCCTTAAATTTTTGGTATCAAACACGGCCCAAACTTAATTATTGACAGGCTTTGTTATGGCCACAATTTGATTTTGCACCAAATTAGTTTCTTACTAAAAATCTCTACCAAATATTCGTTACAAACTTGGAAATACTGTGATTTATGAAGACCTGACTTGTCTTTTTCCGTTAATGTATCTATTCACGTTGAGATATATTTTGTCGTAAGGTTAAAGAAAAACAAAAATTGTTTTGCCGGTATTGGGAAGTAGAACTAAGGAGTTTTGTTTTGTTTTGGGGGGTTTTTTTTTTATTTTTTTTTATCAACTATAGAATTCCCCTAGATAGTATATTTTCCAGCCAAAAAAAAAAAAAAAAAAAACTATAGAATGGTATATATTGTTGGGGAATTCTAGAATGGGGTAAAGTGGTTTCAATTCATTTATGGTGTAAAAAAAAATTGACCATCAGATGACTTTTGAATGGCTAAGATCAAAAAGACGCATTAAATGGTTGCAAATAATATCACACCTGATTATTATCAAACATTTAAAAAAAGAAAAAGAAAAAATCCGACTGTCGGGGAGGAGGGGGAGAACTCCGGCCACCAGAAACCACCGATCCCGGCGAAGGAAGCGAGGCACGTCGGAGGTGGCAAAGGTCGCCGGTGTTTGGCTGAGGGGAGCCCGACCGACTCCCTCCTCCACTCCCACCTTCGTCGTTCTTCTCCGATTCCCCACTCCCCCCCATAAGTTCTTCCTCCAAGTCTGCAACAAATTCCCCCTCTCATGGTGTCCGTCCGTTTCTTCCTCTTCACCAAATCCCACCACCCCTTCTTTCCCCGAGACTCCGTCTCCCTAACAAACTCCTCGACGTCGTCAACCTCCTCTGGAACGTCCTCCACCAGATCGGCCGCCGCCGTTTCGCCGACAACAAAAGATATTTCTTCGATTATTCAGATCCATCCTCGGCCACTCCACGCCGTCGACGCATCGGAAACTTGCTCTTGGTCTCGCCGGCATTATAGTCGGTAGTGGTTTTTTTTTTTAATTTTTAATTTTTAATCTGATAGGTAGTTTTGTTCCAGATCTGGCGCCTATAGAGATCGCCACTTAGCCTCCCATCGCCGTCGTCGCCGTCGGAGACTTGCTTCCCTCCACTAACATCCCCGAGATTCTTGCTTGTCTCACTCGGTTTTCATCGTTGTTGGCTACCGTGGGGTCTCGCCGGAATGCCAACCAGTTTTTTTTTTTCTTTTCTTTTTTCTTTTTTCTTTTTTTAATTTTATTTTATAATTCTGATTGGCTGGGTGGACATTGTGTGGGAGGTCTTATCTTCACTAGGTAGTCTTAAGGCCTTTTTAACTGTAGGATTTTAATCCAAAGGTGTAGAATTTTTACTCCATCAACGAGGAAAAGTGCCTTTACATCATTGTAGAAGTTCCCATGTATGTTTTTACATCGTGCTTTATTAAGATTTTCAGAAAGCGGAAAAATTAAACACACTCTGCTTAGATTTTTTTTTTTTTTTTGGGGGGACTTCATTCGTGTTTAAAGAAGTAGGGGAACCAGAAACAAAAAGAATTTACACCCATTAAACACCAATAAAAATTGTAGGTGAGCAACACGAGTCCACAAAAAGGAGGGTATCACCTTCCTTTGTCTCTTATTTCGTTCACCTAGGTTCAATTTTCATAGAACTCCCGTAAGATTTCCGCTCTAATTTTGGCCGTGAATATGATGGGTTGATGATGTTCTGGGTAGGTGAACAACATGAGTCCACAAAAAGGAGGGTGACACCTTTTTTAGCCTCTTCTTTCGTTCACCCAAGTTCGATCCCCATAGAACTCCCGTAACACCCCCCGCTTCAACTTTGGCTGTGAATATATTGGGTTGATGATATTCTAGATAGGACCTGAGTTGACAATTGTAAAAGACTAGATTAGAGATTCATCTTTTTCTTATCATTCCCAAGGAAGTGAATTCCGCATGTGGGTTTGAAAATGAGGCGATAAGAGGTCATCACTGATCGATTTGTTTTTCTGGAGTACGAAAAGCAAGCATGACATCATTATGAACATAAAGTCCCAAAGTATGAAACCCTAGAAAGAGGCTAGCCCAACTTAAATGGGATATGATAGCTTCTTTATGGTCTAACATTCTTGCCAATATATTATCCTCGTTCTGTTTCGGATTGTAATCTCTAATAAAAAAAAATACTAATGTAATCTATAATGATGTACCAGAAAATACAACATTTTTATTACCCAGCCAACCATCAGGAGAAGTAAATACAACGGGTACACTAATCAGTAAGATTGATGAAGTAGCAATTAATGCAAAAACAACCAATTGGAAAGCAATAGTCATGTTTCTAATCCTCCAATCTACCAATAAAAGAATTATATACCATTTGATCTCTTTAACAATCAATTTAAAAAAAAAAAAAAATACATCGTCTCTAGATTTTACCACGAATCTATCGATGACAGTTTTTTACTCTACAAAGGGGAACACTATATCATTCAACTATATATAGAGATAGATATACCTATAGATTCATACTCGATATCTTTATTTTGATAGTAATGGTACCAACTTATATCGTTATGTTCATCGAAAGGATTTTCATATTTGTAATTTGCACTCTCATAACTCAAGTTGTATAACTCGCAAAGAAAACCTTTTAAGTATCTCATTTATTGATTATTGAACGGTCTCTAATCCCTTTTTTATCTGTCTCCTTTCGAATCTATTTTGATTTAATCTAGTTCTAGTTGTTAAGACAATTGACAACAGTATTTCATTGTTCTAGGATCCTTTATCTTTGTCTTGAATCATTAGGTTTAGATATTACTTCGGTGATAGTTAATCATTTCAAAATGGCAGCAATACACCATTTTTTGTGATTTCTTTCTATCAAACAATCATATGAATGGTTGATTAGAAACATGACTATTGCTTTCCAATTGGTTGTTTTTACATTAATTGCTACTTCATCTATCTTATTGATTAGTGTATCCGTTGTATTTGCTTCTCCTGATGGTTGGTTGGGTAATAAAAATGTTGTATTTTTTTGATATATCATTATGGATTACATTAATAAATATGTTGTATTTTCTGGTGTATCATTACGGATTACATTAGTCTTTCTCGTAGGTAATGATATTTGATTTCATAAATATCAATCAAAGCAAGGAATTCTTTCAAGACAGATCCTAATTGTCATCATAATGAAAGGCATTTCATTGATACATGTATCTACTACTTCAACATATTTTTTTAATACAAAAAAAAAAACTACCTTAAATCAAAATTAATTAAAAAAAAGAATTCTAAACAAGCTTCCCATATTAGTTTAACTTCCCATCAAAGTTAAACTAATATATTACAATTTTTAACTTCGGATCAATATTAAACGAGCTTTAATTATTTAATTAATTTTTTCTGCTCATAAATAACCATCAAACTAATTGGAAATATATCTTGTACCAAAAATGGCACACATTTTTAGGCAAATTCTTCACTAGAATTTTCATTTTTATTTTGGGATTGGAACTCGTCGTTTATGGGTTCAATCACGAAAAACTCATTTTTAGGATCTGTTTGTTACACAAATTGAGTTTGTATTGAGTTAAAATTTTTAAATTTAAATAATAATTTATATTAATTTTTTTAAAAAAAGATAAAAAAAATTTTCAGTAAAAAATATGATAAAAAAAAAATAATTTAGTTTAAGTGAAGATGGAGAATCAAACTCTCTCTTGAATGATCAAACTAACTCGGCAACTCCAAAGCACAGAGCTTGATTACCTTCCAACCCCACAACAATGGCGGAACCAGAGCAACACCCCCAAAGCTCCGACCTTCCTCCCTACGACATCGTCATCCTCGGAGCTTCTGGCTTCACCGGAAAGTACGTCGTCAAAGAAGCCCTCAAATTCCTCAACACCCCCACTTCCCCTCTCAAATCCCTAGCTTTAGCCGGTCGGAACCCCAGCAAGCTCGCCGAAGCCCTAAAATGGGCGGCGCATCCGAACTCTCCGCCTCCGATTCCGATCCTCTCCGCCGACACCACCGACTCGGCTTCGCTCCGCCGCCTCTGCGCCCAGACCAGGCTCGTCCTCAACTGCGTCGGGCCGTTTCGCCTCTGCGGCGAGCCGGTGGTAGCCGCCTGCGCCGAGACCGGGACCGATTACTTGGACATCTGCGGCGAGCCGGAGTTCATGGAGAGAGTGGAGGCGAAGTACCACGACAAGGCGGTGGAGACCAGTTCGTTGGTGGTCTCGGCGTGTGGGTTCGACTCGGTGCCGGCCGAGATCGGTTTGCTGTTTAACTCGCGTCAGTGGACCGGGCCGGCCGTGCCGAACCGGGTCGAGGCGTACCTTAGCTTGGAGTCCGATAAGAAGATAGTTGGGAATATTGGGACGTACGAATCGGCGGTTTTGGGTGTGGCCAATGCCCAGAAGTTGGTGGAGCTTAGGCGGTCCAGACCCAAAAGAGCCAGGCCAGTGGTAAGCAACCTTTTTTTTTATATTTTTTTTAAATAAATTTTATTTGTTTTGTGCTAGCAAGGATGAAAAATACAGCTATATGTAGAAATATTATTGTTTAAATTTATGAAATTATACAAAAAAAATTTTAGGGTAGGACCTCCTATTTTGTGTTATCGTTAAAAATTGCCGTTTTAGTCTATGAATTAAATTTTCAACTATTTGGTCTATGACGGGATATCAGGAACCTAAATTTATTAATTTCTTGTTGGTTGTAAGGACTAAGGAAAGGTAGATATGGAAGGTTAATATAAATACATAGAAATGTGCTTGATGAGGTGTTTGGAGTGAGATATTTGACTGTGGCTTTGCTTGGTCATAAGTTTCCTTTATTTTTTTTTAATGGATTCTTGGAAGGAAAATGTCTTGAATTTTTAAACGACTTATGTTTGGAGCAAATGTGTGCTTATGATCAAAGATCGGTGCAAAGTTGAGCTAAATTTTTAAGTTTTTGTTGGTTTGGAATTATTGATTTGTGCAACTCATAGGATTTGTTTATCTTTGTTATTTTAATGAACGTGGTGTTAGATGTTTCTTTAGGTAGCATCCGGATAATTTTGTAGTACAGTTTGAACTTGTGTCTCTACTAGATTACTGAAAACTACAAAGTATGAACTCTTTCTGGTTATAATCTTACTGAGAAAACATCCTTAAATGATGGCAGATTCCTGGGCCTCCTCCTCCCAAAGGTCCGACAATAGAACACCAAAAAGAGATCAACCTTTGGGCTGTTAGGCTCCCTTCGGCGGATTCCATTGTGGTGCGGAGAACACTTGCGACTCTGACTGAAAACCCTGGTGGTCTTCCTGGAAAGAATGAGAGCCCAGAACAAATTCAAAAGAGGGAGGCTTTCTGGTCAACTGTGAAGCCCACTCATTTCGGGGTAAAGATTGGCACTAAATCTTTGTTGGGCATTTTTCGCATCATGGCGGTTGGGGTATTCATCGGGATCTTTGGTAGTTTTTTCCTTTGGGAGATGGCTTCTCTTGAAATTTCCCTCGTTTTTCACCCTTGGATGGTTCAGGAAGAAGGGTCCCACGGAGGAGGAGGTGAGAAGTGCCTCATTTAAGATGTGGTTTGTCGGACACGGTTTCAGTGATGGCAGTCTTGTTTCGCAAGGAAAATCGAAACCCGACATGGAAATAGTAACAAGAGTGATGGGCCCTGAGATTGGCTATTTGACCACTCCGATAATTCTCCTTCAGTGTGCTCTCATTGTTCTTGGCCAACGTGACAACCTACCCAAGGGAGGGGTTTTTACTCCCGGCGTTGTTTTTGGTCCAACCGATCTCCAAGAACGACTCCAAGAGAATGGAATATCTTTTGATGTTGTTTCAAAGAGGGCTATTTCTGCTTAGCCAATACAGTGCTTGACATTCGGTGAATTACAACTATAGTTTAAATGGTCTCATCCCATAAATAGTGGCACATAATAATTTGCAAGTTCCAACTCTTTTTTCTCTACTAAATGAGTGTGTTGCAAGAATTATTACAGTTTAGTTGAGCAGTTTTAGCCTTTTGGTTTGTTTCAACTGATTACTTTCTTACTTTATTATCTGAAAATGATTGTTTACAAGCTAAAACGGTGTTTTTTGATATATCCTCTGGCTCTCTCTCTACCACACTCTTACCCAAAGTGCAGCTTAAAAGAAATTTGAAGAAAAATCATTCGACCACTAACCCTTTCCAGGACTCGATGAGATCGGCGAGTCTCTTGTATGAACTCCCACCTTCACGAACTGCCATTCTGGCATCATTTCTAACCTCGGCTGCTCTCAATCTCAAGATCCCATTTCCCATCATCTCTCCGACTATCTCTGCAATCTCTTCTCCTTTAACCACCATTGCCTCTCCACCCCACCCCCAACTTTTCGCCCACATCCCAACTCCGATTCTCTCCACCAAATCTGCATTGATCTTCTGGTCACCATGTTGAGGCCACAGTAGCATCGGCACGCCATGCCATAAAGCCTCCGTGATGGAATTCCAACCGCAGTGAGTTAAAAACCCAGCCACTGCTGGATGCCTCAGTACTTCCTCTTGGTTCAGCCAGTTCTTCACCAGAAACCCTCTTTCTTTAATTCTCTCCATTAGATCATGCCCAATCAGGTCTATCAACTCTGAACTATCTTCTTTATCGACTTTCTTATCCTTGACAACCCACAAAAAACTTTTACCACTTCTCACCAATCCATCACCTAGCTCTCTGATCTGATCTCTTGGTATGGCGGTCCTACTTCCGAAGCTGACATACAATACTGATTGAGCTGGTTGATCATCAAGCCATGCCAAAGGTCGGCTCGTCTCGAGATTGAATGGAGGAAGTGGTCCAACGGCATGTACTGGTGGTAAACCTCTTATCACTTTGCCTTTGTTTAGTGCTTCTAGTGACACACCATCTATGCTTTCGTATGTGTTTACCAGAATTCCACTTGATTCTGTCATTTTCTTGCCATTTTCTATGAAATAGCTTTTCAGGAGATTATCGGTGTCTTGTAGAAGTGGTGGGGGAATCCATGATCTGGGTATCGGTTCCAACCCCGAAATTTCGATGAAATCTTTCATTTCATTCGGAACCATGACGTGGAAGGACAAATAAAGTGTCAACATTTGAGCAGATGATGTAAAGAAAATGTAATTAGGAAGTTTAAGAGCATCGGTTATAGGAATAACTGTGGAGGCCAAGCTCATGTCCGTGACAAGAGCAGAGAGAGGTGGAGAGAGTGAGGTGAGGAGGGGAGAAAGAAGATGAGAAGAGCGACGAATCACTTCGAAGTGGTAGTAAAAAGGGTCTTCGGAATCGGCAGAAAGATCATCAAACGGAAGGAGACGAAGCTGCTTTCGAGTAATCTGAGGAAAGGAAGAGAACAAGTGGGTTAAGCTCTGTGACTCAGAAAGTGATACAGTTGGATGTGGAGTGATGAAAGTGACTTGAACATCGTGTGCAGTTAGCAAAGCAGCAAGCCTAAGGAACGGCGTGAGATGACCCATGCCGGCGCTTGGAAGAAGAGCGACATGAGGATTTAGCTTCGGATCATGACCTGAACTTGACATTTTTTGAGGCAATTATTTGAGGAAAACAGACTTTTTTGTTGCAGTTTTGTTCTCTCTACAAAGGGGAGGAGTTCAATAGATTTATGGCTCATGATATGTGTGGAAATTACTTTAACGCCCAACTCATGCATTGCACTTGGAACTTACGTTGTCATGGTGAGAAGGCCATTGCAGATGGGGACAAATTGAATTGACGGAGTTAGTCAACAAATACCATTTTGCTTGAAGGCCAAGAAAATTGAACAAATTAAATATGCAAGATTCTTGGTAATGAAAGCGACGGGAGATATTGATATTTGGAGAGGTATAACTCCAATTTTCTTACTTGGGAAACAAAATAAGAACTCTATTTCCTGCTTACTTGTCATAATATGATGGTATTAGGCAAAGATGTAAATGTCGGTGTTTGTAAGAATTAAAAAAAGCATCTTTAGCACCCAAAAAAAAAAGAAAAAAAAAAAACCAAGGATATTTGTACAAAAAATTAAGAATTTCAAATGAAATCGTAAGAGATGTAAAAGGACTAGATAATACTCATATCGACCTATTTTTGTGTAATTAAAATGCATGTATAAGAAGATAAAATAGATGTTCAGCCAAAAAAAAAAAAGATAACTATAGATGTATATATTGAACATGAATGCAGTATAATGTTAAACAAAAAGTTACTGGTTAATTTATTATATTTTTACCCATTACAATACAAACATTAAAAGTCTTTTTTTCCTCGAAGTTTTTTCTTGTTTCCTTTTCAATTGTCGTTTTCTAGTACGGATATCGTTTCAGTCTTTTGTCGTTTGTGAATTTTTTGACAATTATTAGGCTGCCAGCCTTATTTATTTTTGTTGTCGTATTTTAAAAGTTAATGCTCTGGTATAAAGGAGATCTTGTCGTTTCAAATGTTACTATTTGAAAGCACTATTGTTGTGCATTTATTGTTGTCGCTCTTAACATTTCAAGTTATTGCCGTTTATGGGCGGGATTCTATACTACCAGTCGTCGTTTTCAATATTTTTTGTCGTTTAAGTTCTTCTTCGTAGTGTTCCGCTAGAGGTGGGAATTTGGGTCGGGCCAAACGGGTCGGCCTGCGGTCCCGTAATTCAGGCCCGGCCCACGGTCCAACCCGGCCCGCATTTTATCGGTCCGGTAAAAGCCCGACCCTAGAGTAAGAGACGGGCTGGACTCTCCTCTTAGGCCCAACGGCCCGGCCCGAATATTTAGGCCCAATGGACCGATCCGGCCCGTCCGTTATTTAAAATTATATATATTAATTTATTAAAAAATTATATATATTAAATATTAATATTATAAAATTATATTATATACATTAAAAAAAAAAAAAAATAGCCGTTGGACCTGGTCCAATGGCAATATACTTATTATATAAGTCAGGTCCAACGGCAATATACTTATTATATAAGTATATTACCGTCCAACGGCTATAATAGCCGTTGGGATTGGTCCCAACGGCTATAACAATTACAAAAAAAGTTTTAATTTTTTTTTTAAATTTAATTCTCCCAACTCCCCTTCTATAAATATCTTTCTATTTTTTTCATTTTTTAACACACCTTCTCTCATCTTTCCTTTCAATCTCTTATTCTTTAATTTCTTTCTGTATATTCTCTTATTTCCAATTTCTCAATTCTCATTATTCAATAATTAATATTCTATAATTTTTTTTGTCTAATCTCCTAAATTTACAATAACTCATATTCTCATTATTTTTATAATCCACATTCTTGTTATTTCTCTACTTTTAATAACTCATATTGTCATACTCATTGTTTCTATATTTTAAATTTCTAATACTTACTTTCCTACAAAAAAAAAAAAAAAAAAAAAAAAAAAAAAAAATCAAAATGGATCCAAATCCAAATGTTCAACAACCAATTGTTGATCTTGATGATGATTACTACGGGATGGATGACCGCAACATCGAAGAAGTGGAGATTTCCCGTATGGAGGCTGGTGACAATGTCCCTGATATCAGACGTAGGAGTTTCAATACTCCAATACCACAAAGTCCAATGTTGGCACCATCAAGAAGTAGTTCGGGAAGCACCAGTTGTCCACCCAAAAAGCCAAAAGGTACTGCTACTAAAACTTCACGTGCTTGGCAATTCTTCGATGTTGTGCAGAAAGAGGACTTCGGCCCCGACGGCAAAAAAATACAAACAAGACTAGCAAAATGTAAGTTTTGCCAAAAAAGACCCGCCACTTATTAGCCCATGCTGAAAGATGTGCCGAGAAACATTACAACGGAAGGGAGCCGACACAAAGCACTCTAAAATTCAACTCCAATGGCTCAATAGGTACTTTTTCTTATGATCTCATGGTAGCTAGAGAATCTTTAGCTCGTTTAATTGCCTCTATAGATTTACCTATTAGTTTTGGTGAAAATACTTTTTATGAAGAGCATATTCAAAGATCTTTTTGTCCACAATTTAAAGCCGTTACTAGAAAAACTATTAGGAGTAATATTATATCTTATTATAATAAAAACGCACTACATTAATATCTTATATGAATACAAACACATTTTGTATTGCATTGACATCATTCCGCTACTTGGTCGTCTCCGGAGATCTTGTCGTTCTAGAAGGTTAAGTTGTAATAATTCGTTGTCGTTTCAGAGCAAGAAAAAAAAAAAAAAAACACATTGTCATTCAAATTTTGTCTCTGAATGTTGCATAATAAAATATTATCATTTACTTATTCATAAAAGCATTCTAAAAATTCTTCCACACACCAAAAAAAAAAAAAAAAGCATTCTAGAACAGACTTCTATTGGTAATAACTGAGTTACAACTCTTGCAACACTGGAAATAATAGCAGATTACAACTTCTCACTACTACTTTTGTAAGAACTCCAAGACTTCACTGAGCACCTTCTCAGAGCTCCCACCAGTCTCAGCAGCCTTCCTAGCCACTTCACCTACTTTCTTAGCCATTTTCCTCAGCTTCTCATCTCCCATTACCTCCCTAATCTTCTTCTCAATCTCTTCCCCACACACCAACTCTTTGTCACCACCCCAACCCCACTTCCTGTCCCATATTCCCAACCCTCCTCTCTCCACAACCTCTGCATTCACCCTCTGATCCCCATGCTGAGGCCATGCCACCACCGGAACCCCACGCCAAGCCGCTTCGATGACCGAGTTCCACCCGCAATGGCTCACAAAAGCACCAACGGAAGGATGCTCCAGAATCTCCGGTTGGCTCACCCACCCCTTCACTGCCATCCCTTTGTTCTTTGTTCTTTCCAGAAAGGAATCGCCTAGCAGATCTTTCAGCTGATTTTTGTCCTCTGTATCGACTTTGCTACTTTTAAGTACCCAAAGAAATCTATGTCCACTTCTCTCCAACCCCTTTGAAATTTCTCTTATTTGCTCTCTTGACATAGCTGTTCTGCTGCCGAAACTCACGTAAACCACGGACTCTGCAGGTTGGCTGTCTAGCCATGTCATGTACTGACCCTTTTCCGTCTTAATTTCATACAATTCCAACGGTCCTATGGGGAGAAATCGTGGGAGAGAGTGCGTTAAAACTCCTCCATTGTTGACAGCTTCAAGAGTTTCTGCTTCAAGACATTGGAAGGAATTCATAATTATTCCTTTGGCCTTTGACAGAGCTCTAGAGTTTTGAAGTAGAGTTTTGGTGAAGAGGTGATTTGGATCCTTGAATGGTGGAGGAATACTCGATAAGGGAAAAGGGGTCAAACCCGAGATCTCGAGCTCGGTAAAACTGTGGTCAAACTTAGCAGGGTCGGATATGAGTTCAGGAAGGTATGCTATTAGGCATAGGAATTTGACAGAGGTGGTGGAAATTAGGTAGTGTGGTATGCCAAGCTTGGTGGATACAGATGTTATACTCGAAGCCACAGCCCAGTCAGCGAAGATAGCGGAGAGAGGCGGCGAGGAGGAGGAAAGTAAGGGATGAAGAAGGTGAACAGAGCGTCTGGTGGACTCAAATTGGAGATGGAAAGGGTCATCTAGTTTGGAGTGGGGGAGTTGTATAATTTGGAAGCCAACATGTTTGACTTGTGGATGTTCATTGAGGAAGGATGAGATGTGCGAGGATTCCGCGGAGGACACTGTCGGCGTGGCGGTGATCAATGTGACGGCACAATTGCGACGTAGAAGCATGGAGGCGATTCGGAGAAAGGGCGTCAAGTGGCCCATTCCGGCGCTTGGAAAGAGAGCTATGTGAGGAGGGAGAGATTTTGAGTCCATGGTGTTTGACATTAAAAAAAAAAAAAAAAAAAATTTTGGTTAAGTTTCCAAAGATTGGTTTGGAAATTTAGAAGTTGTGTGAGAGATGGATTGGGTAGGTTTTGCCTTTTAGTTCATATATAGAAGGGAGTATAGTTAGGTTGGAGTAGAGAGGCAGATGAAAACATGAACCATAAAACTTCTAACAATCAACAAACATTGGGGGTTTAATAAATTTGGGTGAGAGGGTTAGGTAACGAATGTGGTATGAAATTCATCATTCACTAGGCTCACTACATTGCTCTACTTTACAAGACTGGGGTCATGTCAAATTAGCATCTCTTATTGACGACTGTGTGGTGAGATGTAGACTGGTTGCTTTGTAAATAATAAAGACACAATGGCTCAAATAATTGAAGAGAAAATAAATGCTCCACATGTCAAGTCAACTTCACCGGAGACTACGGAAGCGAATAAGAGAAAAGAAAAAGAATAAAAAAAAAAGGTCTGAAAAATGTGTTTGTTTGTTTCTTCATTTTGAGAATGAAAATCTCATTTTTAGAATATCCCTAATGTAATATTAAATTTTGATATTTGAATAAAAAAAATACTCTCTATTGAAGTGTTATATTCGATGTCAAGTTTACAAAATACTAAATTTTGTAATAAATTTATTACAAGATATAACTAATATCAAATTTAATATTTGATTTTTATTGGTTGTTAGTTTTGACATTCATTATGTATTTTTTATCACGATAATTTCCTTTTAAATTATTTTAAATATTAAATATTCACTTTTATAAGTTCTAACGCATCATAATAACAAAAAGTAATAATAATATTATGGATTAGATCATAAAGTAAAATAATACTATTTTTTTTATATTTTTTGTAATAAATATAATATTGATATAGACTAATATATTGAATATATTGAAGATGATCTTAGGGTCCGTTTGGTGAATGAGTTTGAGTTGAAAATTTTGAGTTTGAGTTGAAAATTTTTGTTGAATTTTTAGAAAAGATAAACTTTTTCAGAAAAAGATAAAAATTAAGATAAAAAAATATAATTTAATTTAAAATAAAATGATATTCCAAACAAAGCATTAGTTACACAAAATAACCCCTTTCATTTCCTTTTTAGCCTATTTGAGAATGAAAATTGGCCCCATTTCCAACCTATTTTTCCAAAGCTGGCATGCTCAACCCTCTCTCACATTTCTAAAACCACACGCGCCCCTGTCTATTCAAAGATCATTTCAGAAAAGATTCTTTCTTTTTTTTAACGGAAAAACAATAATTTATTTACACATTCACACGCCACTCCGGAGCAAAATGATTGTCCATTTGAAAGCTAAACTTTGACTACCATCTCAAAATGACATGAAACATACCAAACAAATGGATCCTTAAATTTAAAATTACTCTTTTTATCTTTATTTTTAAATTAAAACAATATAAAATAAACGGATAGAATAAAAATTATACCTTTTTTAATATAAAAAAACTTTATTTTATTTCTTTGTCTCAATCATTTTAATTCTCTATCTTTTATAAAATTTCTTTTATTTTAATCAAACCGAGTGTAAGAAGAGGAGTAGGAGACGGAGAACCAAACGACCACCAAGAGATGTCGTCTTTCTAGAAGGTATAAATTCTGTGTTGCCGTTGGTTTGGTATCTTCTACTGCTGCTCGTCAACGCTTATCCTGTTGTCTCTGAGCCGCTGAAAAAGCCTCCATCTTTGCCGCCAATATCTTCTCGTCTCTCTTCAATGGCGGCCTGCAAATCACTACTCCGTACCTCCATCTCTTCAATGGCTTCCACTCTCCGTAGCAGCAGAAGACCTACCTTATCTTCTCCTCACAACTCTCCCACTCTCTGCTTCTCTCCCTCCATTTCCTCTCACCAAGGTTTTCTCTTTCTTCTTCCCCGGTATTTTCCTCTCCATTTCTCTTTTTCTCTGCTAATTAACGTCGTTTAGTATTGTAGGGCTAAGAGCGGTACAGACCAGAGTCCCCTCAAGATCTCACGCCTCCTTTGAAGCAGCTTCGATTTTAATGGAAGCTATCGATTCATCGGACGACGACAACGTGGAGCACTTGCTCACGCACAAGGACGACGTCGTTGGGCTGATGAAGATGGAACGGCGTCGTATCGACATCGCCGGAGAACAGCGGACAGGTCGGTGGTTCCCGTACCTGGACCGGTTCAAGTGCGGGGACGAGGCGTACCTAAGCAGCGGCGGGGTGGTGGAGGCTCTGGAGCCGCACATAATGGAGTCGAGGAAGGAGAGGTTTCGAAACGTGGTCACGAATCGGAGCTACTCGGTCTGTTTGGTGGTCGAAGGGCTCAGCGATTTCGGAAACGTTTCGGCGACGTTTCGGTCCGCAGACGCTCTCGGGTTTCAGTCTGTTCATGTCGTCTCCTGCGACAGCTCCAAAAGGTGCAACGACATCTGAGGTGAAAAGGAGTTAAAAATAACCATTTTTGTTGAAACCAAAAAAAATATATATACACACACACACACACACACACACACACACACACACATATATGTGGTTTGCCTTCTGTTTTCTCTGATGAGTTTATTCACAGACTACAGTCGATATGAAGTTGATTATTTTGAACAATAAGTTTTTTTTTTTTTTTTGGATGAAATTTTTGTCAGGTATAGAGAAAATCGCCATGTTAGCATGGGAGCAGAGAAATGGCTGGATATTGAACTATGGGACTCCGTTCAAGACTGCTTCAAAGCTCTCAAATCGCGCGGCTATCGAATTGCCACTACCCATGTGGGAATGGATGCGGTATGTTCTTCTGGATATCTTTGGATTGATTTGCGTTGTGTTGTTGGTGATTAGTTAGGTGTGAAGAACGGTTTGAACTCATGTTGTACATGTGTAACTGACAATGAGTTTGTTATTCTTTAGGTTGGTGATTAGTTAGGTGTGAAGAACAGTTTGAACTCATGTTGTACATGCATAACTGACAATGAGTTTGTTATTCTTTAGGTGTCCATTTACGACATGGATTGGTCATGCCCAACTGCAATAGTAGTCGGTAACGAGAGTAGGTATGACTCTGGTTTTGTGGTGGATGGATTTCTTCTCTAGTTTTCAGCTGATACATTGATCTGGTTTATGCTCCATTAGATTTTTACTATTCTATTAGGTAGTTTTGTTAAGTCTCTTCAGAGTTTCGATATATATCTACATTTATGGAATGGTTACCCGATTCTCAGTTAGGAAAAAAGAAAAAAAAAAATCTGCTTTAATTCCCTTGCTCATCTCCTTCTTCACCATCATATTTTCATGCAGGGGGATAAGTGATGAGGCACTGGGGCTGTCGGATTTGCATTGCAGTATTCCGATGAACGGAATGGTGGACTCCTTTAATGTCTCAGTTGCTGCTGGGATTCTCATGCACCATGCTGTGTGTGACCGAACTTCTCGCCTGGTAATTGACCTTTTCACCACATGAGAGGATCAAACTTTTTTCCTTGATGAAGATGACTTCGTTTTTATTACTGAAAACGTGAAAAATGAGAAGGAATAAAGGGAAACAGATCTTCGAGTGCTAACAAGCCTGAATGAGTTTGATTTTGATAATAAACCGAGCAGTCAGTTACAAGTTTTAGTTAGGCACCTAAATAAGTTTTTGTCCTATTTTCGTTGATGTATTGGTATTGCATTAAACTGTTGCACAAAAATCTACAGGGCTCTCATGGTGATCTGACAGTGGAAGAACGACAAATCCTACTCGCTGAGTTCTTGCTTCGTCATAGCAAGAGTTCAATCAGCATTGCTAATGAGTTCGCTAAGCGGAAGATAGCTCCGCCAACTCCAAAGCTATGATTATGATCTGCTACTTTTGTTTGCTTTCAATTGGGGATGTTCACGAATCATGGCCTCAGTCTGGAGAACATGTCTAACAGAAGAGACCGAAAATGATATCCAATTTATTGCACCAAGAAGAGAAAAAATGGCCAGGAACCCTTTCCCAAACGACAAAGGAAGATCTCAGATCGATCTTTGTTGCAACGGTGGAGATATGGCCACATGACTTTAACTTCTAAATAGCCAGGCATAGCCCTTTAGTGGTGTCACTCTTCTTCGGGATTTTTCATGTTCCTTGTGTGATTTGTGCAAGGAAAAAACATTACTGATCCTGTTTTTCAGGAACTTATAGTTTACCGGTTTTGTTTGAGAAAACCTGCTATAAACTCGCAATTCACTTTTGAAAAAAAATAAATAAAAACCCAACTTATTGCTAGAAGTTTTACCCATTTTGGTTGAAAGTCGAACTTTATGTCGACAGTGTAAGACCCCAAGTCATTTTTTTTTTGTTTTGTTTTAATTATTTATTTGTTTGTCTATAAGTAAGGATTATATAAAGCAGGTAGTGATTAATTATCGCATGTCTACTTGGCTAAAATCATAATAATTTGTGGCAAGGAATTGTCTAATAAAAGTAACATGTAAAAATTTTGTTTCTTAAGTTAAATAAATAAATAAATAAATAAAAGTAACATGTAAAACTCTCGGAAATATCAATAAAGGCCAATGGTTTCAAAAATCGAAGAAAAATATGAATCCCAATTGGTGGTATACCCTCTTTTACATGAAATTGTAGACGCTTTACAGGTTTAAGAAAGAAAAATAGTTTCTTGAGAATGAACATGTGGACATTGGCATTGGAATACTTACAATCCGCATCTAACATATATTTCTAATGAAAAGTATCACGTATTCCTTTCCAACATAAGAATCCAAACTCATCATTACTAAACTCAACATCTAATCTATTAGCATTTTACCATCCTTCGTTTGTATAGTTTCCTTGGAGCTTTGCGTGCTTAAGCCTTCACCTTGTCGCTTCATTTCTTGGGACCTAATAAACTCCTCGATTCTTGCCTTTAATTCTGTGTCAGGTATCAACATATCCGCGGTGAGCTGGGAACGGTTGAACGGATCGGTCTGCATATTTGCAAAAGGAGACCAGCAACAATGAGATTTTATTATTTTTATTATAAGTTCAAGTTAGCAGCAGCTGAAGACATACACTATCACTAAGAAGATGCCTTTGAATGACCGGCCGGTCTACTGTGATTCTGGAAGAAGGTAAGATCACCGGATCCTTCATTAAAGTGTACTGCAAGGAAAAAAAAAAAATTATATATATATATATATACACACACACACATCAGCCAATCCTTTTGACACAAAATACTGGTATGGTAAATTGTAATACTCTCCTGTTAATTCAGATTGTGAAAAGAGAACGTACTTGAATTGGGTCGAGGAACTCATCGGGTATCTCTCCGAGAGTAGCTTCGGTGTCCATAGCCTCAGAAGCGGCAACTTTGGCTTTCGCACCTAGCTCAACAAATTCCTGTATAATCCTTCCATTTTCACCAATTCTCCTGAGAACATCTGCTGCGGCAGTGAACAACTGAAGCAAGCTCCAATCATTAGATTATCCACAGAAAAACTAACTTGGAAAAGAGCCGGGGCAAAAAAATTTCTACAATAAAATCTAGTAAATAGAAGAGAACTCCAACAGAAGTTTTAGCCTCGGATGCATTACCTGGTCATTATATGATCGACCATCCTTCGAAATGGCAGCTGGGAAAATATTTTCTGTATCACCTCTAGCCAAATGAACATAAATCTGTACAATCTGTAATAAACAACGTATTGGTTAGTCGAGGTTTTTAGACATGAGCTGTAAAGGCAAAGAAAGTCAATAGGAATGCCCTTTGTGATGGAATTCATAAATATTGGTATGCGTCTACCAGAATAGACAAATGGCTAAAGCAATATTACATAATTCCTTGCTAGTTTAGGATTAAAAATTTACAGCATCCGTAGACTGGCAAACCAATTTTTCTAAAAATGCATGATACTAAAAAATTGGCACAGACGTAACGAGCTGTGAGATTGATATCAACTTTGCCTGATTCAAGCCTATATAATGTTCACTGTTTTGGTTTTAAAATGAAATTGGATCCTAGATGGTGCAAACCTGCTTAAGCAATTCCTTTGGACGGAATTCGTATTTTTCTGGATCTTTCAAAGTAAGAGATTTTCTTTGGGGACCCACCAGTTGCAACAGAAAGTAATTGAGCATGCTTGCTACTCTTTCAACCTGAAAAAGCAAATGTGAAATGACATAAGTTCTGAAGAAAAAAATATAAATTAAAAATGTCAACATGTTCAAAACAGATTTGACTAGACTACTACATCAGAGCAATAACACAAGATGTTGGATAAGAAGGAAAAACTGTTACCATCTCAGGAAGTAGAAAAGGAGCTGTAATCTGTTCAGAAGAAAATGCCAGCATACTAACATCTTCATTCGCTAATTTCATGTCAATACGGATAATCTGCAACAGCCCAGTAGGATGAGTTTCCCATAAATTGTCAAAAGGAAAAATGGTTTATAGGAAGGGGTGGTTCAGAAACAGAGACCCGGAGAGCATACGAACATTTTCTTGAGAATGGAATAGTCGGGTTCTCTCCTGCCTCTCTTGTGTAGGTCGTCGCTCCCATTCAGCAGTGTTCGCCATCTCAGCTTCCACCTCTTTCATTTCAAGAATCTTATTAAGACTTTCATCAAGAAGATAGATGCTGTCGTTGATCAGGAAGTTTAAAAAGTTCAGATAGACACCCTTCTCCTCCTCCTTAGCAATCTGGTACAGATAAACATTTATACAAAAAGACACATAGAAAGGAGGCAAGAGTTAGCAATGTATTATTGAATTGAACTCAAAAGTCATGAAGTAGAAACGGGAGGTTAGTGACTCTACCCTTCTCCAAGCATTACGATGACTAGGGACTTGCCACAGGTATTCAAGAAGTTCGGCAATGTTGTGACGGATGCTAAACTTATCATAAAACTGCACAGGTACAAAACAATCGGGCCAATAAAAAAAGCGAAGAATTGAGGGCTCTTACTAAAAAAACTGTGCAAAGATGGACTAAACAAATAAAACTTCAGAGAAGTACAAACGAATGAAACTACAGAAATCAGGGAGTGAAAAAGATGAAGTATAATGGCTTTAATCGTGTTTTCTACATCTGAAGAAAGTCAAACCAGAGCCAGCACAAAAATTCAAAAATCACTTCTTGATTTATAGATTACATGACAATAATGCCGCTCACCTGAGTGTGAGAACCAGTGAATTCAATGTCAACATAAAGCTTCAAAAGGTTTCTCACAAGATACTCAAGAGACAATTGGTGACCTTCAAAGAGACTAGCAGTAGCAGCAGATGATCCACTGAAGGAGCCATGTAAAAACAAGTTAGTTCCTCAATTTGAGCTTAAAATTACATGTACTCGAAGATCTACTTATACGAGGCAGACAACAAAGTACCTTCTTCGGGGCATCCAACAGTTCAGAACTTCCACCATTTTTGCTCTTAAATAAGGATTTCTTATATAGTTTGGGCTAGCCATGAACATGATGATAAAGTTCATAAAATCATCCTGTGAAGAAAGAGCACAGATATATATCAATTACACACGGCGGGAGGTAAAAAGGATATGAACTCAGGATGGGATCTTTAAACAAAAAGTCTACCAGCAAGACCCCATCCAATACTTTTGGAATCCGGGAAGCAAATATAAGCAATTCCATCGCATCATCCACAAAGTGCTCTGGCATACATGCAAATTCCTTTGGGCATGTTGACGGAAGAGGCATTTTAAATTCACCAACCATGTCAACCAACCATACAATCATTAATCGATAAAACGACAGGGCATGCTGTATAAGTGTTCCATCCTAAAAGAGTAATCAAGATAAGAAACAAACATCAGATCAACTGCCGGCCGTTATGTTTTCACCAGCTAACCAAAAATAAAAAATAAAAAAACACATTTCGAAAACCTGGTTACAAACAGCTTAAAAATTTTGCACAGCACACCTAATTGGGATTGACATAATGAAAGATTAAATCTTCGGTTACCCTTAATATCTGAGCTTCATAACATAGCTTTTCCTGTGAAAACAACTCTATTTCTTTCTCAATACGAGTTATTTCCAGCTGCACCTGTGGAGAAGGTGTCTGCTGTTGCATAGCTTTGATAGTGGTGAGGGTATCTTCAAACCTTGAGATATCCTGGAAAGAAATTTTTTTTAACCAATTGACTATTGTCTAAGAAGTATTACAAAAAATAAAGTTGATGGGAAGATAAACCAGATGCTCAAAATTAACAACTAATATGACCTCATGATTATTATGCGGCATTCTATCTGCCCACATATAAAGCTTAATTACCTGAACTAAATGTTTAAAGTCAGAGAATGCTTTTAACAAGCCCAGATTGAGCACCCTTGCAGTCATGAAGAAACATTCACATATAAACGTGTATTTAGTTTTTTCACCACTTGATGATGTATTTGCGATAGAAGGTCCAAAAGCATTCCTGCCTGAACTGGTGGCTTCTTGGGACTGCAGCAACCGATTCTCACCATCACTTTGCCCCGAACTACTTTTATTTGTCCATTCAGCAACTTCTTCTGATGAAGCATGTAGAGCAGTCAACACACTGTCATAAAAGTACAGGTTAATAGCCAAGAATCAGGAATGCAGAAAGACTTCATGCTATTTACTGAATAAAAGTGCTCACCTCCAATCCAAACGGTCACTATAGAAAACATATTTTGGGTCAATTTTATCCCTTTTCGTCAAATTTGCATCTAAAAATGGCTCACAAAGCCTAAGCATCACGGCACTCAGATTCACAAACATGCCTGAACTTGCACAAGACATAGGATCCACCTGTGAAATAATTATATATAGCAGAATGTTAACTTGCAGGTAACCATTTAATATTTCACTCACACAGACACATATATTATAGGCATTTATAATCAGAATTGTTGCAGTTCTAAAAGACATTGCGTAAAGAGAAAAATACCTGTATATGAGCCCTTGACGAATTTTTATTTATAACCTCTGCAAAAAACTCAAGAACATTCTGCCGTGTGTCTTGGTTTTTAAGAAGTACAAGAAGAATCTCTGATAGGCCGTCATACAAGTTATTCATGACTGTCTTTATTGTGGTAAATGAAGATAGCAAATCATTTGGTCGCCGATCAGAAGCTTCTGAAAAACATTGCTGGCTGGTGTTTTGAAGAAAGGAAGAAACATACCAATAAGAAAAGTTCTTAAACCTTGTATTTACATGCAGGGATCAAATCGAAAGCCAGTACTCTTATCGTTTCATGCACCATTTATGGAGCCTTGACAGAAACCTCAATAGGTTCTGAATCTTGCGTGCATTGAGTTTAAATTATAAATGAAACAATTCAAAGCCAAACGAATTAGCGATAGCCTTCGTTTGTGCACAACTCAAGACGCAAAGGCCATGGAGAATCGAGAAATTGACTCCTCTACTGCTCTATCTAAAAACACAAAAGTAGAAGTAACCCAACGGTGCCCATTGGGTTCAGCCAAGTGTAGCCATAGATTTCAAACCCAGCACAACAATAAGATAAACTTGAGCATTATTTTTCTTTGTTTCTAAGTTTGTTTAAAGCTATAACGTTTTTATTTTTATTTTTATTTTTATTTTTATTTTTTAAAATGAGTTACAGATTTATATGGTTTCAAGCCAAACAATATGCTAAACTTGAATCATTATTTTTCTTTTTAGTTTGCCTAAAGCCATAACATTTTAGCAAGAACAAACATAGAAATTAAAG
Organism: Ficus erecta; assembly: GCA_008635985.1. Classification (NCBI taxonomy): domain Eukaryota; kingdom Viridiplantae; phylum Streptophyta; class Magnoliopsida; order Rosales; family Moraceae; genus Ficus; species Ficus erecta. The sequence goes on from BKCH01000009.1 coordinate 3,159,348, forward strand.
TACAATGCGCATATAAAGAACATATTTTTAATAAACAAATTCGAAAATCCGACTCACCCAACATCGGGTTGGCTCTTGTAGATAGTATGATCAGGCAGAGCACTGACATGAAAGAAGGGACCCAAAACGCTGGTCACTTCAATGGCACGCCCAGTCAAGTAGACGCCTTTGGGAATCCACCAAGGGTGGCTCACCAGAGACTTAGCACCATGCGGAAAGCTCACCAAGTACATCAGAGCCCTCAGCGGCTGCTGAAAGTTCCCTAGAGCCGAAACCTTAAGCACTTCGAGCCTGAGATCCTCGTACAGTCCCTTCAGTATCGGGTCCAAGCTATCAAAATCGGCGTCTCTGAAGAACTCGTCCAGAAAACCCGGCGGACTCTGAATCCCGCCGCCGCCGCTCGTCCCTCCGAAGGAGTCCAGTGAACCCCCGACCTCCGAGAAAATCAGAGGCATTAGCGGCGAACCGTTCGGTTTACTCGAATTGCTGGAATCTCCCGACGGAAAAAGATCCGGATTCCCAAGATGAATCCTGCAGTAGTTGACCGAGAGCTTCTTGGCCTGTTTGACGGCCGATTCCATCTCCAAGCGGAGATTCTTGTCCTTCATGGAAGCGATTTTCTTCCCCTCGTCGTAAGCGCGGCGGTAGCAGCCGACTAGGTATTGGAAAGGGGGCTCGGCGGAGGGGAAGGTTCCGGAGAGGCGATCGATGAGGACTCGCTCCACCAAATCCCTGGAGAGACGCAATTCCTTGCCCTCGCTGAGAATCTCAGCCGCCGTCATCTCCAAGTAGACGATTCTGGAATCGGAATCCGCCGCCGGCGAGTCGGTGAGAGAGACGAGGAAAATCTTCCGGAGGATTATGTCCTCCACCTCCTCCGGTGACCTCTGGGGTTTGGGAGTCGCCATTCGAGCAAGGAAGGTTTTTCCTCTTTTTTTTCTCTCTGAATTTGTCCCCTTTTTGAAGGAGGTGAATCGGTATCGGGTGTTTTGTATTGTATGGGATTTTCCCAGGAAACAAACAGACTGGTATTTATTTGGAATTCCAAATGGTGCAAGAATGGAATAGTTTAGGATTAAGTAAGAACGTAGATCATTACTTGTGAAGTGCGTCTTTGTTGAGAAATGAGAGAGAGAGAGAGAGAGAGGCGAAGACTAGAAGAGAGTATGTCTTCGCCCTTTTTTATTTTTTTGTTTTTGGTAAATTGCTGTGTGGTCCTTGAACTCTCTATGAGGGTGCCAATTGGTCCCTAAAATTGTTTTTTTTTTTATTATTTGGTCCCCAAATTTCTAAAAAAGGTGCAAATGAGGGTAAAACCTGCTTCCGTCTAAAGAGTCACTGTTTTGATCTACCGATATGCCCTAGATCTATATAGATCATACCTGGTTTGTTGCAAATAATCAACGAGTTGGAATCCCAAATAAGGGGACCGGAACTGCAAGACCATGAGAATGTGAAGGGAATCAATATTTGACAATGAATGAAGAATATCAATTTGCAGAATTACTTATTTTTTTTATTCTTTTGCTATAATTGTTTTATGTTTTAATTGTGTTTGGATATTAGGGATTAATTTAGAAGATTTTTGTTTGATTTTGAATTTCAGCAATATGTTGTTTGAAAAATATAACAAAGAAAAATGCTAATAAACCTATATGTCGTCAAAGCACTATGTCAAGTAACAATTGTTTGGAAGACAGAAGGCAAAATCTAAAACTTAATCTTCATTTTCATATATAATATTTCAGTTGGTTGAACCAAGCAATTATCATGTGTATACAAAAAGAAAAGCTGCTGTCATTCTATTTTTATCCGTCAACTATCCTATTTCTATGCATCATGTGCTATATGCAGCTAACAAAATAAGAGTTATGTGAAAACTATTTGTGCACCTACTTAAGGAAACCAACCATGAGCAAAAAGAGCTGTCTAAAAGCAGTCTCAAAAGCCTTAAGAGGCATATTTACAAAAACCATTAATATAGGCTGTCTTAAATATATAATGCAGCCTCATTTCAGTTATGGCTCCTCCAAATAGTGAACTTGGAACGACGGCCAGCTTGAGTTGATGAATGTGGTGCTGCATTGGGGGGTTGGCATGAATCCTTGTGTTGTGAGGCTTGGGTTGATGGCTGCTAGGCTGCTTGATGTAGGGCTTGGGTTGATGTTGCAGTGAGTGTTGGCTGCTGGTGTTGTAGTGGGGACTGGATGCTTGTGGCAGGCTTTCTTGTTGTGTCCCTCACGCCCACATTTACGACACTTAATGACAAGTCCACTCTTGCGTAGTTTTTTGTTCTTCATGGCCTGTTCGTCATATTCTTCAGGTTCTTTGCAGCGATTCTTCCTTGGTCGTCCACGTTGGATCTTGAAATCAGGGGCCACAACAATTGGCTTTCCAGTTTTCTTCCACAATTCAGGGCCGTTAATTGGCTTCACATGATGAGAATAGACTTGTTCATAACAAGACTTTGAAAGGCTAGAATGCACAAAATCATAAATGTCCAAACCACATTGTTTAATGCAAGCGACAGCATGCGGACGTGGTATTCCACAAAGGCCCCGACGCCTACAGGTACAATACTTTGCTATCAAATCCACCACATATTTTGTCACGTCTTTGCAACGAACCCGCAAAGCATACTACTTTCAGATATCGGAAACAGAAACACAAAAGTGAGGGGAAAAAAAAGAGAGAAAATTTTAGCAAATTATACACCTCAAGTTTCATGTCCCCACAATAGTCAGGAATGCAGTCCACTGCAAGTTTTTTGCTATTTTCCAAAAGTTTCCATATTTTAGGACCAACTGGATGCTTCCATTTCTCAATTGCTTCTCTCTTCGACGCTATGCGCTTCATAAAGTAAGGTAATTTTAGGCTTGTCTCGTGCCTCCAAAATGGTTGCATTAAACGACTCACACATATTGTTGAGCAACACGTCACACTTTGGAAACTCACTAAAATGTGATCGGGTCCAGTGAGACGGATCAAGTGTCGAGAGCCATTCTCATGCCTCCTTGCTAGTTTCTTTCAATTTGTTCATTTGATCTTCAAACCTGTGACATAAGAAAATAAAATAAAAAAATAAAATAGCTCTTTTCAAGCAACCACGTGTGGGAAAACAGTAGTTCTTTTATTGTTGAACTGGGATTTAAATTCAGTAGCTCTTCACAGTAGTCCCAAAGGTTGGCATATTGTTCTTTTATTGAACCTTCAATGACCTGCATGGCATATTTCCTAGCCCTGTAATAATGTCATTTGGTGACATCAACTTGGATGCCGTCAACAACCTGTTGCTTAAACCCGGATAAAGGCCAAGTCGGATTGGCACGCCACTGATTCAACCACTTCTTTGCCAACCACCATGAACTGATTTTCTTGGTGGAAAAATCTAGACCACAAGTATGTTCATCATTTAGAGTCTTCACCTTGAAAGAAATCACATCTCTTTCCACTGAGGCATAAACCATCCATGAACAATAATCACGACACTTTGCCCTAACCCGGCGTTGGTCATTCTTCACCAACCTCACTGCCCTATGTTGCACCATTGAATATTCCTTAATAGCTCTTTTCAAGCAATCCAATCTTAAACTTTGGATCCCTCATGTCAACAGCCTCATTAAACTCATTATATCGACTCCCTCTCATCTTTCTACCAAGTGGCTCATCCTCATCTTCTGAACTTTCACTGTCGATGAAATTAGAGTATTTAGCTGGGTGTCAACAGTATTTAGCTGGGTAAGATCAAACTAAACTGTCCCTTCCTCATACCCATTGAACTCGTATATATCTAAATCTGTAACCTCTGGCCGATCAGGGGCTGTGTAAAAAAAATTTTAGTTACGAAGTGAAAAAACACATGCACAAGTTCAAAAACTTAATCTTAAACAACCAACAAGGCACCTACAATCAACATTTGGAGTTCTGTAATATGGGGTATTAAAAAATAAAACTTAACATATTAGTAAACAATTCGCACTAAATTCATGGATTTCAAACACATAATGAACTAAAAATAAACACCCAAACACAGAAATAAACGCACCTACAACCATAAACAAATAATAAACGATCTAAGAATCAATATAAAAATAAAAACAACGAAAATCAATGTCTCAAAAAAAATAAATCCACTCCATCAGATCATTATCTGATCCCTAAGAAATCAACATGTTTGTAATCTTATGCGTAAAAAAATGAAAAATATTATATTAATTTGTCAACAATATAATAATAACATCGATTCCAAGACACCAAAACCTTATTATAAACTGAACAAATAAGATAAAACCCACAGATAAAAAATATCAGAGATTTTCAAGAAAGTAATCAGTAACTTACAGTGGGAAGGTTGGCCACCTCCTTTGTAGCGAATAATATTCATTTTCACCTCCAGTAAGATTCGTCCAAGAAATCAATAAAGAAAGTCAAGAACTTGATTCAACAAGGCAAATCCTAGAGAGAAACCCAATATCTCTCCATTCTGAGATTTTTTTTTTATGATAACATGTTTCTTATATTATTATTGTTTTTTTTTTTTTTTTTTTTGATATTATTGTTGTTTATTCATGCCGTAACTAATGTCGTTATACTTTCGTCAAATGTCGTTTCCTATATAATTTGATTCGTTGTCTTTCATGATTGCTGTGAATCTTGTGATTTTCCCGTTCTGTTTGTTGCTTTAATTGTTTTCTTTCGTCTAATGTCGTTTCCTCTGTTATCGCTTAATATCTTATGATTCCTCTCGTTACCCTTCATGTTTTTTCGTTTCTTCTTGCAAAGAATCGCTCTCATTTTTCAGTTTATGTCGTTTATGCCTTTTTAGTTCTCCTTTTTACGTTCATGTCCTTGTAATGGTTAAAAGTAACGTCGATTCTTGAGAGTTTTTTTTTTTTTTTTTTTTTTTTTTTTCCTCTCTTCAATCACCGATGTCGTTCTTTTTTCCTTTCGTTTGGAAACTAAGTAGCCATGAAAGCCAAATTTTTTCATCCCATCCAAGAAGAAATGAGATAAAAACATAGAAATTCAAAGAATCCAACCACTTTTAAACTTTCTTCATCAAAGTAGTTTTGACAACAAGGATGGAGTAGAGTCCAGCTCAATTCGGCTCCACAACATCTGATTAACATTTAGCATTATAACCAAATGTTGTTCCATTTTAATGCCAGTAACTTTATGACAACTTATTACAACCCGAAAACACCAACCAAAGAGAAAATCAAGAAGAGAAGTTTACGGGAAAAAAATAAAATAAAAGTTAATCTTCTGCAACATGATCCTAAAGTCCTAGAATACAAAACTCTGAAACCCGATACTCGGGCACTATGATGCAGATTTGGGTGGTTAACTTTGTATGGATTTATATCTAACACCGATAATTACAAGGATTCGTTTTGATCAAGAATTGTTAAAGAGGACCAAATTGATTATATTTCCCATAAGATTAAAGACATGAAAAGAAAGGGGAGAAAAAGTGACAAGTAGATTCTTTTCTTAAAGATTTCATGACCATTCATTGCTTGAATCGTCGTCGTCGAAATCGGGCGGTGGACTTGATGATAACGAGTGCTTTACATTAGCAGGACCAAATAGGAGCTCCAAGCAGAAGGCAGGGCCACATATTGAGTTTCCCTTGCTCCCAACTTTGTCCAACTCTCGTACCGTTAGCTGCAAAAGAGTTCAAGAAAAGCACACACAAATTATTAGTGTCTTTTTTTTTTTTTTTTTTTTAAGAATTGTTTAAAGACCTAATGGTAAAAGGAAAAAAAGTTGTTGGAACCGTGAATAATACCTGTAAGACGCTGTTTTTAATGAACGCTGTATTGAAGCAGGCATAGAAGAGACGCCCTCCATTCATTTTTTGGTAGAAAATTACGCGAACATCTCCTGTGACCTGTTCAGGCACATTACAAGTTCATTCTCCAAACAGAGCTCTATACAAAAAATATATCTAAGAAAATTTTTTATTTATTTTCTTAAACTATATACGAAACAAGTACTTAATTTATACTTACTTGTACAGGTTTTTGGAAATGACAGTCCAGGCAGGTCTTGTGGTATAGAACAGGACTTTCTGTATCCATTTGAACAATTTGAGACTTTTCTGGTCCCAGTTTCTTCCCTTCTTCGTCACTCGCGAAGAACGAGAGATAATAGCGAAGACTGTTGGTTCTCTGGAAACCTTTCTTCACTGGCCTGCAGCAACTCCTAGAAACTTCTACCGCTGGACGGTACATCTCACCCGGGGACTATTGAGAATCAGATGACAAAGGAAAATTTTAGATGAAATTAAGATTCCATAAGGGATAACTCGGAAGAATACAAGTTTAACCTACCTCTTGCAACTCTGACACTACAAAGTAAACCGCATTGATGTTGACTGTGTCGTAAAGCCGAATTCGACGCAATTCTCTACTACATGGTTGAGGCAAATTCACAAGCGGAGGCCCGTTACTAGGCGCTCGAGGAAACGATAGTACATTCGACCAATAACCCACGTAGCGACGTTGGCTTGGTATCGAAACCTGTTGAGCATGAATGTGGCATGTATTGGAAGCAAAAGCTGAGTTTCCTCCTAAAGAATGTCCAGAGATTGTGCAATTATGGTTTATGGTTTATGTCAATCTCAAAAACGCTCTCCGAACTTTATACTAAATCCACTTTTATCCCTAACGTTTAAAACGTCCCAAAAATTGATATGATCTATTTTGATATATGATAAACACCGAGATATATTGAGGTCAGCTAACCGTTGAAAAAACGAGGGAAAACAACACCTGAGTCGTGCGTGGTGGGTAGTTGGATTATTGAAGTGGGTTGTAAGTGCCTTCGAAGCCCTACCAAACGTTATAACATATATATATTTAGAGTGAAAACTAGATGGAATACCAAGAACAACATATAAAAACCATAATTAATCCTTGTTTAATCAGTTAATCCTACCCCTAAAGGCCACTGAAATGTATATTTTCCCTTCATTTAAATGACAACATGAGCGGTACGTGATATATTTCATCCGAATATTTGACGTAGAATGACTAACTTTATTGTACCAACATAGATCGGGGTAAGTTTTGGAATGTTTTAAATGTCATGGATCAATGTAAGACTTGGTGTAAGTTCGGGGATCATTCAGGATTAATCCTTGTTGTTTTTGCTGTTGTTTCTTAATATCAATGATATTATTTTTTTATTTTTCACTTACTCCTTCGTTATTGGTGGTCCGTCTATGAGCGTATAATTGAAGAGCTTCCTCGGCAGACATCCCACAGTAAACAAGGTAGGCACATACCATTAGGCCTGTTCTTCCTTTACCTGCCTGAAATTGGGACATTCAGGTTTCTGGTAAAGACAGATTTTGAGGGAAAAAATAAAATAAAAGAACACTTGAAGAGAATAATCATGATTCATAACAAAAAAAAATTACTGAGAGACGTTTGGCAGGAGTACCATGCAGTGTACAACGGCAATGTTTTTGGGGTCGGCTGAATGCCATGAGTACACGCTTTCGCACAAAGCCTTGATCATTTCGAGCTGTGGAACGTGATTATCATCGAAAGGATATCGCTCTACGCGGCCATAAAAAAGGACCGGATCGTAACTCTCTTCTATACAAAGATTATAGATCTGCAAAATACCATCAAAAGTGGCAAAAATGTCACATATCACCACCGCAACGAAAACAGTTAACAATGTCATAGCGAGATTTGTGCTGAAACCATTTCTTGTGCACCTTGTAATGTCCGTAATGTCTGGTGTCCAACACAGACTTAACTTGCCAAAGAGGATTGCGGTACATTGCTCGCATCCGTTGCGCGGGGAACGACATGGCTAGTATTCGCTCCGTTATGTAAGACATGTCGAGATCGAAACCGTCTGCGAGTATCCGCCTCCGCTGCCTTGATACCAAGTTGCGGAGGCAAAAGCTTTGGGTGACATAATCAATGAGATGGTGTTGTAAACTAAGGTTTTCGATCTTCCTAGCTCGCTTGTGCTTCGAAAAGCGTATTCCCATTATGTAATGATCCCCGATGCAGAAATTGGGGAAGAAATTAAACCCTGGAAATTGGAATTGGCATGGGAAATATGTAGGAGAGAGAGAGAGAGAAGGGAGTTTTGGGGGGGAAGGAAATCAGGGGTGATTGGGGAGCGAGAAAATGGAAAGGCTGGTTCTAAGAATGGAGATTTTAAGGAGGAAAAATGGCCGAGAACTTAGGCAATAGGAAGAGTTAATATTGTTATTGTATGGTAAGAAAGTCAATAATCTTATTTTGATACGCCTTCGTTTGGAAGACAGTTAGTCGGTATTTGGCGGGAGCTTAGGAACTTTCTTTCTAATAACTGAATTCCTCTTAGGCTCTGTTTGCCTGCACCAATTTCTCTTACACCTTTTCTTAACGACCTTTACTCCGTAGTTGACCCTTCCAAGGTCAAACAAGGTTTTTTTTTTTTTTTTTTTTTAAATTAAAAAAACATAGAAGTAAAATTCCTTCTTACATATAGTCCTATTAAAATTAACCAAAAAAAAAAAAAAAAAAAGTACATTTAGGAGAAAATGCTCTAAAAACCTGTTCTTTTTAAATTGATATCTTATTAGAACTAACCTTAAGAATGAGATTGAAGCCTTTTGAAAACAAATAAAAGCGCTCATATTCAAGATGCCATTTTAGTTAAAATAGGATTATTCCTAACCTTTATCATCTTACGGAGATTTACATAGATATTCTAAAGAAAAACTGAGGATTTATTTATTTATTTATTTTTCTTGTTGGGATTATTTAGGTGAATGTGGATGAATGCTTATGCAGGTGGTAAACACACGTGTTGCTTTTACTTTACTTAAAAATACACGTGTACATTTTTTTTTTTTTTTTTGGCAACATATCAAATATATAAAGAAGTTATCCATACTTTGAACTTCTACTATCAGACAACTATCATGTATAACGAGGCTAAAAGTTTTGTAGTGCTGATCAGTGATCACCGCCATGCCGCTACTGTCTTCTAACGACAAGATGCTGTGGCACACCTAAGCCTCGTCGTTTACTGGTCAGCAGGGAAATTAACGACTCAGTGGTTGTTGCACTAAACGACGTAAAGTTGCGAATTACGAAACATTAAACGACAAAAGAAGCAATTCAGCTTTATGGGATTTCTTTGATTCACACTGCCCATTAAACTCAAACTCAACATAATGGATAAACGATTCTTTGGGGTGTTTGGTTGAGTTAAGATTTGTAAGTTTAAATAGTAAATTTTTTTGAATTTTTTTGAATTTTCAGAAAAGACAAATAACTTTTTGGGGAAAAAGATAAAAAATATGATAAAAAAAGTATAGTTTAGTTTAAATTAATGCTCCGTTTGCCTCACCATCTCAACTCAAACTAAACAACTTAAATCTCATCATGTTTTTTGTCTTTTCTGAAAAAGTTTTTTGTCTTTTCTGAAAAAGTCAACAAAATTTACTATACAAACTTAAAAATCTCAACTCAACTCAAACTGAACCTGCGATCCAAACGAACCCTAAATTTTTTGCCAAACAAGGCCTTTATTACAATTCTAAAAATACCAAAAAAAAAAAAAACAAAAAACAAAACAAAAAACAAAAAGAAGAAGAATGTGGTGGGGTTTGACAGCAAAGTGTTTTTATTATTATTTTTTTAAATAGGTAGCAAAAAAAAAAAAGTTAATAATCTTCGGTTTGATTTTTTTTTTTTTAATTTTTTTTATTCAAGATGGTCGTGAGGCTTGATTGACATGAACATGGCAGCATACTGCAAGAGCCTACGCTCAGTGCTTCCACTCTCGGGCACAGGAATCACCGGACCTCTGGTCCTAATCCTGTACCGACGCCAAGCGAGCTGTATATTTACAGACGCCCATGTCCTCCAATTGGAGGAGTAGTACCTCGCGGTTCTCTTCAGCCTCTCGTTGGCAAACTTGTACCGGAAGTGATCTGTAATGTACTTGAGATCCTCCGAGTTTAGGCCGAACGCCTCGGTGTTCTCGACGCACACGAAGGTGGCGGAGGAGGCCGGCAGGCGGTTGGCGAAGGGCCGGCGGAGGCACCACGACAGCAGCTCGTCTCCGAGGAAGCCGCCGGGCTCGATCACGCTCGTCGCCACCATACCTTTGCTGAGGTTTTGGTTGCGCCTTATCCGGCCCCGGACTAGGAATATCATTCTTGGAACAGGATCTCCTTCTCTGATTATCTGTAGTTTTGTACTAATTAGTATGTTGTAGCAGATTGTGATTAAAAACGGAAGTTGAGAATGGTTTTGTAATTTTTTTTTTTTTTTAAAGTACCTTTTCGTCTTTGGTGAAGACTAAAGGCTTGACTCGATCGCATATGTTGTCAAGGATGAGATCGTCCAAGTTGTGGAACAGAGGAACCTGCAAAACAGAGGACATAGTTTGATAATATTTCCATGGAAAAACCACTTTGACATAATCTTAACCTCTGAGTGTTTGAAATTATCGTTAAGCCAAGTCTTGCGAGACAAGTAACCTTTTTAATGAGGTCGAGGCATAGATAGCGCTTGATGTCTCTTCGGAGGCCTTCTGGCAAGTCCTTGAGCATTTCCATCTCGTCATCTCCGCCCACGGTGGCCCATCTTTGGCGCTCGAAATGCCGGACTCTTTGCCTCAAGCGAGACGGGAGTTGTCGCCGCTTCATCCACCACTCCATGTCTCGGCATCTCAGCTGCAGTTTCCTCTTCTTTGCCATGACAGTATGCAAGAACACCTGTTTTGTAGTGACAATTATAACTCAGTCCTCAGTATCAGATTTTTATTATTTTTTTTTCCTTCTTTAAATTAAGGAAAAGGAAAAAGTTGAGCTTAATGTTAAGATAAACAAATTTTACCTGGATGTTTCCTATCAATAGTGTGAAGAGCAGCAATCCAGCTAGCACAATGCAAATGCTAAAAATCACTTCAAGCCAGTTACTTGTGGGCTCGAGATCATTGCCGAATGTGCTGAAAATCGTTGTTACGGTGAACGCACATCATTAGGCTCAACGATATAAAAACTAACGAAGGATCAAGAATTTTACACCGATCAAAAAGAGATTTAAATAGAATTCTCAAAATCGAAAATACAATTTTCTATTTTCTCTTCATTGTTCATTTACAACGCACCTGAGGGTCAGCAAACCCCAAAAGATGGGATATAGAATCTTCACAGCAATTGAGTTGCTAGATATGACCGGAAGAGCCCACTGATAAATCCCGTAGTTGTAGGTCCCGTTGACATCAAGGCAAAGCGGCTTTCTGATCACTGTTGAGTTGCCGCCGCACGGATTCTCCACCGCGCCAGTCGGTAACATAAACTGGTAGCAGACTTCCTCTCTGCACGCCAATGATAAATTGCAGTTCACGTTTCTCTCGCAATGTATCCGGAGACATGCAGCCACACGCTGTATAGCAAGAACATACCAACATCCTCCGGCAACCTAATGTACAAGACCAAAAACAAACATATTTATACACACATATGTAACTATACATATACTTTTATATTAAATCTGTGACAATAAATTATGAGTGTCGTATATGTTTAGGCTTACATGAGAGGCTATAAAGTAGGCGATAAGGTTGATACCAAAACCCCACCAAATGGTACCAAATATATACCCCGTGACCTTTTGCATTCTTCTCATTAGGGAAATGGTGTGGTAGACTTTTGGTAGGTATTGGAACAGAAAGATGAGCAGAAGTATTGTCATTATCAGCTTAATCTTCTCTTCTCTGATCAACTTTGGCAGTACTAGCCAAAACACAACCTGCACCGGAAAAAAACAAGAACTTACTAGAAAAGTTTTGAATCACATGACTTATAAAAACCAGTTGAACTAGTCATGAAACAGATCATGTGACTTTGTAATCAGTTAAAATAGCCATTTTTCTGCTCTCCGTTTAAAGATCAGTTGTTAAAAATATAAGCCGTTGTTTCTGATACCAAATTGGTAATGGGAAATTTTTTTTTGTGCCTTATAACAGTTGACCCGCACATGCAACACACACATATATATATACATGCATATATGCGTGTATATATATAGAGAGAGAGAGATTGAAGGTAATATATCACCATTTTGGCCACAAGACCGATTGTCATATATTGTTGCATAATTTTTATGTTACTCTACTTGAGAAAAAGGCCAGAATGTCCCTTATTATTGAGAGACAACCGTCATGATGTCAAAGCTCATACATATGTCAGACATACAGACTTTGTTAATTATAGAAAAATGCACAAGAGACTTTCTATTCCGGTTGGTATAAGGGGTTTTATTTAGGGTAAACCTTTTACTTGTTCTGGACAATTGTTCTTTGAAAAGATTTTACATTAAAGTGGAGCACAAGGAAAACGGTAGCCCAATAAACAAAACGGTAAAGTTATATGGAGAAGATTTTTTTTTTTTTTTTTTTAAATACTGATCAACGCTAGTCTCCCAAGGATAAAAAAAACATTCAACATAAGTTCAAAATGATTACTGTACATAAAGTTAGCAATGTTATTCACAAGCCTAACACAGTTTGGTCCAGTGAATATAGATGGGAGAAGAGGTTTTAGGTTCAGATGTTGAAATACCACTAACCGCAGAATATATATATATATATATATATATATATATATATTATTCATTCTTTTTAATAGTTTCTCTTTATTCTCAAGCATTTTTCTTACAGTCTCGATTTCTACACTAGGCGTGGGCTACTGTTGAACGCCAATTATTACATGGGAGTGTCACGTTAAAACACATGGGTAATATAGTCATTTTGTTGTTTTGATGACGTAACAGCGGGAGATCAATAATGGGTACTGAATCCAAAAAAAAATATGCAGTAACTGAAAGATATGGAGCCTAATAATAAAAAGGAATATTTGCCGAGTGACAACCTTTAAAATTTAAAATTAGTAAAAATACATTTTTTTATTTTAATATTAGAATGACCGTTTGAAAAAACCGATTGTCTTAAATTGAAATCATTTGGTTAATAAAATTTTTTGAAAAATTGTTAGTTAAAAAAAACAAAAAAAAAAAGGAGCGCACTGACCTGAGGAACGGGAAGTATGACGAAGGCGTCGAACCAGAAGCCTTTGAAGGACCTGACGTAGTGGGAGGCGATGGCAGACGCGTCCCACACGAGCTTGCCGCAGCCGACGACAAGCGAGTCCCGGGACACGTAGGCCAGGCGGAACTGCAGCCAGAGGTGACAGAGGTGGACGGCGTCGACGAGCGTGCGCAGCACCGTGACGACGGCGGCGAGCACGCCGTCCATGTAGAGGCAGGGGGTGCCGCCACGGCCGATGGAGAGCGCGTAGAAGAAGAGCGGGTCGACGGCCAGCGCCATCCCCCGGGCCAGCAGGAACGACCGGTTCCACTTCTGCACGCGCTTGCTCCGCGGGTCCAGCACCCTCCCGAACGCCCCCGCCGGCTCCCGCTTCTTCTGCTGCTGCTGCAGCTTCTTGGCGGCGGCGACGAGGTCCTTCTTGAGGTCGGTTCGGGAGCTGATCGGGATCAGGGAAGTTCCGGCGCAGGCCTCCCACTGCGGCTGGTGCCCCGCCCTGTCGCAGCTGGTCGAGTGGAACGCCGGCACCCCCACCTGCGTGCACGCATAGCATTCCCCCGTCGTCGTGCTGCTGATGTCATCCACCACCGCGATGTTTCCGTTATGGTTATTGTTGCTGTAATCGCTGTCGCTTTGCGAGTTATGGCCGCTGCGTTGTATTCCAATCCACCTGCACACCCATATCCACTTCATCTAATTAAATTCATATTATATGCCAAAATATGTCAAATGAACAACTTAATTATTATTATTATTATTATTATTATTATATACATATATATATATATGTGTATGTGTGTGTGTGTTTGGGTAGAGGGTAGAGACCTTGATAGAGAGGAGGGAAGGGGGTTGGAGTAGAGGGAGGGCATGGTTGAGCGAGGGGAGGAACCATGGGAGAGAGGAATTGAGGAGAGAGGGAAGAAGAAGAAGAAGAAGTAGTAGTAGTTTTTGATGCAATAATAAGAATGGGGTAGGACCAAAAGTGAGTAACAACAAGAAGAAGGAGTACTAGAGGGAGGAGGTTAAATTAGTGATAAACTGATGGTATAGCTAGCTAGGCAGGGAGATTGGAACGTGAAGAGGGGGGTTTGTCTGTCAGGAAATGCACGTGTAAGAGAGAGAAAGAGAGAGAGAGGAGTGAGAAACTGGGGAAGCAAGGAAGGAAGGAAGGAAAGGATTATACTGATGAAGTAGTAGAAGAAGAGCTTCTCACGGAAATGTCACCCCTCTTTTAGGCGGTGGCCCCCGGCATTGGGGCCTGATCACGATCACCTCTTTGACGATCATGATCAAATGAGTTGTCTGTTCTTGCACTTGAACAGCCGGGGGGCTGATGGGGTCCACCATCTCTTCAGGTGAAGTAACTAATGAGCACTCCCACCCTCCACCCTCTTACCCCTTTTAGGACCACCCCTGTTTCTGTAATTTGTTCGCTTCCAACCACTTCTATTTTTTCCGATACGTAAATTTCTATTGATGTTTAAGTTTAATTTCAATTAAACTGTTTATTTTTATATTATTTTTTAAATCAATAAAAATTATAATTAATTTTTAAAAATTTAATCAATTCTAATTTAAATTTTTTTTTTACTGACGAATCAAATACAAACATGTGTAGGTTTTTTTTTAAGCCATGAGTTAAAAAAGTGCTCATATTCTGATTGTAAGTTTAAAACACTCCCTTTTTTGGCTTTTTTTTTTTTTACTTCGTTTTTTTACTTTACGCATGAGTTCATATGTAAAACAATGAGAAGCTCCAAAAAGCTATAAAATTTTTCATATTACTATTTACTAGCAACGTTGCTAATATAATTCGTTCACTATCTATTTTTTCATCAAAATCACTATCTCTAGTGTCAGTACTTACAATATTGTTGCCAATTGGAAAAGTGGGTGTTGGGCAAAAATCACCACGTTAGTATATTCCACTGTTCCATGTTGTCTTTTTTTTTTTTGCCCCCCCCCCCCCCCCCCTTCTTTTCTTCGCTTTATCAGCCTCAAATATCAAGCTAAAATAACACATATTGAACAAATATACCTTGATATGAACTCAATAGACCGTCAAAAGGAAAGTAATTAGCATTGTTAATCCTTGGACTGCGGATATTGTGTTCTCATAAACTTTTTTTTCTGACAAGTCACTCCCTAAACTTTTTTTTTTTTTTTTAGTACTTGAGTCTCCAATACTAATATTCCAAAAATTTACAAAATGGTCACATGTATAATTGTTTATTGTTATAGTTGTCAAAGATTTATATCATCATTGACTACAATATTATGTACTTTTTCTATACATAAATAGAGGAGGAAATAAAGCCTCCAGTTAAATTTGTTAAAAAAACAAAAAAAAAAAAAATGGTGATAAAATTAGAATCTCACCACAATGACAAACCGGGGGGGGGGGGGAACCTTCTTAGAAAGCAAACAAATTCAAATTAAAATTGAATTCGTTTATGCATCTTGAAACACTTGTCCTTTGGAACACAAAGATCATAGACACTTTTCTTTTTTGAATGAGCGACTGTATCTATTTGCACGTTATTGAGTTCCTCCAATTGATCCCAATATCTTGAAACCACAATCTTCATTTCTTTGAGCAAGTATATAATTATAAAATTTCTCTTGTGACTTGTTGTATTTAGTGTTCGAATCCTCTTCAACATCTCCCGCTATATTTGAAGAAGGCATGTAATAACTTTTATATTATTTTTTTGATTTGATGGGTATGAATGTTCATTATACTTCGTCAGTCTGACTGATTAGTCTGACAGACATGAATGCACTCAATACAAGTATTTCTGTGAAATTTCAAGTTTCGATACTCTAGACACTTGATTATTCGGATTAGATTTTAAATTGAGTGACCAAATGATCTAATGTTCATCATTAATTATCCCAAATGGATTAATTTCAACAGAAATTTATTAAGGTTATTAATTATAAGCAAAACGAGTAAGAAGGAAAGGGGAAATAAAAGCCTTGGGAATTATACGTGTATATATTCTGAAAGGAAAAGAGTCCTATCATTTGAGGAATTGGGACCTAGCTAGTATGTTGGGTTGTCTACGTATTTATGTATAATTGAATTCAGACAAACAATCTATATATAAAAAGAAATTCCCAAATTTTAATTATTGAACAAAAAAGAACAAAAACAACTAAAAGTTTTTGGATTGGTCCATGGTGATTAATAGACCAGCCATCCGCATTGAATGATTGCTCTCTTCTTTTTTATTTTTTCCCCCTTTTTAATTTCTCCTTTTTCTTTTTTTCTTCTGTGGTTCGTAAATAATTTCCACTTGGCTGGCAATACTAACACTATGTACAAAGAAGGCATCATGATACACGCATATACATAATATATACACACATATACATATACTTAAATTAAATAATAGTTATATATATGATTGCCACTTGCCAGAAGGGCTTGAGTACGATCTAAAATATCCTTGTTAATTAAACCCTTAATACAAAATCTACTTAACAACTATAATATTTCTACACACATAAACGAATAATAATCGTAATATTTTTGAATCATTTTGAAAGAATTATACCAACTTAAATTGAAATGAGCTTGATAATTTTTATTAATGTTTTAGCTTACTTCATCATGATAAACCATTTCAAATAATGATTAGTTTAGGGGGTAAAAACTTGACGCATGGATATATATATATATATATATATATATATGTATGTATATTACTTTCTCAAAGACAACATGAGAGTTTCTTTTTTCGTCCTTATTTTAGTTGATGCTGAAAGGGAGAAGATGAACTCTATCAGTAGAATTTGTAGGTATGATTTTATGACATATAATTAAATAGAATCGTTGTGGCTTTCTTGCAATGATTCCTAACCCACGTACGTAGAAGTAAAAAAGTTGTTGGCTGCTTTATATCTTCCAGCCAAAAATAAATAAATTAAAAAACTGTTCTAGATTCCCATGATTGTGTATTCATACACGCACACACACACATGTAGAGAGGGGGCTTATTAGAAATCGAAAAGTGCAATTTTTATTAAAAATATGAAATATTTAAACCTCATAAAAAAGCATAATATTTCTGCAATTAAAGGTACTAATTAACCCACCTTTGTGGCTTTTTCGAGAGCTAAAGTATATACACAGTACCTTAGAATATCTCGGGTTTTGGTGGTTGTGATATCCACGTCGTTATTAAAGGTAACTGTACAAGATGAGTAAGTGTACATATGTATAGACATTTAAACTTTTTACTTAAAAAACTTGTAATAATTAATTAATTATTTATTTAAAATCTTATCATCTAATATCTTTTAAATATTAATGTGAAAGACAAATATAACTAAAAAACGTTACATGTGAATCAACTGATTGATATAGTATAATACAAATCACGTTATGAATAGTGATATACAAGAAGGCGTATAGAAGTCCCTCCTTATATATGTTTAAATATCTTTGTAATCCCATTATTGCTAATTCAAAAAAAAAAAAAAAAAAAGGGACATGTTTTTATTTTCTTGTGTAGGGAAAACTTAGTTTTCGTTTGGTTCGTTGGTTGGAGATTAAATTTTAAGTTGAAGTTGGTTACTTTTCAAAAAACTAATTATAATTTTTATTAACTTTTCAGAAAAAAAAAATAAAAACTGAGATGAAAAAATACAATTTAGTTGAAGTTAAACTTAAACTCTAAACGGAGTGTTACAAGAACATGAATTTTACTTTATCGTCTTCTATACAATACTCTTGCATTTTCCAAAAAAAAAAAAAAAAAAAAAAAAATTGTCGTGTCTTTCTTTTGTGATAATCACGTGGGAATAATAATAATAACAATAACAATAATAATAATAATAAACAGAGAGTTTTTCGCGTCTTTCTTTTGTGATAATCGCGTGGCAATATTAAATGGACCTTGAAACTTGATAATATCTTATTTCAAGATTGATCTTGCCTGTGTTTAGAGTTCTCAAACTTCAATATTCGTCCTTACTAAGATTTATACTCTACGAACTGAAAATAATTAGTGTACATCAGTTCTACTTTTGATATGGTCTTAATTGGATTTAATAACTAAACATGTATAGGGTCAATA
This sequence comes from Ficus erecta, assembly GCA_008635985.1. Classification (NCBI taxonomy): domain Eukaryota; kingdom Viridiplantae; phylum Streptophyta; class Magnoliopsida; order Rosales; family Moraceae; genus Ficus; species Ficus erecta. The sequence continues at coordinate 3,177,509 of BKCH01000009.1, forward strand.
TAAGATAAAGATCCTTAAGGAAAAACAAGTTGACTCTCATGAATTGCCACCTTGTTTTAATCCACTTTTGAAACATTTTCTGTAATATTTCTTCATAAAAATTTAAATTTACTGTTTAAATTATAAATTTGACTCTCAAATTCAAACAGGAATATTTACTTCAAGTTTAACCTCAAACAAACAAACAGTACTGTATATCCAGCAGACAAAAACAAATCAAGGACTTCACGTTTAATTAATTATTGGCCCCCCTCACATTAATGCTTCTAATGGGAAACCACATTTTCAAAGTTCAAATAAATGAAACTTTATAAAAAAAAAATAAATGTAACTTCATAATTATTAGCTTACCTTATCATTTCATCTTTTCGCCTGATTTGAGTGGCAATATAATTGACAGTTTGTACTTATGTTCCATACAAAATATTGGCAAAAACTATACTCAGAGACAATAATATTGGTGGCAATTCATAAGAAAACAGGCCTAACCCACCTTCCCTTCCCTCCCTTTTTCTTTACTTTATTTTTCTTCGGTGCATGCATATTGACGTACAGTTTATCAACACGTGTCCCATCTGCATCTTATCATACCCAACCCATTTAGCAGAAATTTCCTAAATAAAGCCTAAGAAATCGTACCCAACACCAAAATTGAAAGTTAGATCCCAAAATACAGACAAATAGTGTAGTATACTGTGCATATAATATAATTAACAGCAATTCAAAAATGCTGGCTTGATTTTTAACTTTTTGAATCTGGAATTCGGGGGAAAAAAAAAAAGGGCAAAAAAAAAAAATAATGACTAAGTTTTATTTGTATCCTTTCAAGATGGTATCTCAATTTGTATCCACTCGTCAACCTTAAGTTTTATGAACTAACAGTAAAAATGATGAAGTTTTTAAAGAACATTGGATTTGAGTTCTATGCTTTATAAAAAAAATGAGACGTGAAATTTAGACTGGAATATGCCCGGTAAAATTAATCCAAAAAAGCTATGTTTATTCCAATTTTTTCTTTTTACCAGACTAATTTGTTGCTTGTGGATGAATAGGTTGATATGTGTGTATGTGTGTGTTGAATCTTTTGGACCACCCAAAACATAAATATGTACATATACATACATTATGAATCTGGAATATTGGGAAAAAAGAAAATGAAAACAAAATTTATTACGATTCTCTAAGTTTTATTTTAAATTTTTATTTTTATTCTCATTCTTATCCTTTTCAATATGGTATCTGGATTTGTACTCTACTTTTAATTTTGTGAACAATCGCGATGGTGAAAAGCTGTTTTAAAAAAGTTTATTTAAAACTTTTAAATTAACTTTTTTAACATACTCTACTGTATGTTTATTCGAATCTCTCCTTTTCATCAAAATAGTTTGTTGCTCGTGGAGGAATATAACATAAGTTGAAACTTTTGGACCTGCACATGTTATTTATGTACACACACATGACATATTACAGATTAAAACGAACTCAAAAGGAGTCCTTTTATTTCCAACGGAAACTTTTTGAAAATGAAGCTCTTCATGCATGTGACTCTTCGTTTCTTTCCTTATCAAATGTCTTAAGAACAAATATATCCATGGACCTTCTTTTTTTTTCTTTTCTTTTTCTTTTTTGAAGAGAAAAGCATAGACGATGAGCCACTGGTCCAAGAAGTATCTTTACCTCGGAATTTTCAATAAATTGAACTACTCTTCTCTTAGATATATGTATATATATATTCGTAATATTTACATATATGTGTGTGTATATATATATATTCGTTATGAACTTGTTCATGTTTAACTGCATATGCTTCGTCATAGAAACGGACATAGTCGAAAATTAATACTCTCTCATATGTTATGCATTATATATGGGATTAAAATGCCTTGGCCATATATAATAATTAATATCAGCCACTCACACAGATTATATATAAATATATATAAATAAAAATATATATTATATAGCTAGTAAAATTCAAACGAAGAACCATGCGCGGACAAAGCTTTAGGTATCTTTCGTCAGTCTGAATCTAATTGGTAATTATTAAGAAAACTGATGCTATTCAAGGTAGAAATTGGACCACCAAGCATATTTTTTGTGTGTGTGTGTGTGTGAAAAATATTTTTTACCTGCAGCCACATCGCCCTAAAATTAAAATGTATATAACGTGATCCACGACGGTTTATAAAGACAAAAGATGGTTGTCGTTACATGATAATAATTGGCGCTCAAAAGATTTCACACAGACCCCAAAACAAAGAAAGAAAAGAAAAGAAAAGAAAAAGAAGCCAACTCATGAAACGTGAAATGACAAAATAAAATGCTCTATATCACACTTAAAAGGAAGGAAGTAGATTTTTTCCCTAATTAAAAAGAGATTTGATTGTGTTCTCACACACTCTATTTATGATCCATTTCAAAACTAGTGAAATCCCGAGAGAAACAATATTAGGACCTTATTCATTTTTCTATTAGACTCAATGAGCGAATATAAATGCACATTAGGTCGTTAAATAAGTTGAATATATTGGAATAATATTTTCATTCTCATCTGATATTTCTCTTATTCTATATATACTGATAAAACAACATATAAATAAATTTATGTTTCTTGGCGTTTTCTTGCTATGTGCATGGGACCAAGCCATGTAATATTTAGAGATAATTTCTTTTTATCAGGCATCTCATATTTTTCAGAAAGGGCCTATAGTCACGTGACTGACAAATAAAAATATTTTTTCTCCCGTTAATGTTTCGTAAAGAGATGATAGGGTTCTACTGTTGTAAATTTTGTATGTAACCGACTTCTTAATGGATTTTGTATGGGTTATATTTTATTAAATGGTTGCAATCGGCCCTTTATCCAATGTGTAATGGATTCGTAAAAGCCAAAAACTAGCATACAGAACTAAAATCATATTTCAATTAATGTGAAATTTCAATATCGATAAAAACACAGCCATATACAAAGGTGAAAGAACGCTAACTAACAAGATATTAAATTCGGAAGATAGAAGGCATAAAAGTGTCGCTATATAAGTATGGATATATATATATATATATATAGAAACGTACATATACTACCATTCAAGTATATCCTTCTTAGCTTTATGAAAAAAAAAAAATATATATATATATATATATATACACACACACACACACACCAAGAGAGAGGAACGATTCTTGATCCACGTAACTATCTAGTAATAGACCATTCGTTATAGATGCTAATAATTAAGCTCCGAAGATTCCTTGGAAACACGAAGAAAAAGGTTGCAAATAATTGTTATATATATATATATATATATATATATCTAACAAGTTGGAGTAGGCCACAAGTTAGCCCTTGCATGTGAATAACGTATAATAATTATCAAGTACATGTATTGACACCTAAGGAATTCATTGTCGTGAAAAACAGAAAGCAGAATAAAGGTTAAGAAATTTCGTTCCACATTTCAACTCTATTCTAATTAAATTATATTTTTTCATTTTAATTTCTATCTTTTTTTTTGAAAAATTAATAAAAATTATAACTAGTTTTTAAAAATTAACTAACTTCAATTTACAATTTTCATCTCCAACTGACGAATCAATCACAAGCTGATACTCCGATGAAAATTAATAATTACACCCAAAAAAAAAAAAAAACTTGGGATTGAGTTATTCAAATCTGTCATTTTGATTTCTCTGGTATTCAACTATATATTTATAGCGAGGACCACAATTCTTCGGTTGATTTTTCCATGAAAGAGTGCTTTTTTTTCTTTTTTTTTAACGAAATATGCCCGGTTTTTCTGAATGAATAATTTATAACATTTTCATTAGTCCACTACTTAAATGAGATACATCAGAAAAGAAGTCAACTGTACTTTAACTTTCCTGATTAGAAGTTGGAAGTTACAGTTGTTTGTCATACATAAATGATAGTTCTTTTCAAACTATGCATTAATTATTTCAACAAGTACATGTAAAACTATAATCTGAATCCTTTTTTATGAACACACAACAACAAAGAATACACAAAATTCGGATATAATCGATCACAAACCACTACTAAAAATATATATATATATATATATATATATATATTACGACGGTTTTTAACCTTTCCGAGATGATAACACAATGATTAAAGATGTGCATGACCCGATCCAGTATTCCAGACTGCCAGATTTGATATACCAAATCAAACCGGTCATTCTAAAACTTTTTATGGTGTCCACATTAAATTATTAAAAAAATATAATTGTGTCTTTATTTTTTAAGAAAAAAATTATCTCTATTTTTTGTAGTATCCCTATTGAAACCATTTTCCAGCTCCATTGTTGTCCGCTGGTTATAATTGACAGTCTCTCCTAGACCATTGTTTTTATTTTTCTTTTTCCATTTTCAGATTTATTTTCTTCTCCTCCTTTTTTTTTTTTTCCCCTTAAGAGTTGTCTTTTTCATTTGGGTTGTGGTTCATCATTCTATTTTTTTTCCCCCTTGAAAACACGTGAATCGAAGACAATTATTTTTTCCCCAAAAAAAAAAAGATAAACATTTTTGTGATTTTGTCATGGAAGAGAGTAAAATATTACAGAAAATGAGGTACATCACAATTGACAAAAAGTTGAACTGACGGGGACAAAGAGAGAGAGAGAGAGAATGTGTGTGTGTGGTTTTTTTTTTTTTTTTTTTTTTTTTTAAGGAAATACACCCTGTTTTACTGAATGAATATTTACTATAGTCTAATTTTGTAAGGCTACTTAAATCAGATGTACATCAGAAAAATTAAAATAAAAGACAACTACTAGAACTTGCCTATTTAAGAAGTAGAAAGCTACTGTTTGTTTGTCATCCATAACACGTTCCTTCCAACATCGGCATTAATTACACACAGATATATTTATACATATATATATATATATATATATAACTCCGATAGATCGGCCATAAAAACATACAAAAAAAAAATAAAAGGGTAACATAATGGTGTATAAATGAACTTTCACTGAGTGAAATTCCTTATATGATATACATATATACACATCCGTATTTATTTATTTCTCAAGAGAACCTATAACATTACTTTAATGTATATTCTGATACATAACGTATCATATCATAAAATAATAATAAAAATAATAATAATAATAGATATATAAAAATATTAGATCACTTCATTTAATAAAAAAATCAATTATTTAAAAATCTTAAGGGGGGTGTTTGGTATGTAAGTTTGAGTTAATATTTGTAAGTTTAAATAGTAAATTTTTTTGAATTTTTTTGAATTTTCAGAAAAGACAAACAACTTTTTGAGGAAAAAGATAAAAAACATGATAAAAAAAATACAGTTTAGTTTAAACTAAACTTTTTACCAAACAATGCCTAAATTTAACATGAATTTTTATTTTGGAGGTCTTTATTTTTTTAGATGAATCCAAATTTCACAAGCAAATTAATTATTTTCCCCATGATACAACAGATTTCAAATATCGAAGAGCGAATTTCAAAGATATCCACCTGCAGAGTCTGATGTTTAATAATTTCTTTTACAATCAATCAATAGTTGCTGTTTGTCTGGCATACATTCTATTTGTCGTCTATAAGGAAGAAGAAAAATCAGAGAGGAAAAATAATCTACGGGGGTGTTTGGTATCTTAGTCCAAACTAAGATTTTTAAACTTTTTTTTGTCTTTTTCTCAAAAAGTTTTTGTCTTTTTCCCAAAAAGTTTTTTGTCTTTTCTGAAAATTCAAAAAAATTTATTATTTAAACTTAAAAATTTCAACTCAAACTTACACACCAAACACCCCCTACAATTTTGCTCCATTAAAAGGAAAAAAAAACTAATATTATTGGTTTTTCTCCCATAATCACTAATGGATTACTACAAAGATTAAAATTATCTTCCCTCATTTTTCTTATAGGAGGGGTACTTTAAGGTCAATAGTCTAAAGCCTCATTTTAAGGTTCATGTGGGGGAATCTAAATCCCTCTAATATTATCTTTTTCATTCGGCCGTTAGATTTTTGCTGTAAACGAAGGGGATGCGGAACAAATTTATGACAAAAGCCCTTTTTCAGAACGGAAAAAAAAAAATTCTCCACATAAAAAATAAAAAATAATTAAAAAGACATGCTCAATCATCATCACAGTCTTCTCCCTCAATCTATATGTAGAGGATAGGACATTAATCGGTGTTTTATTTAGGCTATTTCTAAACAAACTTCATGTAAGTAAATCATGGCCTGTTTGAATGAGATATTGATATATCTATTATTGTATAATTAAAAATGTAATACGCGTTTGATTAGGTTATATTGAAGTGAAACTATTTGAATGTTTTACTATTTTACTATTATTAAATAATCAACTTCAAATTTAAATTTTCACATTTTAGAAATCCGAATGACACTCTTTTTTTTTAACCTTTATATTATTAAAATATTATTTTGAATAAAAACTATTTAAACACATATTTTATTTAAATATACAACTCAATTTCTATATTTGAATGTAAACATTCAAATGCAATATACGTTCTAAACGAGTCATTACTCAGGCAAGTTACATAAATGTTGGAAAATCCTCTTTCTTTGAGCTGCAGTTTGCGAGCACACTCTCAGTCCTTGAAGTTTCCACTTAACAGGGTTTTGTAAATGGTAGCTGTTTCTCTTCTTGTTTTTCCTTCTTTTTTTTTTTTTTTTTTTTTTTTTTAACTCAATGCCTAACTTTTTTCACGTATTAAATCTGATCTTCTAATTAGGTGGGAAAAACAATTACTCTGTCAAGAAGTCGTTTAAGGCACTCAATTATGCAGCGGAAAATGGAGTTTTGTTTTCTTCCTTTTTGAGTCATCTAGATGTGAAATTATTATTAGATTAATCATGATCACCACAAAATATCTTTTCTTTAAATAATTAAATTAAAAAATAAAACCTTTTTTTTTTCAGTATAAGTATTCTAATGCATGCACACACAGCATACAAGTTGGAAGATAGCCATATATATCATGTAGATAAGAGTAGTACTAACATTCCCTAGGAGATAAAGTGAAAATCGCTTTCCTTAGGAATCAAAACTAGAAATAGTAAACTATATGATAAAGCTAATTATAAAGGAAAAGACGTAACTGGTTATATTCACTTGTAAGTTGGTTTTCAGCTTCTCCTGTAGCCAAAGACACCCTTCATGGAGCCATACTCCTTTTTATATGCCTCAACCGCTGTCTTTAATTTCTAGGTTTTTCCCTTTTTTATTTATTTAGGGTTCGTTTGGTGTTTAAGTTGAGTTTGAGATGAGATGAAATTTTTAAGTTTGAGTTGAGTTAACTTTTAAAAAAATAATTATCAATTTTGTTGACTTTTCAGAAAAAGACAAAAATTAAAATGTAAAATTTGAGTTGAGTTTGAGTTAAACTCATTCACCAAATATAGGCTTATTCTTTTCTTTTCTTTTCTCTTCTTTTTGCTGCTGCAGACTTGAATCCCAGCAGCACGTCTGGGCCCCATAAAAACAAAAAATACACCGTAGCGAGCGTGAGCGATCTATTTTATATGGAAACATTAAAGAAAAGAAAAAAGAAAAAAGTATAAATTAAAATATTATTTTTGCTACAAAAGCTATGTGGACGCTATCTTACTTATAATTAATAATTTGAACACCATAAATTTCATTGAGCCAGCTCAGGGAGTGAAAGTTGAGTGACTTATTGACAGTTAGGAGCTCTAAAAATTCAAAATTCTGGAAATGTTTTTATTTTTATTTAAAGCAGAAGTATAGGCTCCATCATTATGTAATTGAACCAATTCTAATCACAATATTAATAATATTTATACAAATAATATTTGTGTTGCTTTAATTGCTTTCTATTAATGATTGCTAATTGTAACCAAAAACTAACAATTCTACCGAAATTAATTAGATTTCTCTTTCCCCTAAAGAAAACAAGTTCTTCTTCTCAATATTTTATAAAGTGACTTTTCTTCTCGAAGGAATTCCCAACCGATAAATTGGTTAGACAAGTGAATAAAACAGAAAAAAACAAAAACAAATAAAAGGACAAATAAAACCGGTACAATTTTATACAGATCTGATTCAAAACGTATTCTTTACTTTTCACATCGGTAATGTAGAATTCTCACTCATATATATATATATTTATATATATATAAACTCCCTCGAATCTATGACTCAGAATAGTTGCCAATATGATTTATTATCTATATAATCTTGTCTATAGGTTTGAAAAATATAGCTCCTCCCGCTGGAGCTTCAATTTTTCAATATTTTCCAGACACTTTTGTTTCAATATTTTGTTTGAAAACGTGAATCTAAAGACACAACATAGAAAGCGCCTTTTCCTTTTAATTAGTAAACGTCGTGGCCTTTCTTTTCAAGATATACACATTCACATGTACATATAGACATATATATATATATATATCCAAGCTTTTTCGCCATAGTAGCGGAAGGTTCCTAAAGCTTATCGTGCCAAACATTTGTGTTTATGATTGCAAGAACAATAGTACAAAAAAAAAAAGGCTATTAATTATACATAAACAAACAAAAATTAAATATTGCTAGCTAACTCAGCTGATGGACGAAATTAAAGTCACCAAAGAAATAAGACCAGGTGGGTCCATGTGTCGAAAATGACGTCTTTTGTCATGTCTATATATAGTCATTAATTAAATGGAAACAATAATCTTCCCAATTATAAAGATTACTGCTTCAATATTCTCTCAATTCGACCATTTCTCTTTACTCCAGAAAAGAAAAAAAGAAAAAAAGAAAAAAACCATATGTCTCTTTGAATATACATATAATTAATATGATGATTCTTGCTCAGTGCGTTACTCTTTTAAAACTATGATGCTGATTATGATTATGCTTTTGACACAACTAATTGCTTATTATTAAAGCATTCAACAGACTGTACGTATCTTATATTTATATACACAATATATATATATATATATATATATATATATGATATCTTCACGGACTCCAAAGCGTAGCAACGTATATTATTTTATGTTCCGCTCAATAAGCAATGATGGAAAGAAAGGAGTACATGCATAAATATATAATATGGAACTAATTAATTTTAATTAGTTCTTCGCAAGGAAATTGATAACTTTAAATGACTTATAAGTGTTATAAGTTTTTTTTTTCGGTCAGTAATTTCTGGAAATTATAACTTGGTGGAGTTTATTTATAAGTCCATTGAAATTCCTCTTCCTTAAGACTTTTGTGGTCGATTTCTCTTATAGAGTCGTGTGTGTTCTTATTTTTGTGAAATATAATATATATATATATATATATATATATATATATTCTAGGTAATGAGCCGGAAACGTGATCGATATTATAACCTTTTTTTTCCTTCGATATTCTCCAAATAAAAAAGTACTCCGGAAAAAAAATAGAAAAGAAAAGAAAAAGGACTCCTTTAAAAAAGAAGAAAACAAGGAGGCCAGAGAATCAATTTTGGAGTAACTTTGTTGCATATCAATATTATTGATTCAAGACAAAGCGTGATGCATGCCAAACAAGTTTGTATCAGTGATCGAAAGAATTTGGCCTTACAATATTAATCAATAAAAAGTGGCAAACGTATAGATAAAATAGGCTAGATTTCATTTGTGTCTTTGAACTTATCACAAAGTTATAATTTACATCCTGAATTTTTAATTTTTACAATTGTACCTTAAACTTACAAATCTATATATATAACAAGCTACACGTGCTCTATTGATAGTAATGTTAATTATCAATAAAGGGTATATTGCTGCAAGTTCGTAACTTCATGATGTAAATTGCAAAAACTTAAAAATTTACGGTACAAATTATAACTATAGCTATATGATAAGTTTAAGAGGTACGAGGGAATTAAAAAAAAAAAAAAGGCCTAATAGATTAAGTTGCAATATCATATATTTTTTTTGGGTTTACACTAAGTGGCTGATAGAATTAACATATAGAAAGCCATTTGGGATAGGGACCATAGACCACCATTAATAATGGTGTGATGGATGTCTTGAGATTCTTGCATATCTTTTACATATATTTGAAAGTATATGCCACGTATAATTCTTTAGCCAACCGAAAAGATATGTCTATTTTGTATATTTTATACATATACATATATATATATCAAATCTTATATACGTATATGATTATCATTGCCAACCAAGCAAACGAGAAAACATACAAAAGAGTACTTATCTTCGGCAATGACTAAAGCCTCATCGTACAGTTACGTCTTGAAAATTGATATAGCACCAGAAAGAAAAAGGAAAAGGGCAAAAAAAAGTTTTGGAGTGTTTTCAAGCATCAGTAATTAAGTGACTTGATGGAGATATTTAATTTTCTACATCATATATCGAAATTTAAAAAAAGGTATTTTAAAAAAAAAAAAAAAAAAAAAGTGAGAGTGAGAGCTCATTTTGTCATATTGTAAGCGTCAAAATGTTACATCTGGTCCCCCTAGTTAATCCGTAGTTTTTGGTGTGAAAAAAGAAGGAGACGAGAGAGCCTTACTCATGTAGGGCCTTTAGAGTTTAGTGAATGCAGTCCTTTTCGAAATATGTGCGCCGTACAATGTACTATTTTCCGTATTATTGTTACAAACGTGTCACATATCATGATCGAGCCTGAAATTTTAAGCAAAGTTTGACCTTTTGGAAAAAAATGGTTCAAAAATTCTTATTGGTTATCATTTTTGAAACTTAATTTTGAGTCGGATCGGTAATATTTGTGATAGATCAATATAAATATGTATTTTCTTTTATGAGGTGTTCTAAATAGTATATTCATATGCTAAAAATAATAAATATGTGAATATAATATTGACTCTCAATATACAATATTTTTAAGTTAAAAAAATATGAAAGTAGCAAATGTAAAACGTATGTTTGCTTACAACTTGTTTTGCTCAATTTTTTAAAAATATTTTTCCAATATTAAGGCTGCAATTTCTTTGGTTTAAGAGCAGCAAGTGAAACATAATGGTTGAGCTTCAAAACGTGAACTAATTAAAGCATTCGGTTTTGGAATTTCAATAGCAAAACGTTTGGCTAGACAAGGAATTAAACCTTGGTTAATTTTGGAATTAATAGCCGAAACGTTTTTAATGGGTGCCATTGTTTCTAATTGCCTATAAAAGGCAGCCCTCTTGCATTGTCAAAGAACTAGAAAAAATAGAGCATTTCTTTCCTCTGTTGGTCCAAGTCTAGGTGTTTGGGTGTGATAGACTTCGGGTATTTTTTTTTAAAGTTTGTCGGAGGCTGTAACATGATGCGACGTTGCCGCTTGTGAACCATTGTATCCTGAAAAGCAAATGCTGATTAATCCTCGAGCACCGACGGTGAGGAGGTGAATCTATTTTAAGGAAACCGTATAATACATGGACCTCGGTGTTCATCGACTATTTCTAGTTTCGTTCTCTTGTTTATATATATATATATGTTTTTTTTTTTGCTAACGAATTTTGTATTGGTTTAATTTTGATATTTGTTTGTTGTCCTATTTTTGGCTTTTGTTTTTGTTTTTTTTTCCAGTAACATGACCATCCCACGCACTGATTAACAATATTTTTTTATGATTATTTACAAAAATAGATATATATATATATATATATATATTTCGATGATTACATAGCAATGCGCTATTTTTGCCCCAAAAGAAAAAAAAAATCAACAGTGACTTGAAACTCGTCCTTAGTAATATTATTTTTAAAGAAATCTATTGGAAAATAATCCCGGTCCTTAGCTGTCATATAGGTGAGATATTGAGAATGATTCTAATAGTTACTTGTCAACATTTATCAGCCTATGGTTCGTAGAACACACCGATATAGAGTGCCGAAAGCAATTTTAGGGGGTGTTTGGTGAATGAGTTTAGTTTAAGATTTTTAAATTTTAATAGTAATTTTTTAGAATAGATAAAAAAAAAATTCAGAAAAGATAAAAAAATATTTTTAAAAAAAGACAAAAATCATAATAAAAAAAATATAATTTAATTTAAACTAAACTTAAAACCAATCATGTTCTTAATGACTCAAATCTTAGCCCAATAAAAGTGAAGCTTAAAATAAAACATCACCGTGACGAGAGTAGGACAATGCCCGACCAAATGCAGGTTGGAACTTTTGGTTTGTGGCTAAGAAGTTCAATCAATATTAATTCGGCGGAATATGTATATATATATATACACACACACACATACAAGTGGCTCTGGAGAAAGCAGTGTGGCCAAATCTCAACCATTCAACGTGGCCAAAGAGCTCCATGCTGCCACAAAATTACAGAGACAGACCAAGTGACCCATGCAAATTAATTAATGTTCTAACGTACCAAAAATGCCCCACACCAAGTGGGTAAAAGCTTAATTCAACTATAGGATCCAGACAAATTCAGTTTTAAAAAAAAAAATGTAGTACCTTAATTTAATTTAATTTATTTTATCTCATAATAAGATGGATTTTAATAATTGCATTTGTACCTAACATTAAGGGGGGAAATAACTCCTTGTCACCGTTCTTAAAATATCTAGAAAAATCTGAACGTTTATTACATTTTTTTTTCTCTCTCTCTCTTTTGGTGGGATTTGAAATAAAATCTGACTTGACAAACCTACACATAATATATGTTCTTCAACCATGGGAAGAAAAATACCTTATGATTATTTATTTATTTTTTTCTAATAAGGTAATTAGGAGTCAGGAGTGGACCGTTCCAGAACATGATAACAGGGCCCTCTAATGTTTTGCGCACTGAAATCTGAACTTGCAGAATGTGTTGCTTTTTTTTATTCTTTTTTTATTTAATTTTTTTAAAGAGTTGTCCCTTTGTTAGTACGTTATTTTGTTCTTCTTGCACAAAAAGACACTCAATGATGTGGTTGGGGTTCCAGAAACACAATGGTGCATGAATGATTTTGATAATTAGTGTTAAAAAATAAAAATAAAAATAAAGAAATAAAAAGTACAAGATGACATCTTTTTTTTTTTTTTTGGATTTTTTTCTCTACCAATCAAACTATAGTGAAAAAAAAAAAAGTGCAAAACTCCCAAAATATGATATAAATTAAATATTATTTTATACTTGTCAAGTATTCTTTGAAAAAAAAAAAAAAAAAAGGCTTATTTTCATTGTTGTCCATCTTCTTAGTTCTTCAAGTTCCTCATTTATGATTGGAAAGGGGACCATGATGCTAAGACACGGAATAGGGGTGGAAGAGGCATGTTTTGAGAATTTATGTCCAGTTACATACTAATTAGTTAAGATTGTGATGGGAAAAAAAATTGTTGAAAATAATTATGAACATTTAATACAACATGACTCATAATAGCATTACTTTGAAAACTGAAATTATCTACTTAATTTAGAATATATCCCATAGTGTTTTACTTATCCTCATCTTGAAAGATATTTGTAGGAAAATATTTGTTATAACAACTGGGTAGCTTTGTTAGTTTAGTGAGGTTCTTGAGAAAACAAATTTGGTTTAAATTTTTTTTTGAGAAAATTAAGTGGATAGCCATATTTTTAGTACCTATTTATAATTTTGTCCACTTTAATATTAAAGTTAATAATTTTAATATTTTGAGAGGATAAAATTATCAATTTTAATATTATGGTGGACACAAATATAAGAAGGTATTGTGATTGCTGATATAGTCTAACGATAATATCACACCTGACTCTACTTAAAGATATATAATTCAAATATCTCGTCCTCAAGTTCAATATATATACATACATAAAAGAAGATGCATGGCATTCTTCCATGTAACCCTTAAAAATTATTGTTTAAAGGTGCAAATGGGCTGGGACCAAATGGCTTGGGTCTCTTTGTCCAGATCGGTTGGGTTCCCAACAAATTTAGGCCCATGATGCCGTAAAAGCAGGTACAGTCCAATTGAGTCATTTTGTATGAGAGGGCCTTTTTTTGGAGTCAGAATTACATAGAGAGAGAAATATGTAAACAACATTATCTACGAAAAGTAACAGAGTAAATAATATGTCGAGATTATCTGTCTTTTCTGATGATTACTTAAAGTCCGTTTGCTGAATGAGTTTGAGTTAAAAAAAATACAGCTTGAATTGAAAATATTTGTTGACTTTTCAGAAAAGATAAATTTTTTCAGAAAAAGATAAAAACTGAGATAAAAAAATACAGTTTAAATTAAAACCCAAACGAGACCTTAATCTTTCAAAGATGTTCAGAGATCTTTATTTACCAATAGGGGTTTACGTAGTCGTATTTCTCGTTGAAAAAATATACAGTTGCTCACTTTTAACTAGTTTTTTTTTTCTTCATTATTTTGAGTTAGTTTTGGACATTGAGGTTGTCCTAGTATTTATAACTTCTACAATTCGGCCAGATTTATCCGTTTAATTACAGTTCTTCATTTAAAAAAAGATAAATATGGTTAAAACATTATTAAAATAAATAAAGCATATTTATTATTAAATAAATGTTTATTAATTTATTTTCTTTTATTAAAAGCGTATTTATAATTAGGTATAAAAGATATTTACACTTAGATAAAATAAATAATGGTGTATTAATATTTTACTTATTTTAAAAATTTATTTTATTAATTATTATATTTGAATTGAGAGTGTGAGATTCAAACTTTATATCATATGATGGAGACAGATGTTTAGGACAACCATTTACTTTGATTTGGGTCACTCCATTCGAATGATTCATCCAAATAGGTGTTTGGACTTTACACATTAAAAATGGAGTATTTAGATGTTCATTTTGACATTTAAATATGAATTTAAATGTTTTTATTCAAATGTACTATTCTAGATATTAACATCTAAACATAAGTCCGAATAACAATTTAAATTTTCTTGTTTAAATATTTCCATTAAAATATTACAATCCGGATAGTTCTGGTTGAAATAATTCATGACATTTTTTTCCTTTATATTCAAATTAAGAGGGCCACAATTCTTATAAGAGAGAGACAAAAATGAATGATGGAGAATGAAACAGTATACAAACAATCACCCCGTTTGTTCCCGTTCGTTCGATTGTTTGTTGTTGTTGTTGTTTTTTTTTTTTTTTTTTTTTTAATTTGAAATAAAGGAAATCAAACTTTACATCTTATTATAAAAATCATACGTATAATTATTACGGATTAATTTATAATCATCTCATTCGTTTATTTGGTAAGTTTCATAACAATATAATATATTTTCTACATTTTTTTTTGTCACGTATGTAAATAATTGAATATAGGCCACCTGTCTCTAACGTGCATGAGATAGTGGCCGCCCAAACCGTTTACGGTCATTTTCCATATTGTTTTATTTTCTTCTCTAGAATTAAAAACAAAAACAAATAACACCTTCAAAAAAAAAAAAAAACAAACAAACAAACAAAACAAAAAACAAATTAAATCCGTAAAAAAAGGAAGGGAAAAAAGGGGAAAAATTCTGTTTCGAGGGTTCTTTCTTCGGAGACTCTCCAGAGCTTCTATAAGCTCTCCCGGTCTCACCACGCGCGCTCGCTAGAGAGAAAAGAGAGAAACAGAAACTTTCTTTCAATTTTCAGATCTGATTTCTCTTCGATCTCAATCCCAATCCTCTGTAAGATCCGTCTTCTCATTCTGATTCTCATTTCGACTTTTCTGTTTCTTTGATTTTCAGTTTCCCTTTCCGATTTTTCTGTTATTTTACTTTCCTTCCTTCGTTTTGCCTCAAGAAATTGGCTCCATTAGGTCAATATACAGATTGTTCCTTAACTTTCCCCGATTTCTTGTCTGTGAATTTCGAATTTCTTGCTAATCATCTTTTTGTTAATTGGATTCTTTGGTTTTACAGTCTTTTCTAGGTTTTTATGGACGTGGTTTTATCTATTTTCTGTGAAATTAAGGAATCCAGGAGCCTATGAAATGTGTCTAAAATTATTGTTAATATTATTATAATCGTTATTTTTGAATGGTAATCCGTAGAAATTGATCTTCTTACTTGCAATATGATAGCGAACCTCTTCCGAAGAAAGTGTTTGTTTTTCATTTGTTTGCTTATTTCTGCTCATATTGTATTATGTCGAATCTCGGTAGTTTAATATTGAACAAATTTACTTTGCAGTGGAAAGGTTGATGTGTATCTGGCTGCGGCTGGATGTGGGTGTATTTGCAACAGCTTGAGGTGGGTCTGATTAAGTCTTCAATGTGTGAGATACGGCTTTGTCGAACTTAGCATGTGGTGATGTGCGTTTAGTCACGCAACCGGCATTGTCAAAATGTGGAATGTTGCATCCAGTTGCATAGCTGGAAGTATCGGATTGAAAAGGGACGCTCAGAAGCCGGTGCAAGCTGCTTCTGAATGTTCGGATGACGAGGTATCTTCTGTGGTTGGCGGAGAGGAGGGATTAGAATGCCCGATATGCTGTGAATCCTTCAACCTTGTTGAGAATGTGCCCTATGTTTTATGGTGTGGCCATACCCTTTGTAAAAATTGTATTTTGGGATTGCAATGGGCAGTTGTGAAGTTCCCCACTTTACCGATCCAGCTCCCGCTCTTCATATCCTGCCCGTGGTGCAATCTCTTATCCTTCCGTTTGGTTTACAGGGGAACCCTTAAATTCCCCCACAAGAACTACTTCCTTCTCTGGATGGTCGAGAGCATGAACGGTGATAGAGTCAAGACCCATTCTACCCGCTCTGAAGATGATCATCCTTCCTGGTCTGTAAATGGCAGTACATTGATGGCCAGTCAAATAAGCAGCGGGAGTAATCCTAGGAGGGGACACCATATTTGCCCTTCCGAGCCATCAAGATCAAACGAGCATACCCATCTCAGTAATTACCTCAGTCTGGAGAGACTAAATGCTTCCCTTAAGAAATCACTGCTTTTCTTTGTTCAGTTGACGGCCAAGTTTCCGTTGGTTGTGATATTCCTTCTGATCATCTTATATGCTATACCAGCAAGTGCAGCGATATTGGCTTTGTACATACTCATCACGGTTCTGTTTGCCCTTCCGTCGTTTCTCATATTGTACTTCGCATATCCCAGTTTGGATTGGCTCGTGAGGGAAATCGTTACCTGAGATTCCATTTGTGAGATGCCATTTGCTTCCAAGTTTGCAAGCACTGTGAATGGAAGTTCCTCCCACATGATAGCTCTTCTTTACCCCAGTAGTATGCAATTTGACGACTTTCCAAGGCTTCCGAGTTTCCAGGTCTTCCATGGAATTTCATCTGAGCTTCGGTGGGTTTCATGAATTCTGTGAAGTTGGAAACAAACAAACAAACAAACAAACAAACAAACAGTTTCTTTTGTGGATATTCGAATGATTTTATGTGAATTAACTAGGTAATCAGTATGTGAGTTGTCCGATATGAATATGATAAAGCTCATTTCTTGTTCCTGTGAAGAGGTAGAGACTTCTGTGGATTAGACAAAAAAAAAAAAAAAACTAGTTCTATTCTAGTTATGTAACAAAAATTCCAGATGTTCTTGTCTGATCTGAAGATTATTTGAATATGACTTCGATAATATACTATATGTAGTTTAAAGATGGAGGCATGTACTGTGAATATAAGTAGGAGGCAGGTCTTCTCAGCTTATTTTTCAATCTTGTACATGGAGTAAATGTTCTTGTTCTTATTCTATCAAAATAAATGTTGGGCAGTGCCAGCGTACCTTATAATTATATAATGATTGTGTCTTATTATTGGTATGAATTTTTTCCACCTTAATATAATTTTTATTTCAAAAAAAGGTATTTTACGAAGTCTTTTTTCTTTTTTTGGATTATGCCTCAGTTGTGAATATGGGATGAGCTAAACGAGTCGGCTAGCCCGTTATCGGCCTCTTTGACCCACGTCCCGTCCCGCCCTGGTCCTACATGATGGGCGGGCTGTGCATAAATCTATGGTCCACAGACCGAATCGACTCCTATAGTTTTTTTTTTTTTTTTTTTTTAAATTACAATTTTTAGTTATTTATCTACAAAACATAAAGTCAGTCTCGAACGGTCCCTGACCCATCGGGCTACAGAGCCGGACTGGACCGATTTTTTTGTTTATACCGGACAGCCGAACCGGCCTTTTTTCCCTCTAGACTAGGCATGAGCCGGATCCAACGGTCCATATTTACACCTTAATCACCATCTAATATTACTTTGTAATACTATTTTTCAGTGGAAATTATATTGGTTCTAAAAAGTTCCGTGCTTTTCCATTTCTCTCCACATCATTCTATTTTTTTCCCTTCCACAGTGGCCGCAATAAATGTAAAATTAAAATCGTTGGGAAATTCCATGCACAGATTAAGCCAAGTAGACCTCCACGTGGCAAAAACACAACCTGGAATTTGCTACCTTAAAGATTCTGTAATGTAACCCACTCCCCTCCCGATCTGTCTGTCTGTCTGTCAGTGTCTCTGGCCGGCTTAAAGCTTTCTCGAAAATGGCGGCAGCCATGGCCTCTTCAGCAGCAAAATCGACCATTCTGCAGAACCCAGTGTTTCCGAGAGACCCAAGTTCCAGTTTCTTAGGTGTGTCGGTGAGGGGTCTGTGTGCACAGCAAAGACCAAGAAATAAGAGCAGAGATGGCCTCAGTTTGGTTGTGGCTTCAGCAAATCCCACCTCCACAACCGGCGATGCAGGTAGATTCTACTTCAACTTCACAGGCTTCCCTTTCCCTCTTGGCCCTTTTCTCAACAGACGCACCATTAGGACTGAGGTTAGCAGCTTCTTTTCACCTTACACTTCCCTTTTAATATGAAAATTTTGTGCGTGTTATTTCCATGTTTTGATTTTTGCTCGTGCTTATACAAGATATGAGGAAAATGCCCCTTTTAAAGGGTTTTTTTTTTTTTTTTTTTCAAACAAATGTTTCAAATTTGGTCAAATTAGTAAAATGACTCTTAAAATTGGTGAATTAGTGATTGCTTGATAGTCAATCAATTGATGGTCAATTACTAGTTGATGGATATTTATATATGTTTAACCAATGTTGATAAACAATTTGGAAGTTCGCGTTTGATCGGCTAGCTAATCAAATTATTTTAATGACCACCAGCCATTTTTCTAAAAGAAAAGGTTCGGTTATTTTTTGTTCAAAAACTATAATGCGGCCTAATTTCTCTTCTTATGTTACTTTGTTGGAGTTTTGTTTTGGTAACTTGTCGTTTCTTATGTGCTATGGAAACCGCTGCTACTTTATTTTTGGATTTTGTTCTCACTCTATGAGTGAGTGATTGAAGTGGTTTTTACGATCTTTAGGTACATGTTCACTATTTTTGTGCTCCATTAATAAGAAAATAAAGAATCATGTTCACGAATTGTTCTCTCTTCTATTGGGAACTGAAGTAGTACTGCCTCTTGGCACGTTCGAATTTTTATATCTTGAAGGACCAAAAGAACTTAATGCTTCGGTTAAATGGAAGTAGAAGATCTGCTTATCCACTCATTCTATGTGCTCTTAGGCTGTCAAAGGCTGTATATGGTTGTTTGAGCAAGAGCAAGCGTTGGGCTTCAGCAGTGTCTCAACAAACATCAGAATGACGGTCATCAAACTCAAATCCGGCGGCTTATGGATCCACGCACCCATTGCTCCAACCAAGGAATGCATTCAGGTTTTATTATGTTTTCCGGTTTTAAGGCCAGTTTTGCGTGTTGTGCTTCTCTAGGAACTCAGATTGCTTCTAGAAGTCGTTTTTCTAAGACAACAAGATTATAGAATAACATGACTCGAAAAAAGAAAAACGTTTACCAAAAGCCAGTTGTTGCTGAGGTTCTTTAATAATCACTTTTAGGAACTGCAAAAGCAATCCAAAACTGATTCATATACATTTTTCCTTCTTCATGTTTAGTTGTTTCCCAACCCGTGTCAAATTCTGCTCATTAGGACTTATGGTAACTATGATTCTGTGAACCTTTTCTTATGAGTAAACTTTTCTCTTGCCAGCTTGTGAAAGAGCTAGGAGCTCCAGTAGAATACATTGTCCTGCCTACATTTGCTTATGAGCACAAAATTTTTATGGGCCCGTTTTCTAGAAAGTTCCCTCGGGCTCAGGTTTGGGTGGCACCAAGGCAGTGGAGTTGGCCATTGAACTTGCCGCTGGAGTTTTTCGGGATATTTCGTTCTAAAACGTTAAAAGATGAAGACTTGTCCAGCCCATGGGCTGATGAGATCGAGCAGAAAGTTCTAAGCTCACCCGAAGTTGGTATATGAACCGCATTCGTGTCCCCGGGGTTTTTTTTTTTTTTTTTGATAAACTTATTTATCCTTTTGCTTAATTTTTCTTTTCCAGGAATTGGTCCATATGTGGAGGTAGCGTTTTATCACAAGCCTTCGAGAACACTACTGGTAACAGATGCAGTAATTTTTGTTCCGAGGCAGCCACCTGAGTGTATCGGCAAAGAATCCTTGTTGGCATCTGCAAAGAATGGCTTGGCTGTGAAAATTCTAAGTAAAGGAAAAGACGTCCCCAATGAACCAGTAGTTGACAACAAGATGAACCGTCAAAAAGGTTGGTCACTCCTTCATCTCAAGGTCCATTGAAAAACTATTTGCAAGTAAATGTGATTACGATGCCAATGCATTATATACCTATAATGCCCTATAATGTATGTCTACGTCCCATAACGAATGAATACGAGTGTTTTTTTGGTGCAGGATGGGAAAGAATGGTTCTCCAGATCTTATTTCTCGGTCCGTCAAATCTGTTGGAACCTAATGCTACCTTTGCTCAGATGTCTCAGAAGCTGATTGTTTCACCCATTGTGAAGACTCTTGTCTTTAACAAAGTTCCTGAAAAGGTAATGAACTAATTAGATTTGACGCCTAACTGTGCAACAGTGAATTCTCTGCTCCAATTCTTGATGACAAAATACATGCTACGAAACGTACGCTTATGAATTAGTTAGTGAAATGGTAATTGGATGTTTGGAACATAGCTAAAGCTATTAGATAATGACTAGTTTTAAAGTAACCTGTTCTATTCTTCTTGAAAATAGTTTTAAAGTAACCTGTTTTATTCTTCTTGAAAATTCAGGTGAGGGATTGGATTGATAGAATCACGCAGGACTGGAAGTTCAAGAGAATAATCCCTGCTCATTTTGCTGCTCCAGTCAATGCAAATAGATCTACTTTCTTAGCTGCATTTGCGTTTCTGGATGACTTGTTGGGCGAGCGTTATGTCACTCGGCCGACCCTGTCTCTTCTTTTCGCATCACTAATGGGAAAGGCCACCAGTTACTTCCCACCAGATGACATGAAGACTTTGTCATCCCTTGATCAGTTCCTAGTCTCGGTGGGAGCCGTGAAGAAGACTGTTTCAGGCCGAAAACGATGACACTAACACAAGCTTAGTTACGAAGTCGCTTGTTGATACTTCTTCACCTATCAAAGTCACAAAAATACACAATATACTCTTTAGGCTACAGAGGGTGATATCTCACAATCCTTTTGCTTTCTGGGGTTTTGCTTGGGAATGAAGATTCTCCTATGCAAGCTTGGTTGTATACTTGTATTGTGTATTTCTTGGTCTTTCCAACTAAGCCAAGATTAAAGGCAGTTGCTTTAAGCTCTACATCATGTCTCTCTGCCATTTGGCAAAGACTTGGTTTGTATTGCTTGCAAATATACAACAAAATCAAAGGAAAATCCTACATGATTAGCTTTCAAAAACTGACTTTTGGCTTTTTTTTTTTTTTTTTTTTTTTGTTCCTTGACAAACTTTTAGGTCCATAATAGTCCGATCCCTATTGATAGGGCCAGAGCTACCTTAATCCCAAGTCATCCCCGCTCCGATGATTACTTAGGGTCCGTTTGGCTTTTTGATCCGAACCTAAATTTTCATTTAAGTTTTTATCCTTTTTTTTTTCTCTCTTTGAAAAATCAACAAAAATTATAAGTAGTTTTTAAAAAGTTAACTAATTTCAACCTAAAAATTCCATTTTAAATCGTATTCCAAACTCAAGCTTATACTTTTGCCCCCCTAAAAAAAATTCTTTTATAATTTATTTTTCTAGTTGTCCCCCTGAAATTTTCTAACTATTAAATATATATATATATATTTTTTTTATTTTTTTAGGGAAACTATATTATCTATTTGTATACAGAAGTTTTCTAAAAAAAATTCAGTTATCCTCCAAGTTTTAGCTTTTAAGTAAACTCAAATTTCAAATATAAAACACTGAAGAAACGAAAAACCAACTATACAGCATATAGATTCATTAAAGTGAAAGATTACTTAAGGAGGAAGAAAATAAAGATACAAACAGATAAAAGAACGGTAAAAGTGAGAGATAAAAGGTTAAAAAAAACAGTTATTTTAGTTCAAAATTTCTGTTTAATTCAAGTTTTTCTCAAAAAAGTTATGACTCCGTCACTAATTGCTGACAGTGTTTATGAACAATACACTTCATAAAGAAATCTTTATGTCAACCACTACTTGCCATAGTTATTTAGGTACACTATCCTCGATGATTACTGACTCTTTTCTTCATTAACATTAAAAAAAAAAATTGTACTTCTCTTAATGACTCTGCAGATCTGCCCATCAAAGTTTAGTTCTTATTATTAAGAAACATTAATTTGCCCAACTAGCAAACTTCTTGTCCATGCAATAAGCTCCTCAATAGAATCCTACTATTAGCAAAATAGTTGAAGGTTAGGTTGACTTAGGTCAGGCAGTTGGTTACTTGGCATGGGGTCCAATAAGTAATTAAGGCAAGAGAGAGAGAGACTTTCAAGTTTTATCTTTCTTTGTTTGGAAAAAAAATTAAAAAAAGAAAAAAAAAAAAAACTTGGGAGCTAGGGTAGATCAAGATTTGATGGAAGCTTGATATGATGGGTTTATGAGCAATTAATAAAGATTAATTGTTTGGAAGAGAAACTCAAATGGGTTGCAATATTGATACCCTTGACCAATAAAAAAATAAAAAAAAATGAAAAATAATAATTAAAAAAAAAACCTACTTTTTTTGTTGGAGGGTCACCCTTCTTTTAACTAAACCTTGCTACCAACTACGTTCACATTTTTTTCCTTCTTCCCAAAAGCTTTGCACATATTGAGAGAGAAGAAGTCTAAAACTCTTGATTGTATAGGTGAGAGAATTCTTTAATAGGATATAAAATGATAGAAAAAATTTTATAACCATCATATTTTTATCAAGTATATTAAACTATCATATCTTTTTCTAATATGATGCGATTTTAATATGACCTCGTCAGTATAAATTTCTCTTTTAACTCTAAAGTAGAATTTTTAGAATTATCATGCCTAAAAGTAAATGGATTAGAATATCTAACTCCAAAAGTTATTAAATCAAGAAGTTAAACTAAAGCTCTAAGGTTTACAAGTACAATTTTGACAAAACTATAACACAGTAACCTATGTATTTCATGTGGGCAAGCAAACTCAGAGAGAACGAGCTTTTTTTATTATTTTATAACACAGTAACCTATGTGTATTGATTTTTTCATGTACTCTATTAACATTTAGCGCCCTTTTTTTTTTTTTTTTTTTTTTTTTTTTTGGGGTTTTGCCCATCTCTGTGCCAGTTTGGCCATACAACTTTGTCAAAAAGTCTTTTTATAGAGCATGCCTTCACGTACTAATGCAAGCCACCAACTTTATTTTATTTTAATTTTCTTGTTCTATTAATCATCGTGGTGTATCATTAAAGGGACGTTATTAAAACTTTCCCCCCATGAAGGAAAGCTTAAAACCTCCCTCTTTGTGCTACCCCAAAAAAAAAAAAAAAAAAAAAAAAAATCTCGCTTTTTGAATAACCCCACTTTTTCATTTCCTCTAAGTTTGTGAGATGCTAAATGTGATGCATTTCAAGGTTGACATCTTTTTCTTCTAAAGCCAACACTATGGACATCTTTTTCTTGGGAAGTGGGAAATGTAGGCCACAAATTACACACATATATGATTTTAGAAGGAAAAAAAAAAGTCCTTCCACTAGACTCCAAGGAAAAAAAAAAAAAAAAGATTTATTAATTTTTTAAACGTCCTTCCTTCATAGGATTAATGATCTCGATTTGATTAGGGCTACTGTTCTTTGTATCTCTCAAGTACAAATTTGGAGTTTATTGTATTAAAAAAAATGGTCGATTTATTTTAAACAAGATTTGTGAAAAGGGATTATAATATATGTCATATTGGGAAATTGATGATTCGAACCTAGTAATACCTCATGCGGTCTGTTTGAGATCAACAAATAAATTTTATAAACTTGGTACCAGTTCAAAGGAAAAGAGACTCCTATGAGCCACTGAAAAAGTCAATAAATTATTTATAGCCGACACAAATAAATAAATGAAATCAAACTTTGATAATTTAAAAATTAAAAAAAAAAAAAAAATTGTCTCCTGTCTACCAACTAGAGAATTTTATGGTGGGATCACTTGTTTTACATGTAAGAATTATTATTTTAATTGTTAGATTAATTTTTTAATAATATGATTTACATCTGAAATAAATTATATATCACACGTTATAAATTTTTAATGTTGACACTTATAAATTGGATCATTTATAAATTAATTTAATAATTAAAAAAAAAACAGTTCTTATCAATAATGTAAAATAAGATATCATACGGCAAAAGCTCCTATGCAAACTGCTTTTTCATTTTATCTTTCTTTTTCTTTGAAATATATTGCTGTTAAGCTAAATGGTCATACCTTATGTTAAAAAAGAAAAGAAAAGAAAATTCACAAAATTATGGAAAGATAGATCAAAGAGGAAACCAATTAACTTTTAATCACTAGTTTGGATGCTACCAAATATCAGAGAATGTCACATCTTTAAAATATATTCTTGCTTTGTGGGAGACAGATAATTATTATTTCTAAAAAAATTGTATTTTTAACACAAATAAAATGAATTATGTTCAGAACATCAATTATAATATCGATGTGATATATGAGTTGTCATTTTTCAATTGACATCAGTTAAAATTAAGAAAAAAATTGTATCTATCAATAAAAAAGTATAACTCTCTGTCACGAAAATTGATATATAAAAATTGGGATTATAATTAATATTCTTACCATCATCCCATAAACATATATTTCTAAAAAGATCTTCTTCTTCTGCAATTAAGTATTGCAAGGACCATTTCTAACAACAAATATTGATAAGAATTCCAGTCAATTAGTATATTCAAATTGTTAGGATTTAGGAACCATTCAATTCTGACTCTTCTTTTGACATTTTCCTCCATTTTTCTTTCATTTTATGTAATTAAAGGCACATATCACCGGAAAATGTTGCCTTTCAAAAATTTAAAGGGGAAAATAATAAGTTCTCTCTTGGAGACCAGAGCTGACATTTTACTTTGAAAACTTTAGTATGAAAATGAGAGTTTTTTTTTTTTATAAAATATTAAGAAGTTGAGTATGAGTTTGTTATTGCTCTATAATTAAGACGAATACCTTCAAATTAAAATAGATTCAATTTGGAATGAGGTATGGCAGTCAAAATTTCTAAATTGATCTTGGAAATTTTTCTACAAGGACTATTATATGTTATATTGGTATTTGATTAAACCAAATTAAAAAAAAAAAAGAAAAAAAAAAGTAGAAATGTCAAATTAGGCCAACGACTCTTTAAACTTAAATTGGGAATTATCTTAAAAAAAAAAAAAAAAACTAGAAAAGGGTCATACTGCATTGATGTTAGAATGTTTCTTTGTAATTTGTTCAAACAAAAAGGTTTTCTTCTAAATTGCGAAATTAAAATGCAACCATTTCATTTCCATTTCTAATAAATAATTATGCAATGAATTCATGACAGCAATTTAAATGACCGTTTATGCATCTTTCCTCCTAAACATAACGTTTTTTTTTAATTATAAAATAATTCAAAAATCATAATTTGTACCTTTTGACAATAATTATTACTCATAATTAATAATCTAAAAAGATAAAAATAATAGCAACGCTAAATTATTTAAAACAGGAAAAATACTTTTCTCTAAAAAAAAGAAGAAAAATACTTCGTGCATAATCACATTTTTTTTTTGTATTGTGAAAATTGTGCATGTAATTTGTTAAGGAGTAAAAAAAAAAAAAAAAAAAAAAAAAAAAAACCATGTCGTGTAATATTGCCAGATAATTTTGTTTAAAAGTTTTGGAATTATCACTTTTTTATTTTAAAAAAAAGTTATTAGAATTATTTCCCTCGAATAAATCGAAAAGCACTTTTACAGCGAATATATGTACCATTTGAATTACTTTGCTGCCAAATTGGCCTTTACCATTATCTACGTAAAGATAAAGAAGAAAATAATAGCTAGCCTTTTTTTTTTTTTTTTTAAAGAAATTAAAGCAACAAATGTCTAGCTTAGTGGGATGCATATGGCCATGTTTTCCACTACAATTTCAAAATGACATTTTCCTCAACAATTGATAAAGGGGGCGGATTATAGTAATAATTAATTGGACATTGGAATTTTTTTTTAAAAAAAAATTAATCGCTGAGAGAGAAAACATGGCATGCTAAAAAATTGAAATCAAATTAAGAAACTTCAGTGACATCATTCTGACTCTCATTTTTAATTTCCTACCAATACAGATCCAATTCTCCCCTTTCCTTTTATGCAATAAATTCAAATTAAAATTTACGGGGCAAGATCATAAATATAGTTAATATTCTAAAACCTTATATATAAATATAATATATCACAATTCCATATTAAGTTTGCAAAAAACAGGATTTGAAACTTTTGTGATAGGACAATAATTCAAAATTACCCTGACTGTACTAATAATTAAAAAAATTACAAAACTAAGACACGATGAAAATTTATTTGACATTTCAAATAAAAAAATTAATTTGAGAAAAACTTGGATAATTAACATTATTTTAATTGAAATTTTAATTTTGACAGATAACTCTACAAAATTTTATTTATTTATTTTTGACAATTTTACTCCTTGGCGCTAATAGGATTTTTGAAATTTAATGGAGGGAATTATATGTCAATAAATTTTATGGAAATAGTTATACGAAGTGCAAAATGTCTCCTTCATCACTTTTGAAAACGTTCGAACATTTGACACTTACTGTATCAAATTTTTTGTTTAATAAAATTCTCAGTTACTGTGCGATAACAATATTATTATTTCCGTTTTTTTTTTTTTTTTTTTTAAGTTTAATCAATTTTAGTGCAAACTCCCAAGTTTTTTTTTTTAATGAAATTCCAAAAAACAAAAGTTCATGAAGCAATGTATTAAAATTAAAAATTTAAATACCAAAGTGACAATATATTAATAGTTCAGGAGCTAACAGAACTAAGAACCTGAAAAGCTACAAAATATTAAGGATTATTCTCATTTTTATCCATGAAATTTAGAGTCATTCTTATCTTATCTCTGGAACTTTGAATTTGTTTCACTTAATTTCTTTTACTAAAATTTTGGTAAAAAACCAAACGGAAAAAAATTTGAAAGTGTTAGTATTACTAAATCAATTTTATTAGGATTTATGTTAAAACAAATGAAAAAGATCATACGACTTTAGTTAGTTCATATTTTAACAGAAATTCTAATGGAAGAGATTAAGTAAAGTTAATTCAAAATTAGAGGGGTAGAATGAAAATAATTTTTTTAATCTACCAAAAAAATTCCTAAAAAAAAAAAGTTTGTTTGGGATGGGGGCCACAATTTTTATTTTTAATTTTTCCTTTCATTTATCATCTAGGATTCTGTAACCAACGCCAGCGCGGCCAGAGTGCAAATTAGAAAAGCCCCGCGGACCAGAAAAACCTTCAAAACTGTTTAGCTTGCTTGCTTGCACGATGTCTGAAGCAAAATCCCACACACACACACAAATATATACACACACATTTTTCTTTGATATTATCACAAATTTCTAGCTTTTCACACAAAACACAAATCCCAAAAGGGGAAAAAAAAAAAAAAAAAGCAAAACTTCATTTCATATTCTTCTTCTCTTCTCCCGTTCCTCCTTATCTCCGCTTTCTGGTTTAGCTCGCTTAGCAGAGACGCAGAGAGAGAGAGAGAGAGAGAGAGAGAGTCCAAAGAAAAAGGAAGCAAAAGAAAGGTATGCTTCTCTTCTTTTCGCGTTTGTGTTTAAAAAAAAAAAAAAGTTCCTTTCTTTCTTTCTTTCTTTCTTTTTTGACGAAAACTGAGAGATGGGTTCTAGTCTTTTTCCCCTTTTGGCAAATGGGTTCTGGGAAAAGTTTGATTTTGATTATGGGTTTTCGTGCCAAGAAAGCTTTTCTTGTGCTCCTTTCTGGTTCTCCTTCTGTCATGCTCTAATGGGCGCTTTTTTTTTTTTTTTTTTTTTTTCCTTTGTGTTTGTTTTATAAATTTAGTTTCTGTTGTTCAAAGGGTAGCGTAGGAATGACGCTAGCCATGAAAGGCGTTGTATTTTTCTCTTCTGCGTTTTCTCTTCTTGAAAATGGTTTTATTTTTTATTTTTTATTTATTATTTATTTATTTTTTCTTTTTGCCCCATAAAGTCAAGATCTTTGGTGTGAATCTGTGCGTTTGTGTGTGTGTGTATATACATATTTCTATTATTCGTAGCTATATTTCCCAGCTGTCTTGTTTCAACCCAAGAATTGCTTACTATTGAAACTCTGTTCTTGATAAAATGATTGAGCAAATTTTACTTCTCTTGAATTTTTTTTAAGTTCTCAATTAATTTGGATGTCGCATGATTAAAAATTTAAATCTTTATTAATCTGAAGAAAGATATGTGTGTGTGTGTGTGTGTGTGTGTGTGTGTAGAAAGTAATCATGTTGGTGGGTCTTTGGATCTATAGGTCCATTACAATGAAGTTTGGCCAAGTAATGAGAGGATTGCATAGCTGAAATGAGTTTTATTTATTTAAAAATTTTTTTAGGGGCAATTTGTGAAAGGGGTTGCTGTTGGTAATTTAGATAATATCAAGATTGTTTTACCCTTTTTACTTTCTCTCTCTCTTTTTTTTTTCTTTTTCCTTTTCTCTTTTCATTTTTTTTTTGTTTTTTTTTTGTTTGTGTTTTTAGCTTATTTTATTCTTCTTAGGTTTCAACAGGCAATGATTCCGGTTCCCCATATGCATACTTCTTTGTTGGTTTCCTCTTGTCCAGTTATGGGTTGCTAATGTGTTCAAGCACCTCATTATGTGCATTGTGACAACATGCTTTTTCTGTTCTTATTTGGTAACTTTTACCAAATAAGAAAGTATTGGATGGAAAGTAGTTTTGAATTACAATAAGTGTGTTCCTTCCATCTGTTTCCCTTCAAACTTTGCAACAGTTGATTTATTTGTGATATTAATTGTGGCCTATATATATATATATATATATATATATATAAGAAGCATGAAATTCTTTTGTTTGTACCCATAGCACTCAAAATCTATAGCTGCAAAATTTACAACTTTTCGTTTTGTTTCGATGACTAATTTCCTAAATCAGTTAAAAAAAAAGTCAAGAAATGTAATAACATTTTCCACATGTTTTCTTAACTATTGTTAGTCCAAGTGGTACGTATTAGTGCTTAACTTTTATTTTTGTATCCCATCAGGGTGAAGAAACGTGAAACTATTATTTGAACCAGAGTTTTCATTTGTTATACCTGTCCTGATAAAATTGTTTTTTCACTTTTCGAAACTTTGTTATTGTTCAATATGTATGTTTGGAGTTAATATTTGTCCTCTGTTAGTTGTTCCATCATAAACTAGTTTTTGCTGATTTCTCAGATTCGTGAGTTCTGAAGTTGGTTTAGTGTACCTTGTTCCTTTTGTGATGGCTGAGGAGAATATAAGTTTACAAGCAACGCCGAATCCAAGTAAACTTGATGAGGATGGCTTAAGAAGAAACTCTACAGGAAAGAAGGTCTCTTCAAGCAGCAGCGAGAAAGTTCTTCCTCATTATCTAAGAGCTTCAACTGGTTCCTGTCATGACTTTTGTAAATATGGGAGGAAACATGCATCGGAAGAGAAGGCGAGAAGTTATATAATGAAAAGGGCTGCTGCAAAACCGAAAAACAGTCAAAGCTTGAGCTCGGTGGATACTGTGGCTTCTCTAGGGAAGAAGAAGTCTTCCGCTGACAAAACTCGTTCCTCGAATGCCCCCAATTTGACAAAATCACTTGATAGCCTGAATTCTCTAAAGCGTGATCTTATTGCAGAGAAGAAGAAAACATCGTTGGTCAAGCTTGAAGGTGAACCCTCTTCAAAACCTTATGCATACGAAACCCTGAAATCCATGAGGCAGAAAGCGTCATTCTCTGGAAAGTTGGAAGTCTCTTCAAAGAAAGGTTTGACAGAAGCTAAGCTGAAAAAACGTGTCCGGAAAACTTGCAACTTCTCTGAAGTCGAAATCTGCCACTGTGAAGCCGCTGTCTTCTGGAGAATCGTTTGGTGCGTTGAATGGAAATGGTGACATGAAGATAGGCAAGAGGACGGGGCTCTCTCGAGTGGCTTTAAAGAAAGTGCAAGTGTCCCCGACAGCTTCCATGTCCCCCAAATCCTCTCAGCGTAGAGTTGCAAGCTTAAATATGAAGCATCGGAGCTTGAAGAAAGTTGTGTCTCCTCAACCTGAAGAACACAAGAATGATGGCGTCGAAGAAAAGACCTTGTATGTCATCAATTTGGAAAATGAAAAAATACCTTGGAATTGCCACAGAGTGAAACTTGTCCCATGCAAGAGGAATATGTTGTCGAGATGGAAACTGAAAACATGATCTTGGAATCAGATCAGAATGAAACTTATGCGACAGAATTTGAAATGCCGCCACATCAGCCATTATTATCACCCGAGCCTTCATCCTCGCCGGACCTTCTATCCTCTTTTCGGGGTGAAGAGGAAGATCAACAGGAGTCTGACTACACAATAAGTGAATCGGAAGACAACCCTTACTCAGAGAACAGTGATGTGGAAAGCGTGGAAAGTTTGGAGACTCTAGACATGAATAACAAGATGCACAACAGGCTTGGCTTGAATTATGCCGAAAGCGAGGATGAGAAAGCAATGAAATTAAAGTTCAGGAGGGGGAAGGTGTTGGAAATGCAACCAGAGGATAACGCTCCGAGGAGGCTCAAGTTCAGAAGAGGGAGAGTGATGGATAACCAAGATGCCGATGCTGATGCCCGTAGGAGAAGATATAAGAACAGAGAAGAAGTGGACGACTATGGCACCGAGACCAGTGCAGTAAAAGTTGTTTTGAAACATCAAGATGTTCAGGGGAAGAAAGATGCTCAGGGTTTGTTCAACAATGTGATTGAAGAAACAGCAAGTAAGCTTGTCGAAACCCGGAAGAGCAAGGTTAAGGCCTTGGTTGGCGCTTTTGAAACGGTGATCTCGCTTCAAGATAAAAAACCTTCTGCAAACACCAGCCAATTGAATTGAAAAGAATCTTCCCTTTGATTAACACAAAAACTATAAATTTCTTTTTTTATTTTATTTCTTTCCCCCTCATAAACAGTGAGAAAAAATAAAAATAAAAACATAAGCTTGCAAGGGAAAATTTTTAGTATTCTACAAGCTTTTGGCCCTTGGGAGAAGTAAAGGTAGATTGGTTTGGCTGACTTTAATGTACTGATCTTGACATGTTTTTCTTCTTCACACACAATTTCTCTTGCCTTCTCTTCTGAGTTTGATTGCCTTGTATGATTTTTATCATTGTTTCTGGGAACAAAGAAGGAAAACCTCAAAAAAGGAGAGAAGAAAACTACATATTTGTCTTGTTGTAAGATCCTTTTTATTTTTTTAGTATATATATATATATATATATATATATATGTACATACAAGTGACAGTTGATTGTCTACTTTTGGGCTTGTAATTTGGTAGATGGTAACATTTTCCCTTTTCAATACATGTTTTATTGATATGTTTTCTATATTATTTGAAACATTTCAGCACTATCTATATGTTTGGCTGATTAATTTCGTTTTTTTTTTTTTTTGGTATCTTTCTATGCATGTCTTTTGAACACAAACGTGCTTATCAGTCATTGAGCAGAAGATGCATTTGACCTGTTTTCCATTGTCACGTTTGCTTCACGTTCGTCCAAAAAAATGCATTGTTAATATCTACGTAATGTCTAATCAACTACCTAAACTTGTAATTTTCTTGAAAAGAAAGAACCATACGTATGCAATTCAACGTCGCTTTATAGAAATATATTTAGAAAATCATTACGTTTGCTGTTAGTTTGGATGAATTTAGCTATTGAAGATGTGAGATATTCTGTTACAATCATAGCCGAGGAGGCCCATGCTTGTTGGAATAGTTCAGCACTTCAGCGTTGAAGCCGAGGATGCTTATTATGCACGTCTCCAAGTAACACGCTTGTTCTCTCAATTAGAGATCTTAGGTTAAGTTATCATCGTGATGGTCACAATATATGGGTAATCCATTTTAAGATGGATTCATATATTATGTGAGGGTTTTTCTTTCTTTAAAATTATCTAAGTATGTTATCTTTTATTTTTATAAATCTCTTTTTGATATATATATATGTGTGTATATATATATATATATATAAAAGAAGAAGATGCTTCTGCACAAGAGGAAAGACATTCCTTTCTGAGCTTCTCTCTATTAGTAAGCTTTAACCCTTTTCTTTTTTTTTTGGGTGAATTAGTGAGGTTAAAACTTCTCATCATAATCAATTTGTGGCTTCAATAAATCCAAAAGAGAGTAGGATTTGTTTTTGTTTTCTTTTAAATTCAAAGTAATACTTTGATTGTTGATGTAGAATAGTTTAACAATAATTTTACGTCTGAATTTTTTTTTTCAAAGTAAACAATACAATTAGTACATGTTAGACTTATGAAAGAAAACTAAACTCGTGTTTAGAACATCTGTTCTAAATTGATTTCTAAAAAGATTCCAATTCAAATCGTGAATATTTTTGGATTAATGTTTATGAAAGGAAAAAGTAAGTATTTCAAAACAGTAAAGGAATTAGCCAAATTAGAATATTTTAGGAATCTTAAAAAATAACTTTTCAAACCTATGTTTCTTTTTCTTTTTTCTTTCTTTGTTTTGTTTTGTTTTGTTTATTTTTTTTTGAAGGGATCAAACCTATGTTCCCACGTAGGCTAAATTAAATTATAAAGTTAAATTTATCTTATTCTGCTTGGCAATTATAATTTTTTTAATTTTAAATTCAAGGATATTTTTGGTATTTTAAATGTAAAAATTAAGTGTTAATCGAGAAAATATATAGACTTATATACTAAATGTATTTTAATAATATGAAAACATGATATTTTAAAACACATTGGAAACTTTTTAAATAAAATCAAAATGCATGGTATAAAATGTAAGTAATACATAATTGTAGTCTTTTTTTTTTAAGGATAATTTAGGCATTTTAAGGCAAAATTAAGTATTGATCGAGAAATTATATAAATTTGTATAATTAACATAATTTGATGGTATACAAGTGTAAAAGTTCAAAACATAAAGTATACTTTTTAAATAAAAGTAAAATATATGGTACAAAAATGTAAATAACCAAAAAAAAAAAGTGCAACAAGAAATTGGGGGGTTTTACTTCATTTTATTTTATTTTATTTTTGTCTTCTAACTTCTGAATGTTTATACTTTGCTTAAATTTAAACTAGTGTCCTGTTAGAAGAGGGTTCACGATCAATTTGATCGGTTTTTTTTTTTTTTTTTTTTTTAATAAGTAAAAGTCACTAACCAAATCATATAAATTATTTTGTTAATATTAACACAAGCAATATCTAAATGATATTATTTTTCCAAGTGATTGAATAGGTTACGAAGAAAAAAAAAAAGTCACTTCCCCCCCACTCTCAAATTCAAAAATTAAAAAATATTTCAAAAAAATAGAATTAAAAAATGCCAATCGAAAAAGGAAAATATTTAAGTTATTTAGTTAGTTTTTTTTTTTTTTTTTTTTTTAATTTTAATTTTAAATTTTTTTTCAAAAGAAAAGCACTAGGGTTGGGTACCGGGGGTCTATAAAAGGAGAGGCGAAGAGTTAAACAAGATGGCATAGGCATCGTCGCATCGATGCTTTGGAGCGGCGTCTCTCACTCTCACTCTCTCTCTCTCTCTCTCTCTTCTTCTGTTTTTTTATTTATTTTTATTTTTATTTAAAGAATATTTTCTTGTTCTTTATGTTTCAGATCTTCTTCTTCCTTGTTTGACTAAGAAAAGTAATTTTTGTTTTTTGTATTCTGGTTTTCTGTATTTGGTTTTCAATCTCTATTCTACATTCCGAGCTCCCTGTGATTGAACTGTTGATAAAAATATAAGTTTCAGCCTTGTCTGAGATTTAATTCTGTCCGTGTTGACAAACTTCACTATGTTCTGAGGGAGCTCTTTCCATTTTTTCTCTCTATTATAATTGTTACTTATTTTTGCTTTTTGTGATTTCAATCCAAGTTAATATTTTCTCTGGTTTCGGAACTAAACTGATCTAATTCTGATGTACTTTGCTTTTCGGAAAACAAGATGATCAGTCCAATACAAGATGTACTGTTTTGTCGTTTGTGAGCCCGTGTTCTCCGAACGACAACAACTTAGGAAGATGACGGATTGCTATAAACGACATAAATTACGAAAAACGACATAACGACGGCTTGTATTCAAGTGTCATTTTATATCTTATACAAACGACGACAATAGTCTGTGCAATAAACTTTTTAGTTATAATTTTTTTGAGTATATAATGGACGACGAGTATTGTGAAAACGACAAGTAAAAATAACTTGGGTATCGTAGTACTTTATTTTTCAATTTGAGTGAGGCTCTTGGTCTAATTTTTTAGAGGTGATCATTTGACATCGCAAGATTCATTAACAAATATGAATGGAACATTCACTAATAAATATGAATGGAATGACTGGTAGGTTAATGGTGAAAGAGGTATTTTTGCATGCACTTAATTTTTGTGATTGTTTGAGTTTTATTGTGTAACAAGAACGTGACTACGAACAAAGACCACGAATAAACAAGAATGTGACTACGATCTTGTTCATGGAGGATCGTGACATGGAGTATGAAGATCATGATCGTGGCTATGAAATATTACAAGACTATTCTTGATGAAGCTTAAAGTGGTGTATATCATAAATTCAATCTAGAATTGATAAGAGACGATTTTGTATATTTACCTAATGTTTTTTTTTTCCCTTAGTACCGTAACAATATAGCATATTTTGTACTATCCCATGTTGATTTAACTCTCTTAACATATCATATTGTTTAAAATCATTATTATTATACTACGTTTGATGGTTTAAACTATTTTCAAGACGGAGCCGTTTTAGATCCAAAAAAAATGACGCGATAAGCCCCTTTAAACTTTCGGCCAATAATTATTTCTTTTTAATTTTCCTTTTAATTTCCCCCTAAATTTTTATTCATAGATTATATTAAATAGTTTTTCGCGTCCCTTAAATTTTATTTTTAAGGATATTGTTATTTCTTATTATTTTAAATGGAAATTAAAATCTCAAATAAAGTAAAAATCAACTATCTTGTGCTATAAATTCATAAATTGTAGACTTAAAAATTTTAAAAGTGAATTGAACTCTATCATAGATATGACTCATCCAGAAGAAGAAGAAGAAGAAAATGCATAACATAGGAAAAGATAAAAAGTGAAAGAAAGAGTTGAAAAGAAATAGTTTCATTTTCAGTCTAATTCAAATCTTGATTTAATTCACCTTCTAAAAATAATTTCTTGATTTGTCACCGTCTGCAAATTGAGTATTTTTTCTCTTATTTTTCTAAAGCTATGAGGCAATGCAATTTTAGAATTTTATGTCATTTTCAACGGTTAAATTTAATCAAAATCATAATATAATAATAATAGTTACAAAATTATCTGAATATAATTAAAATTTGACGATTAAAAACAGAACTCAATCAACACCGTCATTTTCCCTATCATACGATTCATACCATAGAATTCTCGTTTAATTTGTAGTTATTTTAATTGGAAATTGAGAGAGGTAGTTAGTTCAATGAACCTGCGGGTTAATTGCATTGTAATTGCCGACAAACAGTGATTAATTTAGGCTGAACACGTGGCAAGCGTAGAATTACTTCGCTAATAGAATCTTTTTGTAGTATCCCTACGAGTATGAATTATATGCTCCTCAACTCCGATTCGAAGGAAAAAAAAACTAAGGGCGATTCTTGGCCGGCTCACCTTGTCTTCTTCCCCAACGTCACCACCAATTACCTGTACGACAGATAAGACGAACTGGTCCCCACATAGTTGCCTCGAACACGCCAGCTAAGCTCACCCAACACGTGGCGCTCAGCAACTGGTTGTTTTTCCACACCACTTGTCGCTGTAATTTTCCTTCCAATATAGTATTATTATCACAATTTTTCTTCTTCTATATGGAGTCCAATGCAAAGACCAGACCCATCCCTTCCTCTGTCTCTCCTCTCTCTCTCTCTCTCTCTCTCTCTGTATCTGTGATAGCGTGTTTTTCTGTGGACGGAATTGCCCCTGTGGGGAAGCGGGAAATACCGATGTTTCTTGCGTACGAGGTGGAAATTACTCGGATTTCCTTGGGTTTTCGTTTGCCCTTCTGGTTCTTGCAAAAGCCCTAAATCTGGGTTTTCCTGCTTTTTGCAGAGCTGGGTTTCTTCGGGGATCTGCATAATGAGTGGTTCATGATCTGAGGTGAGAAATTGAAATTGGGCACTCCGCTTTCGAGATATTTACGATCTTGTACACACCTTTAGGCGGGTGTTTGGTTGGCTTTGAAATGGGCTAGGGTTTCGCCGGCTCTTCTCAGTTCTCTATCTGGCCTTGTGCAATTAGGTGAAGATTTTCATAAATGTAGAGTTTTAGTTTAGTTTCAGTAGTTTCTTGAAATATCAGTAGATTTTGTTTGTAAATGAAACCTCTGAATTTTGCTGTGGAGGTGGGAGGCTTTGTGGATCTGAGATTTTGGGAGTAACAAACCAAAAAAATGTTTTTTATTTTATTTTATTTTTTAAAAAACTTTTATGTGATTGAACTGGATTTAGAATGAAAAACTACGTATTGCAATTTACTGGGTTTACTTTCTTACTAATCTTATTTGGTAAGAAGTAAATTTGTGTATTTTTTTAGTTGGGTTTTATTGTAGTAAACTACGTATTTTTTTAGTTGGATCAGATGGGGTTTGTTATTTTTTGTTGTCGGAATTTTTGTATTTTTAGTCATCTTGGTGGTTCTGGAATTAAGGATATTATCCACTGTGCAATTTTTAAACCTTTATGTTGAGTAGTTCAGTTCTTTTATTTATTTAATTTTTTATAATATAGTTATATACACTTTCGTTTACGTATTTCATGTTATTGCAAGCATTCATTTGGTGGGGTGGCAAGTCTGTCACGTTCTCCTCGACAAAGTCTTGGGCTCGAGTTAGTGTCGCCACCGGCGATTTATATACCATGCAGATGCATCGCCTCCTATTTGTGACTACCGCCCTTTATCCTTATAACCCTTTTGTATAGTCATACAAATAGTTTGGTTGCAAACTTGATCATAAGTGTTTTTTTTAGAATGCTAACTACAAACCCGGGAATGCTTTGTTTCCTATTTTTTAGGCATGTACAAAAGGTTTTTTTTTAATGGTGTATTTTCCTGTCTGGCCAGGTTGAGACGATGATTCTGACCAAGCAGTATCGTTGCATACACTCGTCAAGCTGCCAATGCACAAAAGGACATCTGAGTGAAGATGTAATATTCCTAGTATTTCAACAGCTGAATTGGAACCCTAAGTTGATCGCTGCACTTTCCTGTGTGTGCAAATGGTTCGATGATCTTGCCAAGCGAGTACTATGGAAGGAATTTTGCCGTACGAGAGCACCGAAAATGATGCTTGATCTGCAGTCCTGTGGAAGTCACAGCGTAGATGGGAACTGGAGGGCACTAGGAAAGCTGCTTATATACTGTTCGGGGTGTCAGAAAGGTGGCCTGTTTAATAACATTCAAATTCCTGGGCACTTTGTTTATAGGACTCGATTCTCCAGGACATCGGGGAAGAGCTTTCTACTGCCGCAATGTAGAACAGATGTTCTATATGTTTCTGATCCTTGTGAACATCTTGACCAAGGAGAGGATGGTGATGTGGGATTTTTCCGTGGAGTTTTCAAGTCATTCGCAACGTCAAAGGTTCGGAAGATGCTGATTAAGAGGGAGGCTAAGCTTCATCCGAAGGAGGTGTGCCCGTATTGTAAGGCAAAGTTGTGGAGCATGCTGCAAGCCAAAATGATACCACAGAGTGCTAGTGTTAGGTTGGGTGCTTACGAGGATTGTATCGAGTATTTTGTTTGCCTCAATGGACATATGCTTGGGATCTGCACCCTTCTGCCTTTGTCTGATTCGGAAGAGACATCTGAGGGGGAGACGGTTGATGAAAAGCAGGTAAACCCTTGTAACAAAAATCTTTCAATTCTGAGAGAAACAAAGTTCAGTTTGGAGAGCTCCGGATTTTAGATGGCATATTGACAACCACATCTAGACCGAAAAACATTGCTAGAACCAAGCTCTCCTGAATCAATATGAAGCTCGTGTATGCTCTTTAGCCGTTCATAAATGAGCTTACATATGACTTTAGCTTGAGAAAATTACTTATACTTTTGAGTTTTGACGTTACAGCAACTGCAGTCTCACTTCTAAAAGGAAAGTTGTGTATTTATCAGTAGTTAAATGGTGAGTGTTAATTAGGGTGTATGCCACTTTTGAAGATTAGTTATTCATCTATCCCGCTGTGATGTGGAATTTAGGCTTAAATTTTCCATGAAACTGAAACATTTGGATTCCAAATCTCTAAAAGTGGTATTCCTCTAATTGATTAGGTGGTAAATATAGTCTGAATTTCATTTATCTAGTGAATAGAAAACTCTTTTAATATAGTTTTCCTCGCCTTCTTTTGCTGAACATGTATCAGATTTTCTGAGATGTCTTGTTTGCTTTACCAGATTTTGCGTCGTATTTGATGCGGAAGTTGACAGCCAGACATGGGATTGGAGCGGGCTTCCGTCTGGCAGATGTTGAAATTAGCCATGTAATATTGATCCATGATCTCGCAGCCTTGCCCCGGCCATATTTTTCCAGTTGAAGGGGTTTGAACTTTGAAGATGCTGCTGACTGTTACATTTTGGATTTATCGTTTCCATGAAAAGGTTGTGATCAAGATTTACGTTGTTAGCCCATGTACATTTGCGTATGACATGTATTATATGTACGTGGATGTCAAATTGATTTGTCCAATAATCAATATCGCACTGGTTTGTGATCATTCATTAGTGTTCCATTGCTTTATTAGTAATCTTTTTCTCATTTTATACTCTTTTTTTTTTTTACATGAAACTTCTCACTTTATAGATATTGTTTCATTGAACGAAATCACTCTTTTTATTCTACCCTGTTTCTCTATGTCTAGACTGTATATTTGTAGACTCACTTTATCTAATTTTAAGGGCCAAAATTTTAGTAGCTGTGAAAAAAAAAAAAAAAAT
Organism: Ficus erecta; assembly: GCA_008635985.1. Classification (NCBI taxonomy): domain Eukaryota; kingdom Viridiplantae; phylum Streptophyta; class Magnoliopsida; order Rosales; family Moraceae; genus Ficus; species Ficus erecta. The sequence goes on from BKCH01000009.1 coordinate 3,216,970, forward strand.
ATTGGTTCCTAGAACAAAGTTGACGATGGCTACCAAATGTTTAGAACTAACGAAAAAGCAGTAGTTGAGAATTTACCCTATTTCTGTTTGGAAGTTTCTTTTTGTTTTTTTACTAAATAAAAGATCCGATGGTGATCCCGTTTGTCATTTCCCATTTCGTAACACCAAGTAGGTAGGGTCACACTCCCCCGAATTGGCAGGGGAATCAAATCTTTGACCTCCCATTTGGTGAGATCCTTAAAGTTACCTCTATGCCTAAGGATCTATTTGGAAGATAAAATTAGGTCATAATAGATTCACTTTTTCAAGGACAGAATTTGGTTTGGTTTAAAGCAAACACGCTTATCTTGGTTCCTTTCGAAGCATTAAAAGTTATCGAAATGCACTCTTGTGCGTAGAGGTTTCATCCGAGCAGTCCTAAAGGAAGGAGGTTATGCTACAATCAGACTCAAAAACAAGACTGGCATAGAATAAGGTGAACGTATAGCATTATATATCAGGACTACTCTGCTTTCCGTCAATTTCCTCTGCCTCAAAGTCCAATCCCGCAATGGTCATCTGGCCGATGTTTACTGCACAAATCGCGATATTCAGTTACTGGTAAAAGAATGCATTTCTTCAAAACCATGAATTGCGATATTCAGTTACTGATCATAACCGTATATTCAAACGAAAAAACAAAAAAAGAGAGATGCGTACAAACTAGTACAATTTCAAACTTGTAAACATACATCAAAGAGAAATGACTTTCACAAGAACAGTACTTCACTCTAAAGCATCCAGAGACATAAAGAGTGTCAACGTTCATTAAACACCAAGTCATTTTTAGCAATTATTAGTTAAGTCAATTTGAGGATTATACTAAGAATAAAAACCCCAAGTCATGTGTTAAGCACATTCTTTTCGGTAGAGACAGACGCTAGAGTCAATTACTCTTCTTATATTTCCCAAGTCCCAAAAGGAATAACCGGCTTATCAAAATAAAATATGAAAACCAATAACCAAAAATCTCATTTACTGTCCACCTCTAGACTTCACGAAGATAACAAAGCAAATATTTTCGATTTAGACCAGCTAATAAATATAACAGAAGCAACTGCCTAACATACCAACAGCATCAAGGCCGGCTAATTTGGGCATGAAGTGTTTGATGTGATCTTCGGCCGCTTTCTCAGCTTTCAAGGTCTCGCAGTCGAAAGAAACCATTATCTTGTTCTTCCCATGTTTCTCCTCAATCATACCAACGACATCCTTTTCCCAACTGACCACAAAAAGGCATTGAAAAACAAGGATGAAAGCATGTCATGCACATGAAATGGCTGTCTAATTGATAGTTTGTCACCAAATAATTTCTAATGTTCAGAGTTAAAAATGAGGATCCAAGATGGCTAACCCATGAGCATGATCGATGCTGCGTAACCGAGCAGCGTCATGGCCTCTACGCTCCAAAATAACATCTCGTTCTTTCTTTCTCTGTCATATTACAAAGGAAAAAAAGGGTAACTAGAAAAAGACTCATAAGAAACAATACAAGTTTAATTTGGATGGAACACAAAAGAATCAGGTGGGTGATGAACGGTTCCTACATTGTAGTCTATGATTGTGAGCTTGATCAGACGGTAATCCTCACCCCTGCTACATTCCCTTTCACATGCCAATTCTGACACACCATTTGGTTAAAAAAAAAAATTAAAAATCAAAACCCAAGTATCTAGGGAACTAGAATCAGAATTTCATCAATTAAAAGACACCCTTTAAAACAAGTAGTGAAAAACCCACGTTCCCTAAAACACAGAGAACAACTCTGTAGTAGACCAATTCTAGGAGAAACAAAAATTCTATTAACCTAACCCACTTAAGAAAATTATGCACCTTTTCTTCTAACTGGGTATTTGACACGGAAAAAAAAGGGATTTAAAGAGCAAATATTAGGAAGTAGAACTGAGTACCAGTGGCTTGAAGGCCATAGCAAGTGGAATGGGGAAGCTGGATGAAATGGCCAGAAATGGACCCACATGGCAAAAGTGCTATTGATGCTACTCCTTCCATTACCTCGTCACCCATCCCTTCTCTTTTTCTTTTTATTCTCCTCCTTCTCAGGAACATCAATTATCAAAACCAAATCCAAAATCGTTTATTTTAGCCATTATCAGTTTTACTAAAGAAAAAAGGGAAGGGAAAAAAAAAAAACTTAGAAACAGAAAAATGAAACACCAAGTTTACCTGTCTACTGATTCTGTTGGTACTATTGTTGTTTTTCTTGGAATTGAGACGGGGGGAGGTTTCGCAGGTGAAACGACGAAATGGGCAGCCGTTTGATTGCTGCAAATCTGCAATCTGGAGTCATCGTTCGTTTGTGCATTTCTCAAAAGACACAAAGAAACGACATCTCGTTTGTTTTGTGACAGTTTCATGTCGTTTGACTCGAACATGATGTGCTATTTTCTATTATGTTCTAAGACGACATTCATTAAAACTGTCAAAGTATTACCGTTGTTTTATAATTTCAAACGGCACATCTTATAACTTTTAGAAGCCTTTTGTCGATTAGTTTCATAAACGACGTTATTTTTGTTCTAAGTTTGATATCATTGTCGAATAAAGAACCAGACACTAATCTTTCATGCGTTAAAACGACATACTTTTAAAATTTGAAAATTGAAAGATCGTGGCGTTGTCTATATCAAAGACTTTCCCGTCAATTAGTTCTCAAAACTTTTTTTTGTCGTTTAAGTCACAACACAGCATATTTTTACCTCTCGGGGAGTTTGTTGTCGTTTCACTTAAAATACGACACCACTTTTATAAATATGCAAGAATTATAGAACGAACTACACGTCGTTTTACTTAAAATTTTGTTAAGTTTGTGTGCATGCAGACATGTCGTCTTCCTGTAATGGAATTTCGATTGTTTGTGATAAGAATGTCACGTCGCTTCTAACTTAAAACGACAGACACTTATTGTCATTTGTAACTATGTAACGACAGAAAATAAGATATGAATAAAATTTTGTTTTTGATCGTAACTATGTAAAAGAAAAAAGATTAAAAAAAAAAAAACCCGAAAATATTGGCCTCAAATTTTTGGAAACAAATAGGAGTGAGCTTGTAGACCAACCGCAGATGGATTCAACTCCATGTATTTGACCAAATCAAACCAACCTCATTGATCATTCGATAACCAGAAACAGGATAGTTGCAGAACAACTTTAGCAAAATCGCTTAAAAAAGAAACAACCCCCTAAACGAAAGCAAACAAAACTAAAAAAGCCGGACACTGAACATGACCATTAAGTAATGTTCAACACCATAAACTAAAAGAGAATGAGTACCATAACATGTGATTCGTAAGGTGGACCCACTCACCATACTACGAAGCATTTTTCTAATAATTAAGTGCTAGACGTTAAACCAGAAGTGACCAGCAGCATCATACTTGAGAGCTTTGATCATGAACCTCGTACCACGAAATTCGTTGTCACCCATCTCCAGAGTGACCATGTCCCCAGCTGCAAGCCCCTTATAGTTGACAAACTGTAGCCAACCATCGGACTGGAGAACAGGCTTCTTGTACCGCCCTTTCTGTCGGACAGCGCATCGGAACTCCCAAAACATGCCTAGGCCATCCACCGCCCACAGCTCGATCTCGTGGCCGTCTTCGGCGAAGAGTGGCCTAATTACATCCCACCATTCTTTAGGAATAGAGAGTCTGCTCCCAACATCACTCTGTCTCAGCTGCTTTGAATAGGCCACCATTGTTCAGGAATTGGGTATTTAAAAACTAAAATTTGGAAAATTCTCATCAATCAAAGGCCTGGCCTTTGGTCCTTCTTATATGGGGGGAGGATTCACTAGTGGTGACTTAAAATAAGATATCTTCTCATTCTCAATCTGTTGTTTTGCTCATGATCAGCCATGACTATTGGCTATACTAATCAAGTCAATAATAGTCAATAATACAAAGTACAAACAGGGCATACGTGATTTGCCACATCATTTATCTCCGTTTTCAAAAGAACGCTTCAAAAGTCTACCACTTTTTAACATCTTCTCTTTCTAACGAGCCTTTATCTTGGATTTGGATTCGACCCATTATGACATGATCTGATCGTCTCTATTATATGACTCGACATCCACCTTTCATGTGTAAAAAATCTATTATCTAAGTATAGGCCTTATTACTCTGGCTTATATATTCAACATAAAATATTGTTATATTCAATCATCTCGACCAAGGTAATTTATTAAATAATCAAAGTCCTGTAAGACTTGTCTATATCTATCAAACATCAGACACCATAACGATTCACATGAACCAACCATTTTAAAAGCTTGATTGTACAGACTCTCAAAGATATGTCTCCCTTTGGGCAAACATAAGTCTGGAATTCTCAAATAACTTTATGGTTCAGCAAAGAAAAATTGGTTTTGTAGCCATATTTTTTATGTTAACATGATAGAGGGTTATAATACTTTCAGATCATCCCTAATGTAAATGTCAATATTACGTGTGAAGATTAGAGAAAAGAAGTAGAAATTAAGATTGTCAAGGGATTTGACTTCTATTTTAAAAAGTCAACCTGTTAAGTGAAGTAGTCTAGTATCCTTATATATCTTGTATTGTTGTTATGTTTTTATGATGTGAGATTCGGGCTTTTTACACCCTTCACATGTCTGCAAGATGGTGTTTTTTTTTTTGGAGTTAATAATCTTGTATTGGATGAATCAGGCCGCTCGTTAGAGCTTGTTGGGTTTTGATATCATGTGAATTTGGAAAACCTTTTAAGTGGAGTGACTAAATACCCTTATGTATCTATTATTATTATTGTATTTTTACGATGTGGGTTTCAAGTTTCTTTTTACCCTTCACATCAAGGTTATATCTGTTACAGAAAAATGTGAAAATAACATTATCCTACTTTATTGTTGAAGTATATAAAGATTTGTAAACTTATATTAATGATAAAGAATATAATTACAGGAGTTTAAACTCAGACCCTTTTGTTTTGATATCATATTAGTTTATATATTTATCTCTAAAACTTAAATTATTAAAAAGTAAGTCAATAAGTTTTATATTCTAACAAAGGATCAAAAATAAAGGTCCATCATATTCCAAATGCCAGCAAAGAGAGATTATAAAATCATTTTTTTAATTGACGTGTAATGCTCCATCTTGTCTCTAAATAGTGAAAGGTGCAGTCCACTAACCAACATCATAGAATACTGAAAATGTCTACAAATGCAAATTCCTATATAGGGTCAAAATCATCACCAAGTTTTATATTGTTAAAATGTTTTTGAGACATTAATTCTAGTTGTGAATTTGGTTTATTTGTTTATTATTCATGCAAGTAATTATCTCTTTCAAATTCAAAAAAAAAAAAAAAAAAAATATATATATATATATATATATATATAAACACAGATATAAATCACGCAAAGCCCCAAATGATAGGAAGGAACGATACTACTTTTTTTTTTTTTTTTTTTTTAATAAAAAGGATTAAGGGTGGTCTCATCATTTTCAGGTTTGTAATCCCACAGGTAGAAATACTTTCCCTAGATATAATAGAGACATATCATTTATGCTAGTTTCTCTCAGTCATCCACTCAATACCTACCATGTCATTATCAAACCATACTTTAACAGTCAAAACTGAAACGGGATTTAAAAAAAATACAATGAGATTCGAACCTATTAAAAAAAAGAAAAATGCTTAATAAAAATTTCTCATCCTTCTATCATCTCATCCAACCTCTGGGTGTGAAGGAACAATATTACTTGTACCACATGACATAATTGTTGTGTAGATATGAATGAAATGATAGGTCATTTTGGTGGGCCCTTAACATTACCTACTACTTGTATCCAACTGGTTATTTGTTCATCTTTGTGGCCGTCCTATAATTAATCAAATAAGTCATCTTCACTCTGATTTTAATAAATCTGTTAAATCTAAAATGCTTTTTATTTTTTTATTTTTTATTAAAAGTAATATTACTATAGTTTTTATTAAAAGTAATATTACTATAGTTTAGGAGCACGTAGCATGGAATGAAGAATCCGTATTCATAGAAGTATCTAAAAGGAATATCAATTTTTATATTTTTTAACACAGAATTATATTGTAGAGTATGTATTGTGTTATTTATCAAATATTACTAGATTTTTAGTTATTGTATTTCTAGTTTTTTTAAGGGAAATATTGTATTTATAGTTATGATATGATTTTTAGTTATAACTCTCCCTCTACCACACCGCCAACGCCGGAGTTCACAAAATCGAGCGAGGGAGATCACGCAGATCTAATGAAATCGCCCGACGGTCCCTCTCCGATCTCTCTCTCTTCTTCTGGCCATTCCCATCTCTCTCTCCCCTCCCTCTCCGGCTGATCTCGGAATCGGAATTTCACTCCTCGCGATCTCCACCACCGTCACGATGTCAAATAGAATCTCTCCGGCATTGTCATCGGGATTTTTAATTATCAATTACAATAAGTTCACATTTCAGTTTTTGCACCTTTCATTCCTCTATAACCAATCCATTATTCACCCTTTCTCTCCTAAGAAGCACCAGAGATGCCATCCTACGTGACTGCCCACTTGGCTAATTTTGCATTAAAGTGAGATCCATTTTTTCTTCTGAACACTCTCTTTTCAAACCCACTTAAAGTCCTTATAAAAAGTAACCTCTCACTTCAATCTTTTTTTTTTTTTTTTCCTTCATCACTATTTTTTAAAGGTGCTTCTATTAATACACATCTCTTAACTCTCCACACTTCCCTATTAATTAAATCCTTTAATTACAAAAAAAAAAAAAAAAAAAAAAACCCTCAAACAAAATGACACAATAGGACAACAATAATACACCTGATTACATAAGTAAAATTCTATCATAAAAAAGGAAACTCAATTATATTCTTTTTTTGTTCTTTTAACACACACCTATATATCAAATTCCTAAATAAATAACTTATAAATATTACTACTTTGAAACCTATAACAAAAACTCTAATTTTCCCCCTAATTTTTATTCTTCAATGAGTAGTCCAAAAAATTTTGAAGTATGTTAAATGTTGCAATTGTGTGTGTGTGTGTTTTTTTCTCTTTTTTCTTTTTTGTTTTTTTAATTGTATACTTTTTATGTTGCGATTGACTTTTATTTTCTTTGTGCATGTATTTCTTTTTATGTATTGTTCATTGGCTTTTTTTTTTAATCTTCTTCTCTTCTCCTTTTTAGGTTCTATATCGTTGTTCGTCGGTTTTTCTTTTGTTTTTCCGGTTCTATATATCGTTGTTCTTTTATTAAGTATGTAAATATATATATTTAAATTTGTTATGTTATTTGCCTTTTTTTTAAAAAACTTTTTTTTTCTTGTAAAATTTTTAAATTTAGCCTACAATAAAACATCAAAATAATAAAAAAAAGGGTGGGTGTGAAAAAAAAATTGAAGTGGTAGATTACTTTTTATTTTATAGTTATTAGGGATAATTTTAAAACAAAAGAGGTGTGTATTAAGCAAATTTAATCATTTTGAATTTAAAAGAGGTGTATGTTTAGAAGGGAGAGTGTGAAGAGTCGAGAGAGATGTGTTAATAGAACCATCATTTTTTTAATTATCAATTCGTTTTAATATTTTCGTTTTTTGCACCTTTCATTCCTCTATAACCATTATTCACCCATTCTCTCCCCCACCACTGACTACATATTTTATTTAAAAAATTCAATTTTATTTTTATGAAGAGAACTTTGCGATTAGTCTAGCGAGCAGATGATGGAGGGCAGCTAACCAGATGGGTCTAAAACGATTGACTTGACTTCTCTAATGGAGAATGGTTTATTGACTGACCAAAGATATTGAAATTAAGGTTGGAACTTTATCATTTTTTGTCGTCATGAAAGGCCAATTTCAACAAAAACTCACTCCTCATCACAACTTAGGAGAAAGAGGGAAATAGACCAAAAACTTCTAGTAATAATAAATCGTTAATTTACAAAATATATTCACGATAAAAATTATCTTAAAATATTATTGTTAGAAAATAAAATAGATTTATGATAAAATTACTTTAAAAGATTTTTATAAATAAAATAATTCACCATAAATTTGTAATTTATCTCAAATATGTTTTTAAAAAATACTATTTACTTTAAATATATTTAAAAAGTGACTTATCATCTTTGATAATTTCCTGCGCAAGTTTGGATCTTGAAGAAAAAAGAGTGGGACCATTTGTTTTTGTTTTAACATGGAACCCTTTGCCTTTTGTCTTTCTCTCTCTTTCAACCCACCTAATTCCTTCTCATGAAAAAAAAAAAAAAAGAGAAATTGTCTTCTTCATCGCTTTAGCTTTTTTGTTTTTTTTCCCAAATATTTTTAGGTTAAATCAACGTTTTCATTTTTCTACATCTTTTGTTCCTTTGCAATCATTATCCACTCTTGCTTTCCTCCAAACAAAACACGAACTGAACATTTTATTTTAAATTCTAATTTTTTTAATGAAGGGTGCTTTTCGGTAAAGGACTTTAGCGAAGAAACGATTGAGGGTAGCAAAACTAGATGGGTTTGAAAGGATTTATTTGACTTCTCTAATGGAGAAGAGTACATCGATGACAACAGAAATATAATGCTTTTTGTCTTTCTCAATTATCTCTTCCAACGCACTTGATTCCTTCTAAAAAAGTAATAATAATAACGAAAGCGTACACTAGAATCCATTTTTCTTCTGCTATGCTTTTTTTTTTTTCCCCCTTCTTCTTTAAAGAGAACATAAGGAATTTACGTAGTTCGGTAAAATTGTCTACATCTATGAGAGCGAGAGAATAAATTCACTAAAACTTTTCCAAACTCAAAGAATAGCAACTTATCCGAAAACTAATTTGAGTCATTTACCTAATAATCTCCACCTTGACTCAAATTCTCTCACCTCACATGTACACTTAACAAGAATAAACACGTGTCAAGTTCAAACTCTCATCAAACTTGACATGGGAAACCGATTTCTTCTTCCTCCATGCTTTGTCTTCAGTTGTCACCTTCAACTTGTTGCACTCTTTCACTCTTTCAACTTCTTTCACAACAAAAGAAGATCTCTCTTGACATGGCTTCACCTTCACAGCTCCACTTACAACTGTCTTCCCTATCAACTTGTACAGGTTCTTCACTTTTTCACCCTTCATGGCAACCAAAGCACCTCTTCTGAATTCCATAAAACCACTCTTAGCGGAATACTCATAATCCAAAGTATCCAAAGCCCCCAAAGAAATTAAACTTCTCCTGAGTTGAGGAACATACATAACATTAGCCAATGTTCTCACAATTCCATCAAACATCTTCACCTTCACAGTACCTATTCCAATGGTTTTAGCACTCGAATCATCAGCCATCAGAAGTGTACCAGCATCACAGGGCTTATAAGAATCAAACCACTCCTTATGTGGACACATATTGAACGAACATCCATAATCTAATTAAAATCCAAGAGTCAAAATCAGCTCCTCAGTAGTAATATTCATACATCATCTTCACTGTCATACTTATCACCAACAACATTTACAGCTTTGTATCTTAAGCTTTCTGCTTCCTTCTTTCTTCAAGGTGCCTTGTCAGTTCTTCACAGTTTCTCCTATTATGCCTATTCTCATAACAGTAAAAGCACTCAACATTCTTTGAAGAATGCAGTTTGGAATGGTCATATCTCCTTTCATAAAATCTCCCTTGTGTCTTACTCCTACCCTTACTTGAATCTAACTTCACCACCAGAACTTGTTCAGCATGAGATGAGCTACTAGGTTGTTTCATGTTTGCAGTCTCTAACAAAGTAGTCGCCACCTCATCCACGGTCAACGTAGTTTTCCCAACCAACAATGTAGTCACCAAAGTCTCATATGATTTGGGTAAGAAGACCAACAAAATTACCGCTTTCTCTTCCTCATCAATCTTGACCTCTATACTTATCAATTGAGTTATGCCCTTATTGAAATTGTTTATATGATCCCTAACATCAGTTTCTTCACCCATCTTCAACTCATACAACTACTTTTTCAGATATAATCTATTTGTTAAGGATTTTGACAAATAAATTTTTTTCAATTTTTCCCATAGCTTAAAAGGAGATTTTTCATTCATAATACTATATTTTAGTTCAAGAGCCAAACTCAAATGGATAGTGCTTGCTACTTTCGCTTCCAATTCTTCCCAATCTTCATCACTCATCTTTTCCGGTTTCTTCCCTTGCAGTGCTTTTAGAAGTCCCTGTGCCAAAACATCTTTCATCGTACTCTGTCAGATGCTGAAATTACTCTCTTCGTTAAGGCGCTCAATTTGTTCAAACTTTACTCCAGACATCATCTTGATTTTTTTTTCAAGATCCTCAACCAGTCTCTGATACCACTTGTTGGGGAAAATACACATACCCAAAGTGCAGCAGAAAAATAAAATTAAAACAGAAATAAAGAGAAGACAAGGAATTTACGTAGTTAGGCAAAATTGCCTATGTCTACGGGAGAGGGAGAATAAATTCACTACCACTTTCACAATTACACCACTCTCAACCTCTCTCTACCCAAAACTCCTTACAAACTTTGCCTATCTTTCTTCTCACTTTCTCTCAAAAAGAGGTGCACACTCTCTCTATTTTTCTGATCACTCACATACTCTAAACAAAACATGCCTATTTAAAGGCTCTCATTGGGACATAAAATTAACACTTTTCCAAACTCACAAAATAGCAACTTACCCGAAAACTAATTTGAGTCATTTACCTAACAAGTTATCTTTTTATAGGTAAATACAATTTTTTAATTTGAAAGACCTACTAATAAAATAATGACAATTCACATGCAATGCAAGTTTGTGTTTAAAAAAATTAGGATTAAAGATAGGAAAATTTTGTGACATTTTTTTTGTCACCTAATATAATAGATGACCAAATTTTTTTTTATTTAGCAAAATGGTTGTTTGTCATTTTTTCATATTTGGTCAATCAGTGATTGACTATGAAATTTGGTGATCTCCATTAGTCCATCACTGTTTGACTGTAGTCAATCATTGATTGGCCAGATTAACCATATTCTGTGGTCAATTACTGATTAACTTTTTAAGATGCATTTTTTAACTAATTTTTAAAAACTTCAGCTATTAATTAAAAAACTTCTTTAAAAAATTAGCTATAAACCCTTTAAAGATACGCCTAGCATATTCAATATAATTAGATTGAATTCACATTTTATTTTGCGATTGATTTTTATTTTTTGTGTATGTATTTATTTTTATGTATTGTTCATTGGCTTTTTTTTTTTTTTTTTTTTTTTTTCCCCGGTTCTATATCGTTGTTCGTCAGGTTTTCTTTTGTTTTTCCGGTTCTATGTATCGTTATTCTTTTATTAAGTATGTAAATATATATATATATATATATATATTCAGATTTATGAATATGTTATACGTTGTTTTTTTTAATAAATTTTTTTCTTGCAATATCGATGTTTTAATCTATTATATATATATGTTATATTATTTGTCTTTTTTTTAAAAAACTTTTTTTCTTGTAAAATTTTTAATTTAGCCTACAATAAAACATCAAAGTAAAAAAAAAAAAAAAAAAGGTTGGTGTTAAAAAAAATTTGAAGTGGTAGATTACTTTTTGTTTAATAGTAATTAGGGGTAATTTTTAAAACAAAAGAGGTGTGTATTAAACAAATTTAATCATTTTGAATTTAACAGAGGTGTGTGTTTAGAAGGGAGGGTGTGAAGCGTCAAGAGAGATGTGTCAATAGAACCACCATTTTTTTAATTATCAATAACGTTTTCATATTTTCGTTTTTTGCACCTTTCATTCCTCTATAACCATTATTCACCCATTCTATCCTCCACCACTAACTACATATTTTATTTAAAAAATTCAATTTTTTTTTTTTTTTTTTTGAAGAGAGCTTTACGATTAGTCTAGCTAGCAGATGATGGAGGGCAGCTAACCAGATGGGTCTAAAAGCATTGACTTGACTTCTCTAATGGAGAAGGGTTTATTGACTGACCAAAGCTATTGAAATTAAGGTTGGAACTTTACCATTTTTTGTCGTCTTAAAAGACCAATTTCAACAAAAACTCACACCCCATCACAATTTAGGAGAAATAGGGAAATAGACCAAAAGCTTCTACTAATAAAAATAAATAGTAGAAAACTTTTTAAATGATAATAAATAACATATATATAATAAATAATTAATTTATAAAATATATTTATGACAAAAATTATCTTAAAATATTATTGTAAGAAAATGTATATTGTATTTATGATAAACAATTTATTTACGATAAAATTATTTTAAAAAGTTTTTGTTAGTAAATAATTTATCATAAATATATGTAATTTATTTCAAATATTTTTTTAAAAAAAAAATACTATTTACTTTAAGTATTTTTAAAAAGTGACCTACCATCTTCCTGTAATTTCCCTTGCAACTTTGGATCCTGAAGAAAGAAGAGTGGGACCATTTGTCTTTGTATTGCCTTTTGTCTTTCTCTCTCTTTCAACCCACTTAATTACTTCACCTGAAAAAAAAAAAAAAAAAAAATCGACTTCTTCATCGCTTTAGCCTTTTTGCTTTGTTCCCAAATATTTTAAGGTTAAATCAACATTTTCATTTTTCTACATCTTTTGTTCCTTTACAAACAGTATTCACTCTTTCTTTCCTCCAAACAAAACACGAACTGAGTATTTTATATTAAATTATATGTATATGTTTTTTAAATGAAGGGAGCTTTTCGTTAAAGGACTCTAGCGAAGAAACGATTGAGGGCAGCAAAACTAGATGGGTTTGAAAGGATTTATTTGACTTTTCTAATGGAGAAGAGTCTATCGATAACAATAGAAATAGAATGTGTTTAGTCTTTCTCAATTATCTCTTCAAACCCACTTGATTCCTTCTAAAAAAGTAATAATCATAACAAAAGCGTACACTAGAATCCATTTTTCTTCTGCAATGCTTTTTTTTTTTTTTTGGTCAAAATACTATTAAGTGGTGCTCGTTTGGGAACACCAACAATCCAATCCTAATGTTTGAGTACTGAGTGTAAATTGTTATCTCTTTACAGGTATATAGAATTTTTTAATTTAAAAGACTTACTGATAAAATAATGACAATTCATATTTCATGCAAGTTTACATTTAAAAAATTAAGATTAAAGATAGGAAAATTTCGTATGACCTTTTTTAGTCATTTAAATTTAATAGATGACTAAATTTTTTTTATTTAGCAAAATGGTGTTTGTCATTTTTTCATATTTGGTCAATCAGTGATTGACTATGAAATCTGGTGATTTACATTGATCCATCAATATTTGACTGTAGTTGATCGTTGATTGGCCAAATTAATCATATTATATGGTCAATCACTGATTGACTTTTTAAGATGTATTTTTTAATTAATTTTTAAAAACTTCAGCTATTTGTTAAAAAACTTCTTAAAAAAATTTAGCTATAAACCCCTTAAAAATATACCTAGCATGTTCAATATAATTAGATTGAGTTCACATTTTCATTTTTCTGCATCTTTTGTTCCTCCATATCCATTATGCACCCTTTCTCACAACCAAACACAACACTAACTGCATATTTTATTTTAAAAGTAATTTATTTTTTAAATTGAAGTGAGCTTTCATTAAAGAACTCTAACAAGCAAATGTTTGTGAGCAACGTCAGATCCAGATGCGGTCAAATAATTTATTTGACTTCTCTAATGCAAATGATTTAATGAATAAAATTTGATAGGGAATAACCAATATGCTCTTGACTTCTACAATTATTTCACTCATAACTTCATATTAGGTATTGAGATTTTGATGCACTTACCAATTCCTGTCGTTATATTTATCTAAAAAATGTTCCAACAAAAAAAACAAATAAATAACAAGAAGAGAAATTGACAGTAGACGAGAGAGAAGAAGAACGTTGTCGTTTCCAAGTTGAACGATACGTAGTTTCTTTGTAAGAAATCTTGTGGATGAGAAAAACGCCAAATTGCATCTAATGAGATAAAGAAACGTTGCCTATACCAGTAAAACGAAAGTAGTTTATAGTTTAAATAAATTTAGCTTATTTTCTCAACTATCATTTGTCCTTTGAATCTATTCTTTCGCTTTGACCTTCGATGGATTTTTTTCTCTTTATTTTTTTTCCCGTTATACTGATGAACATGATAAAGGATACTCTTGGTCTTTATACATAATACACATAAATAAAGGAAATATTGTACATAACATGATAAAGGATTACTCTTTCATCTATTCTAAAATGAACAAAACCAAGAACTTTGATGAATTTTTGTCCGCAACGACTATACTTATGCATCACGTACATGTGTAGTAGTGCATGAAGTTATCAACCAACATGATCACTAAATCTTGCAAACATTTTCAATCCATTATAAGGGGTTACAAAATTAATGTAAAATAACTCAAAAGACAAATTGCAGACATAAATAAAAGAGAGAGTCAAGAGAAATAGAGAGAACTAGTACAAGCTTATAAGAACCATATGTATAGATCAAGAATCATAAATTGAGAACAAACCAAAAGGTCATGAATTAATACCACTTGTGAAGTGTTAATTATGTGGTTATGAAAATTATGGAATATAAACCATTATAAATAAAAAAAATGGAGATAATACAATTTATGAGGATAAGAAGATGAAAAACTCACATTAATAAATGAATTTATTTCTAACAAATTTTTTTTTTTCTGTTGATTAGAAACTTTATTAGATTATGTACTTTTTAATGATACAATATCCTGTATTTTTGTTAGATTCATTAAATTTACATTTAATTTTTTTATTGATACTTTTTTTTTCCTTATTGTAACATCATGGTTTAAAAAATGCATGATACCCGGTTGATTTTGTATACTATTTAAGGTATGACATATTCTGACATAAATACATGAGTTTCTTACTCTTCTTCTGAAAATTGTCTGGATGGGAAGGACTGCCAATCCAATTCTACATCCATATTTTAATTTTGGGCGTGACCAAAATTGTCTGAAAATGTCCTCACATATGCACTAAACGACACCGTCGAAACCTAATAATTCATTGGTAATCACACGAGCACAGAAAGTGGGTTGCATGGGAGCTCAATTTGGGAGCCAAACTGCCAAAGGCCATGCCCGTTTGAATTGCGTGGTAGAATAGAATGTGTGTATCGAAGTCACTAATATTTTCTCCTATTTCTCTTTCTAGAGTACTTGTAGACTTGCTTTATCAATTTTTCTAAGGAAGCAAAAAAACGAAGAAGTTGAAATGCACCATTGGGCGTAGAGAATGCACCATTATCATGCACCTTTTCTTCTAACTGAGTATTTGACACATAAAAAAGGGGATTTAGAGAGCAAAGATTAGGTACGTAGAAGTGGGTACCAGTGGCTTGGAGACCATTGCAAGTGGAATGAGGAAGCTGGATGAAATGGCCAGAAAGGGACCCACATGGCAAAAGTGCTATTGATGTTACTCCTTCCAATTTCCATTACCTCCTCACCCATATCCCTTCTCTTTTTCTTTTTATTCTCCTCCTCCTCAGGAACATCAAATTTCAAAACCATAACCAAAATCTTTTATTTTATCAATTATGTGGTATTTTAGTACCGAACAAAGTGACAAAACCACCCCCCTTTAGAAACAGAAAATGAAACACCAACTTTACCCTATTTTATTGATTCTCTTGGTACCATCCAAATTGAGACTGGAGAGGTTTCGAAGAGGCCCCAGATAGAGTCCGGTGGAACGACGAAATGAGCAGTCGTGTGATTGATGCAAATCTGCATTCTTCAAAAGACACAAAGAAACGACATCTCGTTTATGTTTTGACAGTTTCTTGTCGTTTGAATTGAAAACGACAGTCCCTATTTTCATTTATTTTCTAAGACGACATCCATTAAAATTGTCATCGATTTGTGTCACTTCCATCCAAAAACTTTGCCGCAGTTTACTTCTTGAAGTGTTACTGTTGTTTTATGAATTCAAAATGGCATATCTTATAACTTGTATAAGCCTTTTTGGCATTTGATTTCATAAACGACGTCATTTTTGTTCAAAGTTTGATATCATTGCCGAATAAAGGACAGAAACTAGTCTTTCATGCTTTAAAACGATATTCATTAAAAAATTTAAGATCGTGGCGTTGTTTTTTGAAATGCACAAGATGAGAAACACATGTAAATTCATGGGTAGGGCGACCATGAGGGTGTTCAAGAGGAGAAACCAAATGGACCTTGCTAAATTATAATTTTTATGTAATTGCTGACTAAAACAGAATCAAATAAACTCACATGGTGTTGTTTATATCAAAGATTTTCATGTATATTAGCTCTTTATTTATTATTATTATTATTATTATTATTTATTTATTTTTTTTGTATTTAAGTTACAAAACAACATACTTTACACTCAGTGGAAGTTTGTAATCGTTTAAATTAAAATACGACAGCAAAAAAATATGCAAGAATTATAGAATAAACGACACCAAAAAGCATGTTCTTTTCCTGTGCTAGAATTTTCATTGTTTGTAATATGAATGACATATCGCTTCTAACTTAAAACGAAAGGCTCACTTGAAAAAAAAATGCAGACAAAATTGGGCTTTGAACAAGACTACTATTAATTAGAACAATACTAGTGTAGAAACAGAGAATAGGTTCCACGATACAAGAGTGAGACCCATAAGTAGAACATTAATTGTGATATTTAACGCCTGATATCTCAAAATATTTTTAGCTAAACTTCAAACCAGAATTGACGAGTAGTCTCATACTTGAGAGCACGTAGCATGAATCTCGTACCTCGGAATTGGTTCTCAATCGTCTCCAGAGTGACCATGTCCCCAGCTACACGGTCCTTATAGTTGACAAACTTAGAGCCAACCATCGGACTGGAGAACAGGATTCTTGTAGCGTTCTTTCTGTCGAACAGCGCACCGGAACTCCCAAAACATCCCCATGCCGTCTACCGCCCACAGCTCGATCTCGTGACGGTCTTGGCGAAAGAATGGCCTAATTTCACCCCACCAATCTTTAGTACAAGGAAAAAGAGTTTTAGGGAGAGAGAAAGGTGGAGAGAGAAAAAGTATATCTGAGAAAAAAGGATAAAATTCTCATTAACTTGAGAGTTGGTTACAGCTAAGAATAAATAGATTACACAGACCAATTATAGGCCTCCATGTGTACAATCTATAACAACCTATAACAAACCTATAACAGATCTAACGAATACAATCTAACAAATACAAAACAGCCTAAGTATTATTCCTAACACCCCTTCAAACTAAGAGTGGATAACATTTCAACTCTTAGTTTGAATCTCATGTCACCAAACCGAGAGCTAGAAATAGCCTTAGTAAAAACATCTGCTATTTGATCTTGGGAGGGAATATGTTTGATTTCCAATTTCTTCTGCAAAACCTTTTCTCTGACAAAGTAAAGGTCCAGTTCAATATGCTTGGTTCTAGCATGAAGAACTGGATTTCCAGCTAACATCACTGTGCTGACATTATCAGACCAAATAACTGGATTCTTGACTTGAGGCACTTGAAGTTCCCCTAGTAAGGACTGCAACCACGTAATTTCTGCTACTAGATTAGCTAAGGCTCAAAACTCAGCTTCTATTGAGGACCTTGAGATTGTGTGTTGCTTTTTCGAAGACCAAGAAACAAGATTAGAGCCCAAATAAACACAATAGGCCGAAGTGGACCTTCTGTCATCCAGATCTGAAGCCCAGTCAGCATCACAGAATCCAACAACATCCAGGCCTTGGTTTAGACCTTGAGAATCGGGTTTTCTTAGATGAAGGCCATAATCCAAAGTTCAAGCTAAATACCACATAATCCATTTTACAGTTTTCCAGTGAGCCTCCAAGGGATTATGCATAAATTGGCATACCCTGTTGACACTATATGCTATCTCTGGCCGTGTGATGGTGACATACTGAAGAGCACCAACAATACTTCGTAGAGTTGAGGGCTTTGCACCGGATCATTGCCATAAGCTGTCAATCTCAACCCATGTGTCATAGGTGTAGAGACTGGTTTGGCAAACTGCATCTTGGCTCTTGCTAGGAGGTCTGTAATGTACTTTGTCCGACACAAGTGTAAACCAGATTCAGTGTGTTTAACCTGAATCCCAAGAAAATAGTCTATCTTTCCAAGGTCCTTGAGTGAAAACATCCCATTCAACTGAGTCACGAGTCCCTGTATTGCATGAACATCACTCCCAGTCAACAGAATATCATCCACATAGACCAACACAAATCGAATTGTTTGAGGAGTGATCTTAACAAACAAAGATTGATTAGATTTGGATGAGACAAAGCCAAAAGAAATTCGTGCATCATAGAGTTTTTCAAACCATGCACGAGGTGCTTGTTTGAGGCCATAGAGGGACTTGTGGAGTCAACACACCTTGTGAGGGTTGCTAGGATCCTGAAAACCAGAGGGTTGCTCCATATACACCTCTTCCATTAGACTCCTATTAAGAAATGCATTATTGACAATAAGTTGCCTAATTTTCCAACTTCTTGAGAGAGCAATAGTAAGCACAACTCTGATTGTTGTAGGCTTGATAACTGGGCTAAAGGTTTTATTAAAATCAAAACCAGCCACCTGATGAAAGCCCTTTGCTACCAACCGAGCCTTATACTTATTCACTGTACCATCAAGATTTTCTTTTACTTTGAAGACCCACTTATAGCCAATAGCCTTCCTGCCTAATGGAAGATCAACTAATGACCAGGTGCCATTTCTCAACAAAGCCAAATACTCATATTCCATTGCTTGTTTCCATTTCAGATCCTGCAAGGCATCTATAACAGTGGCAGGTTCTTTGCTAGCTATGAAAACTTTTGGCCTCCGAGTACCATCTTACTTCTAGTAACCATAGAATGAGTACTATCAGCACCTCTACTACCAGCACTTGTTCTTCTTGATTGGGCAGCAACCTGTGATATATCAGAAACAGTAGAAATAGGGGCATATCTAACAATAGTTGTATCATCCATGATTCCATGATTAGGACTTGACATAGGTTCAGGGATAGGCACATACACAGGTTCAGGAGACATAATGGAAGAATTAAGAGAAGGAATAAGACAAGGTTGAGGCAGTGGGGAGATAGGAGACAGAGAATCAGGGGAGTGAGACTCTTTGGTACCTTTTTCAGCAAAAGAAAATGTGTATTCATCAAAAAGAACATCTCTAGAAATGACAATCTTCCCAGAAGAATCTAGACACTTATAACTCTTATGATTCAAGCTATAACCCAAAAAGGTGTATGGAAAGGAGTGAAAATTGAACTTATGGTGACTGTAGGGCCTAAGATTTGGAAAACACAAGCAACCAAAAACTCTTAACTGAGAGTAAACAGGAAGAGTATGAAAAAGTTTTTCTAATGGTGACATACCTCCAAGAACAGGTGTAGGAAGCCTGTTAGATACAAACACTAAGGCCGTAAAAGCTTCATCCCAAAACTTTAAAGGCAGAGAGGCTTTTGCAAGCAAAGTAAGGCCATGCTCAACAATTGTCCTATGTTTTCTCTCTGCTAGACCATTTTGTTCATGAGTATGAGGAAAAGGATGTCTATGAACAATACCAAAGGACTATAGCAAGGTAGTAAATGGCCTATATTCACCTCCCCAATAAGTTTGGACAGCAAGAATTTTTGAATCAAGTTGTAACTCTACCAGCTTTTTAAAATTTTCAAAAGTTTGAAGGGTATCTGACTTTTGTCTAAGCATGTAAATCAAAGTAAACCTGGTGGTAGCATCTACAAAATGAACATAATAGCGATATCCATTTGCAGAAATTGTAGGTGAAGGACCCCCATAAGTCAGAGTGAATTAATTGTAATGGCTTTGTATATTCTGTGTTAGAGCTAGGCAATGGAAGTTTGTGCAGTTTACCTAAACAACACGCTTGACACAATGAAGGGACCACTTTATTGGAATAGGAAATGTTACATTTGGCAAGAATAATTTTTACAACCTTATTTAAGGGGTGGCCAAGTCTATTATGCCATAGATCAAAAGTTGTACAAGGTGTATGTGGTACATCATAGGACACAGAACTAGGAAAACTAGTAGAAGAAGCAAAAACAGTAGGTTTGTGCTCCTGTGAGATTGATGACGACTGGGATGTAAAAGCAGGACCGTGTTGGAGAGGAATCTGATTGTTATCAAACACATAAAGGCCATCCTTAAGCTTCCCCATCAGCAAAACAGTATGAGTAGCCTGGTTCTTAACAAAACAGACAGTGGAAAGAAATTCAAATTACACATTGTTATCATGAGCAAACTTAGAAACACTAAGAAGATATTTTGTGATTTTAGGAACATGGAGTAATTGTTTTAGTACTAGACATCTAGAAGGCTCTAAAGAAGAAGGAAACATGGAATGACCAAGATGAGTTATAGTTAGACCCTTACCATCACCAACATAAAGTTGCTCTGGTCCATTGTATTCAGCCTTTGACATCAGATTGAAAGCTTCAGAAGTAACATGATTGGTAGCACCTGAATAAGGGTACCAACTGTTGTCACAGACAGTTTCAGGAGTAGCCAGCATAACAGTGAGTTGAGGATCCTCTGGGCTATGAGAAGATTCAACAAGGAAGGCAACATGGCCTTGAACTCAACCAAAAGATTGCCCTGGCCCTTTGTAAGAAGGATCAAATCTATAGTAATACTGTAGAACCTCATGATCCACTTTGTTACACAGTTGACACACCACTTTGTTAACACTAGAATTAGCATGATTCCAATTACCACCTGAATTCCAATTAGCATTCCCACGGCCACCAGCAAATCTGCCACCATTACCAAAATGTCCGCTGCCACTAGGAGGACCTCCACGATTATTAGAGAAAGAACCACCATGGTAAGAAGAATGAGAACCAGGAGGAAATCTGGAACTAGGGAATCCACGGTCAGAGGAATTAGGATAGAACTGTCGCTTGGTTTGTGCATAATTTGCAGTGGCTACATTAGCCAAAGCTGAGTCAAGCGATTTAGCATTCTTATCAAGTTTGACTTCATAGGCTAGAAGTAGAGCCTCAACATCCTCCACAGAGTAATTATCTATTCTTGAACTAATAGCTAGTACATAATCGTATTTTGATGGTAAACCCTCAAAAATTGCATCAATTTGATTCTTTACAGTCATACTATGACCTATTAGGGCTAAAAGATCAATAAACCACCTGATCTTGAGTAGATACTCATTGATCGTTAAAGATCCCTTCTTGGTAGACTGAAGTTGAATTTTGAACTGTGTTACCTTAGCTCTTATTTGGCTGGCAAAATACACTTCAATCGTTCTCTAGATCTGTGCAGAAGACTCACAATTCACCATTCGAGAAACAATTGCTTCAGTCATGGAAGACATAAGCCAGGACATGATTAATTGATCCTGTTGTTCCCAATCCAAGAACTTAGGAGTAACTCTTCCAATAATCTCATCTTCAGCGGAAAGAAATTTCACTGGAGGAGTAGAACCAGACAAGAAATTCTGGAGACGATAACCTTTGATCAAAGAAAGAACCTGTTTTCGCCAGATCAGAAAATTATTCTGATCCAGTTTTGTCCCTATCGGATGAGAAAAAGAAATGGGAAGAAACCTCTGTAAATTTGCCTCCGTCGCCATTGTTGTCGACCTTGAAGGACCTTCAGCTTGAGCTCCGTTTTCTGTTGCCGGAAATTGCTGCATCGCCGGAACCTGGGCTCTGATACCATATAAGGAAAAAGAGTTTTAGGGAGAGAGAAAGGTAGAGAGAGAGAAAGTATATCTGAGAAAGAAAGATAAAATTCTAATTAACTTGAGAGTTGGTTACAGCTAAGAATAAATATATTACACAGACCAATTATAAGCCTCCATGTGTACAATCTATAACAACCTATAACAAACCTATAACAGATCTAACGAATACAATCTAACAAATACAAAACAGCCTAAGTATTATTCCTAACATTTAGGAACAGAAAGTCTGCTCCTAACATCACTCTCCCTCAGCTGCTTTGAAAAGGCCGCCATTATTACGTTTGCTAAAAACTTTTGGAGGTATTTATAAGGCCTGGCTTTGGTCGTCTTTTTTTTTTTTTTTTTTTTTTGGTGAAATTCACTACTAGTCAGTGGGTTTTTCAAGGAAAAATAAGGTTGCTTCTCAATTTCTTTGTTGCCTGCCCATGAACTATGTTGGATAATAAAGTCTCTATCAGCTTATTTATAATCAATATTTTTAGATGGTCGACCCAGTTGCCTAACAAAACCATCATATTATCCCTGTTTTGCTTCAAAAAGTCTACCGCTATTGTCATTGTTGGTAACACATTTGTGATTGGACCATTACATGCTTCATGTCGTCTATGGGAGAAACAACATCTAGCTTGGGCTTGTTATTCTCCGTCTCATTTAATTACAATTAATTGTCTTCTCGACCAAGCCACTTTAGTCAAATTCCGTGAAAGACTTGTTCTTTATCTCAAAGACAAGCCTATTTCTTTGGGCAAAACATTTTTTCTAGAACTCTCAAAGAACTTTGTCGACATGTCTAACAAAATTGATCCGAAGAGAAGTCAAAACATCAGAAGATTTTAAATTTGAAAAAGTTTCTACTTACGCATCTGCAGCCATTTTTATATGCTAGAGTTATACATTTATATATATATTGGATAATAAAGTCTCTATCAGCTTATTTATAATCAATATTTTTAGATGGTCGACCTAATTGAGTTTACAACGTTGCCTAACAAAACCATCATCTTATCCCTGTTTTGCTTCAAAAAGTCATTGACATTATTGGTAATACATTTGTGATTTGACCATTACATGCTTCATGTCTTCTACAGGAGAAAACAACATCTAGCTTGGGCTTATTATTCTGTGTCTCATTCAACATAAAACATAGTTACAGTTAATTATCTTCTCGACCAGGCTACTTTATTAAATAGTCAAATTCCATAAAAGACTTGTTTTTTATCTCAAAGACATGCCTCTCTTCGGGCAAAACATTTTGTCTAGAACTCTCAAAGAACTTTATCGACCCATAAAACAAAATTGATCCAAAGAAAAGTCAAAACATCATAAGATTTTAAATTTGAAAAAGTTTCTACTTGCGCATTTGCATCCATATTTATATGCAAGAGTGTTATACATATATATATATATATATATATTTGCTAGAATAGAGTTATATTTACTATTATAAGGAGTTATATTTATTATAAGATTATCGCCATTCAGTACAACATGATGTTGACGACATGATGATGATGATGAAACGATTACATGCATAATCTAGTAATAATATCATATTTGACTTTACCTAAAAGTGCATGATTCGAATCCTCCCAACCCCAAATTAAAAAAAAAAAATTTTAAAATAAACTTTCAGCAATAATATTGTTTTATGACACTTTTAGTCACAATAATTTTATGTGACTTTAGTGTCACTTTGAGTCGCAAAGTTGTGACTAATATGCATTAAGTCACAAATTTTTATTGTGACAAAAATTTTTAACTATAAAGTTTTTTTGTTACGGCGCGACTACTGATAGAATAATTTTATCGGTCCATAAAGATGGCATCTTAATTAAGAAAACATCATGTATCATGTACCTACTACTTGGAGTATGATCTCCAATGCAACATCGAGCTTGGGCTTGTTATTATGGGTTTCATTTTGTTACAACTAATTGTCTTCTCGACCAAGCCACTTCATTAAATAGTCAAATTCCATAAAAGACTTGCTCTTTATCTCAAAGACATGCCTCTCTCATTGGGCAAAACATTTTGTCTAGAACTCTCAAAGAACTTTATCGACCAATAAAACAAAATTGATCCCAAGAAAAGTCAAAACATCAGAAGATTTTAAATTTGAAAAAGTTTCTACTTGCGCATCTGCAGCCATTTTTATATGCTAGAGTTATGTGTGTGTATATTTGTTGCTAGAATAGAGTTATATTTAATATTATAAGGAGTTATATTTATTATAAGATAATCGCCATTCACTACAACATGATGATGATGGTGACGATGATGACACGATTACATGCATAATCTAGCAGTAATATCATACCTAATTTCACTTAAAAGTGTAGAATTTGAATCTTCTTATCCCAAATTCAATATATATATATATATATATATATTAAAATAAACTTTTAGTCACAACATTGTTCTATGACACTTTTAGTCACAATAATTTAATGTGACTTTAATGTCACGTTAAGTGACAAGGTTATGACTAATATGCATTAAATCACAAATTTTTATTGTGACTAAAATTTTTAGCCATAGGGTATTTTGTTATGGCGTGAGTACTGATAGGATAATTTTATGGATGGCATCTTAATTAAGAAAACATCATATATTATGTACTTACTACTTGGAGTATCTCCCATGCAACATCTAGCTTGGGCTTGTTATTCTGTGTCTCATTTTGTTACAATTAATTGTCTTCTCGACCAAGCCACTTTATTAAATAGTCAAATTCCATAAAAGACTTGTTCTTTATCTCAAAGACATGCCTCTCTCTTCAGGCTAAACATTTTGTCTAGAACTCTCAAAGAACTTTATCGACCAATAAAACAAAATTGATCCCAAGAAAAGTCAAAAAGATTTTAAATTTGTAAAAGTTTCTACTTGCGAATCTGCAGCAATTTTTATATGCTAGAGTTATGTATATAATTATATATATATATATATATATTTGTTGCTAGAATAGAGTTATATTTAATATTATAAGGAGTTATATTTATTATAAGATAATCGCCATTCACTATAATATGATGATGATGACGATGAAACGATTACATGCATAATATAGTAATAATATCACATCTAACTTTACTTAAAAGTACCGAATTCGAATCCTCCCACCCTAAATTCAAAATATATATATTAAAATAAACTTTCAGTCACAACATTGTTTTATGTCACTTTTGTCACAATATTTTTATGTGACTTTAATGTCACTTTGAGTCGCAAGGTTGTGACTAATATGCATTAAGTTACAAATTTTTATTGTGACTAAATTTTTTAGCCATAAGGTTTTTTCTTACGGTGTGACTAATGATAGATCAATTTTATGGGTCCATAAAGATGGCATCTTAATTAAGAAAACATCATATATCATGTATCTACTACTTAGAGTATCTCCAATACAATGTTAAATTGTTGTACCAATGGTAAATCTTGACATTTTTGATGAAACAAGTGATGTCCAATGGAGTGCTATCTTTGATGTCAAATTTACCATATATTGAATTTTATGATAAATTTATCACAAGGTATAATCAATGCAAATTTTTAATATTTGATTCACAAATTCATTAATAGGCCCTCAACATAATTTTTAACTAACAATTTAGATTTTAGATTTTTAAATACTAAAAATTTAACTCTAAATAGAATCATTTTATTTTTCCAATGAATTTAGCCCGGAGCGTGTTATTTCACTAGTATATACAAGAAATGCCCATTCTGTCTACTGTTCATGAATCCCAATCAAAACCAGCGTTTTGGTTGAAAAGCTCATTTTGTTTTTTGTTTTTTTTTTTTTTTTCTCTCTTTGACTTTTCGATGCCTTAATGGCGTTAATCTCTTGTTTTGATTTTTTTTTTTTGTTTTTTTGTTTTTTTAAGTACGCAAAGAAAGTAACACGTGCATAATCTATTAGTAAATAGACCATAAAGGTCCACCTTCAAAAAGAAAAATTAGGTGGGTTCATAAATAGATCCCACTTTTTTATTTGGTATGTGTTATACTAGCAGCTCCTCTCCGTATCTTGACAACTTGATTTGGTTCACTTGTTGGTAGAAAACAAAACCTTTAATACAAGGGGAAATGACAGGCACCATTAGATTTTTTTTAGCAATAAAATAATATATATATATATATATATATATATATATATAACAATGATCTTTGTTGTTATTACAAAATTGTCCTTGTATCCGTATTAGAAAATTGTTTGCTGAATTTAATTGCGACTTTCTTAAAAAATTACTTTCATAAGACTTGCTTTCATTGATTTAAAATGTGGCTTACTATTACTATAGAGAAGATATGTGAATCTATCTATATGCATAAAAGCCTACAACGGTTACTATTCATGGTTTCAACCAAAACACACGTTTTGATTGACATGTGTGTTTTGACTTACTATTTTCTTTATTAAAAAAAAAAAAAAAAACTCTTGCTTTGTTTTGTTTTATTTTGTTTTACCTCTTTTAACTTTTCTCCCTTCCTTCTCTAACTTTGTAATTCTTTATAATCATATCTTATTTCTCTTAATTTTTTTTTCTTTTTTGTCACTAGTTTCTTATATATTTTGAAAATGATTACTAAATTTCTTCTTTCTTTTTCTAAGTTTTCTTACTAAAATAATATGTAAACATCTTCCTATTTAAGTATTTCTCTTACATTCTATTAAAAATGTGACATTCGTGTGTGCATTTGTTTCTAATTACCCAATGAAATAGTGTGCATTTGTTGTATAATTTCCCAATGAAATAGTTTTACACTTCCGTTTTTAATCAAAATAGTTCAATTTTTAATCAAGCTCCATTTTAATATTTATTTTTTTTTAAAAAGAGATTACAATAAAATTCATATTTACTTGACATACCGCACGTGCCCAAAACTAGTAATTTAAATAAATTTAGATCTTTTATTTCCTCAACGATAATATCATTTTTCGTTGATATATAAAGTATTCGTTTTAAATAAATATAAGATATATATCTCATAATATCTATACTGCCGCCTGAGTCTGTAAACTTTTCAGTTGGTAGTATCAAAGAAATTATAAATTTTTTATTTGATATTACAGTTTAACTAGTGAAATAGTTTAACAATAAGACTTTTAAAAGTGGAGTTAGTAAAAGGTGGGTCCGCCACTTTTTTAATAATATTAAAAGACATGAATACTGTTCAATAACACATATTAACAGATAGTAAAAATCACTTTTTATTAGTTACAAATATCCCAAAGCATTTTTTTTGAAGAACAAATACTAAATATCATCAATAAATTTTAATAATACACAACTAATAAAGGATGATACCTCTATAGTGGATTCTAGTGAGTCTTACAACATGTAATTCATAAATAGAACCATCTTTTATTAATTGTGGACCACTGATGCTCCATAAATGTCTTCCCTGAAAAAGAATAAAAATAACTTGTGAACTTGGCATCCGTTAGATTTCCTACTTCTTCTTTTTTGTTTTTTTTTTTTTTCGTTTTCGTGGAAAAAATTCCAATCACGTTTCTGATTACTAATAGAGAAAACAAGAAAATATTAGAATTTTATCTTTTCGCTGTATTAAAAAAAAACCTAAAATGGCCTCAAATTTTTGGGAACGAATAGGATTGAACTTGTAGATCAGGGTCAGCCGCAGAAGGATTTAACTCCATTTATACTTGACCAAATCAAACCAATCAGCATGTATGGTTGCAAAACAACTTCAGCAAAAACTATTAAAAAAGAAACAATGCCCAAAACGAAAGCAAACAAAACCAACAGAGTTGGACACGAACGTGATTATTTAAATAAAGTTCAACACCTGATTATTTAGTATTGTTCAACACTTTAAACTAAACAACTTAAGCAAAAACACTTAGGCTCCGTTTGGAGCTCAAGTTTAACTCAAGTTAAACTGTACTTTTTTCATAATATTTTTTGTCTTTTTCTGAAAAAGTTTTTTATCTTTTCTGAAAAAGTCAACAAAAATTACTATTCAAACTTAAATTCATCAACTCAACTCAAACTCAACTCATTCACCAAACACCCCCTAAAAAAGAAACAACGCCCAAAACAAAAGCAAACAAAACCAATAAAGTTAGGCACTTAATCATATATATTAAACACCATGTACTAATAAAAAGTGGATCTCATAACATGTGATTCGTAAGTAGGACCCACTCAACATAGTCCGAAGCATTTTTCTAACAATTAAGAGCTAGACGTCCAACCAGAAGTGACGAGCAGCATCATACTTGAGAGCTCTGAGCATGAACCTCGTACCTCGGAATTGGTTCTCGAATGTCTCAAGAATGACAAAATCCCCAGCCCCAAGGCCCTTATAGTTCACGAACTGAAGCCATCCATCAGACTGAAAAACTGGCTTCCTGTATTGCCCTTTCTGCCGGATGGCGCAACGGAACTCCCAGTACATTCCGACCCCGTCGACTGCTTGCAACTCGATCTCGTGGCAGTCTTCGCCGAAAAGCGGCCTAATTATATCCCACCATTCCTTCGGAACTGACAATCTACTCCCAACATCACTCTTTTTCAGCTGCTTCGGAAAGGAAGCCATTGTGTTAATTAATTAAGTTTAGTGTGCTTAAATTACTTTGGAGGTATAATTTTTATCTCACTAATTAAGGCCAAAACCTTGGTCCCTTTTTATAGGGGGGATTCACTTGTTGGTGGGTTTCTGAATGCGAAGATTACTTCTCGACATGTTGGTGCTCAAAAGTCATGAGACTGATGACAACATTGCTAATTAACTATACAAACAAATAGTCTCTGTCAGCTTGTTTATAATAAATATTTGTAGAGGGTTCACTAAATGATATTTGCAACGTCCTCAACGACCAACGTTTTCAACACGACGCTTCAAAGTCTACACTTATCTCTCTCTCTCTAAATTAGTCTTTATCAGCTTGTAAAACCATGGATTTTTCAGGTAGAGTTGGAAAAATTTATTCCGATTTAATTGTCATGTCTCTTAAAAATTTGTGGCTAAAATCGAAATGCAACAAAATTAGGGACTAAATTAGAAAATCTAAAACTTTCTTTCGTCTACACAAACCCTTTTAAAAACGTTGCTGCCCCTCATAAACTGCCCGGCCTCCGGCAAGAAATCACCGCCACGCACCGGCGATACAGGCAGCCCATTCCCCAACACCTCCAAAGCCGGCGTCCCGCCACCCCACTCGCCGGCTGTTGTTCTCCGGAAAAAGACGATGTCGTGAGCTTCCAAGCGCGATTCAGGCACCGTCCAATGTCCACGTTGCCGGGAAGTTTCATCATCATGTTATCACACACGTAATCTCCTCTCTTTCTCTAAATTAGTCTCTATCAGCTTTATTTTATTTATTTTATTTTATTTTATTTTATTTTTTATTTTAAGAACTCTATCAGCTAATCTTGGATTTACACAACATAATTGGAATATTTGAGCATTACCAATAAACCTATTTTATAATATATTCACCTATAGATACGCAAAAAACTAGGTAGGGTTTATTATTTTATGTCTTATTAATCAACATGAAATATAACCAATAACTCTTGAAAAATATAAATAAACAAATAATATAAGAGAAAACGAAGGATTAACAGGGTTTGTTATTTTGAAATTTAAAGCAAATAAATTTAAATATCTTATTACCATTAATCGATCCAGAAAATAAAAAAGAATCATAAAAGATAAGTTCAATTATTTGACAATAATCTTAAATCTTAATAATAACTAATCTGTTTGAGAAAACCATTTTATAAACTAATCAATTTCCTGAAAGACTAGCGTGATAAGGGGTTTGGGATAATGCGGTATGTTTTCCATTGAATCTTAATCGCATATATACAGACTGAGTACAAGGAGAGTGTCTAGGTTCAATGGATATACTAAACAGTCAAATGACATTCCAAAAAGACTCATGTTTATTCTTATCTATCTATCAATCTTCTTTTTTTTTTTTTTTTTTTCCCTTTATCTATTTAAATATTAGATTATACTGTTATCCTAACCATGAACGCATTTTACAAGCTTAATTTTATAGATTCTCAAAGAAATGTCTCTCTTTCGGCAAAACAAAAAGTCTAGAACTCACAAAGAATTAAATAATTTGTCGACCAAGACAAAGTTCTTTGACTTTTGGAATTGATCCGGGAAACTGTCTACAAATATCAGAAGGTTATAAAATTTTAAAAGTCTCTACATGCATCTGCAGCCATTTTTATATGCTAACATGACGGAGAGTTACACTACTATATAACCATCTCTAATGTAAAGGTCGTTATGTTATTTGTAGGGTGGTTTTATATTTACACATCCTATTTGACTTTTGACATATCCCTGTTAATAGTATTATTTAATTACAAGAAAACCCCCAAACAAAATGACATAAAATGACAACTATTGTAGACTTAATTACGTAATGAAAAATATTTATACAAAAACTCAATAATAAGCCATTTTTCTTTCCACAAACGCCTATTAATCCAATCCACAAATATAAAACGTGTAAACATTATTATTTTGAAATCTATAGTAAAATTATAATTTTCCTTCTTCGATGAGGATTCCAAAAAAAAATTTCAATTTCTAAATACTTTTCCTTTGATGATCTTTAGGACTTCTCTTGATTCTTTCTTCTTTTTTATTTTTATTTTTTCCTTTTCTGAGGGACCCTTGAGTTCTTTTTCCAGCAACGTGAAAAATTGTCTTCTATTGACTATAATATATATGTGTACATATACTGATAGCTAATGAATATGTTGTGTTTTTTGCTATTTTGGTTGCCAAATTACCTTGGCTTTTTACTAGGTAAATATTTTGGTTTTTATTTGATTTTTGTTGGTGTATTTGTTGTTTAAAAAAAAAAAAAAAAAGGAACGAAACTAAATTTCGTTAATTGAACATTATTATACCTTGTTTTGGTTTTTCTCCCCGCAATGTTGGATTTACGTTTGATTGTTTGGGGTTTTTTTTTTTTTTTTTCCCCAACTTTTGTTGTTTACATTTTCTTTTGAAGAACTTTTTTCTTGCAAAATTTTCAATTTAACAAACACATAGATTATGCACTTTTAAAATTTAATCTATTGAAATAATTTACAAATATACATTCAAATAGAACATCAAGATAAACTTAAAAAAAAAAAAAAAAAAAAAAAAAAAAAAAGTGGGAATGAAAAGTGTTGATGCCGAAAATCGCTGGCACAACACCCAATGTGATTGCTCGGACTGGGCTGATCTTGCACAGTCACTCTGCGTCCGGTCACCTGCAAAAGGAGAAGCACTTAGAGGTGATGGGGACACCGGTGAGGTGTCTGCCACGGGCACTCCGATGCTTAAGTCAATGAAGGCACCGATGGGCAAGTGGACAGACAGAGTTTTGACAAGGAAAAATGTCCATACCTGAAATGGAGGGCTGGCCCTTTATTTATAGGCGTTTCCCGCGGACCCGGGTGTTCGGGTGACCTGGTCCGGTCGGTTCCCTAGCGCTCCCGGCGGGTAAATAGGCTCTAGGAATTCAGGTGTTATGTCCAATAGGTTGGCGCCATGTGTCCCTATGGTCTGTGACAGGGGATACAAAAGGCATGCTAGTGCTGATACAGGCAGCAGGCAGCAGGCACCGTGGCAGTCTGACCAGGCGACGTAGGCCGGCTCTAGGCGCTAAGGCTGGAATAAGGACAGGTCCAGTGGCAGGTAGTGTCAGGTGCTAGGCGGCGTCGGGCGGCAGACGCAGTGTGCTATGCCATGGTACTGTTGTTAGCCAGTGCAGGGTGACATAATGTGGATAGTAAGGGGCCACGAGCACGGGCAGAGTACAGTAGTAGTTCGAGAAGTGTTGCCCGAAACGGTGTTACGGGCCCCAAAAGTGATCAGCTCGTGGTCCACGAAGGGGAGGAGCAGTACACCGGAGGTGGTGGTCGTTCGGCATAATTCCTGGGGAAGTTCTACCCGGGTCAACATCGGACCAACTCGATGGTGGTCGTTCGGCATAGTTCCCGGGGAAGTTCTACCCGGGTCAACATCGGACCAACTTTATTGTGGTCGGTCGGTCGGCATAGTTCTCGGGGAAGTTCCACCTCGGTCAGAGATACATGGCTACCGGCTCTTTTGCAATGATTGTGAAAATGGGCCTACACATTCTCCGGTAACCCGTTCATTAAAAAATGAGTTTTTTGTTATCGGACGTATTATACCATCAACAGTAGCTCCTCGAGCACTTCTGGGATGATCTTCCCGGGGGTGTTTACGGATAACCGATAACGGTCACCCAGGTGATCTGCGTGTCATCTCCAGGATCTGGTCAGATCCGATCGGGTCCAATCCGAGCATCCCATAACAGACCAGTTTGTCAATGGCCTGCACTGGTCGGCATCCTACTCCATGGTCCGGGGACCTCTAGAGTGTTGAGTTTGCTAGGGCAGACTGTGTCGGGTGGTCCTGCTCGGGTTGCCTCCTGTGGTCGGCTTGAGTTTTTTCTTTGAAATAAATCCCGAGTCCAACGCTGGTCAGCATCCCATAGCAAGGAGCCCCATTTCTCCTCTGTGGTTCGGGAACCTCTGAGAGTGTTGGGTCTGCTAGGACAGATTGTGTCAGGTGGTCCTGCTCGGGTTGGCTCCTGTGGTCGGCTTAGGTTTTTTCTTTAAAATAAATCCCGAGTCCAACTCTAGTCAGCATCCTATGGTAAGGAGCCCTATTTCTCCTTCGTGGTCTGGGAACCTCTGTAGTGTTGGGTCTGCTAGGACATATTATATGGGGGGGTCCTGCTCGAACACTTCCTACGGTTGGCTCGGGTTTTTCTTGAAATTGACCCAAGTCCAATTCTGGTCGGTGTCCTGTAAAGGGACCTCTCTCCTTGGTCCGGAGACCTCTGGAGTGTAGGGTCTGCCTGAGCAAACTTTATAGGGGGTCCTGTTCAGACAACTCCTACGGTTGGCTCGGGTTTTCCTTGGAATTGACCCAAATCCAACTCTGGTTGGTGTCCTGCGAAGGGACCTCTTTTCGTTGTACCCGCGAACCTCGCCGGCATTAGTGTCGCCGGGTGCTTTGGGAGCTGGTCGGAGTAGTGCTGTCAAGGCCCTAGATGTCCTGATTGGCTCGCTCGTCCATGGCTTTGTCGCGGTCGGGTGAGCGGGGAACGTGGGTGGTAAGGACGTGGTTGTTGGAAAGGCAGGGGCCCTCATTCTAGCACCAAAATGTTGATGCCGAAAATCTTTGGCACAAAACCCAATGTGATTGCTCGAACTGGGCTGATCTTGCACAGTCACTCCGCGTCCGGTCACCTGCAAAAGGAGAAGCACCTAGAGGTGATGGGGACACCGGTGGGGTGTCTGTCACGAGCACTCTGATGCTTAAGTCAGTGAAGGCACCGATGAGCAAGCGGAGATGTAGAGTTTTGGCAAGGAAAAATGTCTATACCTGAAATGGAAGGCTGACCCTCTATTTATAGGCGCTTCCCGCGGACCCGGATGTTCAAATGACCCGGTCGGGTCGGTTCCCTAACGCTGCCAGCGGGTGAATAGGCTATAGGGGTGTAGGTTTTGTGTCCAATAAGCTGGCGCCATGTGTCCCTATAGTTTGGTGACAGGGACACAAAGGCATGCTAGTGCTGATACAGGCAGCATGCACCGTGGCAGTCTGACCAGGCGACGTGGGCCAGCGCTGGGCGCTGAGGCTGGAATAAGGACAAGTCCAGTGGCAGGTAGTGTCAGGTGCCAGGCGGCGTCGGGTGGCAAGTGCGGTGTGCTATGCCATGGTACTATTGTTAGCTAGTGTAGGGTGACATAATGTGGATAGTAAGGGGCCACGAGCACGAGCAGAGTACAGTAGTGGTCCGGGAAGTGTTGCCCGAAGTGGTGTTGCGGGCCTCGAAAGTGATCAGCTTGTGGTCCGCGAAGGGGAGGAGCAATACACCGGAGGTGGTAGTCGTGCATAGTTCTCGGGGAAGTTCTACCCGGGTCAACATCGGACCAACTCGATGGTGGATGGTCGGCATAGTTCCTGGGGAAGTTCTACCCGGGTCAACAAGCATAGTTCCCGGGGAAGTTTTACCTGGGTCAACATCGGGCCAACTTGCTGGTGGTCGTTCGGCATAGTTCCCGGGGAAGTTCTACCTGGGTCAACAAGTATAGTTCCCAGGAAAGTTCTACCTAGGTCAACATCGGACCAACTCGATGGTGGTCTTTCGGCATAATTCCCGAGGAAGTTTACCCGGGTCAACATCGGACCAACTCGATGGTGGTCGGTCGACATAGTTCTCGGGGAAGTTCTACCCGGGTCAACATCGGACCAACTCGCTGGTGGTCGTTCGGCATAGTTCTCAGGGAAGTTCTACCTGGGTCAACATCAGGCCAACTCGCTGGTGGTCGTTCGGCATAGTTCCCGGGGAAGTTCTACCCAGGTCAACATTGGAACAACTCGATGGTAATCGTTTGGCATAGCTCCCGAGGAAGTTTACCCGGGTCAACATCGGACCAACTCGATGGTGGTCGGTCGACATAGTTCCCCGGGAAGTTCTACTCGGGTCAATAAGTATAGTTCCCGGGGAAGTTCTACCCGGGTCAACATCGGACCAACTCGCTGGTGGTCGTTCGGCATAGTTCCCCGGGAAGTTTTACCCGGGTCGACATCGGACCAACTCGATGGTGGTCATTCGACATAGTTCCCGGGGAAGTTCTACCTGGGTCAACAAGCATAGTTCCCGGGGAAGTTCTACCCGGGTCAACATCGGATCAACTCGATGGTGGTCGGTCGACATAGTTCCCGGGGAAGTTCTACCCAGGTCAACATCAGACCAACTCGCTGGTGGTCGTTCGGCATAGTTCCCGGGGAAGTTCTACCCGGATCAACAAGCATAGTTCCTGGGGAAGTTTTACCTCGGTCAGAGATACATGACTATCGGCTCTTTTGCAATGATTGTGAAAATGGGCCTACACATTCTCCAGTGACCCATTCACTAAAAAATGGGTTTTTTGTTATTGGACGAATTATACCATCAACAAAAAGAAATTTAAAATGGTGGAATTGTTTTTGTTTTGTAAAAATAGGGTTAATTTTGAAATTATAGGGGTATGTATTAAGTAAATTTAATCATTTTAAATTTAAAAAAGGAGTATGTGTTAGAAGGGAGTATGGAGAGTTAAGAGGGGATGTCAATGGAACAACCCTTTCATTTATCACAAAAAAAAAAAAATGTCAAAATAATATGTTATCCTACTTTGTACCCTAGTATAAAATATTCTTTAATTTTTAATGTCATACATATCTTTGATCATCATTTTAAAAGTTGAACCATGAAGAGCAACTATTAATATTTAAATAATTTTAAGAGAATAATGTCATATGGTTAAATTAAAAAAAAAAAAAAAAGACATCAATTAATAAAAATTGTTACATTTGGTGTAAATTTGTCATCAACCATTATAATTATTAAGTTTAATATTAGGAACGACATTGTATTGGAGAGCTGTTTTCCTAAAAAAAAAATATCAAAATTTAATTTTGACACATGAGTTTAATATTATATTCGAGATGAATGTTGCTTACTCAAAGAAATAGGCCGATCTCGCTTAGCATAAGAACAAAAAGAAAGGTCGATTATATTCCAACACACCGGCGAAGATAGTTAAATCATTTTGTTATTTGAAATTTTGACGTATAATCGTCCACCAGTGTCTCTAAGAAGTGAGAGGAGCAGTCCACTAATCGACATTCTCTCTCTCTCTCTCTCTCTCTCTCTCTCTCTTTTGGGTAAAAACGACATTCTCTTACTTAAAATGTCTACAAATGTAAACTCCTATCCAGAGAGTCAAAATCAGCCCCAAGCTTTATTTTGTTAAAATGTTTTTGAGAAATTAATTCTAGTTGTGAATCTGGTTTATATCTGTTGGGAAAAAGCCAATAATCTCACAGGTGCTTCTGACTTAAAAATAACTCTACAGCACAAATAAAAACCACTTTTCCCTTTTTGGGCAATTAAATGGGCATGCAAATTAACCAATCCAATATACAATCAAACAAATAGCCACAATAAATTAATGCAATCAACAAAATCAAAGACATCAAAATTTTTCAATGTGAAGAGAAAAACTACGGACTATAAGTAACACAAAAGCTTTTACTAATAAAATTAACGGGTACATCAAATTCTTTTCGAATAATTACTCTAGAAGCTAGCAATCATCATAACTCATCCAAAAATGGATATCAACATGTAATCATTAAAATCAAAGTTTGATCTCACTAAAATACTAGCAATCAAATTGAGGAACGATCCAAACCGTCAATGACGTAACCTGGACCGCCACCAATAACATTCTTAAATTTGGAGACAATTAGAGGAAGATTTATCGTTAAATCTAGTGTTCTTCTCACCTAACCCTATTTTCTTTCCCTTTCTCTCTTTTTCTTTTTTATCTGTCATTTTCGCTCTTTTTGTGTGTGTGTGCATGCGCGCGCGCGCACTCCTTTGTTTTCCTTTCTATATTACTTGCCTATTTTTCCTCCTTTTTTATTTAAATTTACAAAATAAAGTGGGTCCCACCACTGCACGTGAGAATGGACCTCACCCAATAATAGGATGATAATTCATGCAAGCAATTACCTCATTAAGTAGGCCTGGCAATTTGTGTTCGTGGGCCGTGTTCGTGCCAGCCCGTTTTCGGCCCGTTTATTTTCGTGTTAAACGTGTCGACCCAATTTCGACCCAATTTTTAAACGTGCGGTCCAAACCCATTTATTACGTGTCGTTCTCGTGTCGTGTCCGAAATTGCCGGCCCTAGCCTATACTTGTTATAAAAGAGCTTTAGAATAGTTTGAAAATTCTAACATAAACGTGTTAAACGTGTTAATCGTGTTAACCCGTTTCCGGCCCGTTTATTTTCGTGTTAAACGTGTCGACCCAATTTCGACCAAATTATTAAACGTGCGGTCTAAACCCATTTATTATGTGTCGTTCTCGTGTCGTGTTACCGTGTCGTGCCCGAAATTGCCGGTCCTATCATTAAGTCCCCAAGTCCTTTCTGCTCTATTGATTGCTTGTATCCCCAAGTCCTTTATGCTTTATTGATTACTAGTATGATGACCGCGTACGGCCTATCAGATAGACAAGTAAAATACAATTAAAAAAAGCAAAGTAAAAAAAAAAAAAATTTAGTGATGATTGTTTACCGCTATCTAAATTATTATGTGACAGTCTCACAATAGTTATGAGTCACTGTAATAAATTATTCACTCTTTTAACGCAGTTAACAGATTCACGTATAACAAAAATCTTCTGACTAATTCAATGAAAAAGAAAAAAAAGCTCGTTATTAAAATGTCATCGATGTAGTTATGTATGATAGATATGTTAGAATATTAACTGATCAAGATAAGATCCATTTAGATTTATAAAAATTGAAAATAAAAATAAAGCCATACCTTGTCTCAGATTTATTAATCAAGTATTTTCTCAAGGTTTTAGCCATCATTTCATGCTAGGAACTGAACAATTCAAAAAACATAACAATATGTCATCCTTTCAAATATAACGATATGTCATCATTTCATGCTTTAAAATATAACAATATGTCCTTTATCCAGAAAACATCGATGTTTCCTAGTTGAACGACATGCTCCGGTGCAGGAAATTTATTTTTATTCTTTTATTTATTTTTTTCTTCTTGAAGGACTTTAACGTTGGAATTAAACATGAACTTGTACATTGGAAATCTTTATGCCAGGGAACCTTAAAAAAAATAAAAAATAAAAATAAAAATAAAAAACTGACTGGTATTCTCCATTTTTTAACTACTAAATTGTTTTAAAATTTTGTTAAATTAAAAAAAAAAAATAGTAATGGCATTCTAATTTTGGGACGCATAACACGGATTAGAATATGTTGTAGATCAAGACTCAAAAAGAAATTAGAAATTAACAACTCAAAAACCACCTATTAAAATATTTGGAATTAAGTCACCACAAATATCATTATGAATTAATTAATTTCTTTTATATAGCTAGGGGATTGGGATTCATATCTTGGTGGTGGATTTCAGAATCCAAAGTTATTTTTTTTTTCACTGTTGATGAACCTGACTCTAGGCTCAGCTTAATTAAAAAGTCTTTATCAGATGTCTCGATCACTTTTAATACATATAAAAATATCAGACTGGTCCGTTTTCAACACACGGCTCTTCAAAGTCTACACAAATGATTTCTTTGTCTAGTATATCACTCTAACTCTTTGTTTGGATGGGATGTCTATATTTCTCAAATGGACATAAAATGGTGGTTGATAATCCTCTTTTCAACGCTCTTTCTCTTAAGAAAAATCTCATCTCATTTCAAAAAATTGATGTCTCTAAATTTCGTACCAGCACTTATTTATTTGTATTTATCTTTTTATTTTTTTTAAACTTGAGATGAAGGACTTGATCACTTCTTATAATTTAATTAAGTGTGAGATTTTAATTCAATTATGTTAAGGGTAAAAAAAAAAAAACCGAATCTTATATTGTAAAAATACAATAATAAAAATAGATATATAAGAATATTAGACCAATTCACTTAATAGGTTGACTTTTTAAGATAGAAGTCTAATGTTTTAGAAGTCTCAAATTTCTCTTTTTGTCTCAAATTTTCACTTGATATCAGAGTCCAATAAGCCCAAATGAGCAACACAATCCATCCAATACAAGATTGTTGACTCTAAAGATAACACTATCTTGCGGGCATGTTAGGGTAAAAAGAAATCTGAATGTCAAATCGTAAGAATACAACAATAATAATAGATATATAAGGTTTGGGCCACTCTCTTAGATGTCACAAATTTCTCTTTTTC
This sequence comes from Ficus erecta, assembly GCA_008635985.1. Lineage (NCBI taxonomy): Eukaryota > Viridiplantae > Streptophyta > Magnoliopsida > Rosales > Moraceae > Ficus > Ficus erecta. Next base: position 3,255,579 of record BKCH01000009.1, read on the forward strand.
TCTCTAATTTTCACAGTTTATGCCTGTAACTACAAACTATCGTTATTGTTTCTCCCTCTTCCAGCACTCAGCACCACAACCCAATAATACGTGCTGTTACATCCTCTCTTTTTGAGTTAATATTTTTTTTAATCCGGCTTGTTTCAATTCTGTCGAAAAAGTTATTTGATCTATAGGTGGGTCAAATCATTCATGAGAAAAGGAGTACATGGACGTCAAACAAACCATTTCATTATAGTTGATTCTATGTTAATTAAATTCTTTATAATATGTGTTATAAAAATATTTTTTGAGATTAGCTGTCACTTATCTTTTTAGTCACGCCTTGGAAGATGCTTGACATGATTTTAGGAAATTTATACAAGAATTGGCAAATCATGGTCGCTTTTTTCATTGACCTTAATATGTAAATTTCAAATCCCACTATCAAATGTATAAAAAAATAAAAAAATAAAAAAATAAATAATATTAATAATATTAATAATATTAACAACAACAAAAATGAAGTTCAACCAATTCTCATAAACAAGATTCATGCATTGAAATTGAAAACGGGTGAGATCTTCTTCTCCAGTTGTGAAGGAATCCTGTTGCCCAAACCAAATACAGTTTAGACCAAATTCCTTGTATCTTACCAAATTAACGAAACCAATAGTTAAGTCACGATTATGCATAGTAAGTGAGAGAGACTACGTATAAAATAAAAATAAAAATAAAAAACAAAATAAAATAAAATAAGAGGCAGATTATGGAATTGCCAAAAACAGTACTATACGATACCTCAATATTATTTAAAAGGAGAGAGGGACTTCCAATGGAGACTAAGGAGAACAGACTCTCAAGTCTCAAAAGGGGAGACATAACAACCCATGGTCGGAGAGGGCGATTAGTACCGTTGAAAAGACACTAAAAAAAAAAAGAAAAAAAAAAGAAAAAGAAAAAAAAAGAAAGAAAGAAAAAAAGAACAACAACGCTAACAAAACCGGGCGCTGAAGATCAACATGCCGACTACACGTCAAACCAGTAATTACCATCAACATGATACTTGAGAGCCCTGAGCAGAAACCTCGTACCTCGAAATTCGTTCTCAACTATGTTGAGAATAACCATGTCCCCAGCTCCAAGTCCTTTATAGTTGACGAATTGGAGCCAACCATCGGACTGAAGAACAGGCTTCTTGTAGCGCCCTTTCTGCCGCACAGCACACCTGAACTCCCAGAACAACCCCATTCCATCCACCACACGCAGCTCCATCTCAGGGCGGTCTTCGCTGAAGAGCGGCCTTATAACATCCCACCATTCTTTAGGAACAGAAAGTCTGCTCCCTATGTCACTCTCTGTCAGCCGCTTTGGCAAGCCCTCCATTAGTTATAATCACCTCGAGATCTCCGAATTAAACCCTAGCCTCAATGATTCCTTTTATAGCGGGCCTTCATTTGTTACGTGGATTTCTGTTCAATCCAGACGTTTTTTTTTTTTTTTTGGCTCCGAATCAATCCAAAGACATTTTTGTTTGTTTGTTTGTTTTTTTGTTTTTTTCGCTCCGAATCAATCCAAAGACATTTTATTTTGGTTGATGGTTTTTGCTCCGGATCAGTCCAAAGACATTTGATATCTGTTTTGTTTTCAGCACCATTGACTATAATTAATTACTATAAAAAAATTAAACGAAGAAATTAACGTCTCACATCAGGTATCTTTTACAAAATAACAATACAAAATGGTCTATATCATCAAGTCAATTTTAGATGATTCAATGAATACATATTAGGATAACATGAGCAAGTTCATCACCATTGGAAGCTAAATATTAATTAATTTAATAAATAAAAACTTAATTTATACTGAGAATAATAAAATTCCAATTTAAAACCCAAGAAAAGAAGCTGAAAACCTGTGAGACTTAGCAAAGTGGGGCACCAACAAGGCATTCTTCAAAACTCATCTCAAAAAAAGCCTAAATACTTGTTTTTTTTTTTTTGTTTTCATATTGGGCCAGTGCCCCCACAAGCACAAACGTTAACTACGTCCCTAAGTCTATACTTTCAGTTACAAAATCCATATTTAAATGAATTTTTCATTAAAATTTTATGGATGTTCTAAAAAAAAAAAAAAAAAAAACGAAGTCTCTGTTTTCATTTTCAATACTTCCAAAGTCCAGAAAATCTCTGCTAAAATCTCAGTGGAAATATTAATTTTTCAATCCGTATTATGCGCTAATCTTGGATTGCATACCATGACCATAATTCTGTATAATTACACTGTTTCCATATGAACCCATTTCATGCACACACACATTATCTACATAAATATATTTGTAAAATGTACATATGCGTGAAAAAAATCAGTGCTTATCAGTGGTGAAGCCACCTTCTAAATTTTTTTTTAGAAGCTACGAAATTGCAATATTTAAATCGATTTTTTTTCAGCTTGCTGCAAATATTCTTGTTCACTATTAAGATTATTTTTTTCCTTTAATAAGTCTCTGTTTAAACATTTTTTCACACATTTTTAATATATGATTTCATATGAATATTCTAACCCAAAAAAAAAAAAAATGCAAGGTGAAAAGGTGGGGAGGTGCCTCCCGTACCATCTATACATTTATATTGTCTCCTCAGATTGGGAAAAGTATCTGACTAACACAAATTTAATGCTAGAGTTATATGATATAAAATTTATTTTAGGTTGATCAAAAGATTGGAATATATATTATACTGATCAATAGATATGAAAAAAAAGTGGCTATTTAGTAATTTCTCCTTTAATCAGATTTGTTGTCGTCTAATTTTTTTTTTTTTTTTCCTTTTTTTAATCGCTGTCGACTTATGTTTTCACAAGTAGGAAAGTCCATTACTTAAAAAACGACATCATTTTTTCTGTCGTATAAGGTCTATTGTATTGCCTCTGAAATTTTGCTGTCGTCTAATGTTATATATAAATATACATATTTATAATCGCTGTCAATCGCTGTAGTCTGATGTTATACAAAAGTCCGAAAGTCGATTATACTCACGTTCCATATTGACAGTGATAATTAATTGATATAACAATATTTTAACCACTCACTAATAAAATAATAATAACTCATATACCATATATGTTGGTATTCAAAAGTTAAGATTAGAGTTAGTGTTTTTAGCATTTTGTCAAATAAACTACAAGTTCTTTTCCTTCAAAGCTTTGTCGTCGTTTTAAACGACATGTTTTTTTTTTTTTTTTTAAGGATTACTTACAAAAATTCCTTTTAAATTATAGGTTTTATAATACTTTGCCTCCCGAATATCAAAATGTAACATCCGTTTCCCCTTATCCTTGTTCTGTTAACAAATTTAATCATTATGTTACTTTGATTGATGAAAATTACACATATAGTATTAAGTATGATTATTGAGATATTAAATGGATAATTTATATATATTTTTTAAGGGTTATATAATTTTTGTTTTACCCTCTATTCTAATGCATATTTTAAGTTCTTTGATAAAAACTACAAGAAATATAAGAACTGATATTTAAAATACAACATAAATAAACTCGTACATAAAGATTTTATTTGTTAACAGAGCATAGATTGGGGGAACGAATTAAGTTTTAAAATTCGGGGGCAAAGTGTTACAAGGTCTATTATATAAGGGGATTTTTGGTAATTAATTTCCTTGTCATGTGCACATTATATGAGTTTTTTTGTTAAAAAATTAACGGTAGGAGGAAAAATTGTTACGATTATAAAATTTGGGGGAATGGATATTACGTTTCGTAATTTGAAGGTCAAAGTGTTACAACGACGATTATCCGGGCCGGGGTAATTTTTGTAGCTAATCCGTTCTTTTGACCTGAAAGTGAAAACATTGTCATTTTCTAGTAGAACGACGTGTCGTCTCTGGGTAAGAATTATCTCTCGTTTTTGTAAAAACCGATATATTTGTTTCTTATTAAATAAGTCATGTTGCCTTCATTGTAAAACGACAGTAGTTTATACTTTATAGTTTAAATAATTTTGCTTCAAGTTTTTTTTTTTTTTTTTCTCTCAACTGTCATTTGCTTTTTTTTTTTTTTTTTTTTTTTTTTTTTTTTTTTTTCCCTTATGAATAACTATTATTTGTCCAAGGGACATGAAGCCAGAAATCTGTCATTCACTCTAACCTGAATCAGCTTTATCTGTTGTGAAAGATAGTTAGTCGTTATAGGTATAACCACTTGATTAGTACGTACGGGCATAAGTAACGACCCAAGTAGTATGGGTATTATGTTGTAAATTTGATTTATTCCCTAAACTATTTTAATTTAGTATCATTTGAGGGAAGGATTATTAATTTAAAGTAAAAGCAGGTTGGACATTGGTATTGGTATTGAAATTGATATTGGTTTGTATTGGTATTGGTGTTGATATCGACATTGATATTGTATTGGTATTGGCATTAACATTGGTCTTATCACCTCCTCTTCCTTGCTTTCACTTGAGTTGGTCTAGACTCATACGTGAAAAGTTAAGGCATTGTTTGACAAAAAGTTCTGTTTAAATTAAACTGTACTTTTTATATCATGTTTTTTGTCTTTTTCCCCAAAAAGTTGTTTGTTTTTTCTGAAAATTCAAAAAAATTCAAAAAAATTTACTATTTAAACTTACAAATCTTAACTCAAAATTATACACCAAACACCCCCTAAGAAATTGACAAACTCTCAGATATTTCTGCATCATAATTAGTTTGATGCAGCGTGTTAAGAATTATGTTGGGATAATTATTATGTTTATTTATTTCTTTATTTGTAAGGAAAAAATTGGTATTTTATTAATAGAAAGTTTGGTATTTTATTATTTGCTTAGAGGTCTATATAAACTTTCATTAAGTTCTGTTTTTCCCCCCCTCACCCCATCTATTTTCTCTATTTTGCATTAGATATTTCTCCCACATTAATTGACAGGAAAGAATGCTAAGAATAGATAAACATATTGTGTATACTTGCAAGGAAACGAGTGCAATTATTGTCAAAATATATAAAAACAATACATTGATATTTAAGCTGAACCTATTTATTTATTTAATTTTTTTTGTTGTTGTTAGGAGTGACTATGAATCATGCTAATATTTAACCAATACAGTCAATCAGAGATTTATCATGATCAATCACTAGTTGATCAAATTAACTATATTATATAGTCAATCAGTAATTGAACATTTTAAGGGGAAAAAAAAGCCTTTTAACTAACTTTTAAAAATTGGAGTCATTTGTTAAAAAAACTTTTAAGGCTATTTAGCCATAAATCCCTTGTTTAAATCCCTTTATCTCTTAAAAACAAAGAAAAATTTAAGGTTTATTATTGTCATTATCATTATTTTTTTTAATTTGACCTCGTGAATAGCAGGTTTCAATTGGTGTGGAGGTTTCATATATGATCTTTTGGGCGCTTTATAATATCAGTTAACCCTTTACAGATCCATAATAACGGTACAACCAAGGTAACTTTTAAAGCTGATTTTGACTGTGTGGAGAAACTGGAGGATGCCATCAAAGCTAATTAACTGTAGTAGAGATTTAGTGTTCTACAAGAGCTGAAGAAGAGTTTAGCTATTTCTTGCACATGGTTGTAGAGATTGCCTATATTTGTAAAGGGTACAATCTTAACAATGCTATTATATGCACTAATTTTTTTTTTCTTGCCCTGTGCAACAGCTAACACCAAAGATGCACATATATAGTGTTTACAAATCTTCTTGTTACTGAAATTGTATAGTAAAGTTGGTCAAATTTGTTTGTGCAATTCCTATTATTTCTCATTTGTCATGCAAATATGACAAACTTGGTGGAGTCAAGTTCATTCTCCGTTATTTATAGCAGGGAATATATCTTAAGTTTGGTTTGTAAGCTTATGGATTCAGAGGTTGTCCAATGCAGATAGAAAATGTATCAACAATAAGAGGAAATACCAAATAACTATTTGGTATGTTTGGCAGGGTGGAGAGAAAAACATAAGGAAGAAATGATATGGATAACCAAAGTAGGGAAATGGGGAAAGAGGCGGGGATCTTGGGAGATCCATTCTCTTATGATGTTTGGTATGAAAGAAAGGAAAAAAAACATTAAAATCATCTCTTTTGTTTGATAAGAGATACGAAGTGAAAAGAACAAAAATATTTTATTTGTAAAATGACTTTTTATCTAACTGATAAGATCTCTAGGAAAGATTAAAATCTGGATGTTTTGAAAATTTAGAAATTCTTTTTTCCCCTTTTCTCTCCTAGCAAACAACTATAAATATCAAAAACATTCCACAAATTCCTCCACCCCTCTCGTCTCCTCCATTTTTTTTTCTCCAACCAAACACTTTAGAGAAGACCTAAATATTTACTGTTGACAAAATTTCTCTCTCTCTCTCTCTCTCTTTTTTTTTTTTTTTTTTTGGTTTATAAGTTTGGAAGGAGAGAGAGTTTTTCGGTACATAAATTGAATATAAATTTTTGAGTTTGCTGTAAAAGTAAATATTAATTAGAAATAAAAAGTGACACTATTTTATAAATTTACAAAGAAAGATATTTTCCGTACATAATTGAATATAAATTTTTGAGTTTGCTGTAAAAAAAAAATTAGATAAAAAATTTGACACTAACAATATTCTAATCTGAAAATGTTTTTAAAAAAAAAAAGTTTAAGGTCGCAATAGTTGCTATACCTTTTTTTTTTTGTAAAGGAATAAAAGGATATTCCTGTATTTCAAAGTCAATCAAATAATATAGATAATTGTTAGATTTTTGTTATATTTTGTTTTTTAAATTAAAGCAGACATCAACTCACAAGCATGTGTTTTCCTTCGAACGTGGATATCATTTATGTGCATGCACGACTTGCCATTTTCATGTTTTAAGAATTTCGATTATTGAATGACATAAAACAACATATAATTTTAACTAGGTGTTATATATATATATATATATATATATATATATATAAAACTAAGAATGACATAACACTTCTAGATAAAAGTAATAAGTTGTTTTAGTTTGACTAGGAGCGAATTATGCACAAAAACAAAATCCATTCCAATTTTAAAAGATTGGTATTGTTTATTGACAATGATTACAAATATATCTAGAGACAATTTTGTATTTGATTTTATTACAGGATAGAAGAATAGAATCTCTCATCCTTATATTAAAACAAAAAAACAAAAAAACAAAAAGAAAAGAAGAAGAAGAAGAAGAAGAAGAAGAAGAGGATTGGTCCCTTTGCCTTCGGTTTATATCACGAACGGACTTATTGTTTCTATAATATATCTAAAAAGGAGAATGATGTAAGAAAAGACAAAAAAATTTATTCCATGCATGCTTGCACATATATATATATATATATATATATTAGTCTTTTGTTTGTGTGTGAATCCAGTGGTTAAGATCTAATCTTTTTTAATTTACTTTAATCCAATGACTTATATTGATCTGTTAGCAAAAAAATACGAAAATGACAACGAAAAAATATCAAAATTAAATCAACATAAAATTCGTTAGCAACAAAAATATATATAAACAAGAAAACGAAACTAGAAATTATCGATGAACACCGAGACCTGTATACCATATGATTTCCTTAAAACAGTTTGCCTCCTCACCATCAGTGCTGGAGGATCAACCGGCATCTATTTTCTAGATACAATAATTTACAAGCAGTAACGGCGCACCACGTTAGAGCCTCCGACGAACTAAAATTATGTCTGAATTCTATCACCCAGAATACCACCTAAACAATCTTGAACAAAAGCAAGACAGAGAATTTTCTTTGTGTGTTTTTCTAGTATGCTTGGATTATAGGAGGAGTGCCTTTTATAGGCACAAAAGCATGGCTCTTAATATACACAATACAACCAAACGTTTGGCTGTTATAGCATTTTACGAAATTAATTCTTTTAATTCCATGCATTATTTGAGGATTGTTACAAAACATTTGTAACTTCAGCAATTGACAACGGTTTTAAATGTTAAAAACTGCTACCAACATTGAATCCAAGCTGGAAAAATGAAAAGATTGTGGCAAAACCAAACCCAAGCGAAATCAGAAATTTCCTGCAACATTTGTGCTTGCAGGATGTGCGCTCGTACACTAGTCCTTAGGTTTCGCCATGGTTTTTTGATTGATTTGCACCCTCCTTTGCACCTGTGCAAATGAAAGAGCCTTTATGCTTAATTGGTTACCAATAAGCAAATGTGCTTATAAACCCATTGGAGCTTTCATCTCTTTCCCATTTGGGACAAGAGCTTATTTTCTAATTCTTTTCTTAATTTTCTAACTTCGTGGGTGCAATTATGAGAGTCAATTTCTCATTCACCTCTCCATCATTTTGAGCGTATAATTATTCGATTTCAACCCCCTTGCGGAGTAAAACATGAGTCCACATTGAATCGACACTAACACGAAGTGAGTCTTACTCAAATTTAAGCCTCAAAATGATCATTTAAAAAGATTTTTAATAAGCCATTTTCCAACATGATCTACATGGCATACTCTTTTTTTGACATCTTACACATTAATATGATAGTCTCATTAGGAATACACAATAAACCATTTTTGGTTTCTACTTATCACAAAAGGACAAACTATTTACTCTTTTACACTTTTTTTAATAAATAGTCTCTTTGTAATATGTTTGTTGTTCTATTTTTTCTTTTGTTCTTTTCATGTTAAAAATTTTGATTTCTCATAATATTATTTATTATTTATAGAGAATTCTATGTATTTAACTTATGATATTGTAAATTACTATTCATATATTTATTTATATATTTTCATAGAAAAATGATTTTTCATAAAGAGATATTGTTGTTTATACTCAATTTGAAGTATTTTTTTTTAGATAAACAAATGCAAAATAAAAAATTTATTTCAAATGGGGACGTGTCATACAAGAATCTCATAGAAGATTCTTATCTTGCAATTTAAAGGACATCTCGTTTTTTTGTTTTTTTTGTTTTTGTTTTTGTTTTTGTTTTTTTGGAAGTTTCTTCTTGGCTTGCTTAGTGTTACAATCCAAACTCTATAATTACAATCCAATTTTTGTCTTTTTTTCTCAGTTTTATTATTCACACAGTTTTGTAATTTAAACTTTAAAAATTCATAATCTTGCATAAATGAGTCAAAATGAGATATTTTCTTATATATAAATTGTATATAATTTCGATATAAATGAAATAAGCTCTATATTTATATTTTTTTTTCCGAACACATTTCAAGTTTTTACACTTTTTAACTACAACAATTCAAACACCTCGATAAATACACAATCAATTCAAACCCGAATTCTATAATCCGAACCTTAATACCAAACCAATATACATCAAATAAACTGGAGACACATATTATAGATAAGTTAAAACGACATCACTTCAAAATAATTAAAAACTTGTATTGTTTAATAATAGCCTTTGCCGTCGTTTACTTTTCATTTTTTTTTTAACGCAATACATAATAAAACTAACATAATGTTGCATATACAAGTTTGATTATCGTTTAGTAGCGAGAATTAAGAAGGACATGCCATTTTTACAAGTTTGCTACCTTGAAAACTTTTGTCGTTTGTACTGATTGACATGTCATTTTTGTGTTTTCAATTGTTCCCACTCTATATGGAAGTTTCCGCATTATAGTTATATTAATAATGTGTCTAACATGATTGGGAGCATAATTTATAGGTTTTCACACCTTACTCTTCTAAAAGATAGAGTTTAAATTTCCTATCTCTAAATTTTAAAAATAATAATGATGGCAATGATGATACATCCAACATTAGTTCTTACATCACCACGACTTATGCAGATGTAGTCTTAGCATATGTCAGATTTTCTTTTCTTTTTCTTTTTCTTTTTCTTTTTCTTTTTTTTAGGGAAAAAAAAAAAATCCAAGTCGCAGGTTACGTGATTAGCAAGTTTTGGTCCCAATATATATATATATACGTTAATTAAATTTCTTCAATATATATATATATATATATATATATGTTCATAAAATTAAAGATTAAAAAAAATCTAAAATGGGCAAAATCTTGTAGACCAATTGCGGACGGATCCAACTCCTTGTGTTTGACTAAATCGAACCAACCCAATTTTATCATTGCATAATCCGAAAAAGATTTCGGAATCAATAAATAACAGCATAGTTATTTCAGTTCTCACTTAAAAGTAACACTCTCAAAAGTGAAAGCACATATAGTTTAAAAAATAAAAAACTAAAAAAAAATAAAACCCAAAAAAGAGAACAAACAGAATTGGGTTGTGAATAAATCCTCAACGGCTACACGTTAAACCAGTACTGACCATCAGCGTCAGCATGGTACTTGAGAGCTCTCAACAGAAACCTCGTACCTCGGAATTGGTTCTCAACTGTCTCGAAAATGACCATGTCCCCAACTTCAAGCCCCTTATAGTTGACAAACTTGAGCCAACCATCCGACTGAAGAACTGGCTTCTTGTACCGCCCTTTCTGTCGCACTGCGCACCGGAACTCCCAGAACATCCCCATGCCATCCATCGCCCACAACTCGATCTCGTGGCAGTCTTCGGCGAAAAGTGGCCTAATTACATCCCACCACTCCTTTGGAACTGAAAATCTGCTCGCTACATCACTCTCTGTTAGCCTTTTTGCCAAGGCCGCCATCTTAAATTAGTCTGGTCTCTCAAAGTTTTGTAATTAAATGTCTTGTTTCTTTCCCTCAAAAAAAAAAAAAAAAAAATAGTGTTGTTCCTGAGTTAAAAATAACTCCGATTAATCATCTTTATATAGGTGATTCGTTTGTTGGTGAATTTCTACAATCCAAGTACGTTTCTTCTAGATCATTGTTGGTCAATCAAATATTTTAGTGAGTAAGCAGACAAAAATTGCAGCTGGGCGCAAGCACCTCTTTGTGAACATGGAGCTTTAAAGTCTTCAATTAGTGATTTTAAATTAGTTTTTTTTTTTTTTTTTTGAGAATTTTTACGGGCTAATCTTGAAAAGAATAATTGACACGTAATACTGCATTATTTTACTGTTACTGATGAACCTATTTTATTAGACTCACCTCTTGATAAAAAAAAGCCCGTGCTTATATATGTATTCTGTCTTATTCAATATAAAATTTTATTATAGTCTAACATGCTCTTCAAAACCAACTTTATGACTAGTGAATTTATTTATCTAACCAAATATCTGATTCTTAATTTCTTATCCCACCCACGAGTCAATTTTATAAGCTTAACCACATAGCTTGCTTGCTAAGAATATTTATCTTACTAAATATATCACATTATTTTTATCTTTTTGAAAAAGAAAACCTGTGCATCTGCAGCCATTTTTCATCTTCGTTGCCGGCGAATATATAAGTTATAAAAGAATAATGTAAGGATAGGATGATTGTTTGCGTGACTAAATTGGCAGATCTCTCTGCATTTGCAATCATTTTTTATTCTAGTTTGCTTGTGTGACTAAATAGGTTGATCTCACTATACCAACAAAGATAAATTATTATAAAATAATTATGTTAGGAGCATCAAATATAATTTTAACTTTTGAGTCTTTGATTATCAATTTAACTTCCATTTTCTATTCTTAAGTTGTTAATATTTATCATATTAATTAAAATTAAAATATTACATCTCTTAGTAAAAAGATTGTAACTCACGCGACGATAAGCTGATTCTCACATAATAGTTTATCACCATGTGATTGATGATTAAGTGAGTAGGCGTCTCTAACACTACTCAACATAAACTATCTAAACAAATCTGTGAATCATTGTCTCTAATAAAAAGTAGAAAATAACCGACAACACTACGTAAAAATGTCGACTCCTGCTATTCATACAATAGTCAAAACTTGAATTGAGGTATGTTGTCAAGATCACCAAATTATCTCTGTTCTAGTGTTTTTGAAAAATTAGTTCTAGAAACTAGACCTTCATATGACATAACAAGGCTACTTGCATCAAATATTCATGGATTTGTGCTTTAAAAAAAAAAAGAATATTCATGTATCTGAATATTTTATAGTAAAACGACTGTAGCATTTAGTTTAAATAGATTAATTTAGTTCTTCAGCAAAAAAATAAGTTTATTTTGTTTATTATGTCAGCCATTATTTGTCCTTTGAATCTTTTATTTTTGCTTTGACCTTGATGGATTTTTTTTTGCCTTGCTTGCTAAAGAACTTTAGAGATAAACATTAACTTATATTTTTTTCAGATTTCATTAAACGAACTTTTTTTTTTTTTAATGTTGTATCATTATGTTAAAAAATGCAACACCACGAAAGAAATTGAGCCGCCTATGTCGACGTTGATTAGTTTATGAAGAAATTGAGAATAAATCTTCTGATTTTCTTATTTTACTGATGAATGGTACACGGCTTTATATACAGAGGAATGGAGAAAAAGTCTTCCTGAAATCAAGGTAGAAAAAACTGAAAACCTAGATAATTAGGGAAACTAATCATTATCCCTTTTATTCTGAAAAATAATTACAAACCAGCTAATCCTAGAATTAAAACACAACAGCTAATCCTAGAATAAGGGCATTAAACCACCAGTCACAACATCAATCCTGGGCATTCACAGCAGCTGATCCTGGGCATTAACTTCAGGATTTCCACACTCCCCCTCAAGCTGAGTTGTAAATGTTGAGTAAACCTAGCTTGGAGTTAAGATCTTCAAATATCTTCTTGGGCACGGCCTTAGTTAGGATATCTGCAATCTGTTGATTTGTTGGGATATATTGGAGTGATATGATGTCTACCTCTATCTTCTCCTTGACAAAGTGTCTGTCAATCTCTACATGCTTGGTCCTGTCATGATGCACTGGATTCTTTGCTATGCTGATCGTGGACTGGTTATCACAAAACATCTTCATGGAGCCTTCAACAGGAATTTGCAGCTCATAGAGTACCCATTTTAGCCATATTCCTTCACAGATACCAAGTGATAGTGCCCTAAATTCTGCTTCCGCACTGCTTCGAGACACAACTGATTGCTTCTTACTTCTCCAAGTAACTAGATTACCCCAGACATACGTGCAATATCCTGAAGTTGATCGTCTGTCCATCACAGATCCAGCCCAGTCTGCATCAGTGAATATCTCAATCCCCTTCTTCTCCGTCTTCTTGAAGACAATCCTTGACCTGGTGTCATCTTCAGATATCTCAAGATTCTGTAGATTGCCTCCATGTGCTCTTCCGATGGATTGTTCATGAATTGACTTACCACACTCACTGCAAAACTAATGTCGGGCCTGGTATGTGACAAGTAAATGAGTTTACCAACTAGTCTTTGATACCTCCCTTTGTCAACTGGTCCACCATTGTTGTCATTTCCAAGTTTCGAATTGGAGTCCATGGGAGTGTCTGCTGGCTTGCACCCAAGCATACATGTTTCCTTCAGTAGATCTAACACGTACTTCCGCTGAGACACCACAATTCCCTTTTTCGACCTTGCTACCTCCATACCAAGAAAGTATTTGAGATTGCCCAGATCTTTGGTCTCAAATTCCTTGACTAGAAAGTGTTTCAGTTGAAATATCTCTTCATCGTGGTCCCCTGTTAGAATGATGTCGTCGACATACACAATAAGGATTGCCCTTTTCCCGGTGGATGTGTGCTTGACAAACATCGTGTGATCTGCTTGACACTGGATATATCCAATTTTCTTGACCGCTTTGGTGAATCTGTGAAACCATGCTCTTGGTGACTGCTTAAGCCCATATAGAGATTTTCTAAGTTTGCAAACCTTGTTTGTGGTGGCTTGAGTATCCATGCCAGGGGGTATCTCCATGTAGACTTCTTCTTCCAAATCCCTATTGAGAAAAGTATTCTTCACATCTAGCTGATACAATGGCCAGTCTAGGTTGGAGGCAAGTGAGAGTAACACCCGGACTGTATTAAGCTTTGCTACAGGGGCAAAAGTCTCTTGATAGTCAATTCCGTAAGATTGTGTGAACCCCTTTGCTACAAGCCGTGCTTTAAACTTATTGACACTGCCATCTGCATTGTGTTTGACGGTGAAAATCCACTTACATCCCATAGAACGTTTTCCCGATGGTAGTTCAGATACAGTCCAAGTCCCATTCTTCTCTAGAGCATTAATTTCTTCCCAGACAGCAGCTTTCCACTCCGGTACTCTAAGAGCTTCATGTATTGAACTCGGAACCTGTGCTTTATCAAGATTGCTGACAAAGGTATGGTAACAAGGTGATAGTCCTCCATATGAGATAAAGTTGTAAATGAGATGATCAGTGCATGACCTTTTGCCTTTCCTTATGGCAATAGGTCTATCATCAACAGATACATCAACAGGAGCAGAATCATCGATAGGACTAGTGTTAGCTGGTGAAATTTGAGGTTCCGGATTCGGATTAGATTCATGGTTCTGATCAGGTGCCTGCGTTTCTTTTCCTTCTTAAGTTTTATTTCTCCTAGAATAGACATGTAACTCAGTGGAAGTTGCAGGTTGTGTTTGTGGAATAGCTGTTTGAATGACTGGCTGAGCCATATGAGGTTGGACGACAGGAGACTCAGAAGACTCGGACTCAATTGGGATGATGGAGATAGGACTTTGACTAGATGGCTCGGAAGGAGAGGATGAATCCAATCTATCAGTATTCCAAAGCTGATATTCCTGAGTAAAGTTCTCCCCCTGAATATCAGATTTGTAATAGGGTTTTGTCTCGAAGAAGGAAACATCCATGGAGTTGTAGAATTTTCTCGTGGTTGGAGAATAACATGTATACCCTTTCTGATTTGAGGAGTACCCAACGAATATGCATTTGTGAGCTTTTGGATCAAGTTTACCTCTATGTTGGGCATGTATATGGACGAACGCAGTACAACCAAAGACTCTCATGGGTAGAGTGGAAATAATACGGTTATTGGGAAATGAGTGGAAGAAAACTTGACTCAGTGTTTGGTAGTTTAAGACTCGAGAAGGCATCCTATTTATTAAATAAGTGGCTATTAAGATCGCTTCTCCCCAGAAAAATTTTGGAACATGGGTTGTGAACATGAGAGATCGAGCAACTTCTAGGAGGTGTCTGTTTTTTCTTTCTGCAATCCCATTTTGTTGGGGTGTGTCGACACAGGAACTTTGATGAATGATTCCCTGACTCGCAAGATAGCCCCCCAGAATTGTCTCAAAATATTCTTTTGCATTGTCGGTTTTTAACACTTGAATTTTTGTTTGAAATTGAGTTTGAATCATAGTGTTAAAATTTTTGAAAATTTGACCGACTTCTGACTTTTCTCTCATAAGAAACACCCATGTGATCCTAGAATGATCGTCTACAAAGGATACAAACCACCTAATGCCAGTAACATTTTTAGCTTTAGATGGTCCCCATACATCATTATGAATCATTGAAAAAGGATGAGAAGCTTTATAGGGTAGACTATGAAAAGAATTACAACATGTTTTGAAAATTGACATACTTCACATTGAAAACTATTCGGATTTTTATTATTGAACAAAGATGGAAACAATTTTTTAAAATACACGAAATTTGGATGACCAAGACGATAGTGTCATAACATGATTACACTATCTTTATTGGAATTTTCAAAAGAAACCTGATTATTAGACTCAACACAAACTGCAGTATGAGTTTGTCTTCTAGGAGATTCATCAACCTTCAGAAGAAATAGTCCCGAGCACACCTTAGCATTGCCAATCGTCCTCCCCAAATCCAAATCTTGAAATTCACACAAACCCGAGGAAAATTTAGCAATACAATTATGCTCTTGAGTAAGTTTGCTAACTGATAACAAGTTGCAATCCAAATTAGGAACATGAAGCACAGATGTAATGGTTAGGTCCTTTAAAAGAGCAATAGAACTTGTTCCAACCACTTTAGAGAGAGATCCATCGGCTATTTTCACTGTGAGGTTTTCTTGACACGGATTATAGGTATGGAATAAAGAGGCATCTCCTGTCATATGATCGGATGCACCCGAGTCTACAATCCATGGACCTGTTTTCTTAGATTTTATAGTAAGAGCACTCAAGTAATTACCTTTCTGTGCCAGACTACCGGTTCCAATTGTGTTGCTAGCCGAACCTTATTGTGAAAACATCCTCTGTAGGGCTTCTAGTTGATCCTTACTGAACGGACTGGAGTTGGTTGTTGAAGACTCTTCATCCATGGAGACATGGTTTCCATGGCTTTCTTTGTCAGGTGATGGCTTCCAATCAGCAAGTGCAGACCTTGATGGCTTCCAACCAGCCGGCTTCGCGTGTATTTTCCAGCAGTTGTCTCGTGTGTGACCTGTTTTTCGGCAATGATCACACCATGGTCTTCTCTTCTGCCGGTTGTCACTGTTGTTGGGCTGGATTCCTCGGGCAGCAAGGGCCCAATTTTCAGTGATAGGGATAGCCCGGTATTCTCCTAGCATCACTTTCTTCCTACTTTTTTTTCGGCGAACCTCAGAAAAAACTTCTCAAATGTTCGGCAATGGTTTCATACCTAATATGCGCCCTCGAAACTCTTCAAGATTTTTATTGAGTCCCATCAAGAATTTGAAAATTCTTTTCTTCTCAACAATTTCTCAATATTTGATAGTGTCCCCTGCACAGCCCCATTGATGGTCTTCAAATACATCCAATCACTGCCAATGACGGGTAAGAAGATTGTAGTATTGGGTGACTGAAGAATCTCCTTGTCGAAGGTCTTGAAGATGAGTTTCGATCTCGAAAATCTCAGAGGTATTTTCTTTGCTCAAGTAAAACTCCCTTGCTGCCTCCTAGATTTCTTGAGCGGTGCCATATAATAAGAAATTTTCGCCAATTTCATTTGTCATTGAATTGACCAGCCATGACATAACCATGTTGTTTTCAATTTTCCAGGTCTTGTATTTGGGGTCCTCGGCCTTAGGAGGAACAACTTCGCCGGTGAGGTAGTCATCCTTCCCTTTTCCGCAAATGTACATCAAGACTGATTGTGACCATTGAAGGTAGTTATTCCCATTTAGCTTGTGACCTGTGATTTGAAAAGAAACGTTGTATGTTCCTCCGAGATTGCTACTGGCAGGAGAACTGGAGCTTGAGGTGACTTCGGATATGGAGGAGATCTGTTTCTCCGTGGCCATTCCATACTTGGTCATCGGAAAAATTTAGAGATTCAGAGGTGGCTCTGATACCATGAAGAAATTGAGAATAAATCTTCTGATTTTCTTATTTTACTGATGAATGGTGCACGGCTTTATATACAGAGGAAAGGAGAAAAAGTCTTCCTGAAATCAAAGAAGAAAAAACTGAAAACCTAGCTAATTAGGGAAACTAATCAGTATCCCTTTTATTCTGAAAAATAATTACAAACCAGCTAATCCTAGAATTAAAACACAACAGCTAATCCTAGAATCAGGGCATTAAACCACCAGTCACAACATCAATCCTGGGCATTCACAACAGCTGATCCTGGGCATTAACTTTCGGATTTCCATAGTTTCATAATTTCCCTTCCACTAGGATAGGTGTTAGCCCCCACTCAAATTTTTTTTTTTCCTTAAAATTTTAAACCAAGTAATGAGAAATATAACAGAAGCAACTGCTTTACATACCAACAGCATCAAGACCAGCTAACTTGGGCATGAAGTGTTTGATGTGATCTTCGGTCGGTTTCTCAGCTTTCAAGGTCTCGCAGTCGAAAGGAACCATTATCTTGTTCTTCCCACGTTTCACCTCAATCATACCAACGACATCCTTTTCCCAACTGACCAGAAAAAGGCATTGCAAAACATCGGATGAAAGCATGTCATCCACATGAAATGCCTGTCTAATTGATAGTTTGTCGCTATATATATATATATATATATCTATATTGAAACGTCACCAAATAATTTCTAATGTTCAGGGTTAAAAATGAGGATCCAAGATGGCTAACCCATGAGCATGATCGATGCTGCGTAGCCGAGCAGCGTCATGGCCTCCACGCTCCAAAATAACATCTCGTTCTTTCTTTCTCTGTCATATTACGAAGGAAGAAAAGGGTAACTAGAAAAAGACTCAAAAGAAACAATACAAGTTTAATTTGGATGGAACACAAAGGAATCAGGTGGGGGATGAACGGTTCCTATATTGTAGTCTATGATTGTGAGCTTGATCAGACGGCCGGTAATCCTCACCCCTGCTACATTCCCTATCACATGCCAATTCTGACACCATTTGGTAAAAAAAAAAAACCCAAGTATCTAGGGAACTAGAATCATAGTTTCATCAATCAAAAGACACCCTTTAAAACAAATGTGAAGAACCCACATTCCCTAAAACCCAGAGAACAACTTTGTAATTAATAGACCAGTTCTAGGAGAAACAAAAATTCTAACTTTAACCTAACCTACTTAAGAAAATTATGCACCTTTTCTTCTAACTGGTTATTTGACAAAGAAAAAAAAAAGGGGATTAAAGAGCAAATATTCTACACACAATAAAAGTAACTTCCAAGATATTTTCTTAATGAAGGTACGAGGAAGTAGAAGTGGGTACTAGTGGCTTGAAGGCTATAGCGAGTGGAAAGAGGAAGTTGGATGAAATGTCCAGAAATTGGGCCACATGCCAAAAGTGCTTATTGATGCTACTCCTTCCATTACCTCCTCACCCATCCTTCTCTTTTATTTGATTCTCTTCCTCCTGAGGAACATCGAATTTCAAAACCAAATCTGAAATCTTTTATTTTTGCCATTACTGGTTTTTAGTTGACAATATAAGGTGGAGAAAAAAAAATGAGGATCTTAGAAACAGAAAATGAAACACCCAACTTTACCTTTTTCTTGATTGTCTTGGTATACTGTTGTTATGTTATTCCGATTGAGGGTGGAGAGGTTTCAATTTTCACAGAGACCCCGGAGTCCAGTGAAACGACGAAATGGGCAGTCGTTTGATTGCTACAAATCTCTACAAAATCTACCTTCTACAGTAGTTCGTTATTTATTTTAGAGTAATTGGTTCAAATAGCCATCGAACTCTTTATGAGGTGACGGTTTAGTCTCTGTTTTATTTTTATTTTTTTTAGCAAGACGACCTCTAAACTCTTAAAATGTTGATTATTATAGTCATTTCCGTCCAAAACTGTTAAATTTCTAACAGAATCTTATTCAAATCATAAAAGATCAAAATGCCTTCCAATCTCCCAAAAGTCTCTCTCCATTTCTCTCCCCCTCCTTCCCCGGATTAGATCTGGTTCAACCCCCACCACCCCCCCCCCCCCCCCCAAAAAAATTTATGCACTTTGACGCCCAAACCCCAAAAAACAGTTTTGGTCTTTTTACTATACAAAAATATATATATATAGTAAAAATACCAAAATGCCTTCCAATCTCCCAAAAGTCTCTCTCCCTCTCTCTCCCCCTCCCTTCCTCCCTCCTTGGATTGGATCTGGTTCGACCTCAGGCTGTCGCCCGCCCCCCCCCCCCCCCCCCCCCCCCCCCCGACCCAATTTCGGACCCCCTTCTTCTCCGTTGCCGATCGCTGCCAAAACCCAGGCCCACCTTCTTTCCCATCGCGAATTGCCCCCCCTTCACCCAAACGAACTCAAGACCCAGCCCCGTCGGCCGCTGTTTGCCGAACGCAGCCCCAAAACCCAGCCCACCTACCCCCCGCCGCCGAACTCACACCCCCTTCTTCTCTGTCGCCGATCCCCCCCACCCCCGATGGTGTTGTCGATCTAGGTTTTGAGAAATGAGGAGAGAGAAAAAGGAAAGAATGAGGAATTTTACCCTATGTTTGGATGAGAGGTCCAGTTTTAGAAATTGGAAAATTTTTGTAAAAAAACGTTGGTCTCTATTTTTTCATCATTCTCTCATTCGAAAAAGAAAAATAATCTCATTTTCAAACTTACTTTGTACAGTACTTTTTTTAAAAATATATATATTTTTTTAAATTTTCTGACAATTCACAATTTTCAACACAATTTCTTATCATTCCAAACAACATTTTGTTTTTAAGAAGAAATTTTTTTACACATCCAAATATCATCTTATTCTTAAAATGAAAAGACTTTCTCATTTAAAATAAAAAAAATTTCTTTTTCGAAAATAGACATGCGATCCAAATAAAGCCTTTTTTTTTACAATTTTTTAAATTATTGTTAAATTAATTATTACTATATTACTAAAATATCCTTATAAATTATATCTCATGCATTGCACATGACTCATTCCGTTATAAATTTAACGGATTTGGACAGAAATGACTATAATAGCCAACATTTAGAGAGTTTAAAGTCATCTTGGCCAAAAAAAAAAAAAAATAAAACATAAATCAAACCGTCATCTTGTAAAGAGTTTAGGACTATTTAGGTCAATTACTCTTTATTTTATCAAAAGACACAAAGAAACGGCATCTCGTTTATGTTTTGACAGTTTCATGTCGATGGAGTTAAAAACGACAAGCGCTTTTTTCTTTTCTCCGATCAAAGTATTACTGTTGTTGTTTAATGAGTACAAAACGGCATATCTTATATTTTGTAGAAGCATTTTGTCGTTTAATTTCTTAAACGGCGTCATTTTTGTTCAAAGTTTGATATCGTTGTCGAATAAAGTAAGACACTAGTCTTTCATGCGTTAAAACGACATTACACTAGTCTTTCATGCGTTAAAACGACATTCTTTCAAAATTTAAAAGATCGTTGCATTGTTTATATCAAAGACTTTAATGTAAATTAGTACTTTAATTTTTTGTCTTTTGTGTTACAAAACAGCTTACTTTACATCGTGGAAGTTTGTTGTCGTTTTAAAATTAAAAATACGACATGACATTTTTAAATATGCCAGTATTATTGAATAACCTACAGGTCGTTTGTTTTTGTGAATGCATGCAGACCTGTCGCGCGTTTTCCTGTGTTAGAAGGTTTTTTTTTTTTTTTTTGTGCTAAAGGGAATTTCGATTGGTTGTGATAAGAGAACGTTGTCTTAACTGAAAACGACATGCTCTTGTTGTCATTAGTTAATACGACATCCACTCAAATTTCGGATTTTAAAAGATTTGTGTTGTTTACATAATAAAACCCTTTTTCTCCTCTTAAAAAAAGGGAATTATTTGTGTCATTTTGTCCAATCCCTCTAGTCATTTTCAAAGTCCACGTGAGCAATAGAACTTAATAAAAGTGGTTGTAAACATAGCACTAATTTCATATCTAATATTATAGTGAAGAGTTCAAATTCCTCCATCTCAAACTTCACAAAATATATAATATTAGAAATAAAAACCCTTTGCTTTTTTTTTTTTTTTTTTTAATGTAGGGTAACGACTTATCGTGTATCTTATGAAAGATTCTTGTTGTACAATTCAAAGAAGTACATGTCGTTTTATTGGAAGTTTGCTTTCTTGTTGAATTAATCAAAGACACACGTCATATATATCCTAAAACGATATAATTCAAAATTTTAAGATTGTTGTCGTTCAATTTAAGCGTTTTCTGTCGTTTTACTTTTTTTTTTTTCTTGAAAAAAAAAAACTTTTGCTATGATTTTCATATAAACTCTACGTCGTTTTCCTCGAAAACTTTGTTGGCTGTTATACTGATCGACATGTCGTTTCCTCTTAGGAGTTTTCTGTCGTTTTGAAATGTACGTACGTCTCCTTCTAATGAAAATTATGGCCTCTAGAATATTAAACGACATCTGATCGTTTAAAATATATTATCTCATAATTCTACCAAAAAGGGAAAAAAAAAATAAAAAATAAAAGACTATCTGATAATAATATCTTATAAAAAGGCCAAGTCGATCACTTTTTTAGTGGGTAGTAGCAAAAGATTTGTGAATTTTATATTCAATCCGGATATAATTATGTATTTTAATTATTCACTTAGATTGCAATAGGTAATAATTAAAATGGATTGAAAATGATGTATTTTAAGGGTGGACTTAGTACATGGTGGGTCCTCACCCTATGTCCGTAGGAATATTGCTTCTATATTACATTCTTTTTTTCTTTTCTTTTTTTTCTTTTTAACAATAATATAGGATATCATTCATGTTCAATATTACATGTTATTAGAGTGAATCACACGTTTTGAAAATTATAAGTGATATCTATACTTTAGTAGTTATACATTATCACACCAAAAATACCCTGAAGCTTTAAAAAAAAAATTAAAAATCCGCTATATATATATATATTAACTCATGTCCTCTTCTCTGAAAAAGAAGAATAGTACTTACAATCTTGGCATCCGTTAGATTCCCTTATATATTTTTTTTCTGGAGAAAATTCCAACTATAATTATTTTTTAATTTAGGACGAAGAGATTCAAATTCTGTATATTTTTTTTAGTAAAATCAAGTGTGACGTTACCGCTAATTTATACATACAATCACTTCATGGTTTTGATTGTAACGAAAAACAAAAAAAACAAAAAACAAAAAACAAAAAAAAAAAACAAAAACAAAAACTCCTAAAATGGCCTCAAATTGTTTAATAGGATTTGAACTTGTAGACCAATCACATATATGGATTCAACTCCAACCCTTTTTTTCTTTTTTGCTTGGACAACTCCATGTACTTTACCAGATCAAACCAGACCCATTTATAATTTGATACTCAGAAAAAGATTTCCTGAACCAAAAACAGCAAGGATGATTACAACTTTAGTCAGCCCCCCTCAAAAAAAAAAAAAAAGAAAAAGAAAAAAACAACTTAAAAAAGAAACAGCGCCCAAAACGAAAGCAAACAAAACTGGGCCTTGAACATGACAACTAATAATTAGAACAATACTGAAAGATACTTGGTGTTTAACATCAGACGTTATTTAGAATATATAGGCTCAACAATATGAGTGTGGGACCCACAAGTAGAACGTTATTTGTGACATTTAACACCACTAATATCTGAAAGTATTTTTGACTAGACATCAAACCAGAAGTGACGAGTAGCATCGTACTTGAGAGCTCGTAGCAGGAATCTCGTACCTCGGAATTGGTTCTCAACCGTCTCCAGAATGACCATATCCCCAGCTACAAGGCCCTTATAGTTGACAAACTTGAGCCAACCATCGGACTGGAGAACAGGCTTCTTGTACCGCCCTTTCTGTCGGACAGAGCACCGAAACTCCCAAAACATCCCCACACCGTCGACCGCCCACAACTCAATCTCGCGGTGGTCTTCGCCGAAGAGCGGCCTAATTTCACCCCACCATTCTTTAGGAACCGACAGTCTGCTCCTAACGTCACTTTCCCTCAATTGCTTTGAAAAGGCAGGCATTGTTAAGTTAGGTAAAAACATTGGAGGTATTTATAAGGCCTGGCCTTGGTCTTTTTTGTTGAAATTCACTACCAGTCGGTTCTTTAGAAGAAAAATAAAAAAAATAAAATAAAACATATTAGCCAAGCAAAGAAAAACTATGCTAATAAAGTCTCTATCAGCTAATTTATAATCAATATTTGAGATGATCCACCCAATTGAATTTACAGCATTGCCAACAAAACCATATCCTTATCCCCCTTTTGCTTCAAAAAGTCTTAACACATTATTGGTAGTACATATGAGATTTGACCATTACATGATTCACGTCTTATAAGAGAGAAACCAACGTCGTCTAGCTACGGCTAATTTTTTTTTTTTAAATTCTTTTTGGTATGGAGTCTAGCTACGGCTAATTATTCGACATAAAATATAGTTAAGAGTTAACTATCTTCTCGACTAAGCTACTTTATTAAATAATCAAATTCCGTGAAAGACTTGTTCAACATATATCTAAACATCAGATTAACGATATATGAACTCTCAAAAACATGTCGCTCTCTGGGCAGAACAAAAAAAAAGTCTAGAACACTCGAAGATACCAACAAAAATAGAATGCGAAGAAAAGTCAAAGTTTCTGAAAATTTTAAATTTGAAAAAGTCATCACTTGCATCTGCAGCCATTTGTGTAGGCTGACATGATGAGAGTTATGCCACTAATAATAATAATAATAATAATAACAATAACAATAACAATAATAATAATAAATTTTGAGTTACAATATTTTTTTTATGACACTTTTAATTTTAAGCTTTGTTTGGTTCTCAGATCCAAATTTAAGTTTTACATATCAGTTTTTGTCTTTTTCTGAAAAATCAAAAAAAATTATAACTAGTTTTTAAAAAATCAATCAATTTCAACCTCAAAATTCATTACAAATCCGTACACCAAACGCAAGCTTAATATTTTTATGTAAGTAAATGTCACTTTTAGTCACAAACTAATATGCATTTAGTTAAATATTTTTGTTGTGATTAAGGCTCGTTTGAGGTGACATTTGGAGACAGTGTTTTAGAGACTGGAGATAGCTTGGGTTTTGGAAATGTACGTTTAGTGAAGATAAACTGTTTGAAGTGAAAAAGTATAAAAACTTGAAATATATTCTGAAAAAAATTAACAATATAAATCTTATTTCATTATTCTCGAAATTATATGTAATTTAAAAAATCTCATTTCGATTTAAAATGACGAAGTTATTGATTTTTAAAATTTGAATTTTTTTAAAAAAATATTTTAAAAAATTAATAGTAAAATTGAAGAAAAAAAGATAAAAAAAAACAAAACAAAACAAACAAAACAAAAAAGGAAAGAAAAACTTTTGGAAAACACTTTTGGGGGTGAAAACGGGCCCAAAAACTTTTAGGCGCAAGATTTTAGTCACGTGACGTCACGAATGACATGTCAATCTTATGGGTCCATAAAGATGGCATCTTAATTAGAAAACATCATATATCATATACCTACTATTTAGAGTATTTCTAATACAATATTAAATTGTTGTTCCAATGGTAAATTTTAACATTTTGATGAAAAAAAATACTCTATGATAGAGTGCTATCTTTCAGGTCAAATTTTTCATATGCTGAACTTTCTGGTAAATTTGTCACAAAATATAACCAATATCAAATTTAATATTTAATTCTTATTCATTGCCATATTGATTTTTCATGTAATTATTATCATATTTTCATCTGTAACTTAAATATTTAAAATTCACTTTTATAAAATTTAAAACATAATAATGATGATAAAAAATAAAAATAGTAATAAAAATAGCATTCACATTGAAACAGAAAGATAATGCTATTTTAATTTTATTTTAAGAAATATAATATTAATATAAACTTTTATTATTTTTTGTAACAAATTTAATAATAATAATATAGACAAATGCACTAAAGATGGACTTACTGTACAATTCATGAAGGTCAATATGTTCATCTTTGGGGCACTCATAATCAAATAAGTCATCTTGACTCAGATGTATTAAGTAGTTTCTCAAGGGATTTTTCATCATTTCATGGTAGGAACTGAAAATTTCAAACATTTTGTTCAAAGTTTGCTATAACTGTCTAATAAACCATTCTTATCCCTGAAATCTTTGTTGTTGTTTGAAATATACGATATGTCCTTTGTCCTAAAAACATTGTTGTTTCCTAGTTGAACGACGTGGTGTTCCTGCGTAAGAAGTTTATTTTTTTCCTTCAAAAAGACTAGCATAATCATGAATGAGAGATAAAATGTTACAAATTTGTAAATTCTAAGTGCAAATTATTCAAATTACAAATTCAGGATGCAAATTGCAACTGTGTAATAAGTTCAAGGTACACTGATGCAAAAAAAAAAACAAAAAACAAAAAAAGTCTTTCTTTAATAAGGAATTAAAAGGGATCAATAATATTATCATGTCTCCGTCCTAATGGTTGTTAGGTGAGCCCATTGGTCTCACTAATGGAATAATAAGAATCCGACCTTAGATCTTCACAGCTAACAGACTTTAAGGCTTCAACAGTAGAGAGCACATAGTTTTTTATATCAAATGCTAGATTTTACGTGCATCACGACTCGAACTTAATTGATAGAAGTAAAAGCTTTAATAGAATTTTCTTACTACCAAGTCACTACCACCGGTACTAGGAAGGAATCTGACTTGATTATAGTGTAAGACCCATATTACACATTTTCACTACACTCCTAATCCTACAAGAATCCTAAATAGAGTTTAGGGAGTACGGAACCTAACCACATTGCTTCTAGTAGGACAAAAGAAGAAGTAAAAAAAAAACATAGCATTTGCTGTAAAACATATCAATTGTCGGAACCTCTTCTCTTGCTTTGACCTCGAAGGACTTTAACCTTGGAATTAAACATGACCTTATACGTTGAAAAACTTTATGCTAGGGTACCTTAAAAAAAAATTTACTGGTATTCCCCATTTTTTTAGCTTTTGATTTTTTTTTTGGTTAATTTTGTTAAATTTAAAAACTTTATTACAAATTTACAGTAATATCATTATAATTTAAGAACGCATAACAAGAATGAGAATACATCATAGAAGTTTCTAAAAAAAACTATTAATTCCTGTATATATTCTTTTTACAGAGAATTTTACCATAAGGTAATTAAAAATGGACTATCAGTATAGTCCTCTCAGTCAAAAAACCATTAGATTTATATTTATAATATCTTTCTAGTAATAATTTTGATCATGGTTACCTCTATCCTTTGTCAATTAATGATCAAATGAGCCCCAATGTGTTGAGAAATATTTTTGACCTATGAATATTATTTGTGTTCGAAGACAAAACACGTGACTTCGATTTTGCCAAAGAACCTTCTACGAAATTATTTGGAAATAAGTACCACTACTTATAATACCATCATGATCGCATTATCCCAAGATTTCTTCTTTTGTGGACAAACATGCTTGGATCTAAAAATTTTGATAACTCTATAAAATAGAGTTATTTTAGTATTCTTAAGTTTATATTTTTGTTATAATTTTAATAATTTATATTAATTTTCCTCATATTTATTATATTATCCTATACGTGTAAGTCAATAATGTTAATAGGGTTAAAAGTAGCAATTTAGAGTTAAAATATAATAAAAAGGATTTAAAATAGTAAAAGAAAATTCGAAGCCAACGTCAACCACTCGTGCGAGTATCCTGCACTCTCACTCGCTTGTTTTGGCTGTCAGAACTGTGAGTAGGAGGCCCAGATTGGCGAGTATGCCACACACGCCATAGCCGGTGCATTTCTGGCAGCGTGTCAGTAGTTTTCAACAGTGACGGATCCGGTGTAGCGCGTCCCAGCAGCTCCACGTGCACCTGCGAACTTCAGCCAGTCCTAGCTCGCCATGTGGCCCAGCTTCAACGCATCTCCAACCGTCGCGCCAGTTGTCCGTGCAGGCCCCCTAGGGTTGCTTTGCGTCAACTTTTGCTGAAGCAATGAGAAAAGAAAAGGAAAAAAAAAAAAAAAGGAAAATTGAAAAAGGTGGCAGCTGAGTGGCTTATAAAAGAGGGTCTAGGGCTACATGCACGGTCGTCTTTGCTACGGGAGAAGTCAAAACCAAAGAAGAAAAAGAAAAAGAAAAAATGAAGTTTTAGGTTTAGTTTTCTATAAAATTAGGGAGAGACTATCTTGAATCATTAAGAGGAGAGGGAGAAGAAAATTTAAGAAAAGGCTTGAAGATTTGCGATACCTCCATAATTGGGTTTTCTTGCTTTATTCTCTTATGTTTTGATTTTTGTAATTTGAGAATGATTGAACTGTTATTTTATATATTTCTATTTTTAATTTTAGAAGTAATTTTCTTTTCTAGAAATACAATTTATCCGAATTATGATTATTTGAGTTTTTTCATTTTTAATTAATTAATGTTCTATTTCAAATCTATGTTGAGTATTTTAATCGGTGCTTACTGCTTGTGAATCTTTGGCCAACTTTTGGTATTTGATTTGAAACTGAGAAGTGATAATTGAATAAGCCTTTGCTTAATATACCATAAGATTGTCATAAGTTAAAGATAGTTATGAAACTTATGCAGCATCATGAATTTCTGGTTCTTAATGAATTATGATAAGTTGTTTGAGACCGAGAGGTAATAAGGCTTATTATAATAAATTATTAATACTTGAGAAATATTAATGAATTTATTAGAGAGATTTGCTGGTAATATAGGGAATAAACGTTGATTAATTGGATTAGAAAATTTGAATATGATTAATCCAGTGAAATCGGAAACCTTAGATTTTTAGTATTTTGAGTCTTTTGTCTATTTACTTATTTTGTTATTTTTATTTAAAAATCTCTTTTCAGTTATTCAAATAAAGTTGGAGTTAATAATATTTTGGTAATTGGTAACGAAAGTCATCGTGGGAATGATACTTTACTTATCACTTTATTACTTGTTTATGATATTGTGCACTTGCAATTTTCCGCAACAAATATCATTTCAGTTTTTGTCTTTTTCTAAAAATTTAATAAAATAACTAGTTTTTGAAAAGTTAATCACCTTCAATCTAAAAATTACATTCTAAACCGGTATACCAAACGCATTATAAATGTTGTCTCTAACACTAATCTTGGATGAAATAATTGGACAATCATATTGCATAATTGGACCAAAGCCGATGAACCTATTTTTGGATATTCACTTATAAATCCGGGAAAAAAAGTACTAGTGCTTATTTATTTATTTTTCTTATTTATCCAGTTTTTCTAATTTAAAGTAAGAAATTTAAACTGTACATCTTATAATTTAGTCGGATAAAAAATTATGATTAAATTTATTTACAATCGCATTACTAATACTTATTATTTTTTCCTCAATTAATCAATATAAAATTATGTAATAATTAATCTCAAATGATCAGACAGAACCATTTTATAATGTAATAATAAAATTCCTAAAAGAATAGCGTGCATCATATCTTTATCTTATTTTTCAAAGTTGATTGTCTTTATCTTAAATGTTAGATTCTAATTGTATAATCCTACTCATGAATCAAGAATCATTGTAGAAGCTTCTATAAAAATAAACCATTTTAGAAGTTTTATTAGATTACATTTTCATTTCTCATTCATTTTTCCCTTCACTCGTTTCCTTTATTCCTATTTTCCATCATACCAAACAAAGCCAGCTTTTGTTTCTTTTTTACTTTCCATTTATTAATTGTTTTATTTTCATTTTCAGACCAATGGATGTAATTGCATTACATCAGCTATATTACATCACTACGAAAGACTTTTATGCATTATTAATATATATTATATTCATCAACTAACTCGCGGTTTTGGCATCTTCAGATTTTCTTTTCTATTTCTTTTTTGCTGGGAAAAAAAAAAAAAAAAATCCAAGTCACCTGCTATTGAGATAAGGTCAAAAATCATTGTTAATATTAACAGTAATAAATTATCACCAGGGGTCAGTAAATAAATAAAGTTCATACACTGAGTGATTTTTTTGGAAGTCTTAAATATATAAAGGCTTTTTTTCTGCTAACCTAATACTCTCGAAGCCCATTTGATAATACTCTCCGGATATACAAACACTGATAACCCCTTTTTAAGACTTATAATGAGGAAAAAAATATATAAATAAAAATATAACTAAAATGAACAGGATTTGAGCATAAAAACCTCAGCACAAATAAGCACATGGCATTTATTCAAAATCTTAAGGACCAATTACAGATGAATCCAACTCCCTGTACTAGACCAAATCATCGAACCAACCCAGTTAATAATTTGATATAATTACAAAAAGTTACTAAACGCAAAAGTAACATGGTAAAAAAGCACAACAACTTCTTCACAAAAACACTAAAGAAAGAACAGTACTCAAAACGAAAGCTAAAAAAAACTGTGCGCTATAAAACTACTAATTAAGGCCTACACTTCAAACCAGTAGTGACCATCAACATTATACTTGAGATCCCTGAGCAGAAACCTCATACCATGGAATTCGTTCTCAACTCTTTCGAGAACAACCATATCCCCATCTCCAAGCTTCTTATAGTTGATGATAACTCTAAGACATTAGAGTTATCCAATGTTTTTCTAGTCCAAATTTGCTTAGCCAAGAGCACTTTTATTATTTGTCTTTGTGATTTGTTTTGGATTTTTAAGTTTTACTTTTGCTGGGGTCAACTTCTGTAATTTTGCTCTTCTTGAACTGAAATTGAAGGATTATAGAGCAAAATGAGGGCCAAAATGTTAAAGTGCTGGTAATGTGTTTTTCAGGTAAATGCTACAACTATGCTGCAGCATTTCTGGGCGAAATTCTGGGCATTGCTGGCATATTTTGCTGACATCAGACCATTATGTGGAGAGACCATGTGGAATGAATGAGCTGGACATTTGTGGTCAACTGGTCCCCCACCATCTTTGCCACATGTGTACCATTGTTACCCTAGCCTAATAAAACAACAAAAAGAAAGGAAAGAGAGCAGCCAGAAACAGAGACCAATTTGGGGATACAGAGAAGGAGCCGTCGGAGAGAGAAACAGAGGAGAGAAGAAAATACACCATTTTTGGGCAAGAGAGAGAGAGCCCAGCTGAAGTCTGAGCTTCCATTTTTACGCCCATTTTGGAATCCGAGCTCAGAAGGAGAAGGACACAAAACGAGAAGAACCATCTTGAGCCGCTTGGAGTTTTTCTTCCTCTTAATCTTTCTTGATTTATTTTCTGATTTTCATTCTCTGTGAACAATGGATGATGTTTTTAAGCTTGCTTTTGTAATCCGAAATATGAACTAAATTGTTTAGCTAGGACCCTAATGGAACCAAGGTTGTAGGAATGTTATGTTGATGTTGGATTGCTAGCTAATGTTCTGCTCTTGTTCATTCATGTGTGTGTTATGTTTATTTCTATTTTCTGACTGGCCATCGACTATAGGAAAACAGATTTAAATTAATACCGGAAGGGTTAGTTTAAGTTGGAAATGACATGGATGATGCAAGTTCAATATGCTTGTCTAGGTTTATTGATTTGTGAATGGTATAGGAATATATTGTTCATCTTGCATAACCCACAAGACCCGAGCCTTAAAATTGCATTCTAAGAGCTGGATTCACATAGGAATATGTTGAAAAAGGTTTGAGGAATTAGCCATAATAATTCGGAAGATTTTTATGCATAAAACGGAGTTTTGGTTAACAGGTGCAGAGCATGCTATAGCATTCTAGTAGCATTCGTGTAGCAAACATGCGACTAAGGTGAAATTAGGTGTCCTAGCTTGTTTAATCCATTGGTTTCCCAAACTCAACTGCAATCCCTTTCTTTTCATTAATTTTGTTTGCTTTTGCTTTGCTTTTAGTTGCTACATAATCTTCATTAAATTCTCAAATCAGCCCTTTCTCGTTTCATACCTTCTCTGGTATTAAAATAGCTTTTACTTGATAATTTTGGTGATTTAATCCTCGAGGGACGATATCCGTACAATTGTGTACACTTTATTACTTGTACGACTCGTATACTTGCGAGTGTTCAATTGAGCGAACAGTTGACAAACTGGAGCCAACCATCAGACTGAATAATAGGCTTCTTGTATCGCCTTCTCTGTCAGACAGCACACCGGAACTCCCAGAACATACCCGCCCCATCGACTATCCGCAACTTGACCTCCCGGTGAGTATGTTACTTATAATTGTACACAAAACTTAGGAGAAAAACCAGGGTCTAATAATAATCCTTTTATAAAGGCTTCATTTGTTGGTGGTTTTTGAGTCCTACTTAAGACTTCTTCTCTGTCCAATATTGCTCGTGCCTATTTGTTGCTAGCTAGCCTTTAACAGCTTACTATAAAAACCATTAAGTCTCTACTTTGAGCTAGTATCACGACATCACATAAGCACGTCATGACCAGTGTTTCCACATGTAAACTCATTAAAGTCTACACTAGTGATTTTTTCTCAATGGCTAAATTAATGTCTGTCATCACCTAATCTTGGAGAGAATAACTAGTCCGTAAAACTGTTTGGAAATTACCGATAACAAATTTTATTATATTCACCTAAATAATAAAATATGCAAAAAAACTAGCACTCATTATTTGGAGGTTCAAGAGCTCGTTGGCTTTCTTGGAGGTCTTAAATAGTCCAGCAATTTCAGACGGCTCGACCTAGCCTAGCCCAGTCCGGCCTAGCCTGTCCTGGCCCGGCCCTAACAAATCGTAGGTAAAAATCGAGCCATGCCAAGCCTGGCTCGATTTAATTGGTGTGCCGGGTTGGGCCCACCCAAAGATTGAAAAACAAAGCCCGATCCTGCCCTAAAGACCGGTGGGCTTAAAATCGAGCCGGGTAAATGGTTAAGCGGGCTTTTGAAAAAAAAAAAAAAAAAAAGACATCAAAACTTCAAATTTTAAACACAAGCGTTCAAGTATTGAAAACAAAGTAGAGTATATTAAAAGTATAACTAGATAGAGACATAGAGTTGAACTTTGTTTCAATTTCATTTATTTTACAGGTATATAACATCACTGTTGTGCAATGGTCATTTTCAAAAATTTTTTTTTCAAAGAAAAAGTAATATGTTATTTCTACTATATCTCCATTTTGTTTATAAATAATTTACATTACAAAGGCATTGTTAAACAAAACAAAATAAAAATATGATAAAAAACATAAACACAAACCTAACATATTTGGGCGGACTAGGAAGCTGAGCTTTGGGTGGCCCGGCTGGGCTAGGCTCAAAACTAAGGCCCAGGCCAACCCTTGGAATTGCTCTGGGCTGGGAATGGGCCCAACATGTAACAGGCCCGACCGTGCTAGTCATAGGGCCAAAATAGCAGGTAATGGGTTAGCCCGCTTAACTCGGCCCATATTTATAACTCTAATTTTAAATACATAGTAAGACTTGTTTTCTACTGACCTAATACTCTCGAAACCCATTGGGTATCGCTCTTGAGAGATGCTAACACATCTTGCCCCCCTTTTCGGACTTTTATTGAGTAAAAAAATTAAAAAATAAAAACAAAAAAAATAAAATGAACAGGATTGAGCATAAAAACTTCAGCCCAAACGAACACATGATATTTATTCAAAATCTCAAAGACTAGTTATAGATGGATCTAACTCTTTGCACAAGAAAGCTCATTCTCACATGACAGTTCATCATTACGTGAGTTGATAACTAAACAAATAGGTGACTCTTCTACTACTTAACATAAACTATTTAAACATGACTGTGAATTGTGGTCTCTAATAAAAAGTATGGTTAATTTCAATAATAGCACTCCTAAAAATTTTCATTTTAAATTTAACACCACTTTTCATTCCTTTCACTTGTAGCATTTCCACATCAACTTTTATCGGTCCCACATAATTAGATTGTCAAAAATGCCCTTAGCAGAAACCTAAATCAATTTTCTTCCATCCCTTCCCCTTTTTTCTCTACTGCGCCTCTTCTCTTCTCTATTTTCCCAAAATGCATTTCAAAATTTGAAACAAGCAAGAGAGAACAAGAGAGTTTTGGTGTTGTGTTTGGATTTGCTCTTGCCGCCGCCGTCGTTAGGGTTTGGGTCGTTTGGGTCCCTTTTTTCTGTTTTTTTTTTTCCAACTCATATTTGGGAGGTGAGGGATGGCTTGATATTTGCTGGAATTCTTAATGATAGTCTTGAAGGCAACTTTGAGTCAACGGCAGGGTGATTGCTTGGATAAAGGAGCCTAGAAGGATGGTGCCTTTGGCTAGATGTTGTACCTTGAAGGGTTAAGAAACTGGGTAAGACAAAAATTGGTAGATGGTGATGATTGAAGGTGACTACAAAACCTACTGGACACTTTAGTTGGAAATGAGGTTTTTTTTTTTTTTTTTTTGGGTAAATACTGGAAAGGAAGTTTGTGCTCACTAGAAACTTTCTTTTAGCTTCTTCATCCATTGCTATTTTTTTTTTCAGAACATGTCGTTTGTCTGTGTTATTTGCACCTTGTTTTTTTGATCGGTTTCCACTTTCTTATTAATGAAATGAAATTCATTAATTTTGAGTAGAAAAAAAAAAGTGAATTGTTCCCCAAACGAAACAATAAGATGTTAGTCAATATAATAATTACCTTTGGGTCAATATATTATTGACTAAATAGGTCATCCTACTAATGACCAGACGTTAATTATGTTGTCAATATATATGTATCACATCATTAGCACTAAGAAGGTCATAGTGAAATTGACCTGTTGGTCATTATGAAAATGATCATTTATGCTAAACTGTCAAATGTTATGCAAATATACTTATTTTTCCATTATAGCCAATGTATGACAACTATCATTTGTGTTTTAGAACCCATGTTATTACGTCAATGTCAACATATATGTATCACACTATTAGCACTGAGAAAGTCATAATGAAATTGATCATTTGTATTAAACTATCAAATGTTATGCAAATCTAATTATTTTTCAATTATAGACAACATATGACAACTCCCATTTGTGTTTTAAAACCCGTGTTATTACGTCAATATCAAGATATATGTATCACACCATTAGTACTGATAAGGTCATAATGAAATTGACCATTTATGCTAAACTGTCAAATGTTATGCAAATATAATTATTTTTCCATTATAGACAATTTATGACAACTCTCATTTGTATTTTAGAACCCATGTTATTACGTCAATGTCAACATATATGTATCACATTATTAGTACTGAGAAAGTCATAATGAAATTGATCTGTTGGTCATTATGAAAATGACCATTTGTATTAAACTATCAAATGTTATGCAAATCTAATTATTTTTCCATTATATATATCATACATATGACAACTCCCATTTGTGTTTTAAAACCCCTGTTATTACGTCAATATCAAGATATATGTATCACACCATTAGCACTGAGATGGTCATAATAAAATTGACCTGTTGGTCATTATAAAAATGACCATTTATGCTAAACTGTCAAATGTTATGCAAATATAATTATTTTTCCATTATAAACAATTTATAACAACTTTCATTTGTGTTTTAGAACCCATGTTATTACGTCAATGTCAACATATATGTATCATACTATTAGCACTGAGAAAGTCATAATGAAATTGACATGTTGGTCATTATGAAAATGATCATTTGTATTAAACTATCAAATGTTATGCAAATCTAATTATTTTTCCATTATAGATAACATATGACAACTCTCATTTGTGTTTTAAAACCCATGTTATTACGTCAATATCAAAATATATGTATCACACCATTAGCACTGAGAAGGTCATAATGAAATTGACCTATTGGTCATTATGAAAATGACCATTTATGCTAAACTATCAAATATTATGCAAATATAATTATTTTTCCATTATAGACAATTTATGACAACTCTCATTTGTGTTTTAGAACCCATATTATTACATCAATGTCAACATATATGTATCATACTATTAGTACTGAGAAAGTCATAATGAAATTGACCTGTTGATCATTATGAAAATGACCATTTGTATGAAACTATCAAATGTTATACAAATCTAATTATTTTTATATTCAAGACAACATATGACAACTCTCATTTGTGTTTTAAAACCCCTGTTATTATGTCAATATCAAGATATATGTATCCACCATTAGCACTGAGAAGGTCATAATGAAATTGACTTGTTGGTCATTATGAAAATGACCATTTGGGTTAAACTGTCAAATAGTATGCAAATCTATTTTTTTTTTTTTCATTATAGTTAATATCATAATTACCGTTTGGTCAAAATATTATTGACTGGTTTGGTCATCATAATTATGATCAAAAGGTCATTATGTTGTTTACCATTAGTATTGTTGAAAATTTTTCAGAACGGGAAATATTATAGTAAGTGATAAAAAAAAAAAACACACAAGAAATCTATCTTACTACCCACAGGTACTACATGAGACAACAGATGCTGCAAGATTTTACCCTCAAAAGTTTAACATAGTCATTTTTTAAATTATAATTTAAAATACAAACTCATTTAAAGCATATAGAAACAAATAAAACCAAAGAACAAGACTGATGCAGAGTGGGAAAAGCTGCAAGTGGACCAAGAAATGAGCTGCAACCTTCTTCAACTATGGTGAGGATAGTGAGGTGAATAAAGTGAACAAGGATAGGGAGAGATTTGTTGGACTTAGAGTGAAATAGCTGAGCTCAGATCTTCAACAATGGTGAAGAGAGAATGCGTGAGGCTAGGGTGAGAAGAGAACGAGGAAAAAAAAAAAAAAGAGATATAGAGAGATGAATTATATATTGTGGGTTTTTTTTGGGAGGGGGGGGGGGGGGGTGGGGTGGGGGCTGGGCAGGAAAGTGGGAAAAATATAGGGTTTAGGGTTGGTTGAGGGCATTTCTGACTTTTTTCAACCACTTCAATGATGGTGATGAAGTGACAGTGCTAACAATGAAAGGAAAAAAAAGTAATGCTAGTTTTAATAATATTTTTTCCACAAGTGCTATTTTTGAAATTAATCCTAAAAAGTATAATAAAACCGACAACACTACTTAAAAGTATCAACTCCTACTTATACACTAGTCAAAACTTGAACGGAGGCATGTAGTCAAGATCACCAAATTGTTCTGTTCTGGTGTTTTTGGTTCTAGAAACAGGACCTTCATATGACATAATAAGGCAGCATTAAATATTCAGGGATATGTGCTTTAAAAATAATAATAAAAGAAAGAAAGACTATTCATGTATCTGAATCTTTTATAGTAAAACAACTGTAGCTTATAGTTTAAATATATTTGTTTAGTTATTCATAAAAAATAAGTTTATTTAGTTTATTCTCTCAACCAACATTCTTTCTTGATGGATTTTTTCCCCCTTGTTTCCCGAAGAACCCTAGAGTTAAACGTTAACTTGTATATTTTTAGAGTCCATTAAATGAACATTTTTTAATGTAGTATCGGTATGTTAAAAATGCAGAACACCACAAGAGAATTCATATCACGCATGTATATATTTTGGTGAAAATTTAATAGGGGAAGGGCAGTCAATCCAATTTGAGTTAGTAATTTTGTCTTAACCAGCTTTAATTGCTGAACAAGCTTGAAGAATCCTACAATTCCCTAATGCTCTTGCTTTTCTCGAACACTTAAAAGCAAAAATATTTCTCACAATCTGATTCTATGGATTCATTACAAAAACAGAATGACTCTCACGACGCAACATCCTTTGAGGATATTGTACAAGTTTGGAATGTAATTTTTAAGTTGAAGTTGATTGATTTTTCTGAAATAAACAAAAATTGAGATGAATTTTAAGTTCAATCCTGAAAGCCAAACATGAAGCTTAAAAAAGGCTTCGTCGGAGAATAAGGGGTGGCTCCTCAATTTTCCCATTTATCCTTGTAACCTCAATTCAGCTCTCGAAGTCAGGGGTCTCATCTTTCCTGAATTGCCAATGTGTCTTACATTCTGAAAACGACACCGTTGCTACCGGATATAACAATAACTCCTTGCTAACCACAAGAGCACAGAAGTGGGTTTTTTGGCCTTTGGGAACTTTCTTGGGAGCCAAGCCAACTGCCAAAAGGCAAAGCCCTGCCGGTGGCTATAACAGCAATACCCAGTTATTCCCATCACCACCACTGCCGCAAACTCCTCCTCTTCACCACTATCCGCCGCCCAATTTCCCCCTCCTCCACCGCCGCCGCCTCCAGGATGGCTACCGCCACCGACAGTAGCAGTAGCAATGATGGCGGCGGCGCCTACACGACGATCAAGGAGAGAGTGACTTTCGAAAAGGAAATTAAGAAGAGCAAATTCATCGCCGTCGCTGGCCCCCATCTCCGACGAACAATCCGCCTTCTCCTTCCTCTCTCAGGTACTTCCTCTCTTTTTCTTTTTCTTTTTTTTTTTCATCGGAATAAAGCTCAGTTATTTTGCCTGATTTTTCTTCCATGATGCTAGGTGCCGGATCCGCGAGCTACTCACAATTCCTGGGCTTACAAGGTAGATTCAGAAGAAATTGTTGTTTGGTGTTTGGTTTCTGAAATAATTGTCATGTTGTCTCTTGTTGTTCTTCTATGTTGTTGTTATCGTGTTTTTTTTTTTTTTTTTTTTTTTTGATGATTGGAAGTCAGGTTGGAGATCATTATCGGTCAAATGACGACGGGGAACTGTTGGGGACAGCTGGGAAGCCGATACATTCTGCCATTGTTTCCTCTGGAATCGACGGAGTTATGGTGGTGGTCATCAGGTCTGACATTTTTACCAAACAATTTGCTTCAATGAATTCATATGCGTGTGTATACATGTATACACACACATGAATAAATATATATAAAGATAGTAGTAATGAGACAATGATTGTTTTGAAGGTATTTTGGAGGTATCAAATTAGGCACTGGTCGGGCTAGTGAGAGCTTATGGAGGAGTTGCCTCAGAATGCTTGAGAAATGCCCCAACTTGTTTAGTGAAATCAGAGGTATTGATATCATCGAGTGGGGTATTAAAAATTAAAGTCGTATCATTATGGTACAGTTTAACCATTAGATCGTATCATAATCATATTCATATTATCTTAGATGAAATATGTAGAACTATTTACTGGAACTTTATAAAGATCTTGTTAAAAACCATGTCATGGGGTATATTTTCATTTGCTACTAAAGAATTCTCATGTTGTCAATTTGGTTTCTGACTAGGGTTGGTGGCTACTTCTATCTCTGGGCATATAAAAAAGAATAAGATGAGCTGGTGTTGATGATTTTCTGACTGTTTAAACATATCCTTTATCTCTCGAAAACAAAGAATTTTCATTCAAGGATTTTTTATTTATTTATTTTTTTTAAAATTTGAACCGAATGGATTGCAGGTTCAAATTGGTGTGGAGGTTCCATATGATCTTTTGGGCGCTTTATATCATCAGGTAACCCTTTACATATCCAATAGTTACTTCTTCCTGTTGATTACAAATGGTCTGAAATAGTATTTCGTTGTGTCCTTATTCTGTTTATGTTCCCAGTTACAATCTTTTCAAGTTGAAGATATCAAGCAAGATTATGAAACGGGTAAAGATGGTACAACCATGGTAACTTTCAAAGCTGATTTTGACTGTGTTGAGAAACTAGAGGATGCCATCAAAGGTAACTGTAGTAGAGATTTAGCTATTTCTTATGCATGGTTGCAGAGATTGCCCATATTTGAAAAGGATACAATCTTAACAATGCCATCATATGCACTTACTTTTTCTTGCCAATCTTAGCAATGCTATTTTATGCACTTATTTTTTTCTTGCCCTGTGCAATAGCTGACACCAAAACAGCACATAAGTTTTCTTGTTACTGAAATTATATAGTAAACTCGGTCAAAATTGTTGTGCAAATCCTATTATTAATCCAAGAAGGATGCTTCTTAATCCCATTTGTTATGCAAATTTGACGATCTTGGTGGAGTGATGTTCATTCTCCGTTATTTATATCATGGAATTTATCTCAAGTTTGGTTTGTAAGATTATATGGATACAGAGGTTTTCCAATGCAGATAGAAAATGTATTAACAATAAGAATAAATACCAAATAATTATTAGGTGTTTTTGGTAGGAAGGAGAGAGAATATAAGGAAGAATTGATGGATTACCAAAATGGGGAAGAGAGGGGATCCTTTCTCTCGTGACGTTTGATATGAAATGAAGGAAAGAACACAAAAATCATCTCTCTTGTTTGGTAATAGATATGAAGTGAAAAGAACGAAAAAATTTTTATTTGTAGAAAAATTACTATTTTATCCAGCAAATAAGATCCTTCTATTAATCTCTCTAATCCAGGAGAGATTAAAATCAGGATGTTTTGAAGGATTAGGAATCTCTTCCTTCATCTTTCTCTTTACCAAACAATCATAAATATCAAAAACCCTTCGACAAATCCTTCCGCCCCTCTCCTTTCCTCTATTTTTTTCTCCAACCAAACACTTTAGAGAATACATAAATTTTTCTTTTTTTGGCTCAAAGGGATGGAATACACCCCCCCCCCCCCCCCCCCCCCCCTTCTTTTTATGTTCCACCTCAAACGATGATCAAACAGGTTTTAGAGTTCGATGAGATCTTAGAATTACTTAATCCACATAAACTTTATGTAAACAAATAAAACAATTAAGTGATCATGGGTATGTGCCCGGAGTGTTCAAAGAACTGAAAACAAAATAAAACCAACTCAATTGTCAAGTACCACAAACATGAGCAATATTTATCACTTTCCTAGAACCATATTCAATTTCAACCAAACTCTTATCATCAGCTTTTGATCATTAAGCTGAAAACGCACTTAAGATAAATACACTCTTTTACTTTTTACTTTTTTAAAAATGATTTTTTTACTTAAAAATGTGAAAACTCCTACGGCCAAACTGAAAACAAACATTATCCTCAATGAAAAGTAGAGGAAAAAGAGTGAAAAGAGAAACTTCCCAGGTTTTCACCCGAATATGAAGACTTGTCAACTTTGTAGTTGAGTTGTCGAAAGACATGTGAAAATCTCATAACATCTACCGCCCAACTTGTGCGAAAACTTGGAGCAAAACAAAAAAACAAAAAACAAAAAAACAAAAAAAACAAAAAACAAAAAAAACAAAAAACAAAAAACAAAAAACAAAAAACAAAAAACAAAAATCAAACCATAAGAAAAAAAAAATCTAAAAAAATAAAATAAAACAAAGGATAGAAATATGGGTTGCCTCCAAGAAGTACTTGATTTATAGTTTTTGTCTGGACTAGTGGAGAAGAGCTCATCAAAAAGTAGCTTTCCTCAAAGAAGATTGCATGCACATATGAGTCTTGATTGTGAAAGTCCTCAAGTCAATATTAATTGGCTTCGGTGAATCTGCTTGTTGGGCATGTTGGAGTAATGTACACTAATGTAGGTGGAGGAGGTGTTGGCAATATGAGATCTTAATAGATGTGAGCTTGGATGATCCATGTTAACAAAATAAGTTGGATGCCATAGACTTCTTATTGTGATTTTTTTCAATAACCAACTAGTCTTGTTTTCCTATCCTACTTAAAGAGTCTTTTTAAAATATCTCCAAATGCTGCTCACTTGATATTTTTCTATAATACTAAATGTTTCCATCCATAACTTTTCATTTAAATATTTTTATTTTAAATGTTTCTATCTAAATGTTTTCCCCAAATGAGATAAGTTGTTATCATTAGTTTCTATGTAATTCTATACCGAAACAATATCATGTTGAAGATACTGTTACATAATATTCTTTTATTATTTTGTTTATAAGTTTAGGAGGAGAGAGAGTTTTTTTGTACATAATTGAATATAAATTTTCTGAGTTTGCTGTAAAAGCAAAAATTAATTAGATATAAAATTGACACTATTTATAAATTTACAAGGTTTTCCGTACATAATTAAATATAAAGTTTTGAGTTTCCAGTAAAGGTAAAAATTAATTCGATATAAAAATTGACACTAACAATATTCTAATCTGAAAATGTTTAAAAAAAAAAAAAAAAAAGGTTTAAGAGCACAATAGTTGTTATACCATGAATTTTTTTAAGGAATAACAGGATATTCCTGTATTTCAAAGTCAATCAAATAAAATAATTAATTGTTGTATTTTGTTTCAATTCATCCAGTCATATACTATTCTAGGTAACTCACGAGCACGTGTGAACGTGGATATCATCCATATTCATGCACGACATGTCATTTTCATGTTTTAGAATTTTGATTATTTAAAATAAGAATGACATAAAACAATATATAATTTCGGGCTGTGCCGAGCCTAGCTGGGCCTGGTTGGGCCCATCCGAAGATTGAAAAGCAAAGCCCAGCCCTGCCCTAAAGACCGGCAAGCCTAAAATCGAGCCGGGTAAACAGACTTAAATTCGAACCGGGTAAATGATTAAATAGGCTTTTGAAAAACAAAACAAAAACAAAAACAAAAACAAAGACAAAAAAAAAATGACATCAAAACTTCAAATTTTAAATACAAGCGTTCAAGTACTGAAAAAAAAAAAAAGCAGAGTATATTAAAAAGTATAACTAGATAGGGACATAGAGTTGAACTTTATTTCAATTTTTTTTTTATAGAAAAAGTATTATGGTATTTCTACTATATCTCCATTATGTTTATAAATGATTTACATTATAAAGGCATTGTTAAACAAAACAAAATAAAAATACGATAAAAAACATAAACATAAACATAACATGTTTGACTAGCAAGCTGAGCTTTGGGTGGCCCTGCTAGGTTGGGCTCAAAACTAAGGCCCAGGCTGACCCTTGGAATTGCACTGGACTGGGGACGGGCCCGACATGTAACGGGCCGCACATTACCAGTCATAGGGCCAAATAGCGGGCAACGGATTGGCCCGCTTAACCCGGTCCATATTTATAATTCTAATATTAAATACAAATTAAGACTTGTTTTCTACTGACCTAGTACTCTCGAAACCCATTGGGTATCGCTCTCGAGAGATGCTAACACATATCGCCCCCCTTTTCGGACTTTTATTGAGTAAAAAAAACAAAACATAAAAACAAAAATAAAGAAAACGAACAAGATTGAGCATTAAAACTTCAGCCCAAACAAGCACATGATAATTATTCAAAATCTCGAAGACCAATCATAAATGGATCCAACTCTTTGAACTAGAAAGCTGATTCTCACATGACAGTTCATCATCATGTGAGTTGATAATAAAATGAGTATGTGTCTCTAATGCTATTAAACATAAACTATTTAAACATGATTGTGAATTATGGTCTCTAATAAAAAGTACAATATAACCCACAACACTACTTAAAAATATCAACTCCTATTTATACACTAGTTAAAACTTGAACGGAGGTATGTAGTCAAGATCGCCGTATTGTCTCTGTTTTGGTGTTTTTGGTTCTAGAAACAGGACCTTCATATGACATAATAAGGTTACTTGCATTTAATATTCATGGATATGTGCTTTAAAAAAATAAAAAATAAAAAGAAAGACTATTAAAGTATCTGAATCTTTTATAGTAAAACGGCTGTAGCTTATAGTTTAAATAGATTTATTTAGTTCATCAGAAAAAATAATTTTATCTAGTTTATTCTCTCAACCAACATTCTTCCTTGATCGATTTTTTTCCCCCTTGTTTACCGAAGAACTTGAGAGTTAAACGTTAACTTGTTTATTTTTAGAGTTCATTGTTAAATGAACATTTTTTAATGTAGTATCGGTCTGTTTAAAAATGCAGAACACCACAAGAGAATTCATATCACACATATGTATATATTTTGGTGAAAATTTACTACGGGAAGGGCAGTCAATCCAATTTGAGTTACTAAATTCATAACACAACAAGCTTGAAGAATCCTACGATTCCCTAATGCTCTTGCTTTTCTCGAACACTTAAAAGCAAAAATATTTGCTGACAAACTGATTTTATGGATTCATTACAAAAACAAAATGACTCTTATGACGCAACATTCTTTGAGGACATTGTATAGGTTTATATTGTAATTTTTAGGATAAAGTTGATTTACTTTTTAAAAACTAATTATAATTTTTGTTTACTTTTCAGAAATGGACAAAAACTGAGAAGAATTTTAAGTTCAAAACTAATTTTTTGGAGTTTCGTTAACAAATTTCTGGTTTTTGTTTCTTTTTCTTATTTTGACGTTATGTGTTTTTTATTCTTATTTTCTTTTTAATTTTTGGAGTGTTTTTTTTTATGTTTTTTTAATTTGGTTAAAAAAGATTTCATCTAAACTTTTTTTTTTTTTTGGGAGTTTCCATAAAGAAGTTTGGGTTATTTTTTTCTAAATTTTCGTATGGAGTTATGATTTTTTGTTTCTTATTTATATTTTTGTCATTGTGTACTTTTTCTTAGTTTTTTTTTTTTTTAATTCTCTCTTTAAACTTTAATATCTTTTATTAATTTGGTTAAACATGTTTCGTCTAAATTTTTTTGGAATTTTGTTAAGAATTTTTTTAAAAAGTTTTATATGAAGTTTTGGTTTCTTGTTTTGTCATTCTATGCTTTTTTTGGTTTTTTTGTTATTCTTATAACTTTGAAACAATATATTATTCACACGTGCTCCTAGTAAAATTATATAAGAGCAAACGAAAAACAAAAAAAAAATCAAAGATAAAACAAACGATATGCTTGAAAAGTAATTAAGCGAAAGTATAATATAAAAAGTAACTAGAAAGGAAAAAATTAACGTTCAAACAAAAAAAAAATGAGAAAGGAAAAATCTAACTAGAAAGGAAAAAAGAGTAATTAGAAAAGAAAAAATAGTTATAAAAGGATGAGAAGCAAAAGGATGTTTAAATAAAAGTAAATTTCTTAAAAAAAAATATTTTAAAGGCAATATTTGTTAAAAAAATAATATTACAAAAGAAAAAATAATTATTAAAGTCACATTTAAGAACATACAATATTTTAAAGGCAATAATAAAAAAGTTCAATAAATATATAATTGAAAAAGATTATTCCATAATAGGGAGCGGAAAACATATGATCATAAAAAAAACAAAATCAAAATCAAAATTAAAACTAAAACAAAATTAAAAAAAAACACAAAATGATAAAAGCTAGAAAGGGAGGGAGGGGGGGGGGGGGGGGGATGGGCGGGTAACACAAAACAGAAGCACTATGCAAAGAAACGATTAAAAAAATAGCAATAATGAATAGAAATGGTAAATATAAGGAAAAAAAGTGAAGATAATTTCCAAAAAAAAAATTAAATAAGGAAAAATTAATATATTTGTAAAAAAAATATCAAGAAATGACCAAAATAAAAAGGATAAAACATTTTAAAAGCAACCAAACGAAATTATTAAATAAAACACTAAGGTATATATGTGACAATAAATATTTGCAAAATGAAAAATTTTAATACAAACGTCAAGTATATTCAATAACAAATTTATTTCTATCATAAAAA
Source organism: Ficus erecta (assembly GCA_008635985.1). Lineage (NCBI taxonomy): Eukaryota > Viridiplantae > Streptophyta > Magnoliopsida > Rosales > Moraceae > Ficus > Ficus erecta. The sequence goes on from BKCH01000009.1 coordinate 3,300,180, forward strand.
CAAGTTTATTTTATTTTATTTTTTATTAAGAGTTGGACTTGCAATGTGATTTTTTTAATATGATTTAAAAGGTTTTCATCCAAGATTCTTTTGGAGTTTTGTAACGAATTTCGGGTTTTTGTTTCTTTTTCTTATTTTATCGTTATGTGTTTTTTTATTCTTATTTTCTTTTTAATTTTTGGAGTATTTTTATGGGTTTTTAATTTGGTTAAAAAGGATTTCATCTAAACTTTTTTTTTTTTTTTTTTTTTTGGAGTTTCTGTTAAGAAGTTTTGGTTTTGGTTTTTTTTTTTTTTTTCCAAATTTTTGTATGGAGTTAAGATTTTTTGTTTCTTTTTTATTAAGGGTTGGACTTGCAATGTGATTTTTTTAATATGATTTAAAAGGTTTTCATCCAAGATTCTTTTGGAGTTTTGTAACAAATTTCGGGTTTTTGTTTCTTTTTCTTATTTTGTCGTTATGTGTTTTTTTATTCTTATTTTCTTTTCAATTTTTGGAGTATTTTTTTTTTTTTTTAATTTGGTTAAAAAGGATTTCATCTAAACTTTTTATTTTTTTGGAGTTTCCGTTAAGAAGTTTTGGTTATTTTTTTTTTTTTTTTTCAAATTTTCGTATGGAGTTATGATTTTTTGTTTCTTTTTTATATTTTTGTCATTGTGTACTTTTTCTTTGTTTTTTTTAATTTTTTATTTTTAATTCTCTCTTTAAACTCTTATAGCTTTTATTAATTTAGTTAAACAAGGTTTCGTCTAAATTGGTTTGGAATTTTGTTAATAATTTTTTTAAAAAGTTTGGTATGGAGTTTTAGTTTTTTGTTTCTTTTTCTTGTTTTGTCATTCTATGTTTTTTTCGGTTTTTTGTTATTCTTATAACTTTGAGACAATATATTATTTACACGCGCTCCTAGAAAAATTATATAAGAGCAAACGAAAAACAAAAAAATGATCAAAGATAAAACAAACGAAATGCTTAAAAAGTAATTAAGCGTTTAGGGGGGGGGGGGGGGGGGTAACACAAAACAGAAGCACTATGCAAAGAAACGATTAAAAAAATAGCAATAATGAATAGAAATGGTAAATATAAGGAAAAAAAAGTGAAGATAATTTCCAAAAAAAAAATTAAATAAGGAAAAATTAATATATTTGTAAAAAAAAATCAAGAAATGACCAAAATAAAAAGGATAAAACATTTTAAAAGCAACCAAACGAAATTATTAAATAAAACACTAAGGTATATATGTGACAATAAATATTTGCAAAATGAAAAATTTTAATACAAACGTCAAGTATATTCAATAACAAATTTATTTCTATCATAAAAACAAGTTTATTTTATTTTATTTTTTATTAAGAGTTGGACTTGCAATGTGATTTTTTTAATATGATTTAAAAGGTTTTCATCCAAGATTCTTTTGGAGTTTTGTAACGAATTTCGGGTTTTTGTTTCTTTTTCTTATTTTATCGTTATGTGTTTTTTTATTCTTATTTTCTTTTTAATTTTTGGAGTATTTTTATGGGTTTTTAATTTGGTTAAAAAGGATTTCATCTAAAATTTTTTTTTTTTTTTTTTTGGAGTTTCTGTTAAGAAGTTTTGGTTTTGGTTTTTTTTTTTTTTTTTTTTTTTTTTTTCTTCCAAATTTTTGTATGGAGTTAAGATTTTTTGTTTCTTTTTTATTAAGGGTTGGACTTGCAATGTGATTTTTTTAATATGATTTAAAAGGTTTCATCCAAGATTCTTTTGGAGTTTTGTAACAAATTTGGGGTTTTTGTTTCTTTTTCTTATTTTGTCGTTATGTGTTTTTTTATTCTTATTTTCTTTTCAATTTTTGGAGTATTTTTTTTTTTAATTTGGTTAAAAAGGATTTCATCTAAACTTTTTATTTTTTTGGAGTTTCCGTTAAGAAGTTTTGGTTTTTTTTTTTTTTTTTTTTTTTTCAAATTTTCGTATGGAGTTATGATTTTTTGTTTCTTTTTTATATTTTTGTCATTGTGTACTTTTTCTTTGTTTTTTTTTATTTATTATTTTTAATTCTCTCTTTAAACTCTTATAGCTTTTATTAATTTAGTTAAACAAGGTTTCGTCTAAATTGGTTTGGAATTTTGTTAATAATTTTTTTTAAAAGTTTGGTATGGAGTTTTAGTTTTTTGTTTCTTTTTCTTGTTTTGTCATTCTATGTTTTTTTCGGTTTTTTGTTATTCTTATAACTTTGAGACAATATATTATTTACACGCGCTCCTAGAAAAATTATATAAGAGCAAACGAAAAACAAAAAAAATGATCAAAGATAAAACAAACGAAATGCTTAAAAAGTAATTAAGCGAAAGTATAATATAAAAAGTAACTAGAAAGGAAAAAATAGTAATCATTAAAGAAAAAAATAGTAATAAAATAGGATGAGAAGCAAAACGATGTTTAAATAAAAGTAAATTTGTTAACAAAAATAATATTTTAAAGGCAATATTTGTTAAAAAAATAATATTACAAAAGAAAAAATAATTATTAAAGTCACATTTAAGAACATACAATATTTTAAAGGCAATAATAAAAAAAGTTAAATAAATGAGGAAATATATAATTGAAAAAGATTATTCCATAGTAGGGGAACGGAAAACATATGATCATAAAAAACAAAACAAACAAAAAAAAACACAAAATGATAAAAGCTGGAAAAAGGGGGAAATAAAACACAAAAACAGAAGCACAATGGCAAGAAGCGAAAAACAAGAATAGCAATAAGCAATAGAAATGGTAAATATAAGGAAAAAAGTGAAGATAATTTAGAAAAAAAAAATTAAATAAGGACAAATTAACATATAATAGTCAAAGAAAAATCAAGAAACGACCAAAATAAAAAGGATAAAACATTTTAAAAGCAACCAAACGAAATTATTAAAAAAAAAACACTAAGGTATATATGTGACAGTAAAAGGAAGTTTAAATAATGAAAATTTTTAATATAAACGTCAAGTATATTCAACAAAAAATTTATTTCTATCATCAATAACAAAAGTGAAAATAGGTTTTTTTTTTTTAATTATTTTTTTTATTTTAATAGTTGAACTTTCATTGTAATTTTTTTAATATGATTAAAAAGGCTTTCATCCAAGATTCTTTTAGAGTTTCGTAACGATTTTCGGGCTGTTGTTTCTTTTTCTAATTTTGTTGTTATGTGTTTATTAATTATTATTTTCTTTTTAATTTTTGGAGTATTTTTTTTGGAATTTTTTTTTTGTTTTTTTAATTTGGTTTAGAAGGATTTCGTCTAAACCTTTTTTTTTTTTTTTTGTTGGAGTTTCTGTTAAGAAGTTTCGGTAATTTTTTTTTAATTTTCATACAGAGTTATGATTTTTTTTTGTTTTTTAGATTTTTGTCATTGTGTACTTTTTTTTTATTAATTTTTTTTAATGTTCTCTCTTTTATACTCTTCTATCTTTTATTAATTTGGTAACAAGGTTTCATCTAAAATTTTTTGGAATTTTGTTAAATTTTTTTAAAAAAAGTTTCGCATGTAGTTTCGGTTTTTTGTTTCTTTTTCCTGTTTGTCGTTATATGTTTTTTCGGTTTTTTATCATTCTTATATCTTTTAGACAATATATTATTCATACGCGTTCTTAATAAAATTATATAAGAGCAAAAGTAAAACAACAAAATGATCAAAGATAAAACAAACGAAACGCTTGAAAAGTAACTAAGTGAAAGTATTAATATAAAAAGTAATTAGAAAGGAAAAAACTAATGTTAAAAAAGAGAGAGAGAGAGAGAGAGAGAGAAAGGAAAAACTAACTAGAAGGGAAAAAAGAGTAATTAGAAAAGAAAAAATAGTTATAAAAGGATGAGAAGCAAAAGGATGTTTAAATAAAAGTAAATTTGTTAAAAAATAATATTACAAAAGAACAAATAATTACTAAAGTCACATTTAAGAACATACAATATTTTAAAGGCACTATGATAAAATTTAAATAAATAAGGATATATATAATTGAAAAAGATTATTCCATAATAGGGAACGGAAAACATATGATCATAAAAAATTTAAAAAAAAATTAAAAAAAAAAACACACAAAAACAGAAGCACAATGCAAACAAACAATAAAAAACAAGAGTAGCAATAATCAAAAGAAATGGGAAATATAAGGAAAAAAGTGAAGATAATTTAGGGAAAAAAAATTTTAAATAAGGACAAATTAATATATAATAGTCAAAGAAAAATCAAGAAACGACCAAAATAAAAAGGATAAAACATTTTAAAAGCAACCAAACGAAATTATTAAAAAAAAAAAAAAAAACACTAAGGTATATATGTGACAGTAAAAGGAAGTTTAAATAATGAAAATTTTTAATATAAACGTCAAGTAATTCAACAACAAATTTATTTCTATCATCAATAACAAAAGTGAAAATAGGTTTTTTTTTAATTATTTTTTTTATTTTAATAGTTGGACTTTCATTGTAATTTTTTTAATCTGAATAAAAAGACTTTCATCCAAGATTCTTTTAGAGTTTCGTAACGATTTTCGGGCTGTTGTTTCTTTTTCTAATTTTGTTGTTATGTGTTTTTTTATTATTATTTTCTTTTTAATTTTTGGAGTATTTTTTGGATTTTTTTTTTAATTTGGTTTAGAAGGATTTCGTCTAAACATTTTTTTTTTTGTTGGAGTTTCTGTTAAGAAGTTTCGGTAATTTTTTTTTTTTAAATTTTCATACGGAGTTATGATTTTTTTTTGTTTTTTAGATTTTTGTCATTGTGTACTTTTTTTTAATTTTTTTTTTTAATGTTCTCTCTTTTAAACTCTTCTATCTTTTATTAATTTGGTAACAAGGTTTCATCTAAATTTTTTTGGAATTTTGTTAATTTTTTTTAAAAAAAGTTTCGTATGAAGTTTCGGTTTTTTGTTTCTTTTTCCTGTTTTGTCGTTCTATGTTTTTTCGGTTTTTTATCATTCTTATATCTTTTAGACAATATATTATTCACACGCGTTCTTAGTAAAATTATATAAGAGCAAAAGTAAAACAACAAAATGATCAAAGATAAAACAAACCAAACGCTTGAAAAGTAACTAAGTGAAAGTATTAATATAAAAAGTAATTAGAAAGGAAAAAACTAATGTTAAAAAAAGAGAGAGAGAGAGAGAGAGAAAGGAAAAACTAACTAGAAGGGAAAAAAGAGTAATTAGAAAAGAAAAAATAGTTATAAAAGGATGAGAAGCAAAAGGTTGTTTAAATAAAAGTAAATTTGTTAAAAAATAATATTACAAAAAATCAAATAATTACTAAAGTCACATTTAAGAACATACAATATTTTAAAGGCACTAAGATAAAATTTAAATAAATAAGGATATATATAATTGAAAAAGATTATTCCATAATAGGGAACGGAAAACATATGATCATAAAAAATTAAAAAAAAATTAAAAAAAACACACAAAAACAGAGGCACAATGCAAACAAACAATAAAAAAACAAGAGTAGCAATAATCAAAAGAAATGGGAAATATAAGAAAAAAAGTGAAGATAATTTAGAAAAAAAAATTTTAATAAGGACAAATTAATATATAATAGTCAAAGAAAAATCAAGAAACGACCAAAATAAAAAGGATAAACATTTTAAAAGCAACCAAACGAAATTATTAAAAAAAAAAACACTAAGGTATATATGTGACAGTAAAAGGAAGTTTAAATAATGAAAATTTTTAATATAAACGTCAAGTATATTCAACAACAAATTTATTTCTATCATCAATAATAAAAGTGAAAATAGGTTTTTTTTTAATAAATTTTTTTTTTGTTTTAATAGTTGGACTTTCATTGTAATTTTTTTAATCTGATTAAAAAGGCTTTCATCCAAGATTCTTTTAGAGTTTCGTAACGATTTTCGAGCTGTTGTTTCTTTTTCTAATTTTGTTGTTATGTGTTTTTTTTATTATTATTTTCTTTTTAATTTTTGGAGTATTTTTTTGGAAATTGTTTTTTTGTTTTTTTAATTTGGTTTAGAAGGATTTCGTCTAGACCTTTCTTTTTTTTTTTGTTGGAGTTTCTGTTAAGAAGTTTTGGTAATTTTTTTTTTTAAATTTTCATACGGAGTTATGATTTTTTTTTTTGTTTTTTAGATTTTTGTCATTGTGTACTTTTTTTTTATTAATTTTTTTTAATGTTCTCTCTTTTATACTCTTCTATCTTTTATTAATTTGGTAACAAGGTTTCATCTAAAATTTTTTGGAATTTTGTTAAATTTTTTTAAAAAAAGTTTCGCATGTAGTTTCGGTTTTTTGTTTCTTTTTCCTGTTTGTCGTTATATGTTTTTTCGGTTTTTTATCATTCTTATATCTTTTAGACAATATATTATTCATACGCGTTCTTAATAAAATTATATAAGAGCAAAAGTAAAACAACAAAATGATCAAAGATAAAACAAACGAAACGCTTGAAAAGTAACTAAGTGAAAGTATTAATATAAAAAGTAATTAGAAAGGAAAAAACTAATGTTAAAAAAGAGAGAGAGAGAGAGAGAGAGAGAAAGGAAAAACTAACTAGAAGGGAAAAAAGAGTAATTAGAAAAGAAAAAATAGTTATAAAAGGATGAGAAGCAAAAGGATGTTTAAATAAAAGTAAATTTATTAAAAAATAATATTACAAAGAACAAATAATTACTAAAGTCACATTTAAGAACATACAATATTTTAAAGGCACTATGATAAAATTTAAATAAATAAGGATATATATAATTGAAAAAGATTATTCCATAACAGGGAACGGAAAACATATGATCATAAAAAATTTAAAAAAAAATTAAAAAAAAAAACACACAAAAACAGAAGCACAATGCAAACAAACAATAAAAAACAAGAGTAGCAATAATCAAAAGAAATGGGAAATATAAGGAAAAAAGTGAAGATAATTTAGGGAAAAAAAATTTTAAATAAGGACAAATTAATATATAATAGTCAAAGAAAAATCAAGAAACGACCAAAATAAAAAGGATAAAACATTTTAAAAGCAACCAAACGAAATTATTAAAAAAAAAAAAAAAAACACTAAGGTATATATGTGACAGTAAAAGGAAGTTTAAATAATGAAAATTTTTAATATAAACGTCAAGTAATTCAACAACAAATTTATTTCTATCATCAATAACAAAAGTGAAAATAGGTTTTTTTTTAATTATTTTTTTTATTTTAATAGTTGGACTTTCATTGTAATTTTTTTAATCTGAATAAAAAGACTTTCATCCAAGATTCTTTTAGAGTTTCGTAACGATTTTCGGGCTGTTGTTTCTTTTTCTAATTTTGTTGTTATGTGTTTTTTTATTATTATTTTCTTTTTAATTTTTGGAGTATTTTTTGGATTTTTTTTTTTAATTTGGTTTAGAAGGATTTCGTCTAAACATTTTTTTTTTTTGTTGGAGTTTCTGTTAAGAAGTTTCGGTAATTTTTTTTTTTTAAATTTTCATACGGAGTTATGATTTTTTTTTGTTTTTTAGATTTTTGTCATTGTGTACTTTTTTTTAATTTTTTTTTTTAATGTTCTCTCTTTTAAACTCTTCTATCTTTTATTAATTTGGTAACAAGGTTTCATCTAAATTTTTTTGGAATTTTGTTAATTTTTTTTAAAAAAAGTTTCGTATGAAGTTTCGGTTTTTTGTTTCTTTTTCCTGTTTTGTCGTTCTATGTTTTTTCGGTTTTTTATCATTCTTATATCTTTTAGACAATATATTATTCACACGCGTTCTTAGTAAAATTATATAAGAGCAAAAGTAAAACAACAAAATGATCAAAGATAAAACAAACCAAACGCTTGAAAAGTAACTAAGTGAAAGTATTAATATAAAAAGTAATTAGAAAGGAAAAAACTAATGTTAAAAAAAGAGAGAGAGAGAGAGAGAGAAAGGAAAAACTAACTAGAAGGGAAAAAAGAGTAATTAGAAAAGAAAAAATAGTTATAAAAGGATGAGAAGCAAAAGGTTGTTTAAATAAAAGTAAATTTGTTAAAAAATAATATTACAAAAAATCAAATAATTACTAAAGTCACATTTAAGAACATACAATATTTTAAAGGCACTAAGATAAAATTTAAATAAATAAGGATATATATAATTGAAAAAGATTATTCCATAATAGGGAACGGAAAACATATGATCATAAAAAATTAAAAAAAAATTAAAAAAAACACACAAAAACAGAGGCACAATGCAAACAAACAATAAAAAAACAAGAGTAGCAATAATCAAAAGAAATGGGAAATATAAGAAAAAAAGTGAAGATAATTTAGAAAAAAAAATTTTAATAAGGACAAATTAATATATAATAGTCAAAGAAAAATCAAGAAACGACCAAAATAAAAAGGATAAACATTTTAAAAGCAACCAAACGAAATTATTAAAAAAAAAAACACTAAGGTATATATGTGACAGTAAAAGGAAGTTTAAATAATGAAAATTTTTAATATAAACGTCAAGTATATTCAACAACAAATTTATTTCTATCATCAATAATAAAAGTGAAAATAGGTTTTTTTTTAATAAATTTTTTTTTTGTTTTAATAGTTGGACTTTCATTGTAATTTTTTTAATCTGATTAAAAAGGCTTTCATCCAAGATTCTTTTAGAGTTTCGTAACGATTTTCGAGCTGTTGTTTCTTTTTCTAATTTTGTTGTTATGTGTTTTTTTTATTATTATTTTCTTTTTAATTTTTGGAGTATTTTTTTGGAAATTGTTTTTTTGTTTTTTTAATTTGGTTTAGAAGGATTTCGTCTAGACCTTTCTTTTTTTTTTTGTTGGAGTTTCTGTTAAGAAGTTTTGGTAATTTTTTTTTTTAAATTTTCATACGGAGTTATGATTTTTTTTTTTGTTTTTTAGATTTTTGTCATTGTGTACTTTTTTTTTATTAATTTTTTTTAATGTTCTCTCTTTTATACTCTTCTATCTTTTATTAATTTGGTAACAAGGTTTCATCTAAAATTTTTTGGAATTTTGTTAAATTTTTTTAAAAAAAGTTTCGCATGTAGTTTCGGTTTTTTGTTTCTTTTTCCTGTTTGTCGTTATATGTTTTTTCGGTTTTTTATCATTCTTATATCTTTTAGACAATATATTATTCATACGCGTTCTTAATAAAATTATATAAGAGCAAAAGTAAAACAACAAAATGATCAAAGATAAAACAAACGAAACGCTTGAAAAGTAACTAAGTGAAAGTATTAATATAAAAAGTAATTAGAAAGGAAAAAACTAATGTTAAAAAAGAGAGAGAGAGAGAGAGAGAGAAAGGAAAAACTAACTAGAAGGGAAAAAAGAGTAATTAGAAAAGAAAAAATAGTTATAAAAGGATGAGAAGCAAAAGGATGTTTAAATAAAAGTAAATTTATTAAAAAATAATATTACAAAGAACAAATAATTACTAAAGTCACATTTAAGAACATACAATATTTTAAAGGCACTATGATAAAATTTAAATAAATAAGGATATATATAATTGAAAAAGATTATTCCATAACAGGGAACGGAAAACATATGATCATAAAAAATTTAAAAAAAAATTAAAAAAAAAAACACACAAAAACAGAAGCACAATGCAAACAAACAATAAAAAACAAGAGTAGCAATAATCAAAAGAAATGGGAAATATAAGGAAAAAAGTGAAGATAATTTAGGGAAAAAAAATTTTAAATAAGGACAAATTAATATATAATAGTCAAAGAAAAATCAAGAAACGACCAAAATAAAAAGGATAAAACATTTTAAAAGCAACCAAACGAAATTATTAAAAAAAAAAAAAAAAACACTAAGGTATATATGTGACAGTAAAAGGAAGTTTAAATAATGAAAATTTTTAATATAAACGTCAAGTAATTCAACAACAAATTTATTTCTATCATCAATAACAAAAGTGAAAATAGGTTTTTTTTTAATTATTTTTTTTATTTTAATAGTTGGACTTTCATTGTAATTTTTTTAATCTGAATAAAAAGACTTTCATCCAAGATTCTTTTAGAGTTTCGTAACGATTTTCGGGCTGTTGTTTCTTTTTCTAATTTTGTTGTTATGTGTTTTTTTATTATTATTTTCTTTTTAATTTTTGGAGTATTTTTTGGATTTTTTTTTAATTTGGTTTAGAAGGATTTCGTCTAAACATTTTTTTTTTTGTTGGAGTTTCTGTTAAGAAGTTTCGGTAATTTTTTTTTTTTAAATTTTCATACGGAGTTATGATTTTTTTTTTGTTTTTTAGATTTTTGTCATTGTGTACTTTTTTTTAATTTTTTTTTTTAATGTTCTCTCTTTTAAACTCTTCTATCTTTTATTAATTTGGTAACAAGGTTTCATCTAAATTTTTTTGGAATTTTGTTAATTTTTTTTAAAAAAAGTTTCGTATGAAGTTTCGGTTTTTTGTTTCTTTTTCCTGTTTTGTCGTTCTATGTTTTTTCGGTTTTTTATCATTCTTATATCTTTTAGACAATATATTATTCACACGCGTTCTTAGTAAAATTATATAAGAGCAAAAGTAAAACAACAAAATGATCAAAGATAAAACAAACCAAACGCTTGAAAAGTAACTAAGTGAAAGTATTAATATAAAAAGTAATTAGAAAGGAAAAAACTAATGTTAAAAAGAGAGAGAGAGAGAGAGAGAGAAAGGAAAAACTAACTAGAAGGGAAAAAAGAGTAATTAGAAAAGAAAAAATAGTTATAAAAGGATGAGAAGCAAAAGGTTGTTTAAATAAAAGTAAATTTGTTAAAAAATAATATTACAAAAAATCAAATAATTACTAAAGTCACATTTAAGAACATACAATATTTTAAAGGCACTAAGATAAAATTTAAATAAATAAGGATATATATAATTGAAAAAGATTATTCCATAATAGGGAACGGAAAACATATGATCATAAAAAATTAAAAAAAAATTAAAAAAAAACACACAAAAACAGAGGCACAATGCAAACAAACAATAAAAAAACAAGAGTAGCAATAATCAAAAGAAATGGGAAATATAAGAAAAAAAGTGAAGATAATTTAGAAAAAAAATTTTAATAAGGACAAATTAATATATAATAGTCAAAGAAAAATCAAGAAACGACCAAAATAAAAAGGATAAACATTTTAAAAGCAACCAAACGAAATTATTAAAAAAAAAAAACACTAAGGTATATATGTGACAGTAAAAGGAAGTTTAAATAATGAAAATTTTTAATATAAACGTCAAGTATATTCAACAACAAATTTATTTCTATCATCAATAATAAAAGTGAAAATAGGTTTTTTTTTAATAAATTTTTTTTTGTTTTAATAGTTGGACTTTCATTGTAATTTTTTTAATCTGATTAAAAAGGCTTTCATCCAAGATTCTTTTAGAGTTTCGTAACGATTTTCGAGCTGTTGTTTCTTTTTCTAATTTTGTTGTTATGTGTTTTTTTATTATTATTTTCTTTTTAATTTTTGGAGTATTTTTTTGGAAATTGTTTTTTTGTTTTTTTAATTTGGTTTAGAAGGATTTCGTCTAGACCTTTCTTTTTTTTTTTTGTTGGAGTTTCTGTTAAGAAGTTTTGGTAATTTTTTTTTTTAAATTTTCATACGGAGTTATGATTTTTTTTTTTTGTTTTTTAGATTTTTGTCATTGTGTACTTTTTTTTTTAAATTTTTTTTTAATGTTCTCTCTTTTAAACTCTTCTATCTTTTATTAATTTGGTAACAAGGTTTCATCTAAAATTTTTTGGAATTTTGTTAAATTTTTTTAAAAAAAAGTTTTGTATGAAGTTTCGGTTTTTTGTTTCTTTTTCCTGTTTTGTCGTTCTATATTTTTTTGGTTTTTTATCATTCTTATATCTTTTAGACAATATATTATTCACACGCGTTCTTAGTAAAATTATATAAGAGCAAAAGTAAAACAACAAAATGATCAAAGATAAAACAAACGAAACGCTTGAAAAGTAACTAAGTGAAAGTATTAATATAAAAAGTAATTAGAAAGGAAAAAACTAATGTTAAAAAGAGAGAGAGAGAGAGAGAGAGAGAGAGAGGAAAAACTAACTAGAAGGGCAAAAAGAGCAATTAGAAAAGAAAAAATAGTTATAAAAGGATGAGAAGCAGAAGGATGTTTAAATAAAAGTAAATTTGTTAAAAAATAATATTTTAAAGGCAATATTTGTTAAAAAAAATAATATTACAAAAGAACAAATAATTACTAAAGTCACATTTAAAATTTAAATAAATAAGGATATATACAATTGAAAAAGATAATTCCATAATAGGGAACGAAAAACATTTGATCATAAAAAATTAAAAAAAATTAAAAAAAATTAAAAAAAAAACACACAAAAACATAAGCACAATGCAAACAAACAATAAAAAACAAGAGTAGCAATAATCAAAAGAAATGGGAAATATAAGGAAAAAAGTGAAGATAATTTAGAAAAAAAAAATTTTAATATGGACAAATTAATATATAATAGTCAAAGAAAAATCAAGAAACGACCAAAATAAAAAGGATAAAACATTTTAAAATCAGCCAAATGAAATTATATATAAAAAAAAAAAAAAACACTATGGTATATATGTGACAATAAAAGGAAGTTTAAATAATGAAAATTTTTAATATAAACGTCAAGTATATTCAACAACAAATTTATTTAATTCTATCATCCATAACAAAAGTGAAAATAGGTTTTTTTTTTAATTATTATTTTTATTTTAATAGTTGGACTTTCAATGTAATTTTTTTAATCTGATTAAAAAGTCTTTCATCCAAGATTCTTTTGGAGTTTCGTAACGAATTTCGGCCTATTGTTTCTTTTTCTAATTTTGTTGTTATGTGTTTTGTTATTCTTATTTTCTTTTTAATTTTTGGAGTATTTTTTTGGATTTTTTTTTGTTTTTTTAATTTGGTTTAGAAGGATTTCGTCTAAACTTTTTTTTTTTTTTTTTTGAGTTTCTGTTAAGAAGTTTCGGTAATTTTTTTAAATTTTTTTTATGGAGTTGATTTTGTTTGTTTCTTTTTATATTTTTGTCATTGTGTACTTTTTATTTATTTATTTTTATTTTTTATGTTCTCTCTTTTAAACTCTTCTATGTTTTTTTATTAATTTGGTAACAAGGTTTCGTCCAAATTTTTTTGGAATTTTGTTAAGAATTTTTTTAAAAAGTTTTGTATGAATTTGTGTTATTACCTTTTTTTTTTTTTTTTTTTTTTTTTTTTTGGAATTTCCGTTAAGAAGGAAAAAAAAAACAGTTTAAAAAAAAAAGTTAGTTTAAAGGCAGTAAGGAAAAAATAAATGAGGATACATTTGAAAAATATTATTACATAGAAGGGATAAAATAAAAGGAAAATATATGATTATTAAAAACACAAACACATAAACTGATATACGAAATAATAACACAAAAAACTGATATAAAACAAAAAATAAAAATAAAAATTCAGATAAAGAAAAACACACAACCACAAAATGATTAAAGCAGGAAAAAGAAGAAAAAAAAAACGAAATGTTATATAAAAATTAACTAAGGTGTATATGAGAAGCAAAAAAACTTGTATGTTAACAGTTAGTTTAAAGTTAGTTTAAAGGCCATAAGAAAAAATTTTCAATGAGGATATTTTTGAAAAATATTACTACATAGACGGGATAAAAATAAAAGGAAAATATATAATTATTAAAAACACAAAAACATAAACTGATATAAGCAGGAAAAAAGGAAAAACACAAAATAAAGAGAAACACAAAACAAAAAGACGTCAAAAGCAAGTAATAGTAAGAAACAGAAATATAAAGAAAAATAGTATGCATAAATTTTTTCAAAAAAAAAATTTATATAAAGATAAATATATTATATAATAGCAACAGAAAAACCACACAACTTTAATAGGTAAGAAATGTAATAAGTAAAAACCAAAAAGGAAAAGGAAGATTTAAAAAAATAACACAAAAACATAGTGATAAGAAAACAATGAAAGCAACGAGAGCCATGACAAGGATAATATGATGTATGAATGTCTGTATGATGGATGAATGCATGCCTATATGATGAATGTATGCATAGATAGTGCATATGCACTAATTATGATGCATGCATGTAGGGATATACAACTATATAATCATCATCATTACAAACTACAAAAACGAAAATGATTAGAGTAAGCTTCCTTTCTGTCGTGGTTGCTCACATTAGTTTTGGAGAATCAAGAATCATCAATATTCAATAGTTTCTTCTTCCTGCAATTTTTTTTTTCTCCTAACAGAAAAACGAGACACAAAAAAAACTATTTGCAACAAAGCTTATACTCTCATTAAGGAGTTCATACAAATTCTAACAAATAAAAGCGATAAATGATAGGAATCTCTTAGTTCAAATACAAAGAAAACACACACAACTTATATTTCTGATAAGGAGTTCATCAAAAGAAACAAACAATTGACATTACTTAATCCAACACGCACGGTGAAGATTTAACAATTAGTTTCTATTACTGCAAAACAAATATTACACAGATAATATATTTATGTATATATATATATATATATGTTATCAGTGATAATAACCACTCCTATATTGTTATTGCTACTATTAATACTACTAGTGTGATAGCTATCAGTACACCACTATTGTAACTGGCTACAACTACCGTAACTATTCCTATATCTACTAACTAATGCTACTACTACTATTACGCGATTGATGCAATTACTACTAATACTACTGTTATTGCTATTCGTACTGCTGTAATTACTACTATTATTACTACTACCACTACTACTACTATTGTAACTGCTACTCCTACTACAATTGCTACTGCTATTATTACTAATTCTACTACTACTAATACTAATACTATTTTTACTTACTACTGCTGCTAATAACACTACTGCTACCGTTACCTGCCAAGTCTACTGCTACTAACGCTACTGCTGGTTAATACTAGTACTACTTTTATTGTTAGAACTACTAATAACTCTACTACTATTGAAACTGCTATTAATACTAACAATAATACCACTGCTTTTGCTACTAACTAAAGAAAAAGAAACAAATGGAATGAGATTAAAAGGGTAAAGATTACTTACCAATAGGAGTGTTTAATCGTCTGTTCTAGAGATAATATTAAATTGTTGAAGATTCTGCTCAATCACAAAATGGATAAAATTATGAAAACTGACTTATCAAAGAAGCAAAAATGTCGTGGAGGATAAAAAAAAAAAGAAAAAGAAAAAATAAGTTTGTCGTGTAAGATTACCTGTTTAAAATTTATAGTCTATAGCACCAATAAGGTATGTAAGCACTTGATCTTGCAAATGACAAATAAGCACTGCAACTTGTCAAAACTGTGTCTAGAAAACAAGAGGAAAAAGAACAATATATTAGCTGGAACAAGCTCAAGACATAATAACAGATATTAGGGAGAAAAAAAAAATTAAAAAGATTAAATAAGTTTTGAACACAAACTACTCACAAATGTAGCTTCTGAGAATAATTAAAAATAAGTACTTCAGCAATTTCACAGTATGTGGCACTTAAGTAGAAGAAGTTGAAACTTAAATTAGTCAAAACAGAGTGAATTAGTTTGACGTTGGAAAAGATGCAGCGTCAGATGGGAAAGAAGTTAGGTACCTCTGTGTAAGGATATTGACGAGTGAATGATTTCAAAGTTGGTTTTCATGGGAAGGTGGTTTTGCCAACAAGTTCTAATGGGGGACCTAGCTGCATGCACTCGTGAAAACGCAAGTGAATTTCATTTTTATTTGTTATTTTTTATTTTTTGCAGTAACATCAATACCAAACTAATTCAATAACATAGAAGGACAAAAAAGTTACCGAAAACTATTGTGAGCAAAGTTCTGCATCGCGATCACTTCTTTTAGGATCATCCTCAGAACCAACCATAAACCTGCAAGCATAAAAGCCATCAAAACTCAACCAAAGACCACTGATATGTCTCTAAAGAAAATGTGAAGAGAAAAGAAGATAAGGAATCGTCAATTCAAGAAACTCCACGTGGGTAACTCCCAGACTAATATCTCATCGACCTACAAAAGTGCTCCAGACTCGGTAAATCATTTATGTTGTGTTGCCTCATTAAAATATAATGAAAGAGAAAAAGAGGAAATTTCACTCACTTCAATTATGTATATCATGTTGCCTCATTTTGTAAAAGAGCTCCAGATAAACTTATCGCTGCCATCACTTTAGGAAAAACAAACAAACCTAATTCACTAATCAGCATTCAGGCCGAATATAAGAAATACAATTGACAAACAATATACTAGTGGTTGACTAAGTACTCAATACAACTTTTTTAAAATGTAAACTGGAGAAGAAATATTTGACATCCTTGTGAATCACATGAAGCCACTCATGTCAAAATGACTACAAACATTCTAATTCAAATCTCCTAAGAGTGCGTTGAAATCACAAAATGGATAAGATTATGCACAACTGAAGTACCAAAATAAGAAATATTTATTCGAGAAAAGAAGATTTTCTTGCAGGTGCTTACCAGTGTAAAGTTTATGGTATAGTAGCACCATACTTGGTGTTGCGACTTGAGGCAGTATTTGAGTGGAAACCAGCTAAAAACCGCACAACTAGAAAACAACAGGAAAAAAATGGACAATATATAAACTGAAGTACGGTCATGAATGATGCACTAAAAGCTATTTGCAACCCCAAAGCACAGAGAACTACTCACTGCAAGCAGCTTCTTGTGACAATTCGGAATCAGTACTCCATTGGCTTCACAAGATGTGACACTTTACAATGAAGAAGCCGAAAAGAATAGATCATAAGCGGAGTAAATGATGAACACATATAACTCACTGAGATTCTCTTACCACTTGGAAAAGATTTAATGTGAGGGCAAAAGGAATTACATACCTCTGCGGAAGGGCAAAAGTGAATCATTTAAAATCTATCGGAAGGCTTGCATATAAACATGATATGGCAGTGCTTCCAAGAACTTCTTGTAGGGGGGCCTGACTACATGTCCACATAAAAATGTTACTTCACACGAATTTCAATTTCTATAATACAAAACAATTACCGAAAAGGTATATGAGCATGATTTTGGATTAGGATTGCTTCTCCTCTGGGGCCATCCCCTGAACCACACCCTATCAGCAGTAAAAACTATCAATCTCAGTTTAAACACAAATATGTATAAATATATCTCTGAAGAAGTTGGGAAGAAAAAAGGGTAAAGGAATAATCAATTCCATCAATCCTCCAAAAGCAAGCCCGAAAAGTGCTACAGACAAAAACATAAAAACTATTTGCCACAAAGCTTATACTCCCATTAAGGAGTTCACACAAATTCTAAGAAAAAAAAAAAAACGGGATAAATAATCGGAATCCCTTAGTTAAAATACAAAGAAAACACAAACAACTTATACTCATGCTAAGGAGTTCACATGAATTGTAAGAAATAAAAAGAGAAACAATTCACATTATTTATTCCAACACACACGGTGAGGATTAAGAATTAGTTACTCTTGCTGCACAAAGAGACAAAAAAACCAAAAAAAAAAAAAAAAAACTATTTGCCACAAAGCTTATACTCCCATTAAGGAGTTCACACAAATTCTAATAAATAAAAAGGGATAAATAATCGGAATCCCTTAGTTCAAATGCAAAGAAAACACACACAACTTATATTTCTGCCAAGGAGTTCACAAGAATTGGAAGAAATAATAAAAAAAAACAATTCACATTATTTAATCCAACATGCACAATGAAGGATTAAACAATTAGTTACTCTTGCTACAAAACAAAAAAAAGAGACGCAAAAAAACTATTTGCCACAAAGCTACTCCCATTAAGGAGTTCACACAAATTCTAAGAAATAAAACGGGATAAATAATCAGAATCCCTTAGTTCAAATACTAAGAAAACACACACAACTTATACTCCTGCTAAGGAGTTCACATGAATTGTAAGAAATGAAAAGACAAACAATTCATGTTATTTAATCCAACACGCACGGTGAAGGATTAAACAATTAGTTAATCTTGCTGCAAAACCAAAAACGAGTGACAAAAAAATTATTTGCCACAAAGTTTATACTCCCATTAAGGAGGTCACACAAATTCTAAGAAATAAAACGGGAAAAATAATTAGAATCTCTTAGTTCAAATACTAAGAAAACACACACAATTTATACTCCTGTTAAGGAGTTCACATGAATTGTAAGAAATAAAAAGAGAAACAATTCACATTATTTAATCCAAAACTCACGATGAAAGATTAACAATTAGTTACTCTTGCAGCAAAACAAAAACGAGACCAAAAAAAAAACTATTTGCCACAAAGCTTATACTCCCATTAAGGAGTTCACACAAATTCTAAGAAATAAAAAGGGATAAATGATCGGAATCACTTAGTTCAAATACAAAGAAAACACACATAACTTATACTCCTGCCAAGGAGTTCACATGAATTGTAAGAAACAAAAAAGAGACAAACAAGTGACATTTCTTAATCCAACACGCACGGTGAAAGATTAACAATTAGTTGCTCTTGCTACAAAACAAATGTTACACAAATAATATATACATATATATATATATATATATATATTATTAGTGTTACTAACTACTCCTCGAGTGCTATTCTACTACTAATACTACTAGTGCTACTTATAACAACTATCAGTACCGCTATAGTAACTAGCTACAACTACTACTATTGTCTACTAACTACTACTGCTCCTATTATTACGCGACTGCTACAGCTACTACTAATACTATTGTAATTACCACTAATGTTACAACTACTACTACTGCTAATATTACTACTATTGCTGCTGCTACTATTACTAATGCTACTACATACTAATACTACCAATACTAATACTATATCTACTTAACTACTACTGTTAGTACTATTAATAACACTACTATTGCTCCTACTATTACCCGACTGCTACAACAACTACTAATATTATTGTAATTACTACTAATGTTACAACTACTACTGCTACGAATATTACTATTATTGTTAATTACTATTATTGTTACTGCTACTCTTACTACAATTGCTACTGCTACTATTACTAATGCTACCAATACTAATACTATTTCTACTTACTACTACTGGTTAATACTAACACCACTACACTTCTACTGTTAGTTAATAACACTACTACTTCAAGTAGAAGAAGCTGAAAAATGAATAGGTCAAAAGAGAATGAGTTAGTTTGGCGTTGCGAAAGATGCAGCGCCAGATGGAGTTTAGGTACCTCTGTGGAAGGATATTGATGAGTGACTGATTTCAAAGTTGGTTTTCATGGGAAGGTGGTTTTTCCAACAAGATCTAATGGAAGACCTAGTTGCATGCACACGTGAAAATGCAACTTCGAGTGAATTTCTTTTTTTTTTTTTTTTTTTAACACAATAACATCCGAACAAAACTAGTTCAATATTGTACAAAACTAGTTCAATATTATAGAAAGACAAAATAGTTGCCGATAACATTTGTGGGCATAGTTCCGCATTGCAATCACTTCTTCTAGGATCATCCTCTGAACCAACCATAAACCTGAAAGCAATGAAAGCCATCAAATTCAGCCAAAGACCACAAATATATCACTGAAGAAAATGCGAAGAGAAATGAAGATAGGAATGATCAATTCAGGAAACTCCATGTGAATAACTCCCAGACTAATATCTATGATATAGACTAAAACATGTCTAAATTATTGTATAACGTTGTAAAAAATCTACAATGCTAACATAAAAGTAAACAAGGAACGTCTTTAGCCTACGAATACTAAAGAAGTCAGAAGTGCACTTAAAATTTTCCTATTCTCATCTCAGCGAGTTCAAATTTGTTTTCATTAAAAAGAGATGGGACAAAACAATCTCAAAACTGGGCATCAAAAATAGAAAGAAGGGCAATATAGGCTAAAAAAAATGCATGGAAATCAATTAACAATTAGAAGTCCCAACTTTTAACAAATATCTTTAGACTACATCATACCAGATCCCCTACACGATCGAACATAACGATTTCAAAAAGGCAGGACCAAAAATACATGGAACATCATTTAAATTATCCAAAACAGTTTCAAGGTTTCAATAGAAAATTGCAGGGATAATCTTACTGATCGGGTTTTCAGCTATTGGTACTGATGCTGGAATATTTGTTTTTTCTCGCTTCCAAATGAAAACAGCTTGGAAGAATCGGAATCATATTTAATCAGAAAAACATATATAAATTAGCATGTAAAGAATACAAAAACCACAATTATAACTTAAAAGGAAAGCAATCTTAAAGCCTAAGAATACTAAAGAAGTCAAAAATGCATTATCTAGGCCAAAATATCAAAATTTTTTAGAACGAAAAAGTAAAATCCAAAACAATGCGATCATCTGGGTCATCAATCAAAACTTTTGCAAGTAAAACCATAAATGAATAGCAAGAAGGGCAACGTGAGCTAGAAAAATGCATGGAAATTTATGAACAGTTAAAGCCCAATTTTAAGCTATTACTTAAGACTACATTGTACTAATCACCTTCTAGATTGAGCAAAAATTTTTGAAGAAGGTTAAGCAGATAGAACTTTTAAAGACAAAGCAAAAGAAAGTCAATAAACAACAGTTACAAGGTTTCAGTACCAAATTGCTAGGATATTCTTACCAATGGGGCTTTCAGCAACAAGTATTGATGCTCGAGCATTTTTTTTTTTTCCTTTTTTGCAAACAAGTCTTAAAAAGCTTGGAAGAACCAGAATCCTCTCTCCTTATCCTGAAGTTGCGCATGGAGAATTGCACTTATAGTGTTCCTTTCAACCTGCAGCCCCTGTTCAGACAAATTCAAATGCATGAATCAAGTGGGAAAGATTTTCACAACTTAATTATGCAACCTCACTAAAAGATCACAAAAACTTCAAAAGCTTACCGTTTGACTGCAGTGGTGGACCAACATCTGTGTATTTCCATGGTCCTACAAGTTTTTCCTGCAGCAACATCGGCTCCTAGTGTACACGTGGAATCTGAATGTAAAACTTAAGATGGGTTGTTAAATAAGGATCATACCCGTCAATGATATCAGACAATCACAAAACCTAGTTTGCTAGCTAAAGGCGATTAATAGTACAAATCTACAAGAATAGAGAAATTCTATGACTACAGGTTTTGTAACTAAAAACCTTTATGAATTTAGATTAGAGACACTGAATTCATAATTTTTTTTTTCAATTGTTCGATCATTAGAAGCATCCAAACTTGGAAATCATAAACAATCAGGCTTGAAGAACAGGGCAAGAAAAATAAAAACAAAAACAAAACAAAAATTTGGAAAACTCATCATGGAAAAAAGCCCAAACTCAGAAACCAGATCGTAGCTATCTGATCAATCTTCAGTAATCGGAAACAGGGATTCCTAATTGTATAATTTCCGTTACAGAAAATTGTTTAGGGGGAACTGAAAACCCCAAATTTTCCGTAAAGACCTTACAGACTCGTCGCGTTCCTTCCAGATAGACAGAGAGAAGAAGAAGAGAATCAAAAGAGAAGCTTAAGAAACACACTTGGAAAACACGTAGATTAGGAAGAGAAATCGTAACCTAAAACCTTTTGTGAATTTAGAGACACCGAATTCAAAAAAAAAAAAAAATTTCAAATGTTCGATCATTAGAAGAATCCAAATTTGAAAAACATGAACAATCAAGCGTTAAGAACAGGGCAAGAAAAATGAAAACTAACAAACAAAAAGAAAAACAAAGAATTAGTAAACTCACCATGAAAAAAAAAAAAACCCAAACTTGGAAACCGGATCGTAACTGTCTGATCAATCTTCACCAAACGGAAATAGGAATCCAATGGAACTTGTTTGGGGGAAAATGAAAACCCCAAATCTTCCTTACAGACTCGTTGCGATGCGTTATAAAACCCCAGAGAAATCCATCGTTTCAGAGAGAAAGAGTGAGGAAGAAGAAGCAACAAAAGAGAAGCTTTACGAAACCCTCTGAGATAGAGAGAGAGGAAGAAAGAGAAAGAGAAGCCATTTTTGTGTCACCAAGCGAGTGACTGTGAGAGGAAGAAGAAGAATCAGAAGGAGAGAGAAGGGAAGAAGTAGAGAGAGAAACAGAAGCCGCTTAAGTTCAAAAATAAAAATGTAACAGAAGCCGTTTAGCTGTTATAAGGTTGTAAAGTTGGGCTCTAGGGTTGATTCAATCTTAACCGTCCGTATAATCACAACGGATAGTTTTTAAAACGATCTTACCAGTCCGTGTATGTAGCGTGCTTACCAAACAACTAACTATCAAACAGGATTATTCAAAAAAAAAAAAAAAATGTCAACCAGGAGGACAAAAAAAAAAAAAAAAAAAAAAACTCAAATAGCATGCTTAAATGTGACCCAAATATTACATTATATAATGTCACCAAAAGAAATGGCACACTCTCACTTTTGACTGCTTTTCTTTTTATCCCACATTCTTAAATTTTTTTTTTTTTTTTTCGAAATTCTACGTTCCTTCAGCTAATAATGAAGAGATACATATAAATTTCAAAATATATAAATATAAATATATATATATATATATATATATATATATAAAACGGTAAATCCATACATACACACATAAAAGACTCAAAATCAAAGTATGTAATCTTAAAAAAAAAAAAAAAAAAAAACTAGAGTACTATGTTTGCTTCCAATATAAGGCTCCATTTAATACATATATCTTTTCATTTCAAATTTATTTATATATTTTTAATTGAATGTACATTTATATTAGTTTTCACAGGATATGAATTTTCAAATAGTATTTGAATTTTTTTTTTTTAACTGAAACATAACAAGATATTAAACAAGTTCGCAATAATCCATGGATGTATTCATAAATAAGTGCATGACAAGTGCAGTTGAAAGTAAACGAAAAGAAAAGGTATGAAAAATTATTGATACAACCATATAAACTTAAAAAATACGATGTTTCTCATACAAAAAGATATTCCTATATCTTTTTCTTGCATAAAAATGCAAATTATCATCAACATGTATGGTAATCAAAAATATAGTTAGACGAAAATTAAATTTAAAAAAAAAAAAAACACCTTATTGTTTCCTTTTCATCAGAGGTCATTCTTCTTTTATTCATTTTTTATTAGAATTGAGCATTTTGTATTATATATAAATAAGAGTATTTTAATAATTTTTTAATTTTAAATTAGGTGTGTAAAAAGTATGTTTTTGAGTTTTGACCACTTTTTTTTTTCCCCTAAAAGCAATTTAAATAATGGATAATTTAAGAATATCACTATTTGTTAGATTAAGGTGTGGAAAGAGCGAACAAATGAATGGTAATAGATGTCTTTTTAGATAATTACTTTGCAAGTTTTATATGAACACGTATTATATAAAAATCTCAATATCCAAAATTAAGTCATATATGACCGTATTAATATGATATATTAATAACTGATTGAAAAAAAATATTACAAATGTGTACCATGAATCCTAATATTGAAATCATAATCTGCTAGTCTACAAAGTTTACAAATATTATTTGGTGATAAAATCAAGAATCTTCCTCAAAAAAATAAATTAATTAAAGAATCTAGTTAATAAAACATTGACAAACTAGAAATTAAAAAAAAAAAAAGATTTACATTGACTGCTAATATTTACTGCTTTTTAAAAATAATATAATCTACGAACTCGTTGAATTTGATATCTTTATCAATATTTTTCTTATACAAATATCCAAACAATTTATTTTTACATCCAGATCATTTTCTTTGATATAAAAGTTCCTAAATGATGAATGATTTAACAATCACTAATTTATGGGCAATGTCAGAACATTAATGATGTCGAATACCATAAAATAATAGAGAAGTGGATTATACATTATGAGACCTACCGATGAACTTTTTTTACCATCAAGTGTGATGCTTAGCATCAATAGTGCTGCTAAGAATTTTTTTTCGAAATTTATTTCGATTCAAGAATAAACCTTTGTTTCATTTACAAATCACTTCAATGCATTATTAACTAAATTAATTTTTATTTCAAAAATTAACGTTTTTAGTATTATATATTTCTGAATTTTTTAATTGCAAACAATCAAAGATGGATAGATTAATATTATTCTTGTGATTTCCTCTGTTAATTGATTAACCAACAACTTGGAATGAGTTGGTAGTTCATGATTGAAGGCTTAAAATCAACTCCATGTTAAGAAGCCATCGAGGGGACTTAGAAGTAGTGAAAAGATTGACTGTTTGATTAGTTTTGAGATCATTATCGATGTAAATACCAATATCAATACTATAAATTGTCACAAAAATAATGAAAGTAGCATATTTTTTTGATATATATTATCCTACTTTTTTTTTTTTGGATAAACATATATTATCCCACTTGTATTTTCATATATAGTGATATTTCTAACACCATGCCTACCTTATTTTGTTATCGTTTAAGATTGAAACCCGTAAAAATCAACTTTAGCTTGAAGTTTAGTTCACCGGTCAAAGATTAAAATTTTAAGTTAGAGTTGATTGATTTTTCAAAACCTAGTTATAAATTTTGTTGACTTTTTAGAAAATTACAAAAACTGATATAAAAAAGTACAGTTCAGTTAAAATTAAACTGGAATTCTAAACAAAGTCTTAGTATTTAAATTTTTTAAAAATAATAATGTTATATATTATAATTAAATAAATATGTTGACACATCAATTAATAATAATCAAATGTTAAAATTTGGCATATGTTATATACGTGATGGTAAATCTGTCATAAAAGATAGCAATTACATAGTTAGTATTGAAAATAACAGTTTATTGAAAAGAGATTTTAACTTTAACGCATAAATTTCGTATTCCAGCAAAGATGT